>CM057098.1:6020000-8465000 GCA_029959045.1 Taenioides sp. WSHXM2023 | reverse complement strand
AACCTCAGTCCAGGCACCCAGAACCAAGTACCCAGCCAGCCACAGGCAAAGCGCCACCCCCGGCACAGAGGGCTCCCGCAGAGGAAACACTGGAAAGTCCAAAAACACTGCAAAGGCCATGGACAAGAACATAAAATGGCCTAAAACAAATACAACTAAAACACAAATAACTATAACCAAAGGCAGTAAGAACACAAGCTATCTAAAAGCTAAACTAAAAAGGTGGGTCTTGAGCCTGCTCTTAAAAACATTAACATTCTCTGCGGCCCTGAGGTCCTCCGGCAGACAGTTCCAGAGGTGAGGGCCGTAAAACTGAAATGACGCCTCGCCGTGAGTGTGTGTCCTGACTCTGGGAATAACTAGGAGCCTGCTGCCGGAGGAGCGCAGGGGCCGCGAGGGTTCATAAGGTAAAAGTAACTCTGAGAGGTAAGAAGGCCCAAGACCATTAAGACACTTATAAACCATTAAAAGAACCTTAAAATCGATCCTGAAACACACAGGGAAAAGCTTCAGTTTTGTATCAGTATTATTTAGACTAATCTGCCTGGCTCTTTTGACTGTATTGGGTTATTACAATTCCTGAGCAGTTTCTACAGCACATCAGGCTATTTGATCATTCCTAGGCCTCTCTTTTGGCTTGTTATGGAAACATTCAGGTCGAGTGGCCTGCCACTGCCAGCCATGGCACCGGGAGAAGGACAATCCCCCTTGAAACCAGATATTGATGGCAAAACAATCACTCATCTAGAAGAACAGATCCAGCGAATATCCACTGAACTTAAGAAAAAGGAGAAAATAATCGCTAAACTTCTGGATGTTGCTACAGGACAACACAAACGCATAGCATCACTCAACAGCGCCCTCATGGACACAGTGGTGTGGGACCCACATGCTTGTACCCATCCCTCCTGTTCAACCCCGCACCCTCTGTTTCCCCAAGGTGACTCCACGTAATACAAGAACCAAAGAAGATCATCTGAACATCTGAAATCCCCCTCCAACGGAACCTTACAAATCGTTTCTCTGTACTGGCAATGGACTCACCTGTTCCAGCCGCTCCGGTTCAGGCACTCCCCAGTCTGGACTCTTCAACTGATTTCCAGGCTCTCCAAAGTGAGGTCCCAGTCCCATAAATCCCCACAAGTCAAATGTGCAGCCTGCTAAATCATCAGCCAGACGACAAATCTTAAAAGAGGCTGTTTTGAGACGATCCAGTGGTCCTCAAGCCCCAGGCTTGCCGCTCCACTCCTCGCTGTGCGCACACTTACTGTCGTCCGTGGTATCACGGTCCAAACTGCGGCACAGCCGATGGCGCCGAGGTCATCGGTGGAGCCGCAGCGACCCTGCAGCAGGAATGCACTGCCGATGGGTCAGCACCTGGCCTGGCCCCTCAGTCCGAGACCCCCGCCTCTTGTCAGTTCTCCTCACATGGCGATGATCCACAGCTCAACCCACCAACGGATCTTCAGCCACAGCCACTGTTCCCCCCAAAAAGTTATTATCGGTGACTCAATAATCAGGCATGTTTGCTTTTTTAACGCCATTACGCACTGTTTCCCGGTAGCGACGGTGTCTCGGATTGAGGAGACTCCCTGACCTGCTCCAATCCATGCCCTCTACAGTCTATAGGATTATAGTTCATGTGGGGACAAACGACATGTCACACGGGAAATCAGAAAGCACAAAAGGGGATTTTGGGGAACTTTTCAATGTTCTGAAACCGTGGACCCATTCCCACCCTGAATCGCGGTGCTGAGCGACTCAGTAGGACCCTTCATTTAAACAGCAGGTTCAGCTCCATCTGCAGGTCCCACTTCATCAGTTTCAGTGACAGTTTCATCTGTTTTGGGATCGCCCCTCACACTTCCGGGCAGACGGTTTGCACCTACATAGACTCAGGAGCCGTCTGTTTGCAAACTACATGGTCTACTGTGTCCACAACCTGAAAAGAGTGCCCGCTACGGTACCCGCACATGAGTGACTGTTTACTTCATACATGCCCCGTCCAGATGCCTCTTCTTCAGATCGTTCAACACACTGCTGGGCTCAGATTAGCGCCCCCTCCCTGTCACCGCGAAAACAGCACCAAATTGAACAAACTCTGACAAAATTGCAGCAAAACTTTAGTAAACAATCAATTTTTCCCATTAGCACTATTATTACTGTTAGAAGTCGAAAATATAAGTACACTACTCATGAGGTGGTGTCCCAAAACTTGCATCAAAGCAAATCAGATCACAGTGCCGGCATAAACCTAAACAATCTGATTGAGATTAAAACAAATAGTCGCCCATCATTCGCAATTCCAAGTCAGTCTTTCAACTTCGCCCTCCTGAACTGTAGATCCATGCAAAACAAAGCCCATGTTCTAAACTACACTTTTACCACTCATAATTTGGATCTTCTATTCCTTACTGAAACTTGGCTCCTCCCAGATGATTTATCCCCATTTCTTGATCTCTGCCCATCATACTGTAGTTTTTTAAATACTCCAAGGTCCATCGGTCATGGAGGCGGTCTAGCTACTGTTTGTAAAAACTGGTACCAATCGATCCCTACCAATCTTTTGAAGTGTAACTTTTTAAATTGCAACTCCCAGTGCCTATTCTATGTGCACTAATCTACAGACCTCCAAAATGTAAAAATAATTTCATTCAAGAATTTTCCAACTTGTTGTCCTTCATGTCTTCTTGTAGTGACAGGCTTCTTGTAATTTTTTAAAAGAGTAAAGATTTTGAGAAAAAGATTTTGTAATGACAGCAGAAAGTTTCAATCTAACCCAAGTCATACAAACACCCACTCATGAAAAAGGACACATTTTAGACCTTGTCTTTACATCAGGTTTTATTATTTCAAGTATAGATATTTTTGACTGTGGTGTATCAGATCACGTTATGATCACTTTTGAGTGCCTGTTAACATGCCATAATAAAACCCTTACCTCATAGTTCTGCCCGATTGAGCCGCTCTTCCACAGCTCCACGTTTCTCTGAACTGTTCACTGCTCGTCAGCAGCTTTGGGCCCATGAGGGCCACAGAGGACTTAATTAACAAATTCAGCTCTCTGTGCTCAGAAATTCTGGACTCTGTGGACTCCAACAAAACCCAGAAGACCCAAAGTTGGCTAAATGACTCTACTCGTACACTTAGACAAGCTTGTAGAAGAATGGAAGGAAGATTGAAAAGGACAAACTCCATGTATCTTATGAAATATTTAAAACTTCCTTAAAGTGCTATCAAAAATCTGAACAATCTGCGAAAAGTGAGTATTTTTCCAACATCATTGAATCAAATGCTCATAAACTTCAAATCCTTTTCCAGACTTTAAACTCCCGACTACATCCTCCATCCTCACACGCCTGCCTCACCAACTCAATGGACTGCTGTGAATTGTTCAAGGACTTTTTTATGAATAAAATAGTCAGTATTAGAGCACGGATCATTCACCCCTCTAGTGCTCCCCAAATTATGCCCTGTGCTATCCTCCACCTCGCTGAATTTAGGCAAGTGTCTCTCCCGGAACTAACTGAGGCACTTGCACATCTCAAACCCACTAGTTGCCACCTGGACACTTTATCTGCAACCTTTTTTAAAAATGTATTTCCCTGTACCCATCCAAGTATTTTATCTATTATAAATTCTTCTCTACTTTGTGGTGTTGTTCCTACATTCTTCAATCTATTATGCACTCACTCATTAAAAAAGCTAATTTGGACACTGAAATTGTATCAAACTGCAGACCCATATCCAAATTACCATTCATGGCTAAAATTTTGGAAAAAAATTGTGTTCTCTCAAGTTTCAGCTCATGTTAACAGCCTACATATCTTCAACAAGTTTCAGTCTGGTTTTCGCAAGCATCATAGTACCGAATCTGCACTGGTAAAGGTCTACAATGACAATGATTTCTCACACTTGATTCTGGATCCTCAGCTGTGCTAATTCTATTGGACTTAAGTGCAGCCTTTGACATGATTGACCAGATTCTCCTAAAACGCCTGCAGCATGTCGTTGGGTTGCAGGGCTCAGTCCTAAAATGGTTCACTTCATATCTGACAGGAAGATCCTTCTCAGTCAAAGTAGGTGAGCGAGTGTCTACTCCTGCTCCTGTCATGTGCGGCTTGCCCCAAGGCTCCATCCTAGCACCTCTTTTATTTTCTTTATACATGTTCCCCCTGGGTTTAATTCTAGAGAAACATCAGATTAAGTACCACCTCTGCTGATGACACCCAGCTTTAGCTTCCTGTCTCCCCAAAAAAATGGCTCGTTCTTTGCCACTCTCCATGCCTGTCCTGCGGAAATAAAAAACTTGATGTCCTTTAATTTTCTCCAGCTAAATCAAAGACTGAATAAGACTGAAGGTATTCTATTTGGACCTTGCACTGACACCCTCACATCTGACCTTGGACTTTTTGCTACAAATTTGCACAGTTCTGTAAAGAACTTTGGTATTTTTATGAACTCTTTTAAACTTTGAGAAACAAATCTCAAATGTTATTAAAACTAGCTTTTTTCAGCTAAGACAAATTGCTAAATTAAAACAAATCCTAACACGCAATAACTTGGCTGCTGCCAGACTGCTCACCGGGTCCAAAAAGAGAGACCATATTGCACCCATCCTAGCTCAACTCCACTGGTTACCTGTTAAATACAGAATTGATTTTAAAATTGTTTTATTTGTTTTTAAATCACTCACCTCACTGGCGCCACAGTACATCACTGATCTTTTAACCCCACACACTGCCCCTCAGTCTCTCAAGTCAAACTCTCTCATCCTACTGTCCGTCCCACCATCCCGCCTCAAAACCAAGGGAGGCTGAGCTTTCTCTGTTGTGGCCCCTAAACTCTGGAATGGCCTCCCTCTTCATCTGAGATCATGCTCCTCCCTACCTCACTTTAAAACCCTCCTAAAAACACATTTTTTCAAGATGGTGTTCAACAGCCCGTGAGCTCTACTCTGAAGCTGTCAACTTTAGACTTTTATCTTTGTTTATTAAGCCCCTCTTTCATGTAATATTTTATATATTTTACATTTGTTTTATAGTTTCACTATGATGTGTTTCATGCTGTAAAGCTCTTTGGTGCAACTTGTTATGGTTGTTTTAAATGTGCTATATAAATAAAATGACTTGAGTATCTTTTTGAGTAGTATTGTAGTATTTGCCAGACAAATCCAGAATGATATCTCTGTGTGTTCTTTATTCAGAGGGATATCAGTCTGGACACTGCTCCCGCTGTTGCCAGATTCTGCATTTTTCAGTCCTCCCCTTTTTAACTTTCTTTATTCTTATATGTGGTCCTTGACCCTTGTCCTTGATTGGCAACTCACCTGCCAATCATGTCTGAATTCAGGGAGATGCACCAGTGCCCAGACTCATAATGTATTGGAGATATATGTATTTTGAAGTATTTTATTATTATGATTTTTTTGTACTGGACCCATAGGCTGACATCCAATGTCATTGCGGGAACCAGCAGTAATAAGTGCTTCAACCAGAGGAGCAGAACTGGCTGTATTATTTTTCTATTTGTGTGGAATGTTTTTTTTTTTTTTTTTCCAAATGGATCAACTCCAAATCAACAAGATATCGGCCTGCTGATAACCTGCTAGATTCACCATTTCTGATCAAGGTCAAAATGCCCTTCATTTACCAAAAGCGCTTGCATGTCTCCATACTCATCTTTGGTTCCTCATTGTACAAAACTAGATTAGAAAATGTGTCAGGTGCCTTCTGGGTTACCGCGGTAATATGAGGCTGTATCACTTTCTATTAGAGCAGGTGATCTCTATGGTAATACCTCCAGACCCAAATGCCTACCTGCTCCAGGCCTGTCCAGGCCGGTTTAAGTCCCATTTTGAGCCTGGCTGTGTGTCCTGGTGTTGTTTATCAATGCTATTCAAATGAAGTGTCTCTGTAATGTGGCTGTGATTGGCTGCCAAGTGCCAACTCGGCCTGTTCCACATGATCACCCTCACAGCTCCACAGAGAAACCATCATTATCCTCGCCTGTTGGTAATCTGCTATAGCACTGCTATCCAGTCTGGGTTAGTCCATCTGGCTATAAAAGGTTAAAGTGCAGGTCTTTATTGGTCAATATATGACTTTTTCTTTTATTTGAAGTTTAAAATAGCTCTAAGCAGCTCCTAGGATCAAAACAAACCAAAACAAACAATACAGACTATTTTATTTGTCAAAAACATGCAAAAGGTAAGTACGTTGTACATTTGTGGACAGGGAAGATTTAATTGATTTACTTAATGTTTGATTTTTTGACTTGCTTTGCTGTCATGACACTTTGACCAATCAGATTCAAACAGTCGTCATGACATTCTGTGTTTTCCTCTTCTGATCTCTGATCACAACACTAATGTGTAGAACTCAACTCAGAGTGACACACATATCAGTCTGGCGTGGACCAAACCATTTCAAATAAACTAGAGGGTTTTTTTTAAAGACAGTAAAAATCAGATACAGTGCTTTTAATGTCCTTGCTTTATTTTTGTTTTGCACTGATTAGCATTCCCAACTCATGCAACCCTTCATGTTTCTGCGACCTGGATACATGCACAAAGATTGTAAGAGATATAGGGGCAGAGGAAAATGTAACATACTTGATTCCTGGCCAGTATGTTTTATCTTGTCTGCCACCCGTCCGCCCTGGCAGCACTCCAGACACTAAATCACACCTTTTCAGGCTCTTGTCAAAGCATGTTACAGTATTTTCGTCACACCAATGCAAACATAACAAGAAGCTACTTTGAAGGTAAAAATACCTCTTCTGTGATATATGGCGCAGTAAAAGGTCCTATATTACACAAAATAGAAAATCTTTTGAGCTTTTAGCCATGTTAGAATGTCCTCAAAAACACACATAGTGTTTTGTTTCATTCACACATGTTTGCGTTATTATTAATTCTACAGATTTACATCTCCAAAGCTCAAAATGCTCCACCTTGTGATGTCATGACGCAATAGTTTTAAAGTAAACAGCTACCTTTTACCTTTCGTTCAGTAAAGATTGGCTGAGATTATCCAAATAATTCTAGTAAAGGTGTATGGAGTTCCTGTATTATCACAATATGCAGGGCATTAAACATGTGTGAATGAAACAAAACACAACCCCAGATATGCTTTTGATGAGGAAACAGCACTGAATATGAAATAGGACATTACCTTATAATCACTTCACCTGTCAGCGGTCAATCATAATCTCTGACTGGCGTATGTGTACTTGTACTTGAAGAACAATGAGTTAATATTCAGTTTCCTTTAACATTCTGATATGAAAGAATATATACAGTAGGTCTATATATAACACTGTAATTTGAGCCAAACTGGGTGACCTTCTCCCCCAGCCACCTCTGCCCATCCTTGGCTCATATTACTGCACACGTCCTACATAAGCTGCTTTGGATATGCTCTGACCCTTCACCATTTGATAAGGCTAATTCAGCCAGCTTTGAAAAAAGAAAGTGGAAAAAATCTGTCTAATATATCTTATTTATAAACAGGAGATAAAGATGAGTGATTAAAGGTCCTATATTACACAAAATGGACTCTTGTGAGCTTTAAGCCATGTTTGAATGTTGTTACCTCCACAAAAACACACCGGGAGTTGTGTTTTGTTTCATTCACACATTTGAGTAATCCTTTATAATTAGTCTGTCTGCATCTTCAAAACTCAAAATGCCCAGTTCCACCTTGTGATGTCATGAAGCGGTCGTTTTCAAGTTAGCAGCTACCCTGTACCTTTAGTTCAGTAGAGTGTGGCAATTCCAGGGCTGAAATGATCCAAATGATTCTAGTGACAGTGTGTGGAGTTTAAAAACACAATGGAGCACTTACTGTATTACCACATGAAATCACAAGAAGGAACAGTGTTTTCCATTTGAGAGAAGAACTCAGCCTAAATATGCAGGGTTTTGGTTTAAAGTTGTTCTCTGATCAAAAACATATCTGGAGATTTATAATGCATGATACTGATGGAATTTTCATAACCGAGTTGGCTCTTTTAACGATTCCTTAATGTAAGCAGTTGGCTCGTATATAGTGTATTTTTATAGTGCAATACTTTATTTAGATTATGGATATAGATACTTCAAAGGCTAGACACACCTTCACTTCCAGTTTGAACAGTTTAATCAAATCCTAGCCTTGATTATTTCTCTCTGTGAGATCAATTTGTAGATGAAATTACTTAGTATGTTGGCTTCTTTTGAACTACTCTTTGAAATTAACGTATCCAGAAGATTCGGATCCCATAAAAGAGCTGAAAGACCCATCACTAATCCACAAAGACTTCACTAATGCCTCTTGTCCTGAGCACTCAGAAATTAGCCTTGTTTCATTTTTTCCAATATCATCACGCAACAGATTTTAACTAGCTTGTGTAGTTTAAAGGACCGAAGTTAAAGGTGCACTCATTTTTCGGTTAAGGTCCGTCACAGGCTTGTTTCTATCAATAGTCACTGCTCTGCATAACATAGATCAGAGAATAGCGTAATGTGGGCCCTTTAACCATAAATCAGGTTATAACGTCTGATGTCTGACAGTTAAAAGCCAATCCTCCATTTCTGACCTTTTCCTTTAACTCAGTTACTATAAACATTCAAACTGAGTGCGATTTCACGTGAGCAAACCCCCTATATGTCACTGATCATATAGTTTGGCTATATAGACTCAAGGGAAAACTGACACCTGCCTCCCCCATTGTCTGTATATGTCACCACACATTCCCAATGCGTTACAATGATCTGAGTCTTTGTTTGTGCCGTCCACCAGCTTAGCTTCAGACATGGAGGAAATGTCACTGCAGCTACACCACAAATCACCCACATACATTTTACACTTGCCCAAACATGGCTGTAATGTCTTCATGGCCAGTGACGGATAACCTGCAGAGCTGTACTGTAGTCCTTTAGTCGTTTAGATGACTGACAGTATTTGTCCACTAACCCATAGGTTGGCAGTGCTATTCCAGCTCCCACAGACGAATGCTGCCATGTCTCTGTGGAGACTGAGGTATGACTGTGTGTGTGATGGGGTAAGTAATTTACCATTAAATTGGTTGATAGAATCTTACCCAGAATTTACACCAGCAGTGTCAGCGACACATAACGTAGGCAGAGGTGCATACACGTATACTTTTAAAAGCTTCAATTTACACAGCAGAGCTGCTCCTGTGACACCAGCCTCTGTTCTCACGTTTAAACTTCACACTCTTTTACATTGCTACATATTCATTGTTGATTGGATGAATAACGTTTTAAATCACAAGACAAACACTGACCAGAGAAACGGTGCTTTGTAGCGATGACAAGCTGTATCAGCGGTTCTCACATTAATTAAGATACTCACCATTTAACTTTGGTTGTCTGCACCATGGGCCTTTTCCTTCATAAGTGTTTTATATTTATCTTCCACAACTGTAAACTTTCCGTAGTCCATCACGAGTCATTCATAAAGGGCCCATGTTGTTTCCTCATCAAAAACACAAAGTTGTGTTTTGTTTCATTCACACATGTTTAACACACTACCCTGCATATTTAGGCTGAATTCTTCTCTCAAACTGAAAACTCTCTGTTCCACCTTGTGATGTCAAGCGGTAATACAGGAAGTGCTCCACTGTGTTTTTAAACTCCATACACCTTCACTAAAATCATTTGGATGATTTCAGCCCTGGAATTGAACAAAAAGTAAAGGGTAGCTGTTAACTTGAAAACTTCATGACATCACAAGGAGGTACAGAGCATTTTGAGCTTTGGAGATGCAGGCAGACTAATAATAAAGGATTACTCAAACACGTGTGAATGAAACAAAACACAACTCTGTGTATGTTTTTGAGGAGGTAACAACATTAAAGCTCACAAGAGTCGATTTGATGTAATATAGGACCTTTAAGGCTTTTTATGGGACAACAGCACACAGGAGAAGTTAATGAGTGAGTTCTGGTATTTTTTTGGTATTTGTAGGTACAGTATAAAGGCAGATTAAACTTATGATTCACAAGTTTAACCTGTCTGTATTGTTTCCAAGTACTTTTTTTCCTACATAAATGGTTTAACATAAATAGTTTTTGCATGAACTCTCGTGCAGGTCTAGTCTCAAGTGCAGTTTGGCTCAGATGCAAAGAGATGCTTAATAATTTTAAAAGCTTTTGCCACACCCCCTTTTTAGTCAACCAGTCGATGAGCAGAACATGTCTTTAGTCAACCAAGAATTTCTTTAGTCAACTACAGCCCAACTCACTAAGCAAAAAAATTAAAACAAACCAAAAATTTGATTGATTTTGGGTTTGAATTGAAATTTAATAATGTTTCAAAAGGAGGAAGTGGAACACAAAATTTGATGGTTGCAGAAATGATGGCCAGAAATAATTCATCTTTTGATAATAAAGCTTTTCACACATTTTTGTTTATATTCAGGTGGAAAGCAGAAACATAAAAGGTACGTTATGAGACTTTGCTTTGAATTAGAATGAATGCATTACAGAGAGGCCATTACCCATCATCAACACTGATTCAAGTATCAGCTGAACCAATATAACCCCATTACTCATTCTAATTGAAAAATGTGTGGATGCTGCAATATACTGATAAGTAAATGATGCTTTGTTAATCAATAGGCAGGCTATTCTAACTGTCAATAGAAATGTTAGCAATCTGGTCCTTTTGAGCTTTTAGAGTTGACCTCACACATTTTCATGCAAATCTTTTGGACCGCCAACCTTTGGATCAGTGGCCAAACGCTCTACCAACGGAGCCACTGTCGCCCATTATTTATTTATTTATTTATTATTATTATTATTTATTTATTTAATTTTTTTGTGAAGTTTACTGTTATCCTGATATAAATTATAATGTTTCCTCATCAAAAACAAACCTGGAGTTGTGTTTTGTTTCATTCACACATATTTAACACACAAATCCTGCATATTTAAGTTAGGTTTAGTTCTTCTCTCAAACTGAAAACACTCTCATATGTCACGTGGTAATACAGGAAGTGCTCCACTGTGTTTTTAAACACCTTCAGAAGAATCACTTCAGTCATTTCAGCCCTGGAATGGCCAATCTTTACTGAAGTAAAGGTAAAAAGTAGCGTTATGACATCACAAGGTGGAACAGCATTTTGAGCTTTGGCGATGTAGACAAACGAATAACAAAGGATTACTCAAACATGAATGAATGAAAACACAACTCTATGTTTTTGATGAGGTAACATTATAACATGGCATAAAACTCAGAAGAGTCCATTTTGTGTAATAAAGAGGACTATTATAATGTAATATATGAAAACACTGTTGCTATGCCCTATAATTTTTAACATTACCAAATTTATTTTCTTTTTGTTCTCCACAGATGTTTCTGTCAGTAGGTCCCTCGCGTTGTGTTGTGAGTCCCCCACCCTTGTTAACCGCCTGCCCCCTTTAACCCTGTGCCGGTTCCCTGGTTTCTAAAGCGCTAGCTCAGCATCACTGCACAGGAATCCCCCACACTGCAAATGCACCAAACGCCACTGTGATAGCACCACCTGACCACATCTCAACCTCATTAAGCTTTTACGCCACTGCGTCGATAAGTCCATTTTTATAAAGAAATACGCGTTAGATTACTACTTAGTTAACAGTACTGCATATTGATTTTTTTAAATACCTTAAAAATAAAAATTCATATAGTGCCCTTCCACGCTCATTTGATGCAAGGTGGGTTGAGTGTTTTGTCCGAGGACACAACAGCAGTGTGGTTGGAACCAGGAGTATGGATAGAACCATCTGTTCCACCACATTATGAGAATTATGAGACACAAATTTAAGATAAGACAGATGTCAAATTGTCGTTTTAGAATTATATATTTATATATATTTATCTTATTTTCAATTAAAATATTATATAAAAACATTTTTTAACATTTTTTTATTATAAACCCATAGAAGATTTGTATAAACTTGTTTAATCATAAAAATAATAATAATACATTTTATTTATACAGCACTTTTCAGGACACAAAGATACTTAACAAAACAAATATTAAAAGTCAGTAGAGCAATAGACAAATACAGTAAAGATAAAAACAGTGAATCAAATAAAACTAAAAACGATTGTAAGTAGATGGGGTTTGAGATTTTTCTTGAAGGTGGTGAAGTTGGTGCAGTCGCGGAATTGCTGAGGTAGTGAGTTCCACAAGAGTGAGGGCGGAGATGGAGAATTCTCTCTTTCCCCACGTTTGGAGCTTGGTCCTTCAGGGGAGGGACAGGAGCAGACAGGAGAAGGGGAGGGACAGGAACAGGGGAGGGACAGGAGCAGACAGGAGAAGGGGAGGGACAGGAGCAGGGGAGGGACAGGAGCAGAGGAGGGACAGGAGCACTATGAGGTACAACAGTAAGAGTACAATACTTAAGTACAATTTATAGGTATATGTACTTTACTTAAGTACATTTTACTGTGAATACTTTTTACTTTTCCTTCACTACATTTGAGAGCATGTATCTGTACTTTCTACTCCACTACATTTTAAATCTAGACTAAAAAGTAAAACGTATGTTTCTTTATGGTTTGAGACCTGTTGAAATGGCTGAGACTTATTTTTTAGCATATTCAATTGGAATTAACCAAATGCACAAAAACAGTTCAGAATCAGAATAATTTGAAATCAGCTAAATTCTATCAAAATCACTACATTTGATGCTTTAATTGTTCTAAAAATGGTTTTATGAATGAAAAGTAATGCCCTCTTCTTCTTTGTGGTTATTTCTAAACCCAAATGACAATGCCAGGTCTATAAACACGTCTCAGCAATTGTCTAAAGTGGTTATATTACATTTATTCAGTGCATTTACTCCAAATAAAACTGAATTAGGTTTAACTGCGAGCAAACGGAGTAAACATGAGGCTGATCGATGGATAGCATTTGGCCCTGATGGTCGTGATAGCAGCAGCTCACAATATGGACGATCAATGAGACCTCTCTTGTAGGATGCAGAGACAACAAAAGCGCACTCTAAAGGAAAAGCAACAGTCTGTAACCTTTTGGAACCAAAGGGCTAGTTCCTTCTGAAAATGTTCAATTATGTTCTCATACAATTTTCATTTAATTCTAGAAATTTAACAAATTATTTCATCAAGACTTAATGCAGACTAAACTGAGACTAAATAAGGTAATAAACAGGACAGATCAGCATCTCCCTGACAGCCAAAGAGCCACAAGAGCATTACTATAGCTACTATAGCATCGACTGTATATAGAAATAGCTAACTCACTAGCCACCATGTTTAAGTAGGAAGTGTTCATGGGGGTGCTTCCGGCTCCATAGATTTTAGTTCCATTTGGCTTTACATTGAAAAATTGTCACCCCTCTTTGTAACTGCTGCTGTGAGCTTCGTCATTTTGGTCTTAAAACGTTTGTATCAACCCGCTCTACATGATGCTGGTGTTTTTATTTTGCAATTTTGTCCGTAAATCAATTCCTATCCCTAATATGGAACCCCTATCACCGCTAGCATCGTGAGCTTCATTTGACTTGGGCCAAACGCTATGGGTGACGTCACATTTCTTTAGTCCACTTCTTTATTCAGTCTGTGGTTTGCTCCATAAATTAGCATATGCTAATTAAGTATTACACCTTTTTCAAACATAGTCAGACTGTGCAAATACACAAGGCCCTACTAACCTCTAGGACCCCCAAAATCAATGTTCAGTATTAATTTACTCCTAAATCAATAATTGTATTTTCTTTTGAATAATATTGTGGCATAAATATGGAAGATATAAAGTATTGTGATCTTAGTGAATTTGGTGAATTAAGGTTAAAGCTCCAGTGGCTTTAATAAGAAAACTATAGCATGCATAAACATTAACAAATCTGAGTTAAATGCAATCTAATCTTTTAATATAGATGCATTTTAAGACGTATGAAATGAATGAAAAGCAGATTTGCGGACAGTGACCACAAAGGATGATGCCAGGACACCTTTAAGCAAAAGCAGTGCTCTAATTGACATTGCCCCTTGAATTAACTATAAAATCTGACTCTGAACTATAAAGAATCCATTTGAATGCACAATCTCAGGGTTGTATTAAACATGCCCTCTGCTACACCCCACACCCTGGACATGTCTTCAACCGTATGTAAATGAAGACTACCACCTCCGCACTGTGAAGAACACATTATACACCTATTGTAGACGCATAAAGGTAGGTCAATGCTGCTGCCCAGAATACCCTGTGTGTGTATGAAATCATTCATCACAGCTTTGAAAAGGTCTAAGATGCTCTGCTTGAGAAAAAAAAAACATCAAATTCCACCAGACACAATGGCATTTTCTTACAGTGCATAAAGTTATGATAAAGACCTAAAGTGCGTGTATGACAGATTTTTATGATTCTCTAATTTTAACATAATCTGCTGCTGGGAAAATACCTGTAAATATAAATTATAGTTTTAGATCAATCAAGAAGCTATATGCGAAGACAAGTTGAAAAATACATTAAAAATTATAGGAATTCAACAAAATAAAGGTGTTTTCTTATATTTGTATTTGTCAGATAATAAATTCTGTGTATATTTGAGGAGTTTTGCAAGGTAACATTTATGTAATTCTCGAGTGTGATACTAAGATTTCCAACCAAGAAGTAAAAATGGCCAAATTAGGAAAATGAGCGTGAATGTTTTTGCAGAAATCTTAAATATAATGATCTTAACTGTGTTTTAGTAAAATGAATAGTTATAGGCACTTATCGGTATCATGTATGCGTTTTTCTGTTGCACTTTTTAGTCCTGGTGATATGTGAGAATACAACAGAGCCAATCTAATTACAAATGGTAGCTTTAACTCTTTTTTCATGATTTATCAAAAGTCCTACTTTACACAGAATTGACTCTTGTGAGCTTTAAGCCATGTTATAATGTTGTTACCTCCTCAAAAACATACCTGGAGTTGTGTTTTTGTTTCTTTCATGTTTCAGTCATCCTTTATTATTAGTCTGTCTACATCTCCAAAGCCCAAAATGCTCTATTCCACCTTGTGATGTCATGAAGATTTCAAGTCAACACCTACCTTTCACATTTAGCTCTGTAGGGATTGGTAATTCCAGGACAGAAATGATCAAAATGAATCTAGGGAAGGTGTGTGGAGTTTAAAAACACAGTGGAGCACTTCCTGTATTACCACATGACATCGCAAGGTGGAAGTGTTTTTGTTTGAGAGAAGAGCTCAGTCTAAGGCCCAATCCCAATTCTCCCCCTTAGCCCTCTGTCTTTGTCTTAGCCCTCACCCTCGCCCTTACCCCTCTGTCTTTAAACAGAGGGGTAAGGCAAAGGGGTGTGTTTTAACCCTTAGAAATGGGACACCCCTTTGCAGTCGCAATAATATGACATTATTTTTAAAGTTTTGTAGTATTGTGCTCCTTTTGAGTTTGTTTTAAATGAACTTTGCAAAAAGTCAAATGTTTTTTGTTTTTTTTTAATTTGTTAAAATTACTATACTCTGTACAACATATGTAAATCAAATTTTAATCAACTGTAACACAAAATTAAAATGCTGCAGAGGTGGACGGAGTTGTAGAGGATGCCTGGTACACACAAAAAAGAAAACAAAATGAATACATAGTCATAAACATATAGTTGTTCTGGTACCTACAAATATTATAGAATGTAATATACCTTATATTTTATTTTCAAATTCTCCCACTTTTTTGAAGCTTGTTGGGCTGACACAACTCCAACAAGTCCAGCCTCCTACAAGAAATTTCTAAACAAAATACAAATGTGATTAATAACATGTCATTAAATAGGGGATAATTTACAAGGCGAAACGAAACAATATTTTAGGCGATGCATGTTCGTAATACTTTACACATAATACCGTAACGTGTGCATAGTTCTAAAAGCGCATGAGACGAGTTACGAGGCGAAATACCGCAATATATTTGACACATTCTAGTCTAACATATATGCGTATATAGTTCTTTTAGGCCATGCATGTTCGTAATACTTTACACATTCTACGTAACATGTGTATAGTTCTAAACGCGCATGAGACGAGTTACGAGGCGAAATGAAAACATATAGATACAGCGTTATATTTGACACATTCTAGTCTAACATATATGCGTATATAGTTCTTTTAGGCCATGCATGTTCATAATACTTTACACATTCTACCGTAACAAGCGTATAGTTCTAACCGGGCATGTTACGATAAGCCGTATATGTCAGAAAGCGTAAATGCAGGCGCCATGAGTATACCTACAACTTTTCAAAAGTTACTACAGTTTTATACAACTTTTTATGAGGTTCTTGAGTGCAAATACTCACATTTGTCCAATTTCTTCCCGATTGCTCGACACTTCCCGATTTCCGTGTTGCTTTTTGCTCCGACTTGCGTTAAGCCACGCCTATCCCCTTTGCGCAAAGGGTGCATCTGAAAACGCTTTGCGCAGAGGGGTATCATAGCCCTTCCCCTTAGCCCTCGCACTTACAGAAAAGAGTATTGGGACACCCCTCTGTCTCTCGTGAACGCGCACAACAGAGGGGTAGGGCTAAGACAGAGGGCTAAGGGGGAGAATTGAGACGCAGCCTAAGTATGCAGGATGTGTGTTTTAAGCATGTGTGAATGAATCCAATACTCCAGGTATGTTTTTGATTTTAACAGTTTAGATCAGAAAATAGAGTAATATGGGCCTAATTCGTTGACCATAACAGTCTCCATGATTTACAACCAATTATCACAACCACAAAGCTCCTCACTAGCGCTAATGGCGTCCATGCAGGTTCACTTGTCCTCACATTGCTATTTTAAAACCAGTGGGCTCTAGTTACATCCAATTTAATAAAGGTGAAAGGTACACTATTGACTGCCTAATTGGAAGCAGTTGGTCTATTTTCTCCTCTGTTTGATTTTTCAGCTACAGAACGAGCATTTATCCGGTTGTTCCATGATCCGCCCACCATGCTTCAGTGGAAACCATCCGTGCCGAGGAAAAATGCCTCGGTTAAATACAATTAAGGCATGTAGTGCAGAGGAGGTGTAGGATTAAAGGGATTTGAGGGAGCAGATGATTTGCTGTTGCAACAAGAAAATAACATCCACATTCACATTGGAAAGATGGAAGATGGAGTGTCTTGCTCAAGAACACATCATCAACACAGTCAGTAAACCCTGTCTGTCTGTTTAATTATGCACTGAACGGATATCCTCACTCTACTTCTATTTTTTAATGATTGCGGGACATAGTTGGAGCTGATGTTGCTGTAAATGTCATCACAACATAGAGCAAATCAAGCTTTTTTTTTTTTCATTTGTGCTAAAAAATGGCTACATGATACTGCTGAATCCTACTTCTATCCCTGATAAAGAAAACAAAATTGGAAAATAAAGAGTACTGGGACATGGACCAGTGGCGGTGAAAACAGGGTTAGATCTGATTAATAATGTCTTGAATGCAGGAGTAAGATTACTGAAACATGCACGAATCACTCTAAATAAAACTTCAAGAGGGTAAATGAGAAGGGGAAGCAACTATAACGGTTAAAAGCTCTGAAAAGTCGATTTTGCAGAACAGGGCTGCTTAAATACCCGCTTTCTCCTCCTTTCAACTTGAGGTACCCTTGTTGTTCTGAAGAGGAGAAATTGTTTTATTACCTTGCCTTTAGAATTTCATATAGATTGTTGTCCTGGTTGGAGATATCACTATAACTGGATTTTCTCCTCATGGAAAAACATCAGGATACATCCTCTCCTTGCATTTCGGGATGGGGAATTGATTTAAGCCTGGTTTGCCCTTTGGCCCTCTGTATCTGCTCAATCAGTCTGATCTCTGTCAATAAAAATAACAAATGCCATGTTGGCCAAAGGAGTGGATTTATTGGAAAATATATTGAAATCCTATTAGAACTTCCAATATGTTTGGCCATTAGTTTCAAGACTAATGCTTTAGGCAAAGACAGAGAAACCAATCCCAACACCGTTTGTAACACACACACACATCTCACCTCCATCCATAACACACACATGCATTTACTTTGTGGACAGAGAGAAATGACCTGAATACTGCACCAGGCTGACATGGTGTCCGGGAAAAATAGACTTGGCACCTCACCTGAACTTGTACTTCTCAGTGGTCAGTGTGGCAGGGCATAGAGGTCAGTGTCGCAGAGGTCAGAGATCAGTGTGGCAGGGCACAGAGGTCAGTGTGACAGGAGCATTGGTTTGATTGACTTTTTTAGTCTTGAGGGACCCTGGTGAGTCCCGAAGCCCTCTTGCAATCAGTTTACAAAACCATTTTCTGCTGTCAAATTCCTGCTGCATGCTAATTTGAATTGGTTGTGGCATGTTCCTTAATTAGATAAGATTATTTGTCCCCCTGGTTATTCCCTCTGCTGCGCAGAATTTGTCTTTTTAATTAAATTTATTTATATTTAGCTACCATCTGTAAATATATTAGATTATTTTTTCACTAGTAGATGGCACATATGACAGCTATTCCCTCCTCCTGGCCTTTGTTCAGGCTCACCTGTGCTCTCTGGCCTTCTTCCAAGTGTATATATATATATATATATATATATATATATATATATATATATATATATATATATATATATATATATATATATATATATATATATATATATGTGTGTGTGTGTGTGTGTGTGTGTGTGTTTGTCCAGTAAACTGTGAATCAATGGTGGGGCTTATCTGAGCACAAACTTCATTGTAGAGGGGTGTTTGTCCATTTACAATATGTTCAAATTAGAGTCATTGCAGATGAACTGCTTTTGGTGTGTATATGGTTTTGTTTACAAACTTTATTTTCAGTTGAAGGATGACATTTCATAACTCCACAGTCTATGCTCCAGTAAGATTTAGTGGAACTTTATTTGTTCAGTTTTCCTCCTACTCACGAAAGTCAAGTTTGTTCAGGGACAGTTATAGAGTATTACACAAACAAGCTGTTCCCTTGTCTTATTCAAAGTGTGTATGCAGCTTTACTGTGTTAATGTAGATAAAGTCCAACAATACTGGCCATGGAAGTGCCCATATTCCCCAATGCACCTCTGTTTTAAATAATAATACACTGTGTAGAATGTTGAATCAACAATTCTGCATGAATGAAGAGACTTTTAAAGCTACACTCACAGACTGAAGAGAACATCTGAGTTGGTCCCTGATGGACCATTGACCCTAAGACCAGCAGGTAGTAAAGCACTAAGCAATAGTCAATATGTTGAGATATTTACTTGTCTAATCTGAGACTAACTCTTAGGGCACCAACTCAAATTGCAATTTGATACGATTGCAATATTACTTATATTGTACAGGCTTACATGGATAATTGGGTAGTTCATCAAAAGTTCACTGGAATAATTTAGATGATTTTAGTCCTTGAATTGTCAATTTCTACTGAACAAAATATAAAAGGTAGCTGTTAACATGAAAACTACTGCTTCATGACATCACAAGGTGGAACAGAGCTTTTTGATCCTTGACGATGTAGACAGAGTAGTAATAACACAACTCCAGGTATGTTTTTTAGAGTCTAACAACATTCCAACGGTCACAAGAGTCAATTTTGCGTAATATAGAACCTTTAAGTGAAAATTGGCAAAGCTTCAATCTAAAGAACAGATTGTATTGTATTTAAAAGATAACAGTATATAATTATTAAACCATCAATATAATCTGGGGGAAAAAATCTGTATTGTGTACATCTTGGATTTTCTGGCAATCACAGCTGCTAGTTTTTGGGGTTTTTTTTTTACATTAGACCTGCAAACTTCTGATTAGTGGGTATGTAACTCCTTGAGTCACATGCTTACATATACAGTCTAGTTAACATTGCTATTTGCATTACTGCAAAGGTGAATTAAAAAAGCAACAATAAATAACTAAGGAAAGTTTGTATTAAAGATGCCTTAGTTTTCCTACTTTATTTCCACATCTTTGCAACTCTATGAGGCATGCTCACGGCAATAGCTTCTACAGTTCTAAAGTAAAGTATATTGGGACAAATCATTTTAACACACACAATACTATACGAAAGCAGTATTTTAATGACCAAATAAACACACTTTGCAGTAGAATTGTAGTCCATTTATCTTGTAATCATAAATACTGGCACATGGTATGAGGTCCAGTGCACAGGGATAAGGACTGTCGTTTAATATAATACAGAATTCCCCAGAGATTCTTGAGCAAACCGAATCTGGGCTCTGAGCTGGTCAATAGAGCGCTATATTCGAGGCAGCCAGAAATTACTTTGGATTATTATTTAATTCCTGCTAACATCTAGTGAGTGCTCTGAAGTAGGGCATACCAGCGCTGCCCCAGGAGATTTGGGCATAAATCAGAACATTGAAATTAAAAAAGTGATAATAGGAGCTCGAGCTGGCACAGAACGCGCACACTGTTCAGGCCAGATAAGTGGTGAAGCTGCACTGGTTACAGAAGCAAGCATGGACCATCAGAAGAATTCTTATGTTTCAGTGCTTTTGGAGAACAAGAATTTCACTGTTTGCTAATTAAAGCTGCACTATGTAGCTTTTCATTCACAGATCTTACATTATTAAATTTGATTCTAGTGGTATTGAACCATCAGCCCATACTAGCATAATGAAATAAATAAAACCATGAATACGAAATGTAATATTCTGTGAAAGTTGTGTAATGGAAAACAAAATGTTGTGTTTTATTTTACCTTTAGAATCATTTTGGTTTGTAGACATTCTAGAAAACCTTTCATGTAACACCTTTTTGTTCCATGCTTGTTAATCTCCTTGGGAATGTCAGTAGTGTTTAAACACATTTAAAATCAGACCACGTCTTTCAGATGTCTCTCCCGTGAAATGTACCACCCCTTCCACATGTTAATTCCACAGGGGATGCCTGGTCACACCTCACCATGTGATGCCCCCCATCCACTTTGTATGATATTTTATCATTCTGATATAAATGCTCTGGGGGAAGACTGGAGGGAAGACAGGAGGACTCTGGGGGAGATGAGCTTGGGGGATCTGAGGGGCCCTGTCCTGTCCATGTTTGTTAAGAAAAGAATAAACCTGCTTTCTATTTCATAACTCACAAGGCTTTGGAAACTGTTTTTTGAAAGTAATTTCCACAGCTGCCCCAAAGGGGGACTGGGTTTGTTTGTCTGGTGAGACAAATAGAGACAATACAACTTTTCATGGAGAGGGGTGGCTATGGAGAGGCATGGCCTGGTGGCATCAGCTTGTCTGGATTTTAATGTCATACTATAGAGCATAGGAAAGGCAATAGCATTGCCATGGTGGCGGACCACCTGAATAGTTACGTAGCATATGTTGTAACCGCACTTTTTGACCACTGCTTTGTCTTTGTCATCTTTGGACACATCTTAATAGTAAGATTCCTTAATAGTAATCTAAATTCTCTGATTGGTTTCATAACAAAAGAAGGATTCTCTGCAGGATGGATGGATGGTGTGGCTTCCACATAGAAATGTACTGTCATCCAGTGTGTCTTTGTTTGAAATCTACTCTAAAGACCAGTACTTCGATTGTGAATCCGCCAAGTAGCAAGCTCCAGATGGTATTTCGTTGGTGATTCATTGGAACACACAAGCCTACTCACCACAACATGGCCAGACCCAAGAGGGACAAAAGTGTATATTGTATATTGGCAGCAGACCTGAATCAACCCTTAGTTTGGTGATAACACTGCTGAACATTTGTGTAAATAAGACCTTGGCTATGAGGATAGATGGGTTTGACAGCAGGGCCCTCAAGACAAGTGGCCCCAACAGAGAGCTCAGAGCTCACACCTTTCATCCCGCTGTCTTCTGCCTCTAAGCACAGAGGCGCACTGTTTGGTTTGATCATACAGTATACTGAGCTCCCTCCAGACGCGACATGCGACAAAAGCAATCCTTCTGTTTGAGCCCAGATCCTCATGGTGGAAAAGACCACAAGGCAGATCCTGCTTTTGATTTGTGTTACATTAAGATAGGCCTGTCACAGTAATTACTATTTGGACTTATCGTTCAGACAGAGAGACAGACAGACAGATCAGTTCATATATGAAAGCTGGAACAATATATTTTGGGACTCCATATTTATTGTGTGTACAGTTTCTTTGCAAAAATTGGGAGATTTGGGGTATTTTTGTTGTAATAAAATAAAATTTGAGCTGTAAAAGGTTGTGTTAGCAACTTCTATGGTAAATTATTGCTTCATTCTGTTATTTATTTACTGCAGCTCAGCCCTTTTAATGATCATGTAGATTTAAAATGTGTTTACTAGAATTATCTTGCATTATTGTTTTTGAGTCAGTTGGATATGGTAATTTTACCATTATCCTTTATCGCCGTATATCTCTGTTGCAATATATCATGCTTGAAAATGTCTTATCCTGACAGACCTACATTAAGAATTAAAAAACAAACATGAAATATTTGTTTTATTAAGTAAATATGGGCCCTTCTTTCTCAAATAGAGTTGACAGAGTTGGCTATAGGCTCCACATATACTGCCTGACGTGAAAACCAAAATACATATGAAGACAGCAGACATTGTGTAATGATATGAACTGGACCCAGCTGACCTCCTGATCCCCTTAATCAGACAGAACTATAGGATCACCAGAGGAGCAATGTGAGGAATATTTTAAAGGAATCTATTTTATTCTATTGATTTTATTCAAGTATATATTTGATTCTAGTGGTATTGAGCCATCACCCCATGCTAGCATATCCCACTATAACAAAAAAGTATAATTAAAACAATGAATACAAAGTTTAACACGCTGTGAAGGTTATTAGGTCCTATATTAAGCAAAACTGACTCATCTGAGCTTTAAAGCCATGTTAGAATGTTGTTACCTAATCCTTTTTTGCTCTGTCTATCTCCAAAGCTCAAAATGTTCTGTTCCACCTTGTGATGTCATGAAGTTAAATCTTTAACTGCTACTTTTTACCTTTAGTCCAGCAGTTTCAGGTATTTACGCAACTGTAGTGGTTTTAGAGAACGTATTTTGAAAGGGCGTTGGACGTTTATTTTGACACCACGTGCATTTCCTGTCTTTCCCCTGCTAAAAAGCCTGGAGACGATCTGTTGACACTGAAAAATTGGAACTCCAACCTAAATTGAGCAACGTGTAGTGTTATGTTGCCCGGTGGACCCAGGTATGACCTTGCTGGTGTAGATTGTCCTACCAGTTAAAATGAAAAGCGATACCTGCTGTTACTGCTTTGGTGTAAATTGGGGCTGATTCTACTGAAGGTGTATGAAGTTTAAAAACACAGTGGAGCACTTCTAATATTACCACATGACATCACAAGGTGGAACTGGGTGTTTTCAGTTTGAGAGAAGAACTCTGCCTAAATATGCAGAGTTTGTGTGAGTGAACCACAACTCGGGTATGTTTTTGATGAGGGAACAGCATTAAAACATAGATCAGAAAATACTGTCAACTCATCTGTATTACGTGCAAAAGGGGATTGGGTTTGTTTCTCTGGTCAGACAGAAACAATACAATAAAGTCAAGGTTGCAGTGGAACAGCATAGATAAAAAAAGATTTAATCATTGTGACGGAGTAGACCAGGAACGTCAGGTGACTTTCGCTTTGTGAATATATAATGTTTTGGTTTTTTTCCCTACCTGTGCTGGGAGATTATTATTAGAGTACTTTTGTTTGTGGTAATGTTTATGATTTTTCTGTATTAAAGGGGGGATGTATGTGCTTCTATATGTGGAGAAAAAGTGTTTTTTCATTGTTAATTGATTTGGGGGAAGAGCCTTGTACTTTAAAAAGGGCCTCCCATCTTCACAGAGGCAGTGTGTGTGTTGAGGGTTAGAGCTGTGTGCACCGCAGGCACCAGCTCCGAAGCTATGTAGAGATTGCTACAGACTGTAATTTTTTTTTTTTTCCCCATTTTCACTATTTTGCGCACTTCTGTAAATAAAAACACAAACACTATTTTTGACTACGCCATATTATTTCTTTTTCGTCAAAAAGAACCCACGACAATCGTACTTAGAAGAATCTCCTTCAACGTGAAATAGGACAGTCAGGAATTGTGCAAATTACGAACGCTGATTGCACTTGACTGAACTAATTGTCATGCAAAACATAATGACCTCAGACATGTGAATAATTTACAGATATCCTGACATTTTCTTCTCAATGAATTCCATGTGTTATAAGCGTGATAATGGGCAATTTAAATGAGGTGAGCAAGGAGCTACTAGGCGTCCAGGCGCTTCTGGTAATTTAACTGGAACTAAAACTTTGCAGCTATAATTGCAAACAAAAAAAATGTTAATCATACATATTACAACACTTTTGGCAGAAATAGATAAGCAACATCTCATTTACGCTGAGAATTTTATTTCCAGACATGCTAGGAACTGCATTACTCACAAGGCATTTTCTCTCCGCCCAACAATGAGGCCAGACATTAAGTTTTATTTTCACTTTAACGTAGCGGAGTGGACTAAAACAAAACAACACTCTGGCTGTTTCTTATCTTTTGCAGTTGACTGCTTCTCCTAGTCTGCGCCTAAAATAAATCTGACTGTGCCGTTACATGCAGCAGCTATCCGAGTATGTATCAGCGTCTCCAGATCTGTCACTGGGATCTTTGAAATTCAGTTCACAACATCTCAATCGTAGTTCTCAGTTTACATACATATAGAAACAGTTTAAATTGGACTATAGGCCAGTTATCTAGTTTTCCTGCCACTCACAAAAGTGTCCTGCGAGACTGATGGCTTCTCCCAAACAGCAGCTATTGTGGCATTTTTTCTAGTCTGCAATGGCCAGCATAAGGAGCAGTTAAAATCGTGTTTTTTTCATGCTTGCATCACATATGGAGCTGTATATTTGACAGATGGTAGTCAAATTTGAGGACAGGTGGTCAAAATGTTATGCTTTATCAGTGTTTGTTGGCAAATGGGGCCGGTTGATGCGTTTTGACCAAGGACACCTAAACCTCCAGATAAAGAATAATGAAGAGGGGGTATTTTACTTTTATGGGGTATTAATTGCAATAGCATGTTTTATATGGTTCATAAATAAATAATTTCCCTTGTGGATCAATAAAGTTTGTCTAAGTCTAATTTATGACGCTCCCCCTTCAGAGCGCTATCATATTATAATCTGCATGCATCTCGCTAATACAACTACTGCACATTGACTGAGCATTAGACAGAATCTTACAGCATGGACTTCTCTTCAGGCATGTTTCTGATGACTCTAAGATACAATAGTTCAGAGAGCAATTTAAAAGTGCACCATTTAACTTTTCTGGTGCGAGATCTGGCACCTGCTTGTCTCCATGGAGATGTTATTTCTTTTCCTTGAATGCTCCACACTATGACATTAATCTTAAACTTGCATCTACGCAATTACAGTTATTTTTATTGCTCAAAACTATGAGCACGGTCACCATTTTGCAGATCCGCCCTGTAACTTGTCTTGGTTGCATCTTTTGCTTGTCTCCGTGGAGATAGATACATTTAATGCCATAATCTGCCTTTTTCTTTACTAAGAATAAAAGGTGGCCAAGCTTCCACTAGTATAGCTGCACATTTAAGATTGTTACTCATTTAAAACTTGTGCATATTATATTTTAACCACACTGCATATAGATTGGTAACTTTATTGAAGTTCAAATATTTTCGGTGCAATGAAACCGATGCGGTGATGAGGTGTCAGGTGAAAAACAATAGGACTGACATGTTTGAATGGCAATACATTAGCATTTTGACAGGGCTATGATGAAGGAGCAGAGGAAGCGCGCCTGTCCATGCGTTACCGGGTGCAGATGGAGGCTACAGTGACTACGACATGGCTGTGGAGGCTATGAATAAAACATACAGCCAACGGAGCACAGTCAAACTTTGTCTTTTTCAGGGGACACTGCTTTTCCACAGACAGAGGAGCTTCCGGACAACAACTCAACACAGAGCTGCATTTTCATTCACTCCTTGTCAGTATTTGGTTTTACAGTAATTAAAGAGGATGATATTGCATAGACACCGACCATACAATCAGTAAATTTGTCAAATGGTAGGAATTGTGGTTTCAATGGCATAATAAAATGGAATTATTGGAGTACATTATAAGTGTTATCTGCGGTAAAAGTCCAAATTTTACGTATCTGTAGTTTTTTAAAGTAATTTTTACAGTGGATACTTTTTACTTTTACATCACTACATTTGAGAGCAGGTATCTGTACTTTCTACTCCAGTAAATTGTTTAACTGGGCTGAAAAGTAAAAAAAAAGTACTTTCTTTATGTTTGAGACCTGCTGAGCACTACTGTTCGGCCCATAGGCTGACACAACAGTGAGAGACCTGTCCTCGACCCGAAGGCGCAGGGACGCGACCCTCTCGTTCACCGGGGTGAACTCCAACACACGGCGACTGAGCTGTGGGGCAATGAGCAGGCCCACACCTGCCCGCCACCACTCCCCACGGGCAACGCCAGAGAAATGGGGAGTCCAGCCCCCCTCAAGGAGATGGCCTCACCTCCCCACCCCAAGATGTGTGCCCATGTGTGCCTTCCATCTCTCCAGGACCTGTACGTCTCCAGGACTCGGGGGCGAGCAGGCCGGATAGCAGCTGACCCCTCTCACCATCTTAATCTTTTTTTGCATGCTCTTACTTTATTTTTAAATAGTGATACTTTATTATTATTATTATCTTCTTTTTTTTAAATAGTGATGTCTCTACTTTATATTATTATTATTCAGTGTTCTATGTTGCACCTCATCACCAAAGCAAGTTCCTAGTTTGTGAATTGTGTTCACTGACAATGGCAATAAAAGCTTTTCTGATTCTGATTCTGATTCAATTCATAGCTTCCCCTATGAATCCTCCTGCGGGTGGTGGGTCCACAGGAGGACGGCCCCATGTCGCTCCTTCGGGTTGTGCCCGGCCGGGCTCCGTGGGGAAAGGCCCAGCCACCAGACACTCGCTGTCGAGCAACCACCCCAGGCCTGGCTCCAGGGTGGGGCCCTGGTAACATCAATCCCGGCGACGTAACTGGCCTTGATCTATTTCTTGTCATAGGGGCTTCTGAACCGCTCTTAGTCTGACCCGTCCCCCCAGGACCTGTTTGCCTTAGGTGACCCTACCAGGGGCATGAAACCCCCAACAACATAGGTCCCGGGATTATTCGGGCACTCAAACCCCTCCACCATGTTAAGGTGGCGGTTCAAGGAGGCGTCCTTAACCTTGACTCTCTTAATTGTCGGAGTAAATAGGTCTGCTCAAGGTAATAAAGCAGTCTTGGCCCTGTACTTAAGCCTGATGAGATGGTGCTTCACATAGCAGCCGTTTCACTGATTGAGAGAAGAGGGGCTGAAGAGAACAGGAGAGAGCAGAGCAGACAGTGGTGAATATGTCCACAGACTGTAACTGTAAGGGTAAATCTTGTGATCTTTATGTCATTCCCAAGCCTGGGAAAATGCCTGGCGAATCAATGTAGAGATCAGAGTTTCTGGTTATCTCAGACTGTACAGTAGTAGTCACTGAAGCAATTTTAAAGTTGCAAAATCAGCAGCAGAGAAGTCATTATTTTATGTTTTTATCTGTTTTTTTGTTATCTTGATGGTGATCGTTTATCCAAGAAATGTCCACCTTACAAAGCTTGCACTATATGTTTTGCCACACACTCAAGTACTGCCGTGCTGGTCCTCCAGTGACTGCAGTGTAATGTCTGCCCTGGACCACCCCTATGGAAACAATGGGTGTTATTTTGAGTAATTATAATTGATTAATCATTGGATTTATATAGCACATTTCAAGACACCCAAAGTGCTTTACAGTGCATTATTCATTCACTCCAAACTTGGTGGTGGGAAACTGCTATTATAGCCCTGGACAGACTGGCTGAAGCGAGGGTGCCAATCTGCACCACAACCAGCACTCACGCACACACCACTTTCATACAGAATTTTTGACTATTGGGCCAGGTTGTGTATATAGAACTTGTATTTAAAAATCCATAAACATGACCTATCTGTCTGCCCAGATTATAGACTGCAACTACAGATTAACTATTGCAATCTTGATTAATTCTTAATCACAAACAGTACTGAATATGATGGTCAAGTTGTTATGTTGATTATGCACTTAGAAAGCATTATGAGTATTTGGACTAGTCAGAACCTACAACTAAAAACAGTTAGAAAAAAAATCCTCACTATCTAAACCCAAGCACCTGCAGCGAGTCATTAACCAGTGATGAGCCTTTTTTCCCCAGAAACAGCGCACCAATCTGAAGATCAAACATACAAATAAATAAACAAGGCCAGATCACTCAATTATGTAATGAAATCCTTTGTGTCACCCCTTTTATTGACAAAAAAAACCCATGTTTACAATGGCACATTACCATGTTATGTCTGAAATCTTCCCACAATGCTTTGCAAACTCACCAAGCATCACTTACTCACCATTTACATTTGACTGGCATACTGTTTAGAGCTACTAGATTGATTTCTATGTGTAGCTCAATATTTTTGTCTTTCAACCCGTTTTCACGTTTTGCGACTTCAAAGTGGCCCACTTAGTTCCATTGTCACTCATGAATTGATTTACAAGTGTCAGACTAATGTTCGTCTTATTGATGGTCTCCCATTAAAAGAGGCTTAGCTTAAGACTGGATTTACGTAAAAAAAAAAAACAAAAAAACAACAACATCGGTTGTTGTTTCCAAATAGGTGCACAACATAGCAAATAGCAGTTACTAAGAAGGAAAATACATCCAGTGTGGCCAGAAATCATAATTAACAGTGTAGTCTTTCTCCTAAATGTTGTATACATGAAGCAATATTACTGTGAATGATCGTGTCCTACAATTTATTTTCTTTAATGGTCCTATATTATTATTAGTAAAATTGTGAACTTTAAGGCATGTTATAACATTTCCTCATAAAAAAAACATACCTGGAGTTGTATTTTGCTTCATTCACACTTAGTCTGTCATCTCCAAAGCTCCAAATGCTCTTTCCACCTTTTGATGTCATGTATCCAAATGATTCTAGTGAAGGTGTGTGGACTTTAAAACACAGTGGAGCACTTCCCGTATTAACCCAGTCTGAAAGAAGAACATGCAAGGTTTGTATGTTAAACATGTGTGAATGAAACAAAACACAGCTCCAGGTATGTTTTTGATGAGGAATTATAACATAATTTACATTTTTAAAGAGTTTCAAGGTGAATTGTAAAAAAGTTGGCCCTAATATACTTTTCCCCTTAAAAATAGCTGACAGAAAACTGAACATGCTTTAGTCAAAGGATGGTTAAACACTAAACCCTATGAACAAGAAATACCTTTGATACAGAGAACAAAACAGTGATCGAAGTTGAAAAATTGCCACCTGCTGTGACAGAATATGAAATTTGGCAATGGTACCAAAAGCTATTTTTAAAACGAAAAAGTACGACTGAAAAAAGCACAATAATAAATATTTGATTTAAGTTATCTTGGGCTTATGACGAGTTAATATAAATCTGTATGCATTATTTGTGGAAACATGTGAGGACCATTGCATATTATTATTATCTCAATTCAGTCTGAACTTTTTGTATGTTTCTGTATGTATTGCATTGACTTGCAACATAACCACAGTCAACTTAAGTTAAAATGGAACTACATTGCTTACTTCTATTACTACTCCTATTAATAGTACTACTACTATTACTGCTACTACTAATACTACTTCTACTACTACGAGCTGAGACGTAGAATTTGCACCATTTGCATACTGTCTTGTAACACAACTTTAAAATAAAAGTTTTAAGTCAAGTTTGAACAGTTCTTGAGTTGAACATTGAAAGTCCTGAAGTACTTCTGTAAATGTTGAGCATCTGGGTTCAGAAATGAGAGAAATAAACAAGTGGCTGGTGTCAGCAGATTCAGTATGCAGGGCAGATGGGGGACCTCATGCACAACACCATTAAACCTCTGCATTCTCAACACATCGTATTTCAACTGTAAAAGGAGACTTTTAGTTAGCAACATGCATCACTGTTGTAACTAAACGGGCTAAATGTAGAGCTTTCATATTATATCATATGGCCTGCGTTTTTAGCATCAATCTGAAATTCACATATACCTATAAATACAAATAATTATATAAGACCTGATGCACACAATCTCTCCCACAGTGCTTTACAAATGTTATGCATATATATATATATATATATATATATATATATATATATATATATATATATATATATATATATATATATATATATATATATATATAACAGTAAATAACAGGTGTATGGAAGATAATTTGTTCCATCAGATTTTGAATTTTAAATACCGTAGAATTTCTTACACAAAAAATATTTATTTTTATTTTTAGTTGCTGAAATTTTAAGTTAACTTTTTCAAAATGTTTCAAATTCAAAATAAAATTTTCGCCTTTTAAATATTCAGCACATATATTTTCAAGCCCTCAAAAGTCAAAATTCAGAGTGTAAAATTCAAAGTGAAAAAAATTGTCAGGAAAGATCCAAAATGCCAAGGCATATTGCAATTTAAACATTTTGAAAAAGTACAGTTATAATATCAGCAACTAAAATGCAGAATAAAAATAATTCAAACATGTTTTTTCAGAGTTAAGATATTCAAAGTGAGAAATTCATCCATCCATCCATCCATTTTCTTCCATTTATCCGGGGCCGGGTCGCGGGGGCAACATCTTGAACTCCTCCACTTGAGGCAAGGACTCTCCACCCACCCAGAGAGGGCAAGCCACCTTTTTCCGGTCAAGAACCATGGCCTCGGATTTGGAGGAGCTGATCTTCATCCCAGCCGCTTCACACTCGAATGTAAACCGCCCCGGTGCACGTTGGAGGTCCTGGTTTGATGAGGCCATCAGGACAACATCATCTGCAAACAGCAGAGATGAGATCCTGTGGTCCCCAAACTGGACCCCTCCGGCCTCTGACTGCGCCTAGAAATTCTGTCCATAAAAACAATTAACAGAACCAGTGACAAAGGGCAGCCCTGGCGGAGTCCAACATGCACCAGGGCTCTTTGTGAGAAATTCAGCGGTATTTAAAATTCAAAATATGATGGAACAAATTATCTTTCATACAGGTGCTTGTGTGCTAATGTACACTGCATTCACTATGGGCGTGACATGGCGGCTATTGCTAAATTCATCCTCTCAAATACATACTTGTCTGGAAGCTAAATTTAAGTGTAATGTGTAATACAGAGACTTTCAAAAACCTAACTGGACTGTATCTTATGTGTCACATTATGGGCAAGACCTTATTATGTCATTGGCTCGCTATATTATCAGCTTATTACATTCCAAATTGGACAAAATGATTGCTCTATTGGCCATTGTTACATCATCGGTTGCTAATAGGGACTGCTTATGGTCACAATTTTCCACCTTCAAGGCACTTAAAGCTCTTTACATCAAGGAACCACTCACCCATTCACACACTCATTTACATACCAGTGTATGCAGACACTGGGAGCAAGGTTAAGTGTTTTGCCTAAGGACACAGTAAAAGCAATCATCTGTGGGAGCTGGAATCACACCCTCAACCTGTGAGTCAGTAGAGTGAGTGCTCTACCAACGGCAAAGCGAGGTAAGTTTATTTGTATAGCACAATTCGTACACAAAGTTGTTCAAAGTGCTTTACAGAATAAGAAACACATTAAAATCACAATACAAACAAATCAAAATATAAATAATCATAATAAAACAAACATTAAAAGAGTGTGATTTGAACTGCCAACCTTCTGGTCAATGGAGAGCTACTGTCTCTCGTATTTTGAAGTCGGAGATTGAGTATGTCCATGGTCCTCTGCGTCCTCTACTCAAACCGTAACTTCCTGTCCTCTTTTATTACATCCATCAATCCAACAGGCAGTCCTGACCAACCTTCACTGAAGATCTGGTGATGGGTCCCTGTGGGCACTATAGTCACTGCCCCTGACAGGTCCTCCCAGCGGTGCAGAGGAATGGACCAAATGTAAAGGACAGATCCCTTTATTATACCTTATCTACCTGTGTCCACCATGAGCTGTCAGTCTGATGAACTCAAACTTCAGCATTACATATATTACATTTAAACAGTCTACAAAGTAATTTAAAGGTCCTAAATTACTTAGAATTGACTCTTGTGAGCTTTAAGCCATGTTATAATGTTGTTACCTCATCATAAACATACCTGGAGTTGTGTTTTGTTTCATTCACACAAAGTAATCCTTTATTATTAGTCTGTCTAGATCTCCAAAGCTCAAAATGCTCTGTTCCAGGTTGTGATGTCATAAAGCTGTAATTTTCATGTTAACAGCTACCTTTTTACCTTTTAATCAGTAGAGTTTGGCAATTTCAGGTCTGAAATAATCCAAATTATTCTACTGAAGGTTTATGGAGTTTAAAAACGCAGTGGAGCACTTCCTGTATTACCACATGGCATTACAAGGTGGAACAGAGTGTTTTACGTTTGGGAGAAAAACTCTGTATTTTGGTACTGAATGCAACAGACAAACCAGTAGACGCTGTGAAGGTGATCAATTCGTTTATAAGACAGCGAGAGGAAGACACATCTCAAGGACAGCTGCTTTTGTGGAGCGTTTTACTGAACTAAACAAAACTACAATACAATTAGACCGAGGTCCCCAGTGCTTGAGAAAATGGCTGTAAATATTATAAATATTTTGGCAAATTGGGAGTGACAGTTTACATAAGCTGTGAAAATTATTGAATTGTGGGCTAGTCAGTAGTGGTAAAAATATCTATATACATATGTTTGTGATAAGATTTAGACATTATTATTATTTTATCAGACCAAAATAGACGAAATATGATCATTAAAAGGCCCATGCTATTTTCTGATCTACCGTATTTTCCGGACTATTGAGCGCACCTGAATATAAGCCGCATCAACTAAATTTTCAAAGAATTTTATTTTTGTACATATATAGGCCGCACCTGTCTATAAGCCGCAGGTGTCCACGTCTTCAAGAAGTTTTCAAGTTCGGAGCATCTGCTTGTATTGAAAGCTTTTGTCGTCTTTTTGCATTGAGTCAGTTCGTCACGCGCGAGAGTCGCTCTGGCGCTCTACTGCGCATGTCTCGAGCAGAAAGAGCCGCTGTCCTGTCTGGGATCATGTCAGTGTCTTGTATCATGTCAGTGTCTTGTAGGATTTCAACAGATTTGAGGCTCTCCCGGGGGTCGGGGTTAGTTGTATCAATCAGGTATGAGTGGATGTCCAGCTACTGAAGTTTGAGACGTTTCGTCTCGTCATTTACGCCTCACCTGCATTTAACACATGCGGGTCATTAAGACGTATCCCACTCACTAATGTTCATTTAGCAGCAGAACTTATTTTATCACGCAGCGATAAACTGTTTTAGTGCTGACAACAGCGCTAGCGAGTGTTCTAACTAACCCTAACCCATGTTAACCACACAGACAGCGGCGCTTTCTGCACTCAAGCTGCGCGCACATCCGCTGTGTTCATAGACGAATAATCCGTCCATATATGAGCCGCATCGGTGTATAAGGCGCAGGGTTCAAAGTGTGAGAAAAAAGTAGCGGCTTATAGTCCGGAAAATACGGTATGTTATAATGTTGTTTCCTCATCAAAAACGTGGAGTTGTGTTTTGTTTCATTCACATAGGTAGGCTGTGTTCTCCTCTCATATAAAAACACTCCACCTTGTAATGTAATACCACAAACGCTCTATTGTGTTTTTAAACTCCATACATCTTCACTAGAATCATATGGATCATTTCAGCTCTGGAATGACCAATCTCTACTAAAGGTAAGAGGTAGCTCTTAATTTACTACCATTTCATGACATCACAAGGTGGAACAGAGCTTTGGAGATGTAGACAAACATGTGTGAATGAAAGAAAACACAACTCAAGGCGTGTTTTTGATGAGATAACAACATTCAAACGTGAATAAAAGCTCATAAGTCAAGCTTGCCCAATATAGGACCTTTGAATACACTTGGAGTTATGTGTCAGTTAATGAGTAGATTTTAATTGTTGGTTCTGGATTTGACACAGTAATTAAAATTACAATTAAAAAAAATCCTTAAACCATCAAATGTGAACAATCAAAAACAAATCAGATTACTCACATCAAGCACAAATTAGATAATGATCAGAGTTTGGGTGTACAAGCTCTGTGTGTGTGAAAATGAATTTCCCCTTGAGGACAATAAAAGTCTAAAGTCTACATGAAAACATAGCCAGTGTCACACATTTTGTATTGGGATTGATTTAATGATCATTTTTTGCACTTGTTTTTTTTCCACAATTAGATATGGTTTCAATTAAAAGTTATAAGATGCCTCATCATATCATATGGAGAAAATGAATATTGTTATGCAGATATATATGCAGATTTTTGATGATGACGAGAAATGCATTGGTCTATTTAGAAAACCATTTATTTTTCATTGTTTACCCTACTGTGGAAATGCATTAGAATCAATACAGAAAATGGCCTCCTGCCCCCATCTGTGAGTGTGACAATAATCTATAATTCCCATTGTTTAACACTGAGGAATTCAGAATTAAATGGTAAAACTTGCCTTTAAAGGGCCTATATTATCCAAAATAGTCTTTTTTAAGCCATGTTAGAATGTTTTGCACCTGCGCCGAGCTCCAGACCCCAGGGAGGACTGCTTAGACTTGGTGATGGGGAGGGTTGAAGGCACTAGATCTGAGCTACAGAAGACTTTGACGTGAAGTTATCAGTATTTTTTGACAAGCTAGTGTGCAGTATTTGTATGTGGCTTCAAATGGCTCTATCCTCTCTATCTTCTCTCTCATAACAGCTGTTTTCATGGCTTCTTTCATGACAGCTTTGGTCTTCCACAAAGCCTAAGATCTAGCCTTGAGATCCTTACAGCCCTATCTCTTCTTTGTGCAAGTTCCAACCAAACAGCTATACCTCATGTACTCATTTCCGATCCTATCTATCCAGACCTCCAATAACTCTTACAAAATGCCTTAGCATAGAGGTTGGGGCCTGTATAACTGTATGAGAATGATCCAAACTGAAAATTCTTGAATCCTTGAATATTTTTTGTTAAGGATTAGACTTAGATTAGTTCTGACAAATAAATAAAACAAAAGCATTTTTTATTTGTTGTTAAATGGGCCCACTATTAATTACAAATATATTAAATTTCAAGAGCCCTTTATTTTGCTATTTTCTGATCTATGTTATAATGTTGTTTCCTCATCACAAACATATCCAGAGTTGTGTTTTATTTCATTCATACACGTTTAACACACACACACACCTTGCATATTTAGAGTTCTTCTCTTAAACTGAAAACACTCTGTTCCATCTTGTGATGTCATGTGGTAATACAGGAAGTGCTCCACTGTGTTTTTAAACTCCATACACCTTCACTAGAATCATTTGGATGATTTCACCTCTGGAAAATGAGCCTTGAAAATGTAGACAGACTAATAATAAAGGGTTACTCAAACATGTGTGAATGAAATAAAACAGACATCCAGGTATGTTTTTGAGGAGGTAACAGCATTATAACAAGTAAATTTTGCATACAGGACCTTGAAGCACTCTAAAAAACAGGAAAAATAAAATATAAAATACAGTAAATTACAAATCCATCCATTTCTTGAAGATATTCCCTATGGTTACTCTCACATGATGCACCGGTCATAATAGTACACACTGGAAATAGAGTTCAATCACAGGTGTCACTGCGCTCTATCGTTCAATCATAGTGTCCTTATAGACTACGGTACACCGCCAGGACCAGTAATGAACAGCCTCAAGCCAGAGGTAGTAGAGTTGACAAACATTTTACTCACATTACTTCAGAATAATATTACTCAAGTAGAAATACAAAGTAGCAGTCCAAGAAATGACTCAAGTAAGAGTGAAAAAGTATTTGGCAAATGTAAGAGTGACTGTGGGGACTTAACATCTGATTTATAATTTGAAGTCAGTGTCATTTGAAGGACAAAATATTAAACAATACACAAAATCTGGTGTTTCCAAAGTGTTTTCTTTAAATTGTTAGTTAAGTAAGTAACTAATTAACGTAAAATGGAGTTCTACCCATCTCTGACTGAAGCCACACACATTCAGTGCTGTTACATATGGCCATTAAAAGTAAATAGCCATATGAAAGTTTAAAAAGCTTAATTATGACTCTTTCCTCACAGCGCTCATATTTTTGGTACCATGTTACTGCTCACTTCAGAGTGGTGTAATACAGGGTTCGGAGGGGCTTAAGAAATATTATTATGCTATTATTTTTTTATTTTTCTATTTCTAACGTTTTCAATAATTACTATGTAATTATATGTTTATAATGATATAGTTGTGTGGTCTTGAGGCTGCACAATCTCAGACTACAGACAAAGACTATAGACTTGTGGTGACCTGATGGTGGGGTCAGGCAAGGAAACTCACATATAACTTGTGTTTTTAAAGCATCTTCACAATCCATTGTGGGGGTTTTTTAACCTGGAATTTACACCAGGAGCATTAGCGGCACATAATGTAAGCAGAGCTGCATACACGAGTACTTTTAAAGAGCTTAAATTTACACCAGAGGCAGCAGAGCTGCTCCTGTGACGTCAGCCTCTGTGGATTCTCACGTCTAAACACTAACCTTAAATTGCTTATGTAGTCACTGTTGATTGGACAAATTATGTTTTAAAACACAATACAAAAGTTGACAACAAGAGAGACGATGCTTTGCAGAAATAATAAATATATCTGCAGCACTCACATTAATTGAGCTACTCACCATTTCACTTTGGTTGTCTGCACCACGTGCCTTTTCCTTCAGAAGTTTTTCTTGTAAAGTTGCTGTCTGAAGTTGTAAAGTGTTTTATATTTATCCTCCACAGCTTTAAACTTTCCGTAGTCCATCATGAGCCATTCTCGGAGCTCCTGGATGCGACGCACAGTGTTTACTCGACTGCAGTGCTTTTAGAGAATGTATTTTGAATGGACATCAAAAGTTTATTCTGATGCCACGTGCTTATTTCCTGTCTTCTCCCTGTAATAGTAAAAAGTACCTACTTTTACCTACTTTTACCTACTTACTTTACCTGTAAAGTTTTTGCTAAGTTAAACCTTAAAACCCTCTGTTTTGTTAATTGGTCAACCCAGGGGGAGGAGCTAAGGGGTATTTGGGGGGAGCTCTTCTGGTGGTTGTCCTTGGCCTGTGAGTAATGGTTTGCTGTCTAAGTTCTGCTGTAAATAATTTGTCTTTGGACTGTTTCTGCACTGTGAATATTGCACTTTGAACTTTGGGGCTGTGGTGTAAATAAAAACCACTAAAGTGAAGTTTTTGCGACTGAGCCATTGTTTTTTTTTTTTTTCATTTATTCTGTACAGACCCGTGACAATGTCCAATCAGAGAATCTCCTCACATTTTTTTTTCCTCTTGTGCTGTCCACCTCTCTTTATACAGCATTTATAGTGTCAACAGTGATTATTTTTCTTTGCTTGTGTACCTCTGTTTTGTATGTTTGTACCATCCCCTGTGTTTGGCAGTCCGTCAAACTTCACTTGGTTTTGATTAACAAAGGGGTAAAGGAAAAAAAAGACTATAGACAAAAAAGTTGTCACTAATGGACAAGGTTATAACCTCATGTCACCAAGCATTTTTACAAATTCATGAGACTTCATGAATTATTACACCAATATTACACCTCAAATATATAAATAGAATGAGTTATTTTTGCTCAGCTTGTGGAGTCTAGATATTGTATAACATCCTTAACATCCAGATTCTAGCTCTCTCCAGGAAGCCTATCCATTCGTTCTTTTATATTTGAAATAGATGTTATTATTTTGAGGGGCTTACGTAATTCTTGTGTCTTCATGACTTATTTTTGTGCTTTTTGAGACAATAACAATTCTGATTTTTTTACCCTGCGATGACACAAGCGCCTGGCTAAGAAGTGACTTAAACTGTGTCTCTGCTTTGGCCCAAGAGGAGGAGAGTGAGAGATGAAGAAAGAGAGAGGGAGATGGAGGGATAGAGGAGAGAAGAGCGAAAAAGACAGGAGAAAGGGAACAAGAAAGATAGGGAGGTAGAGCAGAAGGAGAAAAAGGGAGTGAGTGAGAACGAGAAAAAGAGAGAGGGCAGGAAATAGAGATGTAAAGGGGGGGGAGCAGGAGGAGATAAAGTGAGAGAGAGAAAGAGAACAGCAGGAGAGAAAGATGTAAGGAGAGAGAGAGAGAGTCGAGAAACAGAACAAAGGTAGAGAGAAAGAAGAAAGGGAACAAGAGAGAGTGAGAGATGATGGAGGAAGAGAAAGAAAGGGGATTTGTGTGAGAGGGTGTTTGACAGCAGTGAGTGACAAAGAGAACAAAGAGAGAGGGGGAAGAACAGCAGAAGAGAAAGAGGAGAGAGAGGGTATAAAGGGAACACAAGAGGGAGAGAGAACAGAGAAAAGAGAAGCAGGAGAGAAAGAGGAGAGAGAGGGTATAAAGGGAATATAAGAGAGAGTGAGGGAGAACGGGTGCAAGAGAGGAGAAAGAGGGAGTGAGAGAGAGAGAGAGAGTGAGAAAGGGAGGGAGAGAGAAGGTGAGCGTGAGATGGGATGAAAGCGAGAGGAGGAGTGAGAGAGAAAATGTGTTTGGCCCTGGGAGGAGAGAGAGAAATGAAGAAAGAGAAAGAGTGAGGTGGAGGGATGGGGAGAGGAAGGAAGAAAGAAGAAGAGTGAGGAGAAAGGGAACAAGAGAGAGAGGAAGAGCAGGACAGAAAGCAGTAAGAGAGAATGTGTATGAGAGCAAAGACAGAGAGGAAGATTGAGAGAAAAAGAGAGAGTGTAGAGAGAGAAAGCGAGTGATAGAGAGAGAGAGAGAGAGAGAGAGAGGGTGGGAAAGGGATGGGGAAGGTGCTAGCAGTACTGAATGAAGGCCAGAGAAGGAGCACATGAGAGAATGTATTTGAGAGCAAAGACAAAGAGAGAGATTGAGAGGAAAGGAGAGAGAGAGAGAGAGAGTAGAAAGAGGGAGCGAGTGACAGAGAAAGAGAGTGTGGGAGAGGGTATGTGGGAGCAAAATAGAATGAAAACAAGAGGAGTGTGAGAAAGCATGTGCTTGAGAGCAAAGACAGAGAGGGAGACTGAGAGGAAAGGAGAGATAGAGGAGAAAGTAGGAGCAAGAGAGAGAAAGAGGGAAGATAAGCGGGAGCGAGAAAGAGAGGGTAAAGTGGGAACCAGAAAGAGGAGAAAGTGTAAGCAAGAGAAAGAGAGAGAAGAGAGGAGAAAGTGGGAGCCAGAGAGAGGAGAAAGTGGGAGAGAGAGAGAGGGGGAGATTAAGACAAAAGGAGACAGAGGAAAAAGAGGGAGCAAGCGAGAGAAAAAAAAGAGAGAAAGAGAGCTGCTCGTTGGATAATTCCATTGCTCTTACACGGCGCACAGTGGGACAGCAGCAGCTTTGTCATGAACCTTGCCTGAGCGTCCAATGCGTCCGTCTCTCTCTGTCTGTGTGAGAAGGGCACGCCTCTCCACGGATCAGAACAGGTCAGACTCCATTCCAAACTGTGCTAATATCAGGGCTTTTATCTTCTGTGCACTAAATGACAGAGAGCTTTTAGACAAAAGAGCAACAACACAGGGGTCAAAGTTCAAATTGTGACGAGCGTTTTAGAAAATGGCTTTCCCGGTGAGTCATAGAGATAGAAGTTATTTATATTTGCAGTAGAGTTGTCAAAAAAAAAATAATAACCAAGATACTAAATGATACTGAAACTAGTATTGAAAGTAGTTACCTGTTAAAAAAAAGTATCAACATTGAAAAAAATCACATATGTAATAAAGAGTAGCCTTGTATGTCAGTAGTAAAAGACCACATGTGTTATAAATGACATTAAATTCTATAAGAAAGAGTGTTTAAATCATCGCTGTGGAGCTGTTGAGTCTGACCTGTAACTATAGAATGTATAAAGAAGTGGACTAAGGGAGTGTCACGTCGCCCATAGCATTCAGCTCCAGTCAAATGAAGCTCATCAGGACTAGCAGGTATAGGGGCGAATTTCGAGTTTCATACTACAAATAAGAATTGATTTACGGACAAAAAAACGAAATAAACACACCAGGATCATGTAGAGGGGGTTAATACAAACATTTTAAGACCAAAATGAGGAGCCTGACAGCAGCAGTTACAGAGAGAAGAGCAACAATTTTTCAATACAAAGTGAACTGGACCTGAAGTCAATGGAGCCGGAAGCGCATCCATGCTCACTTCCTACTTGGATCGCGCCAATTAGCAGGTTAGTTCTGTTCATATACAGTCTATTAGTCTAGTAACTTGATCTGGTCTCCATGGAGATAAATTTTTAATGTCATACTTGGAACATGGTGCACACTTAACACAAATCACTAAATAAATTATGGAAAGCAGATTAACGGAGGTATCCTTTCGTGTCAGCAACTAATGATGTTTGTGGCTGATCTATTTTTAGCCTACTCCTGTTTGTCTAGACTGTTGAAAACATCAAAGATCTAGTTTCCATGTGTTGTGGCTGAATTAAAGGCCCTATATTGTGCGAAAAAGCTTTAAAACATACAGTATCTGGAGTTGTGTTTTGTTACTTTCAGATATGTTTAAGTAACCTTGCATTGTTTATCTACATCTCCAAAGGTCAAAATGTTCTGTTCCATCTTGTGATGTCATGAAGCGGTAGTTTTCAGGTTAACAGCATTCTTTTACTTTTTGTTCAGTAGAGATTGGAAATTCTGGATCTGAAACCATCTGAATGATTCTAGTGAAAATGTATGAAGCTGTATGCTTTCCGTTTGAGAGAGGAACTCAGCTTAAATATACAGGGTTTGTGTGTTAAACATGTGTGAATGAAACAAAACACAACTCCAGGTGGTTTTGATGAGGAAACAACATTATGGCTATTACTAAATTCCATAAATGAGTAATGTCCTAAGAAAGCCATGGCCTATAAAGTCTCCTCTGTGTCCTTGAACACGTATGGGCCTGGCCGATACAAAGAGGTTAACTGCAGTGGTCTGACAGGGCGGGTCTGTGGGGAGGCTCTGGCTTGTGCGATAGTGTTGGAGAGGCACAGAGACATGTCTGCCCACATGCACAGACAGCTGACAGCTCCACTGGCAGCTAAAACCCAAGGCACTTCAGTCATTAAAGGAGATAAATGATGACCTAGTTATGAATCTTTAAAAAGAGATCTGGAGATAAATGTGTCTCCGTTTTTATTTCAGATGGTACAACTGAAAATTTGATGCAATAAGCAACTTATACTTTGTGTTCGTCATATGTATTTTGCAAAAGAACTTGAAGCGCCTATGAAACTGCAAAAGTATTATTTTAATAGACTGAAAGAAGCAAGGCTGTCAGCCCTACCAACAACCACCAATCTCACACACCCTAGATACCAAGGAATGTGAAGTATCTAGCCCAAAAAGACAATGAGCGGGAATAGTTCCACTGACCTTAGACTAGTTATAATCATCAAAAACATGTCTAGAGTCGTGTTTTACTTTGCATTTGCACATGTTGTGGAATGATCCAGTATATTTTGTCTGTCTCCTTCTTTAGAGCACCAAACGACTCCCTTTGACTCCTTTATGTCACAACATCCTATGCAACATCCTAATTAATCTGGATATCTTCACCCAAATCAGTTCAATCCAGTACTCATATTACCTCTCTTTTACTGCTTATTAATTTTAAAGGGCCCATACCCTGTTTTCTGATGTTCTGATCTGATGTTATGTTGTTTCCTCATCACAAACCTCCCTTAATTAGTGTTTTGTTTCATTTGCACATGTTAAACACACAAACCCTGCATATTTAGACTGAGTACTCCTCTCAAACTGAAAACAAAAAACACTTGTGACCCAGTGGATGTGCTCCACTGGGTTTTTAAACTCCATACTCTTTCACTAGTGTCATTTGGATAATTTCAGCCATTGTCAATGTATAAATACAAGTTAAAAGGTAGTTGTTAATTTGAAGACTGCTTCATGACATCAGAAGGTTGAACAGAGCGTTTTGAGCTTTGGAGGTGTAGGCAAACTAATAATAAATAATTAGTCAAACATGTGTGAATAAAACAAAACACAACTCCAGATATGTTTTTGATGAAGTAACAACATTATAACATGGTTTAAAGTTTACAAGAGTAAATTTTGTGTAATATAGGACCTTTCAATTTTGTGACCAGATATTGCTAATTACCTCTCACTAGCCTTTCCTGGCTAGTAAGAGGTAATAAGCAATTAGCAATCCCTTATGGTAAGTTTTACAACAAGGCCATTTATGTCGCCTGGATTGGCGTTACTGGGACCCCACCCTGGAGCCAGGCCTGGGGTGGGTATTCGACATTGAGCGTCTGGTGGCTGGGCCTTCCCCCACGGGGCCCAGCCAGGCACAGCCCGAAGGAGTGATGTGGGGGTGTCCACCTGTAGACCCACCACGTGCAGGGGGATCCAAAAGGAGTCGATGCAGAGAGATCTGGGTGGCAGTCGAAGGCGGGGGCTTTGACGATTGGATCTCCGGACATGGAAACTGGCTCTGGGGGTATGGAATGTCACCTTGCTGGGGGGAGGAACCTGAGCTTGTGTGGGAGGTTGAGCGTTACCAACTAGATGTAGTCGGCCTCACCTCCATGCACAGCTTGGGCTCTGCAACCCAACACCTTGAGGGGCACTGGACTGTCCATTTCTCTGGCGTTGCCCATGGGGAGCGGCAGTGAGCTGGTGTGGGCCTGCTCAGCCCCACCGCTCAGCCGCCGTGTGTTGGTGTTCACCCCGGTAGGTCGTGTCCCTGCACTTTCAGGTCGGGGACAGGTCTCTCACTGTTGTGTTGGCCTACGGGCCGAACAGCAGTGCAGAGTACCCGGCCGTCTTGGAGTCTCTGGGAGGGGTACTAGACAGTGAACCGACCAGGGAAAGTTTTACTGGGCCTATGTGGGCAATGACAGTGACACCTGGAGAGGGGTGATCAGGAGGAACGGCCTTCCTGATCTGAACCCGAGTGGTGTTTTGTTATTGGACTTTTGTGCTAGTCACAGTTTGTCCATAACAAACACCATGTTCGAGCACAAGGGTGTCCATCAGTGCATGTGGCACCAGGACACCCTAGGCCGGAGGTCAATGATCGACTTTGCTGTGGTGTTATCTGACCTCCGGCCACATGTCTTAGACACTCAGGTGAAGAGAGGGGCAGAGCTATCAACCGATCACCACCTGGTTGTGAGTTGGGTCCGCTGACAGAGGAGGAAGCCGGAAAGACCTGGCAGGCCCAAGCGTATAGTGAAGGTCTGTTGGGAACGTCTGGCAGAGCCCTCTGTCAGGGGGACCTTCAACTCACACCACCAAATCTCAGGGGAGGTTGGGGACATGTAGTCCGAGTGGGCTTTGTTCTCGGCCTCTATTGTTGATGCAGCTGCTCATAGCTGTGGCCGTAAGGTCTGTGGTGCCAGTTGCAGCGGCAATCCCCGAACCCGGTGGTGGGCACCTGAAGTAAGGAATGCCTTCAGGCTGAAGAAGGAGTCCTATCGGGCCTTGTTGGCTTGTGGGACTCCAAAGACAGCTGACAGGTACCTGTTTGCAGTCGCAGAGGCAAAAACTCAGGGTTGGGAGGAGTTTGGAGAGGCCATGGAGGAGGACTATCAGTCGGCCTCTAAGAAATTCTGGCAAACCGTCCAACGCCTCTGGGATGGGAAGTAGTGCTTCATCAACAATGTTTACAGTGTGGGGGGAGAGCTGTTGACCTCGACTGAGGATGTTGTCAGACGGTGGAAGGAATATTTTAAGGATCTCCTCAATCCCACCGTCACGTCTTCCGAGGGGGAAACAGAGGCTGGGGACTCAGAGGTGGACTCGTCCATCACCCTGGCTGAAGTCACCGAGGTGGTTGGCAAGCTCCTCGGTGGCAAGGCCCCAGGGCTGGATGTTGTGGTGCTGTCTTGGCTGACATGTCTCTACAACATCACATGGCAGTCAGGGACAGTACCTCTGGACTGGCAGACCGGGGTGGTGATCCCTTTGTTTAAGAAGGGGGCTGGAGGGTGTATTCCAACTACAGGGGAATCATTCCTCAACCTCCCTGGTAAGGTCTATTCCAGGGTACTGGAGAGGAGAATCCAACCGATAGTCAAACCTCGGATTCAGGAGGAACAATGTGTTTTTTTTCCTGGACGCGGAACACTAGACCAGCTCCAGGGTGCTTGAGAGTTCATGGGAGTTTGTGCGACCAGTCCACATGTGTTTTGTGGCGCTGGTGAAGGCATTCAGCCGTGTCCCTCATGGTGTCCTGTGGGGAGTGCTCTGGGAGTATGGGGTCCTGTCCCTGTATGACTGGAGTAGGAGCCAGACCCAGGACACGCTGGAGGGACTATGTCTATCGGCTGGCCTGGGAATACCTTGGGGTCCCCCCCGGAGGAGCTGGAGGAAGTGTCCGAGGTGAAGGAAGTATGGGAGTCCCTGCTTATACTTCTGCCTCCGCAATCTGGCCTCGGATAAGCGGAAGAAAATGGATGGATGGATAGCCTTTCCTGTTCCAGTCTGACAGCAGATGCTGGTCCAGCGCCATCAAAAAAAAAACAAAAAAAAAAAAACGCCACCACAAAGTTTTGTTTTGGTTTTCTTATTATAAAAACCCAGCTTGTTTTGTGAATGAGTCATTTTCAAAGTGAGTAAACGCTGTGTGTAACTGCTGTTTATAATGTCATTAAAGTATGGTCAGACTTTCAAACTTCAAACTAACAAGATTGTCCACAGGCATCCAAAAAATGTCCTCACCTGTTTGATGTATGGTTGAGCCCATTAGGGATCCTGGCTCTGCAGAGATATCACACAAAGCAGGTTAAGTGTTAAGTCATAGCCCTGCCGGTCAAAGGATTAGAGCATCAAAGAGGGGCTGTTTCAAAAAGAGGGATTTTTATTTGTATTTTATCTCTTTTTGTTTGATTTTTCGCTGTGTTGTTCAAATACCTCTGTAGTTACTGAAGTGGGACAGAGTTCAGTTTAACCCTACAACTTTCATTCATTGATATTCATGCACATAGTATTTCTTTGTTGTTTCTGCCACATTATCCTAGGTGGAGGAAAGCAATATCAAATCATGAATTCTTATTTCCTTCTCATATGTAAATTAAGAAACAAAGTCATGGCTTTTTGTTTGGCAGACCAACTTTTAAAACCTGAGATTGCATAACAGGATGGCCACACTTATACTTGCAAATGTGTTTTTGTCAAGAGTTTGCAGGGATGGGTTTCACAGTGCTTTATTTACACCAGAGCTTCTGTTAAAGGTGGAATTAATAGCAATATTGTGGTTTTGAAAATATGCAAAATTAGAATATTGGCAATGAGTCTGCCTACAGGAGGGAGGTGGACCAACAGATAATCACGTCTGGCTGGAATGTCTAACAGGATGTACAAGATGATACAGAATATTAAAATGGTAATTAAAAACTACTATATATTTGTATTTATATTTAGTCAAAGCTTTTTTTCATTTACTTTATTTTTAACTAGTACTGTCAAAAATATCACGCTATTAAGGAGTTAAAGCAAAACTATTTTAACAACATTCATTTTTTATCACGAAACTGTGGCCACTGCTACAGAAAATAACAAATAACAGAAAAACTACAGGATTCAGCTGTAAACAGGAAAGAAAACAATTTGTACAAAACTGAGAAGTCCCAGCTGGAGGAGGTGGGCCAAAGCACAGCACGACCGCACATGCACACGCCCATGCACAACTTCACTACACAAGCCCTGCGCGTGCACGTTGATGTCACCCGCACGAGGAAAACACAAAACAAAGTCCACTCCAAATAGATCCCGAAGCCATTTGTTTTGAGAATAATGGCTGGCTGATGAAGTTATTGGCCAGCTAGCCAGCTCAGCCAAAACCTAAATGGCTGCTGCTACAAATGGCTGAAGCTCATTTCATGCCTATAGTCTATGTTCTACTGATTTACAAGATCTCAATATGCAGTGTATTGGTTACACATGTGTATAGGCTATTTCCACAAAATGTGATACAATGTAAGTTAATACGGTACTTTCGCCTAAACCTCCACACAGGAGAGAGCGAGAAGAAACTCAAAGCAGTGGACAGACCCGCCGCCGGGACCCGCGGCACCCGCTGCCGGAGCCGGGGCACTCGCTCATTGATGTATCCGCCTCTGTTCGCTCGTTTCTGGGCGAAAAGTTTATCCTGGGCGTAGCGCGCAAAGGGCTTAAGTCCACCTAGTGCCCTAGTCCTAATATGGACTGGTGTAACTTTCAGGTTTAAGTGGGAAGTGCGCTTGGCTGTGTGATGTGCTCTGATCGATATACTTCAGCCAATAGTGACCCAAATGACTGTCTGTTCTTGACTGTCTGTATTATATACTGTACATAGCCTATATATAATACATATATTTATATGTAAATATATGTAAAAAAAAAACAAAAACAAACTTATACCACCAGCCGCCACTGTGTGTATCTGTTGTTCCAGTGTGCAAAATTGATTTCATTTATCGTTTATTTTTCGTGTACGTCTCTATGTGATGGATAGAATTATTATTTGATGCACATAATTCTAGCTGGCTCAGCCAAATTTTATTAGATGGTGGCTCAGTTTGACATACAAAATTGTTGGCTGGCTTTGGCTGAAACTCTAAATGGTGCGAATGGCGGCGCCTGGCGGTGGCTTTGGGGTCTGGCCCCAAAACATGGCGAATCCGTACCCACCCCCGACAAGGTCCACAGACAGTGACAGAAGCCCCGCAGCCTCTCTCCCCCGGCTGCCCCCACTCCCCCGTGTTGCCACCACATCCACAAACCCACGGAGGCGCGTACCGCAGCAGGACCCACATCGGTCCCATCACTCAATAGACACCCCATGCCACTGATCCCACCTTCTCCGCCAAAAGTGCCAGCTCCGGTGCTCCACATGCAAACAGCGCTGTGCGACGATGCTATCATCCACGGCCCGGCCACGCAGGTGCGAATGTGGGCCACAGAACCCCAGGCAACCGCACCTGAGCACGGCACGGCCCAAAAGTCCCAGTGCCTATCCACTTTTCTGGGTTGATAAAAGTATTAAAATGATGATTCAAGGGACAAAAATGTGCGATTACTTTATGATTAATCGAGAGTTAACTATGACATTCATGAGATTAATCGCAATTAAATATTTTAATCGATTGACAGCACTATTTTTAACGCATGTGCTTTTTTTCTTATAGCTTGTATGTTCTGTTATTATTCGTATTTTATTTCGCACCATAATGCCGAAGGAAGTTCCTAGTTTGTGAAGTCTCTTCAGTGACAACGGCAATAAAACTTCTATTAAAAAAAAAAAAGTCTATAAAAATGACTTGAAAAACAGAAGAAAAACATATAGTGTAATCTTCCAAAACAGATACACATTTTTCTCAGTATCGCCAATCTCTAATTCCTCTTGATCAAAATGACTGAGCTCTGCAATGAAATCACCAAATGACTTCACACACGCATGAAGAGTAATTGTGATTTTTGCCAGTAAACAGCCCTCGCTCCAATTACCTCCATCTCTGTATAATTAACTACCTTCTTTGAGTTTTCCCGATGTGTTTTGTAATTGAATAACTGTGCAACAGCATTTCAAACAGATGCTGCCTCTGTTTGAGCCAAAGGGCTGTTTTGCTGTTGACTGTCTCTGCATTTCACTCATCACTGCGCCAGACGATTTCAGTACGCCTTCAAAAATCTGCGTCCGCTAACTCCAGCTGGCAATGGGAAAGCTCCCTACGTTACCTAATCTTTACGTAGAGAGCATATAATCGGAGTAATACGCTTGCAGCTACAGCCTGAGGGAGCCAGCCACTACTTTTAAGTCTGTATATGTGTAAGCGGATAGTTCAATCTTGGAAGACAGGAGTGGACTTTCTTTATCTCCGAAGCACTTTTAATGATTTTGAATGATTCTGTTTGCCTCGAAGTCCACATCGGATCAAACACAAGAACAAGTTTAGTAATAATAAGAGATATTTGAAGATATCCGCAGAATTAGTGGAGCAAATAAAAAAGCAGATTTGTGCCTAATCTACTGGTGATAAAAAGGCATGATACTAAAGGCAATTGAATCAAGAGAGGATTAAAGCTATACCGTTCTTTTAAGAGTACATTTTGTTTTCCTCCATATAGCAGTGCGGTGGTGCAGGGACCTGAGATTGTGTGAGCACTTAACAGGTGGTACTTGGATTTAAAAGAACCTTCAATTGTATAGTATCCATAGACTGTTTAAAGAAGTAGATTAAGGGAGTGTGACGTTACCCATTGCATTGGGCTTCAGTTAAATGAAGCTCAATGAGGCTAGCAGTTATCTGAGCTGAAGTGCAAATTAGAGTTTAAGTTGTTCACAAAGCTGTGCCCACCTGTAAATATTGCATTGTATTGTTTGTGTAAGTTAATGTGTGTTTGAACATGAGTGTCTGAAATGTGAAACTGCACTGTTACAAATGTGTGTTTAAAGATTGTGTTTTTAAACTGTTTTGTACTGTTTTGTGTAAGGATAAGCCCAACCAGGGACAGGAATTGACTGAATTGTCCCTGCCAAATAAATAAAATACATAATATAATTAAAACAAGAAAATATTATATTATATAAATGTCAGTATACTACTATAGTAAACACAGTTATCTGCCAAGTACACATGGTTGGGGGTACATGAAGGTTGAGATTAAGTACTTAAAGCAGACCTCAATGGACTTTTCAGCACTTTTAATCATGCTATAGTTGTTTACTCTCACCATTTACTCACCCAAAGTTGTATTTTGGAGTTACTGAGCAATCTTCAATTGCTTATTTTAAAGACGCCATATCGCGGAAGTCAGACTTGTTTCTTTTATTAAGTTTTTATTAAATATTGCAATTTAAAAATTACTTTTACAAATTATAACATGATCCTCAGGTGTCATAGATTATAGCTATTTATCAGAGACAAGCACAATAGGTCTTCTTTATGGCCACAGTATGTACTTTTTTTGCAGGAAAAAAAAGACCAAAAGAAGAACATGTTTTTTCCGTTTTGGTAGTTTTTATTGTACTAAAAAACAAAGAAAATGATGTGGTCTCTGTAAGCAAGCTTGCATCTTCACAAACCTGACTTATTTGGCCCACAGGAATTACCTAGAAAAGTAAATAAAATAGCTAAATTATAACCAAGCAACGCCGCTGGGCATAGTCCAGAAAATAACTTAAAAGGTCACACAGGTTCATTCTTGATAACACAGAGGCAAGGTTCCATTTTTAAACACTGGGATTTGCAGGTCAGGCCCATCTGAATGGAGCAAGATGGACAACTCATTCTAGTCAATCACACATGTACAAAAAGGGAAAAAGGGCAAGGCGACGGCTCCAGCACCCACACCGCAGCTCCCAGAAGTCACATCTAGAAATAAAAATGAAGTTACTTCTAGTCCTACAGACAATCTGGCAATGAAGGTCTATAGCACCAACATATCACTTTCACCTCACAGGACCGCGCATTGAGGGGGTGTATAAAATCAAGCACCTAGGCCTGCAGATTATTTCTACAAACATTTGTGAAAGAATGTGTCACTCTCAGGAGCTCAGTGAATTCCAGCGTGGTACTGTGATAGGATGCCACCTGTGCAACAAGTCCAGCCGTGAAATTTCCTCGCTCCTAAATATTCCACAGTCAACTGTTAGTAGTATTATAACAAAGTGGAAGCGATTGGGAACGACAGCAACTCAGCCACAAAGAGGTAGGCCACATAAACTGATGGAGCGCATGCTGAGGCACGTAGTGCGCAGAGGTCGCCAACTTTCTGCAGAATCAGTCGCTAGAGACCTCCAAACTTCATGTGGCCTTCAGATTAGCTCAAGAACAGTGCATAAAGAGCTTCAAGGAATAGGTTTCCATGGCCGAGCAGCTGCATCTAAGCCACACATCACCAACTACAATGCAAAGTGTTGAATGCAGTGGTGTAAAACACGCCGCCACTGGACTCTAGAGCAGTGGGGAGACAGAGAGCCAGGCTTTCTTGTCCAACATCAGTGTGTGACCTCACAAATGCTCTTATGGAAGATTGGTCAAAAATTCCCATAAACACACTCCTAAACCTTGTGGACAGCTTTCCCAGAAGAGTTGAAGCTGTTAGAGCTGCAAAAAGTGGACCGACGTCATATTAAACCCTATGGATTAAGAATGGGGGTCACTTAATTTCACATGCGAGTCAAGGCAGGTGAGCAAATACTTTTGGCAATATAGTGTATAATGTTCCAAAGTGTGGTTTTAGAAAAAAAAAAGACTTATGTGTTATTTTCATCTAATCCAAGCACTGTTATATCTATATGTATATATTTATATTAAATTGGGAGTTTTAATGAGACACAGTGACACTAAAGCATTGTTAGTGCCTGAACCGCTATGTTAACCCCCTCACATTTGCCACTGTGGAGCGATGAGTAACTCACAGTATAGTCATGACAACACAGCACATACTTGGCAACTGAAGTGGACAATTTTCTATTTAACAGAGACAAGAACTGTATTTTAACCAGTTTTGGAAAGGGCAGTGGCAATTACATGGCCTACTCAATTACAAGTACAAGTACATGTTTAAAGGTCCTATTACACAAAATGGACTCTTGTGAGCTGTGAAAAATGTTAGAATGTTGTTACCTCATCGAAAACATACCTGGAGTTATGTTTTGTTTCATTCACACATGTTTGAGTAATCCTTTTATTAGTCTGTTTACATCTCTAAAGCTCAAAATGCTCTGTTCCACCTTGTGATGTCATGAAGCAGTAGTTTTCATGTTAACAGCTACCTTTAGTTCACTAAAGACAGGCAATTCTAGAGCTGAAATCATCCAAATGATTCTAGTGAAGGTGTATGGAATTTCAAAATACATTGGAGCACTTCCTGTGTTACCGCATGACATCACAAGGAGTGTTTTCAGTTTGAGAGAAGAACACAGCCTAAATTTGCAGGGTTTGTCCGTTAAACAGGTGTGAATGAAACAAAACACAACTCCAGGTGTGTTTGCAATCAGGAAACATTATAACATAGAGCAAAAACTAGCGTAATATAGACACTAATTTCAGACCAAGCATCTAAAATGAGTTTGTGATTCTAAACTTGTGACGTATACAAAGCTGTGATGCCTGTTATTTGTGAGTCCATCCATGCAGTAAAAGTTATCCAAGGTGATGCCAAATGCTCCCCTGACATTTAAAACACTAGGAACCCTTCGTTTTAGCTTGATTGCCCCTGCTAATTAAGACAACAGATGAACCTGCAAATGTGGATGAAGTACTTAATTATGTGTAACAGGATGTTATGGTAAAGCAAGTGGAAAACTTATTAAAGAGTGAATTGGAATTGGTTTATTTTAAAACTGTTCAAATGCATTTATTTTCCTTGCCAACACTTGTTCTTGTCTCGAAGTAACTAACCTTGGGCCGATCTTTTGTTAAAATAAATGCCCAATAAAATGTGGACCGTATATGGCTCTAGCTTTGTTGCTTCCTCAAAAACATGGCTGGAGTTGTGTTTTGCTTCATTCACACATGTTTGAGGAAGCACTTATTATTAGTTGGTCTATATCTCCAAACCCCCAAATGCTCCATTTTACCTTTTATTCAGCAGAGATTGGCAATTCCAGGGCTGAATTTGACCAAATGATTCTAGTGAAGGCGAATGGAGTTTAAACACACACGACATCGCATGGTGGAACAGACTGTTTTCCGTTTGAGAAAAGAACTCAGCCTAAATATGCAGTGTGTGTGTGTGTGTGTGTGTGTGTGTGTGTGTGTGTGTGTGTGTGTGTGTGTGTGTGTGTGTGTGTGTGTGTGTGTGTGTGTGTTAAACATGTGAATGAAACAAAACACAACTCCAGGTCTGTTTGTGATGAGGAAACAACATTATAACAGATCCAAAACAGCGTAATATAGGCCCTTTAAGTGTGTAAAAGTGGAGTGTGGTGTTGTTAAATGAATAAATAGGAGAATGTGGGTTTGATTATGAATGGATTGATACTTGGATGTATTTTAATAGTCTGTTAACCTACCATGGGACTGCAGATGGAAACCCAGCTTTAGCTAAATCTGTTCTAAAGCCTCTCTTCTTTTATGAGATGAATGTGTTTGCTTCTGATCTCTGTTAAAACAAACCAATAAACTAAAACTAAATTACTTCTGCTATCCATATTGGCTTAGCAGATCTGTAGAGCAGAAGGTATTTCCAATGTTTGGTTAAAATTGAACACTAAATCAACTACTTAACTGTATATAAGGTGCTTTAATAGGATTATCCACTGCTTTTTTTTGGCAATTTCTGTGTAAACTAGATACATTTGCAGCTCTGTGGTCAAAAATAGTAAAAAAAACAAACTGTATGCTGCCTCCAGTGGCCAATTTTAAGTACTTGGTGACATCACACAGGACTGTTATTACAAACGCCTGGCTGCAGGGGCAGAGCTTGAACTGTGGATACCTGTTTGACCAATCAGTCCCACTTTAAATGTAGCCTGTAAGAATAAAAGGATATGAAAATTGTCTTCCATAATCCTAAACGCACAAAGCTACAATATAATGTAATCCCAGTTTCTCAGATCTCTAAGCTCCCAGTTCGCTCGTTTCTCGTTTCTCTTTCTGGCCGCATTTAGGGAACAAACCAGGCAGTAAAAGGGGGACATGTCAGGTGTCAAGTGTCTGCTGCTGTTATGTAAATGCAGAGAGCACACCGAGGACACTAGACTCGTGCAAGTGGAAAAAAAGCACGCATCACCCCCAACAAAATCAATGCAGTTCGATCCTGTTGGTGCTGGCAGGGACTCCCAATAGCCACTGTATTAGACTCCCCATGCATGGCACAATCTCTAATAAAGACACATGAAGATTAAAATGTTTTAATGTATTCTATTTTTTGTTAAGAAAACTGGGAATTGGACGTTTAAAGGTCCTGTATTACACAAAGCTGATTCTTGTGAGTTTTAAGCCATGTTATAATGTTGTTTCCTCATCAAAAACAGACCTGAAGTTGTGTTTTGTTTGTTTTGTTTCACACATGTTTAACACACAAACCCTGCATATTTAGGTTGAGTTCTTCTCTCAAACAGAAAATATTCTGTTCCACCTTGTGATGGATGTCACGTGGTAATACAGGAAGCGCTCCACTGTGTTTTTAGATTCCATACACCTTCGCTAGAACCATTTGGATGATTTCAGCCCTGGAATTGCCCAATCTCTACTGAACTAAAGATAAAAGGTAGCTGTTAACATGCAAACTACCACTGCATGACATCACAAGGTAGAACAGAGCATTTGGATCTTTAGATGTAGACAGACTAATAATAAAGGGTTACTCAAACATGGGTGAATGAAACAAAACACAACTCCAGGTATGTTTTTCATGACGTAGCTTAAAACTCACTTAAAGAGTCATTTTTGCATGATATTGGACTTTTAATTCTTTACTAAGTTGGTGGGTTTGTCAACTCCGTCAGTCAACTCTGTTACACATTTAGCTTGACGTTATTATCTTATTTATGCTGCATTGAAGTAATATTACATGCATGCAATACCCCCAACAAAATCAATGTATTTCGATTGTGTTGGTGCTGCCAGGGGATTACCAATAGCCACTGTATCAGACTCACCATGCATGGCACCATCTCCAATAAAGACACATGTGCAAAAAATACATAGACATTTTATTCAACAAGAAGGACACGTAAATTACTTTTTTTGTACAAACCATAAACTAAAATACGTAGGATTATAATCTTTGACATCACTTTGATGAATGCACACCATGGAAATAAATAGTTCATTTTAAATAGTCTCACTTCAATGAGTTTTTCCAACACCTGGAGTTACAGCATGTACGTTTTGCTACACATGTTAAGGATGTTTCTGAAGATAAAAAGCACTTGTGTTTTTGTCACGACTACATTTTTTAAAACATCATTGTACAATACTCTATCCCTGTCTTTCCTTTTCACAAATACTGCCTTTTTATACATAAAACAGCTATTCATGGAGGTAGGGGGGCTCTCCAAGCAGTAGTCACATCCAAGGGCCTCACTATGTTCTTTGGCCCCTTTAATAACAGAATACACGTAATATCAAATGCTGACGGAGGTTTTGTGGTGTTAGTAGTTTGGAGGAAAGAAATAAAAGCGACTGGGGCACTACTTTAGAATAACTACACTTTAATTAGCCTTAAAGTGCACTGAGCAACTTTTCTGCTAGAGGTTCCGTCACCTGCTTGTCTCCATGGAGATGTGCCTAGAATGTTCCACAGTACAGCCACAAACTTATGAATCTCCATGGAGACTTGCAAGACAAATTACAGGTTAAATCTGTGGAGAGGAGACCCCACACAGAGTAAGAATGCATGTTTTTTTTTTTTTTTATCTTATCTTTGAGCAATAAATAACATTAGTGTAATACCATACTGTGGACAATTTAAACCAAATTAACATCTCCATGGAAACAAACAGGTTGCGGACCCCCTTCAGAAAAGTTACACAGTGCACCTTTATAAAGCATCAACAGACTTAACTCATAATGAAAAAATAGTTACTTAAGAATGATTCAGACTTAGCAGTTATGGGGTTTTGGTTATAATTAAGTAGTTACTAAGCGTGAGTCATTCTAAAAAACACTTCAGTTTTTGTTTATGCTTTATTTAGTCTAATTGAAATGGATTTAAACTCTTACCACGATTGAATTTGTTTTTTTTGTTTTTTTGTTTCTTGTTTTTTCATTTGTTTTGAAACCAAAGTTAGTAGCTGGTTGTATGTGTCCAGGATGATATAGGAGATGCATGGGAGGGAAAGAAGGGAAGAAAGGGGGGATGGGAGATTTTACGCCGTCTACAGGAAATAATGACTCACAAAATGTATAGTGAAAACCAATGAGGTAACATGAAGGTAAAGGTGTCAAGACCGCAGACAGACAAAGTGGACCTGAGGCGTTTTGACACCTATGAGTCTACTATGGAAGTGTATAGAGACACAAACTGTAAAATTGTATAGCAAAAAATGGCAGTGGTGGATGAAATACTCAGTTTTGTTACTTAAGTAAAAGTACAGATAGAAGGGCAAAAGTAAAAGTATCACAGGAAAAAATCTACTTAAGTAAAAGTATTAAAGTACCTGTTTAAAAACATACTTAAAGAGTAAAAAGTAAAAGCAGAGATTTTTAGAACAATTAAGAAATGAAAGGATGAAATATAATGATTTAAAAAAAAAAAAAAGAATTTAGCTTATTTTTTCTAGACATTTTTTGTGTATTGTGTTGCTCAAAGTTGGGACAGAAACTCAAATTGAATGTTACATGTGCTGAAAAATGAAGTCTCAGCCATTTCAGTGCGTCTCAAACCATAAATACAAATACTTTTAACTTTTCATTCCAGATTTAAGAGTAGAAAGTACAAATATCTGCTCTCAAATGTAGTGTATTTAAGTATTGTACTTTTATTTTTGTACTGTGTTAACCTCCACCGCTACAAAATGGTAACACAAAATAAATCGGCCTTAATAAAACATGAACAAAGACTGAATTCATATTGAACACATAGCTTATTGAGAATGATTCAGGCGTAGTAAATACTTAACCACTAACCCTTTGATAAAGTTACTACTACGCTTGAGTCGTGAATTTATTGAGAATTAAGTCTGTGTTCATGCTTTATAAGCTCAAGTAATTTTATAAAGTGTTACCAAAATAAATAAATAAAAATGCAGATTCAGTGTGCAGTATGTCAGTGTAGCTCGTTAGCATGCAGCGTAATTGGAGCAGATTGACAGCCGTGGAAATGCATATGCACGAAGCAGCATGAAGGCTAACATTAATCTGAGTTATTAAATACTGACTGTAAAGAAACGTTTTAATGATTTCCCATTATAAACTATTTAAATATATACCCCCTTTTTTAAAGCAATACATTAAGTGTAACTTTTCTGGTGGAGCGTCCGTCAAAAGCTTTTCTTCATAGAAATGTTATTGCTTTGTCTGCAGTTTCACAGTATGGCATTAAACCTTTCTATCTTCAAGGAGACCAAACTAGACAAATCCAGGTCAGATCTGTGGAGAGGCAACCCCGCTCACACTCAGAATGCCTGTTTTTCTAGGTATTTTTGAGCTACAAAACCACCTGTATTTGAATAAATGTAAAGATCTGTTTAATGTCATACTGTGGAATATTTCAGGCAGAGCAATGACATATCCATAGAAACAAGCAGATGACGGACGCCCAACCAAAAAGTTACACGTTGCACCTAAAAGTCAACATTTATTTGTGTTGGAGTGTACGCTATATATGTCAGTGCGACCAAGAAAACCTGACTTCACTGATTTAGAATTGTTGGAGCCAGTCTAAGTATAGATACATTTTACTCAGAGATCAGCCAAAACATTGCACCACCATTTTGGCAAAGCAACCACATATGAAAAGAAATACAAGCACATAGAAAATGAATTTGATGCTTCAGAAAGCGTCAAAAGCAGTCAGCGGTGTCTGTTTAATAATAATATACTAAACCTAGGCATTGGGTATACTCATCGGATTGACGGCCAAAAGCGAGAGACGGAAAGACGGTGAGTGAGAGAGAGCTGGGTGGTGAGGATGGGGGAGGAGGGGGGAGGGGGGTGTGGGCTGGGGTGGTCAAAGCACTCTCCCCGAGGCGCTTCCCCCTACCACCTCCGACCCTGTTCGCGCTCCCATAGGTTTGCGTACGCTGCAAAAAGGGAACATCAAGATCATCAAGGTCAGGATATTGATCTTAATTTGAGACTGTAAAATGCAGTTGCTTGATGGAGCAACTTAACATATTTCGAGGCATTTCTTTGTATTTTAAGCTAAATGACCTAAGAACCAGTTGTAAAGGTAAATGCTATGAAACAACTTTGATGTCCTGCGTCAAATGTGAAATTAAGAACTCCAAAAATGAAATGCTGACTCTTTTTAAATGCATCGTCACCTTCCTTTGTAAAATGAGGGTATATCATATCAAAGTATATCATTTTTGTATTAGTTATTCAAAACAATCACATTGATTAAAGGTTCTATATTACACAAAATTGACTCTTGTGAGCTTTAAGCCATGTTACAATGTTGTTACCTCTTTGAAAACATACTCGGAGTCGTGTTTTCTTTAATTCACACATGTCTGAGTAACCCTTTATTAGTCTGTCTAACTCAAAATGCTCTGTTCCATCTTGTGATGTCATGTAGCGATAGTTTTCAAGTTAACAGCTACCATTTACTGTTAGTTCAGTTGAAACTTGAAATTCCAAAACTGAAATTATCCAAATGATTCTAGTGAAGTTATAGAGAGTTTAAAAACAAAGCACTTCCTATATAACCACATGACATCACAAGGTGGAACAGTATTTTCAGTTTGAGAGCCTAATTAGATGGAATATGCAGGATTTGTCTGTTAAACATGTGTGAATTAAACAAAACACAACTCCAGGTCTGTTTGTGATGAGGAAACAACATTACAACAGAAAATAGCATAATATGGGCCCTTTAAATAATACTAATGATGACATAACGCAGGTTCAACATTTTTGGCGTGAAAAAATAAAAACCCTCCACAATAAAACTACATAAATCAAGATGAATATTCTGAATTCAAGTCACTTTAACCAAGGCTAGATTTTCATTTTTTGCAATGTGTATCTGTCGGCAGTTATGTTTCGAGATAATGGCCTTGAAAGGGGTCACTGACAGAAGCGTTTCTATGTAACCCCTGAGAAACCGTATAATGCAAAGGCTTAGTGCCTATGACAGTTTAGGCTACTCATTTAACTAAAACCCAGTCAAGATCATTACATTTAACATTTTACAATTTCTTTTCCAGTTCGGCTATTTTTTAGGTTTAAAATATTACTTCCTGGTTGGAAATCTTGACATCACACTAGGAAATTCCAGCAAATATCTTGTACACTGGTCCACAACTCTTCTAAAGTACACAGAACGTATTATTTAACACATTTTTTTTTTCTAAATGTAAGATAGAGCTGTTTAATGTCATACTGTGTAATATTCCAGGCAGAGCAATGGCATCCATAGAAACAAGTAGGTGATGGACCCTCCACCAGAAAAGTTAAACAATGCACCTTTAAGTACCTAAAAATGTGTTTATTGCCTGTAAATTGTACCAAATTTGGGTAGAATTTTCCCAGTGTGATGTCATCAATATGGGACTCTCTAAAATAGAACTCTCTACGAGTACTTTTCAATAATTTTCAATATATTTCTCAACTTTTCTTCACAAATTTGTAAAACTATAATTTATATTTACGACAGGTATTATCCTACCAAATTCGAGAAGTCAAAAATTAGAGAATCATCAAAACTAAGAATCACTAAAAAGTATTCACTGCCGAAACAGTCTCTTCAAAGTCAACAGGGCTGTGATGGAAACGCTGGCAGAGGGGACAATGGTTCACTTTTTGTGCCATGTATTGAGCTGTATGTCTGCTCCCTCTCACACACATCTGCCCCTCTATTCAGATACCATTGGATTTTCCAGGGCAGGAAAATCAAACGCTTCGCTCAAGAACAATTACTCTCTATCGGATCAGCTCTTATTTTGTCTAAAGACCGATGCTTCCTTTACGCCTCCCTGAGCAACGTTCAACCCCATACATCGCCAGACAGCATCACGTCACCATGGAAACGTGTATCTCAAGCAGTGGCGGGTGTAATTTGAAGCGGTTGGTCATACAGAGGGCCAGTGAGGTTTTTCACTCAGGAAACAGCTAATGGGAACTGTCAATTATCCAGTCATTTCTACATGCTGGGTGCGAAAGTACATTCTGTATCACTTATGTTGCCATTATTATAACAAGCATACCCGCCATTCAATCCTAATTTGTTAACTGATAACTGCTTTTTTGGAAATTTAGTGTGCTAATGTCCAATCAGAAAGGTAGCTACTTAATTTCAATTCTTTTTATCTTATCATCGTATTATACTATGAATCTGTCCTTAATCGTGCATTATGTGACTTTTCTGATGGTGCAGTTGCCTACAATGTTCCACAATATGGCATTAAAGGCCCTATGTTACGCAAAATTGACTCTTGCAAGATTTTAGCCATGTCATAATGCTGTCACCTCCAATCTGGAGTTGTGTTTTTTTCATTCACACGTTTGAGTAATCCTTTATTCTGTGTACAACTAGTTTTCAAGTTAAAAGCTACCTTTTAGTTTTTATTTAGTACAGACTGGCAATTACAGGGCTGCAATTATCCAAATGATTCTAGTAAAGATGTATGAAGTTTAAAAACACAAGAAAAGAGCTCATCTTAAATATGCCAGATTTGTGTAATTTGTGATCAGAAAACAGCATAATTAATATGGGCCCTTCAAATTAGGCCATGTTAGAGTTGTGTACATGTGTACAGAGGTGTCACCACTCAAAGTGCATGTTTTTGATGTACTTTTGAGCAGTAGAAATGCTAAATACATGTAAGATAGATGGGTTTAATTTCATACAGTGGAACATTCTGATCAAAGCAGTAGCAACTCATGGCAACAAGCAGGTGGCTGAACCATCCATCAGAAAAGTTAGGAAATGCACCTTTTATTCATCGCAAATTACTATTGCATAAATGGCTAGTCTAAAATTAGCTACAGTCCTGCTAATTGGCTCGCCTAGATTCTATTCAATACGTTGCCTAGACAGCCGTCAGTGGACGGTTGTCACAGTTCCAGCACAATAGACAATCACTGCTGGATCCCACCTTCAGAAAATGTTGCCAGATACCAGTACCGCCAAGTGATAAAAACACTATGAAGTACCGTAAGGTTTTGAAATGCACTGTGTCCATTTAGTACTCAAATCACTGCACATTAAAGACGCATAACTGTGGCAGACATAAATTATGGAACATTGCTATCTGGAGGGAAGTTTTAGTCTAATATTAAACAGCCAACATGAATTGCATTATGAAATTTCCTGACGTTTTTGAAGTTTAAATGATAAGAAATGTGGCACTTTTCCAGTAGTAATGGGCAGTCCAGCTCTTTACAAAGATTTGGTTCTTTTGATCAGCTCCCGCTGAATCCTCGAAAGCTCCCTACTTATTATAATTTAGTGCATTTTGTTTAGGAGCAATTTAGCAATAATTAATCTTTTTCTTGTTCATATTTTTTTCGCACCATAAAAAAAAAAAAAAAAAAAAAATCATGTGGCTTCTTAATTATAATGTTTTTCTCATTTGTTCACCCAGCTTGTGTGGCTCTAATCACAGACTGTATAAAGAAGTGGACTAAGGGAGTGTGACGTCATCCATAGCATTCGGCTCCAGTCAAATGAAGCTCACAGAGGCTAGCAGTTATAGGGCAAATTTGGAGCTGAGTTCCATATTAGGAATAGGAATTTTTTTTATGGTCAAAATAGAGCTGGTTAATACGAACATTTTAAGATCAAAATGAGGAGCTTGAAAGCAGCTACAAACAGAGGGGCAACGTTTTTTCAATACAAGTGAATGGGAGCCAGAGTCAATCTAGAACCACGGCCATGCTCACCTCTTATTTGGAATGCAGCAGCTAGCAGGTTAGCTATGTCCATTTATATATACAGTTTATGGCTCTAATCTAATGGGAACCAGCTCCTTTGAACCACTAAAAAGAATTGATTGATCCACAGATCTGAGCTGAATGACCCACCACTACTTTGTTGCTCTGCATCCTTGGACACGTTACACTAGGTATACTCCACATGACCGGCTCCCAGCATGAGCAGTTTAGAAAATCAGATATCTACAAGTTTTCAAAAGGTCAGGGAGTACCAGCTGCATTACTTCACAACAGTCTACCCTACTACTTCAACCACTGCTACAACTTCTGCTCGTCTTTCCTTCACTGAATCTTGTGACCATACCAGCTTGTCAAAGCCTGATCTCGTCAGATCTAAGGAGCTAAGCAAGTCCGGGCCTGGTTAGTACTTGGATGGGAGACCACTGGGAACATCAGGTGCCACAGTGGTGCGCCATTTGCAAAAACTGTCATTATGTCTTTAGGCAAGGCGCTTCACCCACATTGCCTAGTACGAAAGTGGTGTGTGTGTGCGTGAGTGATGGTGGTGGTCGGAGGGGCTGATGGTGCAGATTGAAGCTGCACTTCTGTCAGTCTGCCCCAGGGCAGCTGTGGCTACAACAGTCGCTTACCACCACTGGGTATGGAGTGAATGAATAATGAACTGTAAAGCGTCTTTGTGACTGTGAAAAGCGCTATATAAATAAAAACTTACTTAGTTACTTACTTAAAATGACAGGCTTCTGTTTTCACTAAAACATAGGTAACATCACTACATTTAAGATTTTACTCAGTTTTGTTTCAAAATTTTACTTCCTGGTTGGACACAGATAGCAGATATGACAGGCTATGTAAAGGAAATTCATCTGTTATCTAGCAACCATAATGTTAAGGCCAAAAGTGTCTAAATTGCACAAAGGTTATGATTAGACTAATAAAAACAAATGACAGCGCCTTTACTATTCTGTCAGATGCCTTCCTTGTTTGCAAATTGTCCCTTTCTTTATATTTGGAATTCTCAAAATTTTAGAACTACTTCCTGTATTTCTGTACTTTTCTTCTCAACTTTTTTGTCCCCACAAACTGCCACTTGACAGATGTAAAACTATGATAAATATGTACCATGGCAGGGGTACTATGACAGGTTAGACAACTCATTTTATTTAAATACATTTATGATTTTGCTAAAAAAATTTTTTTATAATTTTTACCCTGTTTTTTGGGATTAAAATGTTTTTCCTAATTTGAAATTGTGACATCACACTAGGGAATTCCATATTTATTACCTAGCAACCATATTGTACACTGGACCAAAACTCTCCTAATGTACACTGAGATTATTTGTGAAATAAAAATATATGAAACACATTTATTTTGTTGAAATAATGTTTTAAGTATCAAAAAATGTGTTTCTTGCGAGTAAATTGTATCGAACTTTTGGACAGAATTTTCCCTTAGCGTGATGTCATGAGTATTTTTAGAACTCTCTACTTCCTGTAACATTTTTTTTTTTTACTTTTCTCCACAAATTGCTTCTTGCTTTTTGTAAAACTATTATTTATATTTAAAACAGGTATTAGCTCACCAAATTAAGTCAAAAACAGAAAATCATAAAAAAGCCTGTCATACGCACTTTTTACGTCACACTATCACATATTGAAACACAGCCTCATTAGTGCTACTTCAAGAGGAGAGCAGGGAATGGGTAGCTGCCAACGAAGATGCTATGGAAGAAAAAAAAAAAAGCACAAACGGACAGAAATAATGGCCGTGTGAGATGTCCCGCTGGTAGAGAGCAAGGTAAGGAGGCATTTTGCATGTACAGAGAAAGAAAGGATCTGCTGACGAAAGAAAAGCAAGAAGAAAGACTCGAATGGGACAGAGAATCGCATAAGAGCTGACAGATAGCAGATGGACAAGATGAAAGGAGTGATAAAAAAGAGTGGAAGATTTCAATGGGAGCTGCCTGTCTTATGTGTCCCTATTGGTTAGTTTAGGGACCCCTCATTGGCAGAGGAATGAGGGTCTATGGTGGGGCAGCTGTAAAGATTCGACGGCACATAAACCAGCTTGAGTGTGAAGCAATAAAGTCAAGAAAAATGAAACTTAGAATAAACAAGTGGTTCTCAAACTATTGTTGGTAGAACTGGGTTCAGTCGTTATATAGACAGTGCTAGTTAAGGACACTATCTAGGTATTTAATTGAATTTTTTGTTTACAATTCAAAATAAAAACCAATGACCATTTTTCATTTAGCCTAGATTTTGTTCTGCGTTGTTTTGTCCTAATTCTGGCTTGGTTTTGGTCTTGATGTTGAACAAGGGTTGTCCAGGTTTTGGTTTGGTCTAGGCACAGTAAAGTCCTGGCGTGTCAGTGTATCAAACCTTTAATCTCTGTAGTAATTTCTCACATAGGTGACTTGTGTGTAAAAAGTGCAAAGTTTGAGAACCACTGCCCCATAGGAATAAATTAACCACGTTCCCCTTATCCTGTAGCTTCCTTTAAAGTTTAAATTATACCATTATCTGCCGCTGTGTAAAAGAACAATTACTTTGGTTTCTGAAAATAAATATCCATCTTGTTAAACAGTAAATTTAAAAAAAACAGTACCAACTTTGTTCTTTCCTCCATGAGAATGAAACACATACAAATCACCTACTGTACCTACGAGACATTTTGCTAATAGTTACTACATCTTCTTTTCAAAGTATACTGCGTTGTTGTCCTCAGTGTCTTATTGTACAGTATTTCTAAATGCACCTGTCTACATACATGTACACCGAGGCATGTAGACACCTGCACTAGTGTTCTGCAACGGTATTCACATTATTCCTATCAGCATTTATCATCAAGTGTGGCAATTTCATCAATAAATGCTGAAGGCGTTTTGCAGATAATTTAATCCAGTAAAGTGCCATTACTTATGAGACATTCTGTAGGGTTTCTCCTTGAGGAGTTTTGTTGACAGTTCTTAAGGTTTTGAATGAGTAAATCCCATTGCTTTGCAGTCAGCCATGTTCCTCTCAGATGTCTGGATTTGTCATTGCTTGTCCCCCTATGTGTAAAGCCTCCCTCTGCTTAGTACATGCTTTTAGCAAACGCAGATTTGTCACTTAATCACTGCACGACATGGTTTTGTGCTGTCCGTTTTGAGTGATAGGGTTGATCTTTTCCAGTGTGACCTCCGTGTCGCTGTCCAAAGTGGCGGAGAGAGCAGGCGAAAGTTTCTCCAGGGCGTTGGTCCCCATCACCTCCACTTCTCCAGCACTGCCATCCTTCTTCTGCAGCTCCTCGTCCTGACACAGGATACTGTGAGGGATGACGTAGCTGGCTGAGTTGTTGCCCTCTTTGGGAATGTGGCTCTTGGGTTGGTACTGGCAGTTGGGATTGGAGGGAGGGGCACCCATGTTGTTGTTGATGCTGACAATCTCAATGGCGTTGCTTCCAGGACACAGGCGGTGGCAGCCCAGGAGAATGGAGAAGGCCTTACGGAAGTCTGCGTTGAAGGCATAGATGATGGGGTTGAGGGAGGAGTTGGCCCAGCCAAACCACACAAACACATCAAAGGTGGTGGAGCTGACACAGGGGAACTCGGTGGATCCGTCTGGGAGGCTGACCTCACAGAATGGCACCATGCAGTTAAGGATGAAGAAGGGCAACCAGCAGCACACAAACACGCCCATGATCACAGACAGTGTCTTCAGCACTTTGGTTTCTCTCTTGAAGGACATTTTGAAGGAGCTCTCACTCTCTATGCTGGAGCTGTTGCCCATACTGCTGTGTCGGTTCTTGGCACTCTCAGCGGCGCGCTCCAGAGCAGATATTCTGCGTATTTGTTTCTGAGCAATCCGGTAGATCCGGGTATAGGTGACGATCATGATGGCCACGGGGATGTAGAAGCTTATGAGAGAAGAGGAAATGGCATATGTCCTGTTAAGGCTGGAGTCGCAGTTGTCTGGGGGCAATTCACTGGGATAAGATCCGTTCAGATCCAGGTAGCTGGTGGTTTGAGCTTTGTGCCAGTTCAGTTGGACAGGGATGAAAGAAATGAGCACAGACAAAGTCCATGCCACACTAATCATCAGACAAGCCACTTTGGGCGTCATCTTACGTTCATAGCGAAAAGGACTGGAAATGGCCCAGTACCTGTCCACACTGATCACGCATAGGTTCAGGATGGAGGCTGTGGAGCACATGATGTCAAATGCCACCCACACATTACAAAAAGCTCCAAATGGCCAAAACCCTACGATCTCTGTTGCTGCTTTCCACGGCATAACCAAAATGGCCACCAGAAGGTCGGAGATGGCCAAAGAGATGACAAAAAAGTTTGTGACCTTTGACCTCAGGTGACGAAACTTGGTGACAGCAGCGCACACCAATGTGTTGCCTAGCAATGTGGTGAATATAAGGAGAAAGAGAAAGCATCCCGTTAAAACACGCTTGGAGGAGTCCCGCTCCGGTAAAAGATGCCTCCCATCTCTCACAGTGGAGAAATTCTGCTCCATGTTTCTGTTGTGATGGTTGAAAAACTTAGAGAAGGGGGTGGGTACAGAGGGGGGGTCCAGAGTCACCCCATCATATCCCCAGCCTACAGAGGACTGAAAGCTGAGCACAGCGATGTCACAGCTAAAACAGTGCTCTGCTGTCTGGGCACCTCCTCTCTCACAGGCTGCCTGATCCACACGCTCCTCGTCAAAGCAACCATTTTTACCCAAGAGTGGCTATAAATATTTTACAGAGGATTGCCCAAAAAATACACCAGATTCATCAGTTCTTGTAGCAGAGATAGCAGCAGTAGACATTCTAGGTTAAAGAGTAGGCGTAGTCTAGCTGTAGTGGATTAGCTCCAATCAATAGAGTTGCCCTAAAAGCAGAGGATCAGTGGAAAAGGCATATTTCTGTTGGAGCCCTTCCTCTTGTCAGAGTGACTGCCTCATCTGTCTTCCCCTCTGACAAACTTTCATACAATACTGTTGCAGAGCTGTTAACGGGGGCTCAGCCAATCAGTAGCTTTATATAGCACCTCATCAATACCTCTATTGATGCTTTTGGCTGTGCGTTTATCTGATTTGTTTAATGATCCTCCAGGCGTGTCCGTGTGATTATCCTTTGCCTGTATTGATGCTGATTCCCCACCGTAGTGGTCTTTGTGTTTGAATGAGGTTCCCCTGGTGCAGTCCGAAGAGTCAAAATAATTGCATTTAAAAGTCACTTCAATTTCACTGAGAAGTATTGTGAGAGACAGTGCATGTGAAGCAGCAACTGTGCCAGTAGTGCTGACATATCACTATAATCCACATGTGGGCACATATTCTCTTCTCCTCTTTGTTTCACTTTTCAAAAATCAGCTCTCCCAAAGCATTCAAGGGTCTCGACAATGGCACAAATTCAAGCTGGCAGTAAAATCCCAAGGTTCCAAAAATAGAGACTTGAATTATTTCTGTCCCAAAGAGTGTTCACAGACTTGCAAATCTTCAAGAACTGGTTCAGTATTTAAAAACCAATACTGGCACGTCATAATCACTTCCACGCAGAACACATCAAGTGCCCTTCACAAAAATGGTCACTTCTCCGTGTTGGATCCAACTTGTGAATCTCACCCAATCTCCTCCTCTGGGACCCTCTCTCACTCTCTTTCCCCCGTTCACCTTATTGTATCACTCCATGCCGCTTTCTGCTCATCCTCCGGTAACATTCAATTATCCTTTAGCGAGTCTGTGCGGGCTGCCTCACACGCGTTGTTACCGACGCCAGTGAGCTCCGCGCGGTCCCTCCAGAGCCTTTTCTCATGCGCACTCGCTCCACTCGCACCTCTCTCTCCGCTTAGTTGCCTCTACACTGCTGCCTGCTGCTGCGCGTCCCGGCGTTTCACCACAGCCCATAACTGCTCCGTGCGTCCAGGGAGACACACGCACGGTGACAGACCTGTGGAAAGGCGCACACATTACAGTAAACAAGGAGTTGAAAGTAAATCAATCACCGTGAATGAGTGCCTAGCGTGCGTAAAAGTGTCTATTTTTGTCAGTTTCTTGCGTATACATCACATAGCCTAAAGATTTATATAATTATTATTATACTAAGGCAAATATTGCTCTATTAAAATGCCATTCATTAAAAAGTATTATTATTATTATTATTATTATTATTATTATTATTATTATTATTATTATTACTAAACTGTTAGAATTTCATACAAAAAAAATAGTACTGGTTCTTGGTTTAATTTCCACACTGTATAAAGCAAACAAAAAAGAACATTATAAGCGTGACTTAAGTAAACATTCTAACGTATTTTATGCTTCTTTTTTTTTTTTTTTTTTACGTTTTATTATTATTATACATTGTTTTATGTTGCACTATTTCGTCGAAGTAAATTCCTAGGTAGTGAGTTTTTTCCACTGATATGGTATTAAAACTTTTTTGATTCTCATTCTGATCGTAAAGCTAACTTAAATAAGCCTTTTGTCTACCGAAATACGAACTCATTACAAATAAAAACACAACAAAAACGTTGTGCACAAAGCAACCCGAAGTCGAATTAAAGGCGCTTTGCTGAATCAAGATAAACCTGACGCCAACAGGCAGAGCGCACAGAGGCACAAGGCCGCCATCTACTGGAGGCAGGGGGAACAAAAAGGGGTATTAATGTGTAAAGAGGAGCGATATACGGGGAGTTGGCTGGAGCTGCTGTTACATTAACGTCACATCAATAAACACCAATGAATTAGATTGGCGTTCCCGAGAGGATTAGAAAGAGCGGATTGAGACAGATACAGGACACTGGAGAGAGGGAGAATCCAGCTAATGCCATCACCATGCCTCTGGCCCCCTGGAAGGACTGGCCATGAATATGATTATCGAGCTGTTTGCGCCATCTAACTTTATCTCAACTCAACTCAACTATCTACTATGTATGTGTTATTATTTCTTATAGCTTATGTTTTACTGCGCAACTGTTGTGCAGCTTTTTCCTCTTGTGTGTTAGTTCCTGTTTAAATAAAGAATACACTTAAAACAGAAATAAAGTCCAGATTATTTACTTAAATATTAAAAAGCAACGCTTGTACCAGGAGTCTGTGTCAACATTCCCATGGAGAGACTTGATCTTTATGCTTATACAATGAGTTTTATACGCAAACTATAGTGGGAGGCTACCATGGTTTAGATTTTGCGCTTCTTTGTTGGTTCCAGGCCTCTTGGCACGTTGCAGAGTCCAATCGGACACAGTCCGGGGTGTAACAAGTCATGACATCATCCCTATCAGTGGTTCTTGTCCTATTTAGTTAGTTTGGTATTAGATAGATCGGAATATCATGCATTTGACGTATATCTGTAAGTCCTCATGACCTTGGCACAATAATGAACTATAGCAGTGGTTATGCAGAATAGTTAAGCATAGTTATTTCTCCTAACTCAGCCCTTGATTGTTTGTTTTTCTGTGTTCACCATGTGGTCAGACAGTGATATACCTAAATAACCTTTCTATCTTCATGGAGATAAAACCAAACCCAGTTAAAGGTCAGATCTGTGGAGAGGCAACCCCGCTCATTGTCAAAATGCTTGTGTTTCTAGGTATTTCTGAGCTATAAAACGACCTGTAATAATACATATAAGGTTTAATGTCATACCATGGAACTTTGCAGGGAGAGCAATGACATATCCATAGAAACATAGAGGTGGCAGACCCTCTACTACACAATGCACTTTTATAACATGTTAGAAAGGTTAAAAAAAATAAATACATAAATAAATAATAGATAAACTATAAACGCTGTTACATAATTTACTGTAGCACTCAGCATAAGACATTTTACAATACATTAAAAGTGCATTTTGCAATTTTTCTGGGGAAGGGTCCATTACTTGTCTCCGTGGAGATGTTGTTGCTTTCCCTGGAATATTCCATGGTATAACATTAAACATATTCGTCTAGCATTTATTCATTACATGGGTTTCTATTGCTTATAAATAGAATAATTACTTCTGTGAATAGGGGCGACTCTCTGCAGATCTGATTTGTAATGTCGCGTAGTGCTGTAACCTGCTTGTCTCTTGTGATAGATTTAATCTACTAGTATACTCAACATTCTAGACAATAATTTCCAGATAAGCAGGTAGTGGACCCTCCACTAGAAATGTTACGCAGTACACCTTTAAGGTATCATGAATAGCATAGAAATGAAACATATGTATATAAATGAATATATGCAGACAAAACTTCACAATGAACAAATGGGAGGATGTACGAACTGTCTCTCTAGATTAAGCCATACAATATTCCCCAGTGCGTCGAGCATGACTCTACTGCTGCTGTGGCGACTCTGTATGTTTTAATGTGCATGTGTGAGAGATGGAGGGAGGAAAAGAGAAAGAGGGGGAGAGGTGGAGAGATAGATGGAGAGATAGTGTGCTAGAGAGGGAGGGAGAAACGCAGGGATGTATGCGAGAGAGATGGGTGGACAAAGAGACAGACACAGGAGAGAGAAGGCATGGAGAGATGACAGGCGGCAGGAGATAGATGGTGAAGGAAAGAGGATGAATAAAGAAAGGGATGGAGGGGGGGTAGAGGGATGTAGAAAGGGAGAATGAGAGACAGATGGAAGGAGAGGGAGATGAGTGAAGAGGCAGACAGGAGAAGAAAATGAAAAAACTGTCAGGTGGAAATGGAGAGAGAGTGAGAGAGAGAGAGAGATGGAGAGAAAGAGAGAAAGGCATGGAGAGAGAGAGAGACAGAGAAGCAGAAAAATAAATAGAGGAAGAGGGGGAGAAAGAGAGACAGAGATGGACAGGGAAAGAAAGTGAAAGTGATAGCTGAAGAGAGAGGCATAGAGAGAGGGAGAGAAATAGAGGTTTGTGGAGAGAGCAAGGGAGATAGAAAGATGGATGCAGACAGAGAGAGAAAGAAAGAGAAGGGTGGGAGAAGGGGTGGGAAGGAAAGAGAGAGGGAGGACGAGAGAGGGATGTGAGGGAGAAAGAAAGACAGACAGAAGAATATGCATTTATAGGAGATAGGAAAATGAATGGAGAAACAGACAAAGAAAGTGAAAGGGATGTGGAAATGGAAAATGCAACACACACAGAGAGAGAGAGAGAGGCATGGAGACAGAGAGAAGGAGAGAAAGAGGGGGATGGATGGAAAGACAGTGAGAGGAAGAAAGGGAGGGGGAGAGGGAGAAGGAGAGGGAGATGGCTAGAGACAGAGTAAGTAAGTAAAAGCGATGGGTGGAGAGAAAGGCATAGAGAGAGAGAGAGAGAGCGAGAGAGCGAGAGAAAGGCATGGAGGTAAATGTGACACGGATAAAGAGATAGATAGATACAGAGAGAGAGAGAGAGAAAGGCGTGGAGACAGAGCGAGAGAGAGAGAGAAACAGAGAGAGAGAGAGAGAAAGACATAGAAAGAGTTAGAGAGAAAGAAAGGCACGGAAAGAGAGAGAGACAAAGACATTGAGACAGAGAGAGAAAAAGGCACGGAGAGAGAGAGAGGGGGAGAGAGAAAGAAGTTCACATAAAGACACGAAGGGAAAGATAAACAAAGGCATTGACACAGACAGAGGGAGAGAAAGAGAGAGAGAGATGGAAAGAGAGACAGGAGAAAGAAGGGCACAGAAAGAGAGAGACAGAGTGAAAGAAAGGCATGGAAAGAGAGAGAGACAATGGCATTGAGACAGAGAGAGGGAGAGAGAGAGAGAAAGGCATGGAGAGAGAAAAAAAAAGAAAAGCACATAAAGAGTGAGAGGGAGAGTCTAATGCATGTGGACAGGCCAAGTGTAAGAAGCCTGGCAGACAACGCCCACACAGATCTCCACTCAGCAGCAGTGGCACTGGCAATGGCAGAATACAGGGCCAGGGCTGGGACTAGACTGTGCGTGTTGACAACAAAGTTCAAACCCGGTGCACACACACACATACACACACACACACACACGCACGCACTGACACAAGCATGCACACACACAACCAGCAGGGTCATTTATGTCTTTCCAAAAAACAAACAAAACAAAATGGAAAGAATACAGCTCCCAAAAATGAAATGAAATGACTTCTGACCACATGCACTCACAATAAAGCTATTTTTGTTTCTTAGAGTTTTGGTTATGCTGCTTTCTTCTGTATTGATTTTTACTTATGCTGCATCTCATTGCTAAAGAGGGAACATTGTCACTTCTATGAGGTATTAACTGCCAACACATAATATACTTAAATCGCCATGTTACCTTTTAATGTTTTGAAAATGCTCTATTCGCCGAAAACAAAATATTAACATGTTTTATAGGTTTCCCCTCCCTTTGCTCTCCACTCCCCCTTCAGAGCGCATTCACATTACAATCGTCATGCATTCTGCTAATGAAACTACTGCACATCGCGTCAGGTTTGTGAAGCTGTAGTGTATAGTTTTGTATCCTGCCTTTGTATATTGTCAAATGCCCTTTTTACTTTATCCCGGAAATTTTGGGGAAAGAAAAGTAAACTACTCAAGTGAGACTGATTTTCTGGGCGTGACATTTGATTTTGATTTTAATATGATGCACCATACATTAAAATTATATACAAATTCTGGTATTTTCCACAAGCAAAAATCATATCTGAATTGTGTAATATTGTCAAAATAAAGCTTTGGCCATTTGTAGACTTACAATTATATTAGCAAGAAAGAGAAAAGAACCATTATTTATTGTATTTTAGAACATTTGAAACATGTAACAAGCATCTGCAAAATCCATGCCAGATGGTGCAAAAAAAGAAAAAAAAAAAACTGTCTATAAGGCTTGTTCATTACCTAAAGTGAATATCGATTTTACCTGTGAAGCAATTAATAAGATGAGAATAGCCCAATTTTTCTTGTTTATGCACTTAGGAGTGGCTCTTCTAACCTGATTTACAGTGTAAATAAGGATGTATAGAAACAAACATTATGCCTCTCATGTTGTTTAATATATTCTTGTATCCTTATCTGCCTGTCTCACTCACCCTGGTGGAGATGAAGTGAATGACAGGCACTGGTTTCTGTCAGCCCAAATGCTGCATCTACAAAAAAAACAAAAAACTTTATGCTGGATAGAGACTCCATATTTAAAGTTGTTTTTCATATAACAGTACAGATTTACACTTTTTTTTTTTTTTTTTTTTTTTTGCTTGGGTATCTGCTGCCCTTTGTTGGTAACAATCACAAAATGGTCTGCTGAATGTGCTTAAGTGCTCCACAAGTATTAGCAACATGCCTCGACAATATGGTTTGCGCTTAAAGGTACAGTGTGTAACTTTCTGGAGGTGGCACATGACCTGAATGATTCCTTGAAAAAAGAAAGGAGATAGAGGTGACGGTAGTTGGTAGAGAGTTTGTCCAGGTTGGCGGTCTAGTCCTACTCTTGACGTAGAAATCATTGGTTGAGCGGAGAGATCCAATGGCCCACAGGTTGGCGGTGCTGTTACAACTCCCACAGATCAATGCTGCCGCTGTGTCCCTGTGCAACACACTTGATCCACCTCGCCCCCAGTGTCTGCGTATATTGTTATGTAAATATGTCTGTGAATGGGTGAGTGGTTCCTAGATGTAAAGTGCTTTGAGTGCTTTGAGTGCCTTCCTATCCAGTGGAACAACATTTCCAACAATTCAGCATTCAGGTTTGTGGAGATGCACAGTAAGGACACATATTTTACTATGTTTTCAATGTAATAAAGACAACCACCAAAAAGGAAAAAAAAAGTTACACTGTGACTTTAAGGTAATTGAAATTACCTGTAATTGAAATGAGTGTTGAAAGAATTAATTAATTAGTTGAAATAATTAAATAATTAGAATAAGTGAGGTGAAAATGTAAGGGCTTCACACATCACACATCTTCTCTTCTTCAGAATGATGTAATCACTTGATTAAGAGATTAAGGTTTCAGTGTTAGAATTAGTAATATTGCTTTTATTGTTATTATTGTTTTACTCTTACTTGTGGTTCCAGGGGTTGACACTAGCTCTTTATCTCAAAATAAAGTGAACAGGATGCCCTCCCTAAAAATACAGTGGAGAAGTTTTCAAACTGCCGCTAAAGTGAGAGTTTTGGGGGTAGTGGAGTGGAAGGCTTGTTTACATACCTGTCAGCATCCTCCTGACATGTTTGGGTGTGAGTATTTTTGGCATTGGAAAGTATTGGCATTATGCATCTGTCTATCTCCATAATGTCACTGTACTACCGTAATAGACAAGGCATATGGACAGTTTTAATAGAGTTGAAAATGCAGTCTAAATTTAGCACCAGCTAAAAATATAATAAATAGTTATACCAATGAGTTATTACCAAAATGTTTAGCAAAATACTTAAATTCAATAGTACACTATGTAACTTTGGAGGTGCTTGTCTCCATGGAGATGTTATTGTTTTGCCTGTAATGTTACTCAGTATGACATTAAATGTATCTGTAATACATCTGTAATTGCATGTATTTAGTTACAGGTGTCACATATCTTGAAAAACGTTCATTCTTGTTGTGAGAGTGGTCTCCCCTCCACGGATCTGATTACACTGTATAAAGAAGTGCACTAAGGGAGTGTTCGGCACCAGTCAAATGAAGCTCATCGAAGTTATCATTGGAGAATTTGGAGCCATATTAGGAATAGGAATTGATTTACTGACAAAATAGCAAAATAAAAGCACCAGGATCATGTAGAGTAGGTTAATATGAACATTTTAAGACCTATTCAAAATTATTTGGAGTCGGAATCAATGGATCACTTCCTATTTGAAACGCAGCGGCTTGCAGGTTAGCTATTGTATGTGCATTTATATACACAGTCTACGGGTCTGACTTGTAACCTCCATGGAGACAAACAGATGGCAGATCATCCACCAGAAAAGCTGCTTTTGCTGATATGTTTAAGCGATAAGCCTTTTAATGTGTAGTATTTTCTTCTATCTTTTGCAACTTTTCATTTTTTTTGTGGTTGAATGACTTTTTCAAAACAGGAGGAAACACTAAGGATTTACTTTTGAAACTTCACTTTCCAGTTTCTGAAATATTATAACCATAAGCCTAGAGTGAGCCTTTCAAACCAATATGGAAATGCCACCTGGCTGACGTCTGAGCCCATGCCTGTAGGGAAATAGGCTTTTTGCATTCATTGCGTTTCCTGGAAGAATTCTAAAGTGATCTCAAAAACACCTTCAATCAATACAGAAATGACCTACAAATATACCAAAAGAAACCGATCTATTATTTAGCGTTGTATAAATTGCAGGTTGCTAAAATGACTTTGCAGAGATACCTAAAATGCATCATAATTATTACTCATGCTTGAAATTAAAAATATGAACTTTTCTGCAGGTAATGAAACAAATTATAATTATACTGCATTGTATGAACCAGAGGCAGCAGACATTTGTAATTAACTATGTTGTTATTTTCTTCCACGAGACTCCAGATGATGATTGAAAATAACATGAAATAATGATCCGGGATTAATTGACTTTTTTGGTTTGACTGAAACTGGATTAGGAGTTTCTGCACAAGTATTTTACCTTCTTGATAATATTCAGTGCAAAACTTGGTAGTAATTGATACTTTGCAGCTGATGTCATATTTCATATTTCCTGGGAGTGTGCTAACTGGAGACACTGCTCTGTCTAAGGCTCTGTTACTCAAGTTAGACTTTAATCTGAGTTTTGTTTTAACACAATCTGACCAGAAAGAACTGATTTAGTTGGAACCAGAACAGGAGAGCTTTTAAACAAGTCTCTTACACATATAATTACAAAATTACACAAGTCACTAGTTTTAGCCAACAGTTTCTACTGGTAACGATGTACGTTCCTATGAAATATCCAAAAGGTAAATTCACTAATGTTGAGTCTGATGATAAGACCTTGCTATATAACCACACGCTATATAACCACACACTGTGATGTCTTTTGAAACTCAGCAATATATATTTTCACATTTAAGCTCAGCATTCCACTGTACTCAGAGAGTAACATTTGTGTTGCTCTCTGAAGGAGCAGATATGAGCTGGGGATTAACAGTCAACAACAAAGGCAACTCTCTAAAGAAAAAGAATGTGTATGTTCCAGGACACACAGTTACCCTGTTTGTGTGGGCTCTGTCTAAATCCTGGCACTGTCAATCAGCAAACCATGTGAAGTACTGTGGATAAGGACAAGAGACGAGGTTTGAATTCATTGTTGTGAAAGTCTAGTCTTGTCACAAAACAATGGGACAAGATGAAGAATCAGTACATACAAACGCGGTCCTTTACATTTGAGATACGGTGAATAGGTAAACATTAATGTTCCAGTGGGAAATTTGTCCTCTGCATTTGACCCATCCTTCAGTGCAACTGGGGCCAACGGTTAGGAGCTTTGGGTGGGTCTAGAACACAGGACAGGACCTGGACTAGAGGATTTAACCTAATGTGCATGTTTTGAGATGATGGTAGAAACTTGTTTCACACGAGGCCCACTTAACCTGGAAATCAAACCCAGGACCTTCTGGCTGTGAGGTGAGAGCACCATTCAGCCAGTCTGCTATGTAGACTGGTATTGCTTTTGCTATTGCACAAGATTTTCTGTATAAAACATGTTCTCAGTACAATAAATGATCTACACACCGAATTAAAAGTCAAAATCAGACTGTTTATTGTAATCAGAGTAACATCACAATGATAGGATCAGATTGTTAACCATGGTAGGAGACAGCACAAAACAACAGTACGCCACAGTACTACAGAGGTCAAGTTCTACATAATGTGATTCTTGAGTGAACCATAAGCTTACAACATGATGGAGATGGAGTTTGCATTAAAAAAAAAAAAAAAAAAAAAAAAAAAACAATTTGAGAATGTTGAGATCATTTTTCTTACACACATTTTACAAAATAAAACAAAATCAAGGGTGTGCACAGTGTCACATGTTACCTTAAACTGGCTATTATGAATCAAGCCACGTCATGGCCATTGGGCTGCCTCAACAGCCAGGGCTGTGTAATATACTGCAAATGTACTCTACAGGTGAAATCACCCACATCAAATAATACACACGATAGTTCAAACTAGCCTTTATTTCACTCTGTGGGCTTGTGTTATATCTGTATTGCACCAATTTCAGCACATATACAACTGATTCCACCCTCTGCTGCCACTTCAATTTGACAAAGCAGTTTTATAATGAAATGAAGCCAGGGGTCACACAAAGCAAGGGTTAATCTCAGAAACGACTACCAAGACACCATTTTCTAGCCTTTTCAACAATCTTTACACCTTTGAAATTGGTTTGGGATATAGGAAATATGGTGTATTGTTGACTGGACACGCTCAGCTTGTGTACTGTGGTGACTGCATTCACAGTCACAATAATATTAGTAGTATTAGTGTTATGAGTAGAGCTGTAGACATTCGGAGGCGTAGCATATGCTTTGGATTACACAGAGGATCAGAGGAGCACAATTGTCTGCAAGCGCTTGATCTCACAGACAGATGTTTTCATTAAACCACATGGCCGTCGATTTTCTAAAGAGAACTGATTTGAACATTGAGTAAGTGCCAGTGAAGGTCTTAGAGTGTTACATGCTTTAATTCATGTGTCACATACGAGTAAACTTAGCTTTTGGGTGTGAGAATAATGTTGATCGATTTGACTCCAAACACTCATAAAATATGTAGTATGAGATGAATGATACTTTGGTTTGGAGTAAGGACTGTTGTAGTATTTAATAGTAGAGGCTATTGATACTTTGCAGCTGTCTGAGGCTTTATTAAACTTTAATCTGAGTTTTACTTTAACATAATCTGACCATAAAGAACTGACTTAGTTGACAGTTTTTCAGTTATTCACACTCACAGTTTTGTAGAAAATCAAATTCATAAACATGACCATGAACACTCATAATGATCACTGCCTCCTGGCTCCTGAAAATGTGTTATTTAAATCCATTTCATGTTTTTTCTTGAGTTTTCTGACAATTTAAAAACTTTATGGCAGTGTTTGCTAATGTGCATTGTGTCACCATGGTAACTCCTACCATACAGATACATGTAGAACACCCCCAGTGTGATGTCACAGCAAAGTATCAATAGTTGCAATATAGTTAGATTTGTAGTCTAAAAGTAGTCCCTATACTAATACAATAGGTGGCCTTAGACTTCAATTTTACTGATCTACAAGAGAAATTACTTGGACTCAGTAACTCACAAATGGACATATAGAAATAGTTTTGAAAAGTTTGTAACCTGGGTTTGCTATATTGCAAATGGTAAGATTCCTAATTCCATGATGATTTATTCTATTTATTCGATATTATTCAGGAGGAGGCTTTACTAGAAGAACTAGTTTTCATGAGTCTTTGCAGGGTGGCTTCTGGCTGCAGAGATGTGGGTTCTAACTACAGGTGCCGAGTGCAATTGACCAGTAATTATATGGATGGATGGATGGATGGAGAGGAGCTTTGATTGCTGCTAATGGTTTATTATTATAATATCCAAAGTGAAGCAAACTTTGGCCAAATGGAGCTGGAAGATGACCAGACACAGTAATTGTCTGTCTGAGAAGAGAAGGGTGATTGGATGGATTGGATTCACACTTTACTGCGTCGATGTGGACAATTGTCACAGTTGATGTTCAGTGCAGTTTTGATGTTTTCTGAAGTTGCTCTGTCTACTCGGCGGGCATCACAGTGGGCAGAAACAGAGTCTGGTTTAAAGAGAAACAACATGACAGTATGCTTTACTTTGGGATAGCAGAAAATTGAGACCATACGTAACATTCTTAAAACTCACTTGACATCAGAGTTAGAATTTTAAACAACCGGCTTTAAAGGTGCATTGTGTAACTTTTCTGGTGGAGCGTCCGTCAAATGCTTTTTGGAGATGTTATTGCTTTGTCTGGAATGTTTCACAGTATGACATTAAACCTTTCTGTCTTCATGGAGACCAAACCAGACCAAGTTACAGCTCAGATCTGTGGTGAGACAACCTCGCTCACAAAGAGAATGCCTTTTTTTGTATATATTTTTGAGCCTCCTGTAATTGTATAGTTGGGCTGTTTAATGTCATACTGTGGAACATTTCAGGCAGTGTAATTACATATCCATAGAAACAAGCAAGTGACAGACCCCCAACCACAAAGTTACACAATGCACCTTTAATGAAACTATTATGTTGGTAGTTTTAGGGGCCCATCTCAAGATCTTGAGTTAGGCTTGGTCAGGACTGTTTTAGTTGGAAGATTCCCAACCAAATGTGTCTTTATTTATACTTTGCAGATGACGTCATCAACATTCTCTGGGGGTGTGAAGCTAACCGGAAGCACTGCTCTTTTAGAAGCTCTGTTACTCAAGTTAGACTTTAATCTGAGCTTTATTTGAACACGATCTGACCATAACGAGCTGCCTCGGTTGGAACTATAACATAAAATTACAGTCACAAGCTAGTTAGCATTAGCCCACAGTTTTTCATTTAGTCACGCTCACCTTTTTTGTTGAAAATCAAACACCTAAACTGGAACGTGAATGCTCGTTTTGATCACAGACTCCCCAGGTTACCCCAGGAGCACTGAACCATGGGTCAAATGATAAAGATAAATTTCCCTACAAGAGACCTTTAATATATTCGTTCATTATCTAGCTGTAAATGTTACTGTAATAAGCACAATGCACTTCATCCACCATCCTCACATCCACTGCCTTTGCTCTGACTGACTTGTGTTTGTTGTATCTGGAGTGAACAGTTGATATTTGCTTTCAGGACGCTGCAGATCAAATCAAAACATCATTCACAAAGGCTGTTCTGTTCACAGCGCCTCCCATCAAAGCTGTTGTCATTCTGTGCATCTGATACAACATACACAGAAGAATAGACTTTCATAGTACCAGTGTGAGAACTCTCTCTTTTAATCAGTAACGAATATGTCACAAATTTGTACAAGTATGTGTTCAAACATATAGGCATTATATAGCCAGTGATTATTAGTATATATAAATATTATGTTTTAGGAATATTTTTTTGCACCCAGCACACAAAGACAGATGTGGTGGGTGAGATGTCTGATCAAGAATTTAGTTTTCCATATTCCTTTCTTTGCTTTATTTTAAGGTACAACTCTCTCTCTCTGTCTGTCTCTCTCTTTAACTTTGCATAAACGATTGTGACTAAATTGTAGTACAAAAAGTCCCCCATTTAGACAAAGCAAAATAGAATGAAACAATAAATGTAATAGAAAAATTATTCTTCTACGTAGGCAAGGGATACTTCAAGGACAGTGGTCAATTTGTCACAGGCCAGACACAGATGCATTCTGATGGACCACAGTTTGTATAATTTTTCGCTATCCATTTAGAGAGTGGCAGGCAATTGGAGCACTCAGACGTCGCCTGTGTAAGAATGACAGGTGAAAATAAGCACAAATTCAATCAATACGCCATTAACACGTGCTCCTTTGAACTTACTAAAACAATTCATGTTACTGAGAAAAATAGCTCAGCAGTGACCACCCACCCAAGTTATTAAAAATTTTGCAGAATCTTGACTTAAAACAACTGTGATATGCAAGTAGCTGGTTAGCCTCTTCGATGCCTTTGCATTCTTTAAGGGCCCATATTATGCTATTTTATGATCTATGTTGTAGGGTTTTAACCTCATCAAAAACATCCCCAGAGTTGCGTTTTGTTTCATTCACACGTTTGACACACAAATCCTGCTTATTTAGGCTGAGTTTTCTCTCAAACTAAAAATGCTCTGTTCCACCTATGCTCCATTTAAACTCCAAACACCTTCACTAGAATCATTTGGATAATTTCAGCTCTTGCCAATCTCTACTGAACAAAAGGTAAAACGTAGCTGTTGACTTGAAAACTACCACTTCATGACATTGTAAAGTGGTACAGAATATTTTAAATTTTGGACAGACTAATGAGAAAGGATCACTCAAACATGTGTGTGTGAATGAAACAAAACACAACTCTGGGTATGTTTTTGATGAGGTAACCACATTCCAGCATGGTTTAAAGCTCACAAAAGTCAACCTTTAATATTTGATTTTCTTTTTCAAAAAGTCTATGGGAAAAATCAATGAAAAAAAAATTACTTTCAGAACCAGGGTGGGCTGTTGAGCTCAGATTGCAAGCAACATTAATTCTTTGGACATTAGTAATATATTAAAGGCCATTAATTTGATATATATCCACAATTCTAAAAGTTGTCATCTTCAATCACCGAACAGAAACACGCATATGCTAAAATAGATTAGCATTAATTTGATAAGGCCGTGATCCCAAACACGAAGTAAGACTGATGCTCAATATGAGAGACAGACAGAACAGTGCCCCTCTCCTATTTGAAGGAATTCCAATCTCTCCAAGTTAAAGTTGACAAAATTGCTGCACTTTTTCTTGTACCTTGGCAGATTTCACGGCCTGCTAACCTCTTCATCAAACAAAAGCTATCAGGAGTCAGTCCCGGGACACTGATAAAATGGAAGAAACTGCAAAGAGTCAAAGCTATAGGCATCTAAAAACAACTGATTTATAATATATCCGTTGCTGTTTCTCTTGCTGGCTGTCAAAATAACAGTAAGTCTGGGTCGGCTAAGGTGATTCTGAGTAAGCTAGAGAGGTATATTTGTACGCTAAGATGAATATTTCACTCAAACAATCATTCAAAGATTCCTGCAGAAGATCTGAAAAAAAAAGAAAAGAAAAAACATGCAAATCTCTTACGGGAACAATTACAGTAAACCAGAACCTTTAAATGAGCTTTTGATCAAGTATCAAGGGGGCAGTGGCTCGATGGTTAGAAATTTAACCAACTAACCATAAGGTCAGCTGTTCAACCATCATTGAGTCCTTGGGCAAGATACTTCACTCACCTATAGCAAGGTGGTTTCAGTTGTCTGTTAGTCTACCCGAGGGCAATGATGGCCCCAATTTTTAATTAGATTGGCCAACCCAGACCTGTTGTATTCTCACATACCACCACTAGATGCTGTCTACATTACTGCTGTCTCACAGAGGGCTAGTTTTGACCGGACAGACGAAGACTTGCCTGACCAGCCAGTCCGTTCGACTAGTACATTCTGTTCCAATCCAAAAGGGTCTGGAATTTGAACTTATAGCTGAGATAAGTAATAGTTGGGTGCTTCTATTGTTGATTCTGAGAAAATCCACACTGGTCGTCAGTCCTTTATGTTGTTTTGCCCCCCTTTTTTATGTGTTTTTGAAGCGAATGGATGCGTCTCTGTGATTAGTTAATCCGCCTGTCAATCACACCTCTGAAATCAGGGAGAGAGGATACAGCTCTGTTTTGTCAAAGTGTGTGGTTCCGGCTGGTCAGGTTAGATGAAGACCAGACAGTACAAGCGAAGGGAGGGGGGAAACGTTTCATAATCACATAAAAAAAATCTAATAAAATCAAATAAACTTACAGATGGTAGCTTTAATGCAACATGAAAAGGGGTACTTTTTGGGATACTTAAACCTAGTTTGTGAAGAGAGACAGGGATTATTACTCCAATATGATGAATAAAAACACATATGATAAAAAATAAACACCTTTCCAGCAATACTTACAATGTGCTTGCCAAAAAGACAAATGAATACTAGTAAATTACACCCAGACTTACATTGCTAATGTAAAGCTGTATGGTAAACTCATTAGGCTTTGGCAGGCATATTGTCCTTTTTCTTACAGTTCTTCACTTCTCTCCTCCTCTTGTGCATATCTGAAGTGTGAATGCTGCCATCTTCTATGCAAACCTGCTAGGACCCCTGTGTAGAAGAAAGACTATAGGATCATTTATCTCAGTTTGCCAGGTTTGCTTATTTTCCTAGGCCAGTCTTTAGCCTCTGCGTGAGGCTGTTGAAACTGGAGCTATCTCCCGTCTCCAGCAGTTCACCCCAGACCTCCTCTGAGCATAAGCCACCGTCATAGTCTTATACTAACAAGTGGGGCTTGCAAATCTACTGCCGTGGTAAAGTAAATATGATTGCTTTAAGTTATGTTTAGGTTCATTCAAGTCAGTAAAATACAACATTGAGGACATAGGATAGTACGGAAGTGTAGAACTGACGCATGGATTAAACATTTTTACAGGCTTTTTGTTATTATACTGAAAAAATTATCCGAGGGGGGTTGCTCAAATTGCAAGCACAAATTTGACAACAGTAACTTTTTTATGATTCTCTGTCCAGCATGTTTAAATTTTACAAAGGTCGCTTGATTGTGGCCGATGTTAAACCTGCATATTTTAATCACCTTAAGGAAACAGGACTTTGTTATCGTTTCTGGTGAAGCTCCTCCCTCGGGAATTCCCTTCCTCAAAACTTTGGGAGGGAAAATTCAAATGAAGCAGGACACAGGATAGAGGACACACAGTGAGCATCCAGGAGGACTGTGAGAGTTGATCTGCAGGTAAGACTTTTCAGAGATTTTATACACTTTCTCTGGCCTAGAATGTAGTCATTGTTAAAACACTCTTGTAGTGTTTTATTTGAAATTAGCGTTAATGTAAAGACTCTTTCCATGTAACAAATTGTTTTTGACTGCCCATCTACAAGAGTGTGACAGCTGTACAAAGATTTGAATGTGTTGCTTCCAGAGTCGTCTACAAACAAACAGTGATATCCAGAGCTCTGCTGCAGCTGTGGGGAAGTTCATGAATGTTAGAGTTGATGTTAGTTAGTCGTTTTTTGCACCATTCTGAAAGTGAGGTTAACAGTTAAAATAAAAAGACTAAAACAATATAAACATATGTGTTTTGCTTTCAGAAAAAATGTTGGAGAACCAACAAAACACAGACTACAGATGAACAAAGTAAGTGAATCAACTAAAATCATTTTAACAGAATTATATTTTTTCAACATAAACTTTCTAGTGAACATTTATCATGTGTTTCTATGGGGTGATGTGGCAGTAGGTGGACTTTATACCTGATGCCCTACCTGTTACTGCGGGGAAGAAAAGCAGCACATGGTGAGTCTTGTTTCTGCTTGTACAATTCTAATGTTCATGTGATTCTGTTCTGGTCCATTATTGTATTAGAGTAATAAGTGCTTTAAGTCTATTTAAACATGTACAACACAGAGTAGATCATCATAATGTGTTCATCATGTGTTATTCCTGTGTCCACAGGCAGAGACCAGAGTGTCTTCACTGGAATAAGTCCTCACACTGTCCAGCTCCAGACTGTGTCTCTGTACCTGTGCTCTGTGTGTGTTTGATTCTGTTTAAGACAATACAGAACTATTGATTGATTGATTGATTGATTTATTTCGAGCAAGTGAGAAAAAAAAAAAAAAATATATATATATATACACATACTTATATACATACTTATATATACATATATACATACACACACCTATATACATAAACACATATATATACATACATATAATATAATTTAATATATAGTCCGCTCGAAAAGGAGTGGGAAGAAGAAAAACTTATTGACTCCCACCCCTAATTTATTTCTTTATATTAAACCATATGGTTGCCATCGTTAATTCAATTATTATAGTTTACATTCATATATTTTATAATTATATACTATAGATTAATATTTTCAATAACGTTAAAGAATATTCCAATGCTATTACTATCCCAGTCATAGATTAATTATATTAATAACATGATAGAATATCATAATACTACTACTAACAATCCCAACATCATAGATTAAGTATATTAATAACATGATAGGATATCATAATAATACTACTAATCATATGAATAATAATATATTTACAATAAAACCATCATTATAACTACATTTTATGAAAGAAAACAAAAAACAAAAAAACAAAGCGACATTTAGAGCCCTTCCTCAGCCCTGTATTGTGACATCACCATTTCTTTATAATTTGCTTTAAATTGATGGATGTTTGAGCATTGCTTGAGCTGGGTCCCCAAGCCATTCCAAAGTCTGACTCCACACACAGATACACACAGGCTTTTCCTGGTAGTTCTCACCGCTTGTACTTTAAAGTTACTACATCCTCTCAGGTTATAACCCCCCTCTCTTTCTGTGAAGAACTTTTGGATATTACCAGGTAATATATTTTTACTGGCTTTATACAAGAGTTGTGCAGTATAAAAATCAACCAAGTCAAAGAATTTCAACAGTTTAGACTTCAGAAATAATCCATTTGTGTGATCACAATATCCAACGTTATACATGTTTCTAATTGCACGTTTTTGGAGTTTGAAGAGGGGATGTAGTAAGGTTTTATAGTTATTCCCCCACACTTCTATACAATAAGTTAGATATGGCATAACTAATGAACAATACAATATATACAGAGGTTTATATCCCAGAACATATTTTGCTTTATTAATTATTGAGATGCTTTTGGATACTTTATTTTGAATGTATCTGATGTGTGGTTTCCAACTTAATTTGCTGTCAATTGTTATTCCTAAAAATTTAATTTGTGATACTTTTTCTAGTACAATACCATTTATATTTATTAATAATTCTAGATTTTCTTTATAATTACCAAACATAATTACCTTAGTTTTATTTAAGTTAATAGACAATTTGTTCATATCCATCCATGCTTTTAGTGTAATTAACTCACAATTTACTGTATTTTTAAGATTATTATAATTGTCACTAGAATAGAATATATTTGTATCATCAGCAAATAATATCAATTTCAATAACTGAGATACATTGAATATATCATTTATATAGAGATTGAATAACTTGGGACCCAGTACCGAACCTTGAGGAACCCCACAAACAATTCCCAAACATCTTGATTTAAACTCGCCCATCTTCACAAACTGCTGTCTCTCTGTTAAATAACTTTTAATCCAGCTCCAAGCCACACCCCTAATACCATATCTTTCCAATTTAGTGAGTAATATTGAATGATTTAGTGTATCAAAAGCTTTTTTTAAATCAATAAATATTCCAATTGCATATTTCTTTTTATCTATAGTGTTCGTAATTTCTTCCACTGCCTCTATTATGGCCATTGTTGATGACATTTTTGATCTAAAACCATACTGACTTCCATTTATTATGTTACATTTCTCTATAAATTTATCTAATCTTTCATCAAAGAGTTTTTCTAGAATTTTAGAGAATTGGGGCAGCAGAGAGACAGGCCTATAGTTGGTGAAGAGGTGCTCGTCTCCGTTTTTGTACAGCGGTATTACTTTGGCAGTTTTCATTTTGTTTGGAAATGTACCAGTCTGAAATGAAAGGTTACATATATAAGTGAAGGGCTTTAAAATACTGTCTATTACTTTTTTTATTAATATCATATTTACGTCATTACAATCTGTAGATGTTTTATTTTTGAATTTATTAACAATTGTTTTAATCTCAGCTTCACTTACGTCAGAGAGAAAGATAGTTTTTGGATTACTTTCTATTAGTGAATCGTTCAATAAGTTATTTCCACACTCAGGAATTTTCGCTGCTAGGTCAGGTCCAACATTAACAAAAAAATTATTAAAACTATTTACTATATTATGCATGTTATAATTTTCACCATTGTTATCAATAAAATAGTCTGGATATGAATTATTTTTTGTGCCATCTTTAATTATTCTATTTAATATACCCCAGACCCCTTTGATATTATTTTTATTATTATCTATTAATTTTTCAAAATATGATTTCTTGCTTGTTCTTATTATACTAGTCAATTTATTTTTATATAGTTTATATCTTTTTTCAGCTTCTTGTGTTCTTAGTCTAATGAATTGTTTATATAAATCATTTTTCTTTTTACAAGCAACAACTATGGAAAAGTTGTTTTTGTATTCTTTTACTTTAAAACCCTTAAAGGACATTTGATGTTGCATGATAAAATAATTGTGTTGAGTTTGCATCTGTTTGCGTCTGTGTGGAGTTTGCATCTTCTTCCTGTGTCTGGGTTTGTTTCCTCCGGGCGCTACGGTTTCCCCCATCAACCCAAAAACATGTTCCATAGGTTAAAAAAAATCTTCCTGCTGTGGTCCTGACCAAGCCTAGCAATAAGATCATGGAGATGGGTCCCGGGGCGCCTCATGTGCTGCCCACTGCTCCCACCGCTTTCTATATTTTTTTTACGCAAATCCAGCGACCTTTCTTTTTTCAGTGTATGAGAAAGTATTCAGTGCCACCATCCATACCAACATGTCCAGCAGCCTAGAGTGTGTAAATGTGTATGTGTGCCTTTGGTTACACACAGACAGACATGCTCTGGATGTGTGCTCTGGTCTCCTGGTTCACTGGCACAACACCTAAAAGGTAAAAGGAATAGGCCCAGATCTTATTACAGTAGGCCTACAAGCACTTGGGTTTATCTGATTTTACCCTGCACAATGGTACAGATTATAATTCATACTACAGATTATAAGATTATTTTTCTTTGGGATAATAAAGTCTCTATACAGATTGCACACTCAGACCTGCTTAAAGTGACTGGCCCCTCTTCAGTGCAAGTGGGAAAGTGATGACGTTAAATTACGCGATTACTTTTTAACAAGAAAATGTTTTTGTTTTAACTTAATACTTTCTCAGTTGTCAGTTCTATGTTGCTGTGGAATAGCTAGTGCATTACATAACCGGATTGTCTCATCATATATTTTTGTGATTATTTGTTTGTTTATGGTACACAACCTCCAAATACCATATTCAAGTGAGTTCTCCAATACCTTTCCTGTTACATTATGCAGTGATGTACTGTGGGGGTACTCCTCCAGACTCTTAATGACTGTAATTTAGATTCACCACTTTATCATACTGTGCCTGGAATGTTCCACAGTATGGTATTAAACATATTTGCATTCATTCAATTATAGGTGTTTTGTTGCAAAGAAAAAAACAAACAAAAAACATACATTCTTACTGTGAGCAGGCTCAGTTCTTCACAGATCTGACCAGTAACTTGGTGGCATCACCTGTTTGTCTCCATGGAGGTAGATGTGTTTAATGCCATACTACAGAACATTGTAGGCATAGCAATTTTCTACCAGAAAAATTACATCCCGTGCTGGTTAAGCCAAATAAGTAAACCATATTTTAATTTAAAGGTCCTACATTATGCAAATTTTACTCTTGTGAGCTTTAAGCCATGTTAGAATGTTATCACTGTCTCAAAAACATTCACACATACAGTATTTGTGTAATCCTTTATTATTAGATTAGTCTGTCTATATCTCCAAAACTCAAAATGTTCTCTTCTACTTTGTGATGTCACGAAGCAGAAGTTTTCAAATGAACAGCTACACTTTACCTTTAGTTCAGTAGAGATTGTCAATTCCAGATCTGAAATGATCCAGAGCAGATTTATGAGCAGGTCAATACAATAAGAGCAAACACAAGTTATGACTGTGACCTTTAGCACAGATGTTTAGTATGCCATTTTAGTAGATTAGTCTGTGCTCTATTAGGCATTTCAGTTACGCTGCTGTTAATGCCATCAAGTTGCATCTGGCAATTGGCAAAGTGGGATGCAAATCTCTGCTAAGTAGCCTTGCCTTACCTTATAGTTAAAGGTACCATATCATGCAAAATGGACACTTGTGAGCTTTAAGCCATGTTAGAATATTTTTACCCCATTAAAAAAAAACAACTAATAAGTGGAGTTAACATGATTAACTGAGATTCAGGAGCAGGACCACGCCTTAACCACCCTCTCCTCCTCACCAGCGAACCACAGCTCACCCCAACCACACCTCTAATTTCCCAGAAGCCATTTGTAGCTGCCTATCCCATCATCCCAGTTTGTCTCAGCTAACTCGACCCCTCCCTCCCACCTCCTATTTCGTTTGTCTTTCAACTATAAGACATCCACAAAGGGGGTCCCGTTCCAGCTGCGCCAACTGATGATTGAGACGGATCCCCCACCCTGAGTCCCAACCCAGCCATCACTACCTCATTCATCCAGACATCCATCATTAATTCATTAATAAATATCTTCATCGCATTATGTTGTTGGCGTGGTCCTTGCTAGTGAATAAAGGCTTACTTAAACATGTGTGAATGAAACAAAACACAACTTGTTTTGTTTCATTCACACATGTTTGAGTAAGCCTTTATTATTAGTCTGTCTACATCTCCAAAGCTCAAAATGCCCTATTCCACCTTGTGATGTCATGAAGCGGCAGTTTTCCAGTTAACAACTACGTTTTACCTTTTGTTCAGTAGAAAGTGGCAATTCCAGGGTTGAAATTATCCAAATGATTCTAGAGAAGAGGTATGGAGTTTAAAAACACAGTGGGGCACTTCCTGTATTATCACATGACATCACAAGGTGGGGTGTTTTCTTTTTGAGAGAAGAACTCTTAAATAAAGAGTTAAATATGCAAGATTTGTGTGTTAAACGTGTGTGTGAATGAAACAAAACACAACTCCCGGTATCTTTTTGATGAGGGAAAAACATTATAATATAGATCTGAAAATAGCATAATATAGGCCCTTTAACTACGAAATGAGTGATCTGGAATGATTTGCATTATTATTATATTTACTTTTCGTAATACCTGAGCAAGTCCAATACAAGTGCATGTCTTACTACTAATAAATCTTTCTCATTGCAGATATCTACCTGTATACACTGCTGTAACTGATCTTTGTACTACAACATTACATTTTTTACATATTCACAAAGACATGAAGATTGGAAAGGTGGTGACACAGAAAAAACAAAGAAACTGATTATGACCGTTAACAGCTTCTATTACCTTCTAATTATCTGCCTGCATTGTGCCTGTTATCATGGGAGCCCCAGCCTTTCTCATAATTGCCAGTGAAAGAATCAATAGCGTCCACTTGTCTATGCCATTACAAAGTCACCGTGAGTGGAATGCACCCAAGGGCACCCTCCACACTGATGAACAGGCCTTTAATATGGACTGTGTAATTGTCATTCACACACATGGACAATGATGCTCAAACAGGAGCATTTACTGTTGTTGAATTATAGATTTTACCTTAAGAGAATGCAAAGGGCATCTGTGGAGAACAGTGAGGGGGAGGACCATTTATTTGGAGTGGATGAGATGTCAAACATGTCATTATTCAGTTTGGTAAATGTTAAGTGCATCCATCTCCATCGCACTGACACAGATGAAGTAAACTCAAAATAAGACTATTTCCACCCACGCTACCACAAGACACAGCTCACTTGGGGCTTTTTTAATGGTTAATGGTTAGACTTTGCATTCTCTCTCTCTCATAAACTGGATAAAGAAGTGAACTAAGTGAGTGTGATGTCACCCATAGCGTTTGGCTCCAGTCAAATTAAGCTTATCGAGGCTAGCAGTTATGTGGTGAATTTGGAGCTGAGTTCCACATTAGGAATAGGAATAGTTAGAGAGAGAGGTGACATTTTTTTCAATACCAAGCAAGTTTGAAACAGTCGATAGAGTCGATAGAGCTGGAAGCGCGCCCATGCTCACTTCTTATTTGGAATGCAGTAGCTAGTATGTTAGTTATTTCCATTTATATAAACAATCAGTGCTCTCTCCTCATGTCTGGTGCTGTTCCCTCCAATCAGGTTCTGACCAAGATCAAGAACAAGGGATACCCAGACAGGCCCTGTGGTTGCTGGCTCATGGCAGAAGACTTATACCCATCCTGAACCTGCAAAAGTGTTTGATTGATAATAACTTCCAGATGGCAGTCAAAAATTTCAAAAACATTGTCCAAATGATTACCTGTAAAACCTTTTCTACTGCATTTCACCCATCCCAGTACAACGACCTGTCAGAACAGAAGTCATTCCCAGATCTGTTTTTGCATTTTCTTTTTCAAAGTTATGCCACTTTTCTGGTGAAGGGTCTGCCATCAGCTTGTCTACATGGAAGTGTTGTTGCTTTTCCTAGATTATTCCACAATATGGCATTAAACTATGTCCATGTATACAAGTTCAGGTCACGTCTTTGAAGGAGTCAGGAGGGACAAGCTAAAATACTTCCATTACAATACATAGTTACTTGCATAGTTACATACATAGTTTCAAAAGTTTTGAAGTCATGTTTTTTTACTTTCATTATTAAATATTCCCTACAATACAAAAGTCATAAAAGAAAACAAATGTTGCATAGAGTTGAAAACCACTGTCAAAAAAGTGAAACAGATTTGCCCATGGCTCAGGGTGGATCCCCACCAGAGGCTTGCCAACCATTTTTAATTTTGGGAATATTTCAGGAGAGAATAGGAGATTCGATTTTTCAGACTTTTCATCACTTTTCACAACATCTATCTCATGTGCCTTTATTCTCCGATCATTTCAAATACTTTATGGCTCTAAAAGCAGCAGCCTCCTGTCACCAAACTGACTATCCCTGACTGAATGGGAGCACTATCACAGAAATGAGCTTGCAGGCTTCACCATCACAAATCAAGTTCTTTTCAGACTTCCCAGTTAGTGCCATTTCTAAAGTTCCAACTGCAAAAAGTCTGAAAAAAAAGTTAAAGTCTGATTGTTTCTTCTGTCAGATAAAAATATTAACAGAGAATTTCTCATCAGACGATCTTGATAAAAAGGTTCATATGTAAGTTTATTTATTAGATTACAAGCATTTTTACTTCCAAAATGATCTATGTTTTACACAGACTGATTGACGTGTAAAGCCAGAACCAAACATGAAGTGCAATAAGATTTTTGTTCTATTTTGTTTTGCTTTCAGAGATATATGTGAAATTAAGGCATCCACTAGCCATATATTATTTACAAACAAAATCAAAGTTTAGTGCTTCGATTCTGCAGAAATCTGTGATGATTTCTGTCCACTATGATATTTTTTCTTTTCTTTTTTCCCAGCCGTATTTGTTTTGATACAGATGGACCACGCATGTCCCTGATTGGCTAATCCTCCTGTCAATCATGCCCATCTGAAAGTCGCAGAGATTCATAAGTGACCAGACTCACACCTTTGGAAAAGCACTGAAGAAGTGTGTATTCTGGATCATTTTCTTACTGCAAAGAAGTAAAAGTTCAGTGGTTTTGTTTGGCACCTGATTGTCTCAAGGAAGTTTTATGCAAGTCTATGGAACATCACAGGCAAAACAACACCTCCATGATGAGACCATCCAGAAAACTACACTGGGCCCCTGTAATCTGAAATTATTGGAAGTAAACTTTTAGATGCTCAAATTGCTAAACAATTTCACACATTTATTTCACTCGCCATTTCAGTGGTGTTTTTCCTGGGTTAGACTGACAGCAGCGAGCCTGCCAATCTACCCCTCTGCCCCCTCTGACCATCACCAATCACTCATGCTCACACCACATTCATACATATACAATTTGGGTGAAGAGTCTTGCCCAATAACTTAAGAAAAGCGCTATATGAAACTGTCAACCTTATGCTAAATTACTTACAACAAATTATTTTTCTGTGAGCTCTTTGTTAGGAATAGATTTGTATTTCTTGAGCTACTGTGTCAAAGTAATTTCCTTGGTAAATCAATAACGTTTATCTCCCCAAGTCTAAGTAGACAGGTGGCCAAACGGAGACAAGTCACTTCCTTTTGGCTAAAATGAAGTGAGACTGAAATCCTGTTACTTCTACTCAATCATTCACTGCTTGGCTCCAGTCTATCTTTGAGCCTCTCTCCCAAATTGAACCAATCTCCACTGTCGCGAACATCACCAGTCCAGCCAGGAACCCATTTTCAGTCATGCAATAACAAATCTATATCATTTACAGAGGATAATTTGAATCCTCTTCTTTCAGTCCATTTTGGTTTCACTTTTTTTTGTTTTTTCATTTTTATGAGCAGCACTGACTGACACCCATTCACCCCAAAACACTCTTCAGGACCTATTTAAATACTGACTTGCAGAAGAAAGTTTTAACTGTCAGAAAAGGTAAGGCTGTCAGATATGTTATATTATTAAAAATAGAAAAACATTTTGGGCATCTTGACATAAGAATAACATGTTAATACAATTTGTAAACCTGTTCATTTTGTTATCAGTTCAAATATGACAAAAGGTTTGTAGAATTGCAGAGACACTTTTGGGGCAGTTTTTTCATAGAGCTGCAAGTTGTGAAACTCATAAGAGCTTATCTTAAATTTATTTCAACTCCAAATTGAGTCTTGGTTAATTTGGGAATATGTAAAATACATTTAATACATTTTGTAATGTTTTGATTTAACATCATCTTTAATCCCTTGTAACTGTAATTGCAAAAAAAAAAAAAAGCTTTATGAATACTTCTTGCCATACTTTTGAATCAAAAGTGTGCTAAGGGTTTTCCCGTCTATCACCAGGGAGACAAACTGGTGACACCAGGCCAGAACTGCAGAGAGGGGCCCCACTCACAGTAAACAGTACATTTTATTCAAATTATTTATGACAACAAAAATACCTGTAGAATATAGGCCTAAATGCAAGACAAACATGTGTATTGCCATACTGTGGAAAAGTAACAATGCACCTTTAAAAAGAGAAGATCATTAATTTCTTTACTGTTCTTTTTTTCTACAGGCAAAAACATTCAATCAAAACAATCTCAATGCAAGAGTAGTTAAGAATAACACAGTAAAAAAAATCTATCTGAGCTATCTGAGGCACATTATTATGCTTGTCTCAGCAAGTTCTTGAACTTTCAGAAGGTGACCATGACTGTATGACTTCCTTTACATGGCTCCATAAAAGCACTGATATGCATCTCTAAATAACTGCAATGGTCAAGAGGAACAGACAAGGGCATGCCTGCTCCATGTCGGGCCAAGCCTGAAATAGAAGAGGAGCCAGCAGTGACTCAGAGCTGATAGCACAGAAACACAGACAGGCTCCTGGGCTACTCAGCTGGGAGGGAGAGAGGGAGTCTAGGCGGGAGACAGAGAGGGAAAGAGAGAATGAGACACACAGAGACAAAGAGAGATGGAGAGAGCACAGATACACTTCTGTTCCTTAACCTCAATTAGCTTACTCTTAATAGAATTATTATTTTGTAAGGTGTAAAAGACAATAAAAACATAGACCTAAATTATAATAATTGTATTAAGAACTGGCCTGACCTGAACCTGTTCAGAAAATGCATTAACTTGTTTTGTGGCAAGTGGCAGGGCTGATTAAAAATGAGTCATCTAAATTGAGCCTTTGTGTCCCAAAGGGAAACACTGTCCTCTAGTGGTGGAAAGCCAGAATGTTTAACCCCTATGTTTCTATGCGATAGAGAGACTATAATGTCACCAACAGTTGTACTTTTTGTACTTTTTAGGATACTAAAAGATAAAGCATTCTGAATTGTAACAACATTCATTTTAAAAGTTATTATGTCCCTCCAGCAGTCCTCTGAAGGTTAACAAGGGAAGATCTATAACAAATTGTATATTCCATTTGGTAAAGCGAGCTTCTAATCTGCAAAATACAGGCCTACAAACCATCTTCCCTTTATGGACCTGCCTGATGTGTGGACCTCATCTGAACCGGAAGTGTGGTGTCAACGTCATGACGTCACGTGCGCACAGCGCGAAAAGAGTGGCGCTTGTACGTGCAGAGGATCTGCACATGTCAACACTGTTGGGTGAGCTATAGATACTCAGTTGTTTGTGCACTTACTCGCTGTTTAATTACGTTTTATGTCTCCAGCTAAGAGCCCCGTTGTACTACTTTGGAAAAAGAGTCGTTATAAAGAGTTAGCTACACTGAGGCCAAATCGTGTTAGCGTACTCAACACGAGCTGATGCAGCTGACTGACAGTAACTATTCCTACTTATTTATAGGCAGTACTCAGTACTCAGTACTAAGTACTCAGTGTACTAAGTACTAAGTAAGATGCGGTGAAATGTTACAAAATCAGTATTAGCTCGCGCAGCTCTGCTATGTTGCGTTAAATTAAAGTGGGTGAGCAGTGTTGTGTTCTAGCAATTACTTTAAAGTCCAATAGCTCGCCAAAGAGTGTCCTTAAAAGTAAAATAACTCGCTGAAGAGTGTCCTTGGATAACACATAGTAACTGGTTTTTACCCTGTTCATATTTCAAGATGTAACAAAAGTATGTAAGACCTTGTAAAGTTTCTCATCATCTAGTTGAGGACAGTGACAATATGACTTGACACAGACTTCAAAACCAATTTAAGTTTTTGTCTCTTTTCTCTGTTGTCTTCTCTTTTCTCTCACAGTTTCCCTTCAGTAAGCAGCAAACATGTCAAAAATAGACAAGATGAGCATCCTCGGGGTACGGAGCTTTGGGATAGAGGACAAAGACAAACAAGTCATCTCTTTCTTTAGTCCTCTCACTGTGCTGGTCGGACCCAATGGAGCAGGGAAAACGGTACGGACATTTCTGGATCGGTTCAAAGGTTAAATCTGAGGCGTGACGATCATGGAGAGACGTAATTTTGGTTTTGAGTTTTAGTTTGAGATAGTGGGTATTATTGTCTGCAAGTGCAAATATTACAGTTGTTTTACTTGTGTTTTCTTCTAGACAATTATTGAATGTCTAAAATATGCAACGGCTGGTGAACTGCCTCCAGGGTCAAAAGGAGGTGCTTTCGTCCATGATCCAAAGGTACTGTATATCTCGTCATGTTATTGTTTAAAAGGAATATTTATAGTTTGTAAAGCAAAACAACAATACTGAATAACTCGTGCTTTTAAGTGAACAATGCAAAAAACACAAACCAATTCAGAACTAGAGCAATATAACAGTATTTAAAATCAGATACTTATTGATACTAAAGCTAATATCAAGACTATATACTCATTTGAGCAAAAGACACATTCACAGGACAGAAATGAACCTTTCCTGAATAGCTTTAGAATGATGTTGAGCTGTATCTGAACAAGTGTAGAACCACACAGACTAGTTTACGACCATGGACCACTATGGAACCTACATGGACGATTGAGGGATTACATGGATATAAGGTCACATTAGGCCACAGGCTAGGATAGTCACGTGTGCACCCCCCCCCACAACCCTATAAATTTGGTATCACTGGAAACCTTGGGATGTCTAGATTACAATTATAACTGGTAACAGTAAAAAAACTGGGACTTGCTATGACAAATCAATAGTTTTATTGACCTACCATAAAACTCATGAAATGGCTGAATGCGAAACATGTGATTTCGCCACATGATACAAAGACTCAGTAAATCATCAATTTTTCACTTAAATAAACATATAAGGCATGAAATGAAAGCGAACTCTGTGCCAAATCATTCCCTTTTTAAATGATATGTCTGTCTTAATTGTGTCTGAAGATATGCTTTAGTGAAGTATGACACCATATAAACAATAAATGCTCGTATGACAATACATGATGAATATGACAATAGTTCAGTTTTCATCATAATTCTACATACATTTGCCTAAACTATATGCACAACAAGAAAGCTCAATCTCTCAGCTTTGATCTCATGCCAAAAGTAATCTGGTAGGACAAATACTAGCAAAGATATCATATGTTTTACCTAGTGATCGATAAAACACTTAAATGAATGCTGAAGATCGCATCATCACTTCAACTTGAATTATATATTATTAAAATGTATTTAACTTGAAATAAAATTGAAATGCCATAGGTTTTAGGGTATCAACAAACCTGTACTTCTAATATTCCCAAGTTTCACCCACATACAATGTTTAATATGTCTTAGCAGGTGCAATTACTACCTATCTGGTTCACAGGTGATTTCCTGCCAAAAGAACTTCTAGATATTGCTCAGGAAACTGTGGTAACTGAGGACTTCAGTGAGGACCTGGATGACTTAGATTCAGATCTGGTTTGTGATATCGATGCTGACTTTGAATCATTTGTGGAAGATGAAAGTGACTGTGATTCAGACTGAGATGATCTATGTTACAGGTCAAAATAAATGCACACAAAACTCACTAAAACAAAACGACCGAAAAAAACATGTTCATTAGTTTTCTTTTATGTTTCAGAAACGATAAGTAACAGAATCAGTTATTGTTTTTGACATACGTTTTGAAAGCTTGGCGAGATTGACTTTTTGTGTCAATTTATGTGTTACTGGTTATTGAGTTATTGTGGCACACTGAGACATATCAAACATTGTATATGATGGAAATGAAAGTGGTAATATTGCAAGTGTAGGTGTGTTGATACCTCAAAACATATGGCATTTCAATTTTTAAGCTGAATATGGGATCATTATGCGATCTTCAGCATTCATTTAAGTGTTTTATCGATCACTAAGTAAAACATATGATATCTTTGCTAGTATTTGTCCTACCAGATTACTTTTGGCATGAGATCAAAGCTGAGAGATTGAGCTTTCTTGTTGTGCATATAGTTTAGGCAAATGTATGTAGAATTATGATGAAAACAGAACTATTGTCATATTCATCATGTATTGTCATACGAGCATTTATTGTTTATATGGTGTCATACTTCACTAAAGCATATCTTCAGACACAATTAAGACAGACATCATTTAAAAAGGGAATGATTTGGCACAGAGTTCGCTTTCATTTCATGCCTTATATGTTTATTTAAGTCAAAAATTGATGATTTACTGAGTCTTTGTATCATGTGGCGAAATCACATGTTTTGCATTCAGCCATTTCATGAGTTTTATGGTAGGTCAATAAAACTATTGATATGTCATAGCAAGTCCCAGTTTTTTTACTGTTACCAGTTATAATTGTAATCTAGACATCCCAAGGTTTCCAGTGATACCAAATTTATAGGGTTGTGGGGGGGGGGGGGGGTGCACACGTGACTATCCTAGCCCGTGGCCTACATGGTAATATAAAAGAAAGTACTAATGTTTAGTGCTGAAAATGATATGCTATGGTCTAAATTAATGTTTTGTTCTTTTTTTAGTAATCATTGTGGTATCGGAATTGGTACTGAGTATTAAGCCTATTTATTTTAGTATTGTGACAATACTACTTCCAACTGAAATTAGTTAAATGAATTCTGCAAATAATTTTATTCGAGATTTCATGCCAGTTGTGCAAGTTGCAAGTTTTTGCAAGACAAAATTCCCACAACATTGTGCATATGAGAGAAAAACGGTCTTGTGAGTTTTTTTTTTTATTTTATAAAAAATGTCAGGCCAAAACTGAGAACTGAATAACAAAATTTATATATTAGAAATTGTGTCAAAATCTTGTCATGCCTCATTCTCATGGACAGTCTTGTATTGTATCTCCTCCCCTCCCTGTTACTGTTCCATTGACTGTACTCATACCAAACATTCTTTTGGACAAGTTAACACAAAGGCTTATTTGTAGTGATGGGTAGATGAGGCATCATGAAGCGTTTCGACACATTGCCAAACTGTATTGATACTGTGTCATACTGTGTCACTGAATACTGACACCTGCTGGATCTTAAAAATCCCTACAGGCAACCTAGTTATCAGACTCGACTGACACTGATTTGATGACGTAGTACAGTGGTTCTCAACCTGGGGTCCGGGCCCCCCCAAGGGGGGCGCTAGAGATCGCAGGAGGTCCGCCCAATTTCGTCTGCGTTGAGGTTGTGACTTTACCAAAATTATATTTGTGCACATTAAAATTATAGAATCCCAACAACACACCCAATAGCCTAATCAAAATTCGGTGTAATTCAAATTAAAACATAGTTTTGGTCCACATTTAAATTCATTAAGGTATTTATTACCTCTGACCTGAACTTGCGCAGGCAATCCTCAGGTCAGCTAGCGGGCAGGTAATTCAGCCTAGGTAATTTATAGTTAAATGTCCTTGCAGTTATTTCTGAAGATTTTATACACCTGGTGACACACAGAAGAAAAGAAAGCCACATAGATACTGATATATCTTAACAATGAGTCATTATTTTTCTGTTGTAATGGGGTAAACCTATTCTGTTTGGCTGTCAAAAATTAAACTGTGTGTGTGTGTGTGTGTTAGATACACTTGATAACATTTAAGGAAGAATTTTTGCAAATAAAAGTTTGTAGTTAATCACTTTTTTCTTTTAGTGCGTATATGCAGGTAGGACTTGGGGTTAGGGGGGCCTGGCTTGTCTTGGACACAGGCAAGGGGGGCTTCAAGAAAAAAGGTTGAGAACCACTGACGTAGTATATACAATAATATAATTTAAGTCACTGTATTTTATATTGTATTCGCTTATATCTTCATTTAAATTTAAAATATCTTTGATATTTTTAGATAAAGTCAATAAATAATGTGAACATGTATCATAACGTAAAGTGAACGTGTTGTGAATGAGGATGCTTGTGGACTAGGATTTTTTACACATTTTTATTCAAAAAAAGTTTTTCCAACGTTTTGAAATTGAGTCTGTTACGCTTTTTTGATACAACTTCTCCAGCTGTAGAAAACACCCGCTCACACGGCACAGATGAGGCTGGACTGCAGAGAAATTGTAAGAAAAGACGGAAGAGGTTTGGATAGATTGTCTTTTGGTAGAGTGCAATATTGCACTCTGCCTGGTATCTCTGCACCAGCTGTGTCAGTTGGACACAGTTTGTGTATCGGTCACGTGACTTTTAAGAAAGTCACGTGACTGATATGCACACCGACACGGGGTTTTGCTCTATGAGTTCAACACATGCGCCGACGCATTGGTGTTGCTGAACCCATCACTAGTTATTTGTGTTCTTGAAAGTTTCATTACAGTCATTTCTATAAAGAATACAATGATTTGATGGAACATTTAATTATTCATAGCATTTACTTTTACTATTTAACTCATTCAAAATCTGCAAAATGTAGCATAAATCCTCCCATTTAAGACCTCATTTTTATTAAACCAAGGTTGTGTGTTATAGGATGCCCACGAAACTGACGTGAGAGCTCAGATTCGTCTTTTATTCACCGATGTTAATGGAGAGAAAGTGACCATCCATCGCTCCATGTCCTGCACCCAGAAGGCCAAGAACTACTCATTTAAAAGCTTAGAACAGGTCATCACCCGACTGAAGTAAGAAATGAAATTCAATTAAAGTGACATATTAGTCCATTAAACTCTATAATTAGTCAAAGTGTCCTTGTAACATCCATAATTTGTGTATGTTTTTGTAGGGATGGCGAGAAGGTGAGCTTGTCGTCCAAATGCGGTGAACTGGATAGGGAGATGATTTCGGCTCTGGGTGTGTCCAAGCCTGTGTTAAACCATGTGATCTTCTGCCATCAAGAAGAGTCCAACTGGCCACTGAGTGAGGGCAAGGCACTGAAAGACAAATTTGATTCCATCTTTGCTGCAACCAAGTAAGGCTATAGGCTTTATATGGCATTTAGATGTCAGTGGTGTATGGCATGTGATGTAGTTTTTTCAGTGCATATAACTAGGGATGCCCCAATTCCGATACTAGTATTGAATATCTACGCCAGTCCAGGAAAATTAGCTGGAGCTGTTATCAAGCTCCACTATATCTGTTCAGCTGATATCCTGGTTGGGCCTTTTATTGGATGTAATAAGATTTTACTGGCAAATAGTATGTTTAAACTTCTGTTCATGCAAAGCTGTTCAACAGTTACTTGGTGGATAAGTCACACAATTTTGCAGTAGTGTTTACTTTTTTATTTTCACTTATTATTATCATCATAGGATCGCTATAATTGCAATTATTGATTAACCGTTGAATACTGTAGTTTGGTAACCTGGGTATTTGCAGACATTCATCATCATTCTCCTTTTTTAATTGTCAGTCCAGCATAAAGTTCCTACAATATTTCGCTACTCCAGACTTGTGGACATGAGTTGTTCCTCTGTGCCCCAGGTACATAAAGGCTTTGGAAACCATGCGTCAGCAACGTCTCAAACAAAGCCAGACAGTGAAGGAGTGCCAGGTGGAGCTGCGCTACCTGAAGCAGAACAAAGACAAGGCTCAGCAGATCCGCGAGACTGTGGCCACCAAGGAGGCCCAGCTCATGGCCTCCAAAGACAGTGTGCAGAACATTGATAGCCAGATCGACCCCTTGGAGGTACAATAATACGCTCTATGACTACTGCACTTTTGCAGTAGTTATGTCTCTTTTGGGGTAAAAAAGAAAAGTATTCCAACTTTCCCCTTCCAGGCTGCAAAATAAACTTGATGAATAACAAGTCTGACACACAATTAAGATTCAGACGTTGTTTTAGTTTAGTTAATCAATTAATTTAGTTTGCCGGCATCCTAAGAAATGACAATTTATCAGCCTGCTAAAAATGTTAATGAATTTGACAAATTTCCCTTTCTGGTACTCTGATTGCTTAAATAAAAAGACTAACAGCTCTGATAATGCTATTTATGTATAATGCCAAGAAATAAGACATTTCCATGATTATTTGCACTGTAGGTTCTCACTGAAAGCATAAAAATTATGAATGGAACAGAAAGACGGTAAGAAATTCTGCATAAAAAATACACAACAGTAATTATGATGGCACGGACCAGTCTACATGTCATTTAAGCCTGGCATCTCAACGAGCCCCAAACATCTTGGGCGACAGTCAGTACTAGGACAAGATGTCTGGCTCCTAATTGGCTGAATAACACACTAGCACATAACACTTGTAACATTTGGATAATAACTGACTGTTTTTGTCCCAGAACCGCCTGATGGATATTGACATGAAGCTGGGCAGAGTGATGAAGCTGGACAATGACATTAAGGCCTTGGAAAGCAGAAAGAGGCAGATGGAGGATGACAACAGAGAGCTGGAGGAGACCATGGAGCAGGTGCCAGGGCAACACCTCATCTATAATTTATACCAACAAAACACTCATAATTCACTCATTGCTTTTTCAGTTGGTAGGCTCATCATGTACATCATGTACAAAATCAAATTAGAATAAAAATTGTGAAATAATTGGTAGATGTCCAAGTCTGTTAGATGGATGTAGGTAGAGAACAAATATTATAAATGTATAAAGTACCTGTACAAAAACAAAAAAATGCAAGATTTTTTTTTAAGGTAAGACATCAGAACTCTTTTTGTACTTTTAGAAAATGTTAAAACAATTTAGTGACGCATCAAAAATACTTCACTTACGTAAGAAGTTGCAATTTCAAATTTAAAAGTGCCAAGAGGGGTCTGTCACCTGTTTGTCTACATGGAGGTATTGTTATTAAACTTACATTTGCATTCAATCAATCATTGTTTTTTTTTTGCTCTAACATACCTTCAAAAAACATGCATTCTTTTGTGTTTTTAACTTGGATTGGCTGCACATACTTGTCTCTATGAAGATAGAAATCTATAAAGCCATGCATTGGGAAAATAACACTGTAACACAATAATAACTGCATGGTATGGAGACAAGCAGTTGGTGACCTCTGCATCATAAAATTTCCGTATTACACCTTTAAATGAGGAAAAAGTAAGTTTTTACCAGTCCCATCTGCTTAAAATGTGTTGTGTAGAAAGACAAATGAACAGAGGCATTGACATAAAGATGTTTTAGTTTATTTGTCTAAGCAGCTGCCTAATGGGCCACCAGACTCCCCTCTGTTCCATGTGCCTGTGCCTTCCATGGCAGACTGGTAAAATCCACAGATGGTGAATGAGAGTGTTATAACTTGGGGGTGACAAGCCTGTTCATCACGTGGCTGTACTCAGATCAGTTTTGTTTTTACAAGAGTCGGATGTTTATTTTCGCTGCTTAAGACGACTCCCAGAACCCCCTCTACTCCATCTGTGCAAAGCGCCAAGGCGTGTTTGTAGTGAAGGAGTTTAAAATGGGGAATATAATTTGTAACTCGTCAGTACATAGTTAGTGCAAAAATGACTACGAAACTAAAATTAACTAAAACAAAATCACTTAAGTGTGTTTCTTTTTTAGATGTGGCAAAACAAAATCACTGCTAAGGCTTTTATAAATAGACTAATGTTTCGATTTAATGACAAAACCATGTTGTAACCTCAAATTATTTTTATTCATTATTTTATCAAAGATTTTTTAATTTGATATACAAATGTTTTATTTTGTTTGCTTTAAGATATTTACTCTGTGGAGTAACACCTAGACTTTGTGTCGGTGAGTTAAATCAGTGACTGTGCTCACCAAAATCTGAATATTATTTTATCTCTGTACCTTTAAGGTGATTTAAATGACATGAAAACGACAAAATCTGATGAGTGAGTAATTAGAGGGCCCATGATTTGAAAGAAATACAATATTTATGCTTTTAATAGTCTTAACTCCACAAATCTGATCATAATCAAGTTTTGAGTTTGCATGTAACCGCAGCCAGTCTAAAGGCACGGCTCCTGGTTGTTTAATCCTTACATATATCATAACATTAACATATAACATTAATAGCTCACTGATACCTACACTTAAAGCTCTACACTGAGCCTTTACAACCACTGTGCGCTGTTCCAGGTGTTCCAGGGCTCAGATGAGCAGCTGCAGGACCTGTACCAGAACCACCAGAAGACGGTGAGGGAGAAGGAGCGCAGGCTGACTGAGTGCCAGAGAGATCTGGAGAGAGCGGGCCGTGAGTGTCAGAGGCTCAACCGGGTCAAAGCTGACCTGCTGGTGGAACAAGGTACAACCACAGCAAACATACTTTTACCTCCTAAACTTCTGTCAAATATGGAAGAACTTCTGTCAAATATGGAAGAACATGAGCCATAGCTATTCACATTGTATTTTACGAATTCCTCAAAACAAAACAAAAGTCCTGCATTATTGGGATTATTTGAAGATGCATGCAGGGCTATGTGCCTGAGCTGACATTTTGGTGAATGTCACTCCCTACTCTTCACCTCACTGTTATGATACCGTGTCCTGTCTAATAAACCTGATAGAGAAAAAACCACAGCATTGTCACTGTAAAAGAGTCTAAAGAGCCATCTTGTAGAATTCTCAAATTAAATCAAGACGGCATTGTCACTGTTATATCGGAAGGCGCTGATAATTTCATATGCAGTGTAACAAACACACACCATATTTGTTATATTCCAGGTCGTCTCCAGCTCGAGGCTGACCGTCATTCTCAGAACATAAAAAATCGTGACGCCCAGGTGAGAGGAGCTAACACCGAAGCTTGAAATAGACATTTTTATATTACAATTAAAAAGAGCTATATGTAAAGATGATTTTTATTTCGTGTGATGCTGGTTTGCGCAGGTGCGCTCTCTTTCCTCTTTCCTGGAGCTGGAGGGATATGACCGGACCCCGTTCACTAAACTGCAGCTGGAGAGTTTCCATCTTCAGGTTTCTCAGAGACTGGAGCAGGAGAAAGAGACACTTAGTAAAAGTCTGGTATGGGAAGTGACTAAATATGGTTTGTTTATACATGTTCCATTTCACATATATTTTCTTCTTTCCATTTCTATTTTATATATTTTATATCTTCTCTGTGTTTGGAGCCGGCTCTACCTTCAGGGGACCCTAAGCAAAATTTGGTTTGGAGGCCCTTGCCACTTGTGATACTCGGGCTCAACTATTGTTTATTCACATTCCACATGATGATGCACAGCTGCCATCATCTGCACTAAATTTATCTGTAACACTCACATCAGACATTAAAGTACAAAGACATGTACAGAGGAGAACCTAATATTATAGGCTCACCATCACTTCAAATAAATGAATAATTAATTGGTGGGTGATTAAACATGAATATGCCTATAATATGCATGATGAAATTAGTGCAACTCATTAATGTGCACGAAAACATGAGCGCATTTGCAGCTTGTTCACGGGTCATTCACTCGTCCAGGAAGGGCAAAAGAAGCTCTTATTATCAACAGTGACCTGCTGCAGACTAAAGGGGCTGAATTCTTGGCGTGAGGCAAAGACAATACAAGTTTACGTGCCGTAAACTTGTATCACTTTGTCCTAGTGTCCTCATGCTGTCCTCGTGCTGTCGCTGAAATGTGTTTGTGAGTGAGGGAGGAGGTGTGCCATGTTGGACAAACACATTTAACCAAACACAAAGTGATATTTACGCTGAGAAGCAAATCAGGGCTCCGTATTATTGTAACTGTATGTAGACTGACCAAAATTCAAGAATGATAAAACTATTGCAACTCGGGATGCGGGACCCTTTGCAGCCTCTGGGCCGTACACAACTTGCATAGTCTGTATAGGAAGATCTGTCGCTGTCTGTGTTGGTGTGTTGGAGGGAAAAAATATATCTCACTATCTCTATAATATCTATAATCCTATTAAATTCTGTATTGTGATTTGATATGTCTGTGTGCAATTTTTTTATTCAGGCTGATCTCCAGGAGAAGGAGCACCAGAAGCAGCAGTCCATTGATGAAATGCGTGATAAAAAGACAGGTCTGGAGAGGACCGTGGAGCTGAAGAGGGACCTGCAGACCAAGAAACAGCAGGAGCTCAAGAACGTGAGGGCCGAGCTGCAGAGACTGGAGGGCTCTTCTAGTCGTCTGCAAGACCTGGAGACCGAACTGGCCAAAGCCGTGAGTACTACAGAACATTATATTAACAGCTCATATTTAACAACCATATTTAGTGTAGTTAGTATGTCATTTCAGGTGCTCTTTACATTATTTCTTTACATTGACATAGGAGAACGGATCTTAAATACTAATAGTGTCTGAAATTATCATGGGGCTTTCAGTAAGATGAAACAGTTTGAGTTTTAAAATTTGAATTTGGATCTCAAGCTAGCCCCTTTTTATACATGTTTCTCTTATTTTTTACTTTTTTTAATTTTCAGACTGTTTAAGTGTTTAATCAAATAAGCATTTTCTATGTCAGTGATATTTGGTGTTTTAAAATACCTTTAGAATAGTAATAAAAAGAATATTAATAAAAGGCTACATTTTGTCTGTAGGAGTGTGAACTACAGGGCAAACAGACTAAACATAGTAAGACGGACAGTAATTTTGGAGCAATAAATTGTAATCATGATTTAAAGTTTGATTAGTTGCATAGCTATTTGGGTTGGAACTAGAGCTGGGCGATATGGCCTAAAAATAAAATCTCCGATTTTTTTTACAAAAAATCCAATTTCCGATTTTAATCGATTTTTCTCTGCCCTACTCAAAAACAAATAACAGATGACAAATAAATGGCTCAAAACAAGTTTTAACTTTATTCTTTTTTTTAAATTTAGGGTTAAAGTGCAATCTGACAAGCAAAAAACATACTTGTAAGTGAAATGGCAGACCAGGCCATTGTAAACACTTTTAGAAAGGACACTTTTAGAAAGGACATGTCCAGGACATGTCCAGAGGTGTGAAAACACCATCATGGCCCTGAATGGATATGCTAACTACTCCCCCACTCCCACTCCATAATGAATAGACTCACCTGACTAACAGAAACTGTATTTAAATATGTGTTGTCTCAGAGTAATTTTCATTGTAATTAAGCTCCTCCCTTCAAGCAGATATAAAGCAGTGTCCACCAGCATCTGACCAGAACTGAGGAAGCAGCTTGGATGAGCTGCGAAACGTATTCAACCAAATAAACTCTGTCCAGTTGACAAATTAATTTCTCCTTTTGCTACTTTTAGAAAGTTTTGATCATATTGCTGCCGCTGTCTGTTGTCATGCAGATGAGTCTGTCTTCTGCAAGTTTCCACGAAGTGAAAGCATCTTTCAATCCTTGTGCGATTAATCCCCCCTTGTGATCCTCGGGAAAATACACTGTTTGCAGACAAACGCTTCTCATCGCCCAGCTACTATTAACAAAATGTACCGTTAAACTCAAGTAGAGCTGCATCGTTCGGCTGGACCACAGGTCAGTCGTAGCAGAAAAATACGACACCTCCTCCGCTCCGCGCCCCGCTAACTTACCCGTGTAGAGCGCTGCAGCGCATTAGTTCCGCTTTCGACGCTCGCGTGTAAAAAATAATACTAATAATAAAAAAAAATCGATTTTCATAAAAACACATCGTTCTGAACTGTAAATTCGAATTAATCGATTTAATCGATATATCGCGCACCTCTAGTTGGAACAAAAGTAAACTGCATTGAAAAGTGTCATTTATTTCCCTGTTGTCTTTAGGAGCGTGAGTTACAGAGCACCCTACAGAGCTCCAACGTGGACGAGCTGAAGGCAGAGGTTTTGGATCTTCAGAGGGAAAAGGCGGAGCTGGATCGGACTCAGAGACAGCTGGATCAGGAGATGGAGATTCTGAACACTCACACCACCGCACGTACTCAGATGGACATGCTCAAGAAGGACAAGGTAATGTGTTTATGATCTACTGTAGGGACACTAGAGGTCAGCAATGCTACACCAGGATTGAACATGCCATTTGTACTCAAAATTCAACTCCTCATTCCTGTATTATTAGGAGCAGCCACATAAGTTGGCTTTCCTCATCAAAAACATATTTAAAGTTGTGTTTTGTTTCATTCACACTTAAATAGCACAAAAGCCCTGCATATTTAGGCTGAGTTCTTCTCTCAAACGAAAAACATTGTTTCACTTTGTGATGGCATTTGGTAATACAGGAAGGTCCACCACTATGCTTTTAAACTCTATTCACTAGAACCATTTGGATGATTTCAGCTCTTGCCTAACTGAACTAATGGTAGAAGGCAGCTGTTAACTTGAAAACTACCACTACATGACATCACAAAGTGGAACAGGGCATTTTGAGCTTTGGAGATGTAGACTGACTAATAATGCAGGATTACTCAAACATATGTCAGTGAAACAAAACACAACTCTAGATATGTTATATGGTATTTAAATGTTTCCATCCAAATTAAAAATACACACGTATGCATATGTTCATAGAGCTGTCTTATTTTGCTTAACTATAATTCCAGGGGCACAACATTGGAACTACCTTTGAACGCAATTACATTTTTACTCATCCAGGTGTGACAATCAACACTTTGAAAAAACAATCAGAGAAACAACTCTTTTAACTGTGCAGTGTTTTAATTGATTAAGCAGGAATAATTTCATTAGATTAGAAAATAAAGAGATTACACATTTAAAATGCAAATGATGTGGTTGTCCACATCATTGTACATGACATTGTACATGTACCATAACATTTAAGTTGACTGCTTTCAAATGTTCTACATCACTTTGTCTTGTTAGACCGAGAAAGAGGAGCAGGTCAGAAAAATCAAATCTCGTCACAGTGAAGATTTGGTGTCGCTGCTCGGGCACTTCCCAAACAAGAGAGAGCTGGAGGACTGGATCTACAGCAAGTCCAAGGAGATCAACAGCACGAGGGACAGGCTGGCCAAGCTCAAGTCAGTCAGCCAATATATCAGTGCCCTTTATCTTGCAGTAGAATACAATTGTAAATTTGCCCTACAATGCTAAAGCCTTAGCAAAAGGAGAAATTTAATTTGTCAACTGGACAGAGTGTATTTGGTCGAATATGTTTCGCAGCTCATCCGAGCTGCTTCTTCAGTTCTGGTCAGATGCTGGCGGACACTGCTTTATATCTGCTTGAAGGGAGGAGCTTAATTACAATGAAAATTACTCTGAGACAACACATATTTATTTATGGTTTCTGTTAGTCAGGTGAGTCTATTCAATATGGAGTTGTTTACAGTTTCTGTTAGTCAGGTGTGTCTATTCAGTATGGAGTGGGAGTGGGGGAGTAGTTAGCATATCCATTCAGGGCCATGATGGGTGTTTTCACACCTCTGGACATGTCCTGGCTAGTCCCATTGTTTTCTCAGTTTGTTTTGTTTTAGGTTTGAGGATAGAGTTACAGATGGGAGACAAATGATGTCTGAGACCTCCATTTCTGTTCAAGGAAGGATTCTCTTTCTTGACAAAAATAGCTTCTTTAACTCCCCTCTCAAACCAGTTCTTTTCTCTGGCCAAGATCTGGACTTCGCTGTCCTCAAAGGAGTGGCCTGTGGCTTTTAGGTGGAGATGTACGGCAGATTGCGGCCCACCCTGGTTTTCCCGTCTGTGTTGATACATCCTTTTGTGAAGTGGCTGTTTTGTTTCTCCAATGTAGCGCTCACTGCAGTCTTCACTACACTGAATGGAGTAGACCACATTGCTTTGTTTGTGGCTCGGTGTTTTGTCCTTAGGATGGACCAGTTTTTGTCTTAAAGTGTTTGTGGGTTTGAAATAGACTGGGATTTCATGTTGTCTGAAGATCCTCTGTAGTTTTTCGGAAACGCCAGCCAGGTAAGGAATAGTTACACCCCTTCTCCTGGGCTCTGGTTCTCTGTTGTCCTGTTTCTTTGCTCTCTTCGTTTTATTGAAAGCCCATTTAGGATATCCACAAACGGAGAGGGCTTTCTCCACGTGTTGTTCTTCTTTCTCCTTTCCTTCTGCGCTTGTAGGAACCACTTAGGCCCTGTGTTGTAATGTCCGAATGACTCCCAGTTTGTGCTGAAGTGGGTGGTGTGAATCAAAAAGCAGATATTGGTCGGTGTGTGTGGGCTTCCTGAAGACCTCTACCTGGAGTCGCCGGTCTTCTCTTATCGTTACTGCACAATCTAAGAAGGCCAATGTGTTGTCCTTGGCATCTTCATGTGTGAATTTGATGTTCGGATCTACAGCATTAGTATGTGCAGTAAAAGGTTCCAAATCTTGAATTCTGATTTTTGAGAAATTATCATCAACAAAGCGATACCAGTGCGTGGGTGGAGTGCCTGGATATGAGGCCAGGGCACTCTGTTCAAATTGTTCCATGTATAAGTTTGCAATGATCGGGGAGACCGGTGAGCCCATTGCACAGCCTTGGATTTGCCTGTAGAAGTTTCTTCTGAACTGGAAATAGGTGGTACTTAAACAAATTTCCAGCAGTTGGCAGATTTGGTCGGGTGAAAGTTTGGTTCTCTCTTCTAGCTTGGTATCCTCCAGTAGTCTCCTCCTTGCTGCCTCCACCGCTACCGATGTAGGGATACAAGTGAAAAGAGAGGTCACGTCAAAGGAAACCATTGTCTCATCCAGGTCAAACTGGAGATGCTTGATTTTGTTCACAAATTCGGCTGTGTTCTCAATGCTAAAGCCTATATATGTTAAAAGAAAACCTATGTACACTGTCAAATTATAAATTCAAATTTGAATTGATTGTTTACATGGATGGACATGCTTATAAACTGAGACAATACATTTTCCACTACTGCAGCCTTCACTTTGCTTCCTGACAGCTGTAAAGCATGTATGTAATAAATACACATGAAAAAGCTGGATTGCCCATATTACACTATTTTCTGATCTGTAATTGTAATGAGGTTTGTTTCCTCATCACAAACAGGTGGATTTGTGTTTTGTTTCATTCACACATGTTTAATGCACAAACTGCATATTAAGGCTGTGTTCATCTCTCAAACACTGTTCCACTTTATGATGTCATGTGGTACTACAGAAAGTGCTCCACTGTGTTTTTAAACGCCATACACCTTCACTAAAATCATCTGGAATTATCAATCTCCACTAAACAAATGTAGAGAGACTAATAGTAAAAGTTTACTCAAACATTTGTGAATGAAACAAAACGCAACTCTAGGTATGTTTTTGTGGAAGTAACAACATTCTAACATGGCGTAAAGCAGTAAATTTTGTGTAATATAGGACCATCAGTGTAATACATGAGTTGGGGCCACGGCTAACAATATAAAAACTTGACTAGCTCTCACAATTGGAAAACTGTATGAAATCACAGGCTAGTCACTTTTATATGATTTGGTGTTTGATGCCTTGGATTTGTGGTGGTTATTTGCAGTAAGGACTTGGCGTCGAGTGAGCAGAACAAGAGCCACATTGGAGCTGAGCTGCGTAAAAAGGAGCAGCAACTGACCAGTGACCAGGAGAAGTTTTTTAATGTGTGCGGGAGTCAGGACCTGGAGTCTGACCTGAGCAAAGTTCAGGACGATCTGGAGAAGATCTCAAAACAAAGAGGTACAAGAAGATGCATTTAACTAACTTAGTAATGTGGGCAACTCCAATATAACAACCTCATTTTGTTTATTTTATTGCCAAAATGCAGTTTAAAATGCATTTTGAATAGAAGTAGTTTATTACCATTTGCACAAGAATAACATGTTTTAATTAACATTCTCTCTTTGCAGTGAAGGGAATTATATGCAGAACTATGTAATTTTTCTAGGATTCATTTATTTCTCATTGTAAATATGGCATTTTGCCTAGTTCTGTCAAAAGAAACAGTCTGTGTTTATGCACAAATGTACAGCCTTTTGAAGACTCCCAGATGGGGGTAGAGGGGGTGGAGTAAAATGATTACATTGTACTTTGCCATGAATATCAGAGAGGTAAATTGATCATTTATAATATTGTCTAGACCCAATGCCTACATTCTATATTACAACAAAAATCTGCAGTTGAACAATATTCACTTTACCTGCCTCCCATCTGTATGAAGTAATATTGGCCTATAGAATGTTGTGACGTCATTTGAAACCCAGTAATATACATAAGGATGTTCTGTCTGTTCATGAAACTACTTATTAGCTCACCATTTATTCTCTCACATTTGTATTTTGTCTTTGTGTAGCCATGTTAGCTGGAGCCACGGCGGTGTATACCCAGTTCATCAGTCAGCTGACAGAGGAGCGAGAGCCGTGCTGCCCAGTGTGCCAGCGCACCTTCCCCTCTGAGTCCGACCTTCAGGAAGTGATCAGCGACATGCAGTCCAAGCTCCGGCTGGTCCCCGACAAACTCAAGAACACAGAACAGGATCTGAAGAGGAAGGAGAGGAAGAAGGAGGAGATGATGTCACTCAGACCTGTCAGGTACAAAACACAACCATCACTGAAGTATTTCAAGGTTTTACAATGTACAATAGTACTAATAAGACAAATAGTGTCCATTTTAACATAAGTAAAGTAGTAGTATAACAGCATTATACATATATATATTAAGATAATCATATTTAATTAGAAGTTAAAAGTAATTAGCAAAAATGCTATTTTAAATTAATGCTTAGCTAGAGCTTTTATCTACTACTCCTGCTACATTCATGTCTGTTCTACTACAGTGGTTAAGTTCTTGTAGTGTTGCTAATAATGGTTATATACATTTTAAAACAAGTAAAGATACTGTATTTACAGTGTTTTTACATAAAATATAAGCTGCAAAGAACATTTTGTCCAGTAGATGGGGTTGGATCTCTATTAGTAATGTTGTCTCCATATACTGCAGTAAATAAAAGCATGTTCCTAAAGTAGAAATAGCAGGTTAATCAGATACCCTTCTTGATTCCTCCAGGGAGTCCATAGCTCGCCTTCAGGAGAAGGAGCTGCCGGACCTGAGGAACAGGTTGCAGGCCGTGAACAGGGACATCGAGAGGCTCAAGGGAGAAGTGGAGACTCAGGAGACGCTGCTTGGGACGCTCATGTCTGAGGAGGAGACCGCCAAAGCCTGTCTGCAGGACATCTCCCTCATGGACAGATACCTGGTACTGACCCCTGATCTCACCTTAATAACACAGCTGGACTGAGGATATTTAAGACCACTCAATATAGTAACCCAAACTTCTTGGCTAACCCTTTTCTAAGTAAACATAACCATTTCTTATTTCGCAGTGAAACACTTCAGCAGTTTGTTAGTATTTATAATGAGTTCCCACTAGTGCAAATTAAGGTACTTATAATAAAAACATGTAATATTTTATTCAAAATTAAGTAATTATATTTTTGGTTATATATGTATGTGTATGTTCGACTAATTTTAAGTTAAACATTTTTTGTTCTGTTCTTTTTTTTTATTTAGATGGACCTCAAAGAAGTTGAAAGGAAAATAGCTCAACAGGCAACTAAACTGCAAGGAGTGGACCTGACCAGGACCATTCAACAAGTCAGTCAGGAGAAACAGGAGACGCAGCACAAACTGGATACCAGTAAGACCATTTCACATTAAGCCCAACGCACAGAGCTGATGTACAGAGCTGATGTACATCTAGTGCACAAGTCAGCACCCACTGCAGGACATCAAAGCTCTAACACAACCTGAGGGGTGATTTAAATGGGTGTTTTATCTGAAGATCACTGACAAAATTAGGTTGAAATCAGCCGAGACATTGCGTCCAAATAATCCATATTCCAGTTTTCCCAAATGCAGATGCATACCTCTCTCATTGAAAATAATAGATTTTCTGCTGCGCAGGCCTTAACATTGTCCACACTTGTGTTTTTAAGATGTTCAACCCTCTGATTTTTATGTCTGTAGCCAACAGTAAGATGGATCTGAAACGTAAACTGATCCAGGATCAGCAAGAAGAGATCCAGAGGCTGAAGAGCTCTGTGAATGAGACCAGAGCCGAGAAGCTGCAGCTCAGCAGTGACATGCAGAGGCAACAGCAGCTGGAGGAGCAGTGTGTGGAGTTCACTGCTGAGATCAAGGCTCTCAGCAGAGACATCACGGTACAGTCACACTACATAGACAAGTCATGTACCAGGGAAAATAAGGAAATGTCCGACCACCCTTTTAAATAAGATTTTAAGTATGAGCCGCTGCTCCTCCATGTCGAGAGGAGCCAGCTGAGGTGGCTCAGGCATCTGTTCCAGATGCCTCCTGGTTGCCTCCCTCAGGAGGTGTTCCAGGCATGTCCCACCGGGAGGAGTCCCCGGGGAAGACCCAGGACACGCTGGAGGGACTATGTCTCTCGGCTGACCTGGGAACGCCTTGGGGTCCCCCCGGAGGAGCTGGAGGAAGTGTCCGGGGTGAAGGAAGTCTGGGAGTCCCAGTTTAGACTGTTGCCCTGGCAACCCAGCCCCGGATAAGCGGAAGAAAATGGATGGATGGATAGTTATTGAAATACATCAGTCAACTGACTATAGTTATTAAAATTACAGTTTTCTCTGTATCATTCAGAGGTTTTTGCTGAGAACTGTTTTCTGTACAATTTATATGATGTAGTTTGTTGTGTAAACCACAAAACAATAAATAAACGTCTGGGATTTAAGAGTTGACAATGTACAAAAATTGACCTGGACCTTTAAAAACATAAATCCATATAACAACTAAGTTTATGACATGTAATCAATGAGTTTGTATTAAATGTGTGACCTATGACCTTTATTCCCTCAGGACGCCAAAGAGCAGCTGTCTCCTCTGTCGGCAGCACTGGACAAACTGCAACAGGAGAAACAGGAGATTTTGGAGCGTAAGAGGCAGAAACAGGAGGAGGGCCAAGAGAAGGTGAAGGAAAAACAAAAAGCAAATGACAGAATTAAAATGTTCTGAAAATTAGTTTCTGCTTTGATATAATGTTTGTATGTTTTTGCATTTAGTTAAATGCCATTAAAGAGAGAGTGAAAGTGGTCAGCATGTTGGAGCGGGAGATCAGCAAATATACAGAGGAGGGAAAACATGAATACAAAGAGGTTTGCTTTCGCTTCAATATATTTTTGTTAGAAATACGTGTTTCTTGTTGTATGGACATGCATATTTTTATTACATAGATCAGGGGTGTCAAAGTCAAATGGACGGAGGGCCAAATAAAAAATTTAGCTACAAGTTGAGGGCCGGACTGATCGAATGTTCATTGAAAATTTTTAAAATTACCGCATATAGTCTAGTGAACCAAATTGAACCTACTGAAAACCTAACAAATATATTACAATATGATCGGATAAATAAAGCAATATTTTCTTATGGCTCTGTCAGTAATGTTTAATTTTCAGCAGGCACAAAAGACAAATTTCCTTTATATAAAAATACCCATAACATGAACATTAAATGAATGAAGCTGTATTATTCAAGGCACCATCAGTATTGCCTGGAAATCCAGAAGGATATCTCTCTGTATTTGTAATACAGATCCATAGCGATGAGTCTGGATTTTTCCAGGCAACTACCACGGTGGAAATGGCACGCAATCCCAGGCTTGTGTAAAAAGCAAAACTACACCGATTACTGCTGCAGACGTGGTCCAAACACGGATCAACGCCAGACCCCTTTTACGGGTCGCCAGTCACACGCCGCACTGTCGCCACGGTTTGGGAGACACAGCGGCGAACAGCAAAACTTAGTGGAGTGAGGTGCAAACTGTGCAACAACTAAAGAAAAAACGCATGGGTGAATTGATGGGTGTATCGGGCGTGCATTCCCGTCATTAGGAATGGGGCGCGCACTATGGGCTACGCACTACGGAGCGAGGGACCGATGCGGTGCTGAGCTGCGGCCGAGCAGCGGCACTAAAAGAAGAGGTGATGGCGTAAGTATGAATGTAAGGTGCGCTGGAGCTTAAGCTTGCGATTTTACCTGAGCTGAGGACAGCGCGGCCACCAAGAGAAACCCGGAAGAGCGTGTGGGTCAAAAGGGGGAGTATGGGTATCTGAAAGTTAACTTTTGCTGTTATGCTAATGACTGCTGATAAATAATGAAATGAAGCCGCCTCCCGCTCTGTGCGTCACCGTTGCATTGTGGGAAATGTAGTATTGGTGCGTGTAAAACATCTGCGGCCTGCGGGCCGGTTCTAATAATAAATCAATATCATCCCGGGGGCCATAGAAAACCCTCTCGGGGGCCTGATGTGGCCCGCGGGCCTTGACTCTGACATATGTGACATAGATGTTATTTATCAGAAAATTGTGTATCGCAGCAAAAAGAATCAGAGCTTCAAGAAACCAGCCAACAGCTTCATGAAGCAGACAAACAGAAAGAGAAAATAAATAAGGACATTGGCAACATCCGACAGGACATAGATACTCAAAAGGTAATAAAGCATTGACTTGTTTACATATTGCGGAGTAAATATTGAACACTAAATGACACTCTTTCTTATGTGATCAGGTGCAGGAGCGCTGGCTGCAGGACAACCTCACCCTGAGAAAACGAGTTGAGGAGCTGAAAGAGGTTAAGGCCAAACGAGAGGCTCTGCTCAAAGACATGGGCAGCATGCAGGTTCTGCAGCTCAGACAGTAAGACACACATCACTAGACACATGCTTTTACTATGTTGAGCATAATAATATCATGTGTTTGTTTTGTTTTTTAGAGAACGCCGTGATCTAGAGCGAAAACTGGAGGACCTGAAGAAGAACCGCAGTATTGCTCTGGGTCGTCAGAAAGGATTTGAGGAGGAGATACTACAGTATAGGTTATTATGTGTGTTAGTTTTGAGATGTGAGAGTATGTAAGGTGCCTTTAAAAGCATCCTTTAAATATTTGACTCTGTAGGGGTAGCTGCTTATAAATTATAATTTGGTATATTGGATCGCAAGACCAATCTATTTGGAAAGGATGAATGAACCTCACATTGAAAGGAGTCTGTTATTTAAGTTAATATTTTCAGTGCTGAAATCCAGTGAGTTTAAACCTAAAATTACTCTTTAAGATTTAAACAGATCTGAATCCTCACTACCTAAAACCCACCACCTGCAGCCAGTCATCAGTGCTAGTTCAGCCTCTGCAGCTCAGTGAGTGAATTCTGGAGGTTCTGAGGTTTTGCATGAAGCATGGCCTGTCCAAATAATGAAAATGAGAAAAACGTGTGTGTCCCCTATTAGCAGGTTAAAAGACTTGCAACCCATATTCTGTTCAAATTATAGTATATTCTTAAAAATGCACAGCTCCTACATACACTTCTTTTTAAAGCCACAGTTTTAAAGACTTCTAACCATTCAAAATACGTAATCTATTATTTATGTTGTAGAAATGATCTAAAGTTTGTATCACTCTAAAACCTATGAATAAAGTAGAATGTATTTATTTTTATATACAGTAAGTGCATTTGTTAAGGTATATTACAACTTCAACGATGATTCTCCCTGAATAAATACATTACTCTATGCTACAAATTTGAAATGCGTTTAAAGTAAATACCAACATCTTGTCACAGGAAAGAGCTGCGTGAGGACCAGTATGACAAAGCTGAAGAGCGCTACAGAAACAAGATGATTGTGATGAGGACCACTGAGCTTGTCATCAAAGACCTGGACTTGTACTACAAGGCCCTCGACCAGTGAGTATCTACCATCAAATACTTCAAATATATCAACATATCAAAACAACATCAAATAACGGCATTTGTTTTATTAGTCAAATACTGATAGACTGATAAATGGACTGGGAAAAATCTCTTCAGTGACACAAACTGAAAAAGATAGAAAAGAAAGATTTTGGCGCTAAACCACAAAAACATGACTCTTTACTGTCATGACCCCTGCATTACGCACATTCAAACTATTGTTGATGATGTGGAAGTGGGTTTAGTTCGCCCCCTCTGAGAATCAAAAGTTCAAACCAGACCAAAATAGTCTACACATTACCTACTCCAAGTCACATAACTGGCTCTGGTTTTTTGGTGATACACTGATTTTGGTGATACATGAAGGGAAAATCCAGACTTTAAAATACATTGTTCCTGTTAGACAGTGCTGAAGGACTTAAAACTGTTCCCAAGTCTTTAAAGATGCACTGGCTCATGTTTGGTATTATAATTATGAACACCTTACTCTGAGCTCACATTGCACATTGTGCAGTGCCAAGTGGGCTCTGGATTCTCTCCTTTGGGAGTCTTTTGCCGGACACGGGACCACAGAGTGTGAGTGTCACATCGGAGTCACAGTGGACCTGGTGCAGTCTGAAGTCTGAGTGAGACTCTTTGGTTCTACATCACTACATGTACAAGCACTACAATCTCAGCACAGTGACAGACCTCATGTCCTATTTGTGTCCTACTTGGAACTCACCCTAATATGTGGGTTTATCTTTACATATAATTTCACACATTCAGGTCTTAAGACATTGTAGAAGTTAAATTGGTATATGAGCTGGATCATTGATGACATGAGTCAGTCTACCAGAAAAATGACAACAACAGAACAAACAAATAAAACAAAACTGTCAGTAAAAGCATGTAGTTTGAAGACTTAGATGTTGGAGAAAGAATTTTAACTGTTTTGGTGTTAAATTGCAATCATTAAATGGTTGCATTGTTCTTGAAATTAAATTTCTATATATCTATATAAATGAGGACTATTATCGAACTACATCAGTTGATGCTTCTTATCCAGATTATTGCAAGTTCAAAGAACATGATTTACATTTTCAGCATTTTCAAGCAAAATTTTCTGTAAATTTTTCCATCAGTGCAGTATTACTATCAAAATGTTGTTTGATAGTCATACTATCCATATCTGTGTTGTCCCTCAGTTGTTCAAGTAGGTACTATAAGAAAAGAAAATTCAGTTTGAAAACTTTTGTCTCATTGACAGAACAGAATTTTCATTTGCTTTAGTACAGTACATAAGTAGTAATACAATGACAGTGAGGGGACTGCTGATGACGCTAATGGTTAGTGCTGCTGAGGTAGTCTTTCCTTTGTGGTTGTAGTGCTGTAAACAACGTCACTGATGTTGGTCGGGTGTAAATGTACTCTTAAAATGACTCAGCTGGGGACTTAGACTTAGACTTAGACAAACTTTATTGATCCACAAGGGAAATTATTTGGATACAGTAGCTCAGACATCACAATATAATATAATAACAGAGTAACAAAAACAGATGGTATAGCAAAAAGAGTAAGAGACACGTGTCAAATGAGACATAATTATAAAATGTATATGTACAAGTCAAAATAAAATAGAAATATAAGTAATAAAGTAATAAACTATATAGTCACAGCTATATACAAGAGACAAGAACGACAGTGCAAATACTATGCTGATTGACAGGGCATGAGGTAATCCGTTACTTGGGATTAAAATATATTAACTAATGAGCTAATGTAATACCTCCAATAATTATGTTCGCCATATTGGAACTATAAATGTATTGTTCATAGTAAAATGGTGACACAAATGGACAAGTTCTGCATATGTCCTCTTTTTGTAGGTCTATGTTTATATGCATATTGTCCCTGAATAACCTAATCTAATGTCCTGCAATGAACTTTATATGGTAATGAAAGGAAGAGGCCTCAAGATCTGTCTGAAATGGCTGCATCCTGCCAACTTTGTGCCTGCCTAATCATCATTTCAGTTTCAGTCATTCTCTTTGATCTTTCTGCACAAAGTTGAAATGAGCCTTAACAGTATTATTCATAATAGACAGCACACATAAGGAGTAGGTGTACTTCTCTTTGTTATTTACTATGAATTGTGTCTCATAACCAGTCTTCATATATTTAGGTTATTGTTGTGTTTCAGATGACATCACAGCATTCTATATAGCATTCAATATTATTTAATACAGAGGGGGCAGCTAAAATTAATATTGTCCAACTGCAGATTTGTATTATAGCATGGTCTTGGGTCTAGTCAGTAATATAAATGATCAGGTTCCATATTTGTGAATTTACCTTTGGATATTTCTTGGCAAAATACAATATAATTAGTAGGAAAAACTGGCCCTTGCCCCCATGTGGAAGTATGACATCATTATTTTCTAGAATCTGAAAACCACCAATTGTGTCAAACCGGTGTTCCCCAGCACATGTCAAATGAACATTAATTAATATTGCTGTTCCAGGAATTGCCAAAAGTTATTTTGCATCTGTTGTAATCATTTTTCTGTTTCAACCATTCCCAACCAAGGACAGCTCAAGCTGCATTTAACCAGTATATTTAAGCATTAAAATAAGCATAATGCGTATATTCTTACATGACTTACATTACATAACTTTAATTTAATGACAAATCCCATTGCTATATACATTTGTGTAGAGCATTGAGTGAACTCCAGCCTGGTGTCATTTGCAGTCATGGAGGACCTACAGATAAGGCTCTGTTGAAGTCTTTGATAATGTTGTTATCTAAACCACAAGCTTTCTGTTTAATTTCCTGTGATAACTGGACCGTTTCTAGGTATTGCCAAAAACATCATGGCATGTTTATCTGTTTGATCAATGAAGAGCACTGTCACTGATTAGTCAACACTTTGTTTAGTTATTATTTTCCAATATTTTCTTATTTCTCCAAATTAAGATCTCCAACAGAGTGCAACATTTTGGTACATTTTCACATGTGCCCATAATTCTAAAATTACTTTTTGACTGTCCATCCACAATAAAACAGATGCTCTGGCGTCAGTTTTTCTAAATGTTTTTCAAATATCAAAATCAGCCATTTTTCTTGCCTGGCAAATCCAGTAATTAAATTTGCTTTCAGTGACATGAAACAAAGGAGTTCATTGGTCATCAAACATTTACTAACAAAATCTAATGTATCTCACCTCAGATTTACAGAGTTTAGTGCTTCCCTCATTGATTCTGCAGAAATCCACAACATTTTTAGCCCCCTGTGATATTTTCAAATGCGGGCGGACCAAGCATGTCCTTGAAACCACCTGTCAGTCATGTCCAACAGGGAGATTCATCGGTCATCAGACTCACATCTTTGTCAAGTACTGAAGTGTGTTCTGGATCCCAGACAAACATTTTCCTTATATTTATATTAGGATGTATGTAACATAGCATACATTATTAACTTATGTCTGTCTGTATGTTAATGCTGCTGACCCCTGCTCCGAGCCACATTTCTCCATGAGAAGATGAAATAAAAGAAAACCTAATCTGCACTAGTAATGGTTAGAATTGATTGATTTTTTTTTTTTTATTATTTATTAAAGACAATACAATATAACAAAATACAATAATAAACATAAAAAATAAAACACAAAAACATAAAACAATATGTACAACAAACATAAAACAACAGAACTCCTCAACCCTTCCCCCCAACGCACGCACTCACACACACACACACACACACACTCACACGAAATGAAACAAAAGTAATGTAGCGCAGCATAACCATAGGCCCCCTTATATTTTTTTTCTTTTTTTTTCACTATACTAATATTATTTTCACCTAATCATTTCCTTTCATCATTTTTTAGAAGAATATCTTGTTTTGTTTTTTGTTTTTTTATTATTATTATTATTATAAATTATTAATTGTCTTTGTTTTAAGAAGAAGACTTATCTATATTTCCATATTATCCATATTAACTCTATTTGGTTTTAGTCATAGAAGTTATAAGTCATAATTACTACTAAATTTACATAAAACAGATTAGCATATAGATGCACAAATTTAATTTTCTCCCAAGTATTTTATTTATACTTCCCATCTTTTTTTTTATACTTTTTTCCCTTGTTGTCTGTTTCAGTTCTATACCCTTCCCAGGTTAAATACTGGTAAAAAAAATAATAATAATCAATTTTTTGCTTTGAAAATGAAACGTTTTCCCAGGGTAATAATTAAATTAACCAGGTCAATTCTATTTTTAAAATCTTCCAGACTAAATCTAACTTAAAAGCCAAACCCACCTCTAAACACGTCTTTTCTACATCACTCCAAAACAAAGATAGAATATGGCAGTACCAAAACAAGTGTTCAGTGGACGCCACTTCCAAACAGCAAAAACGGCACTCATCTCTGTCATATTCTAAATGTTTACAATTTTTCGTGTAGGCAGAAAATTTTATATAATTTTGATTTGGATCTTTTGCACATCAATATTGGTTTTGTAAATTAGTTTAAAAATCCTCTCCCGTGATAAAGGGCAATTGACTGTGTCCTCCCACTTTCTGAAAGTATTATAAGGGATCATCTTTAGTGAATTGTATGTTAAATAAAATGTATTTATTTGTTGGTTTATTTTTATTCCTTTTATCCCATTAGAATTTTTTTGTTGATGGTTTACATACTGAGAGTTTATGAAATCCTTGATTTATTAGTTGCTTCCATTTTCTTCCCAGTGCTCTGATTACACTGGGGAACACTCTATATGTTGCATTTAAAGAAAGACTTGTTTTTAGTCAATTTAAGTGTGCTGAGTTCAAATCTGAAGTTAGTTTTTTTCTGCAAGCTACAGATTTTATGCAATCTTTGATTTTTATTAAAAAAGAAAAAAATCGAGCATTATTATAGGATATTGCAATGTCAGCCACAAATCAGTATATATAAGGCATTGCTTGTCTTGGTCACCAAGATGAACTTCAAAATAAGCCCTGTAGGCTCGCTTCACAAACAAGGATATGTTACGTCTCTGATGATGGAGTGTGTAGCAACCACAGATGTAACAGAAGGCATCAGGCTTGTTTCTACAGTGATGTCTCGATGAGGAAGCCATGTTTGATCTGGAAAAAAGAAGCATGATAAAAATATTAGAATCTATCTATGTATATAATCTCAAAATGCTTAGATTTGGGTTACGTAAGTTCATATTTAGACTATTTCATCTATCTAAAATTGCATGAAAACTAGAGCTTATGGAGAAAAACTAATTTCAGATTTGAAATCAGCGCCTAAAAATCCTTCAGAATCAGTTAAAAAATCCAATGCAACAGAAAGTTAAAATTTTAGTGTTCCCCTGTGTTATTCGATTGCATGAGTGACATGAACAAACATCACATTATACACTTCTAAATTCCTCATATCCCATGACCTTATGGTTAGAATTTTTTACTTCCAGATCATAAACATGCAATGAGGATTTTTGTTTTTCTTGATTTTAAAACAATGATACAGAGATTTATTTGGTTAAAACTCTGTTATCTAGATCACTGGCAGGTATATGACAGTAATAACTATTGGTCTTTAACTATTTTCTCCTGCAATTTGGCAGGACAATCATGAAGTTTCACAGCATGAAGATGGACGAGATCAATAAGATTGTCAGGGACCTGTGGCGCAGCACATACAGGGGCCAAGGTGCACATTTCTAAATGTCCAGTATTCCTTATCACATAAAAGTGTATATAATCTATATGTTTCTTTTCTTCGTATATAGACATTGAGTATGTGGAGATCCGGTCTGATGTGGATGAGAACTCCTCTGCTGGAGTCAAGCGCAGGGTTTACAATTACAGAGTAGTAATGGTGAAAGGAGATACGGCTTTGGACATGAGGGGGCGCTGCAGTGCTGGTCAGAAGGTATTGTCTATTGTTTGTTCATCACAACAAAGTGCGGTGTTGTCACACCTTACTGATGCCCCTGCCTGTGGATAGCTGCAGTTCACTGTAGTGGCAGTGTTTTGTTTTGTTTTTCATTTGTACCAAAATAGCTCTTCCAAATCAGATTTTGCATAATATGTTTCCTTTAAATCTCTGTGGAGGTGCTGGCGTCACTGATCATCCGTCTGGCTCTGGCTGAGACCTTCTGCCTGAACTGTGGCATTCTGGCCCTGGATGAACCCACCACAAACCTGGATCGAGAGAACATAGTGTCCCTGGCTCACGCCCTTGTCGAGTCTGTATAACTTTTATTCCTAAAGATATGTTTAGAAATGCCAGATGTAATATGAGAGCGGGTCAGAGATTTAACATGAAGGAGTTTGAGCAAATAGACTGTCTACAATGGACTTATTTGTTTAGAAAAATATCAATTTAATCAACTAAAATAGTCCATGTGACCACTAGAGTTGGATGAGGAAATATGTTTATGCAGCCAGGCCATCAAAGGACATTTAAGATGGATAGACTTGTTTCAGATTGGTTTTCAGATGTCTTTCAGAATCAGGAAAATCTTTATTGCCATTATCAGTGAACACAATTCACAAACTAGAAATATGCTTTGGTAATATGATGCAACATAAAACGATGAGTAATAGGAGTCAAATATAACATCAAATAAAAGACATGCATAAAAAGTGCAATGTTTTAAAACCTATTGAACTTTTTTTTGTGTGAAAATTTACAAGGCTCCTTTGCAACACCTGTGACAAATATCAAGGACTTTTTTTTTAACATGTTTCAGTATACACTACCTAAAGTTTGGACACACCTTCTCATTCAGTGTTTCAGTGTCTCATTTTTTTCCTTCAACTACATTGTGAATATCATGAAAAAGTTCAATATTTTTTGTCACTGTTACTTTTTGATTGGGGTGTGACACCATGACTTTCCAATATTATTTCAGAAAGTCAAATCCATGTATTATATAAACTTGTGACACATAGAGTGAAGCTTTATTTCTTGACATTGTGATGATTATGGCTTACAGATCATGAAAACTCGAAATTCTGTGTCTCACAAAATTAGAATAATGATAAATTGTTCAATATTGGCAAGGCATAGTGTCACACTCTAATCAGCTTATTAACTAAAAACACATGCAAAGGTTTCCTAAGCCTATAAAGGTCTCTCAGTCTGGGTCAGAGAGCTACACAATCATGGGGACTGGACAGATCTGAGTCAAGACAGTCAAGAGCCACTTGGCCCAGACGAAGCCTATATGGGACATGAAACAATGTCAGAAGAGTCTTACCTGGGCTGTGGAGGAAAAAAAAAAAACTGGACTGTTGCTCAGTGGTCCGAAGTCCTCTTTTCAGATGAAAGTTCATTTTGCATATCTTTTAGATATCAAGGTCCCAGAGTCTGCAGGAAGAGTGGAGAGGAATTGAATCCACGTTGCTTGAAGTCCAGTGTGAAGTTTCCATAGTCAATGATTTGGGCTGCCATGTCGTCTGTTGGTGTTGGTTCACTGTGTTTTCTGAAGTCCACAGTCGACGTAGCCATCTACCAGGATATTTTAGAGCACTTCATGCTTCTTTCTGCTGAAAAGCTTTATGGAGATGCTCATTTCATTTTCCAGCAGGGCTTGGCACCTGACCACACAGCCAAAGGTACCAAAAGACCATGGCCTGCAAACTGGCCTTACCTGAACCCCATGGAGAATCTCTGGGGTACTGGCAAGAGGAAGATGAGAGACACCGGGTCCAACTAAGTACTGAGGGCATAGAATGAACATACTTTTCAGAAGCCTGTCCTTTCTTTTTAAAATATTTTTTATTGATCTTATTTAATACTAACATTTTCTGAGACACAGATTTTCGGGTTTTCATGATCTGTAAGCCATAATCATCAAAATGTCAAGAAATAAAGACTTGAAAGCTTCACTCCATGTGCCATGAGTCTATATAATCTATGGGTTTGACTTTCTGAAATAAGTGACAAAAAATATTGAACTTTTTTCTGATATTCTAATGTTTTATATATGTCTTTAAATGTCCCTTCATAGTTCTGATGCCTTCAATGAGAATCTACAATCTCTAAATAATCATGGAAAATAACAAAGAAAAATAAAGTGAAAAAGTGGTAGTGTACGAATTTACATGAAATAAGCACAAACAAAATTGAAAAATACAGCAAAGATTTGTCCAGTGCAGATTTTAATAATTTTTTCATATTTTTGTTTCCACAGAATCATTAAGAGCCGGTCCCGTCAGCGAAACTTCCAGCTGCTGATCATCACTCACGATGAGGACTTTGTGGAGCTGCTGGGGCGCTCCAGCTACATAGAAAATTTTTACAGAATCCGCAAAAACCAGGACCAAAACTCTGAGATCACCAAGTGCAGCATCTCTTCACTGTCCTCCTATCTACACTGAACACACTGCACTGACAACTTTTGATGGTAACTAAAAGGGTATTATGATAAATGAAGTAATGTTGTATTTACTCATAGAAGCCAGACATCTTTCATTCTGGTTTATTTCATATCAACATTAATATAAACTCTAAAGCAGTATGAAGACTGTATATTACCAGGAAACATGGTTAGTATTTTCAGGGCTGCTTGTTGTCATGCATTTCAACCCTATTACTATGCTATTACAATATTAAGTTCCACTGCTATGGAGAAATACTAGTTTTACATTCTGAAAAGTCCCTATACATAAAATAGGATAATATTACATTGATCCACAAAATCCTGTCATTTTTCTTATACATTTTACTCTGTGTCTTGCAATGCTTTCACTGTGCCTTCAGGAAAAAATAGATATAAATATGTAATGATTAAAAATGAAACAGCCTTACAGTGCCAAAAGGAAGAAAAAGATAATTCAACTATATTTGAAGAATTAAATCAACGTTAAAATGTTGCCTCAACAAGGCACAAACAAAGATGTAATTCATAATGGACAAATAGTTTAATAAGAATGATTCAGGCTTAACTATTGAATTAATACTAATATCCTAGACCCTTACTTAAGTAGTTAACCATTTGTTCTTTGTGAATTAAGTTTTTGTTAATGCTTTATTAAGGTTACATAAGATCTAGTTATTATAAAGTGGTACCAAAATGTTTTCTGTTTCTTATTTTGCATTTACATTGTTCACAATTGCTGTTGTATGTTTAATACTGCAATAAATGAGCTTTGGCTTACTCGCACATCTCTTGCCATCTATATTCAAACATGTATTTTATTTCAAAGCAACTTGATTCACAGAAGTATATCTCAGACCTGGTTTTGCGACCACATTTTATCAGTTGCGTTGATCAGTTTTGTCTGATGCGTGGAAAAAAAAAACATGAAAAGCTGTGGGTAGAGTCTGGTATAAAAGTCTGACTTTTTCACAGCTTAGATCAAGTTGCATATTAGCATTTGAATCGCTCAGATCAAAATTTCAAAATGAAGAAGTCTTTGAATTTGCTGGCATGTTGGGTCGTTGCTCTGTGGATCAGTATAACCATCGCCGCTCCCCGTAGGGTCTCTCATCGACACTTTCCTCGCTCCACACTTGATCCATATCTCAAGGCAATATTTGATACCATTGAGAAATACAGCGAAGCACTCAATAAGGCAAAACAGTTGAATAAGGTAAGACTGATTCTGGTAGCTGCACTTTGTAACTGAAGAATAGCTTTTTATGTGTATTTATGTTGCTTGTCTGTTGTAGGATGTGGACGTGCTGTTTGTGGAAAGTGCCCATAATTTTACTCAAGGAACTGGTCGATGTGGGGTGAGTATTTCATTCATTTGGTTCAATATATTTTAGTTGATTTTTTTGTAGTGTTAATTTTTTTTTACAGGCTTAGTATGGAATTAGGAGTTAGAATTATTATGGAAACATTGTGGGCTCACTTTAATATAAAAAGAAATACACGAAGAACAAAGATAAATAAATGATCTATCTATAAACCCTCATTTTGTGTTTTTATGTTCTAGAGTAGTACGTCTTTTGTCAGTGTTGTTACCATTAACTGAAACTGATATTTCTACAGTATCTTTTTACTGGTAGTGCAAGCTGTTACTAAGGTGTTCACATACCTATGTACAAAGTAAAGTGCAGTGTCACTCAGCTTTGGAAGGGCATCTGAGGTAACCCCTAGCCTAGACGGCATCATTACATAAGTACACAGTTGAAGGCAGTTGACTAGCAGGGTTTGAGATCATGCTTGAAAGTGGTTGCTTGATATTTCAGGAACTTGGGGCCTTAGGCAGGAGTAACCAACTATTAACTTGCCAAACTATTATTTTAGCACATAGTGAAATTATCTAAAGAACTGTTGATTGTTTCAAGTATATTGAAAAGCACATCTTGCTGCTTTTTAATTTCAGGATAAGTTCTTTTGTGCGGTACATGGCATCCTTTGCCAACACCGTAATGATACACAACACAGTGAACACGAGGCCCTTATTGGAAACCTGAACAATTTCCTTACACACCAAAATGTAAGTAATGCGCTGTTCTACACATAAGTCATTTTTAAGTGCATTCATGATTTATGGTGAACAAAATGTATTCTATTTAATTGACTTCTGTTTTTTTAGGTTAATTGCTCTAAGGTTATGGAGAATCCACTAAATGCTACAGTGTGGGTGACGATGCCTTACTTTCTGTCTGATATGAAGACATGTGTCAGCTGCCGCACCCTAAACTTGACCTCAAAAAGCTGTTGAAAACATTAAGCAGCCAACAGCATAAGCAATGTTTACTTTTGTTTGTTGTTTTTGAATAGCCCCTTATTTATTCTAACTATTTAACTTGACTTCAATTATTCCACTTGTATTTATTTTTTATTTTTATTTTTATTCTAGCTGACGATAATAAATCTGTTTGCATGCATAATCTAGTCTTTGCATATCTACCACCAGATGCCACCAAAACATATTCAAACTCTAATAAATGTAATAGCTGCAAGATTCTTATTATAGACCTAATGATCCTGAATCTGGACACCGATTTCCTCCTCCACAGCCATAATAAAGGCGTTCTCCTGAGTGCGGGGCGTCTCTCAGCTGTGCTGAAGCAAGTACAGAGCAGTGGTTTGAACGTAACAAAGTCAAAGAAGTAAAGTACTGTACTTAGTTAAGGTACAGATACCTAAAATGTATACTTAAGTACAATTTAAAGAGGATACTTTTTACTTTTACTTCACTACATTTGAGAGCATGTATTTGTCCTTTCTACTCTACATTTTTCCAATTGAAAAGTCTATGTTTTTATTATTATTATTATTCTTTGAGACCTGCTGAAAAGCCTGAGGGCTTATTTTTTTAACACATTTGTAGTGTTAACAAACACAAATACAGAGAAAAAAAAACAAACAAAAACAAAACAATCAATGCAATTGTTTCTATTGAAAAAGTTAGCACAAATCAGCAACAAAATCACTACATTTGAAGCTTTAATAGATCTGAAATATGTACAAAATACTTTTTTCTCTTTAAGTAGACTTTTAAACAGGCACTTTAATACTTTGATATTTTATCTTCTTCTTATTATTATTTGGTTAATTTATTTGATTTATTTGATTTTTTGGTGGTCCGGTATCTGTACTTTTACTTACGTAACAAAATTGAGTACTTCTTCCGTGCCGAAGCAGAGTGCAATGCAAAGGGCCGAAGGCAACTCCAAGTATTTCAAATGAAAAAGCTGCGCTTCAAAATCAAACCATGAAACTGTGCCATATTCCATAACCATAAGCCAATGATACAGGCCGACTATAGCGCCCAAATCTCCACAAACATGGAGGTTTTGGTGTAGAAGATGAAGCGCGCACTGCACAGACGCACAGGTGCGTTCTCACGTCGGCGCGCACGCACGGCGCTGCTGTTGCCATGGATATGGCGCGTGTTTTGAATGATGCGCGCTCCTTGCAAACTTTGCAAACCTTGGCTGCGATCGCAAAGCTCTTCTTGAGAACTTTATTCGACGATTTCTGCGTAAAAGAGACGAAACTCCGAGAGATTTTCTCCGGAATTTCGACTGACCACCTTCTGCATCGGACTACCAGACTTTTGTGGGAAAAAGGTGAGGTTTGTCACTTTCATGGTTCATGTTAGTCCTTATGGGATTTTATCATGTTACTCAAAAAGCACCCATTAGTTAAGCGAAATGGCCCTTTATCAATGTCTAGGTCATGTTCATGGTAAAACATGTATGGAGGTAGAGGAACACTGCTTTTATTGTAACATTATAGTTAAGCATACAGGCCTTTTTTCCAAATGGATCAGGCTGTAATTCTTTAAAGATGCACCTGATTTTCTTGGACTGTGACAAATGCAGATTCCACATGAGCTCCCAATCCCTACAGTCCACTGTATTGTTGCATTCAAATGTGCCCATCCCCACAATTTAGATCCCAAAGCCTACCAAGTATAAGCTACCTAAGTTGAATCATAATATAGTCTACTACTTTAATACGGAATAAGAATACAGTTGTTATATATGAAATATACAATAAATAAAATAAAAAAAAACATGACTGAACAGAGTTAATGGAAGTAATATTTGAACATTCCAAATAAGGATGCTGGCTGCTAACATCGTGTCCCTGTCAAGGGTTTTCTAGCAGATTTCACCCCTCGTCTGTATGAGCTGCATTATTACCCACTGTACTTGAGACAACAGAGTTCAACCTGAGATAGAAGCACATGAAATGAAAATACATAGAGATGAGTCAAATGCAAAAAGAAAAGCAATGTTTGTGTCTAAAATAGAAACCAATCTTTTGTTTGAGTTTTTTAGCCATTGTTACGTTATTGGTTGCTACACCCCTCTTGTAATTTGTTCACGTGTTAATTAGGGATGGGACAATAAACAGTATCATTTATCATGATAAAAAGGTTAGACAATAATCGTTCGTGGGACATTTTCTATAACTGTGATAATGGCAAATAGAGATAATTGCCATTATAACACCAGAATGAGTTTTCATTTACAACCAAATACAGTTGTTTAAAATGTAATTATAAGATGTTTTAACTGTCAGCAACTTTAATATTTATCGTGATCTAATCGTTAATAGCCATTATTTTCGCCATAATAATTGCAACACCAAATTTGAATATGGCCCCATGCCTTGTGTTCATTGAACTCTTGAGGTTTTCAGCTCCGGTTTTGCTCCACTCTTAAGACGTGAGCTCTGATAGCACTGTTGTTTGACACATTCTGTTCCTCTCCACAGATCTGTGTGATCCTTGGCCCAGTGATCCATCAGGTGTCCAGATCTCCTGCACAGGACTGCGCCTCTAGAGCTAAGTCCACATACACAGACACACAGACACACACAGACACACACAGACACACACAGACACACACAGACACACACAGACACACACGCACACACAAGCACACACAAGCACACACACACTGTTACAAATACCTGCTTCCACGATGGCTTCTCCTCCTCCTCAGCTCAGCTTTACTGTGCTTCCTTCCTCTTTTGTTTTTGGTGACCCTGTGTCACCCCCTAGGCTTGTGCCTGCTGCTGCCGCTGCTGCTGTGCGCCCTACGCCCACCGCTGCTGCCAGCCGCCCTGTGCCCGCCGCCGCTGCTGCCAGCCGCCCTGTGCCCGCCGCCGCTGCTGCTGCTGCCCGCCGCCCTGTGCCTGCTGCCGCTGCTGCCCGCCACCCTGTGCCCGCCGCTGCTGCCAGCCGCCCTGTGCCCGCCGCCGCTGCTGCCCGCCGCCCTGTGCCCGCCACTGCTGCTGTGCGCCCTGTGTCTGCCGCAGCGATGCCTTCTCCTCCTCCTCAGCTCAGCTTTACTGTGCTTCCTTCTTCTTTTGTTTTTGGTGACCCTGTGTCACCCCCTAGGCTTGTGCCTGCTGCTGCCGCTGCTGCTGTGCGCCCTACGCCCACCGCTGCTGCCAGCTGCCCTGTGCCCGCCGCTGCTGCTGCTGCCAGCCGCCCTGTGCCTGCCGCCGCTGCTGCTGCTGCTGCCAGCCGCCCTGTGCCCGCCGCCGCTGCTGCCAGCCGCCCTGCGCCCGCCGCTGATGCTGCTGCCCGCCGCCCTGTGCCCGCCGCCGCTGCTGCTGCTGCCCGCCGCCCTGTGCCTGCCGCTGCTGCTGCCAGCCGCCCTGTGCCTGCCGCCGCTGCTGCCCGCCGCCCTGTGCCCGCCGCCGCTGCTGCTGCTGCCCGCCGCCCTGTGCCTGCCGCTGCTGCTGCCAGCCGCCCTGTGCCTGCCGCCGCTGCTGCCCGCCGCCCTGTGCCCGCCGCCGCTGCTGCCAGCCGCCCTGTGCCCGCCGCTGCTGCTGCTGCTGCCCGCCGCCCTGTGCCCGCCGCTGCCCGCCGCCCTGTGCCCGCCGCTGCTGCTGCTGCTGCCCGCCGCCCTGTGCCCGCCGCTGCCCGCCGCCCTGTGCCCGCCGCTGCTGCCGCTGCCCGCCGCCCTGTGCCCGCCACTGCTGCTGTGCGCCCTGTGTCTGCCGCAGCGATGCCTTCTCCTCCTCCTCAGCTCAGCTTTACTGTGCTTCCTTCCTCTTTTGTTTTTGGTGACCCTGTGTCACCCCCTAGGCTTGTGCCTGCTGCTGCCGCTGCTGCTGTGCGCCCTACGTCCACCGCTGCTGCCAGCCGCCCTGTGCCCGCCGCCGCTGCTGCCCGCCGCCCTGTGCCCGCCGCTGCTGCTGCTGCCCGCCGCCCTGTGCCTGCCACTGCTGCCAGCCGCCCTGTGCCCGCCGCCGCTGCTGCCCGCCGCCCTGTGCCCGCCACTGCCGCTGCCCGCCGCCTTGTGACTGCCGCTGCCCGCCGCCTTGTGCCCGCCGCTGCCCGCCGCCCTGTGCCCGCCGCTGCTGCTGCTGCCAGGGGCCTTCAGATAATACCTCTCCCTGACTCTATGCTTTCTGGTTTCAGGCCTCCTCGCTATGCTCCTCGGTCTCGGAAGCGTCCCGCTTGTGCCGAGCCTGCTCGCCCCGCTAAGGTTCCTAGGCTTCCCTCCTCTTCTCCTGCCCCTGCCCCTCCGATCCCGCGGGTGGAGGTGGAGCCTGCCCTCCTGTTCCCTGGACCTAGGCCGGACTGGGTGGTGCAGGTGGAGGACTACCTGCAGGAGCGCCAGCAGGACTGGAAGGACTGGAAAAGGTCAAGTGAGCCACAGAGGCCATTTAGTCCTAGACACAATTACTCCTGTTATTTTTAAGAATTGATCCTTTTTCTCTTTGTGTTTCAGGAATAGAAGAGGAGCTGGAGTCTTGCAGTTAAGGGTGACGATCCGGATATGATCCTGCAGAAACAGAGGAGGATGGGAAAACACTGAAAGTGACAAAGAAAGAACATACAGTACAGGTAATTGTTTTTTTATATATATATATATATAAATTTACAGTATTGAATTGTTGAAGTACAGAACATTTATTTGTTTGTTTGTTTTTCTTACAGAGAGATGGACCTTTAAACTGGGGGCCATGGAGAGGAGGAGTGGTGGAGGAGGAGGAGGTTTATATCCATGCTATACATAATACAGGTACATTGGAGACAACTATGAATTGCATTTGTCTCTCTAAGTATATTTAATATTTGTGTTTTGGGTTTTTTTCCCTGATCCCAGAGTCCGCCTGAGGTCCAGGCTGGGTCAGGAGGGCTGCAGAGGTCCTGAGGTGGGACTTTCGTGTGTCTGGCTCAAGAGACAAAGCACCATGGTCTGTGTGCTCCATGCTTCTCCATGATGACCTGTGTGCTGTCCACCAACCTGCAGGAGACGCCTCTGATGTCCCCTGTATCCCCGAGCAACAGCCCGGGAAAACACTGAAAGTGACAAAAGCAAAGAGTATACAGTACAGGTACATGTTTCAGTTTATCGTATTGAATTATTGAAGTACAGTACATTTACTTGTCTTTTTTTCTCACAGTGAGATGAAGTTTACAGTGGAGACTGTGGAGAGGAGGAGTGGAGGAGGAGGCTTATATCCATGTTGTCATCCAAAATACAGGTACACTTGACATTACTTGTATTTGTCCCTCCTCCAAATATATTGACTATTTGTATTTTTTGCACAAGGTCCAGGCTGGGTGAGGAGGGAGCCTGAGGCGGGACTGCCGTGTGACAAACTCACAACAGGCAAGTTTTTTATATTTATAGCATAAAGTATTGAAGAACAGTACATTTATTTGTGTCTTTTCTCTTCCAGTGAGATAGAAGTGTGGAGAGGAGGAGTGGAGGAGGAGGCTTATATCCATGTTGTCATAGAAAATACAGGTACACTTGACATTACTTGTATTTGTCCCTCCTCCAAGTATATTGACTATTTGTGTTTTTTGCACAAGGTCCAGGCTGGGTGAGGAGGGAGCCTGAGGTCCTGAGGCGGGACTGCCATGTGACAAACTCACAACAGGTAAGTTTTTTATATTTATAGCATAAAGTATTGAAGAACGGTACATTTATTTGTGTCTTTTCTCTTCCAGTGAGATAGACGTGTGGAGAGGAGGAGTGGAGGAGGAGGAGGCTTATATCCATGTATCTTATATCCAGGGACAGAAATGGAAGGCTAGTGGCCTTAGCCACTGCCAAACGTGTCAGTGATATTCAGGCTTTATCGGTGCGTCCGTCCTATATGCGATTCAGCACTGATAATGTCAGAGTGACCCTGCACCCCAATTCGGCCTTTATTCTAAAACTGGTTGATGCCTGTAAGTGGATGTGGACACCTACACACTTCTGCTGAGCAGCAGTGTTCACACAGCTTGTGCCCTGTCCGAGTGGCACATGGCATCCTTTACCAGCACTGTAATGCAACACAAGACAGTGAACATGAGGCCCTGGGAAACCTTAAACACCAAAACGTAAGTAATGCATTGTTCTACACACAACTCATTTTTAAGTGCGTTCATGGTGGACAACAAAATGTATTCTATTTAATTGTCTTCTGTTCTGTTGTCTTCTAAGATTCAGGAGGAGGACCACGCCTCAACCTCCCCCTGCTCCTCTCCAGCCAACCACAGCTCAGCTCAACCGCACCTTCAGTTACCCAGAAGCCCTATTTATCCAGGCCTATGCCGACAACACCGTCTGTCTCCGCTCTCTCGACCGCCTCCCTCCCACCTTGTGTCTCTCGTTTGTCCTTCAGCCTGAAGACCTCATCGTCTACAAAGTGGGGGTCCTGAATCGGCCCGGCTGACTACCTGAGACAGAGCCCCCTTCCTGACTCCCCTCCCAGCCGTCACATCTATCCATCGTCAATAAACATCTTAATCGTATTCCATTGTTGTGGCGTGGTCCTTGCTAGAGAAGACTTTCTGTCCCATATTAAGACACGTGTCAAGTGCCACAACCTAAACTTGACCTCAAAAAGCTGTTGAAAACATTAAGCAGCCAACAGCATAAGCAATGTTTATTTTTGTATGTCGTTTTTGAATAGCCCCTTATTTATTCTATTTAACTTGACTTCAATTATTCCACTTGTATTTATTTTTTATTTTTATTTTTATTCTAGCTGACGATAATAAATCTGTTTGCATGCATAATCTAGTCTTTGCATATCTACCACCAGATGCCACCAAAACATATTCAAACTCTAATAAATGTAATAGCTGCAAGATTCTTATTATAGACCTAATGATCCTGAATCTGGACACCGATTTCCTCCTCCACAGCCATAATAAAGGCGTTCTCCTGAGTGCGGGGCGTCTCTCAGCTGTGCTGAAGCAAGTACAGAGCAGTGGTTTGAACGTAACAAAGTCAAAGAAGTAAAGTACTGTACTTAGTTAAGGTACAGATACCTAAAATGTATACTTAAGTACAATTTAAAGAGGATACTTTTTACTTTTACTTCACTACATTTGAGAGCATGTATTTGTCCTTTCTACTCTACATTTTTCCAATTGAAAAGTCTATGTTTTTATTATTATTATTATTCTTTGAGACCTGCTGAAAAGCCTGAGGGCTTATTTTTTTAACACATTTGTAGTGTTAACAAACACAAATACAGAGAAAAAAAAACAAACAAAAACAAAACAATCAATGCAATTGTTTCTATTGAAAAAGTTAGCACAAATCAGCAACAAAATCACTACATTTGAAGCTTTAATAGATCTGAAATATGTACAAAATACTTTTTTCTCTTTAAGTAGACTTTTAAACAGGCACTTTAATACTTTGATATTTTATCTTCTTCTTATTATTATTTGGTTAATTTATTTGATTTATTTGATTTTTTGGTGGTCCGGTATCTGTACTTTTACTTACGTAACAAAATTGAGTACTTCTTCCGTGCCGAAGCAGAGTGCAATGCAAAGGGCCGAAGGCAACTCCAAGTATTTCAAATGAAAAAGCTGCGCTTCAAAATCAAACCATGAAACTGTGCCATATTCCATAACCATAAGCCAATGATACAGGCCGACTATAGCGCCCAAATCTCCACAAACATGGAGGTTTTGGTGTAGAAGATGAAGCGCGCACTGCACAGACGCACAGGTGCGTTCTCACGTCGGCGCGCACGCACGGCGCTGCTGTTGCCATGGATATGGCGCGTGTTTTGAATGATGCGCGCTCCTTGCAAACTTTGCAAACCTTGGCTGCGATCGCAAAGCTCTTCTTGAGAACTTTATTCGACGATTTCTGCGTAAAAGAGACGAAACTCCGAGAGATTTTCTCCGGAATTTCGACTGACCACCTTCTGCATCGGACTACCAGACTTTTGTGGGAAAAAGGTGAGGTTTGTCACTTTCATGGTTCATGTTAGTCCTTATGGGATTTTATCATGTTACTCAAAAAGCACCCATTAGTTAAGCGAAATGGCCCTTTATCAATGTCTAGGTCATGTTCATGGTAAAACATGTATGGAGGTAGAGGAACACTGCTTTTATTGTAACATTATAGTTAAGCATACAGGCCTTTTTTCCAAATGGATCAGGCTGTAATTCTTTAAAGATGCACCTGATTTTCTTGGACTGTGACAAATGCAGATTCCACATGAGCTCCCAATCCCTACAGTCCACTGTATTGTTGCATTCAAATGTGCCCATCCCCACAATTTAGATCCCAAAGCCTACCAAGTATAAGCTACCTAAGTTGAATCATAATATAGTCTACTACTTTAATACGGAATAAGAATACAGTTGTTATATATGAAATATACAATAAATAAAATAAAAAAAAACATGACTGAACAGAGTTAATGGAAGTAATATTTGAACATTCCAAATAAGGATGCTGGCTGCTAACATCGTGTCCCTGTCAAGGGTTTTCTAGCAGATTTCACCCCTCGTCTGTATGAGCTGCATTATTACCCACTGTACTTGAGACAACAGAGTTCAACCTGAGATAGAAGCACATGAAATGAAAATACATAGAGATGAGTCAAATGCAAAAAGAAAAGCAATGTTTGTGTCTAAAATAGAAACCAATCTTTTGTTTGAGTTTTTTAGCCATTGTTACGTTATTGGTTGCTACACCCCTCTTGTAATTTGTTCACGTGTTAATTAGGGATGGGACAATAAACAGTATCATTTATCATGATAAAAAGGTTAGACAATAATCGTTCGTGGGACATTTTCTATAACTGTGATAATGGCAAATAGAGATAATTGCCATTATAACACCAGAATGAGTTTTCATTTACAACCAAATACAGTTGTTTAAAATGTAATTATAAGATGTTTTAACTGTCAGCAACTTTAATATTTATCGTGATCTAATCGTTAATAGCCATTATTTTCGCCATAATAATTGCAACACCAAATTTGAATATGGCCCCATGCCTTGTGTTCATTGAACTCTTGAGGTTTTCAGCTCCGGTTTTGCTCCACTCTTAAGACGTGAGCTCTGATAGCACTGTTGTTTGACACATTCTGTTCCTCTCCACAGATCTGTGTGATCCTTGGCCCAGTGATCCATCAGGTGTCCAGATCTCCTGCACAGGACTGCGCCTCTAGAGCTAAGTCCACATACACAGACACACAGACACACACAGACACACACAGACACACACAGACACACACGCACACACAAGCACACACACACTGTTACAAATACCTGCTTCCACGATGGCTTCTCCTCCTCCTCAGCTCAGCTTTACTGTGCTTCCTTCCTCTTTTGTTTTTGGTGACCCTGTGTCACCCCCTAGGCTTGTGCCTGCTGCTGCCGCTGCTGCTGTGCGCCCTACGCCCACCGCTGCTGCCAGCCGCCCTGTGCCCGCCGCCGCTGCTGCCAGCCGCCCTGTGCCCGCCGCTGCTGCTGCTGCCAGCCGCCCTGTGCCTGCTGCCGCTGCTGCTGCTGCCAGCTGCCCTGTGCCCGCCGCTGCTGCTGCTGCCAGCCGCCCTGTGCCTGCCGCCGCTGCTGCTGCTGCCAGCCGCCCTGTGCCCGCCGCCGCTGCTGCCAGCCGCCCTGCGCCCGCCGCTGATGCTGCTGCCCGCCGCCCTGTGCCCGCCGCCGCTGCTGCTGCTGCCCGCCGCCCTGTGCCTGCCGCTGCTGCTGCCAGCCGCCCTGTGCCTGCCGCCGCTGCTGCCCGCCGCCCTGTGCCCGCCGCCGCTGCTGCTGCTGCCCGCCGCCCTGTGCCTGCCGCTGCTGCTGCCAGCCGCCCTGTGCCTGCCGCCGCTGCTGCCCGCCGCCCTGTGCCCGCCGCCGCTGCTGCCAGCCGCCCTGTGCCCGCCGCTGCTGCTGCTGCTGCCCGCCGCCCTGTGCCCGCCGCTGCCCGCCGCCCTGTGCCCGCCGCTGCTGCCGCTGCCCGCCGCCCTGTGCCCGCCACTGCTGCTGTGCGCCCTGTGTCTGCCGCAGCGATGCCTTCTCCTCCTCCTCAGCTCAGCTTTACTGTGCTTCCTTCCTCTTTTGTTTTTGGTGACCCTGTGTCACCCCCTAGGCTTGTGCCTGCTGCTGCCGCTGCTGCTGTGCGCCCTACGCCCACCGCTGCTGCCAGCCGCCCTGTGCCCGCCGCCGCTGCTGCCAGCCGCCCTGTGCCCGCCACCGCTGCTGCCAGCCGCCCTGTGCCCGCCGCTGCTGCTGCTGCTGCCAGCCGCCCTGTGCCCGCCGCTGCCCGCCGCCCTGTGCCCGCCGCTGCCCGCCGCCCTGTGCCCGCCACTGCTGCTGTGCGCCCTGTGTCTGCCGCAGCGATGCCTTCTCCTACTCCTCAGCTCAGCTTTACTGTGCTTCCTTCCTCTTTTGTTTTTGGTGACCCTGTGTCACCCCCTAGGCTTGTGCCTGCTGCTGCCGCTGCTGCTGTGCGCCCTACGCCCACCGCTGCTGCCAGCCGCCCTGTGCCCGCCGCCGCTGCTGCCAGCCGCCCTGTGCCCGCCACCGCTGCTGCCAGCCGCCCTGTGCTCGCCGCTGCTGCTGCTGCTGCCAGCCGCCCTGTGCCCGCCGCTGCCCGCCGTCCTGTGCCCGCCGCTGCCCGCCGCCCTGTGCCCGCCACTGCTGCTGTGCGCCCTGTGTCTGCCGCAGCGATGCCTTCTCCTACTCCTCAGCTCAGCTTTACTGTGCTTCCTTCCTCTTTTGTTTTTGGTGACCCTGTGTCACCCCCTAGGCTTGTGCCTGCTGCTGCCGCTGCTGCTGTGCGCCCTACGCCCACCGCTGCTGCCAGCCGCCCTGTGCCCGCCGCCGCTGCTGCCCGCCGCCCTGTGCCCGCCGCTGCTGCTGCTGCCCGCCGCCCTGTGCCTGCCACTGCTGCCAGCCGCCCTGTGCCCGCCGCCGCTGCTGCCCGCCGCCCTGTGCCCGCCGCTGCTGCCGCTGCCCGCCGCCTTGTGACTGCCGCTGCCCGCCGCCTTGTGCCCGCCGCTGCCCGCCGCCCTGTGCCCGCCGCTGCTGCTGCTGCCAGGGGCCTTCAGATAATACCTCTCCCTGACTCTATGCTTTCTGGTTTCAGGCCTCCTCGCTATGCTCCTCGGTCTCGGAAGCGTCCCGCTTGTGCCGAGCCTGCTCGCCCCGCTAAGGTTCCTAGGCTTCCCTCCTCTTCTCCTGCCCCTGCCCCTCCGATCCCGCGGGTGGAGGTGGAGCCTGCCCTCCTGTTCCCTGGACCTAGGCCGGACTGGGTGGTGCAGGTGGAGGACTACCTGCAGGAGCGCCAGCAGGACTGGAAGGACTGGAAAAGGTCAAGTGAGCCACAGAGGCCATTTAGTCCTAGACACAATTACTCCTGTTATTTTTAAGAATTGATCCTTTTTCTCTTTGTGTTTCAGGAATAGAAGAGGAGCTGGAGTCTTGCAGTTAAGGGTGACGATCCGGATATGATCCTGCAGAAACAGAGGAGGATGGGAAAACACTGAAAGTGACAAAGAAAGAACATACAGTACAGGTAATTGTTTTTATATATATATATATATATAAATTTACAGTATTGAATTGTTGAAGTACAGAACATTTATTTGTTTGTTTGTTTTTCTTACAGAGAGATGGACCTTTAAACTGGGGGCCATGGAGAGGAGGAGTGGTGGAGGAGGAGGAGGCTTATATCCATGCTATACATAATACAGGTACATTGGAGACAACTATGAATTGCATTTGTCTCTCTAAGTATATTTAATATTTGTGTTTTGGTTTTTTTTCCCTGATCCCAGAGTCCGCCTGAGGTCCAGGCTGGGTCAGGAGGGCTGCAGAGGTCCTGAGGTGGGACTTTCGTGTGTCTGGCTCAAGAGACAAAGCACCATGGTCTGTGTGCTCCATGCTTCTCCATGATGACCTGTGTGCTGTCCACCAACCTGCAGGAGACGCCTCTGATGTCCCCTGTATCCCCGAGCAACAGCCCGGGAAAACACTGAAAGTGACAAAAGCAAAGAGTATACAGTACAGGTACATGTTTCAGTTTATCGTATTGAATTATTGAAGTACAGTACATTTACTTGTCTTTTTTTCTCACAGTGAGATGAAGTTTACAGTGGAGACTGTGGAGAGGAGGAGTGGAGGAGGAGGCTTATATCCATGTTGTCATCCAAAATACAGGTACACTTGACATTACTTGTATTTGTCCCTCCTCCAAATATATTGACTATTTGTATTTTTTGCACAAGGTCCAGGCTGGGTGAGGAGGGAGCCTGAGGCGGGACTGCCGTGTGACAAACTCACAACAGGCAAGTTTTTTATATTTATAGCATAAAGTATTGAAGAACAGTACATTTATTTGTGTCTTTTCTCTTCCAGTGAGATAGAAGTGTGGAGAGGAGGAGTGGAGGAGGAGGCTTATATCCATGTTGTCATAGAAAATACAGGTACACTTGACATTACTTGTATTTGTCCCTCCTCCAAGTATATTGACTATTTGTGTTTTTTGCACAAGGTCCAGGCTGGGTGAGGAGGGAGCCTGAGGTCCTGAGGCGGGACTGCCATGTGACAAACTCACAACAGGTAAGTTTTTTATATTTATAGCATAAAGTATTGAAGAACGGTACATTTATTTGTGTCTTTTCTCTTCCAGTGAGATAGACGTGTGGAGAGGAGGAGTGGAGGAGGAGGAGGCTTATATCCATGTATCTTATATCCAGGGACAGAAATGGAAGGCTAGTGGCCTTAGCCACTGCCAAACGTGTCAGTGATATTCAGGCTTTATCGGTGCGTCCGTCCTATATGCGATTCAGCACTGATAATGTCAGAGTGACCCTGCACCCCAATTCGGCCTTTATTCTAAAACTGGTTGATGCCTGTAAGTGGATGTGGACACCTACACACTTCTGCTGAGCAGCAGTGTTCACACAGCTTGTGCCCTGTCCGAGTGGCACATGGCATCCTTTACCAGCACTGTAATGCAACACAAGACAGTGAACATGAGGCCCTGGGAAACCTTAAACACCAAAACGTAAGTAATGCATTGTTCTACACACAACTCATTTTTAAGTGCGTTCATGGTGGACAACAAAATGTATTCTATTTAATTGTCTTCTGTTCTGTTGTCTTCTAAGATTCAGGAGGAGGACCACGCCTCAACCTCCCCCTGCTCCTCTCCAGCCAACCACAGCTCAGCTCAACCGCACCTTCAGTTACCCAGAAGCCCTATTTATCCAGGCCTATGCCGACAACACCGTCTGTCTCCGCTCTCTCGACCGCCTCCCTCCCACCTTGTGTCTCTCGTTTGTCCTTCAGCCTGAAGACCTCATCGTCTACAAAGTGGGGGTCCTGAATCGGCCCGGCTGACTACCTGAGACAGAGCCCCCTTCCTGACTCCCCTCCCAGCCGTCACATCTATCCATCGTCAATAAACATCTTAATCGTATTCCATTGTTGTGGCGTGGTCCTTGCTAGAGAAGACTTTCTGTCCCATATTAAGACACGTGTCAAGTGCCACAACCTAAACTTGACCTCAAAAAGCTGTTGAAAACATTAAGCAGCCAACAGCATAAGCAATGTTTATTTTTGTATGTCGTTTTTGAATAGCCCCTTATTTATTCTATTTAACTTGACTTCAATTATTCCACTTGTATTTATTTTTTATTTTTATTTTTATTCTAGCTGACGATAATAAATCTGTTTGCATGCATAATCTAGTCTTTGCATATCTACCACCAGATGCCACCAAAACATATTCAAACTCTAATAAATGTAATAGCTGCAAGATTCTTATTATAGACCTAATGATCCTGAATCTGGACACCGATTTCCTCCTCCACAGCCATAATAAAGGCGTTCTCCTGAGTGCGGGGCGTCTCTCAGCTGTGCTGAAGCAAGTACAGAGCAGTGGTTTGAACGTAACAAAGTCAAAGAAGTAAAGTACTGTACTTAGTTAAGGTACAGATACCTAAAATGTATACTTAAGTACAATTTAAAGAGGATACTTTTTACTTTTACTTCACTACATTTGAGAGCATGTATTTGTCCTTTCTACTCTACATTTTTCCAATTGAAAAGTCTATGTTTTTATTATTATTATTATTCTTTGAGACCTGCTGAAAAGCCTGAGGGCTTATTTTTTTAACACATTTGTAGTGTTAACAAACACAAATACAGAGAAAAAAAAACAAACAAAAACAAAACAATCAATGCAATTGTTTCTATTGAAAAAGTTAGCACAAATCAGCAACAAAATCACTACATTTGAAGCTTTAATAGATCTGAAATATGTACAAAATACTTTTTTCTCTTTAAGTAGACTTTTAAACAGGCACTTTAATACTTTGATATTTTATCTTCTTCTTATTATTATTTGGTTAATTTATTTGATTTATTTGATTTTTTGGTGGTCCGGTATCTGTACTTTTACTTACGTAACAAAATTGAGTACTTCTTCCGTGCCGAAGCAGAGTGCAATGCAAAGGGCCGAAGGCAACTCCAAGTATTTCAAATGAAAAAGCTGCGCTTCAAAATCAAACCATGAAACTGTGCCATATTCCATAACCATAAGCCAATGATACAGGCCGACTATAGCGCCCAAATCTCCACAAACATGGAGGTTTTGGTGTAGAAGATGAAGCGCGCACTGCACAGACGCACAGGTGCGTTCTCACGTCGGCGCGCACGCACGGCGCTGCTGTTGCCATGGATATGGCGCGTGTTTTGAATGATGCGCGCTCCTTGCAAACTTTGCAAACCTTGGCTGCGATCGCAAAGCTCTTCTTGAGAACTTTATTCGACGATTTCTGCGTAAAAGAGACGAAACTCCGAGAGATTTTCTCCGGAATTTCGACTGACCACCTTCTGCATCGGACTACCAGACTTTTGTGGGAAAAAGGTGAGGTTTGTCACTTTCATGGTTCATGTTAGTCCTTATGGGATTTTATCATGTTACTCAAAAAGCACCCATTAGTTAAGCGAAATGGCCCTTTATCAATGTCTAGGTCATGTTCATGGTAAAACATGTATGGAGGTAGAGGAACACTGCTTTTATTGTAACATTATAGTTAAGCATACAGGCCTTTTTTCCAAATGGATCAGGCTGTAATTCTTTAAAGATGCACCTGATTTTCTTGGACTGTGACAAATGCAGATTCCACATGAGCTCCCAATCCCTACAGTCCACTGTATTGTTGCATTCAAATGTGCCCATCCCCACAATTTAGATCCCAAAGCCTACCAAGTATAAGCTACCTAAGTTGAATCATAATATAGTCTACTACTTTAATACGGAATAAGAATACAGTTGTTATATATGAAATATACAATAAATAAAATAAAAAAAAACATGACTGAACAGAGTTAATGGAAGTAATATTTGAACATTCCAAATAAGGATGCTGGCTGCTAACATCGTGTCCCTGTCAAGGGTTTTCTAGCAGATTTCACCCCTCGTCTGTATGAGCTGCATTATTACCCACTGTACTTGAGACAACAGAGTTCAACCTGAGATAGAAGCACATGAAATGAAAATACATAGAGATGAGTCAAATGCAAAAAGAAAAGCAATGTTTGTGTCTAAAATAGAAACCAATCTTTTGTTTGAGTTTTTTAGCCATTGTTACGTTATTGGTTGCTACACCCCTCTTGTAATTTGTTCACGTGTTAATTAGGGATGGGACAATAAACAGTATCATTTATCATGATAAAAAGGTTAGACAATAATCGTTCGTGGGACATTTTCTATAACTGTGATAATGGCAAATAGAGATAATTGCCATTATAACACCAGAATGAGTTTTCATTTACAACCAAATACAGTTGTTTAAAATGTAATTATAAGATGTTTTAACTGTCAGCAACTTTAATATTTATCGTGATCTAATCGTTAATAGCCATTATTTTCGCCATAATAATTGCAACACCAAATTTGAATATGGCCCCATGCCTTGTGTTCATTGAACTCTTGAGGTTTTCAGCTCCGGTTTTGCTCCACTCTTAAGACGTGAGCTCTGATAGCACTGTTGTTTGACACATTCTGTTCCTCTCCACAGATCTGTGTGATCCTTGGCCCAGTGATCCATCAGGTGTCCAGATCTCCTGCACAGGACTGCGCCTCTAGAGCTAAGTCCACATACACAGACACACAGACACACACAGACACACACAGACACACACAGACACACACGCACACACAAGCACACACACACTGTTACAAATACCTGCTTCCACGATGGCTTCTCCTCCTCCTCAGCTCAGCTTTACTGTGCTTCCTTCCTCTTTTGTTTTTGGTGACCCTGTGTCACCCCCTAGGCTTGTGCCTGCTGCTGCCGCTGCTGCTGTGCGCCCTACGCCCACCGCTGCTGCCAGCCGCCCTGTGCCCGCCGCCGCTGCTGCCAGCCGCCCTGTGCCCGCCGCCGCTGCTGCTGCTGCCCGCCGCCCTGTGCCTGCTGCCGCTGCTGCTGCCCGCCACCCTGTGCCCGCCGCTGCTGCCAGCCGCCCTGTGCCCGCCGCCGCTGCTGCCCGCCGCCCTGTGCCCGCCACTGCTGCTGTGCGCCCTGTGTCTGCCGCAGCGATGCCTTCTCCTCCTCCTCAGCTCAGCTTTACTGTGCTTCCTTCTTCTTTTGTTTTTGGTGACCCTGTGTCACCCCCTAGGCTTGTGCCTGCTGCTGCCGCTGCTGCTGTGCGCCCTACGCCCACCGCTGCTGCCAGCTGCCCTGTGCCCGCCGCTGCTGCTGCTGCCAGCCGCCCTGTGCCTGCCGCCGCTGCTGCTGCTGCCAGCCGCCCTGTGCCCGCCGCCGCTGCTGCCAGCCGCCCTGCGCCCGCCGCTGATGCTGCTGCCCGCCGCCCTGTGCCTGCCGCCGCTGCCAGCCGCCCTGTGCCCGCCGCCGCTGCTGCTGCTGCCCGCCGCCCTGTGCCTGCCGCTGCTGCTGCCAGCCGCCCTGTGCCTGCCGCCGCTGCTGCCCGCCGCCCTGTGCCCGCCGCCGCTGCTGCTGCTGCCCGCCGCCCTGTGCCTGCCGCTGCTGCTGCCAGCCGCCCTGTGCCTGCCGCCGCTGCTGCCCGCCGCCCTGTGCCCGCCGCCGCTGCTGCCAGCCGCCCTGTGCCCGCCGCTGCTGCTGCTGCTGCCCGCCGCCCTGTGCCCGCCGCTGCCCGCCGCCCTGTGCCCGCCGCTGCTGCCGCTGCCCGCCGCCCTGTGCCCGCCACTGCTGCTGTGCGCCCTGTGTCTGCCGCAGCGATGCCTTCTCCTCCTCCTCAGCTCAGCTTTACTGTGCTTCCTTCCTCTTTTGTTTTTGGTGACCCTGTGTCACCCCCTAGGCTTGTGCCTGCTGCTGCCGCTGCTGCTGTGCGCCCTACGCCCACCGCTGCTGCCAGCCGCCCTGTGCCCGCCGCCGCTGCTGCCAGCCGCCCTGTGCCCGCCACCGCTGCTGCCAGCCGCCCTGTGCCCGCCGCTGCTGCTGCTGCTGCCAGCCGCCCTGTGCCCGCCGCTGCCCGCCGCCCTGTGCCCGCCGCTGCCCGCCGCCCTGTGCCCGCCACTGCTGCTGTGCGCCCTGTGTCTGCCGCAGCGATGCCTTCTCCTACTCCTCAGCTCAGCTTTACTGTGCTTCCTTCCTCTTTTGTTTTTGGTGACCCTGTGTCACCCCCTAGGCTTGTGCCTGCTGCTGCCGCTGCTGCTGTGCGCCCTACGCCCACCGCTGCTGCCAGCCGCCCTGTGCCCGCCGCCGCTGCTGCCAGCCGCCCTGTGCCCGCCACCGCTGCTGCCAGCCGCCCTGTGCCCGCCGCTGCTGCTGCTGCTGCCAGCCGCCCTGTGCCCGCCGCTGCCCGCCGCCCTGTGCCCGCCGCTACCCGCCGCCCTGTGCCCGCCACTGCTGCTGTGCGCCCTGTGTCTGCCGCAGCGATGCCTTCTCCTACTCCTCAGCTCAGCTTTACTGTGCTTCCTTCCTCTTTTGTTTTTGGTGACCCTGTGTCACCCCCTAGGCTTGTGCCTGCTGCTGCCGCTGCTGCTGTGCGCCCTACGCCCACCGCTGCTGCCAGCCGCCCTGTGCCCGCCGCCGCTGCTGCCCGCCGCCCTGTGCCCGCCGCTGCTGCTGCTGCCCGCCGCCCTGTGCCTGCCACTGCTGCCAGCCGCCCTGTGCCCGCCGCCGCTGCTGCCCGCCGCCCTGTGCCCGCCGCTGCTGCCGCTGCCCGCCGCCTTGTGACTGCCGCTGCCCGCCGCCTTGTGCCCGCCGCTGCCCGCCGCCCTGTGCCCGCCGCTGCTGCTGCTGCCAGGGGCCTTCAGATAATACCTCTCCCTGACTCTATGCTTTCTGGTTTCAGGCCTCCTCGCTATGCTCCTCGGTCTCGGAAGCGTCCCGCTTGTGCCGAGCCTGCTCGCCCCGCTAAGGTTCCTAGGCTTCCCTCCTCTTCTCCTGCCCCTGCCCCTCCGATCCCGCGGGTGGAGGTGGAGCCTGCCCTCCTGTTCCCTGGACCTAGGCCGGACTGGGTGGTGCAGGTGGAGGACTACCTGCAGGAGCGCCAGCAGGACTGGAAGGACTGGAAAAGGTCAAGTGAGCCACAGAGGCCATTTAGTCCTAGACACAATTACTCCTGTTATTTTTAAGAATTGATCCTTTTTCTCTTTGTGTTTCAGGAATAGAAGAGGAGCTGGAGTCTTGCAGTTAAGGGTGACGATCCGGATATGATCCTGCAGAAACAGAGGAGGATGGGAAAACACTGAAAGTGACAAAGAAAGAACATACAGTACAGGTAATTGTTTTTATATATATATATATATATATATATATATATATATATATATATATATAAATTTACAGTATTGAATTGTTGAAGTACAGAACATTTATTTGTTTGTTTGTTTTTCTTACAGAGAGATGGACCTTTAAACTGGGGGCCATGGAGAGGAGGAGTGGTGGAGGAGGAGGAGGCTTATATCCATGCTATACATAATACAGGTACATTGGAGACAACTATGAATTGCATTTGTCTCTCTAAGTATATTTAATATTTGTGTTTTGGTTTTTTTTCCCTGATCCCAGAGTCCGCCTGAGGTCCAGGCTGGGTCAGGAGGGCTGCAGAGGTCCTGAGGTGGGACTTTCGTGTGTCTGGCTCAAGAGACAAAGCACCATGGTCTGTGTGCTCCATGCTTCTCCATGATGACCTGTGTGCTGTCCACCAACCTGCAGGAGACGCCTCTGATGTCCCCTGTATCCCCGAGCAACAGCCCGGGAAAACACTGAAAGTGACAAAAGCAAAGAGTATACAGTACAGGTACATGTTTCAGTTTATCGTATTGAATTATTGAAGTACAGTACATTTACTTGTCTTTTTTTCTCACAGTGAGATGAAGTTTACAGTGGAGACTGTGGAGAGGAGGAGTGGAGGAGGAGGCTTATATCCATGTTGTCATCCAAAATACAGGTACACTTGACATTACTTGTATTTGTCCCTCCTCCAAATATATTGACTATTTGTATTTTTTGCACAAGGTCCAGGCTGGGTGAGGAGGGAGCCTGAGGCGGGACTGCCGTGTGACAAACTCACAACAGGCAAGTTTTTTATATTTATAGCATAAAGTATTGAAGAACAGTACATTTATTTGTGTCTTTTCTCTTCCAGTGAGATAGAAGTGTGGAGAGGAGGAGTGGAGGAGGAGGCTTATATCCATGTTGTCATAGAAAATACAGGTACACTTGACATTACTTGTATTTGTCCCTCCTCCAAGTATATTGACTATTTGTGTTTTTTGCACAAGGTCCAGGCTGGGTGAGGAGGGAGCCTGAGGTCCTGAGGCGGGACTGCCATGTGACAAACTCACAACAGGTAAGTTTTTTATATTTATAGCATAAAGTATTGAAGAACGGTACATTTATTTGTGTCTTTTCTCTTCCAGTGAGATAGACGTGTGGAGAGGAGGAGTGGAGGAGGAGGAGGCTTATATCCATGTATCTTATATCCAGGGACAGAAATGGAAGGCTAGTGGCCTTAGCCACTGCCAAACGTGTCAGTGATATTCAGGCTTTATCGGTGCGTCCGTCCTATATGCGATTCAGCACTGATAATGTCAGAGTGACCCTGCACCCCAATTCGGCCTTTATTCTAAAACTGGTTGATGCCTGTAAGTGGATGTGGACACCTACACACTTCTGCTGAGCAGCAGTGTTCACACAGCTTGTGCCCTGTCCGAGTGGCACATGGCATCCTTTACCAGCACTGTAATGCAACACAAGACAGTGAACATGAGGCCCTGGGAAACCTTAAACACCAAAACGTAAGTAATGCATTGTTCTACACACAACTCATTTTTAAGTGCGTTCATGGTGGACAACAAAATGTATTCTATTTAATTGTCTTCTGTTCTGTTGTCTTCTAAGATTCAGGAGGAGGACCACGCCTCAACCTCCCCCTGCTCCTCTCCAGCCAACCACAGCTCAGCTCAACCGCACCTTCAGTTACCCAGAAGCCCTATTTATCCAGGCCTATGCCGACAACACCGTCTGTCTCCGCTCTCTCGACCGCCTCCCTCCCACCTTGTGTCTCTCGTTTGTCCTTCAGCCTGAAGACCTCATCGTCTACAAAGTGGGGGTCCTGAATCGGCCCGGCTGACTACCTGAGACAGAGCCCCCTTCCTGACTCCCCTCCCAGCCGTCACATCTATCCATCGTCAATAAACATCTTAATCGTATTCCATTGTTGTGGCGTGGTCCTTGCTAGAGAAGACTTTCTGTCCCATATTAAGACACGTGTCAAGTGCCACAACCTAAACTTGACCTCAAAAAGCTGTTGAAAACATTAAGCAGCCAACAGCATAAGCAATGTTTATTTTTGTATGTCGTTTTTGAATAGCCCCTTATTTATTCTATTTAACTTGACTTCAATTATTCCACTTGTATTTATTTTTTATTTTTATTTTTATTCTAGCTGACGATAATAAATCTGTTTGCATGCATAATCTAGTCTTTGCATATCTACCACCAGATGCCACCAAAACATATTCAAACTCTAATAAATGTAATAGCTGCAAGATTCTTATTATAGACCTAATGATCCTGAATCTGGACACCGATTTCCTCCTCCACAGCCATAATAAAGGCGTTCTCCTGAGTGCGGGGCGTCTCTCAGCTGTGCTGAAGCAAGTACAGAGCAGTGGTTTGAACGTAACAAAGTCAAAGAAGTAAAGTACTGTACTTAGTTAAGGTACAGATACCTAAAATGTATACTTAAGTACAATTTAAAGAGGATACTTTTTACTTTTACTTCACTACATTTGAGAGCATGTATTTGTCCTTTCTACTCTACATTTTTCCAATTGAAAAGTCTATGTTTTTATTATTATTATTATTCTTTGAGACCTGCTGAAAAGCCTGAGGGCTTATTTTTTTAACACATTTGTAGTGTTAACAAACACAAATACAGAGAAAAAAAAACAAACAAAAACAAAACAATCAATGCAATTGTTTCTATTGAAAAAGTTAGCACAAATCAGCAACAAAATCACTACATTTGAAGCTTTAATAGATCTGAAATATGTACAAAATACTTTTTTCTCTTTAAGTAGACTTTTAAACAGGCACTTTAATACTTTGATATTTTATCTTCTTCTTATTATTATTTGGTTAATTTATTTGATTTATTTGATTTTTTGGTGGTCCGGTATCTGTACTTTTACTTACGTAACAAAATTGAGTACTTCTTCCGTGCCGAAGCAGAGTGCAATGCAAAGGGCCGAAGGCAACTCCAAGTATTTCAAATGAAAAAGCTGCGCTTCAAAATCAAACCATGAAACTGTGCCATATTCCATAACCATAAGCCAATGATACAGGCCGACTATAGCGCCCAAATCTCCACAAACATGGAGGTTTTGGTGTAGAAGATGAAGCGCGCACTGCACAGACGCACAGGTGCGTTCTCACGTCGGCGCGCACGCACGGCGCTGCTGTTGCCATGGATATGGCGCGTGTTTTGAATGATGCGCGCTCCTTGCAAACTTTGCAAACCTTGGCTGCGATCGCAAAGCTCTTCTTGAGAACTTTATTCGACGATTTCTGCGTAAAAGAGACGAAACTCCGAGAGATTTTCTCCGGAATTTCGACTGACCACCTTCTGCATCGGACTACCAGACTTTTGTGGGAAAAAGGTGAGGTTTGTCACTTTCATGGTTCATGTTAGTCCTTATGGGATTTTATCATGTTACTCAAAAAGCACCCATTAGTTAAGCGAAATGGCCCTTTATCAATGTCTAGGTCATGTTCATGGTAAAACATGTATGGAGGTAGAGGAACACTGCTTTTATTGTAACATTATAGTTAAGCATACAGGCCTTTTTTCCAAATGGATCAGGCTGTAATTCTTTAAAGATGCACCTGATTTTCTTGGACTGTGACAAATGCAGATTCCACATGAGCTCCCAATCCCTACAGTCCACTGTATTGTTGCATTCAAATGTGCCCATCCCCACAATTTAGATCCCAAAGCCTACCAAGTATAAGCTACCTAAGTTGAATCATAATATAGTCTACTACTTTAATACGGAATAAGAATACAGTTGTTATATATGAAATATACAATAAATAAAATAAAAAAAAACATGACTGAACAGAGTTAATGGAAGTAATATTTGAACATTCCAAATAAGGATGCTGGCTGCTAACATCGTGTCCCTGTCAAGGGTTTTCTAGCAGATTTCACCCCTCGTCTGTATGAGCTGCATTATTACCCACTGTACTTGAGACAACAGAGTTCAACCTGAGATAGAAGCACATGAAATGAAAATACATAGAGATGAGTCAAATGCAAAAAGAAAAGCAATGTTTGTGTCTAAAATAGAAACCAATCTTTTGTTTGAGTTTTTTAGCCATTGTTACGTTATTGGTTGCTACACCCCTCTTGTAATTTGTTCACGTGTTAATTAGGGATGGGACAATAAACAGTATCATTTATCATGATAAAAAGGTTAGACAATAATCGTTCGTGGGACATTTTCTATAACTGTGATAATGGCAAATAGAGATAATTGCCATTATAACACCAGAATGAGTTTTCATTTACAACCAAATACAGTTGTTTAAAATGTAATTATAAGATGTTTTAACTGTCAGCAACTTTAATATTTATCGTGATCTAATCGTTAATAGCCATTATTTTCGCCATAATAATTGCAACACCAAATTTGAATATGGCCCCATGCCTTGTGTTCATTGAACTCTTGAGGTTTTCAGCTCCGGTTTTGCTCCACTCTTAAGACGTGAGCTCTGATAGCACTGTTGTTTGACACATTCTGTTCCTCTCCACAGATCTGTGTGATCCTTGGCCCAGTGATCCATCAGGTGTCCAGATCTCCTGCACAGGACTGCGCCTCTAGAGCTAAGTCCACATACACAGACACACAGACACACACAGACACACACAGACACACACAGACACACACAGACACACACAGACACACACGCACACACAAGCACACACACACTGTTACAAATACCTGCTTCCACGATGGCTTCTCCTCCTCCTCAGCTCAGCTTTACTGTGCTTCCTTCCTCTTTTGTTTTTGGTGACCCTGTGTCACCCCCTAGGCTTGTGCCTGCTGCTGCCGCTGCTGCTGTGCGCCCTACGCCCACCGCTGCTGCCAGCCGCCCTGTGCCCGCCGCCGCTGCTGCCAGCCGCCCTGTGCCCGCCGCCGCTGCTGCTGCTGCCCGCCGCCCTGTGCCTGCTGCCGCTGCTGCCCGCCACCCTGTGCCCGCCGCTGCTGCCAGCCGCCCTGTGCCCGCCGCCGCTGCTGCCCGCCGCCCTGTGCCCGCCACTGCTGCTGTGCGCCCTGTGTCTGCCGCAGCGATGCCTTCTCCTCCTCCTCAGCTCAGCTTTACTGTGCTTCCTTCTTCTTTTGTTTTTGGTGACCCTGTGTCACCCCCTAGGCTTGTGCCTGCTGCTGCCGCTGCTGCTGTGCGCCCTACGCCCACCGCTGCTGCCAGCTGCCCTGTGCCCGCCGCTGCTGCTGCTGCCAGCCGCCCTGTGCCTGCCGCCGCTGCTGCTGCTGCTGCCAGCCGCCCTGTGCCCGCCGCCGCTGCTGCCAGCCGCCCTGCGCCCGCCGCTGATGCTGCTGCCCGCCGCCCTGTGCCCGCCGCCGCTGCTGCTGCTGCCCGCCGCCCTGTGCCTGCCGCTGCTGCTGCCAGCCGCCCTGTGCCTGCCGCCGCTGCTGCCCGCCGCCCTGTGCCCGCCGCCGCTGCTGCTGCTGCCCGCCGCCCTGTGCCTGCCGCTGCTGCTGCCAGCCGCCCTGTGCCTGCCGCCGCTGCTGCCCGCCGCCCTGTGCCCGCCGCCGCTGCTGCCAGCCGCCCTGTGCCCGCCGCTGCTGCTGCTGCTGCCCGCCGCCCTGTGCCCGCCGCTGCCCGCCGCCCTGTGCCCGCCGCTGCTGCTGCTGCTGCCCGCCGCCCTGTGCCCGCCGCTGCCCGCCGCCCTGTGCCCGCCGCTGCTGCCGCTGCCCGCCGCCCTGTGCCCGCCACTGCTGCTGTGCGCCCTGTGTCTGCCGCAGCGATGCCTTCTCCTCCTCCTCAGCTCAGCTTTACTGTGCTTCCTTCCTCTTTTGTTTTTGGTGACCCTGTGTCACCCCCTAGGCTTGTGCCTGCTGCTGCCGCTGCTGCTGTGCGCCCTACGCCCACCGCTGCTGCCAGCCGCCCTGTGCCCGCCGCCGCTGCTGCCAGCCGCCCTGTGCCCGCCACCGCTGCTGCCAGCCGCCCTGTGCCCGCCGCTGCTGCTGCTGCTGCCAGCCGCCCTGTGCCCGCCGCTGCCCGCCGCCCTGTGCCCGCCGCTGCCCGCCGCCCTGTGCCCGCCACTGCTGCTGTGCGCCCTGTGTCTGCCGCAGCGATGCCTTCTCCTACTCCTCAGCTCAGCTTTACTGTGCTTCCTTCCTCTTTTGTTTTTGGTGACCCTGTGTCACCCCCTAGGCTTGTGCCTGCTGCTGCCGCTGCTGCTGTGCGCCCTACGTCCACCGCTGCTGCCAGCCGCCCTGTGCCCGCCGCCGCTGCTGCCCGCCGCCCTGTGCCCGCCGCTGCTGCTGCTGCCCGCCGCCCTGTGCCTGCCACTGCTGCCAGCCGCCCTGTGCCCGCCGCCGCTGCTGCCCGCCGCCCTGTGCCCGCCACTGCCGCTGCCCGCCGCCTTGTGACTGCCGCTGCCCGCCGCCTTGTGCCCGCCGCTGCCCGCCGCCCTGTGCCCGCCGCTGCTGCTGCTGCCAGGGGCCTTCAGATAATACCTCTCCCTGACTCTATGCTTTCTGGTTTCAGGCCTCCTCGCTATGCTCCTCGGTCTCGGAAGCGTCCCGCTTGTGCCGAGCCTGCTCGCCCCGCTAAGGTTCCTAGGCTTCCCTCCTCTTCTCCTGCCCCTGCCCCTCCGATCCCGCGGGTGGAGGTGGAGCCTGCCCTCCTGTTCCCTGGACCTAGGCCGGACTGGGTGGTGCAGGTGGAGGACTACCTGCAGGAGCGCCAGCAGGACTGGAAGGACTGGAAAAGGTCAAGTGAGCCACAGAGGCCATTTAGTCCTAGACACAATTACTCCTGTTATTTTTAAGAATTGATCCTTTTTCTCTTTGTGTTTCAGGAATAGAAGAGGAGCTGGAGTCTTGCAGTTAAGGGTGACGATCCGGATATGATCCTGCAGAAACAGAGGAGGATGGGAAAACACTGAAAGTGACAAAGAAAGAACATACAGTACAGGTAATTGTTTTTTTATATATATATATATATAAATTTACAGTATTGAATTGTTGAAGTACAGAACATTTATTTGTTTGTTTGTTTTTCTTACAGAGAGATGGACCTTTAAACTGGGGGCCATGGAGAGGAGGAGTGGTGGAGGAGGAGGAGGTTTATATCCATGCTATACATAATACAGGTACATTGGAGACAACTATGAATTGCATTTGTCTCTCTAAGTATATTTAATATTTGTGTTTTGGGTTTTTTTCCCTGATCCCAGAGTCCGCCTGAGGTCCAGGCTGGGTCAGGAGGGCTGCAGAGGTCCTGAGGTGGGACTTTCGTGTGTCTGGCTCAAGAGACAAAGCACCATGGTCTGTGTGCTCCATGCTTCTCCATGATGACCTGTGTGCTGTCCACCAACCTGCAGGAGACGCCTCTGATGTCCCCTGTATCCCCGAGCAACAGCCCGGGAAAACACTGAAAGTGACAAAAGCAAAGAGTATACAGTACAGGTACATGTTTCAGTTTATCGTATTGAATTATTGAAGTACAGTACATTTACTTGTCTTTTTTTCTCACAGTGAGATGAAGTTTACAGTGGAGACTGTGGAGAGGAGGAGTGGAGGAGGAGGCTTATATCCATGTTGTCATCCAAAATACAGGTACACTTGACATTACTTGTATTTGTCCCTCCTCCAAATATATTGACTATTTGTATTTTTTGCACAAGGTCCAGGCTGGGTGAGGAGGGAGCCTGAGGCGGGACTGCCGTGTGACAAACTCACAACAGGCAAGTTTTTTATATTTATAGCATAAAGTATTGAAGAACAGTACATTTATTTGTGTCTTTTCTCTTCCAGTGAGATAGAAGTGTGGAGAGGAGGAGTGGAGGAGGAGGCTTATATCCATGTTGTCATAGAAAATACAGGTACACTTGACATTACTTGTATTTGTCCCTCCTCCAAGTATATTGACTATTTGTGTTTTTTGCACAAGGTCCAGGCTGGGTGAGGAGGGAGCCTGAGGTCCTGAGGCGGGACTGCCATGTGACAAACTCACAACAGGTAAGTTTTTTATATTTATAGCATAAAGTATTGAAGAACGGTACATTTATTTGTGTCTTTTCTCTTCCAGTGAGATAGACGTGTGGAGAGGAGGAGTGGAGGAGGAGGAGGCTTATATCCATGTATCTTATATCCAGGGACAGAAATGGAAGGCTAGTGGCCTTAGCCACTGCCAAACGTGTCAGTGATATTCAGGCTTTATCGGTGCGTCCGTCCTATATGCGATTCAGCACTGATAATGTCAGAGTGACCCTGCACCCCAATTCGGCCTTTATTCTAAAACTGGTTGATGCCTGTAAGTGGATGTGGACACCTACACACTTCTGCTGAGCAGCAGTGTTCACACAGCTTGTGCCCTGTCCGAGTGGCACATGGCATCCTTTACCAGCACTGTAATGCAACACAAGACAGTGAACATGAGGCCCTGGGAAACCTTAAACACCAAAACGTAAGTAATGCATTGTTCTACACACAACTCATTTTTAAGTGCGTTCATGGTGGACAACAAAATGTATTCTATTTAATTGTCTTCTGTTCTGTTGTCTTCTAAGATTCAGGAGGAGGACCACGCCTCAACCTCCCCCTGCTCCTCTCCAGCCAACCACAGCTCAGCTCAACCGCACCTTCAGTTACCCAGAAGCCCTATTTATCCAGGCCTATGCCGACAACACCGTCTGTCTCCGCTCTCTCGACCGCCTCCCTCCCACCTTGTGTCTCTCGTTTGTCCTTCAGCCTGAAGACCTCATCGTCTACAAAGTGGGGGTCCTGAATCGGCCCGGCTGACTACCTGAGACAGAGCCCCCTTCCTGACTCCCCTCCCAGCCGTCACATCTATCCATCGTCAATAAACATCTTAATCGTATTCCATTGTTGTGGCGTGGTCCTTGCTAGAGAAGACTTTCTGTCCCATATTAAGACACGTGTCAAGTGCCACAACCTAAACTTGACCTCAAAAAGCTGTTGAAAACATTAAGCAGCCAACAGCATAAGCAATGTTTATTTTTGTATGTCGTTTTTGAATAGCCCCTTATTTATTCTATTTAACTTGACTTCAATTATTCCACTTGTATTTATTTTTTATTTTTATTTTTATTCTAGCTGACGATAATAAATCTGTTTGCATGCATAATCTAGTCTTTGCATATCTACCACCAGATGCCACCAAAACATATTCAAACTCTAATAAATGTAATAGCTGCAAGATTCTTATTATAGACCTAATGATCCTGAATCTGGACACCGATTTCCTCCTCCACAGCCATAATAAAGGCGTTCTCCTGAGTGCGGGGCGTCTCTCAGCTGTGCTGAAGCAAGTACAGAGCAGTGGTTTGAATGTAACAAAGTCAAAGAAGTAAAGTACTGTACTTAGTTAAGGTACAGATACCTAAAATGTATACTTAAGTACAATTTAAAGAGGATACTTTTTACTTTTACTTCACTACATTTGAGAGCATGTATTTGTCCTTTCTACTCTACATTTTTCCAATTGAAAAGTCTATGTTTTTATTATTATTATTATTCTTTGAGACCTGCTGAAAAGCCTGAGGGCTTATTTTTTTAACACATTTGTAGTGTTAACAAACACAAATACAGAGAAAAAAAAACAAACAAAAACAAAACAATCAATGCAATTGTTTCTATTGAAAAAGTTAGCACAAATCAGCAACAAAATCACTACATTTGAAGCTTTAATAGATCTGAAATATGTACAAAATACTTTTTTCTCTTTAAGTAGACTTTTAAACAGGCACTTTAATACTTTGATATTTTATCTTCTTCTTATTATTATTTGGTTAATTTATTTGATTTATTTGATTTTTTGGTGGTCCGGTATCTGTACTTTTACTTACGTAACAAAATTGAGTACTTCTTCCGTGCCGAAGCAGAGTGCAATGCAAAGGGCCGAAGGCAACTCCAAGTATTTCAAATGAAAAAGCTGCGCTTCAAAATCAAACCATGAAACTGTGCCATATTCCATAACCATAAGCCAATGATACAGGCCGACTATAGCGCCCAAATCTCCACAAACATGGAGGTTTTGGTGTAGAAGATGAAGCGCGCACTGCACAGACGCACAGGTGCGTTCTCACGTCGGCGCGCACGCACGGCGCTGCTGTTGCCATGGATATGGCGCGTGTTTTGAATGATGCGCGCTCCTTGCAAACTTTGCAAACCTTGGCTGCGATCGCAAAGCTCTTCTTGAGAACTTTATTCGACGATTTCTGCGTAAAAGAGACGAAACTCCGAGAGATTTTCTCCGGAATTTCGACTGACCACCTTCTGCATCGGACTACCAGACTTTTGTGGGAAAAAGGTGAGGTTTGTCACTTTCATGGTTCATGTTAGTCCTTATGGGATTTTATCATGTTACTCAAAAAGCACCCATTAGTTAAGCGAAATGGCCCTTTATCAATGTCTAGGTCATGTTCATGGTAAAACATGTATGGAGGTAGAGGAACACTGCTTTTATTGTAACATTATAGTTAAGCATACAGGCCTTTTTTCCAAATGGATCAGGCTGTAATTCTTTAAAGATGCACCTGATTTTCTTGGACTGTGACAAATGCAGATTCCACATGAGCTCCCAATCCCTACAGTCCACTGTATTGTTGCATTCAAATGTGCCCATCCCCACAATTTAGATCCCAAAGCCTACCAAGTATAAGCTACCTAAGTTGAATCATAATATAGTCTACTACTTTAATACGGAATAAGAATACAGTTGTTATATATGAAATATACAATAAATAAAATAAAAAAAAACATGACTGAACAGAGTTAATGGAAGTAATATTTGAACATTCCAAATAAGGATGCTGGCTGCTAACATCGTGTCCCTGTCAAGGGTTTTCTAGCAGATTTCACCCCTCGTCTGTATGAGCTGCATTATTACCCACTGTACTTGAGACAACAGAGTTCAACCTGAGATAGAAGCACATGAAATGAAAATACATAGAGATGAGTCAAATGCAAAAAGAAAAGCAATGTTTGTGTCTAAAATAGAAACCAATCTTTTGTTTGAGTTTTTTAGCCATTGTTACGTTATTGGTTGCTACACCCCTCTTGTAATTTGTTCACGTGTTAATTAGGGATGGGACAATAAACAGTATCATTTATCATGATAAAAAGGTTAGACAATAATCGTTCGTGGGACATTTTCTATAACTGTGATAATGGCAAATAGAGATAATTGCCATTATAACACCAGAATGAGTTTTCATTTACAACCAAATACAGTTGTTTAAAATGTAATTATAAGATGTTTTAACTGTCAGCAACTTTAATATTTATCGTGATCTAATCGTTAATAGCCATTATTTTCGCCATAATAATTGCAACACCAAATTTGAATATGGCCCCATGCCTTGTGTTCATTGAACTCTTGAGGTTTTCAGCTCCGGTTTTGCTCCACTCTTAAGACGTGAGCTCTGATAGCACTGTTGTTTGACACATTCTGTTCCTCTCCACAGATCTGTGTGATCCTTGGCCCAGTGATCCATCAGGTGTCCAGATCTCCTGCACAGGACTGCGCCTCTAGAGCTAAGTCCACACACACAGACACACACAGACACACACAGACACACACAGACACACACGCACACACAAGCACACACACACTGTTACAAATACCTGCTTCCACGATGCCTTCTCCTCCTCCTCAGCTCAGCTTTACTGTGCTTCCTTCCTCTTTTGTTTTTGGTGACCCTGTGTCACCCCCTAGGCTTGTGCCTGCTGCTGCCGCTGCTGCTGTGCGCCCTACGCCCACCGCTGCTGCCAGCCGCCCTGTGCCCGCCGCCGCTGCTGCCAGCCGCCCTGTGCCCGCCGCTGCTGCTGCTGCCAGCCGCCCTGTGCCTGCTGCCGCTGCTGCTGCTGCCAGCTGCCCTGTGCCCGCCGCTGCTGCTGCTGCCAGCCGCCCTGTGCCTGCCGCCGCTGCTGCTGCTGCCAGCCGCCCTGTGCCCGCCGCCGCTGCTGCCAGCCGCCCTGCGCCCGCCGCTGATGCTGCTGCCCGCCGCCCTGTGCCCGCCGCCGCTGCTGCTGCTGCCCGCCGCCCTGTGCCTGCCGCTGCTGCTGCCAGCCGCCCTGTGCCTGCCGCCGCTGCTGCCCGCCGCCCTGTGCCCGCCGCCGCTGCTGCTGCTGCCCGCCGCCCTGTGCCTGCCGCTGCTGCTGCCAGCCGCCCTGTGCCTGCCGCCGCTGCTGCCCGCCGCCCTGTGCCCGCCGCCGCTGCTGCCAGCCGCCCTGTGCCCGCCGCTGCTGCTGCTGCTGCCCGCCGCCCTGTGCCCGCCGCTGCCCGCCGCCCTGTGCCCGCCGCTGCTGCCGCTGCCCGCCGCCCTGTGCCCGCCACTGCTGCTGTGCGCCCTGTGTCTGCCGCAGCGATGCCTTCTCCTCCTCCTCAGCTCAGCTTTACTGTGCTTCCTTCCTCTTTTGTTTTTGGTGACCCTGTGTCACCCCCTAGGCTTGTGCCTGCTGCTGCCGCTGCTGCTGTGCGCCCTACGCCCACCGCTGCTGCCAGCCGCCCTGTGCCCGCCGCCGCTGCTGCCAGCCGCCCTGTGCCCGCCACCGCTGCTGCCAGCCGCCCTGTGCCCGCCGCTGCTGCTGCTGCTGCCAGCCGCCCTGTGCCCGCCGCTGCCCGCCGCCCTGTGCCCGCCGCTGCCCGCCGCCCTGTGCCCGCCACTGCTGCTGTGCGCCCTGTGTCTGCCGCAGCGATGCCTTCTCCTACTCCTCAGCTCAGCTTTACTGTGCTTCCTTCCTCTTTTGTTTTTGGTGACCCTGTGTCACCCCCTAGGCTTGTGCCTGCTGCTGCCGCTGCTGCTGTGCGCCCTACGCCCACCGCTGCTGCCAGCCGCCCTGTGCCCGCCGCCGCTGCTGCCCGCCGCCCTGTGCCCGCCGCTGCTGCTGCTGCCCGCCGCCCTGTGCCTGCCACTGCTGCCAGCCGCCCTGTGCCCGCCGCCGCTGCTGCCCGCCGCCCTGTGCCCGCCGCTGCTGCCGCTGCCCGCCGCCTTGTGACTGCCGCTGCCCGCCGCCTTGTGCCCGCCGCTGCCCGCCGCCCTGTGCCCGCCGCTGCTGCTGCTGCCAGGGGCCTTCAGATAATACCTCTCCCTGACTCTATGCTTTCTGGTTTCAGGCCTCCTCGCTATGCTCCTCGGTCTCGGAAGCGTCCCGCTTGTGCCGAGCCTGCTCGCCCCGCTAAGGTTCCTAGGCTTCCCTCCTCTTCTCCTGCCCCTGCCCCTCCGATCCCGCGGGTGGAGGTGGAGCCTGCCCTCCTGTTCCCTGGACCTAGGCCGGACTGGGTGGTGCAGGTGGAGGACTACCTGCAGGAGCGCCAGCAGGACTGGAAGGACTGGAAAAGGTCAAGTGAGCCACAGAGGCCATTTAGTCCTAGACACAATTACTCCTGTTATTTTTAAGAATTGATCCTTTTTCTCTTTGTGTTTCAGGAATAGAAGAGGAGCTGGAGTCTTGCAGTTAAGGGTGACGATCCGGATATGATCCTGCAGAAACAGAGGAGGATGGGAAAACACTGAAAGTGACAAAGAAAGAACATACAGTACAGGTAATTGTTTTTATATATATATATATATATAAATTTACAGTATTGAATTGTTGAAGTACAGAACATTTATTTGTTTGTTTGTTTTTCTTACAGAGAGATGGACCTTTAAACTGGGGGCCATGGAGAGGAGGAGTGGTGGAGGAGGAGGAGGCTTATATCCATGCTATACATAATACAGGTACATTGGAGACAACTATGAATTGCATTTGTCTCTCTAAGTATATTTAATATTTGTGTTTTGGTTTTTTTTCCCTGATCCCAGAGTCCGCCTGAGGTCCAGGCTGGGTCAGGAGGGCTGCAGAGGTCCTGAGGTGGGACTTTCGTGTGTCTGGCTCAAGAGACAAAGCACCATGGTCTGTGTGCTCCATGCTTCTCCATGATGACCTGTGTGCTGTCCACCAACCTGCAGGAGACGCCTCTGATGTCCCCTGTATCCCCGAGCAACAGCCCGGGAAAACACTGAAAGTGACAAAAGCAAAGAGTATACAGTACAGGTACATGTTTCAGTTTATCGTATTGAATTATTGAAGTACAGTACATTTACTTGTCTTTTTTTCTCACAGTGAGATGAAGTTTACAGTGGAGACTGTGGAGAGGAGGAGTGGAGGAGGAGGCTTATATCCATGTTGTCATCCAAAATACAGGTACACTTGACATTACTTGTATTTGTCCCTCCTCCAAATATATTGACTATTTGTATTTTTTGCACAAGGTCCAGGCTGGGTGAGGAGGGAGCCTGAGGCGGGACTGCCGTGTGACAAACTCACAACAGGCAAGTTTTTTATATTTATAGCATAAAGTATTGAAGAACAGTACATTTATTTGTGTCTTTTCTCTTCCAGTGAGATAGAAGTGTGGAGAGGAGGAGTGGAGGAGGAGGCTTATATCCATGTTGTCATAGAAAATACAGGTACACTTGACATTACTTGTATTTGTCCCTCCTCCAAGTATATTGACTATTTGTGTTTTTTGCACAAGGTCCAGGCTGGGTGAGGAGGGAGCCTGAGGTCCTGAGGCGGGACTGCCATGTGACAAACTCACAACAGGTAAGTTTTTTATATTTATAGCATAAAGTATTGAAGAACGGTACATTTATTTGTGTCTTTTCTCTTCCAGTGAGATAGACGTGTGGAGAGGAGGAGTGGAGGAGGAGGAGGCTTATATCCATGTATCTTATATCCAGGGACAGAAATGGAAGGCTAGTGGCCTTAGCCACTGCCAAACGTGTCAGTGATATTCAGGCTTTATCGGTGCGTCCGTCCTATATGCGATTCAGCACTGATAATGTCAGAGTGACCCTGCACCCCAATTCGGCCTTTATTCTAAAACTGGTTGATGCCTGTAAGTGGATGTGGACACCTACACACTTCTGCTGAGCAGCAGTGTTCACACAGCTTGTGCCCTGTCCGAGTGGCACATGGCATCCTTTACCAGCACTGTAATGCAACACAAGACAGTGAACATGAGGCCCTGGGAAACCTTAAACACCAAAACGTAAGTAATGCATTGTTCTACACACAACTCATTTTTAAGTGCGTTCATGGTGGACAACAAAATGTATTCTATTTAATTGTCTTCTGTTCTGTTGTCTTCTAAGATTCAGGAGGAGGACCACGCCTCAACCTCCCCCTGCTCCTCTCCAGCCAACCACAGCTCAGCTCAACCGCACCTTCAGTTACCCAGAAGCCCTATTTATCCAGGCCTATGCCGACAACACCGTCTGTCTCCGCTCTCTCGACCGCCTCCCTCCCACCTTGTGTCTCTCGTTTGTCCTTCAGCCTGAAGACCTCATCGTCTACAAAGTGGGGGTCCTGAATCGGCCCGGCTGACTACCTGAGACAGAGCCCCCTTCCTGACTCCCCTCCCAGCCGTCACATCTATCCATCGTCAATAAACATCTTAATCGTATTCCATTGTTGTGGCGTGGTCCTTGCTAGAGAAGACTTTCTGTCCCATATTAAGACACGTGTCAAGTGCCACAACCTAAACTTGACCTCAAAAAGCTGTTGAAAACATTAAGCAGCCAACAGCATAAGCAATGTTTATTTTTGTATGTCGTTTTTGAATAGCCCCTTATTTATTCTATTTAACTTGACTTCAATTATTCCACTTGTATTTATTTTTTATTTTTATTTTTATTCTAGCTGACGATAATAAATCTGTTTGCATGCATAATCTAGTCTTTGCATATCTACCACCAGATGCCACCAAAACATATTCAAACTCTAATAAATGTAATAGCTGCAAGATTCTTATTATAGACCTAATGATCCTGAATCTGGACACCGATTTCCTCCTCCACAGCCATAATAAAGGCGTTCTCCTGAGTGCGGGGCGTCTCTCAGCTGTGCTGAAGCAAGTACAGAGCAGTGGTTTGAACGTAACAAAGTCAAAGAAGTAAAGTACTGTACTTAGTTAAGGTACAGATACCTAAAATGTATACTTAAGTACAATTTAAAGAGGATACTTTTTACTTTTACTTCACTACATTTGAGAGCATGTATTTGTCCTTTCTACTCTACATTTTTCCAATTGAAAAGTCTATGTTTTTATTATTATTATTATTCTTTGAGACCTGCTGAAAAGCCTGAGGGCTTATTTTTTTAACACATTTGTAGTGTTAACAAACACAAATACAGAGAAAAAAAAACAAACAAAAACAAAACAATCAATGCAATTGTTTCTATTGAAAAAGTTAGCACAAATCAGCAACAAAATCACTACATTTGAAGCTTTAATAGATCTGAAATATGTACAAAATACTTTTTTCTCTTTAAGTAGACTTTTAAACAGGCACTTTAATACTTTGATATTTTATCTTCTTCTTATTATTATTTGGTTAATTTATTTGATTTATTTGATTTTTTGGTGGTCCGGTATCTGTACTTTTACTTACGTAACAAAATTGAGTACTTCTTCCGTGCCGAAGCAGAGTGCAATGCAAAGGGCCGAAGGCAACTCCAAGTATTTCAAATGAAAAAGCTGCGCTTCAAAATCAAACCATGAAACTGTGCCATATTCCATAACCATAAGCCAATGATACAGGCCGACTATAGCGCCCAAATCTCCACAAACATGGAGGTTTTGGTGTAGAAGATGAAGCGCGCACTGCACAGACGCACAGGTGCGTTCTCACGTCGGCGCGCACGCACGGCGCTGCTGTTGCCATGGATATGGCGCGTGTTTTGAATGATGCGCGCTCCTTGCAAACTTTGCAAACCTTGGCTGCGATCGCAAAGCTCTTCTTGAGAACTTTATTCGACGATTTCTGCGTAAAAGAGACGAAACTCCGAGAGATTTTCTCCGGAATTTCGACTGACCACCTTCTGCATCGGACTACCAGACTTTTGTGGGAAAAAGGTGAGGTTTGTCACTTTCATGGTTCATGTTAGTCCTTATGGGATTTTATCATGTTACTCAAAAAGCACCCATTAGTTAAGCGAAATGGCCCTTTATCAATGTCTAGGTCATGTTCATGGTAAAACATGTATGGAGGTAGAGGAACACTGCTTTTATTGTAACATTATAGTTAAGCATACAGGCCTTTTTTCCAAATGGATCAGGCTGTAATTCTTTAAAGATGCACCTGATTTTCTTGGACTGTGACAAATGCAGATTCCACATGAGCTCCCAATCCCTACAGTCCACTGTATTGTTGCATTCAAATGTGCCCATCCCCACAATTTAGATCCCAAAGCCTACCAAGTATAAGCTACCTAAGTTGAATCATAATATAGTCTACTACTTTAATACGGAATAAGAATACAGTTGTTATATATGAAATATACAATAAATAAAATAAAAAAAAACATGACTGAACAGAGTTAATGGAAGTAATATTTGAACATTCCAAATAAGGATGCTGGCTGCTAACATCGTGTCCCTGTCAAGGGTTTTCTAGCAGATTTCACCCCTCGTCTGTATGAGCTGCATTATTACCCACTGTACTTGAGACAACAGAGTTCAACCTGAGATAGAAGCACATGAAATGAAAATACATAGAGATGAGTCAAATGCAAAAAGAAAAGCAATGTTTGTGTCTAAAATAGAAACCAATCTTTTGTTTGAGTTTTTTAGCCATTGTTACGTTATTGGTTGCTACACCCCTCTTGTAATTTGTTCACGTGTTAATTAGGGATGGGACAATAAACAGTATCATTTATCATGATAAAAAGGTTAGACAATAATCGTTCGTGGGACATTTTCTATAACTGTGATAATGGCAAATAGAGATAATTGCCATTATAACACCAGAATGAGTTTTCATTTACAACCAAATACAGTTGTTTAAAATGTAATTATAAGATGTTTTAACTGTCAGCAACTTTAATATTTATCGTGATCTAATCGTTAATAGCCATTATTTTCGCCATAATAATTGCAACACCAAATTTGAATATGGCCCCATGCCTTGTGTTCATTGAACTCTTGAGGTTTTCAGCTCCGGTTTTGCTCCACTCTTAAGACGTGAGCTCTGATAGCACTGTTGTTTGACACATTCTGTTCCTCTCCACAGATCTGTGTGATCCTTGGCCCAGTGATCCATCAGGTGTCCAGATCTCCTGCACAGGACTGCGCCTCTAGAGCTAAGTCCACATACACAGACACACAGACACACACAGACACACACAGACACACACAGACACACACGCACACACAAGCACACACACACTGTTACAAATACCTGCTTCCACGATGGCTTCTCCTCCTCCTCAGCTCAGCTTTACTGTGCTTCCTTCCTCTTTTGTTTTTGGTGACCCTGTGTCACCCCCTAGGCTTGTGCCTGCTGCTGCCGCTGCTGCTGTGCGCCCTACGCCCACCGCTGCTGCCAGCCGCCCTGTGCCCGCCGCCGCTGCTGCCAGCCGCCCTGTGCCCGCCGCCGCTGCTGCTGCTGCCCGCCGCCCTGTGCCTGCTGCCGCTGCTGCTGCCCGCCACCCTGTGCCCGCCGCTGCTGCCAGCCGCCCTGTGCCCGCCGCCGCTGCTGCCCGCCGCCCTGTGCCCGCCACTGCTGCTGTGCGCCCTGTGTCTGCCGCAGCGATGCCTTCTCCTCCTCCTCAGCTCAGCTTTACTGTGCTTCCTTCTTCTTTTGTTTTTGGTGACCCTGTGTCACCCCCTAGGCTTGTGCCTGCTGCTGCCGCTGCTGCTGTGCGCCCTACGCCCACCGCTGCTGCCAGCTGCCCTGTGCCCGCCGCTGCTGCTGCTGCCAGCCGCCCTGTGCCTGCCGCCGCTGCTGCTGCTGCCAGCCGCCCTGTGCCCGCCGCCGCTGCTGCCAGCCGCCCTGCGCCCGCCGCTGATGCTGCTGCCCGCCGCCCTGTGCCTGCCGCCGCTGCCAGCCGCCCTGTGCCCGCCGCCGCTGCTGCTGCTGCCCGCCGCCCTGTGCCTGCCGCTGCTGCTGCCAGCCGCCCTGTGCCTGCCGCCGCTGCTGCCCGCCGCCCTGTGCCCGCCGCCGCTGCTGCTGCTGCCCGCCGCCCTGTGCCTGCCGCTGCTGCTGCCAGCCGCCCTGTGCCTGCCGCCGCTGCTGCCCGCCGCCCTGTGCCCGCCGCCGCTGCTGCCAGCCGCCCTGTGCCCGCCGCTGCTGCTGCTGCTGCCCGCCGCCCTGTGCCCGCCGCTGCCCGCCGCCCTGTGCCCGCCGCTGCTGCCGCTGCCCGCCGCCCTGTGCCCGCCACTGCTGCTGTGCGCCCTGTGTCTGCCGCAGCGATGCCTTCTCCTCCTCCTCAGCTCAGCTTTACTGTGCTTCCTTCCTCTTTTGTTTTTGGTGACCCTGTGTCACCCCCTAGGCTTGTGCCTGCTGCTGCCGCTGCTGCTGTGCGCCCTACGCCCACCGCTGCTGCCAGCCGCCCTGTGCCCGCCGCCGCTGCTGCCAGCCGCCCTGTGCCCGCCACCGCTGCTGCCAGCCGCCCTGTGCCCGCCGCTGCTGCTGCTGCTGCCAGCCGCCCTGTGCCCGCCGCTGCCCGCCGCCCTGTGCCCGCCGCTGCCCGCCGCCCTGTGCCCGCCACTGCTGCTGTGCGCCCTGTGTCTGCCGCAGCGATGCCTTCTCCTACTCCTCAGCTCAGCTTTACTGTGCTTCCTTCCTCTTTTGTTTTTGGTGACCCTGTGTCACCCCCTAGGCTTGTGCCTGCTGCTGCCGCTGCTGCTGTGCGCCCTACGCCCACCGCTGCTGCCAGCCGCCCTGTGCCCGCCGCCGCTGCTGCCAGCCGCCCTGTGCCCGCCACCGCTGCTGCCAGCCGCCCTGTGCCCGCCGCTGCTGCTGCTGCTGCCAGCCGCCCTGTGCCCGCCGCTGCCCGCCGCCCTGTGCCCGCCGCTACCCGCCGCCCTGTGCCCGCCACTGCTGCTGTGCGCCCTGTGTCTGCCGCAGCGATGCCTTCTCCTCCTCCTCAGCTCAGCTTTACTGTGCTTCCTTCCTCTTTTGTTTTTGGTGACCCTGTGTCACCCCCTAGGCTTGTGCCTGCTGCTGCCGCTGCTGCTGTGCGCCCTACGCCCACCGCTGCTGCCAGCCGCCCTGTGCCCGCCGCCGCTGCTGCCCGCCGCCCTGTGCCCGCCGCTGCTGCTGCTGCCCGCCGCCCTGTGCCTGCCACTGCTGCCAGCCGCCCTGTGCCCGCCGCCGCTGCTGCCCGCCGCCCTGTGCCCGCCGCTGCTGCCGCTGCCCGCCGCCTTGTGACTGCCGCTGCCCGCCGCCTTGTGCCCGCCGCTGCCCGCCGCCCTGTGCCCGCCGCTGCTGCTGCTGCCAGGGGCCTTCAGATAATACCTCTCCCTGACTCTATGCTTTCTGGTTTCAGGCCTCCTCGCTATGCTCCTCGGTCTCGGAAGCGTCCCGCTTGTGCCGAGCCTGCTCGCCCCGCTAAGGTTCCTAGGCTTCCCTCCTCTTCTCCTGCCCCTGCCCCTCCGATCCCGCGGGTGGAGGTGGAGCCTGCCCTCCTGTTCCCTGGACCTAGGCCGGACTGGGTGGTGCAGGTGGAGGACTACCTGCAGGAGCGCCAGCAGGACTGGAAGGACTGGAAAAGGTCAAGTGAGCCACAGAGGCCATTTAGTCCTAGACACAATTACTCCTGTTATTTTTAAGAATTGATCCTTTTTCTCTTTGTGTTTCAGGAATAGAAGAGGAGCTGGAGTCTTGCAGTTAAGGGTGACGATCCGGATATGATCCTGCAGAAACAGAGGAGGATGGGAAAACACTGAAAGTGACAAAGAAAGAACATACAGTACAGGTAATTGTTTTTTTATATATATATATATATAAATTTACAGTATTGAATTGTTGAAGTACAGAACATTTATTTGTTTGTTTGTTTTTCTTACAGAGAGATGGACCTTTAAACTGGGGGCCATGGAGAGGAGGAGTGGTGGAGGAGGAGGAGGTTTATATCCATGCTATACATAATACAGGTACATTGGAGACAACTATGAATTGCATTTGTCTCTCTAAGTATATTTAATATTTGTGTTTTGGGTTTTTTTCCCTGATCCCAGAGTCCGCCTGAGGTCCAGGCTGGGTCAGGAGGGCTGCAGAGGTCCTGAGGTGGGACTTTCGTGTGTCTGGCTCAAGAGACAAAGCACCATGGTCTGTGTGCTCCATGCTTCTCCATGATGACCTGTGTGCTGTCCACCAACCTGCAGGAGACGCCTCTGATGTCCCCTGTATCCCCGAGCAACAGCCCGGGAAAACACTGAAAGTGACAAAAGCAAAGAGTATACAGTACAGGTACATGTTTCAGTTTATCGTATTGAATTATTGAAGTACAGTACATTTACTTGTCTTTTTTTCTCACAGTGAGATGAAGTTTACAGTGGAGACTGTGGAGAGGAGGAGTGGAGGAGGAGGCTTATATCCATGTTGTCATCCAAAATACAGGTACACTTGACATTACTTGTATTTGTCCCTCCTCCAAATATATTGACTATTTGTATTTTTTGCACAAGGTCCAGGCTGGGTGAGGAGGGAGCCTGAGGCGGGACTGCCGTGTGACAAACTCACAACAGGCAAGTTTTTTATATTTATAGCATAAAGTATTGAAGAACAGTACATTTATTTGTGTCTTTTCTCTTCCAGTGAGATAGAAGTGTGGAGAGGAGGAGTGGAGGAGGAGGCTTATATCCATGTTGTCATAGAAAATACAGGTACACTTGACATTACTTGTATTTGTCCCTCCTCCAAGTATATTGACTATTTGTGTTTTTTGCACAAGGTCCAGGCTGGGTGAGGAGGGAGCCTGAGGTCCTGAGGCGGGACTGCCATGTGACAAACTCACAACAGGTAAGTTTTTTATATTTATAGCATAAAGTATTGAAGAACGGTACATTTATTTGTGTCTTTTCTCTTCCAGTGAGATAGACGTGTGGAGAGGAGGAGTGGAGGAGGAGGAGGCTTATATCCATGTATCTTATATCCAGGGACAGAAATGGAAGGCTAGTGGCCTTAGCCACTGCCAAACGTGTCAGTGATATTCAGGCTTTATCGGTGCGTCCGTCCTATATGCGATTCAGCACTGATAATGTCAGAGTGACCCTGCACCCCAATTCGGCCTTTATTCTAAAACTGGTTGATGCCTGTAAGTGGATGTGGACACCTACACACTTCTGCTGAGCAGCAGTGTTCACACAGCTTGTGCCCTGTCCGAGTGGCACATGGCATCCTTTACCAGCACTGTAATGCAACACAAGACAGTGAACATGAGGCCCTGGGAAACCTTAAACACCAAAACGTAAGTAATGCATTGTTCTACACACAACTCATTTTTAAGTGCGTTCATGGTGGACAACAAAATGTATTCTATTTAATTGTCTTCTGTTCTGTTGTCTTCTAAGATTCAGGAGGAGGACCACGCCTCAACCTCCCCCTGCTCCTCTCCAGCCAACCACAGCTCAGCTCAACCGCACCTTCAGTTACCCAGAAGCCCTATTTATCCAGGCCTATGCCGACAACACCGTCTGTCTCCGCTCTCTCGACCGCCTCCCTCCCACCTTGTGTCTCTCGTTTGTCCTTCAGCCTGAAGACCTCATCGTCTACAAAGTGGGGGTCCTGAATCGGCCCGGCTGACTACCTGAGACAGAGCCCCCTTCCTGACTCCCCTCCCAGCCGTCACATCTATCCATCGTCAATAAACATCTTAATCGTATTCCATTGTTGTGGCGTGGTCCTTGCTAGAGAAGACTTTCTGTCCCATATTAAGACACGTGTCAAGTGCCACAACCTAAACTTGACCTCAAAAAGCTGTTGAAAACATTAAGCAGCCAACAGCATAAGCAATGTTTATTTTTGTATGTCGTTTTTGAATAGCCCCTTATTTATTCTATTTAACTTGACTTCAATTATTCCACTTGTATTTATTTTTTATTTTTATTTTTATTCTAGCTGACGATAATAAATCTGTTTGCATGCATAATCTAGTCTTTGCATATCTACCACCAGATGCCACCAAAACATATTCAAACTCTAATAAATGTAATAGCTGCAAGATTCTTATTATAGACCTAATGATCCTGAATCTGGACACCGATTTCCTCCTCCACAGCCATAATAAAGGCGTTCTCCTGAGTGCGGGGCGTCTCTCAGCTGTGCTGAAGCAAGTACAGAGCAGTGGTTTGAACGTAACAAAGTCAAAGAAGTAAAGTACTGTACTTAGTTAAGGTACAGATACCTAAAATGTATACTTAAGTACAATTTAAAGAGGATACTTTTTACTTTTACTTCACTACATTTGAGAGCATGTATTTGTCCTTTCTACTCTACATTTTTCCAATTGAAAAGTCTATGTTTTTATTATTATTATTATTCTTTGAGACCTGCTGAAAAGCCTGAGGGCTTATTTTTTTAACACATTTGTAGTGTTAACAAACACAAATACAGAGAAAAAAAAACAAACAAAAACAAAACAATCAATGCAATTGTTTCTATTGAAAAAGTTAGCACAAATCAGCAACAAAATCACTACATTTGAAGCTTTAATAGATCTGAAATATGTACAAAATACTTTTTTCTCTTTAAGTAGACTTTTAAACAGGCACTTTAATACTTTGATATTTTATCTTCTTCTTATTATTATTTGGTTAATTTATTTGATTTATTTGATTTTTTGGTGGTCCGGTATCTGTACTTTTACTTACGTAACAAAATTGAGTACTTCTTCCGTGCCGAAGCAGAGTGCAATGCAAAGGGCCGAAGGCAACTCCAAGTATTTCAAATGAAAAAGCTGCGCTTCAAAATCAAACCATGAAACTGTGCCATATTCCATAACCATAAGCCAATGATACAGGCCGACTATAGCGCCCAAATCTCCACAAACATGGAGGTTTTGGTGTAGAAGATGAAGCGCGCACTGCACAGACGCACAGGTGCGTTCTCACGTCGGCGCGCACGCACGGCGCTGCTGTTGCCATGGATATGGCGCGTGTTTTGAATGATGCGCGCTCCTTGCAAACTTTGCAAACCTTGGCTGCGATCGCAAAGCTCTTCTTGAGAACTTTATTCGACGATTTCTGCGTAAAAGAGACGAAACTCCGAGAGATTTTCTCCGGAATTTCGACTGACCACCTTCTGCATCGGACTACCAGACTTTTGTGGGAAAAAGGTGAGGTTTGTCACTTTCATGGTTCATGTTAGTCCTTATGGGATTTTATCATGTTACTCAAAAAGCACCCATTAGTTAAGCGAAATGGCCCTTTATCAATGTCTAGGTCATGTTCATGGTAAAACATGTATGGAGGTAGAGGAACACTGCTTTTATTGTAACATTATAGTTAAGCATACAGGCCTTTTTTCCAAATGGATCAGGCTGTAATTCTTTAAAGATGCACCTGATTTTCTTGGACTGTGACAAATGCAGATTCCACATGAGCTCCCAATCCCTACAGTCCACTGTATTGTTGCATTCAAATGTGCCCATCCCCACAATTTAGATCCCAAAGCCTACCAAGTATAAGCTACCTAAGTTGAATCATAATATAGTCTACTACTTTAATACGGAATAAGAATACAGTTGTTATATATGAAATATACAATAAATAAAATAAAAAAAAACATGACTGAACAGAGTTAATGGAAGTAATATTTGAACATTCCAAATAAGGATGCTGGCTGCTAACATCGTGTCCCTGTCAAGGGTTTTCTAGCAGATTTCACCCCTCGTCTGTATGAGCTGCATTATTACCCACTGTACTTGAGACAACAGAGTTCAACCTGAGATAGAAGCACATGAAATGAAAATACATAGAGATGAGTCAAATGCAAAAAGAAAAGCAATGTTTGTGTCTAAAATAGAAACCAATCTTTTGTTTGAGTTTTTTAGCCATTGTTACGTTATTGGTTGCTACACCCCTCTTGTAATTTGTTCACGTGTTAATTAGGGATGGGACAATAAACAGTATCATTTATCATGATAAAAAGGTTAGACAATAATCGTTCGTGGGACATTTTCTATAACTGTGATAATGGCAAATAGAGATAATTGCCATTATAACACCAGAATGAGTTTTCATTTACAACCAAATACAGTTGTTTAAAATGTAATTATAAGATGTTTTAACTGTCAGCAACTTTAATATTTATCGTGATCTAATCGTTAATAGCCATTATTTTCGCCATAATAATTGCAACACCAAATTTGAATATGGCCCCATGCCTTGTGTTCATTGAACTCTTGAGGTTTTCAGCTCCGGTTTTGCTCCACTCTTAAGACGTGAGCTCTGATAGCACTGTTGTTTGACACATTCTGTTCCTCTCCACAGATCTGTGTGATCCTTGGCCCAGTGATCCATCAGGTGTCCAGATCTCCTGCACAGGACTGCGCCTCTAGAGCTAAGTCCACATACACAGACACACAGACACACACAGACACACACAGACACACACAGACACACACGCACACACAAGCACACACACACTGTTACAAATACCTGCTTCCACGATGGCTTCTCCTCCTCCTCAGCTCAGCTTTACTGTGCTTCCTTCCTCTTTTGTTTTTGGTGACCCTGTGTCACCCCCTAGGCTTGTGCCTGCTGCTGCCGCTGCTGCTGTGCGCCCTACGCCCACCGCTGCTGCCAGCCGCCCTGTGCCCGCCGCCGCTGCTGCCAGCCGCCCTGTGCCCGCCGCCGCTGCTGCTGCTGCCCGCCGCCCTGTGCCTGCTGCCGCTGCTGCTGCCCGCCACCCTGTGCCCGCCGCTGCTGCCAGCCGCCCTGTGCCCGCCGCCGCTGCTGCCCGCCGCCCTGTGCCCGCCACTGCTGCTGTGCGCCCTGTGTCTGCCGCAGCGATGCCTTCTCCTCCTCCTCAGCTCAGCTTTACTGTGCTTCCTTCTTCTTTTGTTTTTGGTGACCCTGTGTCACCCCCTAGGCTTGTGCCTGCTGCTGCCGCTGCTGCTGTGCGCCCTACGCCCACCGCTGCTGCCAGCTGCCCTGTGCCCGCCGCTGCTGCTGCTGCCAGCCGCCCTGTGCCTGCCGCCGCTGCTGCTGCTGCCAGCCGCCCTGTGCCCGCCGCCGCTGCTGCCAGCCGCCCTGCGCCCGCCGCTGATGCTGCTGCCCGCCGCCCTGTGCCTGCCGCCGCTGCCAGCCGCCCTGTGCCCGCCGCCGCTGCTGCTGCTGCCCGCCGCCCTGTGCCTGCCGCTGCTGCTGCCAGCCGCCCTGTGCCTGCCGCCGCTGCTGCCCGCCGCCCTGTGCCCGCCGCCGCTGCTGCTGCTGCCCGCCGCCCTGTGCCTGCCGCTGCTGCTGCCAGCCGCCCTGTGCCTGCCGCCGCTGCTGCCCGCCGCCCTGTGCCCGCCGCCGCTGCTGCCAGCCGCCCTGTGCCCGCCGCTGCTGCTGCTGCTGCCCGCCGCCCTGTGCCCGCCGCTGCCCGCCGCCCTGTGCCCGCCGCTGCTGCCGCTGCCCGCCGCCCTGTGCCCGCCACTGCTGCTGTGCGCCCTGTGTCTGCCGCAGCGATGCCTTCTCCTCCTCCTCAGCTCAGCTTTACTGTGCTTCCTTCCTCTTTTGTTTTTGGTGACCCTGTGTCACCCCCTAGGCTTGTGCCTGCTGCTGCCGCTGCTGCTGTGCGCCCTACGCCCACCGCTGCTGCCAGCCGCCCTGTGCCCGCCGCCGCTGCTGCCAGCCGCCCTGTGCCCGCCACCGCTGCTGCCAGCCGCCCTGTGCCCGCCGCTGCTGCTGCTGCTGCCAGCCGCCCTGTGCCCGCCGCTGCCCGCCGCCCTGTGCCCGCCGCTGCCCGCCGCCCTGTGCCCGCCACTGCTGCTGTGCGCCCTGTGTCTGCCGCAGCGATGCCTTCTCCTACTCCTCAGCTCAGCTTTACTGTGCTTCCTTCCTCTTTTGTTTTTGGTGACCCTGTGTCACCCCCTAGGCTTGTGCCTGCTGCTGCCGCTGCTGCTGTGCGCCCTACGCCCACCGCTGCTGCCAGCCGCCCTGTGCCCGCCGCCGCTGCTGCCAGCCGCCCTGTGCCCGCCACCGCTGCTGCCAGCCGCCCTGTGCCCGCCGCTGCTGCTGCTGCTGCCAGCCGCCCTGTGCCCGCCGCTGCCCGCCGCCCTGTGCCCGCCGCTACCCGCCGCCCTGTGCCCGCCACTGCTGCTGTGCGCCCTGTGTCTGCCGCAGCGATGCCTTCTCCTACTCCTCAGCTCAGCTTTACTGTGCTTCCTTCCTCTTTTGTTTTTGGTGACCCTGTGTCACCCCCTAGGCTTGTGCCTGCTGCTGCCGCTGCTGCTGTGCGCCCTACGCCCACCGCTGCTGCCAGCCGCCCTGTGCCCGCCGCCGCTGCTGCCCGCCGCCCTGTGCCCGCCGCTGCTGCTGCTGCCCGCCGCCCTGTGCCTGCCACTGCTGCCAGCCGCCCTGTGCCCGCCGCCGCTGCTGCCCGCCGCCCTGTGCCCGCCGCTGCTGCCGCTGCCCGCCGCCTTGTGACTGCCGCTGCCCGCCGCCTTGTGCCCGCCGCTGCCCGCCGCCCTGTGCCCGCCGCTGCTGCTGCTGCCAGGGGCCTTCAGATAATACCTCTCCCTGACTCTATGCTTTCTGGTTTCAGGCCTCCTCGCTATGCTCCTCGGTCTCGGAAGCGTCCCGCTTGTGCCGAGCCTGCTCGCCCCGCTAAGGTTCCTAGGCTTCCCTCCTCTTCTCCTGCCCCTGCCCCTCCGATCCCGCGGGTGGAGGTGGAGCCTGCCCTCCTGTTCCCTGGACCTAGGCCGGACTGGGTGGTGCAGGTGGAGGACTACCTGCAGGAGCGCCAGCAGGACTGGAAGGACTGGAAAAGGTCAAGTGAGCCACAGAGGCCATTTAGTCCTAGACACAATTACTCCTGTTATTTTTAAGAATTGATCCTTTTTCTCTTTGTGTTTCAGGAATAGAAGAGGAGCTGGAGTCTTGCAGTTAAGGGTGACGATCCGGATATGATCCTGCAGAAACAGAGGAGGATGGGAAAACACTGAAAGTGACAAAGAAAGAACATACAGTACAGGTAATTGTTTTTTTATATATATATATATATAAATTTACAGTATTGAATTGTTGAAGTACAGAACATTTATTTGTTTGTTTGTTTTTCTTACAGAGAGATGGACCTTTAAACTGGGGGCCATGGAGAGGAGGAGTGGTGGAGGAGGAGGAGGTTTATATCCATGCTATACATAATACAGGTACATTGGAGACAACTATGAATTGCATTTGTCTCTCTAAGTATATTTAATATTTGTGTTTTGGGTTTTTTTCCCTGATCCCAGAGTCCGCCTGAGGTCCAGGCTGGGTCAGGAGGGCTGCAGAGGTCCTGAGGTGGGACTTTCGTGTGTCTGGCTCAAGAGACAAAGCACCATGGTCTGTGTGCTCCATGCTTCTCCATGATGACCTGTGTGCTGTCCACCAACCTGCAGGAGACGCCTCTGATGTCCCCTGTATCCCCGAGCAACAGCCCGGGAAAACACTGAAAGTGACAAAAGCAAAGAGTATACAGTACAGGTACATGTTTCAGTTTATCGTATTGAATTATTGAAGTACAGTACATTTACTTGTCTTTTTTTCTCACAGTGAGATGAAGTTTACAGTGGAGACTGTGGAGAGGAGGAGTGGAGGAGGAGGCTTATATCCATGTTGTCATCCAAAATACAGGTACACTTGACATTACTTGTATTTGTCCCTCCTCCAAATATATTGACTATTTGTATTTTTTGCACAAGGTCCAGGCTGGGTGAGGAGGGAGCCTGAGGCGGGACTGCCGTGTGACAAACTCACAACAGGCAAGTTTTTTATATTTATAGCATAAAGTATTGAAGAACAGTACATTTATTTGTGTCTTTTCTCTTCCAGTGAGATAGAAGTGTGGAGAGGAGGAGTGGAGGAGGAGGCTTATATCCATGTTGTCATAGAAAATACAGGTACACTTGACATTACTTGTATTTGTCCCTCCTCCAAGTATATTGACTATTTGTGTTTTTTGCACAAGGTCCAGGCTGGGTGAGGAGGGAGCCTGAGGTCCTGAGGCGGGACTGCCATGTGACAAACTCACAACAGGTAAGTTTTTTATATTTATAGCATAAAGTATTGAAGAACGGTACATTTATTTGTGTCTTTTCTCTTCCAGTGAGATAGACGTGTGGAGAGGAGGAGTGGAGGAGGAGGAGGCTTATATCCATGTATCTTATATCCAGGGACAGAAATGGAAGGCTAGTGGCCTTAGCCACTGCCAAACGTGTCAGTGATATTCAGGCTTTATCGGTGCGTCCGTCCTATATGCGATTCAGCACTGATAATGTCAGAGTGACCCTGCACCCCAATTCGGCCTTTATTCTAAAACTGGTTGATGCCTGTAAGTGGATGTGGACACCTACACACTTCTGCTGAGCAGCAGTGTTCACACAGCTTGTGCCCTGTCCGAGTGGCACATGGCATCCTTTACCAGCACTGTAATGCAACACAAGACAGTGAACATGAGGCCCTGGGAAACCTTAAACACCAAAACGTAAGTAATGCATTGTTCTACACACAACTCATTTTTAAGTGCGTTCATGGTGGACAACAAAATGTATTCTATTTAATTGTCTTCTGTTCTGTTGTCTTCTAAGATTCAGGAGGAGGACCACGCCTCAACCTCCCCCTGCTCCTCTCCAGCCAACCACAGCTCAGCTCAACCGCACCTTCAGTTACCCAGAAGCCCTATTTATCCAGGCCTATGCCGACAACACCGTCTGTCTCCGCTCTCTCGACCGCCTCCCTCCCACCTTGTGTCTCTCGTTTGTCCTTCAGCCTGAAGACCTCATCGTCTACAAAGTGGGGGTCCTGAATCGGCCCGGCTGACTACCTGAGACAGAGCCCCCTTCCTGACTCCCCTCCCAGCCGTCACATCTATCCATCGTCAATAAACATCTTAATCGTATTCCATTGTTGTGGCGTGGTCCTTGCTAGAGAAGACTTTCTGTCCCATATTAAGACACGTGTCAAGTGCCACAACCTAAACTTGACCTCAAAAAGCTGTTGAAAACATTAAGCAGCCAACAGCATAAGCAATGTTTATTTTTGTATGTCGTTTTTGAATAGCCCCTTATTTATTCTATTTAACTTGACTTCAATTATTCCACTTGTATTTATTTTTTATTTTTATTTTTATTCTAGCTGACGATAATAAATCTGTTTGCATGCATAATCTAGTCTTTGCATATCTACCACCAGATGCCACCAAAACATATTCAAACTCTAATAAATGTAATAGCTGCAAGATTCTTATTATAGACCTAATGATCCTGAATCTGGACACCGATTTCCTCCTCCACAGCCATAATAAAGGCGTTCTCCTGAGTGCGGGGCGTCTCTCAGCTGTGCTGAAGCAAGTACAGAGCAGTGGTTTGAACGTAACAAAGTCAAAGAAGTAAAGTACTGTACTTAGTTAAGGTACAGATACCTAAAATGTATACTTAAGTACAATTTAAAGAGGATACTTTTTACTTTTACTTCACTACATTTGAGAGCATGTATTTGTCCTTTCTACTCTACATTTTTCCAATTGAAAAGTCTATGTTTTTATTATTATTATTATTCTTTGAGACCTGCTGAAAAGCCTGAGGGCTTATTTTTTTAACACATTTGTAGTGTTAACAAACACAAATACAGAGAAAAAAAAACAAACAAAAACAAAACAATCAATGCAATTGTTTCTATTGAAAAAGTTAGCACAAATCAGCAACAAAATCACTACATTTGAAGCTTTAATAGATCTGAAATATGTACAAAATACTTTTTTCTCTTTAAGTAGACTTTTAAACAGGCACTTTAATACTTTGATATTTTATCTTCTTCTTATTATTATTTGGTTAATTTATTTGATTTATTTGATTTTTTGGTGGTCCGGTATCTGTACTTTTACTTACGTAACAAAATTGAGTACTTCTTCCGTGCCGAAGCAGAGTGCAATGCAAAGGGCCGAAGGCAACTCCAAGTATTTCAAATGAAAAAGCTGCGCTTCAAAATCAAACCATGAAACTGTGCCATATTCCATAACCATAAGCCAATGATACAGGCCGACTATAGCGCCCAAATCTCCACAAACATGGAGGTTTTGGTGTAGAAGATGAAGCGCGCACTGCACAGACGCACAGGTGCGTTCTCACGTCGGCGCGCACGCACGGCGCTGCTGTTGCCATGGATATGGCGCGTGTTTTGAATGATGCGCGCTCCTTGCAAACTTTGCAAACCTTGGCTGCGATCGCAAAGCTCTTCTTGAGAACTTTATTCGACGATTTCTGCGTAAAAGAGACGAAACTCCGAGAGATTTTCTCCGGAATTTCGACTGACCACCTTCTGCATCGGACTACCAGACTTTTGTGGGAAAAAGGTGAGGTTTGTCACTTTCATGGTTCATGTTAGTCCTTATGGGATTTTATCATGTTACTCAAAAAGCACCCATTAGTTAAGCGAAATGGCCCTTTATCAATGTCTAGGTCATGTTCATGGTAAAACATGTATGGAGGTAGAGGAACACTGCTTTTATTGTAACATTATAGTTAAGCATACAGGCCTTTTTTCCAAATGGATCAGGCTGTAATTCTTTAAAGATGCACCTGATTTTCTTGGACTGTGACAAATGCAGATTCCACATGAGCTCCCAATCCCTACAGTCCACTGTATTGTTGCATTCAAATGTGCCCATCCCCACAATTTAGATCCCAAAGCCTACCAAGTATAAGCTACCTAAGTTGAATCATAATATAGTCTACTACTTTAATACGGAATAAGAATACAGTTGTTATATATGAAATATACAATAAATAAAATAAAAAAAAACATGACTGAACAGAGTTAATGGAAGTAATATTTGAACATTCCAAATAAGGATGCTGGCTGCTAACATCGTGTCCCTGTCAAGGGTTTTCTAGCAGATTTCACCCCTCGTCTGTATGAGCTGCATTATTACCCACTGTACTTGAGACAACAGAGTTCAACCTGAGATAGAAGCACATGAAATGAAAATACATAGAGATGAGTCAAATGCAAAAAGAAAAGCAATGTTTGTGTCTAAAATAGAAACCAATCTTTTGTTTGAGTTTTTTAGCCATTGTTACGTTATTGGTTGCTACACCCCTCTTGTAATTTGTTCACGTGTTAATTAGGGATGGGACAATAAACAGTATCATTTATCATGATAAAAAGGTTAGACAATAATCGTTCGTGGGACATTTTCTATAACTGTGATAATGGCAAATAGAGATAATTGCCATTATAACACCAGAATGAGTTTTCATTTACAACCAAATACAGTTGTTTAAAATGTAATTATAAGATGTTTTAACTGTCAGCAACTTTAATATTTATCGTGATCTAATCGTTAATAGCCATTATTTTCGCCATAATAATTGCAACACCAAATTTGAATATGGCCCCATGCCTTGTGTTCATTGAACTCTTGAGGTTTTCAGCTCCGGTTTTGCTCCACTCTTAAGACGTGAGCTCTGATAGCACTGTTGTTTGACACATTCTGTTCCTCTCCACAGATCTGTGTGATCCTTGGCCCAGTGATCCATCAGGTGTCCAGATCTCCTGCACAGGACTGCGCCTCTAGAGCTAAGTCCACATACACAGACACACAGACACACACAGACACACACAGACACACACAGACACACACGCACACACAAGCACACACACACTGTTACAAATACCTGCTTCCACGATGGCTTCTCCTCCTCCTCAGCTCAGCTTTACTGTGCTTCCTTCCTCTTTTGTTTTTGGTGACCCTGTGTCACCCCCTAGGCTTGTGCCTGCTGCTGCCGCTGCTGCTGTGCGCCCTACGCCCACCGCTGCTGCCAGCCGCCCTGTGCCCGCCGCCGCTGCTGCCAGCCGCCCTGTGCCCGCCGCCGCTGCTGCTGCTGCCCGCCGCCCTGTGCCTGCTGCCGCTGCTGCTGCCCGCCACCCTGTGCCCGCCGCTGCTGCCAGCCGCCCTGTGCCCGCCGCTGCTGCCAGCCGCCCTGTGCCCGCCGCTGCTGCCAGCCGCCCTGTGCCCGCCGCCGCTGCTGCCCGCCGCCCTGTGCCCGCCACTGCTGCTGTGCGCCCTGTGTCTGCCGCAGCGATGCCTTCTCCTCCTCCTCAGCTCAGCTTTACTGTGCTTCCTTCTTCTTTTGTTTTTGGTGACCCTGTGTCACCCCCTAGGCTTGTGCCTGCTGCTGCCGCTGCTGCTGTGCGCCCTACGCCCACCGCTGCTGCCAGCCGCCCTGTGCCTGCCGCCGCTGCTGCTGCTGCCAGCCGCCCTGTGCCCGCCGCCGCTGCTGCCAGCCGCCCTGCGCCCGCCGCTGATGCTGCTGCCCGCCGCCCTGTGCCTGCCGCCGCTGCCAGCCGCCCTGTGCCCGCCGCCGCTGCTGCTGCTGCCCGCCGCCCTGTGCCTGCCGCTGCTGCTGCCAGCCGCCCTGTGCCTGCCGCCGCTGCTGCCCGCCGCCCTGTGCCCGCCGCCGCTGCTGCTGCTGCCCGCCGCCCTGTGCCTGCCGCTGCTGCTGCCAGCCGCCCTGTGCCTGCCGCCGCTGCTGCCCGCCGCCCTGTGCCCGCCGCCGCTGCTGCCAGCCGCCCTGTGCCCGCCGCTGCTGCTGCTGCTGCCCGCCGCCCTGTGCCCGCCGCTGCCCGCCGCCCTGTGCCCGCCGCTGCTGCCGCTGCCCGCCGCCCTGTGCCCGCCACTGCTGCTGTGCGCCCTGTGTCTGCCGCAGCGATGCCTTCTCCTACTCCTCAGCTCAGCTTTACTGTGCTTCCTTCCTCTTTTGTTTTTGGTGACCCTGTGTCACCCCCTAGGCTTGTGCCTGCTGCTGCCGCTGCTGCTGTGCGCCCTACGCCCACCGCTGCTGCCAGCCGCCCTGTGCCCGCCGCCGCTGCTGCCAGCCGCCCTGTGCCCGCCACCGCTGCTGCCAGCCGCCCTGTGCCCGCCGCTGCTGCTGCTGCTGCCAGCCGCCCTGTGCCCGCCGCTGCCCGCCGCCCTGTGCCCGCCGCTGCCCGCCGCCCTGTGCCCGCCACTGCTGCTGTGCGCCCTGTGTCTGCCGCAGCGATGCCTTCTCCTCCTCCTCAGCTCAGCTTTACTGTGCTTCCTTCCTCTTTTGTTTTTGGTGACCCTGTGTCACCCCCTAGGCTTGTGCCTGCTGCTGCCGCTGCTGCTGTGCGCCCTACGCCCACCGCTGCTGCCAGCCGCCCTGTGCCCGCCGCCGCTGCTGCCCGCCGCCCTGTGCCCGCCGCTGCTGCTGCTGCCCGCCGCCCTGTGCCTGCCACTGCTGCCAGCCGCCCTGTGCCCGCCGCCGCTGCTGCCCGCCGCCCTGTGCCCGCCGCTGCTGCCGCTGCCCGCCGCCTTGTGACTGCCGCTGCCCGCCGCCTTGTGCCCGCCGCTGCCCGCCGCCCTGTGCCCGCCGCTGCTGCTGCTGCCAGGGGCCTTCAGATAATACCTCTCCCTGACTCTATGCTTTCTGGTTTCAGGCCTCCTCGCTATGCTCCTCGGTCTCGGAAGCGTCCCGCTTGTGCCGAGCCTGCTCGCCCCGCTAAGGTTCCTAGGCTTCCCTCCTCTTCTCCTGCCCCTGCCCCTCCGATCCCGCGGGTGGAGGTGGAGCCTGCCCTCCTGTTCCCTGGACCTAGGCCGGACTGGGTGGTGCAGGTGGAGGACTACCTGCAGGAGCGCCAGCAGGACTGGAAGGACTGGAAAAGGTCAAGTGAGCCACAGAGGCCATTTAGTCCTAGACACAATTACTCCTGTTATTTTTAAGAATTGATCCTTTTTCTCTTTGTGTTTCAGGAATAGAAGAGGAGCTGGAGTCTTGCAGTTAAGGGTGACGATCCGGATATGATCCTGCAGAAACAGAGGAGGATGGGAAAACACTGAAAGTGACAAAGAAAGAACATACAGTACAGGTAATTGTTTTTATATATATATATATATATATATATATATATATATATATATATATATAAATTTACAGTATTGAATTGTTGAAGTACAGAACATTTATTTGTTTGTTTGTTTTTCTTACAGAGAGATGGACCTTTAAACTGGGGGCCATGGAGAGGAGGAGTGGTGGAGGAGGAGGAGGCTTATATCCATGCTATACATAATACAGGTACATTGGAGACAACTATGAATTGCATTTGTCTCTCTAAGTATATTTAATATTTGTGTTTTGGTTTTTTTTCCCTGATCCCAGAGTCCGCCTGAGGTCCAGGCTGGGTCAGGAGGGCTGCAGAGGTCCTGAGGTGGGACTTTCGTGTGTCTGGCTCAAGAGACAAAGCACCATGGTCTGTGTGCTCCATGCTTCTCCATGATGACCTGTGTGCTGTCCACCAACCTGCAGGAGACGCCTCTGATGTCCCCTGTATCCCCGAGCAACAGCCCGGGAAAACACTGAAAGTGACAAAAGCAAAGAGTATACAGTACAGGTACATGTTTCAGTTTATCGTATTGAATTATTGAAGTACAGTACATTTACTTGTCTTTTTTTCTCACAGTGAGATGAAGTTTACAGTGGAGACTGTGGAGAGGAGGAGTGGAGGAGGAGGCTTATATCCATGTTGTCATAGAAAATACAGGTACACTTGACATTACTTGTATTTGTCCCTCCTCCAAGTATATTGACTATTTGTGTTTTTTGCACAAGGTCCAGGCTGGGTGAGGAGGGAGCCTGAGGTCCTGAGGCGGGACTGCCATGTGACAAACTCACAACAGGTAAGTTTTTTATATTTATAGCATAAAGTATTGAAGAACGGTACATTTATTTGTGTCTTTTCTCTTCCAGTGAGATAGACGTGTGGAGAGGAGGAGTGGAGGAGGAGGAGGCTTATATCCATGTATCTTATATCCAGGGACAGAAATGGAAGGCTAGTGGCCTTAGCCACTGCCAAACGTGTCAGTGATATTCAGGCTTTATCGGTGCGTCCGTCCTATATGCGATTCAGCACTGATAATGTCAGAGTGACCCTGCACCCCAATTCGGCCTTTATTCTAAAACTGGTTGATGCCTGTAAGTGGATGTGGACACCTACACACTTCTGCTGAGCAGCAGTGTTCACACAGCTTGTGCCCTGTCCGAGTGGCACATGGCATCCTTTACCAGCACTGTAATGCAACACAAGACAGTGAACATGAGGCCCTGGGAAACCTTAAACACCAAAACGTAAGTAATGCATTGTTCTACACACAACTCATTTTTAAGTGCGTTCATGGTGGACAACAAAATGTATTCTATTTAATTGTCTTCTGTTCTGTTGTCTTCTAAGATTCAGGAGGAGGACCACGCCTCAACCTCCCCCTGCTCCTCTCCAGCCAACCACAGCTCAGCTCAACCGCACCTTCAGTTACCCAGAAGCCCTATTTATCCAGGCCTATGCCGACAACACCGTCTGTCTCCGCTCTCTCGACCGCCTCCCTCCCACCTTGTGTCTCTCGTTTGTCCTTCAGCCTGAAGACCTCATCGTCTACAAAGTGGGGGTCCTGAATCGGCCCGGCTGACTACCTGAGACAGAGCCCCCTTCCTGACTCCCCTCCCAGCCGTCACATCTATCCATCGTCAATAAACATCTTAATCGTATTCCATTGTTGTGGCGTGGTCCTTGCTAGAGAAGACTTTCTGTCCCATATTAAGACACGTGTCAAGTGCCACAACCTAAACTTGACCTCAAAAAGCTGTTGAAAACATTAAGCAGCCAACAGCATAAGCAATGTTTATTTTTGTATGTCGTTTTTGAATAGCCCCTTATTTATTCTATTTAACTTGACTTCAATTATTCCACTTGTATTTATTTTTTATTTTTATTTTTATTCTAGCTGACGATAATAAATCTGTTTGCATGCATAATCTAGTCTTTGCATATCTACCACCAGATGCCACCAAAACATATTCAAACTCTAATAAATGTAATAGCTGCAAGATTCTTATTATAGACCTAATGATCCTGAATCTGGACACCGATTTCCTCCTCCACAGCCATAATAAAGGCGTTCTCCTGAGTGCGGGGCGTCTCTCAGCTGTGCTGAAGCAAGTACAGAGCAGTGGTTTGAACGTAACAAAGTCAAAGAAGTAAAGTACTGTACTTAGTTAAGGTACAGATACCTAAAATGTATACTTAAGTACAATTTAAAGAGGATACTTTTTACTTTTACTTCACTACATTTGAGAGCATGTATTTGTCCTTTCTACTCTACATTTTTCCAATTGAAAAGTCTATGTTTTTATTATTATTATTATTCTTTGAGACCTGCTGAAAAGCCTGAGGGCTTATTTTTTTAACACATTTGTAGTGTTAACAAACACAAATACAGAGAAAAAAAAAACAAACAAAAACAAAACAATCAATGCAATTGTTTCTATTGAAAAAGTTAGCACAAATCAGCAACAAAATCACTACATTTGAAGCTTTAATAGATCTGAAATATGTACAAAATACTTTTTTCTCTTTAAGTAGACTTTTAAACAGGCACTTTAATACTTTGATATTTTATCTTCTTCTTATTATTATTTGGTTAATTTATTTGATTTATTTGATTTTTTGGTGGTCCGGTATCTGTACTTTTACTTACGTAACAAAATTGAGTACTTCTTCCGTGCCGAAGCAGAGTGCAATGCAAAGGGCCGAAGGCAACTCCAAGTATTTCAAATGAAAAAGCTGCGCTTCAAAATCAAACCATGAAACTGTGCCATATTCCATAACCATAAGCCAATGATACAGGCCGACTATAGCGCCCAAATCTCCACAAACATGGAGGTTTTGGTGTAGAAGATGAAGCGCGCACTGCACAGACGCACAGGTGCGTTCTCACGTCGGCGCGCACGCACGGCGCTGCTGTTGCCATGGATATGGCGCGTGTTTTGAATGATGCGCGCTCCTTGCAAACTTTGCAAACCTTGGCTGCGATCGCAAAGCTCTTCTTGAGAACTTTATTCGACGATTTCTGCGTAAAAGAGACGAAACTCCGAGAGATTTTCTCCGGAATTTCGACTGACCACCTTCTGCATCGGACTACCAGACTTTTGTGGGAAAAAGGTGAGGTTTGTCACTTTCATGGTTCATGTTAGTCCTTATGGGATTTTATCATGTTACTCAAAAAGCACCCATTAGTTAAGCGAAATGGCCCTTTATCAATGTCTAGGTCATGTTCATGGTAAAACATGTATGGAGGTAGAGGAACACTGCTTTTATTGTAACATTATAGTTAAGCATACAGGCCTTTTTTCCAAATGGATCAGGCTGTAATTCTTTAAAGATGCACCTGATTTTCTTGGACTGTGACAAATGCAGATTCCACATGAGCTCCCAATCCCTACAGTCCACTGTATTGTTGCATTCAAATGTGCCCATCCCCACAATTTAGATCCCAAAGCCTACCAAGTATAAGCTACCTAAGTTGAATCATAATATAGTCTACTACTTTAATACGGAATAAGAATACAGTTGTTATATATGAAATATACAATAAATAAAATAAAAAAAAACATGACTGAACAGAGTTAATGGAAGTAATATTTGAACATTCCAAATAAGGATGCTGGCTGCTAACATCGTGTCCCTGTCAAGGGTTTTCTAGCAGATTTCACCCCTCGTCTGTATGAGCTGCATTATTACCCACTGTACTTGAGACAACAGAGTTCAACCTGAGATAGAAGCACATGAAATGAAAATACATAGAGATGAGTCAAATGCAAAAAGAAAAGCAATGTTTGTGTCTAAAATAGAAACCAATCTTTTGTTTGAGTTTTTTAGCCATTGTTACGTTATTGGTTGCTACACCCCTCTTGTAATTTGTTCACGTGTTAATTAGGGATGGGACAATAAACAGTATCATTTATCATGATAAAAAGGTTAGACAATAATCGTTCGTGGGACATTTTCTATAACTGTGATAATGGCAAATAGAGATAATTGCCATTATAACACCAGAATGAGTTTTCATTTACAACCAAATACAGTTGTTTAAAATGTAATTATAAGATGTTTTAACTGTCAGCAACTTTAATATTTATCGTGATCTAATCGTTAATAGCCATTATTTTCGCCATAATAATTGCAACACCAAATTTGAATATGGCCCCATGCCTTGTGTTCATTGAACTCTTGAGGTTTTCAGCTCCGGTTTTGCTCCACTCTTAAGACGTGAGCTCTGATAGCACTGTTGTTTGACACATTCTGTTCCTCTCCACAGATCTGTGTGATCCTTGGCCCAGTGATCCATCAGGTGTCCAGATCTCCTGCACAGGACTGCGCCTCTAGAGCTAAGTCCACATACACAGACACACAGACACACACAGACACACACAGACACACACGCACACACAAGCACACACAAGCACACACACACTGTTACAAATACCTGCTTCCACGATGGCTTCTCCTCCTCCTCAGCTCAGCTTTACTGTGCTTCCTTCCTCTTTTGTTTTTGGTGACCCTGTGTCACCCCCTAGGCTTGTGCCTGCTGCTGCCGCTGCTGCTGTGCGCCCTACGCCCACCGCTGCTGCCAGCCGCCCTGTGCCCGCCGCCGCTGCTGCCAGCCGCCCTGTGCCCGCCGCCGCTGCTGCTGCTGCCCGCCGCCCTGTGCCTGCTGCCGCTGCTGCCCGCCACCCTGTGCCCGCCGCTGCTGCCAGCCGCCCTGTGCCCGCCGCCGCTGCTGCCCGCCGCCCTGTGCCCGCCACTGCTGCTGTGCGCCCTGTGTCTGCCGCAGCGATGCCTTCTCCTCCTCCTCAGCTCAGCTTTACTGTGCTTCCTTCTTCTTTTGTTTTTGGTGACCCTGTGTCACCCCCTAGGCTTGTGCCTGCTGCTGCCGCTGCTGCTGTGCGCCCTACGCCCACCGCTGCTGCCAGCTGCCCTGTGCCCGCCGCTGCTGCTGCTGCCAGCCGCCCTGTGCCTGCCGCCGCTGCTGCTGCTGCTGCCAGCCGCCCTGTGCCCGCCGCCGCTGCTGCCAGCCGCCCTGCGCCCGCCGCTGATGCTGCTGCCCGCCGCCCTGTGCCCGCCGCCGCTGCTGCTGCTGCCCGCCGCCCTGTGCCTGCCGCTGCTGCTGCCAGCCGCCCTGTGCCTGCCGCCGCTGCTGCCCGCCGCCCTGTGCCCGCCGCCGCTGCTGCTGCTGCCCGCCGCCCTGTGCCTGCCGCTGCTGCTGCCAGCCGCCCTGTGCCTGCCGCCGCTGCTGCCCGCCGCCCTGTGCCCGCCGCCGCTGCTGCCAGCCGCCCTGTGCCCGCCGCTGCTGCTGCTGCTGCCCGCCGCCCTGTGCCCGCCGCTGCCCGCCGCCCTGTGCCCGCCGCTGCTGCCGCTGCCCGCCGCCCTGTGCCCACCACTGCTGCTGTGCGCCCTGTGTCTGCCGCAGCGATGCCTTCTCCTCCTCCTCAGCTCAGCTTTACTGTGCTTCCTTCCTCTTTTGTTTTTGGTGACCCTGTGTCACCCCCTAGGCTTGTGCCTGCTGCTGCCGCTGCTGCTGTGCGCCCTACGCCCACCGCTGCTGCCAGCCGCCCTGTGCCCGCCGCCGCTGCTGCCAGCCGCCCTGTGCCCGCCACCGCTGCTGCCAGCCGCCCTGTGCCCGCCGCTGCTGCTGCTGCTGCCAGCCGCCCTGTGCCCGCCGCTGCCCGCCGCCCTGTGCCCGCCGCTGCCCGCCGCCCTGTGCCCGCCACTGCTGCTGTGCGCCCTGTGTCTGCCGCAGCGATGCCTTCTCCTACTCCTCAGCTCAGCTTTACTGTGCTTCCTTCCTCTTTTGTTTTTGGTGACCCTGTGTCACCCCCTAGGCTTGTGCCTGCTGCTGCCGCTGCTGCTGTGCGCCCTACGCCCACCGCTGCTGCCAGCCGCCCTGTGCCCGCCGCCGCTGCTGCCAGCCGCCCTGTGCCCGCCACCGCTGCTGCCAGCCGCCCTGTGCCCGCCGCTGCTGCTGCTGCTGCCAGCCGCCCTGTGCCCGCCGCTGCCCGCCGCCCTGTGCCCGCCGCTGCCCGCCGCCCTGTGCCCGCCACTGCTGCTGTGCGCCCTGTGTCTGCCGCAGCGATGCCTTCTCCTACTCCTCAGCTCAGCTTTACTGTGCTTCCTTCCTCTTTTGTTTTTGGTGACCCTGTGTCACCCCCTAGGCTTGTGCCTGCTGCTGCCGCTGCTGCTGTGCGCCCTACGCCCACCGCTGCTGCCAGCCGCCCTGTGCCCGCCGCCGCTGCTGCCCGCCGCCCTGTGCCCGCCGCTGCTGCTGCTGCCCGCCGCCCTGTGCCTGCCACTGCTGCCAGCCGCCCTGTGCCCGCCGCCGCTGCTGCCCGCCGCCCTGTGCCCGCCGCTGCTGCCGCTGCCCGCCGCCTTGTGCCCGCCGCTGCCCGCCGCCCTGTGCCCGCCGCTGCTGCTGCTGCCAGGGGCCTTCAGATAATACCTCTCCCTGACTCTATGCTTTCTGGTTTCAGGCCTCCTCGCTATGCTCCTCGGTCTCGGAAGCGTCCCGCTTGTGCCGAGCCTGCTCGCCCCGCTAAGGTTCCTAGGCTTCCCTCCTCTTCTCCTGCCCCTGCCCCTCCGATCCCGCGGGTGGAGGTGGAGCCTGCCCTCCTGTTCCCTGGACCTAGGCCGGACTGGGTGGTGCAGGTGGAGGACTACCTGCAGGAGCGCCAGCAGGACTGGAAGGACTGGAAAAGGTCAAGTGAGCCACAGAGGCCATTTAGTCCTAGACACAATTACTCCTGTTATTTTTAAGAATTGATCCTTTTTCTCTTTGTGTTTCAGGAATAGAAGAGGAGCTGGAGTCTTGCAGTTAAGGGTGACGATCCGGATATGATCCTGCAGAAACAGAGGAGGATGGGAAAACACTGAAAGTGACAAAGAAAGAACATACAGTACAGGTAATTGTTTTTTTATATATATATATATATAAATTTACAGTATTGAATTGTTGAAGTACAGAACATTTATTTGTTTGTTTGTTTTTCTTACAGAGAGATGGACCTTTAAACTGGGGGCCATGGAGAGGAGGAGTGGTGGAGGAGGAGGAGGCTTATATCCATGCTATACATAATACAGGTACATTGGAGACAACTATGAATTGCATTTGTCTCTCTAAGTATATTTAATATTTGTGTTTTGGTTTTTTTTCCCTGATCCCAGAGTCCGCCTGAGGTCCAGGCTGGGTCAGGAGGGCTGCAGAGGTCCTGAGGTGGGACTTTCGTGTGTCTGGCTCAAGAGACAAAGCACCATGGTCTGTGTGCTCCATGCTTCTCCATGATGACCTGTGTGCTGTCCACCAACCTGCAGGAGACGCCTCTGATGTCCCCTGTATCCCCGAGCAACAGCCCGGGAAAACACTGAAAGTGACAAAAGCAAAGAGTATACAGTACAGGTACATGTTTCAGTTTATCGTATTGAATTATTGAAGTACAGTACATTTACTTGTCTTTTTTTCTCACAGTGAGATGAAGTTTACAGTGGAGACTGTGGAGAGGAGGAGTGGAGGAGGAGGCTTATATCCATGTTGTCATCCAAAATACAGGTACACTTGACATTACTTGTATTTGTCCCTCCTCCAAATATATTGACTATTTGTATTTTTTGCACAAGGTCCAGGCTGGGTGAGGAGGGAGCCTGAGGCGGGACTGCCGTGTGACAAACTCACAACAGGCAAGTTTTTTATATTTATAGCATAAAGTATTGAAGAACAGTACATTTATTTGTGTCTTTTCTCTTCCAGTGAGATAGAAGTGTGGAGAGGAGGAGTGGAGGAGGAGGCTTATATCCATGTTGTCATAGAAAATACAGGTACACTTGACATTACTTGTATTTGTCCCTCCTCCAAGTATATTGACTATTTGTGTTTTTTGCACAAGGTCCAGGCTGGGTGAGGAGGGAGCCTGAGGTCCTGAGGCGGGACTGCCATGTGACAAACTCACAACAGGTAAGTTTTTTATATTTATAGCATAAAGTATTGAAGAACGGTACATTTATTTGTGTCTTTTCTCTTCCAGTGAGATAGACGTGTGGAGAGGAGGAGTGGAGGAGGAGGAGGCTTATATCCATGTATCTTATATCCAGGGACAGAAATGGAAGGCTAGTGGCCTTAGCCACTGCCAAACGTGTCAGTGATATTCAGGCTTTATCGGTGCGTCCGTCCTATATGCGATTCAGCACTGATAATGTCAGAGTGACCCTGCACCCCAATTCGGCCTTTATTCTAAAACTGGTTGATGCCTGTAAGTGGATGTGGACACCTACACACTTCTGCTGAGCAGCAGTGTTCACACAGCTTGTGCCCTGTCCGAGTGGCACATGGCATCCTTTACCAGCACTGTAATGCAACACAAGACAGTGAACATGAGGCCCTGGGAAACCTTAAACACCAAAACGTAAGTAATGCATTGTTCTACACACAACTCATTTTTAAGTGCGTTCATGGTGGACAACAAAATGTATTCTATTTAATTGTCTTCTGTTCTGTTGTCTTCTAAGATTCAGGAGGAGGACCACGCCTCAACCTCCCCCTGCTCCTCTCCAGCCAACCACAGCTCAGCTCAACCGCACCTTCAGTTACCCAGAAGCCCTATTTATCCAGGCCTATGCCGACAACACCGTCTGTCTCCGCTCTCTCGACCGCCTCCCTCCCACCTTGTGTCTCTCGTTTGTCCTTCAGCCTGAAGACCTCATCGTCTACAAAGTGGGGGTCCTGAATCGGCCCGGCTGACTACCTGAGACAGAGCCCCCTTCCTGACTCCCCTCCCAGCCGTCACATCTATCCATCGTCAATAAACATCTTAATCGTATTCCATTGTTGTGGCGTGGTCCTTGCTAGAGAAGACTTTCTGTCCCATATTAAGACACGTGTCAAGTGCCACAACCTAAACTTGACCTCAAAAAGCTGTTGAAAACATTAAGCAGCCAACAGCATAAGCAATGTTTATTTTTGTATGTCGTTTTTGAATAGCCCCTTATTTATTCTATTTAACTTGACTTCAATTATTCCACTTGTATTTATTTTTTATTTTTATTTTTATTCTAGCTGACGATAATAAATCTGTTTGCATGCATAATCTAGTCTTTGCATATCTACCACCAGATGCCACCAAAACATATTCAAACTCTAATAAATGTAATAGCTGCAAGATTCTTATTATAGACCTAATGATCCTGAATCTGGACACCGATTTCCTCCTCCACAGCCATAATAAAGGCGTTCTCCTGAGTGCGGGGCGTCTCTCAGCTGTGCTGAAGCAAGTACAGAGCAGTGGTTTGAACGTAACAAAGTCAAAGAAGTAAAGTACTGTACTTAGTTAAGGTACAGATACCTAAAATGTATACTTAAGTACAATTTAAAGAGGATACTTTTTACTTTTACTTCACTACATTTGAGAGCATGTATTTGTCCTTTCTACTCTACATTTTTCCAATTGAAAAGTCTATGTTTTTATTATTATTATTATTATTCTTTGAGACCTGCTGAAAAGCCTGAGGGCTTATTTTTTTAACACATTTGTAGTGTTAACAAACACAAATACAGAGAAAAAAAAACAAACAAAAACAAAACAATCAATGCAATTGTTTCTATTGAAAAAGTTAGCACAAATCAGCAACAAAATCACTACATTTGAAGCTTTAATAGATCTGAAATATGTACAAAATACTTTTTTCTCTTTAAGTAGACTTTTAAACAGGCACTTTAATACTTTGATATTTTATCTTCTTCTTATTATTATTTGGTTAATTTATTTGATTTATTTGATTTTTTGGTGGTCCGGTATCTGTACTTTTACTTACGTAACAAAATTGAGTACTTCTTCCGTGCCGAAGCAGAGTGCAATGCAAAGGGCCGAAGGCAACTCCAAGTATTTCAAATGAAAAAGCTGCGCTTCAAAATCAAACCATGAAACTGTGCCATATTCCATAACCATAAGCCAATGATACAGGCCGACTATAGCGCCCAAATCTCCACAAACATGGAGGTTTTGGTGTAGAAGATGAAGCGCGCACTGCACAGACGCACAGGTGCGTTCTCACGTCGGCGCGCACGCACGGCGCTGCTGTTGCCATGGATATGGCGCGTGTTTTGAATGATGCGCGCTCCTTGCAAACTTTGCAAACCTTGGCTGCGATCGCAAAGCTCTTCTTGAGAACTTTATTCGACGATTTCTGCGTAAAAGAGACGAAACTCCGAGAGATTTTCTCCGGAATTTCGACTGACCACCTTCTGCATCGGACTACCAGACTTTTGTGGGAAAAAGGTGAGGTTTGTCACTTTCATGGTTCATGTTAGTCCTTATGGGATTTTATCATGTTACTCAAAAAGCACCCATTAGTTAAGCGAAATGGCCCTTTATCAATGTCTAGGTCATGTTCATGGTAAAACATGTATGGAGGTAGAGGAACACTGCTTTTATTGTAACATTATAGTTAAGCATACAGGCCTTTTTTCCAAATGGATCAGGCTGTAATTCTTTAAAGATGCACCTGATTTTCTTGGACTGTGACAAATGCAGATTCCACATGAGCTCCCAATCCCTACAGTCCACTGTATTGTTGCATTCAAATGTGCCCATCCCCACAATTTGGATCCCAAAGCCTACCAAGTATAAGCTACCTAAGTTGAATCATAATATAGTCTACTACTTTAATACGGAATAAGAATACAGTTGTTATATATGAAATATACAATAAATAAAATTAAAAAAAACATGACTGAACAGAGTTAATGGAAGTAATATTTGAACATTCCAAATAAGGATGCTGGCTGCTAACATCGTGTCCCTGTCAAGGGTTTTCTAGCAGATTTCACCCCTCGTCTGTATGAGCTGCATTATTACCCACTGTACTTGAGACAACAGAGTTCAACCTGAGATAGAAGCACATGAAATGAAAATACATAGAGATGAGTCAAATGCAAAAAGAAAAGCAATGTTTGTGTCTAAAATAGAAACCAATCTTTTGTTTGAGTTTTTTAGCCATTGTTACGTTATTGGTTGCTACACCCCTCTTGTAATTTGTTCACGTGTTAATTAGGGATGGGACAATAAACAGTATCATTTATCATGATAAAAAGGTTAGACAATAATCGTTCGTGGGACATTTTCTATAACTGTGATAATGGCAAATAGAGATAATTGCCATTATAACACCAGAATGAGTTTTCATTTACAACCAAATACAGTTGTTTAAAATGTAATTATAAGATGTTTTAACTGTCAGCAACTTTAATATTTATCGTGATCTAATCGTTAATAGCCATTATTTTCGCCATAATAATTGCAACACCAAATTTGAATATGGCCCCATGCCTTGTGTTCATTGAACTCTTGAGGTTTTCAGCTCCGGTTTTGCTCCACTCTTAAGACGTGAGCTCTGATAGCACTGTTGTTTGACACATTCTGTTCCTCTCCACAGATCTGTGTGATCCTTGGCCCAGTGATCCATCAGGTGTCCAGATCTCCTGCACAGGACTGCGCCTCTAGAGCTAAGTCCACATACACAGACACACAGACACACACAGACACACACAGACACACACGCACACACAAGCACACACAAGCACACACACACTGTTACAAATACCTGCTTCCACGATGGCTTCTCCTCCTCCTCAGCTCAGCTTTACTGTGCTTCCTTCCTCTTTTGTTTTTGGTGACCCTGTGTCACCCCCTAGGCTTGTGCCTGCTGCTGCCGCTGCTGCTGTGCGCCCTACGCCCACCGCTGCTGCCAGCCGCCCTGTGCCCGCCGCCGCTGCTGCCAGCCGCCCTGTGCCCGCCGCCGCTGCTGCTGCTGCCCGCCGCCCTGTGCCTGCTGCCGCTGCTGCTGCCCGCCACCCTGTGCCCGCCGCTGCTGCCAGCCGCCCTGTGCCCGCCGCCGCTGCTGCCCGCCGCCCTGTGCCCGCCACTGCTGCTGTGCGCCCTGTGTCTGCCGCAGCGATGCCTTCTCCTCCTCCTCAGCTCAGCTTTACTGTGCTTCCTTCTTCTTTTGTTTTTGGTGACCCTGTGTCACCCCCTAGGCTTGTGCCTGCTGCTGCCGCTGCTGCTGTGCGCCCTACGCCCACCGCTGCTGCCAGCTGCCCTGTGCCCGCCGCTGCTGCTGCTGCCAGCCGCCCTGTGCCTGCCGCCGCTGCTGCTGCTGCCAGCCGCCCTGTGCCCGCCGCTGCCCGCCGCCCTGTGCCCGCCACTGCTGCTGTGCGCCCTGTGTCTGCCGCAGCGATGCCTTCTCCTACTCCTCAGCTCAGCTTTACTGTGCTTCCTTCCTCTTTTGTTTTTGGTGACCCTGTGTCACCCCCTAGGCTTGTGCCTGCTGCTGCCGCTGCTGCTGTGCGCCCTACGGTGCACAGCAGCAGCGTGGTCATGAGCTTTGGGTAATGACCAAAAGGACAAGATCGCGGATACAAGCGGCCGAAATGAGTTTTCTCCATAGAGTGGTTGGGCGCTCCCTTAGAGATAGGGTGAGCTCAGAGTAGAGCCGCTGCTCCTCCACGTTGAGAGGAGCCAGCTGAGATGGCTCAGGCATCTGTTCTGGATTCCTCCTGGACACTTCGCTTAGGGAGGAGGCCCCAGGAAAGACCCAGGACACGCTGGAGGGACTATGTCTCTCGGCTGGCCTGGGGATGCCTTGGCTGAAGGAAGTGTCTGGGGTGAAGGAAGTCTAGGAGTCCCTGTTTAGATTGTTGCCCCCGCGACCCGGCCCCGGATAAGCGGAAAAAAATGGATGGATGGCCAACTTCTGACATCAGACCAGAAAACTTGAGAGTGGGGGCAATTAATAAAACAAATTAATTTTTTATCAAAAGATTCTTCTTCTGAATGACAAAAAATACAAACTTTAACCTCAAATTTAAATCTTTTTTTTTTTTTTTTTTTTTTTTTTTTTTAAGAAACAGACCCACAGGGTAGATATTGTTTATAATCCTAAAATGAGTCTCCTTCACTTTTGGAGAAAGTGGTAACTCAAAAAATTTAGAGTATGCTTTCATTTTCGTAAACTGATTGTTAGAGCTGGGCATGTCCTTGAAGTTCTTTAAAGTCATTATACATTTTTTGTCTCATACCCTCATTAATGCACTTATTGTTACATTTAAAATCTAATAGATTATAATCATTCACCTTCAAGTTGGATAAGGATATCCTAACATTGGAATACTGAAGTGTACTTTTAATCAAATGGATTAATGGTGGAGGGATTGCTTTGCAAACTTTATGGAAAACTCTATACTCACAGTTAAGATGATATTTTTCTATAAAAGATGAAAAGTTTAGAATATTACCATCACAATCCATTAGATCCATAACAAATTTAATGTTTTTGTCAAACCAGTCCAGATTGAACATTGTTTTTCTCCACTCAGTATTGCTCTGACCCATGGGGAGAAAAATTATGGTTATATATAATTTTCCAAAACTGAAGGCTCTGCCTGTGAAACCTAGACAATGTAACTGGAATTTAATTAATTTTATAATCACATACAACATAACAGAAATTAAATTCCTCCAAGTTGTCAAAAGATGTACTTTGGTATGTTGTACCACATAGAGTTTTGTTGTGACAAGAAAGTTTTTAGCCATTTGATTTTGAATGTGCCAATCACTGCCTCAAAATCTAGTGCATTAATTCCACCCTTGTAAGTGGCCACTGCTCATTGGCGCATGACCCAAAAAAAATCTTTTTACTTCCGCATTTACTTCTTATTTAAAGGCCCAACGCCGGAAAACCTGTGACGTCAGAAACATGCTGTTCTGACCAATCAGAGCGCTAGCTGCTAGACCGGCGCTAGCGCGAGCGCAGAGCTCGGCTAGGCTAACTCTGACAAAACTTTTAGGCGATTTGACGAAAAAAAAAAAAAAAAAGAAAGTTAGTAAGATATTGTAAAAATACAGAGGAATCCCTACAAAATCTGTCGATGCCTTGTCAGCCGAACACGGGCAGTTTGATTTCACAAAAAATGCATTGTGCTTCTATGGGAGAATTCGTTCTGGGCCCGAGCTGCAGTACCTGGAGCGGCCACTAATCGATCTGGGGTCGCGGATAGAGGGGGGCGTGTGTTATCCAGTTCTTATTATAGATTCATGGCCTCTGCTTTCTACATGCGCTCAAACAACGAGGGAGGGCAGCCGGTTGTTTTATAGGTTTGCGCATGCGTACTAACGACCACAGCCGGCTCAAACAGCTCTGAATAAACCCACATGATCACCATGGGAACCTGATGGAAACCGGAAATGTGGGCGATTCCTACTGAGTGCGCATGTGCGGCAGTAGACGACAACAGCAGCGCCAACTTTCAACACAAGTGTCTAAAAATAAATTGCTTTTAGCGACAAGTCATTGTTTGTAGCTTTGCGTTTGTAGTAATTAGATGTTAGTTAGAAACAGTGAGCTAGTTTCAGGGCTATTTGTGTGAAATGAAGGATCCGGACGGAGCAGTGAGGATTCTGTCTCGTCTCTGTGTGTTTATGAAGGAGCGACAGTGTCAGTGGAGTAGCACTATTACACACGTGTGTGTGTGTTAGTGTGTGTTATTGTGGGACTATTACAAACGTGTAGAGGAACATGTGTGTTCTGGACCTACTCCGCTTTAGGGAAATACAGGACGTTTCTTCAGGAAAGACGTGGTTTTACATCTATGAGAGGTGAGTGTGAGCGCGCTGTTCTAACCATATTATAGATCCATGGTACTAACTTAGCTCTTAAGGGGATGGCAAGAGGAGAAATTTAATTTGTCAACTGGACATATGAATAGACCCTCCTAACTAACAGAAACTGTAAACAAATATGTGTTGTCCCAGAGTAATTTCATTGTAATGGGGTACTGTCGGAAAAAACATCCGCTAGGGGCGCTACGAGCATAGCGACCGGAAGTGAGCTTCGTGTCCCTCCATTGCCATTTACTTCAATGACAAATACTACACGGGAAAATGGCTTCAAAATATGGGTCGTGGACGTTAGTTTTATTAAAGGAGGAGTTGAAGAGAAGGGGAAAGTTGGTGTCCGGCCGAAAATGCCAACTTATTGAAAGGCATGCTTACCTTTGTGTATATTTAATAATGTATATTTGTTTGCTCCTAGTACACGGGTACACACTTTGCAGACTCGAAGCACTGGACCAAATGGGTATTACAGAGGCCGATGATGAAACTGCAAGAGAATATTGGATGACACTACCAGATTTTACGACTTCCAAGATCCCGAAAATGCCAATGAGCCGTATTACATCATACCTTGAAAGAATTATTTTTAGACATATTATTAGACATATTAGAAATTATTAGTATATGTTGAATTTAATGAAGCGTGACTGAAATTGTCTGTACAAAATCAATGGCGCATCTGTACACTTCCGGTCTCTACGCTCGCAGCGCCTCTAGCGGTATAAATTTCCTAGCCAGAACCCCATTAGCTCCTCCCTTCAGGCAGATATAAAGCAGTGTCCGCCAGCATCTGACCAGAACTGAAGAAGCAGCTTGGATGAGCTGCGAAACGTATTCAACCAAATAAACTCTGTCCAGTTGACAAATTAAATTTCTCCTGTTGCCATGGATTCTACCTGGACGATTGAGGGATTCTACACACATCTTAAGGGGATGTTTGTGACACATCGGGCAGTATTATAAGTGCACCTGTCTGACCAGTGCACTGTTGTTGTTAGTATCTCTTCATGAATGTACATGTTGTATAGTAAATGCATTACACATCTGTATACAGTCATATGCCATTCATATGGTTTCTAGATGCATTATTTATAATATATAATATAATATATAATTACATAGATAACAACAGTCCTGAAGGCTCAGCTGCATAAATAAGGTGTAGGAGTAGAAACAAACAGCTCACAAATAGCCCTGTTTGTACAAAGAGGGTGTCAAATACAGTCCAGTATACAAATATTAATAAACTATATGGCCTAGGTCCAGAATGGGCTCAGTATACATGCAATTAATGTGAGTAAAAGAAATATACTCTTTTGCAATTTAATTTGCATGCATAAAAAGTGGTGTTATTAAAGTGTTATGACTAAATGTTGATGTCCACCCCAAGTCTGCTTGCCTATCCGTAAAAGTCACCGCACGCTACTGCTGTCCATATATTGAGAATGAGAGAAATGTTGTTTTTTTTTCCCTTAAGTGAACTACCATTTATCAATACCCACTCCATAAATCCAAATGGAAGCGTTAAGAAGTTTAAATGCACCTTCAAATATTAATATGCATGTAAATGATTCAGTCCACAGCGAACTTCAATAGCCCTGTTCTCATAAAGCGCTTTGAGTTTAACGGGACGTCCCAGAAAATAACCCCTAATCCATCGGTGGAGCAGCTTTCTTTGTGCGCCTTTACGCGAGGCTGTGGACCATTTCTCTCCCGGTAACATGTTTCACCACTCTTTTCCCGCTAGCCCAGGACAATGTAGCTGTCAGCGGTGACTTGATGCGATGCGAGAGCTCCGTGGAGGCCGTACTCTCTGTGCGTCACGAAGCGGCGTACATGGAGCGGTGTGTACGCGCGCAACTGAACCGTGAGCGCCTCATGACTAAATAAAGAGAATCACTCGACTTTTTACCAGCGCTTTTTATAGAACTGTTATGGTATTCCCAATAAAGTGCATAAGCTTCCCTCCTGTGTCTTCTCCATTAATTAAACATGCTGTTTTTAGTTTGATATTGGATCAAATTAACCCAATAATATACCAAACAAAAGCTAAATTGTGCATGTTGGAACTGCAAATTAGGCCAAAAAAAACAAACAAAAAAAAAGCCTACTATATATGCATAACTAATAGGCTAGATGAACTAAAGTGCAAGGCAAGATAATACTATACAAAACTACAGCAGTGAATGACTTTTTTCAATATCTTCTCCTTTTTCCATCCCTCTCTTGACCTAGCTCTATAGCACCAATGTATATTATCAAAACATGCCAATGTAGCCTGTACTTTGCTGGTGTTTTTGTCCTCTAGAGCATGATCAAGGCTGCCATCTTGATACCATTTGGGACTACTGTATGTAAATGAGGGAGAGACCCAGAGGCAAAATAACCAGACCAATGTTTAACCACATTACAGCAGATGTGTACATGAATGTAGACTCTTGGGGTTTCATAGCCATCTTCATCAATTTTAATATACAGAAAAAAGGTTGAAGATACTTTTATTTAAATTAAAAAGTGTAGTGAACTGTACAAAACTATCACAAAAATAACATCAACTAGTTATATCACAATTAGCATTTCACATGATGGATTTTCATTTTAAAGGTGCACTGTGTAACTGACGGTGGGCCTGCCATCTGCTTGTCTCCATGATGTTACGATGTTATTAATGCCTGGAATCTTCCACCGTATGGCATTAGAAGTGTCTTGCATTTATACATTTGTATGTGTTTATTGCACACAAATGCCTTGAGACACGTAAGGTAATTTTTTTTAGCAATTAACAGGAACTCCTCTCCACAGGTCTCATTTATAAAACTTGGAATTCATGTGTGTATGTATGGACAAAACACAATTTTCTTCCAACTTGATCTGGACCACTCATTTCCTGATCAAATTGTCTTTCTAGCCAATCTTTTTATAGGTTTCATTGTCAACATTTTTGTACATATACACACACTTTATAAATAACGTAACTCGGCCTGGTGAACTTAGAAGTTACCTGCATGTCCCCATGGAGATTAGTTCAGTGCCTAATTGTGGAACATTCCAGGCAAAGCAATAACATCAGATGGTAGACCCCCCTCTAGAAAAGTTACATAACCCAACTTTAAAAATGCAGTCCTCTTCTGGGTTCAACAAAATAAAGGTATGCTACCCACTGTTTTATTCAACAGCCAAATACTACTACCAGTGGTGGATGAAGTACTACATTTTACAGATACAAGGGCAAAAGATTACTCAAAAAGTATCACATGAAAAAAAAATCTATTTAAGTAAAACTATTGAAGTACCTGTTTAATAATGTACTTAAAGAATAAAAAGTAAAAATCTTTTGCAGATATTTTGAAAAAGAATTTAGCTGATTTTAAGGGATTCAGTTGATTTCTTAATTCTTCTAGCTGTTTTTGTGTATTTAGTTTCAGTTGGGACATTAACACAAATGAAATAGTCTCAAACCTTAAAGAAAAGTACTATTTACTTTTCTGCAGGAGTAGAAATGCTCTCAAATGTAGTGATGTAAAAGTAAAAAGTATCCACTGTAAAATGTGTTTAAGTAAAGTACAGATACCTAAAAAATGTAGTATACTTTTACTTTTGTACTTTGTTACATTCAAAACACTGACTACTACTTACTGCGTTAGGCATTGCGACAAGCATAATTAAAAAAAAACAAAAAACGTTACATTTCTCGATACTTCTGCATTATCCTGTGTATTTCTAACACACAATATGGCCTCTTTCTCTTTAGCTGCTCCTGTTACTTACTCCATTGTTTTTCCTGGTGGATTAGCCTGGGGGATGTCTGCAGGGCCTGGGACCGCAGGGAGTAGAGAAGAGGGGTGGGGTGAGGGGGGGACTGTCTACGTTGCTGTGGGACGTCCTCCGGGGCCCCCGCACTGTCCTGGCATGGCTTTGTACTGTCTCACTTCAAAGCTATCCGCCCCATAAGAGAGACCGATGGAGGAGCCACAATGCAGTCGCCATCGTTCTACCTGATACTGCAAGCGTGTAAAGGTGATGTAGCTTTGTTCTGCGACTACTACAGTTTAAAGAGTTGAAAGACATGAAAGATCCACTGTGTAACTTTTCTAAGCGAGGGTTTATTACTTGCTTCTTGTAGAGATGTTTGCCAGTGCTCCACAGTATGGCATTTAAGGGGCCCATATTACACTGTTTTCTGATTTATGTTCTAATGTTGTTTCCTCATCACAAACATACCTGGAGTTGTGTTTTGTTTGTTTGTTTGTCCTCCTCCTCCCCCACTGCCCTCACACTCTCCAAGCAGGATGTGACTAAGACATTTAAAAGGCAAAACCCACGGAAAGCCCCAGGTCCGGACGGTGTCTCTCCTTCCACCCTGAGACACTGCGCTGAAGAACTGGCTCCTGTCTTCACGGACATCTTTAACATCTCCCTGGAGTTATGCCATGTCCCAGCCTGCTTCAAGCTGTCCACCATTGTTCCCGTCCCCAAGAAGCCCAGGATCACCGGACTTAACGACTACAGGCCTGTGGCGCTGACGTCTGTAGTCATGAAGTCATTTGAGCGCCTGGTTCTGCCTCACCTCAAGTCCTTCACCTCCCCCCTCCTGGACCCTCTGCAGTTCGCCTACAGAGCCAATCGGTCTGTAGACGACGCCATCAACCTGGCCCTCCACTTCATCCTTCAGCATCTGGACTCCCCGGGAACCTACGCCAGGATCCTGTTTGTGGACTTCAGCTCTGCATTCAACACAATCCTCCCTGCTCTGCTCCAGGACAAGCTCGTCCAGCTCAACGTGCCTGACTCCACCTGCAGGTGGATCACTGACTTCCTGACGGACCGGAGGCAGTGCGTGCGGCTGGGGAAGAATGTCTCGGACACTCGGACTATAAGCACAGGATCTCCACAGGGCTGTGTACTTTCTCCCCTGCTCTTCTCCCTGTACACCAACTGCTGCACCTCCAGCCACGACTCCGTGAAACTGGTTAAGTTTGCGGATGACACCACCCTCATCGGGCTCATCTCGGACAGCGATGAGTCTGCCTACAGGAGGGAGGTGGACCGGCTGGTGTCCTGGTGCAGCAGCAACAACCTGGAGCTCAACGCCCAGAAGACAGTGGAGATGATCGTGGACTTCAGGAAAGTCACAGCCCCCCTGCCTCTCCTCACCCTGACAGACTCCTCCATCACCACTGTGGACTCCTTCCGCTTCCTGGGCACCTGCATCACCCACGACCTCAAGTGGGAGCCGACCATCAGCTCCCTCATCAAGAAAGCCCAGCAGAGGATGTACTTCCTGCGGCAGCTGAGGAAAGCCAAGCTGCCTGCCCAGATGATGGTGCAGTTTTACACGGCCATCATTGAGTCCATCCTCACCTCCTCCATCACTGTGTGGTACGCTGGGGCCACTGCCAGGGACAGACAGCGACTGCAGCGCATTGTGCGCTCTGCTGAGAAGGTGATCGGCTGTAGCCTTCCATCTCTTCAGGACCTGTACGTCTCCAGGACTCGGGGGCGTGCAGGCCGGATAGCAGCTGACCCCTCTCACCCTGGACATGGACTATTCGAGCCACTTCCCTCTGGCAGAAGGCTACGGTCCATACGGACCAGAACCTCTCGCCATAAGAACAGTTTCTTCCCCTCTGCTGTTGGACTCATAAACACTTTATGAACACTTATAACACCTGTACTAAGGACACTTTATAATACCAGTCACTTTAAATAAGTCATGTCACGTCACTTGCTCTTTTGCACTGTCGGTTTGCACTGTTGTTCTGATGCTCTGTATATACTTGAATATTTTTATTTTTATTATATATCTTAATCTTTTTGCATGCTCTTACTTTATTCAAATAGTGATACTTTATTATCATTATTATTATTATTATCCTTTATAACTGTGATATCTCTACTTGTATTATTATTATTATTATTATTATTCAGTGTTCTATGTTGCACCTTATCACCAAAGCAAGTTCCTAGTCTGTGAATTGTGTTCACTGACAATGGCAATAAAAGCTTTTCTGATTCTGATTCTGATTCTGATTTACACATGTTTAACACACAAACCCTGCATGTTTAGGCTGAGTTCTTCTCTCAAACAAAAAAACACTCTGTTCCACCTTGTGATGTCATGAGGTAATACAGGATGTGCTCTGCTGTGCTTTAAAAAAAACAAAACAAACAAACTCTGCACATCTTCACTAGAATCATTTGGACAGTTTGTAATTTCCAGTCTCTATTGAACTAAAGGTAAAATGTAGCTGTTAACTTCATGACAAACTACAATTTCATGACATCACAAGGTGGAACAGAGCATTTTGAGCTTTGGAGATGTAGACATACTAGAAATAAAGAATTATTCAAACATGGTAACATTATAACATGGCTAAAAGCTGCGCGATATAGGACCTTTAACTTGTCTTACTTGTATTCTCGTACATAATAGATAAATACCTTGTTTCCATGGAGATAGATCATTTGAATGCCATTTAATGAATTTCAGAAAGGGCAATAGCTTATCCGTAGAGACCTTGAGCATCCAAAAGAAAGGTTGCATAGTGCACCTTGAATAATGTTTTATATGTTGTGTATTTTCCACTGTAAAAAGGCTGTGGTTAAAATATGCAAGGATAGAGGTTTCTAATTGTATCATATCTGAAGATGGTTGATTCTGATTAACCAGAAATGGTATAACAGTGGGTGGCAGCAGTTTATCAGCTTTATTCAGCACATGCAACTGGTGCAAACACACAAATCAAGCATAAGTACAACGTTCAAGTGGTGTTATGCTGAAGAAAAGACAATTTTGAAAAATGAAAAAAACAAACAATTTACAATTTGCTGTACAAAGCTGAAAAGAATACTTGTTTACTTTTGAGGACACAAATAGGGCTGTGCAATTATCATTTACTTGAATAGAGACTATAACCCAATTCAATTCAATATTCATACTATCTGACATGCTCTTTGTTTACCTGTTCATATCTGCCTCTTCCCATGTGCATAGAGTCACGTAGCATCACTAGAGTCATTCATCAGAAAGCTGAGACAGGACTGTGTGACTGTGGGTGGCCTCCTTGCCCTCTGACTCCTTTGGGTGCTGCTGCTGTCACCTGAGGTTACCATCAGACTGACTGCGATGGCAGGTCTGACCTCACCTTGATGTGATTGAGACAGAAAAGACAAAAATACAAATTTAACAGGAACAATCTAGAAAGATTTGACTTTGTTGAAATGTTTGTGGTTTGTGAACATTGACTTCCTCTTCATTTCAAATTAAAACAAATTTGGCTTTTTAAATAGTCATTAAAATTCCCCACAGCCCATCATTGAAAATCACTGTATTTGTTACACTGTTGTTTATGTAAAACTTACTATGAAGTAATACTATACTATTTTAGTAGGAATATTTAGAACGATTCTACATTCACATTTTACATTTAATTCTACATTCACATATAAACAAAATTAAAAAAAATTGTGCTCATTTTTATTTCCTTTTATCATTTTAAACATCTCCTTGATGCTGCTACTGTAAGATGTCTTGTAAGAAGTATAATGATTTTTCTTTTTATTAGTTAATGCAGTTCTTGTTGTAATTAGCTACATATATTACCTTTCAATATTTCTGGTACAACTTAATAATAATAATTAAAGGCTAAGCTGAGAAGTCGAGGTATTAATATAGTTACTAAGCCTGATTCATTCTTAATCAACAATTTGTTGATAATGAGTTAAGTCTAATTTTGTATGTTTTATGTTGTGTGTAGCTATTATTAAATGTTACTGTATTTTCTACGAGTTCCTATAATGTTCAGATTTCCTCACCCTTTCCTTCCTTTATTGTCCCAGTGTTGTGTAGACTGTTGCCATGGCGCTCATAAACTGGCCTCCTCTCCGCTCGTGCACGCAGCTCCACTTGCGAAGAGCCTAAGTGCTTCACAGAGAGAGAGACAAAAACTCAAATGAAATCACGCCACAGTGAGTTATTTCTGGCTGGGTTACTCTCATTTCTCTGGGCTCTGTGATAATGGAGAACACTTGAATAATGAATTGCCAGGGATAATACTCTTACTCCCGATGAAGAGGAGGCCTACATTTCTTGAACTGCCTCTAGATGTGTTTCCTAAAGCTCTTTAATCTAAATCAGAGATGTTCAGCACTAAGGAAGATAGTGACCCATCGGCTTCATTCCTCGACTGTTGTGTTTTCTCATGCAGCTCATTGGCTGGTGCATAATACATGTTAGTTAGCAGACAGCGTGACCTCAAGTAACTATGAGCCTATATACAGTACATGGTTTTAGAGGGATGAAAAAGACTTTAAAGGGCCCATATTATGCTATTTTCTGTGCTATGTTGTAATGCTGTGTCCTCATCAAAATATACTACATACAATAATACATTTTGTGTCATTCACACATGTTTAACACACAAATCTTGCAATTTAGCCTGAGTTCTCTCAGATTGAAAATTTTTTAAACTCCATACACCCACCTTAATGTTAGTGTTGTTAGTGTTAGTTCACTAGAGAGATTGGCAATTCCAGGGGTGAAATTATCCAAATATTTCTAGTATGGAGTTTAAAAAACAGTGGAGCACTTCCTGTAATACCACATGACATCACAAGGTGGAACAGAGTGGTTTCTGTTTAAGAGAACTCAGCCTAAATATGCAGGATTTATGTGTTAAACTTGTGTGAATGAAACAAAACACAACTGCAGGTATGTTTTTGACAAGGAAACCACATTATGACACAGGCCAGAAAATAACTTAATATGGGCCCTTTAAACATTATTTTTCATTAAGCCTTTTTCCATTAAGCCTTAGTTCATGTCTTTGTAAGGCTAATTAAAGCTACCCTTTTTAATTAGATTGGCCGACCAGCCCGGTTGTATACTCACACTTCACCACTAGATGCTATCTATCAATAAACTTGCAGATTATGGCTTTAAAATGTAGTTATTATAGTGTTACCCTATGTTACAAGCATCCATGGGTCCTCAAAACGGCGCCTTTAACAAGAGAAAAGTAAAGTGATTGGAGCCCTCTTTCAAAGTTTGTTTTAATTGAATTATTTTAACAGTATTAATTCGGTGAATGCATTACTTTTTCATGGTCTTCCACAGGTCCATTTATCCTATTTACCTGTTGCGTCACTAGCCTCCCTAGAACACAGAGTGGATGACATATATTTTACACTTCACCGCTCAGGGAAACTGGAGAGCACCTGAATGGACCGCTATACGACAACTGACTAACATCCTAGACTCAGGTTTCTGAAACCCAGTAGGTCTGCTGCATGTGCTGGCTCTGGCCCACACGGCAAACTGGAAATCTAGCAGGAGTTTAGACGTGCACTGTTAAACTATTCTGATGGACTGTTTTTCTTTGGAGATGTCATTTGCCTGGAATACATTTAAGTATGTTTATAAGTAACAGGCGACACCAGGCCAAATTTACAGAGAGGCGCTCGTACTTGCAGTAGTTTTACAAGCTACTTTTTAGCAATATAAACCTGGTTGAACAAATAGGTGTAATATCTGACTGAACATTCCAGGCAAAGACATGAAATCTCCACACAGAGACAAGAAAGAGGCAGACTCTCAACAACGTGCCAAGTCTAAAATTCATAATATTGCATTGTTTTGAGTAGTTCTGACATATTTGCTAATATCATGGATTATTCAGATGGTTTTGTTACAAGTTGACTGGTTTGACAATTATTTAGCATAAAATAATAAAATGATTCTGATGTTGGGGTAAAAAAGTGATTACAGCGTTCTCACCCCAATGGAAATGTAAAATAGTAATCTGAAAAATGTATAAAAATAAAAAAACATTTTGAAACAGTTGCTCTATAGGTACACCTGAACTAGTCCAAACCTCAGATCAAGATAATGATCTGAAGTAACATTTTCAAAGGGCTTTATGCTCTAGGGTCTGAAATGGAGATGTTGTTTTCCCTGGAATGTTCCTCAATATGGCATAAAACTGGCTCCACCAAACCAAAGATAGATACCATACTGTGGAACATTACACACTAAGCAAGAACATATTCATGAGCCCAGCAGGTGGCAGAACCTTACCTTTAACAGAATACACTTTTGTGCAGTGGGTGTATGTAGGTGTGTGAGAAGTGCAGGCTTAGTTTTTGAAGCTGATCTGAGCTGACATAATAGAGAGCAGAGGTAGCTGTCTCTTTTGGCTTCACTCACATTCTCATTTGTTGCTGCTGGCATGAGATGAATTATTAAGTTTGGGGTGTCTTCTCGGCCGCTCCTCCCCTCCCCTGTACATTCCCCAACTCTCCTCTCTCTCCCAGTGTGGACAGAGTGTGCGTGCGTGCGTGTGTGTGTGTGTGTGTGTGTGTGTGTGCTTATATTCATGCATGTATTTCAGAACCACAGCTTTTATCCCCATTCTGTCAGAAAACCTCTTGGCCTGACATTTCCAGACTCTGTTGAGGCTATATGTTTCTCACAACTGCTCATAGTCTTAGCCATATAAGAGCAGCGAGGGAGTGGTGGTCTAAGAGTTTATTTTTATTTCCCTCAAATCTTAATTAATACATTTTGTCCATCCAGTTATTTTCTTCCATTTATCCTGGGCCAGGCAGCTGGGTCTCCCAGACTTCCCTCACCCCAGACACTTCGTCCATATTAATACAATTTGTTATATTGTAAAACAACAAACTATAAATAAAATCTGTTTGTTAAAATTCTTGAATATTATGATTCCCTGATATTTAGTTGAATAAAATGTCTCATGTCTGTTGTCTGGCTCTGCCTTTGGACTTTCTTTTTGTATTTTTATCATATTAGAGAATGAAAACAACATAAAAGGTTTGATGTTTGTACATTGATGTATTAAATTAGGATTTTATCATACGTCTGCATAATTTACATGATGAAGTCTTTCATTTAACATTATTGACAGGTTGGCCAAAGTGTACTATGTCTGTGGCCCTGTTTGTTATTATTTCAACATGATTAAAAAAGAAACTTCAGTGCTCTGAGCTAAGATGCGTTAAGTATTTGTCAAATGATAGGCCTAATACCCTCCTCTTCTGCAGCTTTGAACTTGCACTGCCTCAAAACTCTTCCAAACTGCGCGTCTTTATAGAGACGCAGACGTCTCTATTATCGCATGTGAATATCCCACATCGCTCCGAGTGTCTCGTGAATAATTGACGTGCCCCAGTCACCACATGCTGCGAACGCTCACAGACTTCAGCTCAACTTACCGCGCATCCAGGGGGGCACCAGGAATCCTGGGAAACAAGTGGGGACGTCATGAATTGTCAGCTTTAACCCCAAATTTGTACTGTTTGGACGGTATTAACTTGGGTTCCCGAATTGTTATTGTGTGAATGCAAAATATGACATTATTGCAATGTTTAATTTGCCACCTGCAGATTATTGATATTGTCATTAAATGAATCTTTAGAATCTTTTTCCATCTTCATAAATAAATACATAAATAAATAAAATTCACAAAAATGTGTTCTGGCTTTTAAACCAATTGTGGCCTATATGTGCAAGAGAACAATGGGAATATAGCCTCCTAAATGCAAAGATACACCCCTTATTTAATTAATACATAATTTTAGTGAGACCAGTAGAGCTTACATTAGACCTTAATATGTTTTGAGACACGATGTGGGAGCGGACTGTTTTAAAGCAACGCGTGGCAGCCATAGAGGTGCAACTACAATGCTTAAGGATAAGCTTATTTATAACCCATTGCAGGCCTTTACTCACCACTGACAAACCTTAAACAATGTATTTGTATGCACTTTTATGAATCTACTATCTGTTATCCGTTACAAGACTAAATGGTTTTCTATAGACCCGTCAGAGAAATGTCAGCAATTACCTTTAACATGATCATGACTTTGTATTGCCACGCTCTTACAGCTGAAACACCCAGTTTAACACCATAAATTATACACGGTAATTAATCTCCCTTGTATCTTCAAAGAGAATATTAATTATCGACACAAATATTTCCTTGTAGTTGCAAAGTATTGGTCCTCTGGCTGCATCCATCCGCCAACAGTTTCAAAGGGAAAACCACACAACCTCAGGCCGTTTAACTCTGGGCGAATCCGCTAATTATTTTCAGAAATCCTTATTTAGTAACATTATTAACTGCTGTCAACCGTATAGCGTGAAAAATAGCCTTACTAAAAAAAGAATAGGGGGTATAGAAGAATATTGTAAAGCAGTGTTAAGCTTCGTGAACAAACTTATGCGTAAAATAAGTGATATAAATAAGCGGTCAATTTAGAGAAATAAATTAGCAATAAATTAATAAATACAACATGACAGGTAATAAAATGAAATACTTACTTTTAAACTGGCTGAATTAAGGTTTGGTTTCGCGTGTCCTTGGTTTCCCCAGAGGCGCGGCGCGCACTTCTCCGCAGACTTTAAGATGCTCCTCCTTCGCATTTCTTCGTTTTATACCAATTTAGAATTAATATTGCATCGTCATTACTTAATAATTTCAACCCCCCTTGTAACCCAGTGACACGAGGGCATCCATAATTCACACGAGGTTAATTAGAGAGGAAAGGGCCATTAACCGGCGCGTATAGGAGACACACGGTTTACGCACAGCAGTGAGAAAAAACGCGTAGGCTAGCCTATACCAGCGGGGCCTTTATTTTTCCGTGGCGCTTGTATCATACACAACAATACATATTTAATCTCTTCTGAGGATTTGGGATCTATGAATTAAACAGTGGCTACAGGATTACAAAACAAACAAAGACAGCGCTGGAATATATGAAAAAAAAAAAAAAAAGTTGAATTCAAAATAAAGTGCCTATTAGGTCTATAGTATAGGCCTAGTCCTGTAAGATAATATGGCTGTATAATACAACTACATAATAATACAGACTCGCTTAATCAGAAAGTGTTTAGAAAATAACAAATTATTTATTAATATTTTCACACATTTTCAAGTAAAACAATAGTGAAGAAAAATAAATAAAATATTATAATAGAATAACTGGTGTATCGTATCTGGGCTATTAGCTCCAAAACACATCAAAATATTCTTATAAATATAGCAGCAGCCACATCCACACTGGTTATGTGCCTCGTAGACATTAGTGTCATTGCTTTAATAAGACAGTGCGTATATCCTGTGATATTGTGCGTAAAATAACAATAAACAATTCACCACGACAGAGTAAAAGATTCTGGGGATGTGATTACGATCATTTTCAGTGACAGTCCCAGTTTCACCTTTCAAAACATTTTTTCTAACCATAACACGACTGTTAACAACTTTATGGTAAAGGATGACCGATGCCCTTGAATCTTCTGCCCAATTGGGCTCAATATAAACCGCTGCACAAGAGTGATTTCCCACCAAACGAATAAAAAAGATTGTTTAACTTAAAAGAGCTCTAGTGCAAGATACATTGTTGACAACATGAAAACCCACCTCCCACAGAACAGCGACACCGTTCCACCAGTGACAAAATCAAAAAGTGCAACAAGAGAGGTCTAAGTCAAGTCGTTTGGAGATACTCCAGTCCAGACGTGAGGAGCTCGTTAATAAATTCCTGTAGGCTATTATTAATCACTCGATCAAAAATGTAGTAGGCTATTTTATTCATGATCTGTGAAAGTCAGTGCGCAGCGGAGTATTTCATTCGTTTCTGTTTTTGCCTCTGGTTGCAAAACCACACTCGAACCACGTTCTTTTTCAGGTCCAACTTCTCTGCAATGGCTGCAATTTTCTCCGAGGAGGGCCGCGGCTGGATGGCAAAGTACGCCTCCAAAGAGCGCTTCTCTGGCGCGGCGATGGACGTGCGTTTCCTTTTTCGTTCATTGCCGTTGAAAAGGTCCGGCTTGCTGCTTTTCTCTCGGTATGCTGCCTCGGCTTCCTCCAGCCACGCTTGGAGAACGGGCTTGAGCGCAATCATGTTGTTGTGGGACAGGGTCAGAGACTCGAACCGGCAGATAGTGCTCTGACTGAGTGACCCCACTCCCGGGATTTTCAGGTTGGCCAGGGCAGAGCCCACGTCCGCCTGTGTCACTCCGAGTTTGATCCTGCGTTGTTTGAAGCGCTCCGCAAACGCCTCCAGCTCCCGTGGATCCGACTCCACGTCGTTGACCATGCCCCCGTGCACAGAGAGCGAGTGCGGGTGCGCCATGGTGGCCATAGCCTGGTGCAGCTGGCCCATGGTCTGCAGATGGTGGTGGTGGTGCGCCGGTGCCGTCATCCCTGGAGGCTCCGGACCTCCCATCCCGCTCACAGCCAGGCTGCTGGACAGGTGCTCCAACAGGTCTCCGGCCTCCAGGCCCTGGCCCAGGTGAGGGTGATGGTGGTGCGACGCGATGGTGGACGGCACGTGGGAGATGGGCAAGGCGCTGGAGGAAGGGGCTGAGGTGCAGGGGACACTGCTCATGGTATGATAAGTCACGTCTGCTTTGAACGCGTGGCTCTTGCCGTGAGAGACGATGCTGTCAGCCGCCGCCAGAGCCTCTGCCCGCGCCAGCAGGCTCTCATCAAAGCCTCCGAATATATTGCCCTGCAGCTGCAAGCGAGAGGAGAGAGCATACTGCAAGTCAGTGGGGAATAGTGTCAGCAGCGCGCGCTCAGGATCTTAAAAACATTTTTTCCAAAGGCAGCGCAGAGCTCAGAGCAAGCTCCTCAAAGCGCAGGTCATAAAAATTAATATGAAGCAAGAGCATTGCTTGAATTGACATGTGTGAGAGGGGAGGGCGTACTGGGAGGGGAGCACAGACACAGAGGAGAGAGAGACTAGAACAAAGTCCTGTCAAAAGTGCTCTTGTTCATCCAGGTCATGGCGAATCTGGACGTAGTTTTAAGCTTCAAAGACCCAAACTACATCCAGACCCCCGCCCCAGACAATCCTCTAACCTGCTAAACTTTACACGACTTATCACAGTGATATTTCACCAAACTGAAGCACGTACCTGCGGGCCAGACACACACACTCTGCGCATGCCCTCCGAGCCCGCGTGCAGGCCGGGGTACTTGGGCTCGTGCAGGGCCGGGTGCATGCTGAAGTGCTGTTTTCCGTTCATGGTCATCATTGTTCTCCGGGGCTGCCTCCTGCAAGCAGCGCGCGCAGTCAAGGCCTCAGGCACGTGGACGCACAGCGACGGTGTCTGAGGTCCTGCGCGAGACTCCTGTCACCCACAATGAGCTGCTCACGCGGCGGGCAGAGCCTCCCGGCACCCTCCTCTCCATCCCTCTCCCACCCCCCTCCCGCTCAGTTTACATGTGCCAGAGCGGGGCCTCTTTGCGCAAGCGTCAAGTGGCAGCTACGTCTTCTTCTACACTTTTGACGCTTTTGCCTTTTCCAAACAAACATACTGTAATTATTATTTCCATATATTCATATTTAGACATTAGACATATTTAGTCTTTGATCATAGTAGTAGCTTAAACCAGAGCCATAATAATGTGGCCTATGTATTTGTTTGCAAATATGAGGTGACGTGAGGACGGGTACGGGGCTGCGTGCAGTGGTTTCAGCACCAAGGACAGAGACTGGTGTCAGCTTTGCTCTGTCCATGGTGCTGAAATGAAACAAAAGCCAGTATCGGTTATACAGCTACAGACTGTGACCGATTAATATCAGTTGGTAAGTTTATCTAGATAGGCCTGTATTAGTTTTAAAGTTATCATAGACCAAACAAAGCTGTGATAAGAATTCACTTTCAACGACTCAGAATAACATGGATATTACTGCTTTTTGACTAACACAAGTGTATTCTTGTCTTGGTGACTACTTTTTATAATGGGTTCGCAGTTGATTTCAGAACGCAATCTTTATATTGTTTAGTAGTGACCAGAACCTGAAATTTTGAGGAACCATTTCCCCGAACCGGGCTGGACTCTCCTGTCTTGTTAGAACCCTGAGCACCGTGCACACCCGCGGGGCCGAAAGCGGAGCCAGCGCAGGACAGAGCTACGTGATCCACCTGCACCTCTCCTGTTCCTCAGACCCTCAATAATTCAGCAGACCAGTGCAGGCATCCATTACCGGCCGCTAGCATGTGCTTATTCATTACACAGATTAAAAGAACCACGGTCCTTCCTATACCCATGCAGACCTGTTGCATGCTGGGAGTCACTTGTTAGCTATAACTGTGTCTAAAAAAACAATACATTTTTTACTTCAGATGTGCTTCCTGAAGAGCAATTTATTCACTTAAACTAACTCCATCCATGGGTGAGTGAAAGAGCACTGTTGCCATAGCAATTAAAAATCTTAACATAGCCTTAGATATCTTTAGAAACAATATACTGAAAGCTAATTGCAAATATGTTACTCTAATTAAGAAGATTCATTTGTTTACCTGTCTGTTAAAGTGACAGTAGCTTAGTTGGTGTTTGTCCACTGATCTGAAGGCTGGAGGTTCAAATCCCACTTTCGACATAAACCAGCTCCCACAGATGATTGCTGTCATTGTGTCCTCGGGCAAGACACTTAACCCACCTCGCCCCCAGTGTCTGTGTTCACTGGTGGATGAATGTGTGTGAATGGGTGGGTGGTTCCTTGATGTAAAGCGCTTTGAGGGCCTTGAAGGTGGAAAAGCGCTGTATACAAATATGACCAGTTACCAAAAAATGCTACTAAAATTGCTAAGTAACTAGTAACTTAAATAATAATTTTCACACATACCCCTATTACTTACATTTTATCAATAGTTTTCTCTTTCCATCACTGTTCTTGAAATTGCAAGTAAGAGACTGCGGTATACTGAGACACTTATTCTGTTAATAATGTCAAATTTGAATAAAATAAAACACCACATACATTTTAGTTTTAGTTTTTAGTAAAAAAGTATTTTACTAGTTTGGTCCGTCAAATGCCTTTCTCCGTGGATTATTGCTTTGTCTGGAATGTTTCACAGTATGGTATTAGACCTTTCAATCTAACTGAAGACCAAATAGACCAAGTTACAGGTCAGATCTGTGGAGAGGCAACCCCGCTCACAGTCAGAATGCCTGTTTTTTGAGCTATAAAACCACCAGTAATTCAGTAAATGTAAGGCAGAGCTGTTTAATGTCATGCTGTGGAACAATCCAAGCAGAGCACAACAGACCCCCAACCAAAACGTTACACAATGCACCTTCAAGTCGAAATTTGGAGAAAAAGATATTTAAAATCCATCAGAAATCCTTGCTTCTTCTGAAAGCCACACAACTGTCACTGAGCTCTGAAGTGTAAAAGTCGAGTGAATAAAGTATGAATGAGCTTTTCTCGCCCTGCTCTCCCTCCCCTCTGCAGCTCGATGTATTTGTTAATAGCCACCACAGTCACACTTCTGTCACATCCATATTTGAAGGCTCATTGTTTACAGCTAAGTCACATCCTGCAGAGTGAGGACATCTTTTATTAACTGTGGATCTGATCTGGGTACATTTCTAATCTGACACACGCAGTTGTACTCCACTACATCAACTTATATTTTAGTCCAGTCAGTCAGTCAGCAGTGAAGTGGGTTTAAAGTTGTTTGTCTCCATAAAAATGTTCTTGTTTTGCCTGGAATGTTCCACAGTATAGCATTAAATCTACCTAGCCAGCATTTATTCAATTACAGGCATATTTTTATTGCTCCAAAATACTTTCATTCTTAGTCTGAGCGAGGTCACTTTTCCACAAATCTGACCTGTGACTTCATCTCCATGGAAACAGACTTGTTTAATGCCAGGTTATGGAACATGGCAAAGCAATTACATCTCAGTGGAGACTCGATGGGGCCCCTTCTATAAGATAAGGCTTCTGGGGTGTTCCCTTTTACAAGACTTTCATGGAATTGTACGAACTATTTCAGATGTTTGTGTATGTTTTTTAAATAAACCAATCAATCAATCAGTTAATAAAGTGGCAACACCCCCCCAGAAAAATTGGATAGTGGTCCTTTAAAAGTATTCCAAAGTTACTGACATGCAGATGTGATTACTGTTATATTTCATGTTACTTTAACTCCTTTTTAAGTATTTATTATTGCAGTAACAGTACTTTTCTTGATGTGATTTTCCTTTGTCTATTCTACAATACCAAAAAGTGCATTATTTGAGGTTGTGTCCTACATTAACCTCAAATTAAACTAAAATATGGCATTAGCAAATAAATGTATTGTCATAACTCCTCTAAACCAATGCTGTTATGAATTCTAGTCCTTTAAACCATGTAACATTTTTCTAGCCACAAGCTGAATATTATACACTAAATGATCACATTCATACACCACAGAGACTAAGGGAAAAGCAGGTTAAGTGTCTTGCCCAAGGACCAACTGTCACTCGAATATAATGAAGAAAATGAAGGACACCACACAGAGTTAAGAGTAATATTATCAGGAATGCTTTGGCTTGCATTTTTTTCACTTTCATTTTTTAACTTTTCCAATATTTCATTTCTTTTTTTCTCTCAGTCATTTTTTCGTGATCCAATCCAAAATGTTTAATCTTTTGAATTTTCTGTTTTTTTTTTCTTCCATGTGTTTCAAGCATCCCATTCCTCCCTCTTTATTGCCCAAAGCAAACATGCTAGTAAATTAGAAATCCATTTTTACAAACAAAATACATGAAGAAAATACATCCACATCCTGCAAATATAAACAGTAACATATCCAAAAAACTATTGTCCAATAAACATATTACACATTTTTACACTATTGTGATAGCAGTAGCATACAGGAGTTATACAAAAGTGAACCAAAAACCTCTATATCTTCACAAGCAAGAGCCCTGTCCATGAATGGTGTTACTTAAAATCAGCCTGTGAAATTGTTAATAACAAAATTCAAACATTAAGCGAGGTTATGCAGATTTTCAGTCAACAATGAGATAAGTAGATAGTGTTCTCCAGGTCTTAGAAATAAAAAGCAAAATATGCATTCTAAAGGGAGACCAAATTCTAGGCTAATATGCGTTCTTGTGTTTGTATTTGCTGAACATCCCAGGGACACTATCTTACAGTATACAGTATAGAGAAACATGCCGAGCCTCACGTATGCAAAGGAAATCAGAATATTGTGGGAAAGTTTGAATTTGAAAGTGGAGAAGGAAGTTTAGCATGTTGCTCACTAACAAAGGATTGCTGGTTATAATAACACTTTGTCCTACTGCCCAGACAATATGGGAATATCCCGCTGAATAGCTTTCTGACTTTGTTTTCAATCCAACATACTGCATGCAGATTTTATACGTTTTTTTTTTTATATTGTGCAATGAGTATGTAATTATACAAGATATACATTTTAGACTTTTCCCACAATATTTGGATTTATTTGCTTGCTTGAGTCAACTTCCTGTGTCTTCTATTTGCCACAGATGAACATTGTGCAACTTAAAATTGTGAGTATATGACAAAAAAATATGGAGCACTCAATTTAAATAAGCAGAGACACTCTTGCTTTGCATTTCTACCTGACATATTAAAACAACAAAAAGATACAACAGTAATTACTCTCTCAAGCATTTACAAAATGTACAAAAGTAAATGTTAACTCTTGTAAAAATTCAGCCATTTGCTGATTGTAAGGCAAAATTATATATATTAAAATCAACAAATCAGTTTACATTCAAACCCCTGTCTTTAAATCATGTGAGATGACCATGTCCTAACAGGCCTTTCGTATGAGTTAAGAAGAAAGTGTAAGATACCAAAGAGACAGAGTGAATACATGCTTTCTGCACTAGACAACTGTGGAAAGTGATGGTTGTCAGTAGTTCTTTTCTAAACAATATTCAGTAGACCACAGCTGACTTATTTAAATATAAGGATTATGGTTGATGATATGTTCCCTGCAAATAAAGTTCATAAATTCTTGAAAGATTTCACTTTTGTGTAGTGGACAAATGTGTGGATTTTAGGGGCTGAAGTGCCATATTTAACAGACTTTACCACAGTATTCTAGTGCACGAAGATGCTCATGAATGGGAGAAGGCTTCCTATAAAACCGTATAAGATGTAAGTGGAGAACTTGTAAACGTCAGTGTAGTCTATTGCACTGGGATCCTTCTGTACCTGCACTGGCTTATGGGACTGTATTCAGTGTACTGGAAATGAGCATGCAACTAGTGCTAGCAAAAACGGCAAGCAAAGTAGTGTGTAGTAGAAATATACATGGATGTTTTTAGAGGTCATATTATACCCATTATGTGAAATCTCCTTCAGGTACTGCACAGTGCACTTGTGAAAAAATAAAAATCTTACTTCTTACTAGAATTTGTGATGGAATGGGTGTGTCCCTAAAACTTGGGACAAAAAGTCTTCAAAAATGGCGTTTAAATACAGAATATGTATAAAAATACCTATTCACAGTAGACACAAATGTTGTGCATTACTGATACGAATCGTCTGGTAAGCACACTGAAACGTACATAGATTTGTACTATATCTATGAGGACAACTTAGACAAGTTCTACTCTCAGCAAAAGTGAGATATCTTAATCAGGTTTGTGTTAATATCGAGGGCAAGTCATTCAGCCCTCAGTGTCTTTTGATGTTGCCTAAAGACTTAAAAATAATTTTGCTTCAAAATACTGGAAACAAAACAAGGTCAGTTTTTTTTGTGGAGGGGTGTTTCACTATCGTCTCCAGGATCTGCTCTCGTACTCATCATCTTCGTCGTCATCCTCCTCTTCCTCTTCCTCCTCCGCCAGAAATGAGCCACTCTCCTTCTGTTTGGGGAAAAAAAAAAAAAAAAACACCCCTTAGATTAGCTCTGTTGTGCTTTTGGCTTTTTGAATGTCAAAGAAACCCATTACTGATAGCGGCTATTAGCTTGATGATCATAATCACACGAAGAGATAAAATTAGAGCTTTTGAAAATGTGTTTCGTCATACCGAGCTGTCCTCTTCTTTGGCGTCTTCCTCCTCGGGTTCAGTTGTGACGGAGGGGGTCTTAGGCTTGTACCAGGAAATCTGAAGCACACGACCTTTGAACTTTGCTCCTTGGTTGGCGGCCTAAAAGTTCAAATGAGTGAAAAAATGACGTGGGAATATGATGCCTTCTGTTTACAGGTGGAAGTTTTGCAACTTACATTTTCTGCTTCACTTCTTGTTTTGAATGTCATTACAACACTGTTGGCATCATGGTCACGCAAATCCTCAATCTCGCCATATTTCTATGAAAAACAATAATACATCAGTTGTGTATCGCAGCCACTATTACCAAACACCATTTGTACTTTTACACTTGGGTACATGTTTTGAGTTAAAGATTCAAGATTCAATTATTTATTGTCATTGTCACAAAAGAACCCACCCAGACATTAGGAGAACATGCAAAGTGCACACAGAAAGATCCCACACAGGGAAGTGAACATGGGATAGTCTTGCCTGTTTGCACAGCACAATACAAACATAAAACAAGGCTTTATGTGGCTGTACTAGTGCTCATTTAAAGCAATAAAACTAGTCAAATCCAATAAAAGCAAATGTATCAGTGACTAAAAGGGTAAAACTATTAAAATAAATAGAAGACACAGAGGACCACAAACAACTTGAGCAGTGTTAAAAGCCAGAGAATAAAAGTGGGTCTTCAGACAGTACTTAAAAAACTCTGTCACTGTCTAAATACAAACATATTCCTGAAACTTCCTCCAACTCTCGTGAGTTTTTCTTACCACAAAGTGCGGCATTAGCTCCTCCTTCTCCTCCTGTGTGACCCCCAGGATGGCCAGCGCTCTGGGCCTGTGGTCCACCACCATGCGGTTCACGGTGCCCCCTCTGCCCGACCCGTCCCGGCTACGTCCTCTGCCCCGGCCCACGTGTCCTGCTCCGTGATCAGTGGCCATCTTTCCTCTGCCCCGCCCCCGGCCTGAAGGAGAGCGGATCAGGCCTAACCGTGTTGCCTAGGGGACAACACAAAGAGTCAGTTGGGCAACAAAAACAGGCTAAGAGGAGTTTACTCATGTGTAGAGGAGGGACGAGACACAAATTTCACAAGACACAAGATTGGGTCCACGAGAACAAGATTTAGTGATTGACATACTTTATAATCCATTTATTGTCCATTTCAGAATTTTGGCTTTGCAAAATCTACATTTTATTTTATATTTTTGCTATCATTATAGGACTTTGTGGAACTACGGCCTCTCAAAATGTATTGCCAGAGCTTAATCCTTCTTTGTCCAAATAAAATGTGAAAACATGGGGGACAAAAATCTCATTTCAGATCGTTTTTCTCATATGTGCACAATCTTCTGTCAATTTCATCCTCCTTATTTGCATAATTAAACAAGCATTCAACACTGAAGTTTCGATAGAAAAGAGCCATTGCACGTCTAATCAATGGTAATACATATTACTAATGGTAATACATAATATTATGATGAGAGGAGGGTTCTGTACACAATAACATATTTTCAAGCTCCATCAGTCTTCTGCAATGCACCAAACACTACTTATTTTTAATCCGGATTACTTTTTTCCTGCTCTTTAACCAGACTTTCTCCCTCCTCATCCCTCTTTCACTTGGGTCTCTAATTGCCGCTCTACAGTTTGAACCAGAACTAACAGCTCAAACTTTAATGAGACAGTTCTCAACAGTGAGAGGCTGTGTCTGATTTGGACTGGTAGCCTGCTCCTCTGGGCTTTCTTAAGTGGCTGAAGTTTAATGCGCAGAAGGACGGTTGGCCCGGGACGACAGGGACCACATGCATTTTTAATATCGGACTAATTTAAGACCCAGGGGGAGGAGAGAAAGAACATGTCAGGATAGGAGGGGTGTTACTGACACAAAGCCAGGGATCAGACTGGTCTTTGACACTGATGATGACCTTGTACAGTGTTTCACTGAAAAGGGCATTTGTGTTGCTTATTGAAGACAGGTCGAAATTACAAAAAGAAGAGTTTAAAAATTATAAATTGGCAATAGATGTTAGCTATATGTATTCTACTATATACCACCGAAAAATAAATAAACTTGCAGTGTGATCCTCCAAACAGGTATAAACTGACATTTGGGAAGTTAAAGGTCAGACCTCACTCACAATAAGAATGCATATTTTTTCATTATTTATTTTCTGTCAGTGAAAATTCTTTTAATTTAATAAATGCGAGATAGACAAGTTTAATGGAATGGATAGAAGCAAAAAAGTAAGAGTACCTTAGAGTACCTAATAAATTCAAGCAACAGGCTGTCAAATGATTGCTTATTTAGATATAGGTATAGCTTTTCTGTTTTGTGACACTTCAAAAGAATTTTGAGGACACATTTCCTGTAGTCACTAGTTATAAAATGTAAAAAATGAATAACATCTTTGTTAGAGGTTTGATAGTCTTCTCATCCTGTGTGTGCATGTGTGCGCGTGTGTGTGCGTGTGGGTGCGTGTGGGTGCGTGTGTGTGTACGTGTCAGCGAGAGGCACCTCCACTTGTAGCTGCCCCAGTTTCCTCTTGAGGTCAGTGGTGTCCTCTCCAGAGTTCATCTTCTTGTGAAAATCGAGCTCAGCATCCAGCAGCTCCTTCTGGGCCTAGGCACATTCACAGTCACATACAAATGTACAGCACATTACACTCAGTAGCAAAGATTCATTCCATCACATCACAAGTGATATCATCATTTGTGATGACTAATATAAGAACTGAAAGTACCATTGTCATGGGAACTACAAAATGTTGCAATCAGTGCAGATGAAAGCAAACAAAACAAAAACAGCGTGAGAAAATAAATATGACCAAGTCTAGTTGGAAAATAAAGATATTAGTGTAATAATATAATAATATATATAATACAATTTCAAACTCAATTTTGATACTTAAGAACAGATACTAAAGAACAGATACTAGATTACCTATTTTCATAGCCAAATGATAATTTTAAAAGCTTCTTTTTAGTAATTTTCAACACAAAATAACCTTATTGATTATACCATGCGGTCTTTCACCAATTCTGATAAAACTCAAGCTGAAACGGTTCCAGAAAGGTCAAATTTGATCAAGTTATGTGAACATTCTTTTCAGTATACATATCATTCATTAGTATCTGACTTTTGATACTTTTGACAACCCAAATAGATATGAAAGACTGCCCTGATTTTGCATATGTCACCAACTACTTGAAATTGCAGAGACCACTGAAGGCAGCACATGCTTGGATTTAGGCGTTTTTGACCAGAAACCTGCAAATGTATTTTGTTTGCACCAAAAAATTGCTAGGAACAGTAGTCAATGCTATTCAAACATCATATAGACAGTTTAGTAGTGGAAAAAAGTGGATTTAGTGTTTAGTTCCACTTTAAACTTACATCGCTTTTATTCTTGGGCTGATTGTTGTTGGCTTTGGCACTGGTGACCTGAGCGACTGGGTTCAGGTCATTCTGAAGCTGGGAGATTTTGTCAGTCAGCTCCTTCAGTGTCTTCATGACGTTTGCTCTTTCTTCTGGCTTCATCCCCCTGTTTTTCTCCAGACGGTTTATTAAGGCCTGAACGAATACAGCATAACGTAAATAAAAAGAAAAAAGTAAAACAGTTATTTCTAGAAATTACTAACTTTTTGGCACTCAATTTGTTTCTGCAACATCTCCTGCTTCTTCTTCCTCATGTCCTGCTGAAGTTTTAATGCTTCCTAAAAGAGAGCAAAAGGGATAATAAATAATGATTTTGCAGATTAAAAAAGTTACAATGTCATCTTAAAACGTTCTTGCCTGCTTCTGTTTGAGAGCTTCTTGTGCGATGAGTGCTTTGGCTGTTTTCCCCAGACTCTTTGAGGACGACTTTAGGGAGGTCGGAGCGAAGGGCGCTTTCTGAGAGTTCGTCAGGGCAGATGCCACCTACAAATGATAGACCGGTAAGTACAACACAGAGCAGTGAAAACAAGCGAAGAAAGTCAATGTGCTCAAAAGTACAAGCCAATCCACTCCACAATCCACAGCCATCAACTTATGAACAGTACTACAAAAAATAAGGCAAATATTTCTGTATCTAACTATCTATGTAGGCATCAAGTGAATTTTATATGAACATGAATGTACAATGTATTAGTATATATGAGGATATTTTCACAAATGAGAAAATTATAACATGTAAATAACATTTGTGTACTTATGTCTTGATTATTTTTTATGTAATTACTGCTCTGTCTGACTCACAAAGCCTCCTCTATTAACACATATATCTTGGAGTCTTTGTATGGACCAAATACCAATAACTGTTTTACAGCTGAGCTGATGACTTGTTTCAACCCTACAAACGTGTAAAATATGTTATAAAAGTAGTTCACATCTGATCAAACTGTAGAGCTATCCACCATGCTCCCACTACACTAAACGTAGAAAAAGTTAAAACAAAAAAAAGTGCAACAAAAAGCACCTTCTTTACACCAAATCAAGTTATGACTTTCAAATAACTACAATATAACCTTTCCTGTGCATAAAATGGCTTTATTTAGTATAGAAGAAGGGTGTAACCGTACAGGGACAGACTCTAGACTGGAGCTGTCCGCTAGGCTCACTCCGGATATCCCAGCTGTGGTCTGAGGCCGAGGTTTATGCACAGTCTTGTTCAAAACGTAGGCAGCTGCATTGTGCTGCTTTACCCCCTGTAGACAAGGAACAAAGATAATATAGACTTATTTTGTTCTTTTTAACAACATAATATACAAGACGCTGTCGACTTAAGCAAATACAATTCCCCTGGTTGTATTTGCACAAGTCACCAAAAAGCATGCTTTAGTCAAATGGCGAACTCGCTGTATGTGTCAAACGTCAAAACTAGTTGGAGAGCATACGTAAACAGAAACTTTAACTACTCTGCAATGGAATAAAGATGCGCCCAGGACTGTGAGAAAACAAAAAAAAAATGTTGGCAAAATATTAATTTCATTTAAGATACACTATCCACCATCTTCTTGTCTCCAAGGAGATTGTGGAACATTCTTGGCAAAACTAAGCCATTATTAAACCTATCCTATTTCCATGGAGACAAGCAGGGAATGCCACCAGGTCAAAGTCAAAGTCTGTGGAGAATGGGTACCATGCTTTAGTATGGACAACTTTAGGCAAAGCAATAAAATCTACATTGAGACAAGCAGGTGGCTGATCTCCCATCAGAAATGTTACATGCTTCTTTAAAAGTAAAAAAGGTAAATATATATGTCTAATAAAAATGGCGTATAATTGGGTAATAAACTGTAGGCAGCTAAATTGTTCATGCAAGAATCTACAAAGGCATCATCAACCCTGAAGCAAATCCTCTTGTCTTGAACATGAATCCAGTAATACCTTATGCACAGTGGGATGCTGGGGTCCATGGTTGGTTTGTGGTGGCACAGTTTGGGGCCCTGTGCCCTGTTCCTGCCCTGGGGCCCCTATGTGGTTGGCCCCAGGCTCTCTGTGCCAGTACACTCTAATGAAGCGGTTGTTCAGGACAGCCTCAATGCTGGAGATAGCCCGCCTTGCCTCCTCATTCTTTGTGTACTGGATCAGCGCCGCCTCTGGGTCACCGCCAAACACCACCTGCTCCAACAAGGAAAATTACTCACTCATTTGTTTTTTCAAGAGTGATATAGCCAGAAAGGTCAATATCAAATTCTTTTTGCAGTTCAAGTCCTATATTTAACTTTTATACTGGTGTCTAGTCTTGCACACCCTTTGGATAAGTCCAAGTTTAGTCTTATCTTAGCCCTTAGTGTTAGACTGTTTTCCTTCTTTAAATGTAAAGTGAAACTAAAAGTCTGCACCTGGATGTTGACGATGGTGCCAAACTTGCTGAAGTGCTCGTTGAGTTTGGTGATGTTGTTGAGCTCCCGTGGGATTCTGCGCACCTCCAGTTTGGTGTTGACATAATGGATCCTCTTCGGAAACGGGCCTTTGTGTTGGTTGTTGAAACCAGGCCTATAATACAAAAAGAAGCATTTAGAAAATATTAAATGGCAATAGATGCTGACTATATATCATCTACTAGACCACCAAAGAGAAATACATTTGCAGTGTGATCTTCCAAACAACAGTATAAATTCACATTTCTGTCTGAAAAGTTTGCAGTACTTCTGAAATTTATGCAACCTGAACTAAGCCTTTTTCGGACAAGTTTAAACATTTCTGATGGATTGGGATAATATTTTCATTTCTAAGAAATAAGATCCATGCTGGTGAATTTCAAGACTCCCTCCAGTTATGCCATGTAATATCAAAAACGGCTATGGTAACGTGGTTGTAACTTAATAGCATTCAGTTGCACCTGTGTCCCAGACAAAAGATAGGCCTCTGCCTCCTATGAGTCACCTTATACGGAAATAAGGCTCTTTCAAGCTCTAAGGGGAAGCAACTGTTTGCTCAAATTTCAAGACCTAGGAATCGTGTACTTCGACAGAAAATTGAAAATGGTCAAGACAATATTTTGTCCTCTTAAAACTAAAGGGTTCCATCTACTTTCTGGGTAGTTCTGAGACAATAAAGTGTAAAGTTCTGACAACTCATATTGCAACAAGTAAAAAAGGAGAAATGTACAAAAACTCAATTAATAGCACACCTGAGTTATTCAATAGCGTCAAATCTAACCTTACAATCCTGAGGGGCATGGGATTGTTTTCAATGACTAGGAATATCCAAATAAAAAAAAATTAACAACTAGCGTACGAGTTTTGGAGTGAAACAGTTTTACACTGCTGTGCATTGCATTCCTTGAAGTTGTGGATGTATTGGCCTTACTTGTCCATCCATGGCTTCTTGGCCTGTGGACCGTCGGCTGGACCAGTCTCGAGGCTCCTCTTCCTCACTTCCTGCTCTGAGCTGAAGCGGTTTGGTACTGTAGTACTGCTGCCAGAGGGGGGCTCTGTCTGGATCACTATGTTAGCAGCTGTTTAAACAATACAAGATTTAGAGTAAGCCTTATTTTACTTTTAAATATTTTTTCAGGCATTTGGTAGTTTTGTACCTCTGTTGCCTTGGCCCTCGTTGGATGTGAGCCCGATGAGGTTTGGGCGCTGTGTCTGAACTCGAGGAATGAAGTGACGAAAGGGGGCGCTGCGACCTGCTCCAGTCATGCCCGGAGCCTCAGGATTATAGCCCTCTGCGTCGTAGTTATCTGAACAAACAGACACAAGCACAGCAGATCAATACAACAGAAAATGAAACCATTACACCAAACTGTGAGGCCTTAAATTAAAGTGCATATGACAGATCTGATGACTCTTTTCACTAAACATGGTAAACAGTTTGTTTCAGTTTACTAAAAATCTTGCCTAGGTTCATTTCATTTTTTTTTTAAATTTTCGTTTAGTTTATAAATTTCATTTCCTGGCTGCACATGGGCAACTGACACGTGTAGGTAATTCCGTAACTGCTAGTAGCAACCATAATAATAATTAACAAGGTCTAAATTGCACAGTAGTTATGATAAGTCTTTGAATTAATGTTTAACAGAAAAGGTTCTATAATGAAATACCTCTGCTTCCTGCATTTTTGTATTTTTCTTCAACTTCTTTCCACAAACTGACACTTGACTGATATAAAACTAAGATAAATATTTATCACACATACTGTCTCACCACTTTTTCTAATTACAGCTATTTAGCAATTAGAAAAACATGAAAACCTGTCATATGCATTTTACATGACAGATCACACAAAAATAATGAGCGGGAGAACGTTTCATTCCTGAAATTAATGAACAGTGTCATCTTGTGGTCAACAACAGTTACTACACATACACAGCGTCACACATCAAAAATTAAATCATAATCTAATACAACAAAATAGCATTTGTCTTACTTTCTGATTTATTTTACACAGAAAAATAAAATAGTTAATAGAAAAAAAAACAAATGAAAGAATGAAGCTCGTGTAGATGTAATTCACAGGAAAAAACAGAATGTGGTCTCAATCTGAATAGGTGCTTACATTCAGACTGGACAAACTGAGGATGCAGAGAAACGGAGGAGGACGAGGGAGGAGGAGGAGGAAGAGTAGGAGGTGGCAGGCCAACGCCGGGCGGTCCAATGGGAGGAGAGGAAGTGAGAGCCGATTGGTGGTTGGGAGTGTCAATCCCACTGGTGACTATCAGTGGGGGTCCTGAGGGAGACACAAGCCCAGGCTAATGTCTCAGGGTCATCATCAAAACACTTCATCAAGTCACAGCAGCTCAGGTTAATGTGAATACTGGCCCAAATGTTCAAAGAAATAAGCAAAGGCAAAACATGCTTCAAGTTGTAAGTTCACATATTACGCTTAATATTAATAAAAGTGATCAAGACTTTTAATAATTCACATTCATAACTTCAAAACAGGACCACGTTAAGATTTCTAATCAAGATTGTATCAAGGCACAAAGCAAACAAAAGTCTATTTAGAAAAATATTGGAACTTTAACCTCCATATGTGAGAATAGACTGTGGCACATTATGTAACGTCTGCATTGAAAGAAATGTTATATTATAGCTGCAAAGCCAATTTACACCTGCTGTCCATCCTCAAATGGAGGAGTTAAGGCTCATTTATGCTCCACTTTCGTACAGCTGCGTACTGCGTTCTCTGAAACTGAGTGTTAAAAGTCAGTTTGAGAATTGACCAAAAACTGACAAAATAGAGCAACACATAAACATGGAGACACCCACAGCAGTTTTTAAATTGTATTTGTTGAAAAAAGAGTGAATAAAAATGTGGTGTGGGAAGCATTTATTTATCGCAAAAGGAGAAATTTAATTTGTCAACTGGACTGACAAATTAAATTTCTCCTTTTGCTATGGATTCTACCTGGACGACTGAGGGATTCTACACACAACCTGTTGAAGCATTTATTTGTTTTGCAGCTGGTTCTAATCACTTTTTAAAAAGTTTAACTTCCACTGTCAAGCTGTGTTCACTACTGTCCCCAGTGGTCAGCTCATGTACAGCTCTCACACTCAGATTTCACATGTTCTGAGGAGACCCAGAAGAGCATAAATGGTCCTTTAGCCACAGTGTATTGCAAGTTAAATGCATGAAGTTACACACTATATCAATATCTCAGTTTAGTCATACTGTTGCCAGGTAACCATTTAAGTGTTAAAATCAAATCAAATGAATTCAGCTAAACAATATGATAAAATACCACAGTATAAACAGTCATGAAATGTTTTTTTCCTCATCAGTCAGCCCTACAACAACTTGACAGAATCTGACACACTGCTTACAGTGCAAGTGACTGAACCTATTTTACTTACCTGGGAAGACTCCAGGAGGTGGTGGCTGGCTGTAGGGAGGCATGGGGTTGATCCGTAGGGGGGGAGGGGGCTCCGTCATGGGGGGCAGAGGTATCCCAGGTGGCGGGGGGAGTACAGGCGCCGGGGGGAATGGCAACATGTTGGGCAAGTTCACATCGTCCACCACCAGGGGGTCGTTACCGTGGTCGAATGGGCACAGGTCGCCACGGACGCAGAAGCCCTTTTCTGAAACACAGGGACATACCATTTAGAATTCCACATTTCACTACTTTTGTTTAGGCCTGTTACAATAGTGCGATATATTGCTGAAGAAAAAGCAAACGATAAGCGATAACATTGAATCATTACTTATGCCACTGACACAACCGTAAAGCACGATTATCTCAAAAACTATTCTAAATATACATTATCATAAAAAAAGCTGAAACAGATAAATAGCAAAATGAAACACATTCTAGATGTAGCAAAGTTGACATAAATTGAAAACAAATCATAGAAGTTATTTATTCAACCAGCTCAAATCAAATTTTGTACAGAAAAAAATCCCCAATAACACAAAGAAAAAGTACACAAGTAAAATGATTGTTCCATCTATCAATTTTAGAATGAGAAGTCAATATAGTAATTATGTTGGCAGGATTTCACTTCACTCACTGCCAATAGGGGTGCTGTGTGTCCCTTGTAATTGTAGAGCCAATGCCAAGACGAGCAACATGGGGCTGTGCAATTAATCTACCCAATTGTGATTACAATGATTTCTCTAATCAACAACAACTTTGGAATTGACAAAGCAAAGTGAATCATAACCTTGTTCAGATCCGCAAAACCTTGAGCAAAGTTTTGTGTAAAGTCCTTGCCACTTTTTATCCATTCAGTAACTTAAATGTAACTTAAATACTTTTATGATGCAGTATCTTTTACAAGGACAAAATTCTGAGCACTGCCTATCACAATATTCTTGCAAAGAGCTACATCACAAGGTCTACAAAATTTTACTGATAAATTCGAAGACAGGTGGGCCTTGCCAATTTCCTTAATTCATGAAGTTAAATGTTTACCAATGTGGACAAGCAAGATCAAATTGTTTCTGCACAAAAGGCTGTCAAAGGTTTTGGGAATCAGATACTAATCAAGACTAAAAGCAGTATCAAAACTAGATAATAATTTGAGCAAGTATCGATATTGCAATCAATTCCTTAGTGCTGAAATTGAGGTTTTCATTTTAGTATTGTATTATGAAAGGTATAGAGATTTACATCTTTAATTCTTTCATGGCAAGTTTATTCTACAATTCTGTATTTATTTCGACACACATCTCGTGCACCCTACAGTCTCATTAACGGCAATAGTGCTTACTGTTGTGCTATGTTTTCTTATGGGATGGAGGGTAAGTTTAGCCCTCCCTCAGAGGAGTAGTGCACAGAGGAGCAGAGGTGTTGTGCTAAACAGTGGTCATTAGTGATGGGATTAGACAAAGCAGTTGGCGGCTCTCCTGAGTAACTATATCGTCTGGTGTAGAGAACATTTACATAAAAACACCACTGTACCACAGCTACAGGTGCATCTCTGCTAATCTGAATATGTTCCCCAGTGGCTCAGTTAAACAGTGAAGCATATAGTAGCTTGTATTGACTTGTTTGTTTAGGTTTTGTTAATTCTGATCATTAAGTAAAATCTAAAACTATTAACTATTGTTCAAAATGTGATTTTTTGTTATATTTTTCCATACCCAAGAGGTTATCAAAATTTGACCTCTTCACATGAAATACATAAAAGGTACAATAAGTAAAATAGATTTTTACAAGCTGTTAACCATATTATAACAAAGTTTCCCCATCATTAGCTTAGTCAAAGTTGTATTTTAAACTAGCAAGTTTTGGTTTGTCCACAGATGCGTAAAACCCCCGTTTATTTTACAATCATAACTTACCGTTACCTGAAAAAAGCATAATAAGTCTTCTTTAAAGTAACAAGGTGTGAATTGATCACACAGTTGACACAAACATATTGTGTAGTAAACAAAATATGTAATTATAATAATTAACCAAAAAGAGGTGATTCCAACAAAAGCCACAGTGTAACTCCAAAGGAGGGCTGCAATAACCCCACTAAACACAAAATATTTACCATCATAGTCTCTGCAGCGCTGCTTGAGTGAGGTGGTCTTGTTGGCAAAAGGTTTGCCAGGGTCGAGCCTCTGGTTGCTGTAGAAAGTGGACCAGCTGTCTGTGGTGCTGTCGGGCAGGTGAGCTGGTGTAACCACAGGGACACCCGGAGGCCCTGACACCCCGCTCGAAGTAGAGTATGGGTGTGGCGGGGTGGGGAGCAGGGGCGATGGGTGCTGCTGTGAAGGGGTCCCTGATGAGGCTGTGGTGAAGTTTTCTGAGTCCTTCCTCTCCACGTCAAACTTGGGCTTAAAATCTAAGCAGCAAAAATGAATACATTTAGTCTGAAAATAGGCAGGTGGACAATAGTATTTTGTAAAATAAAACTACGCAAAATAATTCCCTACATCATCTCCTCACAAGTAATTCATTTCCCAGAATAGTAAATGTATGCCAAGATACATGGGACACTTTTCCAACACCCATTGCAAATTTACTTCAGAATTACATAGATGTTTGTTTTTTTATTAAATTTTTAATTATGTGAGGCAGAACATAGCAGTTTAGCTTGAATAGCTTAGTTTCTGTGTTGATACCCTTGAACTTGTTATACAAAATAACCCTTGTTACTGTGCAGTCCTTATAAAAGACAAGGTAATGTGCGGAAAAAACACATGAATATTGAATTAGTCATAATCTTGTCCTGAAAACCTCAAGTGAAATAACTGAAAAGCAGCAACAAATCCAAATCCAGCTCATATACAACCAGCACAAACCACTAAAACATGTACCATGTCCTCGAGCTTACCATTAATAATGTCCCTCTCATTTTGTATGTAACAGGGGTTCCACGGCCAGCTGTTAAATGTCCAATAATGTTGAGAATGAAAGGCATAGTTCCTCATTTGTAAAAACACTGACTGCTGATATTACCTAACCACCAAGCCAGTCCCTGTATGTGGCAGTGGCTCCGGTCTTCCCCTGACACAAGCGACTAAGCACTGACAGAAGGTGCTTCTCTTCTGTGTTGTTGTTTGTGTGGGAGTGCCTCTCTCACCTCTGCCTCCACGGTGCTCCCGGTCCCGGCTCTTCCCCCTGCTGCCGCTCCTGCTCCGACTGCGGCTCCGGCTGTAGCTCCGCCCCCGAGGGCTGCCACGGCGACGCTCGTGTCTCTCCCGCTCTCTATGGGAGTCGTTGCCGCTTTTCCCGTGGCGATCAAAGTCCCGGCGTTTGCGGTCATCACGTCTTCTCTCCTCTACCCTCCTAGTTATTCAAAAGAGTTTAATGAACTAATGACTTTTAATATTATCAAGTTAGTTTTTTTTCACTCTGCTGAGACTATGGTGATCTTTAAATCAGCCCAGAGTAAATTCTTTTGTTTATGATAATGCAAGAACAAACTGTATAGCTTTACATCCCATAGTCAAGCATATGATAAAAATCTTGCTGGAAATATCTAAAGAGAAATCTAGAGAAGGCCTGCCAGTGGTTTCAACTTAAGCCAATTTTTAATAATAATAATAATAATAATAATAATAATAATAATAATAATAATGAAGAACACTATAAATGAGGGGCTCCCAGAGGAGGGCTGTACCTGGATTCATTAAAGTCCGAGCGGCTCCTCAGAGGACTCCTCCGACGTCTGTTTTCTCTCTCCTCCTCTGATGTTTCAGGCTTGAGGGAAATAAAACAAAAATAAATATAACCTCAACAAACACCATCTACATGGTTAATGATTCATCATGCTACAAAATATGTTCTTTACCTCCATAGACTCAGTTTTAGTTACAGGTTGCTTCACATCTTCTTTAGGGGTTTCCTTTGGAGGAGGATTTCCTAGGTAGTTTTTTGTTGTCAAGCTTTCAAACAGTTTTTCAACAAATCCCACAGTCTCTGTAATGAGAAAAAAAAACAATGCATTTGCTAACTTGGCTACAACCTTTTGATTGCTTAAAGGAAATAAAATTTACAAAAAATGTCAGACCTTTTTGCAGGAAGACTTCAAGCTGATCAGCGCAAAGGGCTTTGAGCTCCTTCTCAGGTTTGTCTTTCTTTACAAGAGCCACCACATAGTTGGCCAGAGCTGCAGGGTCAGCATCACATCTGAAATCAAACATGAATCACATTGCTTTATAGTAATCCTCCAGCTATGAAACTGTGACCAAAATCCTGACTAATCCTGACTTTATATGAGAAATTGGTCTCTGGGTTAGGGTTAAGATGATGCATGCTGCCCTACAGTTAACCAGAGGTACTGGTTGAAGGAGTTTCTCAATATGTTTGTTTAGGATCACTGAAAAAACAAACCTGAACCAGTTCAGTTAACTACAAATCCAATTTCAAAGAAATAATTATTTCTTGAGTACACGTGCATTGTTTGTTTTGCATTTGAATGAGGTAGGTTAACTCTTGTGTGCACAATGAAAACTAGTCCACATAATCGTATTATGTAACGTTAATAAACTAGGAGTCGTGTGCGATCAGCAGAACATGTGTATGGAAATGCATTCCTCCCACTGCTCAGCACGCTCCTAGATACAGCATGTGATAATAAAATCGTAGTTTTTAAATACATGTTGCTACACGTTTACAGTCCATGACAAAACAAATACGAAAAATATGTACAAACACAACACGTGGACACTTCTTCTTCGAGTATAAACAGCATGCTGCCAGGACATTGCTGCATCCATTGCATCTAAAGTAGTTGGTAGCTGTATAAAGTTACACTGTTTCGGGGAAACTGCGTTGATAAGGACTCCAAGACAAACTAACTAAACAAACAAGCCAAAAGCTTCAGAACTCTCAACAATATTTGTACATAACACGTATGTCCTGCAGTGTGCGGGCGTCCAGGGGCACGGGCTAACTCGTGCACAAAATGCCATCATTTTCTAGCAAACTCATTGATGCACAGCGAGCTAGCGCAGCTACGTAGCATCCAAGCTAAATGTCATCTCACTTCAACACTTACATGGGCTCCAGGAGTTTCGCAAGCCACGTCTTCAATGCGTCCACATTCTCTATGATCATCATGAGAAAGACTAAAACACGATCTATAACGTGAAAATGAAAGTGCGTGAGAATAACCCAGCTTTCATCGTCAACGAATTTATAAGCTTAAAGGCCTTTGCTGTCTTTACTGGCAGCTCGTACAAAACGCTTTACGGCATGGCAACACACACGTCTTGTCGTAAATTCAATTCAATTCAATTCAATTCAATTTCTCTTTATTGTCACATGTGCATATACATACAAAATATATAGCACAGATGAAATTGCTGTCCTCTCCCACCTCAGTGCAAACATTTAAATATGCCAAACAGAAGAAGATATAAGAAGAAGATAAGTAAAGAAGATATGGAACAATATTGAAACGAACGGTGCCCCTGCTAAATGTATTGTCATCCCAGCCTGGCAAATTGTGATTGAATAGAATATATAGTTTATATATAGATGTAAAACAATAACCTATATCAAGCACTCATTTCCAATATTGTCAAATAAATAATTGTATGTGAAGACTTCATTTCCCAGACGCCATTGCGTGTTTCTGAACGTGGATGTCGTCAGCCGAACACCGGCGGCGTGGGTTTCCCTGGTTCTTCTGCTCCTGCTCCTGTCTGATATTGACATTAACTCGCCACATATCCAAGATCTGCGGTCAAAATGACGGTATGTTCACTTTTGAGTGTCACCATTCTATAGTTTGTTTTATGTCGCAGGTGCCTAAAACACCGGTTTATTTTACATTCATAACTTACTGCTAAGCTAATCGTGCTAGCTGTCCAGCCCCTGACAGCCTTAACACTGATAAAACTAAGACAGGAATAGATGCTATACCTTTGATTTCTGTCTAGTATTAGCTACCTGTGTACTTAACATACGGAACATACATTGGCATCAAAAGTTTCTTCCTCATGCTGTTTAGGAGAGGAAAGGAACAGCAAAGTTGGACTTTTTGAGAAAGATAGAGCTTGAAATCCAGGAGAAGTGGGAAAAGGAGAAAGTGTTTGAACATGATGCCCCCACAACCATTGGAACAAGTACAAAGTAAGTTTCTTTAGATTTTGATTTACACTTTGCACTGAAATGTATTTAACTGTACTTATTTTGTAAGAAGACCATGCGTACATACTTACCCTAACCCATAACATGGACAGAAGGACAATGAAAGAAGTATAGCTTGTGTTTTGTTCTTTTGCAGCAAAAACAAGTACTTTGTTACCTTCCCTTACCCTTACATGAATGGCCGATTGCATCTTGGTCACACTTTCAGCTTGTCAAAATGCGAGGTAATGGAACAAGGAATTCTCCACAGGTATTGACAGTTCCATGTACTGATTTATGTATTGTATTTTGTCTGACTTATTGCAGTTTGCTGTGGGATATCAGATGCTGAAAGGCAAGAAAAGCCTTTTCCCCTTTGGACTGCACTGCACAGGAATGCCCATCAAAGTGAGAGGAGCATTCCAACTCTATTACTTCTTTTTGTTGATCCATCTATTGTGCATTACAGTCAATACTATTGTTCTTTAGTAATGTGTGGTTTATCAGCCAACATACAAAATAGCAATATAATCAGATATTTTGGACTAATTTTGAACCTGAACACAAACAGTAATAAAGTGTGATGTCTCAGGCCTGTGCAGACAAACTAAAACGGGAGATGGAGCTGTATGGAAACCCTCCACAGTTTCCTGATGAAGATGAAGAAGAGAAGGAGAAGCCCAAGACGAATGATGAAATTATTATCAAAGACAAAGCAAAAGGAAAAAAGGTGTTTTAAAAAGTTATTTAAAAAAAAGAATAACCTTTTTATGATCAATGATTTTTACAAATTTTTTTAATCACTTTTTAGAGTAAAGCTGCAGCAAAAACGGGGACCGCCACATACCAGTGGGACATCATGAGGTCTTTGGGCTTAAATGATCAGGAAATTGCCAAGTTTGCCAACGCTGAACATTGGCTGGAGTACTTTCCTCCTCTGGCTGTCAGTGACCTTAAAAGCATGGGAGTCAAGGTAGATATGTATCATAATTATATTGTTTCCGTCACTGAAAATGGGTTCTATCCCTGTGTATATATAATATAATATAATATAATTAATACAATACAATACAATACAATACAATACAATACAATACAATACAGCTATATAATGCAGTTACTACTAGCAGACAGAATACTATTAAAGTCTATATTTTGGTGTGAAAGTGTTTAAAGGGCCCTTATTACTCTATTTTCTGATCTGTGTTATGTTGTTTCCTCATCAAAAGATACCTGGAGTTGCATTTTGTTTCATTCACACATGTTGAACACACAAACCATGCATATTTAGGCTGAATTCTTTTCTCTAACTGAAAACACTCTGTTCCACCTTGGGATGTCATGTGGTAATGCAGGAAGTGCTCCAATGTGTATTCTCCATACACCTTCAGCAGAATCATTTGGATGATTTCATACCTGGAATTGCCAATCTCTACTGAGCTACAGGTAAAAGGAGCTGTTAACTTGAAAACTACCAAATCATGACATCACAAGGTGGAATAGAGCATTTTGAGCTTGGGAGATGTAGACACACTAATAATAAAGGGTTACTCAAACATGTGTGAATGAGATAAAACACAACTCCAGGTATGTATTTGAAGAGGTAAGAGCATTAAAACATAGCTTTTGTGTAATATAGGACCTCTTTAAAATAAGTATTTAGTTACTGTATCAAGGTACATATTACTTGTCAAGCCTCTGTCTAGTGTTGTTAATTTTTAGGCATTCAGCCCACATGCTAAATTGGAGCCAAATGTCACGCTGTTCCTCACAGGTCGACTGGAGGCGTTCATTCATCACCACTGATGCCAACCCTTTCTATGACTCCTTTGTCCGGTGGCAGTTTGTTACACTGAAAGAGAGGAAAAAGATTAAATTTGGGAAAAGGTGAGATGGTACCAGAGGATATTGAAATATTTAGCTATAATAATGCTATATGATAACTCCAATAGATTTTCAATTCTACCTGTGATTCTGTGAACTTATGTTTATTTCTCTTGCAGGTATACAATCTATTCTCCTAAGGATGGACAGCCATGTATGGACCATGACAGGCAAACCGGAGAGGTATATTGATACAAGGGAAAAGTTTTATTGTTTGTTACGAAAAGACTAATTCCTTTAAACAAATTCTTATATCTTTATTGTATTTGCAAATAGGGAGTGGGACCTCAGGAGTACACCCTAATCAAAATGAAGATTGTTGAGCCATATACTGCAAAATTCAAGTCCAAAGTATTTTATAGCAGGTATAAAACAATCTCATTAATGTAAGTATAATGCTATAATAACTCTAAATGTATTCATATTGTCATGTGTCTTTATAGTGGCATGAAGGGCAAAAACATCTACCTGGTGGCTGCAACCCTCAGACCCGAGACTATGTTTGGTCAGACAAACTGCTGGGTGAGGCCGGATATGAAGTATGTGGCTTTTGAGACGGTGAGCGGAGATGTATTTATCTGCACGCGGAGGTCTGCGAGGAACATGTCCTTCCAAGGCTTCACCAAAGAGAACGGTGTGGTGCCCGTCGTCATGGAGATCCTTGGACAGGTATACATGGAAACACAATTATTTTAGTTTGTCTATAATAAAGGATTGAAGATTTAATTTAAATTATTTGTGCTTCAAAGATTTTTGTTCACAACTATCGATTAACCACGAGTAACCTTTACATATTTGCTTAGCATACTTAAATTCACCTGCATTTCTTTATCAGGATATATTGGGATGTGCCTTGAGTGCCCCTCTGACTTCCTATAAAATCATCTATGCACTGCCTATGCTCACCATCAAGGAGGACAAAGGTACCACTTGATAAATCAATAAATGTATAATTATAACAACTCTGTATGATTCCAGCATATCTTATCAATCAATGTCAATTTCTAAATAGGCACTGGAGTGGTAACTAGTGTCCCATCTGATGCTCCTGATGATATTGCTGCTCTGAGAGATATAAAAAAAAAAGAGGTACAAGTTCACTGAAGTGCTAGCAGTATTCTATCCGTCTTTATTATTGAGCTGTTTAACCGTAAGTGTATATCGTATTTCTGTCTGAAGGCACTAAGAGAAAAGTATGGCATTGAAGACAAGATGGTGTTGCCTTTTGAGCCGGTGTGTAGATTTATTTTTGTCCAATATCTTCTCCTGGCATTTTAACTGTATGAAACATCATACCTTTAGGTCCCCATCATTGAAATTCCTGGCTATGGAAACTTGTCAGCTCCTCTGGTCTGTGATGAACTCAAGATTCAAAGCCAGAATGACAAAGAGAAGCTGGCAGAAGCTAAAGAAAAGGTCTACCTGAAAGGATTCTATGAAGGGGTGAGCTAATTTACAACAAGGTGCAAGGTTTAAAGGTGCACTTCAAATGTATTTTTTGGCGGGTTCTGCAGCTTGGTTGTTATATTTCTGCATGATGTGCTCCAACAGAAGGGCATTAAACACACTGAATTTATTTTCTTGCCTTGAAAAATGTGCATTCTTACTGTGAGTGCCCCCTTCACAGATCTGACCTGTAACTTGGCCAGCTGGTGTAACCTGCTTTTTGCCATAGGGGGTGATAAGTTTAATGTGTACTGTGGAACCTTCCTAGTCAAACCTCCTTGTTAAAGCCTGATTTAATCAGATTGCAGAAGCTAACCATGGCTGGGCCAATATTAAAGTGGTGAGTGGGTGTTGGTGGTTGGAGGGGCAGATGATGCAGATTGGCAGCCTCATTTCCATCAGTCTAACACAGGGCAGTTACAATAATAGCTCACCACCACCAGGTATGGAGTGAATAAATGCACAGAATTGTAAAGTGACTTTGAGCAACTGGAAAAGTGCATATAGAACTAATGCGCTGTTATTATTATTAGTAGTAGTAGTAGTAGTAGTAGTAGTAGTAGTAGTAGTAGTAGTAGTAGTAGTAGTAGTAGTAGTAGTAGTAGTAGTAGTAGTAGTAGTAGTAGTAGTAGTAGTAGTAGTAGCAGCAGTAGTAGTAGCAGCAGTAGTAGTAGCAGCAGTAGTAGTAGCAGCAGTAGTAGTAGCAGCAGTAGTAGTAGTAGCAGTAGTAGTAGTAGCAGTAGTAGTAGTAGCAGTAGTAGTAGCAGCAGTAGTAGTAGCAGCAGTAGTAGTAGCAGCAGTAGTAGTAGCAGCAGTAGTAGTAGCAGCATAAAGCAAGAAGAGCTCAATGAAGCAGATGACGGACCATCTACCAGAAAAGTTCCATATTGCACTTTAAAATCTGTATTAATATTGTCTCCTACTATTTTATTTCAGATCATGTTGGTTGAGGGATATAAAGGTCAGAAGGTGCAGGATGTCAAAAAGCCTATTCAGAGGATGATGGTTGAGAAGGTAATGCTTTCCATTCTCTTCATACAGTGGAAGTATTTGATCCTTTGCTGATTTTGTAGCTTTGCTCACTGCCAAAGAAATGAACAGTCTATAATTTTAATGGTAGGTTTATTTTAACACTGAGAGATTGAGTGAAAAAAGTATTTGAACCCTTTAGCCAAAAAATAATTAGTACTTGGAGGCAAAACCCTTGTTTGCAGCACAAAGGTCAGATGTTTCTTGTAGATGATGACCAGGATTGTGCACATATTCAGAAAGAATTTTGGTCTGCTTTTCTTTGCAGATCATCTCTAAATCATTTTTCAGGTTTCGTGGCTGTCGCTTGGCAACTCGGAGCTTCAGCTCCTTCCATAGGTTTTCTATAGGGTTAAGGTCTGGAGACTGGCTGGGCCACTCCATGATCTTAATGTGCTTCTTCTTGAGCCACTCCTTCGTTGCCTTGGCTGTATGTTTTGGGTCATTGTCGTGTTGGAAGACCCATCCATGACCCATTTTCAGTTTCCTGGCAGTGGGAAGGAGGTTGTCACTCAGGATTTTAACGGTACATGGCTCCGTCCATCCTCCCGTTGACGTGGTGAAGTTGCCCTGTGCCCTTGGCAGAAAAACACCCCCAAAGCATAATGTTTCCACCTCCATGCTTGACGGTGGGGATGGTGTTCTTGGGGTCATAGGCAGCATTTCTCTTTCTCCAAACACGGCGAGTTGAGTTAATGCCAAAGAGCTCGATTCTGGTCTCATCTGACCACAGCGCCTTCTCCCAGTCACTCTCTAAATCATTCAGGTGTTCACTGGCAAACTTCAGGCGGGCATGCACGTGTGCCTTCTTAAGCAGGGGGACCTCGTGAGCACTGCAGGATTTTAATCCATTGCGGTTTGAAGTGTTACCAATGGTTTACTTAGTGACTGTGGTCCCAGCTGCCTTGAAATCATTGACCAGCTCCTCCCGTGTAATTCTAGGCTGATTTCTCACTGTTCTTAAGATCATTGAAACCCCATGAGGTGAGGTCAATTGATGGTCATTTTGTATTTCTTAAATTTTCGAACAGTTGCACCAACAGTTGTCTCCTTAACACCAGCTTCTTGCTTATGGTTTTGTAGCCCATTCCAGCCTTGTGCAGGTCTACAGTCTTGTCCCTGACGTCCTTTGACAGCTCTTTGGTCTTTCCCATGTTGGAGAGTCTGGAGTCCGATTGATTGACTGATTCTGTGGACAGGGGTCTTTTATACAGGTGACTAGTTAAAACAAGTGTCAACAAAAAAAACAAGTGAGTTGATGAGCAGTGTCTAACTGGTCTGTGGGAGCCAGAACTCTTAATGGTTGGTAGGGGATGAATGAAATGCAAATCAATTAATATATTTTCTATAATGTTATTTTCTGGATTTTCTTTTTGATATTCTATCTCTTAATGTTAAAATAAACCTACCATTAAAATTATAGACTGTTCATTTCTTTGTCAGTGGGCAAACTTACAAAATCAGCAAAGGATCAAATACTCATTTCCTCACCTGAAGATGGATGTGAAACGCCGTTGATCCATTTGTTGCAATTTATGTCATCCTAGTAATCTATTTACAACAGGGTGAAGCAATGATCTACATGGAGCCGGAGAAACAGGTCATGTCTCGTTCAGCCGATGAGTGTGTGGTGGCTCTTTGTGATCAGTGGTGAGTCCTGCTTTTGTGTCGTAAAAGGACTATTTCTATATAGATTAAATGTTATGTTTATGTGGAACTGCTTGATCATAGTTTATCTAAATGTCTAAATATTTCAGGTATTTGGATTATGGAGATGCGGAATGGAAAGCAAAAGCCAATGAAGCCCTCAAATCTTTGGAAACGTAAGATTTAAAACTGATCTATGTAACGATAGATTATTTTTTTCTTTTGCTGTTCTTACATGCCAACTATTGCTTTACAGATTTTGTGACGAGACCAGAAGAAACTTTGAAGCGACCCTCGCTTGGCTACAAGAACACGCTTGCTCTAGGACCTATGGACTTGGTAAGAGCTTAGGCTATTGGTTGTTTGTTTAAAAAAATAAAAATAAACTAAATACATGGGCCTCATTTTTACATGGTTTCACACTGTAGATCATTGGCTGTGCTCATACGCTAGGTACATTTACATGGGCACTAAAAATAACTAATAATGGATAACTAGAATAATCAAATAACCCAATAATTAAATCAGATTTTTGATGTGTCAGTGTCAGTGGTTTGGAAAACAAAGTACAGTGAATTTTAAAATGACTGCCAAGACCTGTACAACTGCAAACAACAGATTACACTCATCAAATGCAACTATTTACATACACAACACAAATCACTATCTAATTTCTGGAGTAATCAGATTATTGATGTGTCATATAAACATAGCCATTGATCAAAAAAAAAAAATAAAAAAATGACTCTTGCATGTTTTAATGTTTGGTCTGTAGAGGGAGACAGAGTATTACCAGTTTGTGTTATTACCACAGTGGGAGTCTAAAGTGTTTGAATAGTAAAAGATTTCGACTAGAAGCCATCTGGCATGCAGCACAAACACATAGTACAATAGACTTGATGTTGACTCGTTCTGTCACCAACCTATACATATTCACTACTAAACCTCAGAAAACATGCTTTTTTTGTAACACAATCCACATTCTCATAACATTTCTATATTGCAAATTATATACAGTTAGGAATAATTGACCACTGTTAAATTCTTATGTGGACCTCACTTTGTGTACTCACAAAATCAATATTGTGGTAAAATAAGAGTCAAGATCTATAAGAGTGGAATGTACAGCTGCCATCAAATACTGATTTCTAATTATTGGATGTTATTTTGAGGTTTTGTTTTTTTTTTAATGTCAAAATTCTCAGTGATATGTCTAATGTAGAAGACATTTGGCAGCAGGTTAGAAATATATATTTTAAATCTTGAATTGCCCACAAATCTGTGAATCTCCTAACTGGCAATGGTTTCTCTCTTTCTAATGATTGGCAAAGTTGTCTGCAGTTTGTTGTGTTTATAATTAGTCAATATTATACATTTCAAATCAAGATTAACGTAGTGTTGTCTCTTGTTGCTTTTACAGGAACACGCCTGCCATGGGACGAACAGTGGCTGATTGAATCTCTATCGGACTCTACCATCTACATGGCTTACTATACCGTGGCACACCTGCTGCAGGGAGGTGTACTCAACGGACAGGGCCCTTCGCCACTGGGCATCAAGTATGGACTCAACAATTGCAATGACAAGCACTCACATTGAAATCAATACATCTAGTGCTGTGTGGCATTTTAACAAAAGCATGAGTCATTCTGATGTCCACTGACTGTCAAATGTATGAAAGATAATATCCTTATCATTTATCACCATTTACGTAGGCTTATTCAAATCGCATGTGCCAGTAATATTTAAAATCAATAATTCATGAGTTCTTGGAAAATAACAAACTATTTCTTTATTCAGCTTGGTGTTCGTGCAAATGAGGGGCTAGATTCAAATTTGGGATATTGGCAGTGAAATCAGTGGAAATTACTACAAAGTTAATGTCCACATGAATTAGAATTCAGTTCAACCTTAGATTTTCTAAATGGAATACACATTTGAGAGGAACTTGAAATGGTGAGGGAGAAAATATAATTATGGAAACTTAATGGCTTATAGCCAAATAAAATAAAAAACAAAACCAAATGACAATTAGTCATAATAGTCAAAAATAAACGCATACATTTAAGCACATGGTTGAAAACAGTGCTTATGACCTGTTTATTTTAAATGTACATTTTAACAGTATTGTGTAACAATTTCAAGTTTGGCGATATGCCAAAAAAAAGATTAATCACAATTTTCTTAGACCTTAGTCTAATATAATATATTATAATATGTTATATTATATAAAAAAATATTATATTATATAAAAAAAAAAATAAAAAAATAACTCAATTTGTTTGCAATGTGATAATAAATACAGAGTTTGGGGGGCAACTGCTCATATTCTGGTGGTGGTATTTTCTTTCAGACCTGAGCAGATGACTAGAGAGGTTTGGGACTTCATCTTTTTCAAAACTGCTCCCTTCCCCAAAACGTCCATCCAGAAAGAGCACCTGCAGAAGCTGAGGAGGGAGTTCGAGTACTGGTATCCTGTGGACGTCAGAGTGTCCGGCAAAGACCTGGTCCCAAACCACCTGTCCTATTACCTTTACAACCACGTGGCTATATGGCCCAATGACAGGTCAGGCAGACACTGCTACTACTTTATTAATTACAGATTGTTCTATTTGAATTGTCATTTCTTTTAGAGAAAATGGATCCAATAGTTAACCAATTAAATGGAACGATGCAAAATTTTAGAAAAAGGCTTCATACTCAATACTCAATACTCAATACTCATTTCAATATCAATATAATATAATATATTAACATTAGAACTAGTAAAAGCCTGTCATACTACTGTGCCTGATTGTACACTATTTAGCATGTAAAATTGGACTGGATAATTGGATTGAGATTTGTGGATATAATCTGTTTTTTTACATACAACAGTGGAAAGTGGCCTCAAGCAGTGCGTGCCAATGGACATCTGCTGCTCAACTCGGAAAAGGTTACTCTAATTTTTAATGCATTTTAATGTGATACAATATTTAGATTTCATACTTTGTGCTCATTCTGCCTTGTAATGTAGTAACTGTTTTCGAGTCCAATGAGACACTCCCATGGTTACTCTACATACTACTGATTTGTACTAATTTGCTCTCGTAGTATCTAAACACAAAGCTGCACGCGACAGTTGCTTGGTAATGAACTTGTGTGGGTGGGTACTTGACAATCTAGCTGCTAACATCTGTTTCCCTGTCCTCCAGATGTCCAAATCCACTGGAAACTTCCTCACTCTCACCCAAGCTATTGACAAGTTCTCAGCAGATGGTACACCTTCTTCAATTTATTCCTCTCCTGTTTTGTCTGTGCTATTTTGTTCTCTGAGGGTTTTTCTGTCAGTCATTGTCAGTTTTGACTGGAGGCACTCTCTCTTTTTTTTTTTTTTTTTCTTTTTTCAGTTGGTTGTTTTCTCTGAATCTATAAATGGCTTCAGGGACCTGTTAAAATAGCAGCTAATGATGGTTAAGGTCAAGTTCAGTGTGACATTACAAAGCATATTTTTAGACATACTGATGGAAAATGAATGAGGTTAAGTACAAATGAAAAATTCAACATGTTCTTTTATTAAAACAATGCGGTCCTAATTCAACCTTCCTAAAATGAATGGGACCAGTGTGGCCAATGTAGTTTGTCTGTCACTCAGATTAAAGCGTGACAGACAAATCACGCGATTTTCTGATCTGTTATAATGTTGTGTCCTCATCAAAAACATACCTGAGGTTCTTCTCTCAAACAGAAAACACTCTTCCACCTTGTGATGTCATGTGGTGATACAGGAAGTGCTCCATTGTGTTTTTAAATTCCATACACCTTCACTAGGATCATTTCAGCTCTGGAATCATCTCAGCTGAATAAAAGATAACAGGTACTTGATAATTTCAAATCCTCTGTTCCACCTTGTGATGTCATGAAGTTGTAGTTTAAGTTTTGGAGACTACTCAAACATGTGTGAATGAAACAACTCCAGGCATGTTTTTGATGAGGTAACAACATTATAACATGGCTTAAAGGTCACTAGTCAATTTTGTATAATATAGGTCCTTTAATCCTGAACTGCCAAAATGAAAAGTTAAAAATTGCAACTCTAATCATTACAAAATCATAGGTATATTCTAGTTTTTAACTCCAACCTTTTTCGCTTTTGGTCCCACCAGTCTATATTAGGACAAAGTGGGGTGTACATGAGCTCCAAATCAGATTTTAAAATTACTCAAGTAGTTATGAATAAGAGACCAAACCGTGTGAAAAAGTTAGTTTTAGGTTGAGCAGGAGGGCAGAAGTGGAGAGGACCCTCCCCTGCATGACTGTGTTGTTGTCCAGGTCTGGACAGAATTAGGACTGAAGTGGCCGAAAGGTCAACAGGTGATTTCAGGGCTGGACCAGAGAATTTCTCTAACTCGGCCACATTCATTCACTGGACTTGGGCTTAGACACATTTATCAGCAGCAGGTTAAGGTCACAGCCAGAGTGTTTTACTGAACATGAACAGAAATGCCAGGGGGGATTGAATGCAACAGTGCGTCATATCTAAAAGTCAGAGGTTAGTTTCTGTGTACAGCAAAATGGCTTTACAGTCTACAAATTATATACACTGAACTGTTAGTCTTATGCAGTAAATCATGAGACAAATTACTACTATGGTCCTGTATTACTTACTAGCTACAGATTCATTAAAAATATTACAAAGAAACATGATGTATAACCTAAATCAAGTTTGACATTTTACCATTTACAAAATAACACTAATTGTATCCACTAAGGAAGCCGTACAACACATTCAGTATGTTTCTGCCTCTGCCAAGTCACATCATCTTTCTTCAAGTCTTTTCTGATAGCTTGACAATCTTCTGTTCTGTATCCACCTATATATTTTCTATCCACACTCTGTGCCTGTTCAGATCATCAAAATACTGCCCCTTTGATTTGATCTCAATATTCCTCTGATGTTCTGTTTTAAACTAGAGATCGACTGATACGTGTTTGTTGTTTTCATGGCTGATGCCGATACCGATTGTTTAGAATCCAGAGCAACCGACAGCTGACAAGCTCTGCCGATATTTTTGAGCCGAGGTGTAGGCTACTTTCCCTTGATTATAAATAATGCTTCATTTCTATGCTACTCCGTTTGTTTTGTTGGCAGTAACTCGTCATTTGGGCCTGTCTCTGTTCTGTACTGTTTGTTTTATTGTTGCTCTTTTGGTGTGCTATGTTCAGAGGAAAAAGCTGAATTATAGATAAACATTTCCCATGAAGCACTCCTGATTCAAGCAGCAGAGCCTGACAGCACCACAATGTGTTGACGTTCTATCTGCCAAAAGGGATGTCATTGAATTTAAGAACAGTCAAAAGTTCCTGTGCTTCAAACTACAATACATGATTGGATTCCCATCTACAGTGACCAAACAGAAATCTCTTTCTATTCTTCACCACTATTTGTCTTTATGTAGCCTAACCCAGAGATGTAACTTCTATTTCCTCTTATTTGATTCTAGCAATTTGAATTCAGGGTCTGTAGTAGCAACCTCATCAGAATAGACTTTTGAGCATTAAAAGGGACAAAATAATATTGGAAGGCATTCCTGCTGAAAGTTAGGCCTGCCACTTAGATTTAGACTTAGACAAACTTTATTGATCCACAAGGGAAATTATTTGGACACAGTAGCTCACACATCACAATATAATATAATAACAATATAAAATTTCCAAGCACGATATATTGCTGCAGAGAAATACTGCGATAAAAGATACTATTGAAACTACTTTATGCCACTCACACTATAACAATAAACAAGATAATCCCAGTAAACAATTAAGTATAATTTAAAAGCTTGAGCTGCAACAAATAATCAACAAAAGAATTGACCTATAATTAGCCATAGAACTTGTATCATAAACTCGACACAGCTTAAATCACGCCGTACATTACAAAAAACTAAAATCTTCCTACTAGTGCAAAGAAAAAGTACACGCAATACTGAGCCCCAAAATGTATTGTTCCAGTTATAATTTACTGAACAATGAGCGGATATAGTAATTATTGTCACACTGTACAGTCTATGCTTAACCATATTCACTTGTTAACCAAAGGTTATGCTAAAGTTTATAAAAAGCCATGTTAAGATATGGGAAGTGCAATGATGGTAATCGCACTGTTGCAATGATCTCAGTCACACTAAATCTTCAAGAAATGTGGAGTAGGGTCCTGCTAGATAATCCTGTTCAAGAACGCAGTGGGCCACCTTTCATATGGGAAGACGTACTTCTCTAACAGTTGTTTTTCCGTTCCGTCCAGGTATGCGTCTAGCCCTGGCCGATGCTGGAGACACTGTGGAGGATGCAAACTTTGTGGAGACTATGGCAGACGCGGGGATCCTGCGCCTGTACACGTGGGTGGAGTGGGTCAAAGAGATGATCGCCAACCAGAACAACCTGAGAACTGGGCCCGCAGACACCTTCAACGACAGAGTGTTCGCCAGGTAAACAAATATGCAAATGAATTAAAGTGAATGAAGATAGTATATCATTTTGCAACATAATTCTGTATTTTCAAAACTTCAGTAGATAAAATTCAAATAGTTTCATTCACTATATTTATTCCCTTCTGGTAAATAAAGAGACTTCCCTCAGGCCTGCTGTGACAGATGGGAAGCTATTAAGCTCAGTTAAATTGTATTGCTGATTGATGAAAAAATGTGTGGTGTTTTAAATAGTTCATAAACATCCATAATGTTTTTAATGCATTTTACAACCTTTTTATTATTCTGATGCTTCAGTAGTAGTAATAATAGTTTATACACAGAAAAAAGCCTTGATAGTGATTTCAGTATCACAACAAGAATAGAAAATGCTTTTTAAATACACAATAGCAACATTCTTAAAACAGACCTATTATGCAAAATCAGAGCTTTTTACCATGTTATAGTTGTTTCCCCTCATCATTTACTCACCTGAAGTTGCATTTGGAGTGATACATGATACACTGCTCTGTACTACTTCGTTCTTCAGTTTTATTTTCTTAATGTGTGGTACACGTAGGATTTGGCAGCGTTGCGTAGTGATTTCGGTACAAATTAAATCTGCAGCGTGATCTCCAACTATCAGTCGGAGATGCTGACAACTTCACACCTCTTTGTTGTGATAACATTTACATTAAAATCAGTTCCCACTGGGCATTGTGGTTTTCTAACACGGAAATCAGCAGTTTGTTTCTTTTATTAAGTTGTTTCAGATGAATATTACGATTTAAAATGTCCAGATTATAGCATAATGATCCAGGGGGGTTATTGATATAACTATATAGCAGACACAAGCACAATAGGTCTTTTTAAAATATTACCATGTGGTTTTACACCACTTCTAATATAGGTCAAATCATTTACAAAACTATTCACAAATTGTTAAAAATGATTTATGCAAATCATCAACAATATTATTCAAATTACCATCTAGTTTCAATAGTTTTTTCTGCTGAGATTCTATTACTGTTGATCTGATAATGGAATAAGCTCCTGAAGATCAACACATTTTATGACAGTTGCTTAATGACTCATTAATTCAAATGTGTATATAGTTTGAAGAATACTGAGCGTGGGCAAAAGCAGGCCTGATATTTGGCACATATTTTATAATGGGTTTTGCTCAGACCTCTTTGTAGCTTTAATACCATCACACTATTTCCACCGGCCCTGTTACACTTCAGTGGTTTTTCAAAACTGAACAACCCTTTCGACTTGTACAGTTTTGCGGCCGTCCTAAAAGGTATGGGAAGCCGCCTATTTCACACTGATTGCGTGGATTTTGTGTTCTCTCTTCAGTGAAATGAATACAGGAATCTTAAAAACTGAGCAGCACTACGAGCGGATGATGTACAAGGAGGCGCTCAAGAGTGGCTTCTTTGAATTTCAGGTACATAGACAATGAAACAGCTGTCCAATTACTTCTCATTACTACCATTTGTAAACTCAAGTACCCTATTCACTGTATTTTGCAATTCAGTTTGAAATTCACCTGAGAAACGTTCAATTCATTAAAAAGGTGTATAGGTTATGTTATTATTACAGAACATGGCCCCATCCCCATCACCAAGTTAATTAAAAACTGTTAAACGATGCCCCTCACGTGAAATCATAGGGATGAAAAATATTGCTAGATAAATGATTTCCTGCATAAAATCTGTACTTTTACAGCATACTTTTTGAAATGATGCAAGCATTTCTTAGGCTTGCTGTAACCTGCATTTTGAACTGCTATTTGCCGTTTCCAGGCCGCCAAAGACAAGTACCGTGAACTGGCCATTGAGGGCATGCACAGGGACCTGGTGTTCCAGTTTATTGAGAGGCAAACCCTGCTCTTAGCTCCCATCTGCCCACACCTTTGTGAATACACATGGGGCCTGCTGGGAAAGGTAACTACCACTTTGCATCTGGCCTTTTGATTGCTATTTTCATCATCTTCCCTGACTTTCTTCTTTCTCCCTTTTACTGCCCCTGAGGACTTGCTCCTGACAGAATAACAGACTTTCAAACTTGTTGTATTCATTTACATCTGTGAAAGCACCTGGGGTCAGCCATGGAAAATATGCTTACGCCCTTTATGTAGGCCTTTAGTTGTGGTGTTCCCATTGCTCATTTACCTCTGTGAAACGGCTCTTAGCACGCACGCACTCCCTATGTGGCCCTCCTGTCCATCAGGAGTCTGTCTTCACACCATGCTATTTTTATTTTTTTAATGCTGTCCTTGTGAAAGGGTAGGAAGCGTCAATGCATGTTCCCAACAGCACATCCAGCCAAGAATATTTTTAACACTTGAGTTTATGAATATGAAAAAGGCCCCACGTGGCTTGAAATGGGCTTTTCAGCTGTCGCTTAGCAACAACAAAGGCCCCATAACTAGTGTTTTTTTTATCATGTGTAGAGCATGTCTAACGCGGAAGCACACTGCTTTTTTGAACCGTAATAATAATTAGGCATGTGCAAGTCTCCTGGCCTGCATTTGTAGATTAGAAGAAAATGTAGATGGCATTACCCCATTGACACAAAGGTTAGCAGTGCCATACCGTTGATGTGTCCTTGGGCAAGACATTTAATCTCCCTTGTCTCCAGTGTCCAAATAGAGGTAAAAAAAAAAAAAGTCCAAAAAACATGTTAATTTAGCTTTTTTTTTTTTTTTCCAGTGTGGACTTAAAAGCCACAAGGGTTTAAAAACCAGACTGGTTGTTGCATATCGGTAAAAATGCAGAGTCATGCTAGGGCTCTCTAACAGTAAAAATATGGCAATAACACATTGGATTCTTGTTTGGAATCACAGATGAATGAAAAGCGGATTGAAGAATTAATGAGCTGCTTGTGGTATTTTCTGGTATTTTCTAACTTTTTTCCTAAGAGCAAATTAGGGTGGGAACCAGAAGGTCACCCTTGCTCCAGTCCCACATGCACAAAATAAAACCAATAAGCCGCATCACCCGAGTGAATTGGTGATTTGCTAGAGCAAACCTGGCATGAACCAAAGGCAACCGCTAAAATTCATTAATTTCTTCATTTCACTGACTTAAGCATAATAGAAATGTCAGTCCTGCATAAATGAATGAGGAGAATTAAGGTAGGGATCAATGTGTTTACAGATGTGTCTTGTTCTGCATCTCTCCAAGGCCATAGGTCTTCACTAATTAAAATGTCAAAAGTCCAGCATGTTAATTAGACGTGGAGAGTAAATGGTTTGTGGTATATTTCTTCATCATTTACTTATTCTAATTACATTCTTGATGAGATTTATTGTACTTGTTGTTACTCTGGTAGAAAGGTTTTCAAAGGTCAATGGACAATGAGAGACGTTTCAGCTGCCATCCAGAAGCCATAATCAGTCTGAAAGTACGGGTCTGAGCAGTTAGAATTTACACTGCTCTAAGGGGAGGGGAGCTAGATTAGTACTGCCCTCAGATTTCTATACTATCTTTTCACACCCACCTATTTATAGCTCTTGAGCAGTAATATTTTGATGCTATACGGTTTGTATATTCTGTGCATCCAAGAATTTTTTTTAAATGAAATTCATTTATCGTTATATTGTACAATTTAACAACGGCATTAAACATATTTCTGTCCTTTCAGAGCACCTCTCTGATGAAGGCGTCCTGGCCCGTGGCTGGTCCTGTAGATGAGGTTCTAATCCGCTCCTCTCAGTACCTGATGGAGACTGCCCACGACCTCCGGCTGCGTCTCAAGGTCTACATGCAGCCGCCCAAAAACAAGGCAAGACCCATCACTCCTGTCCCCACACTTCACTGCCTCTCCATAACTCACCGTCAACTTTGCGATTCCAGATTGATTTCTTTCTTTTGCTCTATCTTTCTTAGATCCAAAGTGTTTATGAAGCGCAGTATATAAATCTAAGCTAGCGAAGTGTGGCTTCAACCCCTTAGGGGCTGTTTAATACAAAGCCCAATGAGGCATAAAATAATGAAACTTTTGCTAAAGTAAGTTAGCAGATAATATTGTGCCCAAGAGCAGATATTTGAGTAGTTTATTTCATCAAAGGCAGGCATTAAATTGACTTAAGTAAATTAACACCTGGCCTGATACGAATCTAGCTCTAACAAGTTATTTGAATAAAGGTAATCATTTTAAAAGCCCACATGCATAGCAATATCACCAGAAGGAAAGAGACCAAAAACAAATGCATTGTTTATTTTGTCTTAGACCTTGCTTAAACCTGGTTTAGATCTGGTTTAATTCATGAATAGAATTTTATTTCTGATTTAGTACTGAGGTAGTCCTGCTGAAATTCCGAATCAGCTGGATACATAAATCTTATCTGGATTCATATGGATTAATTAGAGTTGATTGTGTTTAGTAAAAATAGGGCTCTGTTCACTGTCCATATCCAGGTTCATTAAATGTGAGTAATTGAAAAGAATTGTCCATGATAATAATCCAGGGTCAGTTTGCCCTTTCTGTCCCAGTGTATTATCTGAATCCCATAACACCTATTATTACCTCCGCCAAGGAGGTTATGTTTTCGCCTGCGTCTGTCTGTTTGTTTGTTTGTTTGTTAGTTTGTTTGTCTGTTTGTTTGTTAGTTAGCAAGATAACTCAAAAAGTTATGGACGGATCTTGATGAAATTTTCAGGAAATGTTCCGAATGGTAAATCCAACAGATTTTGGTGATGATCCAGAAGAAATCCTGGATTATGGATCACTTTGAAAATTTCGTTAGCATTGCGTTAAATGGGGCTTGGCGGAGGTCTGCGCTCTCTGAGTGCTTTTCTAGTTATTATTAGTATTATTATTAGTAGTAGTAGTATTAGTAGTAGTAATAGTAATAGTAATAGTAATATTTAAACTTCGATAAGTGGCTGTGTGCGGCCTGGAGAGCAGTATTGACAGAGGGATATCTCCAGCTCCCAGCCTGTTTCGATCAATCTGCTGCAAATAGAGCTGGGATAAAAAGTGATACACTGAAATACTGAGATGACACCTGAAAAAAGTTATATTGTACTAACAAGAACATTTGAAAGACTAATGTGTAAACAACATGCAGAATTATAAAAAAAATATGAATATGCTGATTTGGCCTTCAAACTTTGAGCAAAGACTTGCAGCTTACATACTGTTGTAAATCAAAAATCTGTTTGTCATTACTTTTATCTTAATTTGATGTGCAGTATTTCAAGATTTAGGAAGTGTTGCTGAAACGGAAATCAAAGAATCCCTGCAAAAGCATAGAGTTTTATTATTATATTCCAAAACAACAACTAAATGTGCAATATATTTTTGACATTTTCTTTCAACTAACTTAAAAACTTTTGGTGTATATTTTGAGAAAAAATATTCAATGCAACGGGTTTATAATGTTTTTTCTTTCTGTGAACAGAAGGGTGACGCCAAACCCCCTGCAAAGCCCTCTCACTGCACCATCTATGTGGCCAAAAACTACCCCACGTGGCAGCACAGCGCCTTGTCCCTGCTTGGCAAGCACTACAAGGTGTACCGTCACACCTCAACACCATCCATTTATATATATATATATCCATTAGGGATGTGCAAAACAGTCCATGTAGGCATAGGACTTTGCAATTCTATTATAACAGTCCAAGAAAGATGTAAATATGCAGTATTGGGGTATCACAATTAAAGCTAACAGGTGCTTCTACTGGTTTAAAAATACCTACAATCACTTAAAAGTAAACCTTGAATGCCATAGTGACATAGTCCATGGGCACATCATATTATCATATATATCCTTATGTGTTCTTTCATATAGCCTTATGTGTACATTGCAAACTGATTTTAGTTCATTCTGCTTTCTGAATTGGCATTATACCTTTTATCACAGTTAATAATTTACTTCATATCTGAGAACATGTATAGATTTATGAATTTGTTAAAACCTGTTATATATCTTTACGGTTGGATTGCTAGTATTCAATTGCTTGGTGTGGCTCATATTTATTAGTGTCTTGTTTTATATTTTTGTCCCAGAGCAACAATGGAGTCCTTCCAGACAACAAGGTGATTGCGAGTGAACTGGGAGCCCTGCCAGAGCTCAAGAAGTACATGAAACGAGTGATGCCCTTTGTTGCAATGATCAAGGTAGAGCTTCGCCACTGCAACACTGCTGTTATGAAACCCACAGTAGAGAGGTGCTTTGCTGAAATTTAAAATCCACATTGGAGCTTTAATATTATTGAACCTGTCTGGTTCCATCCCACTGAATTCAGGTGGGCAGACTTATAATATAGGTGATAAAGCATGTGTCTAGACACATAACCTTGTCTGTAACTATAGGGCCTATATGGCATTACATTCAGTGTAGAGCATTCAGGTAAAATGTTATACAACAAAATGTAATTGATCACTGGATTTATAAGGCACTGTTCCAAGATACGCATTATGCATTATTTATTCACTTAGGCTTAGACTTAGACAAACGTTATTGGTTCACAAGAGAAATTGTTTTGTCTCGGTGGTGATAAGCTCCTATTGTAGCCACAGCTGCATTGGGACAGACTGATGGAAGCAAGTCTACCCCAACTAGTACCAACATTCATGCACTCATCACATTCATACTAGGCAATGTGGGGAAAGTGTCTCTCATCCAATATAACTAAGGCCCGGCCTTACTTGACTTCTGAGATCTGACGAAATCAGGCGTTGATATGCATGATATAAGTAACCGTAAACTCTTAAGATTTAGATGTACAGTTTAGATATACGGTTATTCTGTATTCTGAGTATAGTAAACATGGAATTTGTGTATATTTGCATAAAAGATTGGTAAGTATAGTGGGTTGTAGAATTTTTGTATCCATATTTTACAGCAGATGTGTGTAGAATCCCTCAGCCGTCCAGGTAGAATCCATGACAATCCATACCATATTTTACAGCAGTTGTCAAGAAAACAGACTGTTTAATATTCAGATCATTTTCTACTTTCTACAGCCCATTCAAATGTGTTACAATTCACTGCATTGATGGTTGGAGCTCTTTGGATGCCAATATTTGTTTAACCACTGCTTGATTGTTTGTTCTCCTACTCTCACCCAATTGATTCAGTCTTTTAAATACACTCGCCTGACTGCTGCCTGCATCTGCTTTTCCATTCTTTCAGCTTACAACAGCCCATTTGAAAACTCCAGTTGTATATTGAAAATACTTAAATTGTTTTTTATTGATCTGAAAGTTGCAGGCTGCAACTTTTCTTTGTTCTCTTGAATACTAACAATTATATCAGACGTTGTTAAAACTACATCTCATCTTACTGTACCGAAACTATTTTATGTCAACATCTATCAATAAAACTTGCCTCCTCTTCACTAACCACACAAAAGGGGAGTTTGTTGTTGTGGCAAATATTAAATCCTAAACTTTATTCTTTGTCGACTGACTGGAAGATATTAAACTAGTGTTTGTATTTTAGCCTCTTGTTGTATCCAAAAATAGTGCTAATAAAAACAGTAATGATTTCTTTTGTTTTCTTTTTAAAAATCCCTTTGCAAGCCTCGTTTTCAGCTTTTAAGATGTTGTCTCACACTGTGCCCCCTGTTTGATGGTTTGTTTTGGCATCTGAAAGCCCTATTCTTTATATTCGCCAAATAATTGTGTCAGAATCACAGTGACAACTGGATACTGTTACTAGTTTTCTAGTGTTGAATAAAAGGCTAATTATGTTTTTTTTGTTTGTTTTGATTTTTTTGTGGTAGGAAAACCTGGAGAAAAACGGACCGAGGGTTTTGGACCTGGAGCTGGAGTTCGATGAGAGGGCTGTCATCATGGAAAACCTGGTTTACCTCACCAACTCACTAGAGGTAAGTACAGTGTTAGTGCTTAGAAAAAGATCATAATCATTTATTACAAATTATGAACTGTAATTTGATATAAGTTATATAATTTACTTTCTATTTAGAGTTAAATTCCTGTTTATGGGGCAAGGGCATGAAGGTATTGTGTGTGTAGAATGCAGACTGGAGCATTAGGGGCTTTGGCTGAGTGACAGCTGAGCTCAGAGGTGTCTCACTGGGTTTAACAGAGGTGGGAGAGCAGTGCTTAAAATACCCACTTTTTGACTTGAGAAATCCAGACACTTTTATATATGCTCAAGTACTGAGTGGGCCATCGCTGGTCACATAGCTCTTGGTAACACTAGGATTAATATCTATGTCCAGAGAATATTTACTTACAATGTTTCTCAGAAAAACCGGACATTTAATTTGGGTAAACAATCAGTCAATGTGTAGAATTCATTTACACCTGAGACTTTGACTCTTCACACATTTTACACAGGATTTAAAGATATATTTTCATCTTCCAATTTTGAAAAATTCTAAATTGCAAATCTCACTTTAAGGGCTTATGTTAAGCATTTCAAGAAACATCAAGGCATATTTAAAATGAAGTTAATTAAAAGTACAGTCTTCACTTCATTACCAATATTTTCCTGTTTATGCACTTTCTGGCCGATTATCTTCTGTGTAGTAACTGGGTTAGTCGTAACAAATTTTCTCTGCTCTCCACCATGAAGGACAAAACCCTCCATGGCACTACCTATCTCCGTCTGGAGAAGTATGACGGATTAGTTGTAAGCCACATGTTGAGCCTCTAATCGCTCCTGGACCCTTGTTAACACTTATAAACACACACATTGGCTTCCTGAAACTCATTTGTGTTTTTATATGATTATTTCTTTTTCGCAGTTGGAGCAGATTGATGTGCTGTTTGCGTCTGAAGCCGATGACAAGATAAAAGAGGACTGTTGCCCCGGGAAACCATTCAGTGTTTTCAGATCTGAGGTAGCTACAGGCTGTTTGATTTGCCTGTTATGATTTGGTGTATGCTCCAAATGCAAATAGGGCTGCAGAACCATGTGCCATACAAAGTAATGTTATTATGGCATACGCAAGCTATTTTTTCATATCACAGGAGTGTCAAGCAATTAGTTCTGATTGACATCTGGTTTATATAAAGAGGGGGTATTATGCAAAATCTTTGTACTTTTGCAGCTTTCTACCTTGTTATAATGGTGTTTCCTCATTGAAAACATGTCTGAAGAGGTTTTAGATCAGGTTTTGGTCATCCGTACATGTTGTTAAGTATTTTTGCGCTTTCTCCCATGCATGATACAAAACTACACTAGAACTTCACAAACCTGATACAATGTGCAATAGTTTCATTAGCAGGATGCACACTAATTGTGTTATGACTACACTCTGAAGGGTTAGTGACTTAGCGTGGGGAGCAAGGGTAGGAGGGACTCAAATGATTAAACATGATCAGATCTAAACATATTATTAGTTATGTGTTAGCAGTTAATACCCCAAAGAAGTATAATACCCCCTCTTTAACCCTGGCTGACGCTAGTTTGATGCAGGTTTAGTTGTATGATGGAACTTTATTGATCTCACGCAGTGGAGACCGTCACGTGTCTTGCTTCTAAATTATTTAGTCAGTATATATGACTAAAATGTTCATTGATCTTGATGAATGTTTTTAGCCTGGAGTGTCCGTGTCCCTCATAAACCCCCAGCCGTCCAGTGGTCTGTTCTCTCAGAAGGTGGACATCCGTCAGGGTGACAGCAGGGACAGCATCGTGCGCCGTCTCGCCAAAGTCAACCGCCTCATCAAAGGTCTGCACTGTTTATATTACAGGGCTTCATATATTAGCATTAATACTACTAGGCCTGTCATGAGAACACATTTTGAAATACGATATATTGGTGAAGAAAATATAGACGATAAATAATAATACTGAAACCAATTTATGCCACTGACACAATAACTGTAGAGCAGGATTGACCCCCAAAAAGCTATTCCAACTGTACAGTATTGTTAAAAAAACACGACGTGAGACATTTATTTTGCATCGGCATAGTGAGTAATGAGGGTTATTATTTAACTCTCTATACCTCAAATCGTATTATAGTGCTTAAAAGTATCAAAAAGCATCTAGTACATACAAATAGTACTCACCATAGATAATGACCCCCCAGAACTATAGTTCTATCTTTCATATGTAGTAATTATCGTGTCAGGCTTACATTCACCAGCTAAAGACAATATTTTAACCTCAAGTTGTATAAGAACGACAAAAAGTTAAAATGCACATTTGGAGCTGCTGTATTCAGAGGATAGGTAAAAAAAATTGTACTTTTTCAAAAATGTGATGACTATATTAAATTCTGTCCTGCTTGGTGACTCACTCTAACTGATGACTAAAACAAGTTCAGTTCTGGGGACTGGTGTCATATTACTAAAATGTCAGTTCTGATATTAAAGGAAACTCTTGATATTAGTTCCTGATTTCAGCACTGCAATAAAAAAAGAAAAAAAAAAACATCATTTAATAATACCATGAGGTCAACTTGTCTTGTTTTTTCAGTATTGTAACTAAAATGAGTATCTAGTTTTGATGCTACTGTCTGTTGTAACATAGCACTTGGGTCTTTCTGATTCAAACCATAATTAAAGGTCCTATATTACACAACATAGATTATTGTGAGCTTTAAGCCTTGTTATAAAGTTGTTACCTCATCAAAACATTCCTGGTGTTGTGTTGTGTTTCATTCACACATGTTTGAGCAATCCTGGTTTATTAGTCTGTCTAGATTCTACATCTCCAAAGCTCAAAATGCTCTGTTCCACCTTGTGATGTCATGTAGTGGTAGTTTTCAAGTTAACAGCTCTTTTTACCTTTAGTTCAGTAGAGACTGACAATTCCTGGTCTGAAATGATCCAAATGAGTCTAGTGAAGGTGTATGAAGTTTAAAAACACAGCTGAGCACTTCCTGACATCACAATCACAAGGTGGAACAGAGTGTTTTCTGTTTGAGAGAAGAACTCAGCCTAAATATGCAGGATTTGTGTGTTAAACATGTGTGAAACAAAACAAAACTCTGGGTATGTTTATGATGAAGAAACAACATTGTAACATATATCAGAAAATGGCGTAATATGGGCCCTTTAATTTGCATTTGTCAAATTTAATCACATTTTCACAGCTATTTATTTATTTATTTGCCTGATGTATACTTTTTTCTACACTTTCCTTTCAGCCAACCTTCACTGCCAGGTTTCTTCTCTTCTCAACCTTCCCCATTTGTCATAATTTAAACTGACCTCTGTGTTTCTCCCAAACACAGACCTGTCCTGCGTGAAGCTGATGAGGTACGAGGACCCCCTGCTAGGCCCCCGCAGGGTGCCCATCCTGGGACAAGAGGAACAGGGCAAACTCCCTATTAGTGAAAAGTCTGTGTTCAGCGTCAACTTGGAGCAGAAGAAGATCACTCTGGCTGACAACGGGCTGACTGTGGACATCGGCGACACTCTGGTTTATCTGGTTCAATAAATATACGACGGGAAAATGGCAGATTCAGCTGGGAAGTTGTGTGAAAATTGGAGCAAATAAGGCAATTTTTTTTTTCACTATCAAGCACAAGACTGTAAATCAACTCTGAGCAGGTGATATAACATTCTAAACTGGCCATTTTTTATTATAGCTGAGATGGAGAGGAGATGTGAATTCTGTGGTAGAGTGGGTATTTTAATTGCCTGGGTTATGGTTAAAGGTGCATTATGTAACTTGTCTAGTGCGGGGTTCATCACCTGCTTGTTTCCATGGAGAGTTTATTGCTTTGCTTTGAATGTTTCACAGTATTGCATTAAACTGTTTTCGATAAACATCCATGCAACTGTGACTGGGGTCGCCTCTACACAGATCTGACCTGTAACTTTACTTGTGGTGTCATCTGCTTGTTTCCTTGGAGACAGATGAGTTCACTGCCATACTGTGGAACATAAGCCTTTTGCTGTTGTAGTTTTAGCACAGTTTCTCTGCTGAATAAGTATTTGGTATTGGGACCTGAACAGTTTTGGAAAGCATTGAAGGGATAACCCAACTTTCAACATTTTTTGTCTCCAGCCATGATGGTAATTCTTGGCTTGTCATCACTTTCTACTTGTAGATTTCAATGTCACTCTGTTGTCCACTGTCCAATGCAAACAAGCCTAAAGTAAAACAATATATTTGTAACTTTTAAATAAAGTTTTCTGAATTGGAAAGTAGTAGTTGTTTTGATTATATATTGTCTCGCCCCTGCTGTTTTAATATAGATGCTAATAGTGTTTTTTGTATTCAAGGTTAGGCGCACTGCTCTATGGATTGTCACTTTTCTTCTCCAGCAACAACCAGCACTTTGACTTTTTTAGATGTTTGGAATAGTCACACCTTAAAATCTCTTCCCTTGCTGCAGAGTTTTTGTTTCTAAGATCATCAACTAATGGAAAGTCCACACGTATTTGTAGTGCAGATGGTTACATTTTATAGTACCTGTAAGTGTAAAATTGTAAAATTTAAGTAAATACAACGTGTAGTATTTCATCCCCATGCTGCCCCCAACTTTTTTTGTGAAAAAAGTAGTTTTTTATTTATTTTTTTATTTTTCTTTTCCATGTTAGATGTTTTTATGGTGCCGCAGTGACCGCCAGTCCCCGGTTACATAACTAAATTTGTAATTCATTTTTCCCATTGATTTTCCAAAAATAATTTAATAAAAGTTTGAAAGTTTGCTCATAGATAATCAGATATGTGGTCATTAATAACCACAAGACCTATAATCTTTAAAATCTGCTTCTGAAGTGTCACAAGCCGCTAAGTTATTAAAGCATTTTGCAGATATGTGTGTTTTAAATGTGCTTTTTGAGCTTAAAACAACCCTGTGGATATTTATAGAACTCTTGATATTAGAATTTTTCTAAAAATGAATGGAAAATTTACTTCCAGAACTGGAGCGGGCGGTCAATGTGCGTTCTTACTGTGAGTGAGCTTGCATCTCCACTAACTCTTGGCTTGGAGGGCCTCCGTCTGCTTCATGGAAATGTTGTCTTGGCTATTATATAATACACACAGTATGGCATAAAACATCTGTTTCCATGGAGATTGTTCTGAAAAATTACTATCTTTCTATTTTGCTCACTATTACAATTGCCCAAAAGCTGTTCATTCTCTAAAAAACAAGGTACGCAGTGTGGTTGACTAACAAAACCAAAACCTCCAGATAATGAAGTCAGCCTTGGCCCTATAGAGATATAAAAGAGATAGATGTGTTCAGAAATCACTATGCAGAGTCCTCCTCAAGGCTACAGGTATTGACTGAGAGTTTGGAAGGGCGGAGAAGATGGAAAAGCCTGTTACAAATTTTCACTTGACTGAATACGTAATACTGAAGCCCAAATGAAACTGAGCCTCATTATCTTTCAAGGCTGTGTGCACTTCATTTTACAGACTTAGATTAAATACATGTGCTTAGAGCCATATGTAAATATTTTAACACTGGGATATTGGAATAGAGGAGCTTAACAGGATCACTAACCTTTTTTGATATTAATTGGAAATGTTCAGGTGATGGAGGGCGTAGCAGGACGTTTTATCACCCTTGCCTTTAGAGCCAAGATGGGTTCTGTTGCCTAAAATGTCTTGCAGTCTGGGATTAAATATAAATGTTAATGTTTAAAGGGATAACATTCATGAAGACGCGCAGGTGGTGTACCATTCATCAGGCAAGTTACGTCAGCAACTTACAATGACTACAATGACTTTTAAAGGGAGACGTTATGCTTCCCACTGAAATTCTAAACTAATCCAAGTCTTCCGGCTATTTCACACAGCCTTTATGATCTGACTATTATGACTATTTTCTCCATGGGTACAACTCATGGAGTGAATATATAAATGGACATAGCTAACCCGTTAGCCGGCACGTTCCAAATAGGAAGTGTTCATGGGAGCACTTCTGGCTCAGTCGACTTTTTCCAATTGAATTTACACTGAAAAATGATCACCCCTCTCTCTGTAACTGCTGCTGTGAGCCTCGTCATTTTGGTCTTAAAATCTTCTTATTAACCCGCTGTACATGATACTGTTTTTTTTCTCTCTCTCTATTTTGTATTTAAATAAATTCCTATTCCAAGTATGGCACTGGTTCCAAATCCGCCCCTCTATGCGAGCCTCGTGACTGAAGCCAAACTCTGTGGGTGACTTCACACTCCCTTAGTCTACTTCTTTATACAGTCTGTGGTTCAACTAAACCTGTGTCCAGTGGCACAGAGCAGCAGGGTGCATTTCAGCTGTTTCAAATACAAACTAATAAAAAAAATAGGACAATAGCCTGTCTCATCGGTGACCAAAACAACAGAGATGACTGAGAGAAGGCTTTCCTGTTGTGTGTCCAGACTTCACCTGGCTCTCCCTGGACACTGCTGTGATACCCAGGCTTCAGGGCAGAGAGAATGAACACTTTTGTCCTGAGGGCTGTTCCTGTCCTCCAACTGTTCTGACCCTCCCTGTTTGAGCTGCACTGAGATGTCTGTTTGAGCTTTCTACTATTATTGTATTTTACCGCTCAATTTTTACCGCTCAGTGTGCCTCTTGGAGACAAATAAAGTGATATTGATTGATTAGACAAAGAAAGAGAGAAGCAGCTGAACAAATGGAAAAAAATATTTCAACAATGATGGATCAAACTACTAGACATAACATTTTGTCAAAAGCAAAACTTGAACTTAAATAGATTAATTTGAACCGTATCACCTCACACTGTTCTGTTGTATGGTACTCCCGTTGCAAGACTGCAATCAATAGGCCTATGAGAATTTAAAGGGCCATATTTAAGCTGAGTTTTTCTCTCAAACAGAAAACACTCCAGAAAAATTCCACCTTTTGGTGTCGTGTGTGTGCTCCACTGTGTTTTTAAACTCCATGCACCTTCACTAGAATCATTTGGATAATTTCAGCCCTGGAATTACCGATATCTACTGAACAAAAGGTAAAATGTAGCTGTTAACTTGAAAACTACCACTACATGACATCACAAGGTGGAAATTTTGAGCTTTGGAGATGTAGACAGACTAATAGTAAAGGATTACTCAGACGTGTGAATGAACAGAACACGACTTGAGGTATTTTTTTGATAGGATAACAACATTCTAACATGACTTTAAGCTCACAAGAGTTGATTGTGCACAATATGGGACCTTTAACGGTGACTATCCTACATTTTGTCTTGATATTTCTGCAGACAGTTTCTCATAATAATAAAAATATCTCAAAGAGTTATCCATCCACACATCTGATAACTCCATGCCCATTTTGCTTTTCTGATGCTCATCTGCTAACGCTGCTACTTGTGTTCCGCGCCCCGGCTTTCCTTTTGGGTGGCAACTACACAACTGCGCTCTTATCTCTGTCACCCAGCTCCAGAGCCTTCAGAGCGGCTTTATCTGCCCGCCGCACACACCCTCTCGCTGGGTACAGTGTCGGCATGGTCCCCCCCTAAGTCTGCTCATTCTTGCTGACTCCAGTGCACCAGCATCAGCAGCCCCCCTCAGTCATGGAGCAGGCAGTCACACACCAGTGAGTATGTCTTAGCGGCGCACTGTGTCACGGTCGCACAATCGAATTAGAGCACCAAACAGCTCACTTTGGCTTTGTGCCTTCTAAAATTCTGTAGCTTTTTCTCTTAGTAAGCTTCAGTAGGTTTCTCCATACATTTACATTTTACGCATTTGTTTGTGAATGCTAATGTTATAAAGGCGCATTGTGTAACTTTCATGTTGGAGGGTCCGTCAAATGCTTTTCTTCACGGAGATGTTATTGCTTTGTCTGGAATGTGGGTATTTTTGAGCTATCAAACCGCCTGTAATTGAATAAATGTAAAGTAGAGCTGTTCAATGTCTTACTGTGGAACATTCCAGGCAGAGCAGTGACATATCCATAGAAACATACAGGCGACAGACCCTCCACCAGAAAAGTTACATAGTGTATCTTTAATATTGCACAGTATGGTATAAACTAATCTGAAACTGAAACTAAACTGATTCAATTACAGGCGTTTTTTATTGCCAAAAATATGTTTAGTTTGGCGGTGTCATTGTCTTGAATTTTGTGTCACCTAAAAAAGTGTGTAACTGTATTGTGAATGCTGTAGCCATCAGAGAATCTATTGACAATATCATTTGACTGTTGAACATTGACTGAACCTTGACCTACTTTGATAATCTACTACTATATACGTTTGCAGAGTTTGGCTAAAAATACTTTTGGTTTTATTTCTGCAATTTTCAAGAAAATGCTTTTGGTACTATCCCATCTAATAGACTGTTGTAATATTTGTGGTAATATAGACTTTGACAAACTTTATTGATCCGAAACAAGTTAAAATAAAAAATATATAAAAAAGATGATGATAATAATAGCTCCTGCATATACCTTAAAGTGTGTAACTTTTCTGATGGAGGGTCTGCCTACACTTTTCTCTCCAGGACAATGTAATTGCTTTGCTTGGAATGTTTCACAATATCATATTAAACTTAGCTATCTCCATGGAAACAAGGAAATGCCACCAGACCAAGATACCAGTCAGATGGATAAGTTTAATGCCACAATGCGAAACGTTACCACCTCTATGGAGACAAGCAGGTAGTAAACCCTCTACTCTGAAAGTTACACTGTGCACCTTAAACACAACTGCTAGACTCTACCAAATAACCAACATGCATAATTTTAAGGCTATACATCGCAATGTTTTTTATTACAAATATCTTCAAAACATGGGTATAAAATTTAAAATAAAAAAATAAAAAATAAAACACTACAATTTTCTCTCTTTAGACCAAGACTTTCATTCTCCAAGCGCCTATCATCAGACTTCCAGTACCAGCAAATGGCAGAGTTCATCCCAGGAAGTGAGCAGCAGAGCTGGAGGTCAGAGGTCATTCCCACAGTGTCAGACCCGATCCTGACTCAGCCGGGACTGGGCGTCACCACGACGACCATCACAACAATCTCACAGACTGGCGGAGACTGGAGCACCGGGCTGTTTGACATCTGCAGTGACAGAACCATAGGTAACATGATGATGTAATAATACACCATTTTACAAATAATTCTCAATAATAATATCTGTTTTTATTTATTTTTTAATTCATGCAGCAAACTGAAAATCTATAAAAGCCAAGAAATAACTACATTTAACATTTCAAATTCACACAGATCAGAGTTATTTCTTTAATCCACGTTTTTGTCCTCGTTGTTTAAAGGTGCATTGTGTAACTTTTCTGGTGGAGGGTCCATCAAATGCCTTTCTATCCCCATGGAGACCAAACCAGGCCAAGTTACAGGTCAGATCTGTGGAAAGGCGACCCCGTTCAAAGTCAGAATGCCTGCTTTTCTGGGTATTTCTGAGTCATAAAACAACCTGTAACTGAATAAATGTAAGGTAGACCTGTTTAATGTCATACTGCGGAACATTCCAGGCAGAGCAATGACATCTATACACAATGCACCTTTAAAACTGGTATAGCAATTGTGTAATCATATTTGAGACCTGTTTTAGCCCTAGTTTAGACCTTAAATAGTCCTGGTTTGGATCTGATTTAGATCTGGTAGTACTTGGAAAACCCAATATGTAGGTGGTACTTGGTGTTAACAGTACTGCAATATTCTACTTATTTAACTCACATTTATACCTCAGACCTTTAAAAATATATATCTTGATGGAACTGGCATACATTTAGAAGCACAAAATGAAACCTAAAATGTATTTATATTCTTAAATGGCATGTTTAATGACACATTCTTCTCCGTTTTGTGTTCAGGTATTCTTGGAGCTTTTGTACCGTGCTGTTTAGACCTAAGTTTGGCTCATCAGTTTGGAGAAAGCTTCTGCCTGCCTCTGCTGCCTGGCTCCACACTCGCACTGAGAGTTGGAATCAGAGAAAGGTACAAGATCCAGGTGTGTGTGTATATGAAAATGATAAATGAAATGTTAGCGTTTCAAGAAATTGCTCTAAAAATCCATTTATTTATAGACGCATCTTTTTACATTCAGACATGATTTGTTGAAGATGTAAAAATCTCAATTAAGAGTAAAAAAGTATTTGGTTCAAGTATTGCCTGCGTACAGAGTAACAGTTTGGTGTTTTTTATGTTTTAGTAATTATATAACCCAGCAGACAAAACCAAAAAAATGCACATGTTTGGTATTTCTAAGGAATAGATCATAAAATAATCGTTACTTTGTAGTGAGGTTCTGCATTAGGTTGACCAGATTTTCAAAAGCAAAAACTGGGACACTCCCGGTTTGGAATTGTTGATAATAATAAAATTGTGAAACGAGTGCATGATTAAGGAAAATTGTTCTGCACTTGGCTCATTCATGATTTATTCACAACTAACATGTGAGTCAGTATAGTCATATTTTCTTTGTGTTTTGGTGATTTTTAAGCAATTTTTCTGTTTTTTTTCTGTATTCAAATCAATGGTTTTGGATAAATCTGCTGGGACAGGAGACACAGGGCTCAAAACTTGGATGATCCCAGATAAATAGGGACGTCTGGTCACCCTTATGTCTATATAGTGGAGTGTTCAGCAGTTACCATGGCGACACAATGCATACTTTAGCAAACACACTGTCAAAAACGTTCTTGCATAGTCTGAAAACTCAAGAAAAAATGCAAAACTGACTAATTAACTGAAAAATCACACCCTCAGGGAATATTAATGACATCAGCTGCAAAGAAGCAATAGTAGAAATACACGATGCAAAACTCTTTAGAAGTAGCCTACACATTATTGGGATATGATGACGTAATTCAATGCAGAGACGGTTTTAAAGGCGCTCATTTGGATATCGTTTTTGCAATCAAGATGTTTAAGATCCAGAAGCCGTTTTCAGTTTGATGGAATTGTCTTGAATCACTGGGCTTTATCCTAACCTGAGTTTATTAAATCCAGCCCCAAAGGAGTTTTAGAGTGAAAGTGACTTGCTAACATCATTATGGGTCTTTATGCCCCTATTGTGTATTGGCTGTCTCACCTGTTGCATTGTTAAGTACCTGATTAGCATTTGATTGGCTTGTTTTGGTCTTTTCCACGGGTTTAAGACCACCATTTCAGTTCAGAGAGTTTCGTCACATAAATAGCTTCCTTTACTTCAATTCTTTTCTCTGCTTAAAGGGCCTATATTGCGTTGATTTTCTCATCTATGTTATAATGTTTCCTCATCACAAACAGACCTGGAGTTGTGTTTTGTTTTGTTTACACGTTTAACACACAAACCTGTATATTTAGGCTGAGTTCTTCTCTCAAACAGAAAACACTCTGTTCCACCTTTTGATGTCATGTGGTAATACAGGAAGTGCTCCACTGTGTTTTTAAAACCTATACACTTTTGCTAGAATCATTTGGGTGATTTCAGCCCTGGAACTGCCAACAAAAGGCATTACTTCTACTGGATGTCACAAAATAAAAGTAGTCGAGTACTGTACTTAAGTATACATTTTACAGTGGATACTTTTTACTTTTACTTCACTACATCTGAGAGCAGGTATCTGTATCTTTCTGCTCCACTACATTTTTTTAACTGGACTAAAAAGTAAAAGTATTTTTTATCATTGTCTGAGACCTGCTGAAAAGACTGAGGGTTTATTTTTATGAAGTTAGTTTGAGCAAATGAAAAAAAAAAAAAAAAAAAAAAAAAAAAGATTCAACTGTTTCTGTTAAACAAAATTCTGCACAAATGTGTAACAAAATCACTCCATTTTAAGCTTTAGATTAGATCTCAAACTTAAAATATGCAAAATACTTTAAGTACAGATACTTTAATACTTCTACTTAAGTCAGTTTTTTCATGCGATACTTTTACTTGAGTATTTTTTGCTCCAGTATCTGTACTTTTAGGGTGCAGTGTGTAACTTTTCTGGTGGAGGGTCCTCCACCTTCTTGTTTCCATGGAGATATCACTGTTTTTCCTTGATTATTCCACATTATGGAAATAAACTTGGTAATCACAATGGAGACAGGTTTATGGCCAGATCTATGACAAAGCAAGCTATGAAACACATGTAACTGAACAAATGAAAGGGAGATATGTTTAATGCCCTACTGTGGAACATTCCAGGCAAAATAATAATATCTCCATGGAGACCGCCTTAGATGTTATACAGTGCACCTTTAAGTAGCAAAACTGATTCTTCCACCACTGTTTTAAACACTAATGCCTGTTTGTGCGTGTATTCTTGTATTCTTGTAAATGTCTGATTTGTGTTCTGTTTAGGGCAGTGTCTGTGATGACTGGACCACCGTGTACTGCTGTTACCCACTGGCCCTGTGTCAGATGAAGAGGGAGATGACGAAGAGGATGAAGACGAAGACCTACCACGTGATCACAGCTTTGGACAGCTCCTGAAGCAACTCCAAATAAAAACCAGGACAGAGAAGAAGAAGAAGAAGAAGAAGAAGAAGAAGAAGAGTGGGGCTGCTATGAAGAGGTGGCAGCTATGAAAAGTATGAAGAATCGATAAAGGTATGAAACTGACTATGCCAGGTGTCTTTGGGTTACACATGAAGATCCTCGCAAGTTACTTTTGAAATAAGGACTCTGAAAGAAACATGGAAGTTGAAACCAGAATGTTATGCTGTTTAAATCTTCACTTAAAACTCCTTCACTGTTTTTGAACTATTTACTGAGTCTGATATTAGATTCATTCTATTGTGTTTTTGACTCAGTTTTTCTTTTTCTTTTTATTTATTCCTTCTCTTCACTTGTTTTTAAAATACTTCATAAATAAAGTTGTATTGGTTACATTTTATCACTATATCTGTTAAATACATCTATTTATATAGTGCTTTACAAAACACATTTTAAAACAGCCAAAAGAGCAATAACGAAATAATACAGGAAATCATATTCCCTATCCACTTTATTCCGGAAGTTGCCGTCATTCAGGTTGTATTATTTTTGTATGGGGCTGCTGATCCTCACAGCAAACAAGTTCTATATAGACTCTCTCTTTAAAAGGGGAATCAGCATGTCACAAGGGTGGGGAAAGTCCGTTAAGGGGTGTGTTAAAAAGCTTAGAGGGCTCGTCCCGAGGTCCGGACGTTTGGTCGGCTAACATGGCTCTGTGGTGGGCAATTGACGGCTGGCACGACTGGTGGACCCAGTGTGTCCCAGTTTCACCCACGCAGCGACCGGCAAGTCTTAGGACTGCCCGAGGACCTCGTCTGGACAAAGATGACAGGGTGTGAGAGAGTTAATACAAATATTCAGTCCAAATCTAATTAAACACCCAATTTAACATTAACATCCCTTTAGTATTTTCATTGAGTCCCATAAGTGCCATGTGGTGAGCTGCTTCCTACTAACCTGGACAAAGACGACAGGGTGTGTGTCAGAGAGAAGGTACACAGGGTTTTTAAGCAGAAAGCACCGCCCCCGTACAGCTGCCACTACATGACCATTGGCCCACACAAAACAAGGAAAAGTCACAGGAAAAAACCCACACCCAATTGAAGTGGCAGGAGGAACAATACTCAGCTTCTCCTGTTACAAACCGACTTTATGTCATATTTAATCAGTAAAACATTTCCCAAATTCTCCATTGACATGAATAGTGTGAAAATAAGGTGAATATAAATCATATAAAATACATTAAAAACTTCTCTAAATAGATGTGCCTTGAGTTTTTTCTTGAAGGTGGGAAGGTCGGTGCAGACACAGAGCTCAGAACCATATAAAATCATTTCATATTTATGTTCAAATTTGAAATAGGTGGTCATATAAAAAAGGAAGACAAAAAATATATAAAACAGATTTTGAATAAGTAAAGAATTATTGCCTAACCTTGACGAAAGACTTCCTTCAATTATAGTGCTATACATATTTATAATATGGCACATAATCCACATTTGCAATTCACAGCGGTAAAGGATGTACAAAATAATGTATTCTTTCTATAATTTAAGGTGCACTATGTAACTTTTTGGTTGGGGGTCCGTCACCTGCTTGTTTCTATGGATATGTCAGTGCTTTGCCTGGAATGTTCCACAGTATGACATTAAACAACTCTACTTTACATTTATTCAATTACAGATGGTTTTATAGGTCAAAAATACCTTGAAAAACAGGCATTCTGACTGTGAGCGGGGTTGCCTCTCCACAGATATGACCTGTAACTTGGTCTGGTTTGGTCTCCATGAAGATTGAAAGGTTTAATACCATACTGTGGAACATTCCAGGCAGAGCAATGACATCTCCATGGAGAAAAGCATTTGACGGACCTGAACGCACATTTAAACTTAGATAATTTATTCATTAAAATTCATAAAAACGATAACTCCTCCTCAGAATAATAGATAAATGTTCAAAAACACACAATTATGGGCTTTTGTGATGTTCTATCAGGTACCTAAAATGTAACAACTGATACAGCTTTTATATTGGTGGCACTCATCCATGAAAGTGAAAACGAGATAAGAATATCGTCAAAATTTGAACAAACTTAAAGTAGACCAATACCTGCAGCTTGATTGTGCTCTTGTTCAGATAAAAAGTGAATAAATGAAACTATTACTTTGAACCAAAAACTCATCAAGGGCTGTTGTTGTGCAGATAAAAACAGAACCTTGGTGCGCACTTGTTTAATATGGTGTTGTCAACGGATAAGAAATATTTGAAGGTAATAGGAATTTATTTTGATCTAATTTTCTACCTGAAAATAGTTTAGAGAAGGGAAAATACTGTTTAAATTGATCTGCAAATAGAACGTTCAGGTGGAAAGTGTGATTCTGTGTGGATTTGGAGTTGTTGTGGTGGTTGCAAAGGTCAACAGACACATTATTATGCAGCGTCCCCTCAGATCTGACAAGATGAGATGATCCATAATGCTGCTGTGTAGACATAATCAATACAAAACAAGTGGAAAATGTATAATGTTTGTATTAATGTCCAGCTTGAATATTTATATCATAACTTTTGACCTCATTTAACATTTTGGTTGATCTTGGTAACTAAACAACAATTATATTAAAGGTGCACTGTGTAACTTTTCTAGTGCTGCTTTTCTCTGTGGAAATTTGATCACTTTGTCTGGAATGTTTCACAGTATGGCATTAAACCTTTCTATCTTCATGGGAACCAATAATAGACCAAGTTACAGGTCAGATCTGTGGAGAGGCGACCCGGGTCACAGTCACAATGCCTGTTTTTCTAGGTATTTTTGAGCTATAAAACCACCTGTAAGTGAATAAATGTAATATAGAGCTGTTTAATGTCATACTGTGGAATATTCCAGGCAGAGCAATGACATCTCCATAAAAGTTACACAGTGCACCTTTAATCTTAACTCTGATTATGTATTTTCAGTTGAATTCTTTTATTGCAAGAAATTGTAAAGAACAGCTTGTGTTTTACGCAGATTGTAACATATAAAACTGTATAGAATAATACCACAGAAGATTACATGCCATATTTAAATCATGTACGACTTTCTACTATGGTATACGTATATCTGTACTGCTTTATAGCTTTTGTAGTATTTGTAGTATTTGTCCACTGATGCGAAAGTAGGCGGTTCGAATCCCACTCCTGACATAAACACCATTGGTTGAGCGGTCAAATCCACTGACCCACAGGTTGGCGGCGCGATTCCAGCTCCCACAGACGAATGCTGTCGTTGTATCCTTGGGCAAGACACTTAACCCACCTCGCCCCCAGAGCCTGCGGGCACTGGTGTATGAATGTGTGTGAATGTGTGAGTGGTTCCTTGATGTAAAGCTTTGAGTGCCTTGAAGATGGGAAAGCCTGTATAAAAATGTGACTATTATTTCATTTTATTTTATTTTATTATAATTTTTTTTTTCCAATAATATTCATGAAGACCACTGCTTTGGTTACAAAAAAATCGTTCTCATCTGTCAGAACAGGCTGAGCTGACACAGTGATTCGCTCTCAATTTTGTCTATTTTCTTGTTTCTCCCGATTGTTATTTGAAAATTAAAACCAATGACATTTTCTATAGCTCAGTGGAACAGAACATCCCATGACACAAACATAATTGTGTTAGACCAATAACTTTATTAACGGCATCCAGTGACAAACACCTGAACAAAAAAAAAACACTTGTATACGAATTACGCACATGGCTTAAAGTCTCAGTGTAATTAAAATCATTCTATTGTTTGCAAATCGTCAAGGCGTCCAATGAAAGGTGATTCATTTGAATAATTGAGCTGAATGAGTGACTTGTATGCACGGTACCTGCGCTTGTGTCTACCTCCCAATACAGTTCAAGTGCTCTGACAATAACAAAACTCATTTCCATATTTCCTCTATTTATTCTGACTTTTTTTTTCCCTGGCGCAACCTGGAGGCACTCAATCACAATATTAATCCTGTTTTGATTGCTGCGCTGTGCCCTGAACCCAAAATGCCAGGCAAAACACGAAATACGGAAATGCTATTTATACACATAGGGCAAATTTGTCATCTGTTAAACTTCTGTAGTTGGAAAATGTCATATAATGGAATCATTTTGGACGTGAATTGATTCAAGATTTAGCACAGTAATTCCCTATTGTGTTTCCTGTTTCGTCACACCAAATAAGATTGTGGTATGTCAAGAAAACTTTTATCCCTTAGTCTTTGCCTGTTACAAGTACAGTTCAGTTGTAAAAAAAATAAAGATGAAAAGATGGTGATAAAGTGTTAAACTATGAGTGTACTCTAATAGTTTTTGTCTCCTCATAAACTTAATGTTCCCTTGGGAAGATTTGGGAAGAGTTTCTTAATTTGTTTATGAGATACTCTGCACAGAAAGCAGCAGACCAATGCACATCAAGGGCAGATTATACCAGGGATATACCAGTAATAACACAAACACACTTTTTATAGCCTAATAATTTACAGCAAAATGCAGGTGTTAAGAGTCTTTATGCTTCCTTATCCCAGTCACAATGCTATTTTCATTCTGTTACCAGGCTGTTACTGTTTTCTGTGGTCTATTACAAAATGCCAATTGCAAATTAAATGTGCTTTTATTACATGATGAAGCAACAATTTTATTGGATTGGATAATAATTGGTGTAATGTGGTACTGAACCACCACATTAACATGGTGGAGGGTTTTAAACTCACAAATAATCCTGGGAGCTATGTTGGGGGGCTTCATCCCCCGGGGTGGGACACTCATGGCAAACAGGTCCTTGGTGACGGGTCAGACTAGGTTCAGAAGCCCCTTATGAGTAGTGAAAGAACAAGGCCAATGGTTTTGCCCAGATTGGCGTCACCAAGACCCCACTCTGGAGCCAGGCCTGGGCGCCCCACGGGGCACAGCCTGAGGGAGAGACATGGGGCTGTCCTCCTGTGGACCCCCTACCTGCAGGAGGAGCTGTGAAGGGCCAGTACAGGAGTCTGGACACAGGAAGTGTCTCTGGGGACATGCTGGAGGAGCTGGAGAAAGTGTTTGTGGTGAGGGAAGTCTGGGACTCCTACTTAGATGGATGGCATTATTATAAAATATGCAAACCTCACATTGCCCATTCTATTCAGTACATTTGAATAAAACATTCATTTTCTATGCAAACTTGATTTATTTCAAAGAACAAAAACCCCCAAAATATTAAATTGTCTTGCATTTTAGTTAGTAACAATTTATAGCCCTGACACTGTGTATTGCCAAGTCACTTCCTTCCTCAGAGTAAAGTTTTATCATCATTCATCTGTGTGGACTTCCTCGGTTAATTCTGATATCAGAGCTTTTATGAGTTTCTCTGGAACTCAGTGGCTTTAGCCTGAGATGACCGTAGTAATCCAACTCATCCCCGCTAAGACCAGCTCAGACTCCTGAACCTGGATTACCAAAGAAAGTTTGGGTAAATAAATCCTCCTGGATATATAGTGTTGTCAGTGGTCAGACAAGACCAAGAATCCATCACAAGTTCATTGTGGCATACTTGTAGTGAAGGTTGGTAGTTAGATTCCAGCTCTGACCATTCTATTGTGTTCTTGATCAAAGGGAGTGCGTGTGGTGGTTAGAGAGGCCTACGCCTAGGTGGCCTACAGGTTGCCTAGGTTGGCCAACCCTTTTCTGTCATTGTTTTGACTGAAATATTCCATAGTATGGCATTTTCTGTATGAGGACAAGTAATTGACACCACAGGGTTAAGTAATGGGTAAGTTGTGACAAAGCAACTCCGCTAACAGTAAGAAGTCGCCACGTGCTTGTCTGTCTTACTTTGTATGTTTTTTTTTTTTTTTTTTTACAGAGTATGGTATTAGACTTATCTATCTCAATGGAGACAAGTGGGAGGCAACCCCGCTAACAGAAGGAATGTATGTAGGCTTATTGCAGTACTATGGAACTTTCCAGGCAAAGTAATTTCATATCCATGGAGACAAGCTGATGGCATTCACCAGAAAAACGATATACCGTATCTTTAAAGGTCCTACATTAAGCCAAATTGACTAATGTGAGCTTTTATTCGTGTTAGAATGTTGTTACCACCTCACACACATACTTGGAAATGTGTAATCCTTTATTATTAGTCTGTCTGCATCTTCAAAGCTCAGAATGCTCTGTTGCACCTTGTGATGTCGTCAAGTGGTAGTTTTCAAGTTAACATCTCTCTTTTACCTTTTGTTTAGAAGAGATGGGCAATTCCAGAGCTGAAATGATCCAAATCATGAGTGAAGGTGTGTGGAGTTTAAAAACACAATGGAGCACATGACATTGGTGTTTTCAGTTAGAGAGAAGAACCTAGCCTAATCTGCAGGGTTTGTGTGTTAAACATGAGTGAATGAAACAAAACATGACTCCAGATCTGTTTGTGATGAGAAAAAAAAAAAAAAAGTCATTTGTTTCCTCTCATGATAAACGTTCCTTACAGACAACAGTGAGCTGCTCTCAGCCTTACGTCATTAACCCTCGCCCTCTTCCTGACAGCTCCAGTAGGGGGCAGTGTTGCTTCAGCCCTCACCCACCACAGTTACATACAGCTGAGTGCCTCTTCTGCCTCTTCTCCCCAAAGCCTCTTTCGGGTGAGATCAATCCGAAACCGCTGATCTGGGGTCAGTGCTGGGATTTCCAACTGCAGTGTGGGTCAACACCTCCAACAGTGATGCTGCTGTTTAGCTCGTATCGTCCTCTAAGAGTTTCAAACGTTTTCTTGTTCTTAAAAGTGTTGTCTTTCTTTTTTCCCTTTTTCCATATAACCTCTTCTCCAGTTTAAAGTACAGAGTAATCACTGACAGTAGCTCCCTTGAGAGGTGCACTTTATTATTGTTGATTGTTTTTTATTTGTTTGTTTGTTTGTTTTTTTGTGCTGAGAATGGGCTCTGTTCACGTTTACGTCACAAAACCGGCAGACGTTTGGAAACATGTGGATGATGACTTCAGGCGGGCTCTGTTGAGGAGAATAAAATCTGGGAAAACTGAGAAAATGGCCTGGTTTCTTCATCTAGATGTCATTATATTCTTTCTTTTTTCCTTTTATAAATTGCCTATTGTGTATTATAATTTGTCTACTTGTAATTAGATTTGTGATTTTTGTTGTAATAAGAGGATTCTGTTCAAAGTTCACATTTCTTTTTAATCAAGTCCAGAAGAATTGACTGAAATCTGAACTGACAAACTAATACAAGAATCACAGTTCAGCAAGGGTTCAAAATTACAAATATTCAAATGTTACTGTAACTGAGTAGATTTTGGGTAACTGTACTTTTTTAGTACATTTTTAAACTTGTACTTGTAATAATACAGTAGCCTATACTGTAATTCTAGCTATGTAATTGTAATTAGTTACACTTATAATCATATACGAGTCAGAGAATATGCAGATTGTGCTTTAATCTGTAAAGTATTTCAAAATTATTGATAAACAAATGCCACAAATAAGTAACCAGTACTTTGGGTAGTAGAGTATTTTTCATATGTACTTTTTACTTAAGTACAATTTTGGAATTTACATGTTTTGCCGTATATCTGTACTTTTATGTGAGTAAAATTTCCATTACTTCAATTCAGAACATGTCTGTGCAGCTCTGAACTACTTCTGCAAACTACTTTTTTGCAGAATAACACTGTAGATTTTGTTGTTTGTGGAGAAAATTGTGATACCTGCAGCCTTTGCGATTTGCTAATTCATTCACATTGCAATTTCGATTCAATTTTAACCTCTTTATATTTCCTTTCCTTGTTTTTCAAATGTACACAGCCATCTCGCTTCCAATTGGCACGTATTACTTTTTGAACGTTTGTGCAAAAGAAAAAAAAAAAAATGTCGAGAGAAAAGAGGAGAGCCGAGACTGGCTAAGAATGTGCCCCTTGAGATACTTCTATCCAGGACAACAGAGCCACCTGGGTTTTACGTAACACACACACGCACACACACACACACGCGCGCGCGCACGCACACATACTGTAGGTTGGCTGCATAATAAGAAATTTTGTTACCTCAAGGCCTGATACAGCCTCGATCTTATATCTGACTAAAAATTAAGCATTTTTATGATTTAATTTTGCACAGCGGAGACTTAGATGTAGACTAGCAGTTTGATGCATTTAAAATCTGTATACCTATGTACAGTGTATCAAAATGCACAATCGCAGTCAACAATTTCCAATGTTAAGAGAGACAAAATAAGTAGCTTGTCAACATATTAAAGGGCTCATATCACAGTATTTTCTGATCTATGTTATAATGTTGTTTCCTCATCACAAACAGACCTGGAGTTGTGTTTTGTTTAATTCACACATGTTTAACACACAGAAATTTAAGCTGAGTTCTTCTCTCAAACAGAAAACACTCTGTTCCACCTTGTGATGTCATGTGGTAATACGGGAGGCGCTTCACTGTGTTTTTAAACTCCACACACCTTCACTAGAATCATCTGGATGATTTCAGCCCTGGAATTGCCAATCTCTACTGAACAAAAGATAAAAGGAGCTGTTAACATGAGAACTACCGCTTCATGACATCACGAGGTGGAACAGAGCATTTGGAGCTTTGGAAAAATAGACACATGAAACAAAACACAACTCCAGGTATGTTTTTGAGGAAGTAACAACATTCAAACATGACTTAAAGCTCACAAGTGTCAATTTTGCATAATACGGGACCTTTAAAGAAATATTAGTATTATGGTGGTGAAGAGGAGGAGATGAAGAGGCTGAGGTGCTGGACAGTTTTGCTGCTGGAGATGGATTGGCTTGTGAGGTGATTGGTTGAGATGATAAGGTAGAAGGTTCAGCATTTGAAACACCGCATAATGCCTTTGATTGTTTGTCGTCATGGAGATGTTCTTGATTTGCCTGTAATGTTCCACAATTTGGCATTTAAAGGTGCTTGTAAAGCTTGTCTGGTAGTGGGCCCGTCACCAGCTTCTCTCCATGGAGATGTTCCACAGCATGGCATTACACTTGTTTATCTCTACGGAGACAGCAGGTGACGCCTCAAGTTGGAGTCGGATCTGGGGAGAGGCGAGCCCACTCATGGTAACAATGCAAGTTTTGAAGTCAGTAAATACAAGATACATTTAATGCCATACCGGGACATTCCAGACAAAGCAGCAACATCTCCATGGAGACAAGCAAATGGCGGATCCTCCACTAGAAAAGTTACACAGTGCACCTTTACTCTTGCCAAATTGTATTGGTTATATTTGATTATCTGGCAGCTAAAGACAGTTGTTTGTGACTAGTTCCACTTTCCACATTTACTTCTCAAAGCACAAAAATCAGCACGTTTTAGTCAGAATAATTTCACACTTCACTGAAAATACAACGTGCAATTTTTCTTTTCCGACCGTTGAAGTAAATTTGGCGATCGGTGAGCACTTTGCAGTATCCTACAAAGTCCTTACTTCTGTTGGCTAGACGTTTTAGTATTCACAAACAAGTTGAAATAAGAAAAAGAAAAAAGTAAGATGTCTGGAAATGCTAAAGCTTTAAAATGCGTTTGGTGCATGTTTACCCCATGAATGTCAAAAATGTCACTCACTCATGTCTAAGCTTCTGTGAAAATGGCAGCCCGGATCCAAATAAGACTACGGCTTTTTGGTGACATTTTTCTTATAATAACAATGTTTAAATGTTTTCTCTTTTTTATTTATCTATATGTTTTCTGTTTATTATTTGTATTTTTTTATTTTTATTTTTTTTATCATTGTGGTTGTGCGATGACAAACACAGTATTCATCACCGAGTTGCGATGCTTAAACATACACATTTGAGCCAATGCAAAGGTTGACGGTTCAAATCCCGCTCTCGACATTGAAAAAAACAAAACAAACATAAGCTCCTCTGACCCGCAGGTTGACGGTGTGATTACAGCTCCCACAGATGGTTTCTGTGTCCTTGGGCAAGACACCTAACCCATCTCGCCCCAGTGTCTGCATATGCTGGTGTGTGAATGAGTGAGAATTTGACCATTTGTCTTGCTACTGCGGCCACTAGGGGGTATTATGCATTTTTTTTTCTTCTTTTTACCATGTTATTACGTCATTCCCTCATCAAAAATGTGCCCGAAGAGGTTATAAGTCATCCATGCATGTTTGAGTAATTTAGCGATCTCTCCCGGGCCTTTGAACCCTCCTCACCGTTAGCTGTGAGATTATGTGCAATGTTCAGCCCACAAGCCTACATTACCCATGCTCCCACACAACAGATTTGTTTATTCCAATGACGCATGTGAAACCAAGGAGCTCGTTGGTTACCTTTCATTTACAAAATCAAATTTCTCTCATCTCAGATTAACAGTTTAGTGCTAAAGTCAATGTTTAAAGTGCAAGTTCAAAGTTTATTGTCAATTCTTCATCAAAGAATCAAAATGATGTTTCTCACTATCCCATACGTAATAAATAAATAATAAAGACATTCTTTTTGGGGGGAGTCAGGGGGGGTCTGAGTCCAAGTGTTCTTTGGGGAGTTTTGTTCTTGTGGAGATACAGATTCCTCGCTTCCCGGCAGCCTGGTGGGTAGAGAGGGGAGAGAGTTCAGCCTCCTAACAGCCTGGTGGATGAAGCTGTTAGTGAGTCTGGTGGTGCGGGAACGGAGGCTCCTGTACCTCCCCCCAGAGGGCAGGAGGCTGAACAGATTGTGTGCGGGGTGGCTTGCATCACTCACAATTCTGATCGCTTTGCGGGTGAGGCGGGTGGTGTACATGTCTTGCAGAGAGGGGAGTGATGCACCAGTGATCTTCCTGGCTGTGTTCACTATGCGCTGCAGGGCTCTCCTGTTGCGGTCAGTGCAGCTTCCGCCCCACACAGTGATGCAGCTGGAAAGGATGCTCTCAGTGGTTCCTCTGTAGAATGTGGTCATGATGGGTGGTGAGGCACTTGCCCGCTAGAGATTTTGCAGGAAGTAGAGGCGCTTCTGAGCTTTTGTCACCAGTGATGCAGTGTTGGTGGTCCAGGAGAGGTCTTCACTGATGTGCACCCCCAGGAATTTTGTGCTGCTCACTCTCTCCACAGCAGCATTGTCGATGGTCAGTGGCGGGTGTTGAGTGTGGCCTCTCTGGAAGCTGACAAAAATCTCCTTAATGTTGCTGACATTCAGATGGAGGTTTGTCTCTGCACAATAAATAAATTAAAAGGTCAGTACTTCAAAATTACAGATTAACCAATATATATAGCCGATATTTGGACTTTTTAGTGTATTGGCCCTAAATCTTCAGCACAGGCCGATATTTTGTATTGGTGAATTTGCTGCCTACATACACACAAAGCTTTATTTTAACAATTTAAAACAAAGGGATTACTGTACTAAATGTGATACCCAGCTCTGGTAAAAGTGTGGCGAAAAGGGGGCTGTGAGTGAGTTTGTAGTAAATTTAAATGACATAATATGAGGAAAATAATCAAAATCGACCCAAAAATATCAGCAAATCTTATTGGCTGTTCTGGATTCTAAATAATCGGTATCAACATAGGCCATGAGAAAGCCCATATCAGTCTATCTCCATTAAAAATCATGGCAAATACAGTTATCAAGAAGGTTTGTTGGATGAAATGTTTTTAGTGCACAACCATAATCTCTTTAATTTATACAGATTTATACAGAAACTTCCTGTAGCAAAAAGAGAAAACCTTATACTAGTACTTCAGACCGCAAATGTCATCATAGTAAAGACAGCCCCTACACCTCTCCAGCTGAGCTAAGCCTATCCATCCTGTGTGTTTATGTACTGTGTCGCAGGCATCCTGGAGGGAAATACAGTCTCTTTGAAGGTATCATGAGGGCCCCTCGGTGTGCCGACTTCAAAGTGCTTATGTGAGATCTGCCCTCAGTCTACCACAGTTACTTGTAGTCATTTTACAGATTGACACTGATATTCGTCCAGTCCAGTCCAATTTGTTTATATAGCACATTTTATATAGTTTTTTTCTTCAGTTTCCAGAGTACTGCACAGATGAATGAAGACCATAGAATATAATGTGTCAATATGAGCCTGCTCCTGCTGCTTACACTGCACTTCTGACCCACAGCACTGCATCTGATAATTTCGCTATACTTTCTCTCCTCTTCTGGTAAAAAAAAAAAAAAAAGTTCTTGAAAGAATCTACACTTACAAACAAAATGCCGTTAATGATTTGTGTATGCTTTGCAAAATACAAAATACAAAAAAAAAAAAATCTATGTTTGATCTTTGCTCTAATGTTTCTTTATCAAAAACATACCTGGAGATTTTGTTTAACACACAAATCCTGCATTTTTAGACTGAGCTCCACTGTATTTTTAAACTCCATACACCTTCACTAGAATCATTTGAATAATTTCAGCCCTGGAGCTACAAAACTCTTGGAACTCTTGAGCAAAAGGTAGCATTTAACTTGAAAACTCCCATTACATGACATCACAAGGTGGAACAGAGCATTTTGAGCTCTGAAGATGTAGACAAAGGATTACTCAAATACGTGTGAATGAAACAAAACACAACTCCAGGTATGTTTTTTGAGGAGGTAACATAATAACATGACTCAAAGCTCACAAGAGTGAATTCTTTAAAAATGGTGAATAGTAAATGATGGTGTGAATGTATTTTAAATGTTCTAATCAAAATAAGGCAAATAATGGAGTGTTTAAGATCAAATGTATCCCTTGAGCTTATCCAGAAATACACTTTACTACAAGAGTGGAGGGCATATAAGCCTTGGGGCAGCTTTGGGTCAGTGCGGAACCTTCCACACTGAACAAAAGATATGGGAAGCCCATGTTTCACAGACAGTAGTAATAATAACAAAATATTTCATCTTCATTTCAGCACGTTTTGGACTTCTAGCTGTTCTATCACAAAAATACATGTTCAGAGCTTAAATGGGTGATCACTGTTCTCAATATGCCTTAAAGAGTCCATATTACACAATTTTCTGATCTATGTTATAATCACAAACATCACAAACATACCTGGAGTTGTGTTTTGTTTCATTCATCAGTTTTTCACACACATTTTGAAAGATGTACACCGACTAAAAGGATAAGAATTCCTCAAACATGTGTGAATGAATCAAAACACAACTCCAGGTATGTTTTTGATGTTGTAACATTATAATACAGCTTAAAACTCACAAGAATCGATTTTGTGTAATATAGGACCCTTAATTCTGTTTATGGCAAAGGAGAAATTTAATTTGTCAACTGGACAGAGTTTATTTTGACAAATTAAATTTCTCCTTTGCCATGGATTCTACCTGGACGACTGAGGGATACTACACACATAATTCTGTTTAGTAATTATTCTGTTTAGTAATTATTTGACAAATGTTACTCAGTTTGCTGTAAGTAAAAGAAGATGAGAAAACTATAAACTAAGTACTATTACACTCACATCTTTTTGAATATAAAAAAGATATAGTTTATTTTATTTGGGAATCTTGTGTTTTATGTTTGGCATATTCGAAATAAAGATGTCTACAGAAAAAAGTTACAGATACAAAGCTTTGTATACATTATGTTATATTTCTGCATACACGGTTTAGAAATTCCCTTGAAATGTGTCTGTTTTTAGCAAATGTAAGAAAAACAATATTAATTATCCCACTGAATTTCTGCATTGTACACTGAAGTTCTGCATGTAGCTCAATTTAAAAATCCAATTACACAAAGCTTACCCTGGAAAATATATGAGGGGAAGTGGGAAGTCAACAAAGCCTGTGTTTGCATGCTCATAGTAATCACATTATTGGTCTAATGGAACAGGTAATGACCAATTAAAATATTTACAAGTCGCCTTCCTGTTTGTATGATTATCCTTTCTTGTGTTAGTGTTTGAGAAAAGGTCTTTTGTGCTTCAGACCATCTGCTATCTGTGACCTCAACACACTGACCTGGTACCAATTATGGAGGAAATGCTGCTCTCTAACCAAATCATTCTATTCCATTTGTGCAGGTAATTTTGAATAATATTAGGTAACAATACAACATGGTGGATGGTCGCTTTGGGACAGGGTGAGTTGGTTAATCAGTTTTATTTAGTGGCTCTTGGGCAGCGGTGGATGAAGTACTCAGTCTTGTTATTTAAGTAAAAGTACAGATACCAGGGGAAAAGACTACTCAAGTAAAGTAAAATTATCACATGAAAAAAATCAGCTTAAAGGTGCACTATGTAACTTTTTAGTTGGTCCGTCACCTGTTTGTTTCTATGGATATGTCATTGCTCTGCCTGGAATGTTCCACAGTATGACATTACGCAGCTCTACCTCACGTTTATTAAATTACAGGTGGATTTATAGCTCAAAAATACCAACAAAAACATGGATTCTGACTGTGACCAGACTTGCCTCTCCACAGATCTGCCCTGTAACTTGGTCTGGTTTGGTCTCCATGGAGATAGAAAGGTTTAATGCCATACTGTGAAACATTCCAGACAAAGCAATAACATCTCCATGGAGAAGAGCATTTGATGGACCCTCCACCAGAAAAGTTACTCTGTGCACCTTTAAGTAACAATATTACCTGTTTGAAAATGTACTGTAAGAGTAAAAAGTAAAAGTACTTTGCCGAGATTTTATTGAACAATTAAATCATGAAATGTAATGATTTTGATAAAGAATTTAGCTGATTTTACGTAATTCAAATGATTTCTTAATTTATCTAGCTCTTTTTGTGTTTTAACTCAAATAAAATGTGCTAAAATAAGTCTCTAAACTACTTTTTACTTTTCAGTCCAGGTCTAAAATGTAGTGTAGAACATACAGACACCGGCTCTCAAATGTAGTGAAGTAAAAGTACAAAGTATTCTAGATATCTAAAAATTGTACTTAGTTGTTGTACTTTTACTTTTGTACTTTGTTACCTTACAACATTGCTCTTGGGTTTATTCATATTTTCAACAAGACAGTTCTTCCTAAATGATTGTATTATTATTTCTGAAATAAACATGGCCCAGTACACAAATACGATGTTGTACCATTTTAAAAAGTATTATGATTTATGGGTCTTTCTTTGGCTTGTTATTGCCCCAAACTGCTGCCAGATTGAGTGGATTTAGATGCCCTCTGAGACTGTACGGGAACAGTAGTTGTGGGTCTGTATCCAAAACATCAGTACACTTAATTAGCTACAAATAAATACTCATGTGAGTATTTCTGTACTGTGCCCATGGTGAAATATGCTGCCAGCACAAAAAATAAAAACATTAGAGCAAATTGTGCCAACTGTACCAGATTTGGAAAAGAGATATAAGAAGAGAAACAAAATAAAACATGAAAACAAGATATGGCTCAGTGGAGCTTGTTATATAAGCTGTCACACACACGTTGACTTAAAGGAGTCTAACCCTTATATATAATTGAAACACAAATAACGGTAAGCAACAAACAGAGAGAAATCTCTACAAACGTTTGAATAAAAATCCAGTACAGAGGTTTTAAGTGGGTGCAACATAGTGACATGGGACAGAATGGACAAAGTGAATTTATGCTTCCACTGGAAAGTCTGATCAGTACAACATGCAAACCTTTTGTTATTAAAAACAAAATGGTGACTTTTCTGGTAGAGGGTTTGCAAACTACTTATCTCCATGGTGATGTTATTGCTTTGCCTGGAATGTTCCATTGTATGACATTAAACATATCCAGCTAGCATTTATTTGTTACAGGTGTTTCTATTGCTCAAAAATACAATAGTCCCTTCTGTGAATAGGGGATCTGAAATGTAATGTAGCGTACTGTTGTAATCTGCTTGTCTCCCTTGTGATAGAGAGGTTTAGTCTATACGGTGGAACATTCTAGACAAAGCAATAATATTTCCATTGAGACAAGCAGGTGGCGGGCCTCCACTAGAAATGTTACACAGTGCATCTTTAAATGATATATTGTGAAAGGCCTCTAATATACCCCAACTGTACACTTGACATGTACACTATGCACACATTTTTTTCACACATTTGCTGCAGCCAAAAAGTTTAAAAGTGAATTATGTAACTTTTCTGTTGGAGGGTCCGTCAAATGCTTTTCTTCATGGAGATGTTATGGCTTTGTCTGGAATGTTTCACAGTATGGCATTAAACCTTTCTATCTTCATGGAGACCAAACCAGACCATGTTACAGGTCAGATCTGTGGACAAGACAACCCCGCTCACAGTCAGAATGTCTGTTTTTCTAGGTATTTTTGAGCTATAAAACCATCTGTAATTGAATAAGTGTAAAGTAGAGCTGTTTAATGAACCTACTGTTGCCCTCAGGTAGAAGGTACAGGTCCATACACACCAGAACATCTAGACTGGCCCACAGCCTGTACCCTCAGGCAGTGAGGTTGCTGAACAGTGCCCTCCCCCCTTTCCCCTCCTCCTACGGTCAGTAAATCATATCCCACCCACTGCAATAACTGTGAACTGGACTTTGCATTGCTGCAACAGGACATTTAAAACACACAATCTGCCTGGATGAACCTCCTGTCCTTAATGTCCCAGTTCTTTTGATTTGTTTTGTTGATATGCCCCTTTGCTGCTGCTGAGACTGTTTACCATACTTTATGCCTGCACTGATATTTTTATTTTTACTATTACTGTGCGCTAATGTGTACATAGTGGGTGTAATGTTTACATAGTGGGGTTATAGGGTGGATGCTCTACACTATCATGCACTTTTAATATACTACGCAGTTGTAGTGATGCTCTAACGTAATTTCATTGTGATTTTATATGACAATGACAATAAAGGATTGAACTGAAAAAACTGAATACTGTGGAACATTCCAGGCAGAGCAAAGACATATCCGTAGAAACAAGCAGGTGACTGACCCTCCACCAGAAAAGTTACACAATGCACCTTTAAGTAAGTTATTCAATGTGACTTAGTAAAAGTGTGAACAATGAATTAAACACAAATCAAATACAAAAGAAATGCTCTCGACCACTTAGTACACGTGCACAAATACTCTTATAACTTTCTATCCTTGAATGCACCCTTGAATCCAATACCGAGCAGAAGATAGTTTTTGGTCTATAGCTCCAGAGTAAATGTATTTTCTTACCACACTTTCTTCAGATATAACTAGTGACTTTTGAGAGGTTGGTGGTCTCGCACATGTCTGTACATAGCTATTTCTGCTTATAAGGGCTTCTTCAAGAGATGAAATGATGAAAGAGGTGATGGAGTCCAGCTTCAAATTTATACTAAGTTTGTACGCTCACCCATTTTCTATGCAAAAGCACCCTTGTAAAGATTTTTCAACTAAAAGTGCTAACACAGAAAGTAAACATTTCTTTTTTATATTTTCAGAAGAATTCAGGAGACGGTATAAATGAACAGCTTGAGCGTCCCTGGAGTCTTGTGTCTGTGTGGAGCTCCGCAGCAGGTGGTGATCTGTCTCCAGGAGCTCAAAGGGAACAGAGGCTGAGACTAGACTCAGTCTCAATATGAATCATCGGAAGAATACAGAGGTATAAATAGTGCATGTTTGATAGAAAGTTATCAGGAAGTATAGGGATGTTGGAAATTTCAGTTGAGAGATTGAATCATCTTTGAGTGTCATTTTTTAATCAAGATCTCTACAGTCAATGCTTTTGAGCAGAGTTCAGACTTGCGTGGAGGAAGTTTGACTATTTTTGTTTAACACTGTACGAAAAAAAAATGAAACCTGCCTCCCCTCACCTGGCCTTTGTTCATTCTCACCTGCTCTCTGGTCTCTGTCTGGTCTCACTATCAGACTCTAGTTATGTAGCTACCATTGAGTTGTTGGGCTGGACAATATAATTACAAATGGTTGTCTTAGTATGTAGTCTTAGCCAAAAGTAGACTAAAATCAAACGATTTTGGTTCTTCGTATTGCCAGAAAAAATTACCACAAATCGGACTCTCATTTGTCCTGGAGAAGGGCCTCCTACAGCTTATCTCCATGGAAATGCTGTTTCTTTGGCTATAATCTTCCACAGTTTAACAAAAAACTATCTATCTGCATGGAGAATGTTCCAGATATTGTTTTCTGTCTCCATGGAATTATATATTATGCACAACTGGCTCATGTGAAGCCAGTTTAGAATGTTGTTACCTCCTCAAAAACATACCTGGGGTTGTGTTTTGTTTGTGTCCAAAGCTCAAAATGCTCAGTTCCTCCTTGTGATGTCATGAAGTGGTAGTTTTCAAGTTAACAGATAACTTTTACCTTTTGTTCAGTAGAGATTGAAAATTCCAGAACTGAAATGATCGATTTCAGTCAATTTCAGTCAGGGAGTATGGAGTTTAAAAACAGAACACAGTGAAACAGAGTGTTTTTTGTTTGAAAAAAGAATGCAGCCATACCTTTTCAGGGTTTGTGTGTTAAACATGTGCGAATGAAACAAAACACAACTCCAGGTCTGTTTGTGATGAGAAAACATTATAACATAGACCAGAAAAGAGCGTCTGTATGGGTCCTTTAAATGTTTGTTCATGCTTACAGAGGCTAATTAAAGTGCAGTTTTTGTAAAGTAGGACCTATTTTGTTTAAAAAGACAATGATGAAAAGTTTGTCTTGTCTCTGTTCTGGAATTTAATTTTGAAAGCAATTTTACTAAAACTAAAACCAAATTGAAATCTGTAATCAACATATATGGTGTTTCTGTGATAAAGAGTTGGAGATGGACTGGCTGAGGTGGCTGATGGTTTAGTTCCATATAGTTGCAGTTCCTTAGCTGATAAATATAATATTCTGTGATTGGCCGATGACGACAGATGACAGAAGGTACGAGGAAGGTGGAAATTAGAGTCTTTATTGCAGGGACATCTAGTGAGACACATCCAATGAAAAGTGTGAACCAGAGTATGGAAGTAAAAATAACCCAGACGCAGTGGCCTGTCTCCTCTGCAGATGTTAGGACCCCAGTGCGTGTCCAATCTGGAGCTAGACACACAATCTACAGACGAGGAGCTGTCAGTCACACAAAACAGGGACAATACAAAGGACAATACAAGGAATGGGGCCATGACAGAGACAGCATACAACTATAGAGGTGTGATGACTAAACGCACACATAAAAGGGAAAGTAAAAATATTAATAGAACTCAGTGGTGTGCGGTCAGGGTAATCGAGGCAAGCAGTGGTTGCCCAATAAAATCTAAAATGTGTCTCAAAAGTATAACTGAATAGTTTAAATAGAATTATATCCAAATAATCCTGTTTTCTCTTCATTTCTGTCTGTTTGAAACATGGTTGTGCTGGGACCGATATATAACGCACATCCCTGACCAGGAGTTGTGTCATTTTGAGTGTTCCATCACATACAAATGACAAAATTCTTGGTATTATTATTATTATTATTATTATTATTTTTAATGTAGTCTCCTCACCTACATCACTTTATGGTTTACACAATTTTAAGACATTCTGAATGATTCCCAACAGGGCAATAAACACAAACGCTGACCGGCTCACACTGCTATGTTGAGCTGAGTTGAAAGGTCGGCGGTTTTCCTGTGGAATTGTGTGGCTTTTTAAAAACAGCCAAGGTTGAAAAATATTGTTCTTGCATTGAGTCAAAGCTGTTTTCCATGTAAAATGTGTTAATTTTTTTATGAATAGGTACACAGCCCTGGTGAAGTGAAGGAATTGCTTATTGCAACTCATAAGGAACAAGAATATATCAATAACTCATTGACATTCATTGTGACATTTGGGAAAAAGTACTACAGTCCTAAATCTTTTGGACTCTCCTCCTTCAACAGTTGGTGACATTGGTTTTCATCTGCACATCCATCTCCAGGTTTCTCTCAGTCTCTTCAGACTCAAAATCCTGAAGATCTTTGAATGCTGTTGGCGTCATCTTGCTGTCAAGTCAGTTGTTAGTTTTTGATCCAGTGAGGTAATTTGTTCTTCCAATAATTTATTCTAACATATTCTTTTTTTCAGATGTAAGTTTATTTTGTAAACTAGTAGTTAAACAGGGAACTAGGGAAAGTGTTGCACAGTTGGAATCATCTTGGACATCATCTGTGGACTCTTTGATTACAACTGTAAGCTCCTGCACTCCTAAAGCTCAAAATGCTCTGTTCCACCATGTGATGTCATATAGTGGGAGTTTTCAAGTTATCAGCTACCTTTTACCTTTAGTAAGAAGGTAAAAAACAAAAAAAAAGTTCAGTAGAGATAGCAGTTCCAGTGCTGCAATCATCCAAATTCTAAAATTAGAATACAATGGACCCCTTCTTGTATTATCACATGACATCACAAGGTGGAACAGAGTTTTTCCATTTTGAGAAAAAAAATAATCCTAAATAATATATAAAAACCACCAGTAATTTAATAAATGTAAGGTAGAGCTGCTTAATGTCATGCTGTGGAACAGGTGATGGACCCTCTGCCAGAAAAGTTACACAATGCACCTTTAAGGCTGTTCCAGTGTCAGTATTATGTCCACTGAAGTTGCACTCTTAACTGTCACAATGCTTTTTATTTACGAGTCCATGGTCAGCACTTTTAGCAGCAGTGACCAGCCCAAAACACGGGTCGTATCCATTGACCTTCCTCGCCTGTTCACTTCTCTTCTCTATGTGACAGTGGTTTGGAGGGGACCGTTGCCTCGCTGTAATAAATAACCGCACAGGGCTTTTACTGGCTGCACTAGTTTGAAATGACTCACAGTGCAGTGGAAAATCCATATTTTTGGCATGGTTATCTCTGTGGAAAATAGACCTTAAAATGGTACCTCTGCACTCTCTTTATTCCAATGCATTTGTCACAGAGTTAGAGAAGTCCTGTAGGTCCAACACACAAAAAATGAATTTGCTATACCTGGTGAAAGTGCTTTGTTTCAAGAAGTGGTGGGAGAAGCATTGCAATCTACGGGTATGAAAAATTTGCAAAGGGCTTATATTGCACTATTTTCTGATCTAAGTTATGATATTGTTTCCTGATCACAAGCTGCCAATCGGAGCCATCTGCCTCTCCAACCACCACCATGCACACACCGCATTCATACAATGTGGGTGAAGTGTCTTGCCTAAAAACACAACAACTGTTTTTGCCACTGACATCCCACTGTGGCTCCTGATTTTCCCAGCGGTCTCTCATCCAAGTACTGCCCAGGCCCAGCCCTGCTTAGCTTCTGAGATCCGACAAAATCAGGCTTTGATCAGGAGATTTGGCCACAAAACTCCATACAGCTTCACTAGAATCATTTAGATAATCTCAGCCCAGGAATTACCAATCTCTATTGAACAAAAGGTAAAAGATAGCTGTTAACTTGAAAAATACCGCTTCACGAGTCATGACATCACAAGGAGGAACAGAAAATATTGATCTTTGGAGATGTAGATAGACTAATAATAAAGGATTACTCAAACATGTGTGAATGAAACAAAACAGAAATCCATATATGTTTTTTGATGAGGTAACAACATTTAGCATGGTTAATATATAGGACCTTTAAAGATTCAAAATACAAACATTTGAATAGTCAAAAGTCCTCAAAATGGCACCTATAACCCAAGAATACCTGAGATATTCTGAACAGCTAATGAGTAGATGTAAAAAAGTAGGATATACCTGCATACACATCTATCTATTGATACTGTATTCTTTGACTTTGCCGTTGCTTTTGGTTGAAATACCAGTACATGTGAACATTTAAAAGTCCTATATTACACAAAACTGATTCTTGTGAGCTTTTAGTCATGTTACAGTGCTGTTATCTCTTCAAAAACATACCTGGAGTTGTGTTTTGTTTCATTCACATGTTTGAGCAATCCTTTATTATTAGTCTGTTTACATCTCAAAAGCTCATAATGCTCTGTTCCACCTTGTGATGTAATGATGCAGTAGTTTTCAAGTTAACAGTCGAGAAAAGCCTAAATATGTAGGGTTTGTGAGTTAGACATTTATGAATGAAACAACACACATTTCCAGGTATGTTTTTAATGAGGAAACAACATTATAACATAGATCAGAAAACAGCATAATATGAGCCCTTTACATTTACCAAAGAACAACAAAGTAGACATTTTTCTTTTCTATCCATACTTGTCCTCAAATATACTTTCCACAATTTTATGCACTTTTCACATAGATATTTTTGGACTATGCTGACAAACCTGACCTATATTGTTAGCTCCATCATTTCTGACAGCGGTTTTTGATGATAAACAAAATAACAAGTCTAGCAGCCAGCAAACCTGTCAAATCTGAAAATGAGATAGACTTTTAAAGGTCAACACTGCTGCAGCGTAACAGGAAGCGTGTCTGCAGAGAGAATTATAACCTCGGAAGTATAAACCCATATGACATAACAGCCGATAACAAGGTACAAACTGTGTACAGGCAATGCTCAGTATTAGCTTAAGTCCACATTTATGATTGATGGTGATTTCTTATTTTTTTTCCCAGAATGTTTACTAGTTTCCAAGATTCTACATCATTTTATTCTCAAACACAGTTGAAACCTGTCAGGCCTGCATTAAAGTACATCTGAGGCTCAACAGTCTGAATGCAGATCTGGAATAATACTGATTTGGAATAATAATGATATAAATCATTCATAATAATACTAAGACAAAGATAGTTATATCAATTAATCTTAAAGGTAACCTCAAAACTAACTCAGACAGACTACAGATTGCTTTCACATTTAATTATTTGTTCTAAGTCTCATTCAGGTGTAAAGTGCACCTCCATCCTTCAGTGCTGCTGCATGGGACAACAGGCATATGGTTAAGCAGTCAACAATCACACATGGCTTTCATTTGGGAATACAATTTGTCACAAACCTGGAACGTGCAGGTTCTGGTCCTCTAGATCCTTCTTTGTAGCTTTTACATGTTCTGCCTGTGTCTGGAGGGTTCGCCTATGGCCTCCACATCAACCTTATACATACTCTATTATATTCTGTAAAAAAAATAGCATAGAAGTAGTAGTAACATTTGGTTTTGCAGGTTTCACCCATGACCACAGAGATAATCAGTGATAAGGAAAGTTACTTGTACTTAGAAAGAACATTTGAAAAAAAGTAATCAGTTTCACTTAAAGATCAATGCAAAAATGGCAATTTTGAGCTTTCAACAATTTAGTAAAATTTCCTCATCAAAATCATACAGTACCCGGAGTTGTATTTTGCTTCATTTACACTTGTTTAATCCTAATTATTACATCACAGGTCGAAATGTTGCTTTCACTACACTCCTTATGCTTAGCTGGCAGGTTACTGAATGTGTAATTTTTTCATGGTTCATTGCCACTACTACCACCCCCAAATACAAGCAACCACTGAATTATTTTCATACATTTGAAAAGGATTGAATGTTCTGATGTAACTGCGGTTGATATGTGGTCCCCAAAAAGAATGAATCGCATTTGCATAGCGTTCTAAATCTCATAACTTGGCATATTTGCTACTCGGTTTCTCTAATTAAATCATCATCTTTTTCTATTGACACACCGTTTCCCCTCAAGCACGTTCATATCTCTCTCTGTGTGCAGCAGCAGCAGTAGCAGTGACTTGACTAAATCTCACAATATCACATCTTAAATACAAAAGTCCCCCGCTGCTCTCGCTTCCCTGTTTCTTCTTACTCATCTAAAGAGTTCCACTTTTCAGCTGTCACTTGTTTTCCTAGATTTGATTTTCTCTCTGTGCTTCCACCTGTCTGTGTCATCTCTCCATCCCTTTAAACACGCACTTCTCCAGGAGTTTTGAAATGATAACTTTCTCCACCTTTAAGAACTTCAAGTGAATGTAAAGCATATGGCGGCTTCTTCCTCATCTGTCTCCATGCAAAAATAGTAGATTTCCAGGCTCCACTAGTGCATACGTCCCTTTTGGCGTTCAATATGCAAAGCTGTTGGCAGTACTTCATAGTGTGATTGATGTAAAGGGGTAGTTCTTATGGCCTTTGTGTATTTTCAGTCGTTTTTGCAGGTTTCACCCATGACCACAGTCACCTCAGCCTTCGAGTTTCTTGAAGCGTATCCTCATGCTCAGTCACTGATAAGGAAAATTACTTATTCTTCTAAAGAACATTTAAAAAGATGTTGAAAGCCAACGGTTTCAGAGTTGACAGTTTGATCATTTTGAGCTAGCTTAAAACAATATTGTAACATCATCAAAACATAACATACAACCTTGTATTTTGCTTCATTTACACTTGTTTTACTTGCTTACTCTTTTCTGTAATCCTCTTGTTCTAAACTGCAAACATTGCGTTGAAATTTTCCCTGGATTATTACATCACAGGTAAAAATCCTGCACATTCATTACAAGTGTGTCCTTATGTTTAACTTTCTGGTCACTGGATGAATAATTTTTTTCATGGTTCATACTTCTACCAGAACGTGGCGTGCTAACACAAAGACAAGTAAATGTTGTGTGTTTTATATTCATAGGTATTATTTTAGGACATGAAACAAGCTGTACCAATTTTTAATAATAATAATAATGTAATAAAACAAAATTTGTTTTGCCACAGAACACATATATCATAAAAGCTGCTCTTGGGGTCAAAAAGAAACTTATGTCTAATGTCTAATGCAATGACTTAACGGCAAAACTTTGCTCTGGCCTATTGAAAGTAATGAAACATGCTTTTAAACTCATTATGGTGAATAATTAGTAGGGAGGTAACAATAACCGAAATATTGTGATCGTATGGTCAAAAGTCTTAATAATATCGTGGGCAATCACAATTTATTAAATTACAAGTCTCTTTGCTTAAATTAACTAGTTATGGTGCAGCAACAGCTAAAAGACAGAAGGAACTACATAGACCATGATCCTTTGCTTAGTTTCAGTGCAGACATGAAGAAATAACTGTTATTACGCATGTTTACATCTTAATTATTTGGATTATGACAGAACCAAAGCATATTCACAATTATATTAGCCTCCACAAAATATCACAATAAATATCATACCGTGAGTTGCATATTGTGATAATAATAATAATAATAATAATAATAATAATAATAATAATAATAATGATAATAATAATTAGGATGCTAAGAATGTGTTAAGAAATGAGAAATACAAGGACATACTTATACAATTAACTAGTTTCACCTTTTTACACATTCAAGTATAAACTGCATTGTGAATAAAACAATTTACTGTTGCATCAGATTACCCTTTAACTGACGTGAGTGCGCAGAACGAAACCTGCATCCAAAAGGAAAAGTGAAAAACAAACTGACAGTGACAACAATGCTTAAAACTGGCAAGGACTTTGAACAATAAAAGCGAGGAGCTCAACTGTGACAGCCTGTGGTGCAAGGAAAAGCTTAACACCCAGAAGGCCGCTTTAAATCCAATGCTGGCTGCATGTGGAAGGCAGGTGGACCAGTGGAAATAAGACCAAACACATGGACGAAAACCGCCAGCAAAACCATCATACCTTAAAGCCCCACTGTTTAACATTTCTGCCAAAAAGAGAATGAAATAAAGGGATTTTATACTGCACTAAGAAAACATGCACTCCTCCTATGAGGGGCCTTTTTCCTCCATGGACTTTACTTATGTAACTTTTCTGGTAAAGGGGTCAGCTGCCTCCATGGACAGTTATGAGAAGAATACTGAAAATGTATTGAGTTACAGAACACTGAATACCTGCATTAAAATGTATTTTGCAACGTATTCTGATACATGGTCCATTCAGAGTACTGTATTCTGAATACTTATGAATATTTTACATTGAGCTGCATTAAAATTATAATCTAAAAACGTAATGTAGGATTAAAAATAGTTTTTTGTTTGTTTGTTACCATTTGTTACACATTTGTCTATCACTAACTGGAAGGAAAAAATGCGCATCACTGCACTCACAACAAGAGCAGTGTTTTATATTTATCTCTGAAATAATGAGCAGTTTGAAGCCTAAATTGTGTGATCAAGCACAACAGTGTATTCCTATGAATTTAGAAAAGTAACTATTCTGAATACCACCACATGAAAAAGAAACTGTACGTGAATAAAGTTACTCAAAACTGTGTTCAAAATACATATTCTTGATACATGTATTCAGTTACTTCCCAACACTGCCCATGGAGAGACTTTACCTGGAATGTTCCACACAATGGCACAAAATAGTTTCATGTTCATTGAGAATGTTCAGGTGGTCTGTCAGCCACCATCTTACACGAGCTGTTTTTAAGTGCACATGTGACAGGAACTCATTTCACTAAAACATATGTAATGTAATATAATTAAGTTTAAGATTTTGCTTAAAATCATAGGTCATTTTCTCACTTTAGTTATAAATGCCCTGTTAAGCTCTGTTATGCCAGTGTTGCTAACATGAACACAAAATTCACTACAAACTGTAGCTTTATAAACTGTAAATGTAACAAATTACTAAATTACTAAAACTAAATTAACTTAATTGGATCCACAATTATTGGCAGTTTTAGATCTGGTACCAGGATATTTATTCTGTGTACCAAGGTCAAGAATATGACCCATGTTGGTGTACAGAGCTGTTTTTGTATTACGGCATAATCTATCAGTGGGTTGTGTGATCTAGGAGCAGCCAGAGGCCTCACAGGGGTGTGAGCGTGGACATACAGTCAACTACACTCCCTCTGAATGTTAAGTAAGCCAAGCTCTATGCTCTTGTTCTTACATGTACACACCTGTGGGTAGAACAAGAATAAGAATATATTTTCAAAGATATTTATAATGTTTTGACATATTAATGCAATAAAATGTTTAAAAGTCTTGAGGAAACAATAAATATTAGTGTTAAAGAGCTCATATTACGCTATTTTCAGATCGTTGTTATAATGTTTTGTTTCATTCACACATGTTTAACACACAAATCCTGCTTATTTACTCTGAGTTCTTCTCTCAAACAGGAAACACTGTGTCATGTGGTCATACAGGAAGTGCTCCACAATGTTTTCAACTCCATACACCTTCACTAGAATCATTTGGATGATTTCAGCCATGGAAATGCCAATCTCTACTGAACTAAACGCAAGAGGAGCTGTTAACTTAAAAACTACCGTTTCATGACATCACAAGGTGGGACAGAGCATTTTGAACTTTTGAGATGAAGTTCAAACGTGTGTGAATAAAACAAAACACAACTCTGGGTATGTTTCTGATGAGGTTACAACATTATACAACATATAACATTTCAGTGAAATGCAGAAAACCCTTTACAATTGTTTACATTATTGTTCTTTAACATAAAAAATATTCATATTAAAAGTTCAAATACAATGACCTGTTTCTAAAACCTCCATGTTATCAGTTGTATCCATACTGTTTGTATATGAGCTAATACTTTGCTGTGTGCTGACGATCTCCTACTTTTGGGCTTATCATACAGGCTTCAGGGCATGGACAGCTCAGGCCAAACCAACCAGGAAATACTAATCTGCTTTGAGTTTAAAATAACAGTCAGAAAATGCATTTTTAAAAAGAGCATGAATTAAATAGATGACTTCCCAGCCTGACGTTATACCCTTTCTCCCTTGATCTCTTGCTCTGTATAGGTGATTGTGAACATATATCAGAATGTAAAGCAGATGTAATATCTAAATAGTAAGGTTGTCTATTGATACTTTGCAGCTGATGTCATCAACATTTCCTGGGGGTGTGATGCTAACTATGGGCATGCTCTGTCTGAGGCTTTGTTACACTTTAATCTGAGCTTTGTTTTAACTCAATCTGACCATAAAAACCTGACTTTGTTGGAAATATAACAGGTGAGATGATTTGTGCTGTTAAAAACAAGTCCCTCTCAAATAACATTACAGTCGCAAGCTAGCTAGCATTAGTCAAAGGTTTCTCAGTTCGGACCAACTGGACCGTGAACACTCGTATTGATCACAGGCTCCTGAAAAATGTTGTTTAAATCCCTATAGTACTTTTTTGAATTTTCAGTACATTTTTTGACAGTGTTTGCTAATGTATCTCCTAAACATTCCAACATTCCATTAGAGATAAATGTAGAACACCCCCAGAGTGATGTCAGTGCAAAGTATCAGTACAGTTTGGTCTTAATGGATTTGTATTGTTTCTAGCAGGTTGGTTGATAGAGCATTACTATAACCCCTTTTCATAAGTTTTTGATGTGATGTTTTGTTGTGAAAGAAAATATAAGTTGTACGTGAATTTTGAATCATAAAGCATATATCAGTAATTAATAAAAATATGTATTGATGTACAGGTTTATTATTAACTTTTTTATTTTAAGGAGTACATGTAAATGTATGGTTAGAGATCATGATTTGCTTTATATTCACACTTTCAGACGTGCTGTTTTCAGTGTGTTTCAAGTGTGCTAGACTCTTTTGGGGAATATACCCATACAGAAGTGGAATAACTTATTGCTATTTCATGCAGTCCCCATCTGGGAGAAAACTATCAATCGACTCCATCGGCTCCAGTCAAATGTATCATAGCAACCAAAGAGCCAATCAGGAGCGAGGCTGTTGAAAGTAACGCCCCTTCTCGCCCGCACAGCTGGTTTAGCAGGTAGTGAGTGTTTAGCAAAGCTGTCAATCAAAGCTGTCAATCAAAGCTGTTGCTAACGCTAGTGGGGAGAGAAGGCGCCTGATTTGTCTGCTATTAATGTTCATATCTTGAACATTGGTTTAGCTATGTCCATTTACACTGTCTATGAGTACATCTCGCAAGGGCCACTTTGGACCTCTTAAACTCTACAGTGTCTGGCCTTGAACATTGGAAACGTTCCAAACTGACCCTAAACACAATCAGATGGTGCCAATTCCCATTTTCTGTGAGCTGTACTATTTTCTTTACAATACTTCATAATACAATCACTGTGGTACATTTGCTCTTACAGCTCAATAAAGTCCTGGATCAATAACACTTTTGGGCCAGTTGAAGCCATAATCCCAGTGGGCTTTGTCCCAGCCTACACACGCCTCTTTCTATCAGACTAAACTGTGTCCAATCACTGTAGGTTTGTATGGAGTTAATCATATTGACAACATATATAGCTGGGTCTGGTACTTAAAGTCCCTTGATGTTAGGTATTGATGGTTGTGGAAACACAGCTGTTACATGCCTGTGTGGCATGATACATTCTTGTGAAAATTGGAAAGGTAAAACGAAATATATTAAGAACAGCTCAAGATAAGACCGCGGCACGGCAGAAATCCTCAGTTCAGTCATCATAGAATTTAGGTTTAGGAAGATGTTTGTTCTTCCTGTAAAAATTAATCACAAATATATAAAATACACTGAGAATTCTATACCTGCCTCTGTACACTATTCAAATGTATGTATTTGTGTATCAGTAATGTACAGGAAAAGAGGCACCGGGCCCGATCTTGCCCCCGATCTTAGCGCTAGTGTGGGGTTGTGGGGCATGGAGCCCCAGAGGTGTGGCGTACGTGTTCAGTGAATTGCCAGAATCGTAAAAATAAATATCAAACTAGTCCACTGAAAAACAATGTAACATGCTCAAGACTTCTTTTATTTGGAAAAATATTAGGATGATAAATGCTTAACATTCATAACATGTTGGTGTGCTGTGTGGGATGTTCATGCACCATCCGGATGCCCTCCCGCAGCAGCGCACATCCCTTTACCCGCTTTCTGTATCGGGGTATCAGCTGCTCTATAATTTGGTTTGGTCTGGATCTGTACAAAAGCTGCTCATTCACATCAGGCCATTTACAGCAATGTCCCAAAGTGTGTTTTCTTACCCTGTATGCGGTCTGAATGCTGCGATGTTGGATTTCCTCACATCCTCGTACCCTTTCTGTCATCAAGTCCATTTAATTTTGTGACCAAATTATTCCCATTGTGCTGCTTTGGTTAGTTTATAAAGGTAGTAGGTAGGCTATCATCAGAACCATAGATAACTGCACGGCGTGTGAAGCAGCCAGACTCTGACAGAGATCAGCGCACGCATTCATTGACAGCTCGGAGCTGTGACAGAGGAGCAGGTGCACGTCTCATATGTGCTGCTCTCTTGGCAGCAGCGGTCAGTAGAGCTTTGTACAGAGGCTCAAGAGACGTATAGTGCACATGAGCACTGCTCTGTACAAACACCTGCGTATCCTGCTCTGTGGGCTCATGGCGCATATCAGGAGCTGTTTTATTGTACCCATATATAACTTTTACCCACACCCCATTTTTGGTGCCTGGTAATGAGGCAAAGACTGCAGACATTACCCACACCAGCAGTGTTTTTAAATGCCACAGCGATCACAGATTGGTTCAGATGCAATCACCATCAGTGTTGGGAGTAACGCGTCACAAAAATAACAAATTACTGTAATGCATTGCTTTTTGCTGTAACGCAGTAATGTAAGACATTACAGAAAAAAAAGGTAATATTTTACTCAGTACAAATGTCAGTAATGCGCGTTACAATGCATTTTTAACCTGGATTGGTGGTGGAATTTTTGTTTTTCTTAATACAAATTCACTAAAATCACTGCGAGATTAGTAGCAATGAACCGTCCGCACAAAATGTTTCACTTCCTTTTCCTTTAGGCTAGTCAGACAGAAGAGAGAGATGAGTGAACCTGCAGATAATCTAACATCAGATAGCACATTCTCCAGATGGGCATATGCTCATTACGTTCAATTTGTGAAAAATAAGGATATGAAGAACATCGTAGTCAAATGCACTTTGTATGCTAAACCTAGAGAACTGTCCACTTCCCAAAAGAGCACCAGTTATTTAACTAAACATTTACAGAGGTGCTAATGCCATAGTAACGTGAAGTTAGCAAGAAAGCAAGCGGAGGATGAGAGTGACGATAAAACCACAAAACAGCCGAAATGAACCTTCTCCCACTCTGAGATTCTTCAGCCTCAAGAGGTTAGGAGACTCATGGCAGAGTATATTGTTGAAGATATACCACCACTTTCAACAGTGGAATCGCCAGCTTTTCGAAAACTTGTCAGTAAGATCCTTATTGCGACAAGCAGCAATGATGACAAAGTAAGCAAGGCTAAACCTGACTTTTGTCTTTACATGCTATTTTGAAGCTGCTGCGCTCCTCGTGTGTATGTGTGTGTGTGTGTGTGTGTGTGTGTGTGTGTGTGTGTGTGTGGTGTCAGTGTGTCTCTGAGCTGCTCTGTCCGATCGTCACCACCAAACATCACCAATGCTATGGTAACAGCCCATAAACCAGAGCATCAGGGGCAGAGGAGTGACGGACAGAGAGGTGCAAGATACAAACTTGGGATACAGTGAAAATAATAACAAGACTTTATTACTCACATCTCCTAAAGTGGTAAATTTAAAGTGCAGCAGCTCATCCACATTATCCATAGAAATTGTCCTCTGCAAATAATGACACCCAGTCCACAAAACCGCACTATTAATCAAGTTTGACGCGTAAAAAGTTTGAAATTAAAAAGCGAGTGTAGTTCCTCACATGTGTCTGTTGACGTCCACACAGCGCATGGTTCGGGGTGATGCTGCAGATTAGCGATAGTGACTCTACTTCCTGTGTACTTTATCGCCAATCTTTTATGCTTTAAAAATCATGTATCTGTAATGCACCACATTTCACATATAATAATAACACAGTTCTGACTTGTATCTAAACCAGAAGTGCAGTGCTCTGATCTGTTGAACACTTAAGAGTCTCAAAGTGAGTCGTTTTACTGTAAACAGGAAACAGCTGACGTGGTCGCGCTCACAACTTTATAGCCTGTGGTCCGCAGACATATCCCGCTGCAGTCTTTGCGATCGGAGATTTTAAGTCTCATAAGATTCTCCTTGTGTCTGTGGTGTGCGCTTTTTGTCACACATTTAAAAATCGGTTAATGCCTAAAGTTACAGTATTTCTATTACAATTTGCCAGACTTTGACATTTTGTGTGTTCTTGTGATTGTTCCTTGTATTGTGCCTATTATATTCTACTGTTTTTAACTATAAGCGTAGCTCAGTCAGAACCACATCACCTTCCACTGGATGTGTGATGAGCTAATTGAGCGTCATGAACTACATTTAGCCAAATGCATATTTCCAGTTATTTTGGTGAGAGTAACTTAAAAGTAATGCAATAGTAGTGTACTGCCTTACATTTTAAATACAGTAATATTGTAATGTAACAAATTACCTTGAAATGACAGTAACAAGTAATAAATAATGCATTACAGTTTTGAAGTAACTTGCCCAACACTGATCACCATATATGTACTTGTACTGTCCCACTCCAACCTCCAGCAGCAAAGTACAGCCCGACCTGGACACGGGGGCAAGATCGGGTCCACTGTGTACGTTTTCTGATGAGGGCTCTGCCACCTGCTTGTCTCCATGTTAAAAGCTTTGAATTTCCTCCAGTAAAGCATCAAGCATAATATCTATCTTGCATTTATTCAAGGTATTTTTATTTTTTTTTATCTCTGTGATACTGTTAGAAAGGCTGGTGGTTCAAATCCCAATCTTGACATAAACATCATTGGTAGAGGTGTCAGATCCATTGACCCACAGGTTGGCAGTGCGATTCCATTTCCCACAGATGAATGCTGTTGCTGTGTCCTTGGGCTTAACCCACCTTGCCTCCATTGTCGGTGTACACTAGTGTATGAGTGTGTGTGAGTGGTTCCTCTATGTAAAGTGCTTTGAGTGCCTTGAAAATGGAAAACTGCTATATAAAAATATGACCATTTACCATTTACCGTGAGCAGGATCTGACATGTAACTCTGTCTGGTGGTGTCATCTCCGTGGAGATAAATGTTTATTGCCAAACTGTGGATTTTGGACAAAGCCATACATCTACATGGAGGCAAGCAGGTAGCATTAAAAAAAACAACAAAAAACACACTTATCCTGTATCCATGCCATTTCTTATGGTGTCCTATATAACTTCATTTAAGTCTGATCCAGAGCATCTTGAGGTCAGGTGTAGAAACTGCTGACTTGTGTGTTCTGGCCCAGCTGCACAAATACTCATGCATCATTTTTTGTGTGTGAAGATGAAATTAAAGAGAGGTCAAAGTTCACAGCAGCACCATCACATTGTTCCGAGCTTATGGTCCCAGTGTACGCCTAATAAAACTCACACAGAACCATGCTCCCTGCAAATAATGAAAAATGCATATGACTCACCACGGACATCGCTCATCTGATGGACAGGGTAATTAAGATAATGAAGTGTAAATGCATTAGAGGCTCTATTTAAAACAGCCACTTTTATTAATGACAGGAAGAGTGAGTTTTCTGCTGTGTCATCGCGTCACACAAACTTGAGCATGATAGTAATGTCGGTGGATAATTCAAACTTTAAGCAAACGGTGTCATTTGTCTCAACCTTTGCCAGAGGTGAGTTATGAGATCTTGCACAGACCGGCTCCAGGAATCCTAAAGAGGAGCTTCACAATGGCTCATGGTGATTTAACAAGGGTGAATACTGAAACTCCTTAAAAAGTATTTAAAAAAATTCTCACCAAAAATTCTCACATACTCTGTTGCAACAGCATGACCTGACCACAACAAAAGAGCCAAATGAACTGCTAAAGAGCTTGAACAAACAGATTAGAGCAGAGAAACATTGAGGCCAACAGATCTGGGTGTAATATTTAATGTGTTTTGTGATTACAGCGGTACAGTGTTTTTCAAAAAAGAAACATGAAACTTTCTTTGCAAACTCTGTTTGCTGTAAATGAATGGCAAATTAAGGTTTCAACTGACTGATTGACGCAGATTCGGCAGTGACTCAAATCAAAAATACTTTATTGACCCAGAGGGAAATTTGTCTCAGGTAAAGTGTTGGCATCTGTAGAACACACAATGAAGAGGAATCAGACATGACATACAATGTTAGAAATACACAAATTTTGGCTGAAATAGTCTAAATTCACACAAATTGGGGAATGACGGGTACAGGTGCTGACCTCTGCCCTCAGGTTGGAGGTACAGGGCACTCAGGTGCAGGAGAGCCTGCTTTGAAAGAAGATGCCCCTCTAAGAGCACGGTCCTGTTGATTTTCACAAAAAGGTGAGAGTGACTAGATGAAAAACTTGTTATTGTAATATTATTTAAGAGGGACTTGTTAACAGCACAAGCCACCTCACCTGATGTAGTTCCAATTAAGTCAGTTCTTTATGATCAGACTTTGTTAAAACAAAGCTCAGATTAAAGTGTAATTTGAGAAACAGAGCTTCAGACAGAGCAGTGTCTATAGTTAGCATCACAGCCCCAGGAAATGTTGATGCAATCAGCTGTAAAGTATCAATACAAGCCAAATTTATCCAAACTGTGACTGGAGTTTACAGTGTGGCTCCAGTGTCTTTCTCGGTTACTCAACAGCACGCACTCTACCAGAGCAGCAATTGATAAAAAAATGGACAACTGTTTTGAGGTGGCCGTCTTGCACAGGTATTTTCTCATGACCTTTAACAGCAGAGTGACACGCTGCTATAGCTTTTGACAGAGCTGTAGATAAATTGCTCTTCATATTCCTATTCCACCTTTTTGCATCCTATTTGCTTCAGATTCAGAGCACCATCCATCTCTCCAGTCACTCCGTTCCTCCCGATGGCCTGTCAGCAGCCTTGGGGCACCGCAAAAATGTACAAATCACATCTATACTAGCATGGGAATGAAGAAATACAGAGACAGGTGCGTTAATGGCTTTATTCAGAAAGGTTTCCGATGCTAAAGCTTAGGGCAGATTGAAAGGGGCAGGTCATGTTGTTCCTTTTGGGCATTTCAATTTTATTCTGGGAGGTATTTTTCTCCTTGTTTGAAAATGGTCTATGCAGGAGCTAAAGTCAATGTGAATGAAAGTTTGTTGACTGATCTGTGTTCTGTTACAGCTCCAAAATAGACGACCAATGATGCTTCAGACTTTTTCAGAATTTAAGACAAAATAACAGGAATTGTGATTTCAGAGCAGAAAAAGGGGCTATTGCATCTTTGAAATATGGAAACAGACTCATTTAAAGGTTCACTCTGTAACTTTTCTGTTGTTGGGTCTGCCGTCTTAGCCTAGAATGTTCGACAGTATGATATTGAACTATTTTTCATTTAGTTTTCAGTTTTAATAGCTGAAAATAACTTCGAAAATCTACTCGCTGTGAGTGGGCTTGCCTCTCTACTGACTTGTAACTTGGCCTGCTTGTCTCTATGGAGGTAAAAAGGGTTAATGACATATTTCTGAACATCACAAGCAAAGCAATGACATCTCTACGGAAACAAGCAAGGAGTCAAATGAAGCTCATTGAGGCCTGCAGTTATAGGGGTGAAGTAGGTTAGGTGAAATAAGTTGCGTATTTGGAATTCTGACCAGGAGTATCATAACAACCAAAGCCAATCCTGGTTTAGCAGGGAATGAGCGCTTAGCAACGCTGTCAATCAAACCTGTTGCTAACTTCTTCGGGGAAAGAAGGCACCTTTGTCTGTTATTAATGTTCATACAAAACAGCAAAATAAAAACAGGATCATGTAGAGTGGGTTAATATGAACATTTTAAGATTCAAATGACGAGCCTGGTAGCTGCAATTAGAGAGAGAGCGGCAATGTTTTTTCAATAGAAAGTGAATTGGAGCCAGAGTCGAGAAGCCAGAGCCAGAAGCACACCCATGCTCACTTCCTATTTAGAACACGTCTATGCAACCATCATACCTGAACTGAACTCCTTCTCTATGCAGGACAATATGGTTTGGTGACCTCATATAGTGCATTACTTATCCTCATTAGGTACTGCAGTAATTACATGTCAGATATCATTACTGGGTTGCTCAAGTTATCTGATTTTTCTGACCATGTGTAGCCAACTGTGTAGCCAAGACAGACACCACAAGGCAAGAGAGACAACTGCAAACTGAAAAGAAAGTCAAAGCATAAAGCATGGAGCCAGTGTGGTAATGGCTTTTTTGGCTAAGTGTTATTACATTCACCCTTAAGCTACAGCACCACCGGAATATATTTAAACTTACCACAAATGGGACAGTAGCTCCAAGTCTCGGGCATTAACAAAATAGGGTAATGTGAGCGAGACAGAACGATAAGACAAAAGCTAGGTGAATTATTGGTTAAAAAATAGTGAAAATATAATGTAGTTGACAGTGGTACGTGGTATTGAATTTATGTTTCCAGTGCAACATCATATCATATTAGTTCTAATACAAACTGGAGCACTTCCTGTATCACCTCATGCCATCGCAAGCTGGAGGAGTGTTTTCTGCTTGAGAGAAGAACGCTAAACGCCTAAATATGCAGGATTTGTGTGTTAAACATGTATGAATGAAACAAAACACAACTCCAGGTATGTTTTTGGTGAGAAACAACATTATAACATCGATCAGAAAATAGCGTAATATCGGCCCTTTAAAAGTAGATGCTGTTGGGTTTAAATCACAATCTTATTAGTGGCAGAGTTCTTAATTTAAAATACAAATGACTACTGTTGTCAGCATGATAATAACTGTGCTATGAAAACATACTTCTATAACGCTCTCTTCCTCTGTGACACTGTATGAGGCTTGTAATGTACTTATGGGAGATAATGGAGATAATAGAGTGTACATGTGGTGTTAATATGACGACACAGACAGGCAGAGAGGGCCCACGGATCACTAAGAGCTTTCTCCATAGCGTTGAGCCCAAAACAATTTCTCGCTTGGCTGAATCCAGTTGCTTGTTCTGCAATCTGATTTACTTCAGCCTCGGTCAGCGGAGGAGGAGACGAGGAGGTAGGACACACGTAGAATGAGGCTCCGCTGGGATGCGTTGCTTCCACTTTGTTCCACTTGTAACTAGTTTGTTAAGGTTATTTGACGATTGGTTGGTTAAAGCAGACAGATGATTGTTTTTTTGTTTGTCATTATGTTGTTTTCTCATCAGCACAGACATACCTGAGTTCTTCTCTCAAACACTCAACATGTTCCACCACATAATGTCATGTGGTTATACAGGAAGTGCTCCACTATGTTTTTAAACCCCATACACCTTCACTAGAATCATTTGGATAATTTCAGACGGAATTTCCGATCTCTACTGAACAAATGGTAAAAGGTAGCTGTAGCTTGAAAACTACTGCTTCATGATATCGCAAGGTTGAAGAGATGTACAGACAAATAAAGGATTCAAATGTGTGAATGAAGGAAAACACAACTCCAGGTTTGTTTTTGAGGAGGTAACAACATTATAATATAGGACCTTTAAGATGTAGGTCTAATATCCAAAGACATTTAAAGATTCATTGTGTAACTTTCTGGTGGAGGGTCTGCCACCTGCTCATCTTCATGGAAATGTTATTGCTTTACCTTGAATGTCAATAAATGTATTGGTCTCTAATACAAAAGATATTTGGTGGAATTAGGTTCAAAACATCCAATTATATTATACTAAATAAGCTTTATAAATGTTCTGTATTATAATAACTATCTATAGGTTCTTGTCATTTGCTGAGTGGTCACAAAATGGTCACTTTCACCAGATGAAAGTTTAAAGATGCACTGTGCAAATTTTCTGGTAAAGGGTACATCACCTGCTTGTTTTTATGGATATGTCATTGCTGTGCCTGAAATGTTCCATAGTATGACAATAAACAGCTCTGTCTTACATTTATTAAATTACAGGTGTTTTTATGCTCAAAAATACCTAGAAAAAACAGGAATTCTGACTGTGTAAGCAGGGTTGCTTCTCCACAGATCTGACCTGTAACTTGTATGGTTTGGTCTCCTGATGATTGAAAGGTTTAATGCCATACTGTGAAACATTCCAGACAAAGTATTAACATTTCCATGGAGAAAAGCATTTGACGGACCCACCACCAGAAAAGTTACACAATGCACCTTTAAATATCTTTCTTCCCACATCTATTAATGGCATTACAAATACTGAATTGCAGCATTAAAAAGCATTAAATGTGTTTTTTTGAACCCTGCATCAACCCTGTATATATGTGACCTTTATTACTTGGAAGGGAGACCGCTGGAAGTACTAAGTGCCACAGTGCGAGGCAGTACCTCTAGCGTAAACTGTTGTTGTGTCCTTAGGCAAGACACTTCACCCACCTTGTCTAGAATATGTAGAATGTGGTGTGCGTGCCAGTGATTGGTGGCGGTTGAAGGGGCCAATGGTTCATAATGGCAGCCTCCCGTCCGTCAGTCTACCCCAGGGCAGCCGTGGCTACACTAGCTGTTTACAACCACCAGGTCTAAATCCTTTTATTATGCAGGTAGTGTTGAGATCATTACACAAAACTACTGCAGTAAAACAACAAACATCAAATGTCACTGTGACATCTAGCACTGCACTGTCCCCTCCACTCTCCCTCACACTCCTCTGCACACATTATTATTTGATGACAGAGCTTCTAGTTTCCCCTGCCTCTCTTTGTAAATACGATCCTGCTGTGAATAATTAAGTGTGGAGATGGAGAGTTGGGAGCCCAAAACAGCAGGTTAGTCCCAGTGTCGACTGTTGAAGCAGTACACACCAAACTACTTTATATAAGAAGCAGGATCTGGGATTTGTGTGTATTTTTCCCATCTGGAGGTATTTTGATCACACTAGGAGTTGCAGAGTCCAGTCCAAGTGCCGCTGATGGACTGAAGTATTTGCCTTGGTTTTTCACTTCAGAGACACAGTCGGCCATGGAGGAGCTACAGAGGAAATTGGACCAGCGCTATGAAAGCACCAACCCCAGGAAGGTACTGTGACTTTTGCTTTATAAATTAGATCAGTTGTTATTTATTGAACATGTTTTTGTGACTGTGCAAAATGTGTTACTTTAATTCTAACCTGAAACTACAAATTATTTCTTTTGTTCTCTAGTTTATGAACAAGTCTGTATTCTTCTTCATGTATTTTTGGGACCCATTTAACAACATTTGGCTGATGTTTTTTTTTTTTTTTTTTTTTTTTTTTTTAAATAAAACTATTCTTCAAAAAAGTGACATTTATACATACATTTATACATACATTTATACATATATACTGCTGCTCCTTTAAAACAATTTAAAGGAGCAGTAGGAGCACAACTTTTCTAGGACTTTTCTCTCACTAGGTTCAAAAAGTACCTTGAAGCACTGTGAAAAAAACACAGTGAGTGGGCTTTCCTCTCCACAGACCTGACCTGTAACTAATAGGGAAATGACACCACCTTCTTTGCTCCATGGAAGTTTAATGCTGTACTGTTGAACATTCAAAGCAAAGAAATAACATCTCCATGATGACCAACATAAAAGTTACATAGTGCAAATTTAATAGGCTGACTCCATTATAGGTCTGTAACATGTCTGGGATATTTAGTAGATACATTGTGAAACAGTAGAGCGCTTTAGGACATAAACTAAAGTATGATTTTAGCATACTTTATTAATAAACAGAGACTAGAGACCTGTATATTTGAATACATTTTATGCAGTGGTAAAATGTAATAGTAGTTAATATTGTGAGTATCCCTTAAGGCTGTAGCCCTTTAGTCGATTAATCAGCCAATAGTGCCTTGTCCAAAATGTGTATTACTTGACTAATCATTTTATTTATATTATAAGTATGACTGAACTCATGATTCAGATGTTTAATCTGTCTGTATATAAATACTGCAAATTGTGACACTGCAATTTCCCCATTGTGGGACAAATAAAGGATTATCTTATCTTATCTTATCTTATACATTATTTCCTAGTAGGTATTTTTTTCTACATAAATAATTGTTTTGTCTTGTGAGTGCAGTTTTGGTCAGATACACAGACATACGTAACAGTTTTGAGAGCTTTTGCCACACCCCCTTTTTAGTCAATGAATCAATCAGAAGGACATGATTTTAGTTGACCAAGTATTTCTTTAGTCGACTACAGCCTATAGCATCACTTAATATTTCCTGTATTTCTTCAATTTCAAACTGTAGGTGCGTTTCAAGTTGGCGTCATCCTACAGCGGGCGGGTGCTCAAACACGTGTACGAGGATGGCCAGGAGCTGGACAGTCCCGCGGAGAAGTACCCCCACAGTTTTGTCCACAGGAAAATCCCACCCAGCCACCTGGAAATGGACCAGTACTGCGGCTTTCAAGACGGATCCGGAGCCGACCACCAGGGTGCGCTGTGCTTTACACTCATCCGTTTGTGTGGGCGCAGGTGTGAGATGGGAAAAAGCACTGTGTTTGGTGATATGCTCTTCTGTAGTGGAACAGTGGAGGCAGGGAGTTGGATTTCCATAACATTATATCCGTGATTGGCTCTACATGTGTTTGTGAAATTGCACCTCTCTCTATGAGCGTGATGAATGTGGATGTGATTATGAAATGAGCAGTCGTGGTGCTTGAGTAAACGGAACAACAGACACGTAACTATAATGATGAAGATTGGGGGTTGAGAGGCGGATTTAATGGGCTATTTTATCAACTGGGAAAAGAGGAATAACATATAAAAAGGAATACATCGTGCTCCCTCACAGCAGAAGAAAATTTCATTCTGTCAGCTTGGTCCAGATTTTCAACCTGAAAGCGCTGGACTGAGAAAATAGACATTTATTATGCCATGATCTGGATTAGCCCTGCCCGTGCCTGTGACGTCACCAATAGCATTCAGCTCCAGTCAAATGAAGCTCGTTGAGGCTAGCAGTTATAGGGGCAAATTCTGAGACAAGTTCCATATTTATCATAGCAACCAAATAGCCAATCCAGAGTAAGGCTGTTGAAAATAACACCCCTTCCCTTAGCAGCAACCTCAGGGAAAAGAAGGTGCCTGATTTGTGTGCTATTAGGTTCATATCTTGATTAACGGACAAAATAACTAAATAAAAACACCAGCGTCATGTAGAGTGGGTTAATGTGAACATTTTAAAACCAAAATGATGAGGCTCACAGCAGCAGTTTCAGAGAGAGGGGTGACAATTTTTCAATGTAAACTCAATTGGAGTCAGAGTCGATCGAGCTAGAAGCGCGCCCATGATCACTTCCTATTTGGAACGCGGCGGCAAACGCATTAGCTACAACTATGTATCTATACAGTCGATGATTCTAGGCTCTAAGAAAATTGTCATATAAATATTTAAAATTTTGCCCGTTCCTAGGCTCAATGCAGAGAACAAATTTTCACAAATTAAAATCTCAGTTTGGGGAGACTGAAAAGCAGCATTGAATCTACTCTCATTTTTCAACGGCTGAGATTTGAAAATGATTTGAAAATGACTTCTGGAGTAACATCTCAGTTTCGAAAATGTTGGCCAAGATCACTCACTACCTTTGAACCTTTTGTAACCAGGGACTTGGACGAATGAGGGATTACACATTAGAATAATATTAGAAAAGAAATATTTTCAAGAGTGTAGACCTCCACTCAGAGGACACTACCCTGAAGACCTCCACCAGGATGCACCTCCACTGACATGCCCCTCGCCATTTTCATTAGTTTACTTTTTCTAAACAAATCAAATCAGTATCAGTTTTTATTTTTAGTTTGCTATTAAATGTTATTTGTAAGCTAATTTCAATGTTTGCACTTATCAGCACTTCAAAGATTATACATTTAATCCCCAATACATTTTCTTCCATAGGGAAATGAGCAATTGAAAATATATTGTCACAAACATAAAACATTTAATATGCTCTATGCACAAAAGCACCTGGAAACCTCACTGTTGGCGTCACTACTTCCTGTCCAGTTTTATTTCTATGAGGTTTTTGCAGAGTCACTCCAAACTGTATAAATATTTAAAGATAAGGCAGTGGACAGGGAGCTGAGGATGGATGTCACTGAAAATGAATGAATACTGTGTTTAGAAAGAGAGATGCTTGTGTCTCTAAGTGCTAATTTTGAGGCATAATAAATGTGAAAACAAGGCTATAAACTACAGTATTCTACATATAAAAATAACTGGGTAGTGTTTATTTTTAATTGCTTATTTTGAGGTTGCTTATTTTATGTTTTCGAATTTTAATAAAAGTGACTATTAGCTTTGAGACACATTGAGATAGATAGTGTGCTACTGTGCACAGAGCCAATTATGAACATGTAGCCTGTAATTGAGTAAATACAGCATAGCCATTTTGTCCCTGCGTATGTTGCCGTAGGTCCTGTGTCTGTTTAAGATTAGGCACAAATCTGTAAAGGTTAAGATTAGGAAAAGGGGTTGAGCTTATTTTAGTGTAAAACAAGGTAAACTTTAGTAATGTTACATTGAAGGGTGGAGGTCTGTGGGTTGAGTCACTTGGCTAGAAGTCTGGAGCCAAATCCCATCCCACTTCACAGCAGGACTGTTCAATTTTGATATGGCATGGAAATTTCTGATCTTCTGTATTTAGTCTAGATTTCCTTGTCATGTTATTATTATTTCCTTCATTCACCTAAAACATGCACTTCAACATAATACTTCAGCTACTCCTTATCAAACTTTGAGGAAGGGGCAACTCTGCATTTCCGCATGCTGTCAGGAAGATAGCCTGAGCTGGTAAACATTCAGAAGTTAAAAAAGGCTCTTTGTGGGTTTCATGATGGATTTGCGATGGTCCTCCGCTGGTATAGAGGTAAATATTCTATATTTTGAATAGGGAAAGGTTTTCAGAAAATCTTTCAAATCTGGAATGAATCATTTGCCTTACCCCCATGAATAGTACCAGGGGTTGTGAGAGTGGAGACACAATTTCCACAAGACGAGGCATAAGATTGGGTTCACGAGAACGAGACAAGATGAGATTTTGAAATATGTTATAATAAATATTTTTTACTTCACTATACCTCTGCTTTTTGGAACTACATCTTCACTATAAATGTAAAATGTAACTCACTAGCGCTTAACCCTTTTTGTCCTAAAAAAACACAAGTAAACACATGAAAAAAACACATGCACGCACTTTGGGCACAAGATCTTGTTCCATCCCTTATAGATACATACTAAAGATAATATAAAGATAACTGAGTGTAAATGATAAGTGATTCAATTAAAAAAAAAAAAAAGTGCTCTAGGCTCTAAGAAAAGTGTGATATAAATATTTTAAATGGCCCATATTACGTCATTTTCTGATCTATGTTATAATGTTGTTTCCTCATCACAAACGTACCTGGAGTTGTGTTTTGTTTCATTCTCCAGGTATGTTTTTGAGAGTCCATTTTGTATAATATAGGACCTTTGAATCGCTCCTTCAATATTGTAATCACCTTTAAACTATTTGCCGTTTGATTCTAGCATTATAGGTGTAGACATCAGAGTTCTATTAAGCTGCTTCCTGCGTGTAGTGATGATTTTGTGTTGTGACTGTAGGTGCCTACCCTCCCGCGGGCCTCATCGCACACAGGATAAACGTGTACAGAGGAGTGGGGAGCTACAGGGCTGCTGAGGGCCAGAGCGAAGCCAACCAGGGAGACGCCAAAGTAAGAAACAAACCCTAGAAAAACAGGCATTCTGACTGTGAGCGGGAGTTGTGTTTCTTACTAAGGGGTTAGGGTAAGGCTAATTAAAGCTTATCATTTCTATGGTGATGTTAAATCCATTTCTTTTTTGTATTTTTATATTTTTATTATAAGTGTCCAGAGTTTGCATAAAGTCTGTTTGCTATGGCAATGAATTATTCATAATTTTGCTACCAACTTTCACAAGCAACGACTCTATAACGGTAATGGAAAAAGTGTGTTACTGTAATTGAAACACTAGTCTGATTGCTGGTTCTCTTGTGTGGTTTTGAGAATACGTTTTGCAAGAAAGGAATTTTAATTTGATTCTAGTTTTAGCAAGGATTCACTGAGGATAAAAAGAGATTATTATTAATTGCAATACTCGTCTTCGAGATGCTATAACAATAACTAAACAATGGCTCATTTAGTTGGAGTTTGATTTGTGCAGGATGCTGAGAAGAGGGTAAATGCAGTGTTTTGTTCTCAGCATTAGTGGAATTATGGTTAAAGGGCCCATATTACGCTTGTTTTCTGATCCATCCTCATCACAAACATGCCTGCAGTTTGGTTTTGTTTCATGTTTAACACACAGACCCTGCACATTTAGGCTGAGTTCTTCTCGTAAACCGAAAACCACCTTGTGATGTCATGTGGTAATATAGGAAGTGCTGCACCTACACTGAAATCAGCTGGATATTTTCAGCCCTGGGATTTCCGGTCTGTACTGAACAAAATGTAAAAGGTGGCTGTAAGGTGAACTTTTTTAAACTATTGCTTCATGACATCACAAGGTGGAACAGAGCGTTTTACTAATAATAAAGGGTTACTCAAACATGTATGAATGAAACAAACACAACTCTAGGTAGGTTTTTGAGAAGGGAACAGCATTATAACATGGCTTTAAGCTCACAAGAGTCAATTTTGCATAATACAGGACTTTTAAGCAGTCAGTCAGGTAGAAGAAACCTGCACACCTCGAAGAAGAGAGTTGTTAATTATCTTACGTTGAAAAAACATACCCTATGAATAAAGCATACCATCAGTGGCCTTGTAGTTTGCTAAAGGTGCACTGTGTAACTTTTTAGCTTGTCTCCATGGAATTGTTATTGGTTCATTCCTATAGCCACAATAGTAGAACCAATGATTTTTAAATGGTAAGATTATTGAGTAAAATATCATATGCACAGTGGTGGAAAGTAACGATGTACAAGTAATAAAGTACTGTACTTAAGTATACATTTAAGGTATCCGTACTTTACTTAAGTATATTTTTAAGTAGATACTTTTTACTTTTACTTCACTACATTTAAGAGCAGGTATCTGTACTTTCTACTCCTCTACTCCATTTTTGAACTAGATGGAAAATAAAAGTATTTTTTATTATAATTTGAGACTTACTGAAAAGGCTGAGGATTTATTTTTAACATGTTCATAAATTCAGCAAACACAAATATACAAATAAAAAGTGCTAGGGAAAAAAGACTGATTCAGTTCTGTTTAACAAAATTCTGCACAAATCTTTATCAAAACCCCTAAGTTTGAAGCTTTATTAAATCTTTGAGAAATACCTTTACTTTTTATTGTTTTACTTTTACTTAAGTAGATTTTTCAAGTGATACTTCTACCTGAGTATTTTTTGCTCCAGTATCTGTACTACTTAAGTAACAAAACTGAGTACTCCTTCCACCATTGCATATGAAGCAAATAATTTCTTCACTACATACTAGACCACATCCAACTTTATATTTCTTTCAGAACACAGTGTTGGACTTTGGCAAAATCATCATATACACCAGCAATCTACGCATTATTCGAGCTCCCCCGCGAAAACCAGAGGCAGAGAGAGACCAGGTAACACCCGCTGTGGAGAAGGATGGGCACCCAAAGGCCAAAGACAGGGGCAGCAGGAGGAGGCGAGCAGCCAGCAGCACCCAGCACCCATCAGAGGAGAGAGAGGAGAAGCATGCAGAGGGCAAGGTAATGGGCCCTGCCATAATGAACCTCCAGAGTGTGTGTGAGTTTTATGTCACTGTGCTTTTTTACTGACCATTTCAACACCGCCGCGTCCTTCTGCTGGTGTAAAAGTTAACGCAATGATGTTCTGATAGCAGGTTGCAACTTTTTATCACTAAGTTCTTGCTAAAAATGTAAACTGAATTTTAATGTTGACCAAATCCTCACTTCCAGTAATGTCATGAATGAATTAGAACTTTGCACATCGATTTCTTGAAACGGATGGAGGAGAGGATGGAGAATGGACAGATGGAGGAGAGGGAGCAGCCCAAGAACATTAACAGAGAACATTAACACCATCTTACTTGCAAATGGTGAACTTCATTAGGACAACAATAAAAATTTTTTATACTTAAAGAATACATGTTATGCTTGATTGAGTTTTTTGAGCTTTTAAATGATGTTCCTCATTACTTAGTTTAATTATTTTTGCTGAGGTAATTCCTTCTGCTGCAAGTAGGTGGCAGTCTGCACCTGGTCAGAGTATTGGGAGCGCTGAGGCTATGAAATCATGTCTTTATGTTTTTATTATGTTTTTTCTTTTTAAATTTGGCATTATCTTAAGTTCTAATTCATGCAATGCCAAAGTAAATGTACTCAAGTGTTTAATGGACAATGACAATACACATAAATAGTGTATAAAATTTGTTCTTTACTACTATGTAACTTTTCTTCTTGGAGTGGGATCACCCCTCCACATACCTGACCCTTAACTTCTGTCTGTCTCCAGGAAGATATACAGGAATATTGCCATACTTTGGAGCTTTCCTGGCAATGCAAAAAAAAAAAAAAAAAATCTCCATGGGATATACATACTCCAGCAGAAAGGTTACACAGTGTGCCTTTAATTGCTCTTATACAACTCTTTCCTCAGATTAATAGAGCTATAGCTGCCACTTCGACCACCACAAATCACATATAGACAGATCGTTACATAAATAAATGTTAAAGGTCCTATGTGACACTATTTTCTCTTACAGTGTTGATTCCTCATCAAAAACATACATGGCATTGTGTTTCGTTTCATTCACACAAATCGGCATATTCAGACTGAGTTCTTCTATCAGACAGAAAACACTTGATTTCACCTTGTGATGTCATGTGGTAATACAGGAAGTGCTCCACTGTGTTTTTAAACTCCATACACCTTCACTAGAATCATTGGGATAATTTCAGTTTTGGAATGGCTGAGGTCTATTAAAGAAAAGGTAAGAGGTAGCTGTTAACTTGAAAACTACCACAGCATGACATCACAAGGTGGAACAGAGCTTTTTGAGCTTTGGAGATGTAGACAGACTAATCATCAAGTGGTAATCAAACGTGTGAATGAAACAAAACTCATCTGTATGTTTTTGATGAGGTAACAACATTATAACATGGCTTAAAGCTCAAGAGTTTTTTTAGGACCTTAAAGTGAAGTGCACACAGTACAAGAAGAGTACAGCTCATCTTTACTGTTCCCACAATGCCTTTCTGTTCTGTATTGCAGCCAGACCTTAAAGTACTTTTACTTAATGGACAACGCTATAGTGCCATTGTATTATCTGTCAACTCTCCTGATGAGTCCACAGTTTTTCGCTATGTCCTTGCAGCAAACGCGCTCCACTTACATTGTCCTGTGAGAACATAGGCTATCACCTTTCTGCTATTACTGCCCCTCCCGTAGCTTATTATAGGGGTCCACTGTACTTTAGTCTCTTAGTATTACATCGTAGCATTTTCTTACAGTGCAAAATTGAACCTTTTACATTAGATCTCCTCACTGTTTTGAGCTTTCATTGTTCTTTCAGGGTAATTTACTTCAGACTTGTTTTTGTAATCCAGATTAGATTGTAGATTCATATTTGCCTGTGTTTGATTTCTTTAAAACGATGTGTTGCTAAGATCTATTCACGCCACATTACTTTGCATTACTGTAGGTACAAATAAATCAGATTAGGTGAGATCCTGTTTTGCAGTCACGAAACATTAGTTGATAAATACGGTGGAGCGAACTATCTGTAAAGTTTGGACGGCCCCTGGAATAACAACAGCTCGTTTTATCAGTTTAGATGTGATAACAGGCAGAGTACACAGCCAGGCCAGTTCTATTCTTCTATTCTACAGTATGGATTGTATTTGTAATATACCTTATAATAACATATGCCAGCTATACAGCACTTTTTTGACACTCAAAGACACTTCACATTGCTTTTTTGATACTTTGCAGCTTATGGTATCAAAATTGCCTGGGGAGTGATGCTAACTGGAGGCACTTCTCTGTCTAAAGCTCTGTTAGACTTCAATCTGAGCTTTGTTTTGACACGATCTGACCATAAAGAACGGATTTAGTTGACGTTATAATGTGCCGTTAAACACGTCCCTCTTAAATAACATTACCGTCACAAAATAGCGAGCATTATCCAACAGTTTTTCCATTGGTCACTCTCACGTTTTTGTTGAAAATCACCTAAACAGGACCATGAACGCATGTAGTGATACTTTACAGCCGATGTCATCAACATTCCATGGTGGCTAACTGGAGGCTCTGCTCTGTCTAAGGCTTTATTAGACTTTAATCTGTGCTTTTTTTTTTAAACACAGTCTGACCATAAAAATAAAAGTCTCGCTTGCATGAGCCAACAGTTTTTCAGTTAATCACTCTCTCGTTTTGTTGAAAATCAAACACCAAAACAGAATCATGATTTTGAGTTTATTATTATTATTATTATTATTATTATTATTATTATTATTATTATTATTATTATTTTATTGTATTATTATTTTTTTTATCTAACTTTTCTGACAGTGTTTGTTAATGTGTGCATTGTGTCACCATAAACATTTCACCCTTAGAGATACATGTAGAACACCCCCATGTGTTATTTAAATCCATTTTGTATAGTTTTTCTAAAAAGCTGTTTTTGCTAATGTTTGTCACCATGGTAACTCCCAAATATTCCGCCATAGACATACATGTATTTACACCCCCAGTGTCACTGCAAAGTATAATTTCATTCACTTCACCTCATTCCACTTCCCCATTGTCAGCCAAGTCCGTGCCCTGTAGAATGAATGTCCAGTCAGCTGTTCCCATTGTAAATCTGTATGTAATGAGCAGATGGCAGAGAAAATGGCTGTCCAGCTCTGCTCTAACCTGCCATACAAAGCCCTAAATTAACTCCTCATAAGGGCCACATTGTCCAGCTCCTATAAACTCTATTTTATTGCATGTAGGTCAAAGGTGCTAAACTGCTACAGTAAATGTGAATCAAATGGTGACAGTTTTCTTTCAGGATGGGCCAATATGGATTTTTGAGCTGATATCTGATATTTTATAACTTATATTAAGTTGGAGTAAAGATCACAAATTAACTTAAAATGTTATTTAAAAATAATTTGTTATATGTTTGTGTAGACATAAAGCAATACGAATACTAGATATTGGCGTGTTATTGCGTATGACAATTAGCAGTATGGGTTTATAATACTGCAGCTAAGGGGGTAATTTGTTTCCCTATTGTTGCACTGCACACCAAAAACAAATGAGGGCAGTACCACGACAGGGCCATGAGGATACAATATACAGTCTATGATATAATTAGTGGCTTTGTCAAATTGCACTGTATCATATTGAAGCTGATAATGTCTAAACACAAGATCTACTATACTGCTTTAACTACTTTGTCTCTCTCTTTCTTTTGGTACTACTTTAGAATGAGGACACAATCTTTACCAAGCCTTTAAAAAGCGTGGAAACAATGACCAAATAGTGTATTATGAATGATTCTGGCTTAGTAACTACTTAATTAATACCTTTACACCCAACTGCCAGCCCTAACCCTTTAATTAATTTTTTACTGAGTCTGAATCATTCTTAATAATAAACTCTCCGTTTTTTGTTTTTGTTTTTTTGTTTTTTTTTTGCCTAAGGTTTTACTAATAATCTTGCCTAGTTTCTTTCTTTCTCTAATAATAATATCTTTCCCCAGTATATTGCAAAAGCAGCTCTTGGGATTTGAGAGTTGTGAAAAGATTGTAATTCCATCATGATGACTCATTAGGATGCTCGGAATGCACACGGTAAGTGAGCAGTAACTTTGGACCACTGCAAACTGCTTAAAATGAGCTAGTTTCACCTTTTTAAGACAGTAAAAATCAGCCACAGCGCCGTTCACATCCTAATCTTTACCTACCTGTTCCACTGCAACCGTGTAAGTGCCCCTGATGCCCTCCCTCTCTCCTCTGTGCAGGACTCGGACAGCTGTCAGCAGTGTGGGGGCTCCGGCTGTGCTCCCTGCTCCTTGTGTCATGGCAGTAAGCTCTCCATGTTGGCCAACCGCTTCAACGAGTCCATCAGTGACCTGCGCTGCCAGGCCTGCTACCCCCACGGCCTGGAGAGGTGCCAGTCCTGCACAGCAAAGTAGCACAGCACAGTTTCACCTGATACAGAGAGGGACGGAGGGAGTGAGTGTGTGTGAAAGAGAGAGTGTGTTCAATGTGTAAGTGCGGCGTCAGGTTGGCTCAGTGTCTGGTCATTCTCAAGCTGTTAAAGCTGTAAAAAATCTTAAATTGAGAGATAGCAATATGAAACTCCCCCTGTAGTTTAGTCACAAGAAAAAAATATATTACATGTTTTTTCCTCATGTAATATGTTCAAATAAGAATAAGGTATTTTATGTGGCCAGAATTAACCATTTTTGGGACATTCAAAACAAACAGGAAAATAGCCGAGTTTAAATTTCTTGCTTCATTTTGTTGACATATTAGATACTAAAAATATATAGAGAGTGTTTTTGTACATCTTATTTAGTATTTGAGTAAACTTGATCTGACTGAAAATGTGCCTCAAAATTAAATATTCAGCTAATTTTTTTTCATCGTTCAAACTTGAACAAATTAAATATGAAAAAAATCCTTCTGCATGTTTTGTCAAAATCTTGTTAAGTACAGGATTGCAATTTTGGTGTGTGCAGGTGATACTTTAAGGGCTGATGTATTATGTCCCTATGAGAGAAAAATGCATTTTCAGAAAACGGACGTTGAAATTACAATGTCCCATATAACTCTCTGGACACAAGCTGATTAAATTAAAAATGTAAACATCTTTCAGTGCAGAGTGGACACTTTAGTTGTTTCCACATGGAAGCTTTAATGCTCAGAAACTGACCAAAAAAACTCAACATTGAATGAGTTTTGCCTGTAGTGTCTCCCCTTAAGAGCTTTTTGTAACTACTGATTTGTAACTTCTGCTGGAGGTTTTACCACCTGCCTGTTTCCATGGAGATATTGATGATTTGCCTGGAATATTCCACAGTATGGCATATAACTTAAAAATGTTAATTTTTTATTCTTTTAACATTCACAAACTGTGGTTCTTAACTCAGGAGATGCTGCCTCACCTTGTGTATGATAAGAAGGTTTAATGTTTAAAGTTACAGGTCAGATCTGTGGAGAGGCAAGCCCGTTCTTAATTTGAATGTGTATTTTTGAGCAATAAAAACAGCTGTCTGCACACACAATATACTATTTGCCTTAAAATCTAAGTCGTGAACTAAACCAATAATAACAATTAAAAGAAAAAAAAAAAGACAGAACTAGGACTCAGCTAACATTCTCAATTTTATTAACAATTATGGACATTTTATCTCAGAGAAATGTGAATGAGAGGTATCAGGTCATATTTTGAGCCACTGTGAAGAGGTGGAATAGTGGCTCTAATCCAAGCTCTTCACATTATCTTTATAGTTTTGGGTGATTGACTAGTAAATCGAGAGCTTTCCCTTTCTGCTCATTTTATACCACCCAAAGAAAAACAAATGAACCACCCAAATCTGGAATCTTCAGGCTACAACGAACACGCCGGTGAGAAGAGAAACACATAATCAGTTCTTTGTTGTAACATTATTTTTGGTAAAAATAAAGCAGATTTATTTTCTGATAAAAATCTATCCAAATATTCAGGTTATCCTTTCATATGAACTCTTACCTTCTCTCCTTTCTATTTCAGAACAAATGCATTTTCATTATAAACCCACCACAACGGTAGATTTAGCATAATGGGTGCTTTTTGATGACATGAAAACAGGAAATGTACACGAAAAAGTATGCATGCATGAGGACGTTTAAAAAGAATCAAAAAGCTTAAAAGTTATTTATTTCTCAGTAAATAATAAAGTGTGATTAAACCCACAGTATGTAACTTTTTAGCCAAAGAATAAATTCAAGTCAAACATTTCATTTTGGATGTTTTCATCTTAAAAACAGGAAAAAAGAGCATTCGTCTTTACTCTGTTCCGGCTTGTACCTCCACAAAAACCTGCTCTTGGTTTGTTTCCATGGTAATCTTCAGAATCCATCTCCAGAAAGTGGCATACTGTAACTTTAAGTGAAATTAGTAAAGACTCAGAAGGTTGAATTCTCGCAATAATGATATGTTTTGTACTGATGTCTGTCTCAGGAATAGCCATGCTGTTGCAAATCTATATATATTTGGTCAATAATAAAAAAAATCTAAAAAGTACGTAATGCTTTCATAATTTTGTGCAATAACTGCTCATTTACTGTCCTGATCACTGTGAGGATATGGTGATACTTTATACATTATATTGAGAATAAGGTACTGGAAGTGTTCACCTGGATCACAGAGAAGTTCTACTAAAAACAGGTACTCATCAAGGTCTTTAGAGGGCTGATACTTAATAGGCAAAAATGCAAAAAAGACAAATTTAAAGGTGCATTGTGTAACTTTTCTAAATGGAGGGTTTTCGGAGTTGCCTCTCTTCGTCTAGTTTGAACTCCATGATGATAGAAAGGTTTAATTCCATACTGTGAAACATTCCAGACAAAATAATAACATCTCCATGGAGAAAAGAATGTGACGGACGCTCCACCAGAAAAGTTACGCAATGCACCTTTAAAAATCTATCAGATACAGAATATTGCGCAAGATAAAATTATACAAAAACTAACAATAATATAAACCCTAATATGCACTTTTTCTTCTTCTTCTTTTTTTTTTTTTTTTTTTTTTACATATTACAACTTCCTGTCTCCAAACAAGTATTAAACAATAGTGTTGCCAAAATGTATTAAAAAAATAATAATAAATAAAATAAGAAAACGAGCAGTGTTTTGATTTTTTAAACAAGTTTTGGGCTTACAAAACAACCTTGTTCAAATACTTTGAAAACATGTCAATACAACACATATTTAAAGGTGCACTGTGTAACTTTTTGGTTGGGGGTCTGTCACCTGCTTGTTTCTATGGAGATGTCATTGCTCTGCCTGGAATGTTCCACAGTGTGACATTAAGTAACTCTAACTTACATTTATTCAATTACTGGTAGTTTTATATCTCAAAATTACATTGAAAAACAGGCATTCTGACTGTAAACGGGGTCGCCTCTCCACAGATCTGACCTGTAACTTGGTCTGGTTTGGTTTCCAAAGATAGAAGATAGAAAGGTTTAATATCATAGTGTGAAACATTCCAGACAAAGCAATAACATCTCCATGGAGAAAGCATGTGACTTACGCCCCACCAGAAAAGTTACACAATGCACCTTTAAATTGTGACATTCAAAGTTATCCTGTTACATACTGACAATGACAATGAGTTATTTAGTTATTTAGTTAAGAAACTGATTTGATGTTAGCGTCTTGTTATAGCATCATAACTACCCCCCGCAGACTGTAGGGGTTGCTATAGCGATATTTACTAGTTTCCCACATGCACAAAAGGATGCCCAGTCTCCGGCCCTATATTATGCTTATCTGATGTGCAATCAAATAAACCCCACTGCGCCTGTTCTGTGAGGCTGCTGAAGAAGCATTTTTCTCCACACAAAGTAGCAGGACTGCAGGCTCCCATGATCCATCACACCAGACTGTACAATGGAGCAGTGACCAGCACCTCGGAGGGGTAGGTGGGTAACCACAGAGCCTGCACCCTGGTCTGTTAAGTACACTATCTTCAGCCTGGGTGACTTACATTTTTCCATTATGTTGTGTTTTTGCCGATGGAAAATAATCTCATAGCAATGGACTTTGAGGTGTTTTCATAATATTGGTATCGGAAAATTACCCATACATACCATTCTCCACGTGTTATTCCCAGTTTGTTCTCAGTGTATCAGATGTGTCTTTTTGAAACAGACTACAGAGCTCATTTGTCAACTTTACTACAACTTTCAGTGGGTGAATCTTACCATGGACATAAAAAAAGAAAGAAAAATAAAGCTGTTGTCATATTGCTGATTATAGTTCAGAGATAGTGTTGCTTATGCTTTCTCCAAGTACTTTATTTACAATGTGGAGGTTCTGAGTCAGTGCATCTATCATTTCATAACATATGCATTTCCTAAAGTATTGTTCACAGTCAAATAGATCTCCTAACCCTTTAGTAATAGTAATTCAATTGTGGTGACTGTTCTCATGGACTGCTCTTTGGCCTTTGGTGCGTTAAGCCTGCCCTTTTAGATGGTCAGTGAAGCTTCAGCCTTTTTCTCTTGGCTCTGTAAAAAATCCTGCATTATTTGATCTGGTAATGAGTGTGAAATGACTTATGCAAATGTTAATACGGAATATGTTGATGTTGTGAAGCCTCTGGGGTGTGCTTCATTTGATACAGCTCTGAGTTCAGTGCTCCGATTCTCCACAAATAATCCTTTCAGATGCACCGGCGTGTACGGTACAGTTACACGGACTCCACTCAGGACCATTCTTTTGGAAGTGGAGTGAGATTAGGTAGATTTCTGGATGGCATAAGCAGCATTTTTGTGTTCCCATAGAGACAAAACGAATGGAGACAAATGACACAATAGAATGTTGAATTGATCTAAATATGTACGGTTCTCATGTCCTAATCCGTCTCATATTTTATATTAGAATATTGAATAGCCCCCGATAAGTGAATGGGCTAAATATAAACATTTCTCTTCCTTTCAGTTTCTTCATCCAGGGTAACTCCATCAGAATAATTGATCAGTGTTCAAGTTCATATCTGAGGTATTTCTGGATACATCCAACCAGATATCTGAAATCAATATCCAAAGTAAGTCTTGAGTCATTCACGTAGGCTGGTGGAAATTCCTGGACTGGAATTTTCAGAGCACTCAAACCTCAAACCCAAGATTACTTAAACATACATGAATCAATCAAAATAATCAAGCAAACGATGAAAAAACACCATTATAACATGCTTAAAACCTCATTAAGTCGATTTTACATAACACGTCCACTTGAACGTGCTTATTCTCCATTATGTGCTGATATAAGATGAGCGTTCACAGACGCTTCAGATCTGCAGAAGTTTGTGTGTGATTCTCAGAAAATCTCCAGTGAGCAACTCTAAACAGCGGCACAGACGTGAACTCACTGATGTTCTCTCTCAGCAGGAGAACAGCTCCAATCACAAAGTTTTACAAAAGAAGAGAGACATACATGTGAACATTTACTGGGTTCACTTGGTTTTGCTACATAACCGCTTTCTGAACCCGCGGTTAGTCACATGTTCAAATGCAAATTATATGCAGGACATTTCATGCTTTTAAGGAACCAATGGCACTCACATGGGACCCATGTTTGAGTCTCCTTCATTTAAAACTTGTTTCATGGGGGAATGTATTTCTAAAAACAATTGATAGCGAATTGATAGTGGTATAAAAATGTTAGCAGTAATTCCATTTTTACCCATCATAATGACATTTACTTTGCAAGGCTAACCTCCACGTAGACACTCTAAACTCAAGAACTGAACGCAGTGGACCTATTCTTTATAAATTCCCCACAGGAATTGAAAGGTGGATCACATGCAGAAGACAAGCTTACCAAGGACAAAAAATCAAATAACTCACTTTTCTGATGACCTGATTTCTGCACTAAAACCAATCTGAAGAGTACAGTAAGCAATAGAAGCACGACGGAAAGACAAGGGCAGAGTTCTAGAGCCAGCGCACACAATAATACATAAAAAAAATGTCATAGCCCTTTTACTTTGTCTACCCGTGTGTATCTTGTTTGCACAGCTTTATAAACCTGAGCTGATCTTTTCTAAAATCCTGTAAAACCAATGGTGTGGCGTTAAGCAGACAGCATGATGAGTGGGATTGCAATAAAGAAAGTTACTGTTTTTTCTCTTTGCCTGAGCCCAGAGTAATAACATTTGAGAGTATGTGATTAATGTACACAGTCTGGTGCGGTTTGCTCCGTGTCTCACAGAGCCCCCGGGTTGGGAGAGATCACAGATAGATTTCAAATGCATCATAAATTAGCACCAGTCGAATGTCTCCCGTGTGCTCATATCCAGCTATTGTTTGCGATCTGCTGTGATTTAACAGTGCATTATGTATTTCATAATGGGAGGCTAAAACAAATGACTGCTTTGTGCAATGCTTTACCATAGATCATAGATTTGGATATGGCTGAAGCTCTGGGAAAAAAATATAAAGGAAAGATAAGCTGCGAAATGTTGAGTCAAGCCAGTAGTTTTGTTCTGTTGGAGATAATGTATTATTTAATAGGAAGCAATCAGTCCCAATAACATCTCACAATGAGAGAGATGGTTCTGTTGCTGACATGGGGAAAAAGAAACCTGAAAAACCTGATTTTACCTCACAGTAATGGCATGCTAATGACGTGGAAACAGCATGGTAACTAAAAGTGAAAGTAATGTAATTCATGATAATAATGATGATAGTGTTTTTTCAAGACACCCAAGACATTTTAAAGTGCATTTTTTATTCACTTCACTGTCAGTGGTACGGCCGCCACAGCTGCCTTGGGACTGACTGATATAAACAAGGCTGCCAATGTGCACCATCGGCCCCTTTGACCACCAATCACTGAAGCACATACTCCATTCATACTGTGCAATGAGTATGACTGTGCAAAGTGTCTTGCTTAAGGAGACAATGGCAGTTTCCACTAAAGCCACTGCTGCCCCACTATGGCACCAGGTATTCCCAGTGTTCTTCCATTTAAGTATTAACCAGGGCCAGCCTTGTTTCACTTTCGGGATGAGGTAAAGGTAAAGGTACTGCAGTGGTCCTCTATCACTGATATCACACAGCAATACAACATGACATGCACATGTTGGAGTTTTACATGTGTATTTGCTTTTCTTTACATGCTTTTGTCAATGGATATTTTTATCAGAGGATTTTAAGTATGGAGTCATACCCAGTTGAAAATAAGGCACCTTGTAACATCATTCACTTTCTGCTGTTGGAGAGCACCTGCTCCATGTATCCTCCAATGCAGTTTATTGCACCGACATGTTATTTTTGGAAGTTAAAAAAAAAAGTCTAACACTGACGAAAAGTAAGCCAGACTTTAGAGACTTTAGATTCTTATGCACAGACCTGTTTATTTCAAACCTTGACAGTTTGGGCTGCACTCGGCTGTCCTCCTCAGAAGTGTCATGTGATGTTGCTGTGACATATTTGATCAGCTGATTTAAACAGATTTTGGTAGTAGAGCCTTCTGTAGTCTGACTTCTTCAGAACTCTATCCCAGGTATTAAATTGTAAAAACTGAGAAAACTGTGTACAAGAAGAGCATGAGTAGACTCTACTTCCTGAGAAAACTCAGGTCTTGGTGGCGTCTGGTACTTTGCTGTGGTCTGCTGGGGGACAAATTGATCCGTAAAGCTGGTCATGATTGACTATGAGCTGGAGACATTTGGTGGGACAGGACACTGGACAAACTGCTCTCCATCATGGACACTCCTGCTCACCCACTGCACCAGACTGTAGAGCAGGGGTGGGCAATTATTTTTTTTCCATGGGGCCACATGAGAAAGAGAAAATGGTGGAGGGCCGGGCCAAAATGCTTAACTCAATTCTGCATAATATTAATTGTATTTCTTTATTAAAAGCAGTAAATAGCATTGTTTTGACAAGTTTGTAAGACTGAATGAAAAAGTGAGGTTGCCTTACAAAAAATATCATTAAAAAAAGACCTCTAAAATAAAAGCAATGCAGCTTTAGTCAGTAAAATATGTTTATTTTGTAATTCCAATTGAGCTTAAACGGGCCAGTCAGAGTCAACCAGAGAGCCGTATGTGGCCCGAGAACTGTACAATGCCCAGGTTTGCTACAGAGGGGCAGAGGAGCTCATTCTCCAACATCAGTGAGAGATAAAGTGACAGATACAGGACATGATACTTTTTGCTCTCTGTGCCAATGACCTCAGCATTTCTGTCCTACAGTGCTCTGATATAGCTCAGTTGGTTTGGTGTGATTCCAGCGCCCATTAATGCTGTTGTTGTGTCCTTGGATAAAACACTTAACCCATGACACTTAAAGTGCTTTGAGTTCCTTGAAAGTGGAGAAGCACTATATAAAAGTCAAAGTCAGCTTTATTGTCAGTTTCTTCACATGTACTAGACATACAAAAAATGTGACCATTTACCATTTACAAGTTCTTGATGGGCTTGTCCCTTAGTGACTTGGGATTATGAATCATAAATAGTTTTGACTCATTTTTTCCTATTTTGTTTTGTTTTAGTTGATCAGTGTATCATAGCAGACCATGTTATCTTTATACCTCAATGATTATTCTGTTGTTTTTCTCTATATCCACTCACTTCACGATTATTCTGACCTGCACGTTTTGTTATTACCTGCTTGCTTATCATCTTTTTGGTGTTCTCAAAGCAAGCGCGCGATTCTGTGACCTCATTCTGCTACACTCCCCCTGAGTTCCCCTGAGAAGAATAAATAAAAAATGAAATAAAAAAAAAAAGGAGTGAGAATGGTTCTAAAATGTCAGTGTTAAAAAGCAGAGCGTGTGGAAAAGTGGACCACTCAAAAAGACAGAAATCGTCTGGAGAATAGAGTTTCATCAACACTGACCGAAAATAGCACATATTTGGTAATTGGATAGTTGGCTGGGCATCTAATAAGACAAGCCTCCGGCTATGTAACCATGCATTAGAGGGGAGTTAAGAAAGTAAAAAGTGTGTTTAGAAGAAATAACATTCACAATTATTCTGCATTTGGTTGAGCTGTGTGTTTTGTATTATTTGCTTTAAAGGGCCCATATCACACTATTTAAGTTATCATTAATATCATTTCAGCCTTGAAATTTCTTCTAAACAAAAGGTAAAAGCTAACTTAACCTGAAAAGTATCACTACATGACATCACAAGGTGGAACAGAGCATTTTGAGCTTTGCAGGTACAGTATGTTTTTGAGGAGGCTTAAAGCTCACCAGAGTCAATTTTGCTTAATATAAGACCTTTAATCATTCTTTCCTGCTCATTTGGCCCTCACTTATCCAGACTTTGTATGTCACAACTGGAACTATATGAAATTCTGACAGATTTACATTTTTTAAGTAGTACTAGTAATGTAGTCAACAAAATTATGAACTTATTTAAATGCCAAAATGTATCACTAGTTCTATTAATACAGCTTGTCACTTACCAAATGAGATGGAAAAAAACAAAACAAAACAAAACAAAAAAAACTTGACTAAACTGACTTGACTATTTAAAAGGTCCTAGCACAACCTAACATGAGCATTTGAGCTTCAGTATATAGTTAAAGGTGCACTGTGTAACTTTACTGATGGGGGTTTGTTACCTGCTTGTCTCCATGGAGATGCTTTGCCTGGAATTTTTCATCAAATGGAATAAAAAGTATCTTTGGGGAAAAACATGCACCTTGGCGTGCTTGTCTCCATGGAGACACTTAATGCCATACTGTGGAAAAACATAATGACATCCCCATGGAGATGACAAGCAGACAGGGACTATCCATCATAAAAGTTGTATAGTGCACCATTAAATACAGTAGGTTTATTTTATTGTGTGTGTATATGGTTCATTTTAAGATTATGATTTATATAGAAAATGGTTTTCTTAAAGCTTAAAAAAATAAAGTATATATAATTAGAGAGCTTGATAAATACATCTAAGCCGTAGGCATGATTTAGTGAGGAGGCCCTGTTCTGTTTTGTATTATGACATTTCTCCAGCAGATTCACTGTGGTAATAAAGTCTGACTGATTAGAAAAATAAATACATAAATACAGGTTTCTCAATATTCTTAGAATGGAAATGTACTAATCTATCTTAAAAAAGCTTACAGATAATGAAAAAAAAAAAAAAAAAATCTCTGTCTCAGAAAATTAGAAGATTATGAAAAGGTTCAATATTGGAAGGCCAGTCAGCTAATTTGCTCAAAACTCCTGCAAAGGTTTCCTGCGCCTTTACATGGTCTCTCAGTTTGGGTCAGTGGGCTACACAATCATGAGGAAGACTTTATACATATTGATACTTTGCAGTGACATCACACTGGGGGTGTTCTACATGGTGGTGTGTTTAGGAGTTACCATAGGAATGTGGATGAATCAGCTGCACAGTATCAATAGAAAGGTCAATGGGTCTTTTTTTTTTTTTTTTTTTTTTACACAAATTCTGTGTCAACTCTATGATTGTAGTTGAAGATTGCTAAATGTTTTTGACTCATAACCTGACATTGAAGAGAATGCAAAGTGACTGAAACCTGCTCAAACTTTTATGAACGCGACTTGGGATTTTCAACTGGGGCTGTCTCTTCCACATTTGTCAAAGTGTCAGACGCGTCAGAGGAGGTTCGGAGCTTTTCTCGTTTCAAATAATGGTTCTTTATTCACACTATTCTGAAAGTCCTTCCCCAACCCATCCGTCTGAGGGACCGAAAGCAAGCGGTTTGTGAAGGGGCGCGGTAATTCACATATGGAAATCTGGAAACCCCAAAGACCCATAATGATGAAGTATGGGGTACATAAAGCATATATGGTAATGAGAAAGAGGGAGTGTGGAGTGAAGTCACTCAGTGGTTAGAGTTAAATGAGCTAATTAATAAACAGTTTTTCTCTGTAATGATAATGTTCTGAAATGAATACCTCTCCCACGCACTGTCTATAGATTACGTGGGCCGTAACCACCATCTTTCTCTCCCTGTGTGTGACTCGAGAGGCAGGTGGTTTAAATGGAGTCAGACACATCATAAGCTTCACTGTCATCTTAAAGCAACACCGCGTAACTTTCTGGAAGTGGCACGTCAACTGTATGATTCCATGGAAATAGAAATAGCTATAGCCATATTTGAAACTTCAGATAGAGGAGTATTATACCATACTGTGGAGTATTATAGCCAAAGGAACAACATTTGCACAGAACAGGCAAGCAGGCCAAACCCGCGTACAGTGGACAGGATGCATGTTTTTCTATATATTTTAGTACAATAAAAACATCCAAACTCAACAGACCTGCTCTTAATTTAGAATATTTTTTGGCCAAAAATCACGTTTTTTAATCAGGATGCTTTCATCGTTGCAAAAGCAATAGGCCCTCCTCGGGCTCGGGCCTATTTACAACATTATCTATCATTATTTAATCCTTCTTTCATTTTTGTTCTTGACCTTGGAGTATCTGTTTCTCCAGTACACTCTCACTCATTAGTCCTATCTTTTTCCCCAGGCTCCCACCTCCCATATGCCCATACATACCAAATACAGAAGACCAAGCTAATTTCTCAGCCTCTCACTCAGCAGCAGTAGCCTATGCTCCATTCACTCCAATCATCTCAACTCTGGTCTTTTGTCAGGGCTGTTCTTTCCGGGCCAAACAAATCCTGCAAATAAGAAACCCTGGCCGTGGTAAACTTAAGCAGAGTAATTATTGTGTGCATGCCAGTTCTTTTGATCCCCAGCCCCCCTCTGCGTCTCCCCTCTGTGGCACACTTAAGTGATTTATTTGCTGGTAATTTGTTGTCTCGTTCCAAGCAGATGGAGGCACTGAGGCTTCTGTTCTTGCCTTGCTGCCTGCTGGCCCTGCCTTTAGCTCCAAATATAGTCACTGAAAATGGCGTATTATGAACGCTCCAGCAGTAATGGTGACGGGGGGGAGTTAAAACCCAAGTGGGCATTAGTTTAAAGGTTTTCAAACTTTTCACAGCAAGGAATTTAAAATACGCTGCCAGCCTATCACTTGAGGAGTGATGAGTTATGACAGTCAGTTTTGAAGGAAATTTGGATTGCATTGGTTTAGTGGCTCAGAACAAATCACTAAACCAGGGCTAAAACAAGACTGGACTAAAACTAGATTGCAATAGGATCTAAACTTGAATTAATTACATAAATACTACTTCTCTTCTAATCTACACAATACTTGTTTGACAAATAAAAGTATATAAAAAAACTTTGTTAAATGTGCTATATTACACAAAATTGACTCTTGTGAGCTTTAAGCTATGGTATAATACCTGGAGTAGTGTTTTGTTTCATTTACACATGTTTGAGCAACCCTTTTTTTATTAGTCTTTCTACATCTCCAAAGCTCAAAATGCTCTGTTCCACCTTGTGATGTCATGAAGCAGTAGTTTCGGAAGTAATCAGCTACCTTTTGCCTTTAGTTCAGTAGAGATTGGCAATTTCAGGGATGAAATGGTCCGAATGATTCTACTGAAGGTGTGCGGAGTATAAAAACACAGTGACATCACAAGGCGGAACAGAGTGTTTTTGTTTGAGAGAAGAACTCAGCCTAATATGCAGGGTTTGCGCGTTAAACATGTGTGAATGAAACAAAACACAACTCCTGGTATGTTTGCGATGAGGAAAATGAACAGAAAATAGCGTAATATGAGTCCTTTAAATGAATGTTCTTTGTGCATAAATTGTCACTCCACTTGGATGAAACTTTGTGTATTGATGACAGACTGTAGATAGAGGGACTTGTCTTGTCTTTTTAACAGTTCTAATTAGAAAAACAAACACAAAAACAAACCAATATGTCACCTGTCCTATGCACTTTAAGGCCACAAAGTCTTAATTTTATTGTGAAGCAGTTTGACTCAATTAAAACCACTATGGCACAACACATAACACAACATTCCTTTTTTGATAATCTACAGTATTACAACATGGTACAACATGATTCGACCGCTGACATATAATCTGTCTGCCTAATTAACTCCAAACCAGGGCTAATTGTTATTTGGGCCAGAACTCAGATGGGGATTAAAGGCTGAAAAACTCAGATGTGCTTGATTTTTTCGCATGTATTTGAGCTAAATTATACTGGTACAGTATAAACAGCTCTTAAGTAAAAAGTAAAAAGTAAAAGTCCACTGTGTACTGTCTGCATCTAAGTGTCCAATAAACAGGAAGTGCACATTAGCATATTAGCTGGTGTTGTCTTTAACGTGATTGTGCAACGAGCTTATCGACTCATTACAGTGAATAATTAGGATGTGTGGAATGCATAAGGTAAGTGAGGAATAACTTTGGACCACTGCAAACCATTTCAAATAAAGTATGGCTCGGTTTTTCACATTTTTTATACAGTAAAACACTGGTACACCTCCCTTGGACTTAAAGTGAAATCAACATAGAAATAAAAGAGCAGAAAAATATATTAAAATTAAGATAAATTCTATTGGTAACCCCGGTGTACTCCTAGCACTGGTCTAATTACTCAATTTCTCTCAGCAAACTCTGAAATAACGCGAGAGAATGTTTCTTTTAACTCTGTATATGGCTAGACTTGCTTTTAAATGCTCTCCTCTATACCGTGGATGGGGCAGGCTCATTTAAAGTAAACAGTGGAGCGATGGGAGCCTGCCAGCTGCACGCTCTGAAGAGGATTTGAAAGGACACCCCTGGTAGAATAAAGTGAATGCTAAAGCAGATGTGACACAGACCTGTTTACACCAGTTATCTGCAGCAGTGCCCACTTCTTAATGTCTCTAACTACTCTGTTGGGAGTGAGGGGGAGAGGGACTGACTCAGGCCTGGGCAGAGGACAGAAGATACTTGATAGTACCAGGATTAGAGTTTGTTACAAAGACACTTCAAAGGTTTAGAGGGCAACTTATTGGTTCAGCAGTGATTTTGAAGAGCTAGACAGATAGATAGATAGATAGATAGATAGATAGATAAATAGATAAATAGATAGATAGATAGATAGATAGATACTTTATTGATACAGAAGGAAATTCATTTTTTGGCAGCGACAGTGATACATAATAATAATAATACAGGAGTAGTAATTCATAATTTGTAGTGATGCGTTGTACAGAGGTATGGCGTGTGGAACAGCCTGTCCCCAAAGGTGCTCTCCTGTCTGGTGATGGTGCTGTGCAGGGGGTGCTGGGGGTTATATCCAGGATGGACAGGAGCTTGTTTAGGGTCCTCTTCTCAGCCACAGATGTGAGTGAGTCAAGCTCTGCATCCACTACAGATCCTGCCTTCCTCACCAGCTTATCCAACCGCACAGCATCCTTCTTCTTGAAGAAGACACTGGAGATGACTGACTGGTAGAACATCAGCTGGAGCTTCTGGCAGATGTTAAAGAACTTCAGCCTTCTGAGAAAGTATAGCCTTCTCAGTGCGTTTCTGTAGAGCAGGTCTGTATTCTCTGACTAGTCCATCCTGAGGTTGAACTGTATAGGCCCAAATACTTATCTCTACATTCTCCACAGTGTCCACCTCAATGGTCACAGGTTGCAGCTGTGGCGTGCCTCCTAAAGTCCAGCACCATCTCTTTGGTCTTTGCAGTGTTCAGCTGAAGGTGGTTAGCCCAGCACCACACCACAAAGTCCTCAATGAGCTGCCTGTACTCCACTTCGACACCGTTCGTGATACACCGCACAATGGCTATATAGTTAGAGTACTTCTGCATGTGACACAGCTCTGACTTGTAAAGAAATAACTTGGGAGATTGTGGTTGTTATTATACAGTATCATGCAGTTATTATACAGTTGTGTGCTATATATTTCCATACCACTTCTGCATTTGACTAAGGAGGTTATTAAAAGTAATGGCCAAATCAGATTCAAACTGCTCTTGTATGTAGTCAACAAACTCAAATCAAATATCAGGTTCATTGAGTGCTATACTCATAGACATAGCAAACTCGCTAGCCGCTGCGTTCCATATGGGAAGTGATCATGGGTCCATTTCCGGCTCCATCGGCTCCAATTCACTTTACTTTGAAAAATTGTTGCCCCTTTCTCTGTAACTGCTGCTGTGAGCCTCGTCATTTTGGTCTTAAAATGTTCTTAAAATGTTCGTATTAACTTTATATTTATGTTTATATTATTTTATTATATATAATTATATTTTATTACTTATTTACATATACATTTATTTCTATAATTATGTCTTATTTGACACCTGTCTCTTGCTACCTTTTTTTGCTACTTATTTAGAATTTATTATTACCATTTATTTTTTACTCTTTATTATTATATTATATTGTGATGTGTGAGCTACTGTGTCCAAATAATTTCCCTTGTGGATCAATAATTTGTCTAAGTCTAATTCTAAAGCACATACTTTATGATGCCATTGTGGTTTTGGTTCCATCTACATGTATATTTTTGTTCTGGATTATTTTGTGTGTATTTTGTGTTTGGTCTAATACTAAAAGATTGGAATTCCACAAAATAAAAATCAGTAATTGGAATGAGGGTTTGGGTTAATTAAACACTATGAAAATAGGACCTACAGAGTTCTAGTCTAATTTTATGGCTTTCATTATTATTAATTAAAAAACATTTCAAATATTTGTCAGGGTAATATAATAAGTTGTCTAGTAAGTATAGTATATTTTCTCAATGTATGATATATTTATTTATATTTTAAATCATGCCGTTAAAGTTTATTAAGATCATATTTTGTGTTTTGTTTCTTAATTATCCAATCACATTTATCCAGTCAGAACAAAGAATAAGTTTCTGTGAAAGCGTTTGGGTTGATAAGAGCTGATAACTCCTCTGTGGCTAAAAACCATTACAGTAACCTGGATGCAAGGAAAGAGTTTATACTGGAGTTTACTCATATATAGAACTATCTACTGAGTGCTGCTATTTTTAATCTCCCATCTGTTCAAGGTCCTATATTACGCAAAATTGACTCTTGTGAGCTTTTAGCCATGTTAGAATGTTGTTTCCTCATCAAAAACAGACCTGGAGCTGTGTTTAGTTTGATTCACACATGTTTGAAAAGCCCTTCATTATTAGTCTGTCTACATCTCCAAAGCTCAAAATTCTCAGTTCCACCTTGTGATGTCATGAATGTCATTTTATAGAGATTGGCAATTCTAAGACTGAAATTATTCAACTGATTCTAGTGAAGCTGTACGCAGTTTAAAAGCGAAGTAGAGCACTTCCTGTATAACTACAGTACATGACATCACAAGCTCTCATGAACTCAGCCTAAATATGCAGAATTTACGTGTTAAACATGTGAATGAAACAAAACACAACTCCAGGTCTGTTTGTGATGAGGAAACAACATTATAACATAGATCAGAAAATAGCGTAAAATGGGCCCTTTAAATGTTTCATGACGAGTTTGAGTTACTGTAATCGGCAATCAAGTTTTATGAGTACATTTAGTTTAATTGTGTGGAGATGGATTGGTTCTAGTTTAATCCAAGTATTAATAATGTATTTGTAGCGTACCGTGTAATCGGAAGACTCAGGTGTGTATGTGTGTGAGCTCATTCAACTTAAAATCACCTCAATCAAACAGTTGGTCTTGTCTACTCCATCTCCTAAGGCCTTTTTCAAGCACTTTCTTTACTACTTTCGATTATTGTTGTACAAATGTACACCTCCTAATGTTGCTCTTACATCACCACTGCTTCTTCTAATTTATGACATTTACTCCAGACATTTTATTTAGGTTGTGAATTCTGAGACTGCTTTCTGCTCCATGATGTGCACAAAATTAGAACCCCCATAATATTCAGCTAAATCTAAAAGAACAAGTTATCAACACAAGTCATATCAACCCAAAGTCATGCACACTCCTGACCTTATCACTGGGAGATGAGTCCGAGCCATATTTAAAAGTGCATTGTGCAACTTTTCTGCGTCCGTCAAATGCTTTTCTCCATGGAGATGCTATTGCTTTGTCTGGAATGTTTCACAGTATGGCATTAAAACTTTCAATCTTCATGGAGACCAAACCAGACCAAGTTACAGGTCAGATCTGTCTGCTCACAGTCAGAATGATGTTTTTCTAGGTATTTTTAAGCTATAAAACCTGTACCTATAATTGAATAAATTTAAGATAGAGCTGTTTAATGTCATACTGTGGAACATTCCAGGCAGAGCAATGACATATCCAGAGAAACAAGCAGGTGATGGACCCCAACCAAAAATTTACACAGCGCACCTTTAAGGTCAGGATGGGTCAAATGCAGAAGATAAAGTTGCAGGGACAGGTGGGCCAAAAAATAAATGTAATGTTGACCTTTTTCCATTGAAATATCCATCCATCCATTTTCTTCCTCTTTATCCAGGGCCAGGTCAGGAGGGCAACAGTCTAAACAGGGACTCCCAGACTTCCCTCACTCCAGACACTTCCTCCAGCTCCTCCAGTGGGGATTCCAGCGTCACCTTTGTCTTCCCCGGGGCCTCCTGCCTGTACCATATATTTGTATCACATATTTTTTTCAACTTGTGTGGATGAATGAATGTGTGCGTTAATCACATTAATCATTGCGTAAGTACAATCTGTCGGGGCTAGTACTTAGCTCAGTGTATTATAAAGTACTACTAAAATATGAGTTATCTGTGTGTTTAAATGACAGATATAGACAGATCCTTATGCTGTATATTTAAAGCAGTACAGTCTCTAGTACACTCCCAAAGGTACTGTATCTTGTGAACTTAAGCCTGTTTCTCCTTGTCATTAAATTAGCATTTTAGACAACCACCCTTTGCTTTGCTTTATGATTTATCTCCACTAGTGAGTACTCGTAGGTCTCATATATTACTGTACTGCAGATTGGGAAGCAAAACAACACAATACATTTCTCTTAATGTCACTCGCGAGGCTTGTTGCAAAGACAGAGTGGTTTTATGGTTTCATTTTAAATTGTATTTCTCTCATGTGTTTGTATCTGCAACCGTGTAATGAGCTCTTGATAACCCTTTCAGTCTGGTCTTGTCAACGTTAACATCAGCAATGAAAATAAATCAGTTTAAACCTGCACATAATGAATGTATCAGGCCACTGTGTCTATTCTGGTTCCAATCCACAATGCTGGGTGTTATTATTAATCGGGATGCACTTTTTCGGTTCTGATATAGATTCCGACACTATACCTTTAAGTATCTGTCAGTGCAGAGACTGATAACAGCATTTAATTCCTTTAAACTAAAATAAAACAAAACAAAACTAATGTGTTATATAGCTGTTATTTAGCTCACAAGTAACTACAGAACAGCTTTCTATAAATAAAAGTTCACACATTATGAAACTTTCTGGGCCAACTACGACCAGTAAATAGTCTTATTACATCAGTGTATCTGTCCAGTTAGTATACCAGCTAAACAGATATTTGCAAGCTGATATTCGACTCAGCTAATTGTTCAGTATCGGTGCCGATATCTGACACTGGTATTGGATTGGCGCATCTCTAATTATTGATTGCATTACATGCATGTATATATTTTTGTTCTGGAAATATTTTAATGTTAGGCAAGACACTTTACCCATATTGTCTATTATGAAAGTGGTGTGTGTGTGACTGTTGGCGGTGGTTGGAGGGGCCGATGACGCAGGTTGGCAGCATCGCTTCTGTCAGTCTGCCCCAGGGCAGCTGTGGCTACAATAGTAGCTTACCACCACAGAGTGTGGAGTGAATGAATAATGATCTGTAAAGCGCTTTGGATATCTTGACAGGAGCTATATAAATCCAATGATTCATTCATTAATTGATTTATGAATAGAACAGTGAATTTACATCATACAGCTGTATGAAAAAGTTTGGGCACCCCTCTGAGGTTGCATAATACTTGACTCTGTCTTGACAGAAAATGATCACAGTGGCATGTCATTCATTTTCTCATAAAAGCCGAGGACTGGGTGGTTTTCCAGACACAGACTTTAAGCGTAGTAATATTAATTTGTATGAAGTTAAATCAAATGTGAAAAACAGGCTGTGCAAAAATGTGGGCACCCTTGTCATTTTGTTGCTTTGAATACCTGTAACTAATCAACACAGAGTAATTGGAACACAAAATTGGTTTGATGAGCTCATTAAGCCTTGAACTTCATAGACAGGTGTATTCAGTCATGACAAAAGGTATTTAAGGCGGCCAAATGTAAGTTGTTCTTCTCTTTGACTCTCCTTCGAAGAGTGGCAATATGGGGGCCTCAAAACAACTCTCAAATGACCTGAAAACAAAGATTGATCAGCATTATGGTTTAGGGGAAGGCTACAAAAAGCTATCTCAAAGATTTCAGCTGTCAGTCTCCACTGTGAGGATCATAGTGAGGAAATGGAAGGCCACAGGCACAGTTCTTGTTAAGGCCAGAAGTGGCAGGCCAAAAAAACTATCAGAAAGGCAAAGATGAAGGATGATCAGAATGGTCAAAAACAACCCACAGATCACCTCCAAAGACCTGCAAGGTCATCTTGCTGCAGATGATGTCACTGTGCATAGGTCAACAATACAGCACCATTTGCACAAGGAAAGGCTGTACGGGAGAGTGATGCGGAAGAAGCCTTTTCTTCGCAGATGCCACAAACTGAGTCGCTTCAGGTATGCAAAAGCACATTTGGACAGCTTAATTTTGGAATAAGGTGCTGTGGACTGATGAAACAAAAATTTTGTTATTTGGTCATAACAAGAGGTGCTATGCATGGCGGCAAAAGAACACAGCTTTCCAAGAAAAGCACTTGCTACCCACAGTAAAATTTGGTGGAGGTTCCATCATGCTGTGGGGCTGTGTGGCCGGTACTGGGAATCTTGTTAAAGTTGAGGGTCACATGGATTCCACTCAATATCAGCGGATTCTTGAGAATAATGTTCAACAATTTGTCACAAAGTTGAAGTTACGCCCGGGCTGGATATTTCAACAAGACAACGACCCAAAACACTGCTGAAAATCTACTCAGGCGTTCATGCGGAGGAACAAGTACAATGTTCTGGAATGGCCATCCCAGTCCCCAGACTTGAATATCATTGAAAATCTGTGGGATGATTTGAAGCAGACTGTCCACGCTCAGCAACCATCAAACCTCACTGAACTAGAGATGTTTTGTAGGGAGGAATGGTCCAATATACCTTCATCCAGGATCCAGACACTCATTAGTGGCTATAGGAAGTGTCTAGAGGCTGTTATTTTTGCAAAAGGAGGCTCTACTAAATATTGATATGATTTTTCTGTTAAGGTGCCCAAATTTATGCACCAGTCTAATTTTGTTTTGAGGCATATTGCTGTTAACCTAAATAAGTGTTAAACCTAATTTCACTGTTGAAATATTACTGTGTCCATTAGTTATTTAATAGATCAAAATGACGTTGTGGACCCAAACACCCAATGATTTATAAATGAAAATAATGGCAATTATCAAGGGTGCCCAAACTTTTTCATACAACTGTACTGTAAATATTAAGCTTTCTAAGTGTAATAGGCACCAAGACTGAACTAGGACTAAACCAGGTCTAAAAAGTATTATTTAGATAATACTTACTTGTATCAGAATGTAATCAGACCACTACAAATACCCCACCTCCCCTCTGCAAGCAGCCCCACTTCTCTTGTGTCCTTTTTCCACCTCTCTTTTCGTTCACTGGCTAACAATTACAGCCTTTCTCCCACTGTCACCCAAAACTACATTTCCCTTTGACTATTTGGAAGAAGACTCTGATCATGCTCCTGGTTCTTTAGCGCCGCTCTGGCTGTGTGGAGGAGACAGTGTGGGGGCTGCAGGTCCACGGGTGATTAACAAGCTGTTAGCAGATCCATGCTGAGCATACATCTGAAATCTGCTCTCTCTGTGGTGCATCAAGGAGGCACCTGCCATTAGCACATGCAGAGAAAATACAGGGATTATATAAACTGTCAGACAGGGAAATAACCGAGAGAGCATTTTGGAAAATGGAGACTGTCTTACTCTCTATACATAGACCTTCAGCTAGGTACTCATCATCTGAGTGAGTAACTGAAAATGTGCTCCTGACCTTAATCTACCAAATTAGCATAGCCTTGATGTCTGCTGATTTGAGTCTAATAACAGTAACAATTGCAATTGTATTATTTTTAGCATAGTAAATCCAGCCATCCATCTTCTTCCACTTATCTGGGGCCGCGTCACAAGGAAAGCAGTTTAAGTAGGGACTGCCAGACTTCCATCTCCCTGAACACTTCCTCCAGCTCCCAGGCCAACCAAGAGACAGTCTGCATCACTGCAGATGCTGCACCAATCTGCCTGTCAGTCTCACGCTCTATCCTTCCCTCACTCGTGAACAAGACCCCGAGATACTTGAACTCCGCCACTTGAGGCAGGGACTCTTCACCCACCTAGAGAGAGCAAGCCACTTTTTTATGGTCAACAGTTATGGCCTCAGATTTTGAGGAGCTGCTTCACACTCAGTGCATGTTGCAGGTCCTGGTTTGATGAAGCCATCAGGGCAACATCAACTGCAAAAAGCAGAGATAAAATCCTGTGGTCACAAACTGGACCCCCTCTGGTCCCCGACTCTTCATTTTACGTATCATTATATCAACCTTGATGATATGGACATCCACAGATAGAGTTATATTAAGTCAATTATGCTTACCCCTGTGCATCCTGGATGTTTTATCCTGGGCACTACTTCCTTCCTAGCTCATGTGGAGTCTGTTTCTTTCTTGATGTCAGCCACTGGATTATGTTAAGGAGAGGTGCTGTGGTCTTGTCATGCTTTTCAAGTACTGTTCAGTTTCTAGCCTTAGTGGGTCTATTGCTCTGTCAGTTCAATTCCAACATTGTATGAAGTAAGCAGTGGTGTGAAGGATCTTGTCCAAGGGCCCACACTGGATGTTGCATGTTTATTCCACCCTTTATATAAAAAAAAAAAATAAAGAGGAAAGAACTGAAAACTAAAATGATCCCAATATTCAATACCTCAGTCTGGTGTCACAATGAGTTCCAATGAACTCACCTTCATAAAATAGACTCTAACATGTGTCCTGCGGCTGTGACTTGGCTCTGCAGAATTATATTTAATAAAGCAGCTGTGTCTTAATTAAACAGACTTCAATTATTGAGCACATAATTATGGCTGCATTATACTCCGACAATGATGAATGCTGGTTTCTCCATAAAACGGAACAGCATTTTTCTCTTACACATTTACCTTTGTGCATTCAAACTATTTTAGTCATTTTATTTCTAAAATTTCATTTTCAGTCATGTCATTTCTGATACTGCTATGAGCTCTAATCTACTTAGAATATCATCAGAAATGTGGACATGTTTTTATCTATCTTGGGTGTTCTTGAACCCTGCGGAGAACTCAAGTCTTGCCATGACCACTGGTTGATTTGATGTTTGGGTTACTTTGAGTCATCTTTATGTTCCAGTTGTGTACTTCTAACTGGGCTCATATCTTGTAATAGGGTCCCACATGCTACCTCTGCACCCCATTAAGAGCAGTGGGCAATTGTAGCACAGCACTCGGGGGCCCATCTCCACATCTTGGGCCAATCTTTGCCAGGAGTTCTTCAGCTTGAGTTTTTAGTTTTTTCTTTATAGTGATGTTTTTGAGTTAATGAAAGAAAACCAGAGGAAACCCACCCAGGCACAAGCAGAAACATCAGGATCAATTCAATTTATTTTTTGTAAAGCCCAAAATCACAACAGCAGTTAACAAAAGCACTGATTTATCTAACAGAAAGTTAGAAAATCCAACAGTGAAACAGACATTGGTCAATAACAGATACACAGGTTGATCAGTAATGATAAAAAACAAGCAAAAGCACAGGTCCCTGCACATCCCCTGTCCTTAGACCCTCCTTCTCGGCAAGGATGAGACAAAAAACAAAGAAAAAAAAACAAAAACAAAAAAAACTGTGGGAAGAAGCGAACTCTCGAAGAAAAGCACACTGAAAAAGATGGATGGACAGTGTGGAGATGTGTCCAGGACTCACATGCATCCATTTGCAGATAAAGTTCTAATCTGTAGGGCCAAAGAGAAAGGGTGAAGGGGAGCGTCATCCAGCCAGCTATCCGGGTCCACAGGATGAGGGCAAAGGAGGAGCTTCTAAGGTTCAGTCATCACCAGGCAGTCGGTGGCCAGGCATCTAGTCGAATCTGGAAACTTCTTGTTGTGAAGTCAGAGGGCTAACCAACAATTTCACAGCAAATTAAAAGCTTAAAAGTGCACTGTGTTGAATATTAAAACGTTCTTCAACAAATGTTTTACAGCAGGTTATGAACACTTATTATTCAGTTGTTTTCCATTAGTTTTTTTTTTTTTTTTTTTTTTTTTGCTAAACCATTATCAATAAAATTGTACAAATTGTAATCTACATTGTAATAATGTTCTATACGCATTCATATTTATTGGATTTATGATAATACAATTTAAAGATGAATGTTTCCTCTTTACATTTTTAACCGTGCAGTAAAATAAAAATGGTTCCAACATGAAAGACACCTGGTATTGCTATTGTTTTACTACTTGAAGCCTCCCGGGGCCCACCGTATAGTGCAGTAAATACCAAAGTAGAGTGGGTAAATTGCAGCCAAAGTCCACTGTCCTCTGTGGACCTTTTCACTTCATGGAGGTCTGCTACAAAGTGAAATGTCAACTAAAAAAATAACATTATGGCTTATTGCTTTGTGACTCTGCAGACTGGTTTGTGCTTAAATGGGTGAAAAAAGTTTGGTTGAAAAGTTCAAAGGAATCTACCCTTACTAAAATCAATTTCTTAAAACTTTTATCAGTTCCTATATGCCCCTGAAGTGGAGTATGCTACAGGCACTGTTCTTGTTTATCAAGCACAGTCAATATACCACATTTCCCCAATGTTTATAACCTTAATGTCTATTACAACTTATGCTTTTTTCCTGGACTAACTTTAAATTCATAATATACTTGTTTGGCACTGGGAGTAAGAGGAAAAAAAATAGAAAAATAATATATTCTTAAGGGAAATTCAGTTCATATGAAATATTTTGTTAGTAAAGTTTGTTACGGCTACTTCTTAAAGCCTGTGTCAGGAGTATTGTGTGATTGTGTCTGCCTGTGTGACAGGTGTGAGATAAGGTGTATAGTCCATTGTCTTGGTTCATAGTTTGTACACATGTCCCAGAGTTTCAGTACTTCATTATATGTTTGGCAAATCCATTTAAGCTGCTTAAATTGCACATCACAGTGGCATCACATGACTCTTCAGTTGGCTACAGGGTGTTAAAACATGTAAATGAGGTAAATAAATACTTCTGTCAAAGAACTGGATTTCACTGGAGAGACTTGTGAGAGCGTTCATGTTTTCCTAAATGGAAAATGTGAAAATTAATAAAAATCTTGGGTCAACAGACTTGCTTTAATTAGCTTAGTGATGAAAGTTCTGACTCCTTTAATGTCACAGTTTTTTGAAACTATAGTAAAAAACAAAAACAAAAAACAGAATATAAAAACTATTATATATTATAAAGAGAATTATTATCCAATAATCAGGAAGTCTTAGCTTTACCTTGATGGTGAAACTCTGCTCTGGTCTGAAAAATTTTGAAAAGTGCTTACAAACTCATCCAGGTGAACAATTAGAATGCTCGGAATGCATAAAGCAAGTGAGTAATAACTTTGGACCACTGCAAACCATTGAAAAAAAACATGTTTTATGGCCTCAACCAATTCAAACATCTGCACATCTGGACACTGAAAAGACAACCTCTACCATAGAATTCTGAGCTGTCCTCCAGCTCAATAGTAAACTCTGTTGTAAACTCTAGTTAACTCTATATAAATAGTAAACTCTGGGCTGGTTAGAATGTTGTGCGATGTCACATGAACACAACCTATTACTGTATATGGGACCAGTGCAGAGTGTGTGATTGTGAAGTGTCACTGATAACAGTGCTTCTGGCTGTGATTGATTATAATGTACAAGAAAACCATTATGGGAGACCAGCAACTGAGCCCACTTAGCTCTTTTATTTTGAAATGATGCATCGTTCAAAGATAAACATATGGAAATATATACATAATATATACATACGTATTCATGAACATATGTCAGAATGTGAATATGACTTACTGTGATGCACTTACTGAACTGCATGGAAGTCTGAGCAGTCATAAAATGCTATAAATTATACAAATCAGTCAAGGATTGTTTAATTGAGTTACATCCAAACATTGAAAAAAAGAACAGAGTGTAGAGAAGAAGAAAAGTAAAAAAAATAAAATAAATAAAGACAGTGGCGGAATCAGTTATTTAATACATTTAAAGGGCTCAAATTATGCTATTTTCTGATCTATGTTATTATGTTGTTTCCTCATCACAAACATACGTGGAGTTGTGTTTTGTTTCATTCACACACACTGGTTTGTGTGTGAATACCTTTTAGGTTGAGTTTTCTCTCAAACTGAAAACACTTTCCAGTTTTTGATGTCATGTGTTAATACAGGAAGTGCTCCACTGTGTTTTTAACCTCCATACACCGTCACTAGAATCATTTGGATAATTTCAACTGTAGAATTTCCAATCTCTACTAAACAAAAGATAAAATGCATACATAAAGGATTACTCAAACATGAATGAAACAAAACACAACTCTGGGTATGTTTCTGAGGAGGTAACAACATTATAACATTGCTTAAAGCTCACAAGAGTGAAATTTGCATAATATACAATCTTTAAGGTGTAGTTATTATATAGTGGTCCCTAATAATATGGCATAAACAATTACAAAAAGCAATAATAAGAAAGAAAACATCCTGGATCGATAGAGATTTTGAAGCAACTCAAGACATAATAAGAACTTCAATAGTTGTTTTATTGGAACATATAAAGAAAATAACCTGAAAGTATCATTTTTAAGAGTACTTGGTCTTTGCTCCGCTCCCTGGGGTCCTCAGTGAGTTGGTGGAGCACACAAGAAGCACTTTTCCAAATATGATGAGGAAGAGCATTGTTATTCTTCATCTCCGGCCTCCTGTTATAGGCCGTATTTTGACTTTTGGCTTCATAGAGTATTTAAAAGCACCGAATTCAACTGGAAAGACTAAATCACATCACATCTACAGGGACTGAGACAATATAGTGAGTGTCAATGCAGCATGGAACTTTTCATTATAGGTATAGAATTAAAGGGCCCATATTCTGCTATTTTCTTGTCTGTTATAATGTTGTTTCCCCTTCACAAACATAATCGCATCTGCTGAAGTTCTTCTCTCAAACAGAAAACACCCTTCCACCTTGTGATGTGGTAATAAAGAAGTGGTCCACTGTGATTTTAAACTTCACCTTCACTAGAATCATTTGGATGATTTCAGCCCATCTCCACTGAAGGACCTTTAACACACAGACTGAAAATTACAGCGCTTCACCTACTGCCCCAAATGGACCACAATTCTGCAGACACAACCAAAACACAAATCTACACTTTTACTTCTTCCCTACTTCTCCGAAATTACCCAAATTTACCGGATCATTACGTTCACGAGATGATGGAAATTAGAACCAGTCTTAGCATGTAGTTCCTATTGGGTTTAATTGCTTGATCTTTCCCAATAATAGGCTCAATGTTGTTTAAGCAATTATAAAGAGCACACGGTGATTGAAAGTGTGACTCCTTAACATCAATATTAAGAATTGGATGGCTGAAATCAATAAATGATTCATAATAGGGCAAATGTTAAATTATTCCGCTCCGACACTTTGCAGAGACTGTCTTTGCATGCTTCTACCAGGTTTAATTGTATCATACATCATTCAGACTTGGCTGCTTTGGCTCTCCTGCACTTTCTGCCTCACTAAAAGATTTGGAGTCATCTTGGACTTGAATTTTGCAAGTCACAAAAGAGTAATAAATCACTCTGGATGTACTTTATTGTGTACTTTTAATACGTTTTTGATTCTCATTGTCAAGTGGTCTTAAAATATTTGCTTCCAGTGTCTGATTAATTAGCGGTGGGTGATATTATTTTATGGTTGGCGTAAAAGTAAATTAATGATACAATTGTGGCTTTACAACATGAAGCCCATATAAATGTACTATAAAGCCATTCTGAAACACATAGTCATTTATTATTGCAGCCAAATCAAAAGTGATCACTATAATAAAAATAAAAGATTTTGGAAAGTGTAGACCATACATTGGCAGCCCACTCGTACAGCGGCTCATACCAGGAATCTCTTTGCTAATGGTAAGTGCTTGCTATTTTAGGTAATAATAAAGCCAGCTGTCATCTTTTGGCAAGATAAATTTCAACTTGGTTTATGTAACATTGATAGTTTAATGCTGAAACGCCTTCTTAGAATCATATATGGGGAAGGGTTCATGGGCACTGCACAGAACTCCTCATTTGAACTGTTAACATAAAACTTAGAAAAACAACTGTTAGTAACACTTTCAAAGTTCTGAAATGTGTTCTATAAGATTGGGTTCTAATGTTATTAATGGCCATACAAGGATACAAGGGACACAAATCTCTCAAATCTTGCGATAGCCTAACAGGGAATGTTCAAATAACATTAAAAGTTTATAATCAGAAACAGTTGACTTTAATCAGGGCAGTCTTGCGGGATGTCATATAGTACTTGAAATGCAATGACCTCTGGAGAAAGTACACACGCATTTTTTTAAAGAGAAAGCTGCAAATTTAGTTTGTTCTGTAATTGCCAAAAAGGACATGAGACAGTACACAATACACCAGGGGTCTCCAACCTTTTCTCTCAGGTGAGTTACCGTTACAAAACAGAGACTTTACAATAACAGAGAGCTACGAGTCTTAGCGGTCACAAGAAATTTAGTATATAAAAGAGCCATGACAAGCCTTAGATGAGGTACAATTAGATGCCTACAAAACAAACCATTATCCATTTATTAGTGCGCAAAGTTAGGCATCAAAATGATGACAATCGGTATTAGAATATGAATTATACATGAAAATGTCTGAGAGGATAAATATGGAACCGGAATTGTCTTTTCAAGGTCAAAGAAGTCCGCAGCATGACTCACAAAAGAGTCTCTGAAGTTTAGGTTTCAGTTGTGAATCTTTAAAAACACGTGGGATATTTGCAGTTCACCATCACACTCCACCAGATCTGACTGAATCTCCACAACAGAAAGTTGAGTTGTGCTTGCAGTCAAAAGTGATCAAAGAGGAAGTTTTCTGTTACGCATCAGAGGCCGAGAAAGACAGAGCGAGGAGGGAAAAGGAGAGCTGGAGAGAGAGGAGGGAGAGAGGGGATGGAGAGAGATCAAGAGAGAGAGAAAGTGGAGAGAGAAGAGAAAGGAGAAGGAGAGCGACAGAAGAGAGAGAATGAGCAATGGAGAAGTACAGAGAGAGAGAGGAGAAGGGATAAGGATGGAGAGAGAAAGAGAAAAGAAAGGAGAAGCAAAGCCACAGAAGAGAGGAAAAGAGTGTTGGAGAAGTACAGAGAGGGAGAGAGAGGAGAGGAGAGCTGTGGATAATTTTGAGGGGCAGAAGGCAGATAAAAGATGCAGGAGATGGGGACTGCACAGTGAGAAAAGTCTGCTGCATTAGAGATTATGGGCTGAACAAGATTATGTGCTTTCAAGCTTCAAAGCCTGCTGCCTGCCACATAGGGTATTTCACCAAGTACTTATACTGAATTTCCAAATAATAATAATGCAATTAATGGTGTACATGATAATTAAGCCTTTGAAAGTATCTTACTGTGAATTTTAATATTCTTTTAAGTATAAAGCTAATATTTCTTAACTTACCTTTAAAGGTCCTGTATTACATAAAATTGCATCTTGTGAGTTTTAAACCATGTTAGAATGTTGTTACCTCATCAGAAACACACATGGAGTTGTGTTTTGTTTCATTCACACATGTTTGAGTAACCCTTTATTATTAGTCTGTCTACATCCAAAGCTCAAAATGCTCTGTTCCACCTTGTGATATCGTGTTTAGAACATTTAACACACAAACACGCCATATTTAGGCTGAGTTCTTCTTTCAAACAGAAAACACTTTGTTCCACCTTGTGATGTCACGTGGTAATACAGGAAGTGCTCCACTGTATTTTAAACTCCATACATTTTCACTAGAATCATTTGATTTCAGACCTGGAATTGCCAATCTCTACTGAACAAAAGGTAAAAGGTAACTGTTTAAGTTGAATTAATAAACCAGGATTACTCAAACATGTGAGAATGGTGAGAATGGAACAAAACACAACTCCGGATTTATTTTTGAGACAACATGGCTTGAAACTCACAGGAATCCATTTTGTTTAATATTCAACTTTCGCTTCCAGCATAGCCAGTTCAGCAGTACCACCTCGAGATAACATGTCTTTTGCCCATTGCTCAGTGAGGGGTAATCTGCACTAGATTAGCCTCCAATTCTCCACGCCGACAGAAAGCTAATTGCTATTTGTTTACGTATTGTTTTAAAGATGTGAAAGCTTCCCCCTGGCAAAGCATTGTGGGAGAAGGCCAGGGGGGTTATAATGACGCATAGATGGGCCAAGCTTGATTGTGAGATAGTCCTTATTGCCAACACTAATGAGAAATTAATTACCCCACAGCTGGCTGGGCAGACTGCATTACTGGAGGCAGGGCGTAGGGGGCAGCGGTTAACGTGAGGGAGGCTCTGAGGCTTTTGAGCCGGATGACACACCTGAGTTTAGAAGATGTGGAAAATCTGCAGCTCAAAGCAAAATGGCAGAGTAATTCCACTTGGCAAGACTAAATGGAAGGAGCGGACTGAGCTAGCCCCAATGGAAGACCAGATTTCTATGCTATAAACAGTCCCAGACAAATAGTGTAGTGTCAATACAGCTGGCCAGGGGAGCGCTAATGCATATAAATGTAAGAGGCTGACATTCAATACAAGACGACGCTCAGATACTGCAGATCTGATGAACAAGTTTAAACAAAAAAATGTGGTTATGAAGATTATTTGCTCATGAAAATTCACAGCGGGACTCTTGCAGTATTTTCTGTTCTGCATAAGTAAGCCGGCCATAAAATGCAGAGGGTGATGGAGCTTTATGGCCAGCAGTTACATCTGAGTGGGGTGGTGACATAACGACATTGGAGCATTTCTGCTTAAAAGAGATATTTTATTTTGTTGAAGTATAAAATTGAAAGATATATTGTCCTGATGATAACAATAAAACATTTTACTGTGATGAAATGATTAGTACGACTGCAAGATATGATACGACGGCTTCTGTCTGAGCACCTCTCGCTACTTGGAATAATATGCAATACTGTACCATATGCAGTCTAAGCACTGAATGAAGCCCCAGGTAACCAAGACCAACCGTAGACTGTATATTCATAATCCAAAAACGTTCATTTTGTCTTCTTTTGTACATTAACTTTTTGGATTCTTTTTAAAGACAGTACAGTAGGAAATGTATTTACCTTGTTGACATGTTTGGGCTGCTAGCTGCAAGTCATCTTCATAACTGTCCCCGCTGTTGGTGTGATGTGACGTTTATCAGCTGTTGTTATTTCCTGTGGGCATGGTCAGCCTGATGGACCTGGCAGGTTGCTCACACTGACTGTGTCGCCCGGTGGTCTCTAGAGGAGAGGGTCCCAGGTGTGTGAAAGGAGGAAACTGTAAAAGAAATAACCACATTATGGATTGGGACAGGGGACGGGTCATTGGATCGAAGAACAAATTCAAAGGCTGTATCAGTTCTGAAGATGGCTCACAGCTAGCAGCCCAAACAGGTCAACAAGGTAAAAACAGCTCCCACTGTATTGTCTTTAAAAAGAACCTAAGAAATTTATGTATATATTCATGGACATAGTTAACCTGCTATCCGCCACAAATAGGAAGTGAATGTCATCAATTCTGATTCCAATTCACTTTGTATTGAAAAAAATGTCACCCCTCTCTCTCATTTTGGTCTTAAAATGTTCATATTAACTCGCTCTACATGTTCCTGGTGTTTTTATTGAGCTATTTTGTCCGTACATTTAGATATGAACATTAATAACTAACTAATGAATGCACCGTCTTTCCCTGAGGTCACTCCTGCTAACGTTATCAACAGGTTTGATTGACACCCTGCTCCCTGCGAATCCAGCGGTGCAGGCGGGAAGGGGCGTTACCTTCAACAGCTTCGCTCCGGATTGGCTCTTTGGTTGCTATGATACTCACGGTCGGAATTCTTAATATGGAACCTATCTCCGAATTCACCCCTATAACTGCCAGCCTCAATGAGCTTCATTTGACTAGAGCCAAACACTATAGGTGACGTCACTCTTACTTAGTCCACTTCTTTACACAGTCTGAGACCAGCCTAAATTAGGACTTAATGAGAAAAATCATGAATAAAGTCTGTTTATTCATAATTTTTGTCTGTTTGTTAATTTTACTTTCAAAATACACTCAGTTTCTGTCAAATGGAAAATGTGTGCTGTTGCGATATATTTACTTTCTGGCGATTTTGATTAAAAAAGTTACATACTGTGGCTTTAAGTAAATCTTAGCATAGTGTTATATATATATAGTAGCCTTTACAACAAATGTCTGCTTTAACATTTGCAATATATTCAGTATTTCCCAGCTGAGACCTGGGGACCCCTGGGGACACTTGTGCATTTGCCAGGGGGGTTTACAAAAGGTGAAACTGAAATAGTATTTGAATAAAGAATGTTCCTGGAAATATATTTACCTAAAGAAAGTTGTGGAAGATTTTGGACATTGTTATCATTAGAACAATATAATAGACTTAGACTTAGACAAACTTTATTGATCCACAAGAGAAATTATTTGGATACAGCAGCTCACACATCACAATATAATATAATAACAGAGAGTAACAAAAATAGATGGTATAGCAAAAAGAGCAAGAGACACGTGTCAGATGAGACATAATAATAAAAATGTATATGTACAAGTCAAAATAAAATAGAAATATAAGTAATAAAGTAATAAACTATATAGTCACAGCTATATACAAGAGACAAAAACGACAGTGCAAATACTATGCTGATTGATTAATTCGTAAGTAATCATGACAATACAGAGTTAGGGGTGTGAGGGTCTTGTCTTTGGTCCTGGTTTGGTCCTGATCTGGTGCAGGTTTAAACCCAGATTTAGTCCCAGTTTTGAGTTTGCATTGTGCAAGTACATTGTGTAGCTTTTCTGATACAGAGTCAATCAGATGCTTTTCTACATGCAGATGATATATTGCTTTGTCTGGAATGTTTCGTAGTATAGCATTAAGCCTTTCTATCTTCATGGAGAACAAACTTCGGCCTTCACAGCCAGAAAGCATGCTTTTCTAAGGTATTTTTGAGCTTTAAAACCACCTGTAATTGTAAAGGAGATCTGTTTAAAGTCATATTGTTGAACATTTGAAGCAGAACACTGACATATCCATAGAAACAAGAAAATGAAAAGTTACAAAGTGCACCTTTAAGTGTAAAGAGCATACCCTGAAACAACTCCTAGGTGCTGCTCAAGATGAAAAAAACTACTACCACTATATGAATTGATTCTTTACTTCTAGTCACTAGCAGTTGTAAATTGGCCTTCCTCACTTCATGCTATTTTTAATGACATTTCTCTGACAAAAATATCACAGCCATCTTATCTTATCTAACAGTGCAGCCATGTTGGAAGATAATATTATGTTACACACATCTATTGAGCAGCCGCAGCATTACCTCTGGCCGTACAACTGCATCTGTTGTTTGCATTTAGACTGATTCTCCTATTTGGCACCACACCACTCTGTAGCCCCAAAGCTCCTAACACCTCATTATAAACACATGCTTGCTATAGCCATGCACCAGACACTAAGGGGAAAACAAGGCTCTTACCATGAACCGAGCATCTCATACGTAACATGTTTAGACCATACGCTTGCAGTTATGGGGAGCGCATGTGTTACTAGGGACCCATAGGCGAGCTTTTCAATTACATGATAGAGCATTTTGTGAGGTGAGACAGATACAGCAGTGTAATATGTGCGCTCTGAAGCTAGGTGCCATGGTTAATTTGGCTTTGGTAATAAGATGACCAGGAGGAGCTGAAGCCTGTGTGGGGCCACTATCTGGGTTTATAGAGCTGGACCGTTGGACAATACAGAGGAGAACAAAAGCCATCTGAACATGTTGTGAAGGAGAATGCTTTGTAAGAAAAGCGCAAACAGAATAGGAGAGATGTTTTGTATACAGTTTACATTAGACATCTTATACTGTTCTACATAGACTTTAATAAACAAAAGGTGAAGCTTGAGTAAACCTAACCTTAACAAGGAGCTAACAGACTGGCAAAAGTAGCAGAATTGTTGTAGTTTTGCACAAGTTTGCATCTCATAAACATCCAGCATTACTCAAAACTGAGTTGTGAGCCTTACCCATGTTAAAATCCTAGAGTTGTGTTTTGTTTCATTCACACATTTTTGAGGAACCCTTTATTATTAGTCTGTTTACATCTCCAAAGCTCAAAATGCTCTGTTCCACCTTGTGATGTCATGAAGTGGTAGTTTTCAAGTTAACAGGTTTACAAGTTTACCTTTTTTCAGTAGAGATGGGCAATTCTAGGGTTGAAATTATCCAAATGATTCTAGTGAAGATGTACATAGTTTAAAAACACAGTGGAGAAGTTCTTGCATTACCAGATGACATCACGTGTTTTCTGTTTGAGAGAAGAACTTAGCCTAAATATGCAGGGTTTGTGCATTAAACATGCATCTAATTATAAAGCAGTTTATCCGCCCAGAACAAGATGTTAGCATACTAATGTTTGTCATCATTACCATGAGGGCAAAACTCCGCTCTGGCCTGAAAAGTTGTGAAACAAGCTTATATACTCATTGTGAATAATTACAATGCCAGGAATGCATTAGGAAAGTGGGGAAAAACTTTGGACTGCTGCAAAGTTTACTTTAATGGTGCATTTCTGGTGGAAGGTCCATGAAATGTTTTTCTCCATAGAAATGTTATTGCTTTGTCTGGAATGTTTCACAGTATGGTATTAAACCTTTCTATCTTCATGGAGACCAAATCAGACCAAGTTACAGGTCAGATCTGTGGAGAGGTGACCCAGCTCACAGTCAGAATGCCTGCTTTTTTTTTTTTTTTTGAGGTATTTTTGAGCTATAAAACCACCTATATTTTAATAAATGTAAAGAAAAGCTATTTAATGTCATAGTGTGGAACATTCCAGGCAGAGCAGTGACATCTCCATAGAAACAAGCAGGTGACGGACCCCCAACCAAAAAGTTACACAGTGCACCTTTAAGTTTAATGTAATGTAATGTTTAATGTAATATTTTCTATCGGTGTCTAGACCCATTAGCTTGCTATGTTACAACAAAAACCTACATTTTAACTTTATTTATTTTAGCAGCCCCCCATCTATAGAATGTTGTGATGTCATCTGAAACCCTGCAATATTATTGTATGCCTTCTATGATAGAATATATAGTATCATGTACATAGCATGATCTAACATTACATGTGTTTGCCTTTATATTTATACATTTGTCGATGGAGTTGATCTGGCCTGTGTAACCTAACTCCCTGTCGCACTCATGGACCAGCGGCCGATCACAGAATCAATGGAGTGAATACAAGTGCTTGAGAGGGGTCGATAGTGCTCCTGGGAGACTGTGTGCGAGGCAAATGTTCACTCCAGTGGCACAGCCCGCACACCAAACAATAGAAAAGTGTGGCTGGCCCGGGCTTATGTTACTCAGTGGATAATCATAGGATTTTGTTGGTTATAAAAACTTTTGATGTGTTATGCATATGCAGAGTTAGGAGTGTGACAATGTTGCCACAGTGTTCTAGACATTCACAATATAATATGAATTGAAGTCATGTTACAATAGAAATACTGTCAAATTTAAAATATTGCCCCTTTTTTTAATGTAAGAATGGTGTTTACCCATGAATTAGAAGATCTGGGAGCTACAGTGAGTCATTAGTCTTGGTCCTTATGAATCAGTCTTTTCAGAAGGAGTATTTATTTATTTATGTATTTATTTAATTAGTTGTTTAGTTAGTGCTTTGTCTGACCTATCCTCCATAATGCTAAGACAGATCATTTAAACAACATATGTAAGTCATTTATTGTGTGTCCAATGACGTGCTCCCCGTCTGTGCTGATGGGTCTGTGTGTGTCATTGCCAAACGGCCAGTCTGAGGTCACTGACTGAGTATGGCTGAGAGCTTTCAAGCGATATGTTTAAATTGTTATCATGGAAACGAAATGCTTTAACCAGCGATAGACACTGTCACTTATTACTCAGGTTATGAGGTTTGAGTCAGTGCCACTCTGTCGTGCATCCTGCTGTCTGACCTTCTCCTTTTTTGTGAAACTGAACTTAAAATATAAATCCTGTAATTAAATGGCTGGAAAGAACCAAATTGTGAATGAAAATATAGTAGTCTTTTTATACTGAATGAAATTATAACAACCAAAAGTCCCTAACTCAAGCTTTGAAAGTACTTTAAAATAAATGTTGCTATATAAACTGGAGTGAGTGAGCCCGTGCGCCTTATGCTTTAGTTTAGTGAAGTTGTTTCATTGATGTCTTTTCCGGGTTAAATCTGGTGATGTTGCTGGTTTATTTTCATCTTTTAATTATGTATATTTGTCCCCACTTGCACCACTGACAAAGTTCTGATCTATAATGTTGTTTCCTCACCACAAACATACCTGGACTTTTGTTTTGTTTCATTCACACATGTTTAACACACAAATTTAACACACAAATCCTGCATATTTAGAGTTCGTCTCTCAGACAGAAAACACTGTTCCACCTTGTGATGTCATGTGGTAATACAGGAAGTTCTCCACTGTGTTTTTCAACTCCACACACCTTCACTAGAATCATTTGGATCATTTCAGGCCTGGATTTGCCATTCTCTACAAAACTAAAGGTAAAAAGTAGCTGTTAACTTGAAAACTGTTGCTTCATGATATCACAAAGTGGAACGGAGCATTTTGAGCTTTGGAGACTAATAATGCAGGGTTACTCAAATGTGTGAATGAAACAAAACACAACTCCAGGTCTGTTTTTGAGGAGGTAACAACATTATAACATGCCTTGAAGCTCACAAGAGTCCATTTTGCATAATATAGGACCTTTAAAGGCAAAAACAGCTGGTGAATACCTGCAAGCATAGCCCTTTAATAAAGCGACAGTGATAAATTGGGTATATATATGAGAGATTTATGCTTTAGGTACTTTTTAACAGCATTTTCCTGTCAACTTAAAAGTGCACTGTATAACTTTTCCGGTGGAGGGTCCGTCAAATGCTTTTCCCCAGCATGCTTTGTCCAGAATGTTTCGCAGTACGTTATCAAACATTTCTATCTAATGGAGACCAAAACATACCAAGTTACAGGTCAGATCTGTGGAGAGGCAGCCCCATTCACAGTCAGAATGTCTTTTTTTCTAGGTATTTTTGAGCTATAAAACCACCCGTGATTGAATAAATATAAAGTAGAACAGTTTAATGTCATACTGTGGAATATTCCAGGCAGAGCAATGACATATCCATAGAAACAAGCAGGTGAAGGACCAACAGAAAAGTTACGCAATACATCTGTGGAGTTGACATTGACATGCCTGTTATATCCCTACATATTTCTATTTTTTATTTTTTTTCTAATTGTTCCTTTATCCAGCAGCTATGGTGGTACAGTAACAGTAAGGCAGGCCTGACTGATTTAGTGTAGAGAGTCCCTCCTCTGAATAACAATTAGACCAAACCACACAACATCTTTGACTTTGTGGAAAACGGAAAATCGGTGTGTTTTTTTTTTTTTTCCCCCCTACTCATTTATGTGGCTATGACTGTGGTGCATTGTGGGTAATCTCTCCCCGCTGTGATGTTCCCTATACAGTGGTGAGTAAATTACCTTCCTATAGGTAGCTAACACAACACAGACTGGCAATGATTGACATGAGAAAAACAATGTACCCACATGGAGCCTGCAGGATTTCAGTTTCTGTCTATTAAAGCGGAAAATGTCACACATTTTGACCTGCAAACTCTGCTTTTGGTACAATGAGAAATAATGGGTAGACATTTTGAACTGTGAAAGTTTTGTTGCACACTAGTTACTGTTTTGTTACTAAAAGAAGGCAGGAAAGCTATATTAGTTGATGAAATTGGACATTTTCTAACATCTACAAACAAGTGACGCTATCAGGCCAAGTTATAAGTCAAAGCTGTAAAACATATACTTTGGGGGTTTACTAATGGCTCCTCTGTTTGATTTTTTAGAGGAAAGCTGAGAAGGAATAGAAGATGTTGAACTTTGGGACAGTTTTTGATTCATATGGGTCAGTAACAACAAATAAAACATAAAGAAAGTAAAGAAATCAACAGTTATACAGTTTTGCAGGAATTGTGGTCACAGAACACCACAGAATTCTAATGTGTCCAGCTCAGTTTGTAAGTCTTGGGATTCTGGAATGTTGTGATCCATGGGTTTCAGAATGATAAATTACTGTTACCATAGGGAGTAACAGTTTAAAAGTGCACTGTGTAACTTTTCTGGTGGAGGGTTCAGCAAATGCTTTTCTCCATGGAGATGTTTACTTTGTCTGGAACGTTTTACAGTATTCACAGTATTAAATCCTTTTATCTTCATGAAGACTAAACCAGACCAAGTTACAGGTCAGATCTGTGGAGAGGCAACCCCGCTCAGAGCCGGAATGCTTGTTTTTCTAGGTATTTTTGAGCTATAAAACCACCTGTAATTGAATAAATGTAAAGTAGAGTCATATTGTGGAACATTACAGGCAAAGCAATGGCATATCCATAGAAACAAGCAGTTGACCAAATGCCAACCGAAAAGTTACATAGTACATCTTTAAAGAGAGGTATTATGCAAAATCGTTTTTTTTTGTTTGTTTTTTTCTACTGTGTTATAATGTTCCGTCGCCAAAAACAGGTTTTAGATTCCATCCATGCATGTTTGAGTATTTTAACAATCTCTCCTGGGCACTTTTCAAACCTTCCTTATGTTTAGCTGTAAGATTCCGTACAAGGCTCCGCCCACACCCACGCTAGTTTCATTAGGATGTACGCTGAATGTGTTGTGATGGTGCTCTGAAGGGGGAGTGACTTTGCGCAGAGAGCTGAAACTTATAAAACATTGGCAGTTAATACCCCATAGAAGTAAATAACCCCTCTCTGAAAAAAAAAATTAAAAATCCCTATATCATTTGAATGGAGAAGAAGGTCCTCAAAATGCTGCATTTAAAAGGAAGCTCAAACTCATGAATACATTTCAGCTTGTTTTGACAGAATCGCTTTTTTTTCTCAATTTTCCTGCACTCTCTTTCAGCTCGCCGGGGCACCAAACTAATGTACTTGTTATGGATAAAATATAACACCAAAAAGTCTTATCAAATCATGTGTTATTTTTTAAAAGCCTTTTCACAGTGTTTCCCATATCCCCACTGGGACCAGGATTTACACATTTGCACTAATAACTGCCACTCTTCTCTTCTACCTTCCATGGGAGGATGACTAGTTTCCTGATCAAAGTGCATTTGAGACATACCCTCCTCTCTCCAGCTGCTGTCGAGCTCTTCTCTTGAAGCCGTTGCATCACCACAAGCTCTTATGAAAGCTTTGACTCTGCAGCGCCCCCTGGAGTCATCTCAGGGCAAGCTCAGGTGTGTGTGTGTAATCAATGGTTGTAATTAGCGGCTTGTTTACCCAAGCGGAGATGCGCTCTGGCCTTTTCACATTGTTTTTCTGGAGCAGGGTATCTCAGATGGGAGAGGGCTAATAATCTCACCCAAAAAGTAAACGCTGTTATACAAGCTGCGTGCATAAGCCAAACTCTCACTGAATACAATCAGGTAATGGGTTATATGGGGAGAGGTAATGTGAAGGTGGGACTGGTAGTGCGTTTATCATAATGCATAAAGCTCTACTATAGTGTGTTTATGGAAAGAAGGATAAGGATAAGAACAAAATATGTTTTATAGGATCTATATTATGCAAAAATGACTTTGTGAGCTTTACGCCATGTTAGAATGGTATTATGTCCTCAAAAAGATGCCTGGAGTTGTGTTTTGTTTCATCCACACATGCTTGAGTCATCCTTTATTATAAATCTGTCTACGTCTCCAAAGCTCAAAATGCTCTGTTCCACCTTGTGATGTCATGTAGTGGTGGTTTTCAAGTTAACAGCTACTTATTTACCTTTAGTTTAGTAGAGCTTGGCAATTCCAAGAAATTCCTGAAACTTTCCAAATGATTCTAGTGAAGGTGTTTGGAGTTTAAAAACATAGTGGAGCACTTCCTGTATTAGAACATGACATCACAAGGTGTGTTTTTTGTTTGAGAGAAGAACTAAGCCTAAATATGCAGTGTTTGTGTGCAACACACAACATTATAATAGAGAGTAAAAAATTGTGTAATATACATTATATAATATCATGCACAAAAATGCAAAAGTAAAAATATAGTATAGTAGCCATAAACTTCTAGGAGCTTTGTGTAACAAGGCTAAACTCACCAGTGAGTGAGTTTGATCACCATATGATGTGGCCAGTTTTCAACTTGAGCCTAGTATGGTTAGTTAGAAGAACTTGTTTGTTTTAAGGCCTGCGAAAATTTGTCCAGTGTGAGCACAATCAAACAGTTGCTCATGTACACGCACACGCACAACTTTGCTATACGAGCCTTGTCAGGTGCACTGATGTCACTCATATGATAAAAACAGTGAATAAAGTCCACGTATCACAGCAGGACTCATATCTGCCTCACTATTTAATAGATATTTTATGCCACTGGTCTTATTTTCTTATTTTTTTCTATAAGCGTTAGCTCTGCTGCACATCATGTAAACGTACAGCACCTTGTGATGACGTCATCGGGCTATGGCCCGGTTCGGTTGTGCACATGTGAGTGCGGCCATAGAACCCTACGCAACTGTGCCTGAGCACTGCACAGTTCTAAAGTCCTAGTGTGAGTGCGCCCTAAAACTAAAAAAAAAAACTAAAAAAAAGTATACAAAACGCAATAGTTACTTTCCCTGGTAACTAGTTACCTTTATAATGGAGTAACTCAGTTACTAACTCAGTTACTTTTTGGGAGAAGTAACTAGTAACTAACTAATTACTTCTTCAAAATAACATGCCCAACACTGGTTACAGTGATACATTTTTTCAGTATGTTATGTTAATATCATGAAATCCAGTTCAGGATCAAATGTCAGCAAATTTACATTACTGCAAAATGATCCAAATGTGGTAAAGGTTTCATAACTGCAGTTTAAAGAAGTAAACAACTGTGGAATAACTGAATAACTGTGGGTGTACTGCTGGGTCACTACAGTACATTTATAATTATAATCATGCCTTACACTTGTAGTGAGCTGTACAGGCTTGTGCTACAATATTCATTATTCATTCACTGACTGAAAATTCTATAAGATACAACAACACAATCCCAATCCCTGTACAGCCACTAAATGTTTAACATTCTGATATAAAGATTTAGTCATGACTGAGACAGGTTCATAGAACCACAGCACCACACCTGACAGTACAGGCCCACCCTGGCCCTCATGATGGAGGGTGGCAGTGACACAAAGTGCCTGAGACAGTGGAGAGCCAGTGTTGGTCCATAGAGGAATGTTCTGCTCCACCAGGCGTTCAGTGTAAGGGCCCAGAACACATTTAGCCTCACTAGGCTGCTCCTGTCGGCTACTCCTGTCAGCTGCTCCTATCAGCTGCTGCTGTCGACTTCTCCAAACCTGCTCTGATACTCACCCCTGCAAAACTCCTCTGCTCCTCCATCTTCTCTTTGCAAGGTATTTCTATCAGTGTTAAAATCCTATAATGTCCAAATGGCGTTTTTATAGGCAAATTTCAATTTTGTTTATGCTGTTGTTTTGGTACGTCTACTTCTCCAAACTAAGAATTGGAGACAATAGACATGCATATACTTAGTCATATAATTCTGTATATTTAAAGAAGACCTGTTTTGTTTTTATAGATATTAAATTATAGCAAGCGACATTATCACCAAGTTAATCAAAGCAACTGGACTTATTAAGCTTTTTGCTGCCAGTATTTCACTATTAACCAGGGAGCTTCTTCAGTGTTTGTGTTAGTGACTGTGGCTCCCAGGTGTTTTGACCTAACCCTGACCCTAACCTGATGGTGGTAGTGCTGGTGATCATTTTATTCCTGGACGTTTCAACATTTGCTTCAATTGATTTAACTGGAGTTGGGCAGACTTAGAAAACCTTTATTGACAAAAGAAATGATTTGGACACAGTATCTCACACATCACAATATATTATAATAAAAAAGAGAAAGAAATCTAAATGGTAATAATACATTAAAAAAAGAAGTAGCAAAAATAGCAAGAGACTGGTGATAAATAAGGCATAATTATATAAATGTACAAGTACAAATAAAGTAAAAAAATATAAATACAGTATATCACAGTTATATGCAAGAGGTTGTAAGGAAAAACATTGCGAAAATGATATAAAGATCTGCATCTAATGGGAGCTACAATCACTAACACAAAGCCCTGAAGAAGCTACCTGGTTGACAGTGAAACGTTGGCTCCAAAAAGTTGAATAAGTGTAGTTGTTTTCATAAATAACATGCAAAGAACGCAACTTATATGTTCTTAATTGGAAACCACAATATTGTTCAAATGCATCTCAGTAAAGGCTCCTCTAACTTCCTGTTCAAAACTGTAGAACTGACCTTTTTACTAACCATACTTGCATTTCACCATACCAAGAAGCTGATTTTTAATAATAGTTGTAGTGGAGTAAGTGCCGTGAAGTGGGTGGAGATATGGGATATGGGGTGAAAATAGCTTTTTTTTTTTTTTCTGAGCATTCAAGTCTCAAATGCAGGACAATATGAAGAATTACTCAGATACATTAATGCATTTTGAACTTTGAATTACTCTTGTGAGCTTTCAGTCATATTATAATGCAGTTTTCTCCTGGAGTTGTGTTTTGTTTCATTCACACATGTTTGAGTAATCCTTTATTATTAGTCTGTCTACATCTCCAAAGCTCAAAATGCTCTGTCCCACTTTGTGATTTCATGAAGTAATAGTTTTCAAGTTAACAGCTACCTTTTACCTCCACTAGAGATGGGCAATTTCAGGTCTGAAAGTACCCTACTGATTCTAGTGAAGGTTCAAAAACACAGTTGAAGACAAGTTGGAACAGAGTGTTTTCTGTTTGAGAGAAGAACTAAATATGCAGTTGCGATGAGGAAACAACAGTATAACAGATCAGAAAACAACAAAATATGGGCCCTTTAAAGCAATATCTCCATGGAGACTATAAACAGCATACCCTCCATCATAAAAGTCACAGAGCGCACCTTTGAATGCTAATTCAAACACCTGCCTACAGTCAAACACGCCTGAACCTCCTCATTGTTGGTGAAGTTGGTGAGGGCACAAAAGTTTCTGGGTACAGTCTGTTCACAGTGAGTTGTCAGCCCCTGGTGAACTGTCTCAGCAGAGGCAGAGTGCAGTAGTAGAAGAGCCACTTAATTAGCTTTAGCGGATCAGACCGAGCAGACTGTATAGAGTGGAGGGGACCCCAACTGCGAGGCGGCTGTGCTCCTCATTAAAACTGCTAAGTCATATTTGCTCAAAAAAATGCATTGGTAAGTTTTGTTTTGTGGAGCTTGTAAAGGAATGTAAAAGTTCGGCATAGTACTCAAATGCTAAAAGGTCAAACGACAGACCATGTGTTAGTGTTGATTTCTAAAAGTATTCCAGATCCGTAACAAAATTCCCCATTCGTATTTTTTTCTAACATTTTAACTCTTAATGGTGCATTGTGTAACTTTTCTGATGGAGGGTCTGTCAAAAGCTTTTCGCTGTGAAGATGTTATTGTTTTGTCTGGTATTAAACCTTTCTATCTTCATGGAGACCAAACTAGACCAAGTTACAGGTCAGATCTGTGTGGACATGGACATTAGTTAGCACATAGCTGGTTAGCCTCTGTAATGCCTTTGAATTCTAATATTTCTATTTTTTGAAAAGTCTATGGGAAATCTGAATGGAAAATTTACTTCCTGAACCAGACACTCAAAACACTCTTTAAAATTCATTATATTCTTTTACACAAAATTACATTGTTGTTGCAATCTGATATAGGCCAAGACTAGTCTAAAATTAGTCTGAAAAGGTCCCATTTTGTCCTAGTATTGACACTTGTTCAAATAATTAGTTTTGATTGGCTACTACTTTCAGTATCAGTAATTATCTGGGTATCTATTTCTAACAAACCAAAGTCTGAGTTAATAAGAACAAAATTAAATACAGAGCTATATATAGGGAATCATTTCTCAGCATTTGACCCATTCAGTGTTAATGGGGCAACCACAAAACACATGATAGATCATGTACAGTGAGTCCGAGTTAGTAAGGACAGATTTAAGTGGGTAAATACAGACCTATACTGCCCCCATAAGGGATAATTTCTCTGCATTTGACCCATTCATTTTAATGGGACAACCACAAGACACAGGATAAACCAGTAAATCTGAGTTAGTAAGGACAGATTTAAGTCAGTAAATACAGACCTATACTGCCTCCATAAGGAATCATTTATCTACATTTGACCCATTCACTTTTAATGAAACAACCACAAAACACGGGATAGATCATGTACAGTAAGTCTGAGTTAGTAAGGACGTATTTAAGAGGGTAAATACAGACCTATACTGCCCCTATAACTTGAGGAATCATTTCTCAGCATTTGACCCATTCACTTTTAATGGGACAACCACAAAACACAGGATAGATCACGTACAGTAAGTCTGAGTTAGTAAGTACAGATTTAAGAGGGTAAATACAGACCTATACTGCCCAGATAAAGAAAAAATTCTCTGCATTTGACCATTCAGTGTTAATGGGACAACCACAAGCCACAAGATAGATCATATACAGAATGTTTGATGCTTTTTACCATACCTGTTTTCTTATATGTGTTCTAACAGCAGAAAATACAGGCCCCTTAAACTATTCTTATTACACAGGTATGTCTAATATAGGTCACTTTCCCTTGTTGTGTAATATACATTTTGCAGTAAGTCTGTTCCCTTCCCCTGTACTTGCACGTGTCGATACTCACACTGTGATTATTACTGGTCCGGTACACTGCTCTTTGTGTAGCACAGGTGAATTCTAATTTTCAGTCCTAGCTCAAAATTGCCTTATTTTCTTCCTGATGATTATTTAATGGAAATTCTCCTCCTCACTGATTTCATTCTGTTTTCCTCTGCTTCCTTTATCGCCCTCCGTCACACCGCTCCCTCGTTCTTTTTATTGTCATGTGCAGCCGCGTACCATTTTGAGGATGTTTATTAGTGATCAAGTTAAACTCATACATATTTCCTGCTTCGTTTACAAGGCCTATAGGGACGATTCATGTGGGAATGTGGAGGTGTGGAAATAGAAATATGTAGTGAGAGGAGGAGCAGGCAGAGAATGGGGTAGTGTCTATTGGGAGGGGGAAAAACATGTGTGCTGTGAGATGGATTGAGTGAAATTATCAAGTCATTCCCATTTGGATTGTCTGGGTTACTGTGGGGTAGATACAACAGTGGAATAGTAAAGCAAACATGATATGGATTCCTTTACATTTTGCATTTTGAGGGGATGTGGTTAAAGGTTCTATATTATGCAAAATTTACTTTTACTTTCTCAAAAACATATCTGAAGTTCTGTTTTGTTTCATTCACACATGTTTGAGTAAGCTTTTATTAGTTTGTCCACATCTCCAAGGCTCAAAATGATCTGTTCCACCTTGTGATGTCATAAATTCCAGAGCTGAAATCATCCAAATGATTCTAGTGAAAGTGTAAGAAGTTGGTGCACTTCTTGTATTACCGTATGATTTCACAACGTGAAACTGAGCGTTTTCTGTTTGAGAGAAGAACTCACCCTAAATATGCAGGGTTTGTGTGTTAAACGTGTGAATGAAACAAAACACAACTCTTGATATGTTTGTAATGAGGAAACAACAGCAAAAGAAATTGAGTATTGGTCTCCTTAAGGTAAAGGTTTGTGTAATCCTGTTAAAAGGCTTGTGCCCATATCCCACTATTTTCTTAAAAACATAACAGGAGTTGTGTTTTGTTTCATTTACATGTTATATTTACGTAGAAAAAAACCTGCACCTTGTGATGCCATGTGGTAAAACAGGAAGTTCTTCACTGTGCTTATACTTATACTCGATACTCCCTCACTAGAATCATTTCAATGAAACAAAACACAACTCCAGACTTAAAGCTCACAAGAGTCAATTTAGCTTGATGAAGGATCTTTAATGTATTCTTGTCAAAATAAATCCTTACATCATGCACTGTGTGGCAAAATCTGTTAAATAGGAAAAAAAAAGAATATGTAAAATTGATTTTACATACTGTAGCACTATCATAAAGTGTGTAATGGTGCTATATCACAGAAGTGGCAGTGGATGGAGCTAAAAGTTCAAACTAAACATGTTCCTGACTGGTTTGAAACCAGGTACAGGTCCTTTAAGTGAGAGTTTATAATTTATAGCGATATAGTTTATTACCTGAGAGTCACTTATGCATTTATTACATCAACAAACCATCAACACTCATAGTCAGTTATCTAGAATGTGTATCTCTGTTTTGCACTGGCTGATTGTGTGAGGTGTCCATAAAGATGTTCAATCCTTCATTACCTCTGGGGCAATCTGTCAGAAGCAGTGAGGGATTAAACCTATTGTGTTGTGCTGTTTTGCTGTTTTGTGTTGATGTGGGGAACTGGAGTGCCTGGAGGAAACCCAGATACAAGGAGAATCATGCAAATTCCACACAAGTGTCATTTTTTCAATGGTGCTTGTCTGCTGGAGCAACTCAGCCAAGTGTTGAAACGTGAACTCCCTGAAAAATCATACATCTGAATATATTGATCCGAGGCCACATTCAGAGAGCAATTTCTTATCATTTGCATTGAAAAATATCTTGCCACTTGAAAAAAAAAATCAAATTCAGCAAATCTAAAAGTGAACAATGCAACTTTTCTGGTTTATCAATCTCTGAGGAGACAATGCAGGCGCCAGGCATTTTGTTTTCCTTTATGCTCCGTTGTCTCTTTTTAATATTTTCTTGTGACTGGTGAACCTTCCGATTCCAGAAAGACTGTTGTTGTTTAGAGACGCATTGTGTAACTTTTCTGCTGGAGGGCTCACCACCTGCTTGTCTCCACGGTGATGCTGTTTGATTGTTTTGCCTAGAATCTTCCAAAGTACGACATTTAACTATCTCCATGACAAGCAGGTGACACCACAAAATGAAGTAAGAATAAAAACACGTCATTAAATTAAAGCATGATGCGTTTAATGACTTACTGTAAAACAAAGCAATAACACCTCCATGGACACAAGCATGAGGACCCTACACCACAAAAGTTACATTACACCACAACATTATAACAATATTAAAGGTGCACTGTGTAACTTTTCTGGTGGAGCGTTCGTCAAATGCTTTTCTCCATAGAGACGTTATTGCTTTGTTTGGAATGTTCCACAGTATAGTATTAAACCTTTTTTATCTTCATGGAGACCAAACCAAACCAAGTCACAGCTCAGATCTGTGGAGAGGCGATGTTTGAGCTTGTAGAATAAACGTAAGGTAGCTGTTTAATGTCATATTGTGGAACATTCCAGGCAGAGCAATGACATATCCATAGAAACAAGTATGGAAAAAGTGCACCTTTAAGATTCAAAAAAGCAGCCACCTGATGAAGTTACAAGTCAGATCTGTGGAAAGGCAACCCTACACAGTGACAATGCATGTTTATTTAAGATATTTTTGGGCAGTTACTACAATTTACTACTTGAAAAATTCATGTTACTATCCTTTTTTTTTTTTTTTTTTCGGAATCGCTCTCACCTCTTTACCACCTCATGGCTTATCGCACACAGGGGCCTCTCTTGTTACTTTATGCACTGGAAAACACAGTCAAATGGCTTTTAACCTGTATATATGGTACATTGAATCAATTCTTCTGCTGTGTTAAATACCCCTGAGAAGACATTATGAGCTGACATATCACACAGATGAAGCATAAATCCCCCTCTAATCAATTAAAGCAATGATGCGACGGCGGAGAGCGGAGAAGGAATGAAAAAAGACATGATTGCGAATGGGCACCTAGGGACCCCAGCGAAGCAGACGATATCATGTAATTAGTGCATTTAAAAAGAATTAGAATGAATGGGGCTGTCACAATGGTGGTAATAGAAAATACTGTAAGCCAGAGATGAAGTAGTGCTGGTCTTTTCGTGGGTTTGAACTTTGAATCGGTGGAGAAGCATGTAATTTGCGTAGCCTGCGGTCAGTTGTTGTATAAATGTCGTGCGTTTGTGTGTCTCTCATTGTGTTTTCTTTGTTTTTGGGCTCAAGAGAAAGAATGATACTTTTAGAAATTCTTTAGCGGCTAATTTGGCTGTTTTTTGTTGTTCTTTTTTTCTATTTTTTGGACCAAATCACCTTTGTGTCTGAAATAAAAAGTCATGGAAGAAGTATATGCATTTTTTTTCCAAAGCAGTGTAAAATGTACAGAAAAAATGAACAGTGAATCATAAACTGCTGTTTGAAGCATATAAAATAGACTTTTTAAAACAAAAATTCACTATCCAAATAAATATTGTCTGTCCTCAAACAATATCGGATCTGTCCCATATTACCAGAGTAAGCTATTTTGAGTGTATTTTATGGAAGAGAATGTGCTTTCCTATACAACTATTTAACTTGGGCTCTATTTCAGTTATTGCTGTATGGCCATTAGCCAGCCTGCCATCACATATAAACACGTTTTACCCCGCTGTAGCCCAGGGCTTGGGTGTAGTGTCTTAATCTTCTTATTGCAGGTTGTTCACAATGGAAATAAATGTTTGTTGGAAAAATGAAGTCCTCGTCTGCTGCAGTACAAATCGATAAGTGTGTAATAACTTCTTACAAACAAACGTATCAGAAATACTGGAGTATTTATCAAAAGTGTCTTGAGAATGTTCCAGTGTCAGTGGTATCAGTGCTTGACTGTGAGATAGTCATTTTTAGTGAAGAATCTTTGGACATGGTCCGCAGGAGTGTGTTGTGCATAAGGAGCGTTTGTGAAGATGCTGAGTGAGGAGAGCTGACCCAGGTGAGGAGAACTAATCTGGGTGTGGAGAGTAAACCCAGGTGAAGCTGTGAGGATGGTGAGGCTGTTTGGATGAGTGAGGAGAGGTGACCCAGATGAGGAGAGGTAGAGCTGAGAGGCTGTGTAGATGCTGGCTGAGGCTGTTTGGATGCTGAGTCTGACAGAAGCAGCAGTAAACAGACCGAAGGCTGCAGCAGCACTCTCACTCTCAAATGTGTGGTTTTAGTATCATTTCTCATTTCAGAGAGAATTGGTAATAAATGGCACGGTTCAGTTAAAGGTCCTTTTACCATAGTTTCACCCAGCCTCAGTGTGTTTGTTCGACTTTAACTTTTCTAAAAACATAAAAACATAAACATTTGGAGAGACAGTGGAGACTGACATCCACACTCACAACAGTTTGGGCTCTGCACCTGCTCTACATGCACATATGGAGCTTTTCAATCAGCTAGCATGACTGCTGGCTTTGGGTACAGAAGCACAGATGGCATTTTAAAATTTTAAAATTAGAAAACGACTTAAAGTTGGATAAATTATGCAGCATATGTTGTATGTCAGCATATTTTTTTTGGCTGAAATGTGAATATTTTTTGCTCATTTGAGGCTCCTGAGGCATGCTTTATAAAGGCTTGCCTACAATTGCATTTGTGATTGACTGACATTAATCTGCAATAGACAATAGACATCTTCAGGTATGAATCTTTGCTCTGTAAAGTTTAAGAACTGTTATACCGTGGACAACTCCTATGATGATGATAGAAGTAAACACCCTGTAAACATATACATCTATGCTCTGCTGAAACACTGTATGAAGTAATTCTATTGTTTAAAACATATAAGAATTTACCATAGACACTTCAACTTTGCATTAAAGGTTTTTGAACTTTTCAGGTTCATCCGAGGTAATCCAATCATATTAAATATATTGAATTGCAGCAAACTCAATATTGTTTTCACCTTTGTTGTGTTCTTCCTAAATGACATTTTGTTGTTTTAATTTTCCCAAAGAGGACGCCTGCATACAGATTACTGCTGCAGATCCAGTGGGGACTGTGGAGCAGGTGGGCTGCCCTTCAAACAATAGAGATCATTGTTGATATTCCTGGACATGTTCATGTTCTGTGCAAAGAAGTCACTGTGCAGATATAAGAGCAAATATACATGACAAAATGCACTGGGACACATGAACAGTGTAAACTTATGGTCAAGACTGTTATACATTTGTGCCAAGGGTTCTTCACCTGCTTGTCTCCAAGTTACAGGTCAGGAGTCTCATTTATAAAGCATGCATACATACGAAAAAGTTACGTACCCGATTCTCTAAGTTTGTGAAACTCGTCTGAAACTCCGAACTTTGGGCATCAGGGTTTTCAGAGCTGAGGCAGAAGGAGATCCGAGCGCAGAGAGGCGTGAAGTGAGCAAGTCTGAGGAAGTTTGAGGAAGTTTGCGGAAATTTTTGTCTCTGTAAATTTTTTGTAATTCCATGTAAAGTTTTATAAATGAGACCCTATCTGCAGAGAGGCAAACCTGGTCACAGTACTGAACTCAATATTCACAGACTAGGAACTTGCTTTGGTGTTATGATGCAACATAAACAACATAATAATAAAATATGTTAAATATAATATAAAGTCAGTCTTCTTTACAGACAGTATAAATGGTATATAGTGACTCTGAAGTATACTGCAGTCCCCAGTGATTCTAATGCAGCAGACAGTCAAGGACAGCCCTGTCCGCTGGCCCTGTCTGCACCTGCTGTTTTCCGCTGCAGTGGACAGAGCTCATACAAGAGTCTGAAACTTTAATGAGCACAAGAGTCCAATAAGAGTCCACTCTACACCATCATCCACAGTACAGCGACTCTGTAGGAGGAGAGGGGCATATGTAGGTCATTTTTGCAGTGTTTTTTATGACTTTTTTTTAAAGTTATGTGCAATTTTTCATGCTGTACTATTTCATTTGATGACATTTTAAGTTATAAAATTGAATTTCACAACATTAGATCACCAGAATGACAATTTTACCTTCTTTTTGAGTCAATAAAATCAGTTTTGCCTTTTACCATGGGTTCAGGTGTTGAACTGAAAAACCAAAATGAAGACTTATAGAAATACATCTGCCACATTAAGACCAAAACATCTGTTCTTAAAATAAATAAACCGGTATCCCCAAATCTCTCTAAAACTTAAAGGTGCAGTGTGTAACTTTGCTGGTGGAGGGTCCGTCAAATGCTTTTCTCCATGGAGACGTGATTGCTTTGTCTGGAATGTTTCACAGTATGGCATTAAAGCGTTCTATCTTCAGACCAAGACCAAGTTACAGGTCAGATCTGTGGAGAGGCGCCCCCCCCACCCGCTCAGTTAGAATGCCTGTTTTTCTTGGTATTTTTGAGCTATAAAACCACTTGTAATTGAATATATGTAAAGTTGAGCTGTTTAATGTCATACTGTGGAACATTCCCAGCACAGTAATTACATATACGTAGAAACAAGCAGGTGACGGACCCCCAACCAAAAAGTTACACAGAGCAGCTTTAGCACAACAGAGGGTGGAGTAAAACGTGAAACCCACTCCTTAAAATTACATTTACAGTTACTCTATTTTGTCTCACTTAGGTTGCATTTCCTGCAAAATGGCGGGCAGATAAGAGATCTCTCCTGCTATAAAGTGCATTTAAACTGATACAAAAGATAAAGTATTATGTTTCTTCTATCTGAACCATGAGAAATAAAAGCTGACAGGCTATTAGTCGATGCTGCGGATTACCAGGGCTCCCCAAAGTCTTCTAAGCTTTCCAGTAAAGCTTCAACCATGTAATGTAAAAGTATTTTTGAATCCTCCTCAACTACACGCCTTTCTCATCCTGTCTGAGAAACTATGAGTCCTGTATACCCTGGACAAGAGGTGGGAGATACATTTGGAAGTGTTATTCTAGTGAAATGCAAAATCAATCATTAGAACTACTTAAAATGACAGCAAAGATAGAGAATTCAAACTGAAATAAACAGAAAGTTATGTAATTTTGTAGTTAATTTGATGGTCCATTCACACTTAAAGGTGCAATGTGCAACTTTTCTGGTTGAGGTTATGCTACTGCATGTTTTTACTGTACCTGGGTTAGAGTTACCAAGAATGTTCCACACTACGGCATGAACCTTATTTATGAAATATTTATTCAATTACATGTGTTTTCATTGCTTAAAAATACACTGAAAAAGAGCGGGCTTGCCTCTTTGCAGACTTGACCCATAACTTGGCCCAGTGGCATTTTTGTCTCCATGGAGCTAGAAAAGATGAACGCTGTGGAACATTCAGGCAAAGCAATAAAATACTTATTATGAGCAAGCAGGTGGCAGACCCTTCACTAGGAAAGTTGAGCATTGCACCATTAAACTAAGCCATATTTTAGCACAATCCTGAAGCATTCTTAAAATATCATCTGAATATTGTAATCAAGATGAAAAAAAACAAACAAAACAAAAACACAAGACACAAACAACGATGGGAAGAAAATGTATTTAGTTACAGAATACTGAATACCTGCATGATGTATTTTGTGAAGTATTCCTTTACATAGCCCAATCAGAGTACTACATTCTGAATACTGTGAATACTTTTACATCGAGTTGCATTTCGATTATAGTAGAGTAAGTAAAGACGCAACATAGTATTCAAAACAGCTTTATATTTGTTTCACCGTTTGTTGTACATTTCCTATCACTCTTTTGATTTTAGAAAAGTAACTGAAAGAGAATATGTATCATGTATACGCCCAGAAATTGAACCCACAACCTTCTTGCCAAGAAACAGAATAAGTAACCGCTTTGCTACGGCCACTAATCGAAATATCAAATAAATTATAATAACTATTCTACAGCGTTATTTCTCTAGCTTCAATAGCATAGCATTGTATCCACTTTGAGCTCCCATCTTAAAATTCCTTTGCTGTGTACACACATCATTTTCCACTGCTAATTGGTTTATTATGCTTTAGAAATGAGTCTCATTTAGTTCACACGCACTATTCTTGCCGCTATTGAATCTTGACAAGGCTTTCTCCCTCACTCAGCGGAGGCGTAGAAAGACTTAGATGTTATTATTATAAAAATAGAACCCAGTTTTAATTAACAGTGTGGGAACATTTGCTGTTTCCACCCTGAACCCTGCCCACGCTAACAAGAAATGTGATTGGCCCACTTTGAGGAGCTGACCCCCCTCATGTCTGCAGAATGTATGGTCTTTAATAGCTGTCTCGTTATAACGTAAACGCATCTGACCCTTGGGTAGCTGCAAGACAATGGGCATTTTAAACTGTACATGTGGTTGTCTGGACTTAATTCATTCAGTTATTACGTTATGAGTTGCCATGGTGATGTTGTTGCTTTAGTATGGTATTAAAGGGTCCATATTATATAGTTCCTGATATGTTAATGTTGTATAAGCTGGGTCTCCAATAGGTGGACCGAGGGCCAACTCCAGACCCCGGGGGGATCTGGACTGGCCTGCAAGACCTCTATTTGAATGGGGCAATTTAAATGCATAAGCTACTAACTATACTGAGGATCAGACTCTCATCAACTAGGTGTAATACTTAATATTGTCCGCCAGTTTATATGAGCTTACATTATACCCCTCTCTTGGCTTACAGTCCTCAGGCAGGGTTATGTATTTTGTTAAACCAAACCTTCCGTTAAGCAAGTATCCAGGGAGCAAGTGGAAAATCTATTTATATTTGCTTGTCTTGTATTAAAAACACATTTAAAACAAATACATACACACCATACAAGTAATAAATGCACATTTAAAACGTGTCAGTTTGATCATGTGACTAAGCCTCGCATTTCACAGCGCAGTAAAACTTGACAGACAGCGTTTCCCAGTGGAGTGTTTTTTAATATTCAAGAAAGATACAGCGAGGTATTGGATTTAAACAACTGGCTACAGACGAACAACCTGTTCAACAACTTGTGGATTTATTTACAACTTTCTGGGTGTACTATACAGTGTAAAAGAAGGAGGGTGGTGCGGCTTTAGTATGCCGTTATTCTGATGGCAAAAACAAGGAGCATATTGGCTACAAAGAGGAACACAGTTCATCCAAATGGAGTAAGTAAGAAAACCTGCTAGGCAGTAATGAAGGAGTACTACTGTTACATAATGAGATGCTTATTTCAATTCAATAAGTTTTGCAGTCATTCTGTCACATTGTCATTGGTCAAATACTATCGTGTTTGTTGCAGCTGATCATGATGCGTTATAGGGCTCCATCCAAAAATGGGCAAAAATACCTCCTTCCTTTTCCTTCCTTCTCCTTCTCACTGACCTCTGAGATCGACATCATGAGGTCAACTATAAGGACCAATGAGAAGGAATTATCGCTGCTTTAGGTGGATCCGGATCCTCCTAACCAGACAAATACCCTACCCTCCACTAAAGCACTATGAAGGGAGGCTATTCTGACATCCTGCAAAGAAATTCAAGCAGAAACTCTCCACAAACTCACAAGTTCAATGGATGCAAGAATTGTGAAGCTCCTGTCAAATAAGGAGTCCTATGTTAAAATGTAACTTGACCTGTTAAGATGTTTTGATTGAAACAGCTTTTGATTTCAGTAATATCCTAATGCTTCTAATGGAAAAATAAACAAATGACCATTTTCAGTTCTTTACAACAATTAAATGGTTTCAAACTCTGTCGTGCATAATAATTTGGAACAGTGCATTTTAAGTTTTTATTTTGGAAAAAAATACTGTTGTCATTGGGAGGTTTGTTCAATAAACCTCCCAATTGTACTCTAAAGGTTGATGACTTGAAAATTATGATGACTGTCATTTATATTGACAATCTGGCAAAATCAGAGAAAAATATAATTTGCATAATAATTTGGAACACAGTGTAAGAACCAATCTGGCAGCCTTGTGTATGTAGCTTTATGTAAACCAAGGCCAAACTATAACATGACATCACTGGTTCTTGGCCATGAGCAACAGTCCAAATGAATGAACCACACTTTTCACAGTTAAACATGCAACTGGCAACCCACACAAGTCTGCATACTCCATCCACCAGCACTGCAGCCAATTGAAATGAACTGAATCCGCTCCTTTAAGCAGTACGATAAATAATCGATGCTGAAAAGTGCATATAAACATGTTTATTATACTATGAAGTACACCTATCATCCCTATGCTTGTTTGATTACTTTTGATTAGGCTTTTATTTGGCAAGTGATGCATAAATTCATCGGCTCTTGCCATGTAATTCCTCAGTATATTCCCCTCTACCTATGTATGTGAAGCATTTTCATTTTTTTCATGAACAATATTAAAAATCAGGATAGAAACAGACTGACAGATGTGCACCTTGGACAGTGTTTTAGGACTGGTACCACACATTACAAGCCAGATTGAAATTGGTGCCATTTCTGTCTTTAAAGAGACATGTTTTTCATTGGTTATGTTTACAATGCAGTTCTGCTGTGGTATGGTTTTAATCTGCTTTACACAATTTGAGATTTTCCAACAAATGCAATAGTAATTGAAAAGAAACATTATATGCTTTTGATAAATGAAGTTTTAGTTAATTGTTGTGAAATTTATAATTGTTGATCAACTGTTGATTTTACTGTTGTATTTTGGAAAATAAAACTTTGTCTCCTGGCAGATTTTTTGTGGACCCCGGTTTTGCAATGTGGAAATTTTTTGGCCCTCAGGGATATTTAATTGAAGACCCCTGTGTTATAATGTTGTTTCCTCATCAAAATCATACCTGGAGTTTTGTTCTGTTTCATTCACTCATGTTTAACACATAAATCCTGCATATTGAGGCTGAGTTCTTCTCTCAAACAGAAAACACTCCACAACGTTCCACATTGTGATGTCATGTGGTAAAACAAGAACTGCTCCACTGGGTTTTAAAACTCCATACACCTTCACAAGAATAACTGCAACCCTGGAATTGCCAATCTCTACTAAATAAAAAAGGTAAAAGGAAGCTGAGCAATGGCGATTTAGACAGACTAATAATAAAGGGTTAGTCAAATGTGTGAATGAAACAAAACACAACTCCAGGTATGATTTTGAGGAGGTAACAACATTCTAACATGGCTTAAAGCTCACAAGAGTCACCTTTGTGTAATATAGAGTTACATGTCAGGTCTGTGAAGAGGTGACCCTGCTTAAAGAAATAATAACGGTTATCCTGAATACTGATCTTTGTGAGCTATAAAACACTTTTAAACGAATAGATGCAATTGGATATGTTTAATGCCATACTGTAAAACATTCCAAGCATGGCAAGAACATCTCCATGGAGACGAGCAGGTGGTCCACCCCCACCAGAAAAGTTACATAGTGCACCCTTAAATCTTGCGTGGTACATTCCGTTCTCTTAAAACATTTATATGCATGTATGAGTAATATTCCATTCACACATGCAAATCATTTCACGGCATAAGAAGACAATGGTACAAAAACGCATTTAAATATATGTTTTTAAACAGTAGCTCAGTTGGTAGTTTTCAGAGTGTGTTTATTTGATAGGGACAGGTTTAATGGACTCCTATCATGCACTACAACATTTTTGCTAAGGTTAATTTTGAATATATTCATCTGAAAAGCATGTATCTCTCTTCTCCATATCACCTTTTCTCTGTTAGACTTAGACTTTATTGAAGGGAAATGACTTGGACACAGTAGCACCACATTATATTATAAAAAACAAAGAGCAAAAATAGCAAGAGACAGTGTCAAATAAGGGATGATTATATAAATGTATATGTACAAGTAAAAATAAAATAATATATAGAAATAAAGTAATACAAATATAATATCTCAGCTATAAACAAGAGGTCATAAGGAAAGGAGTGCAAAGATGATATGATGATTAACAGGACATAGGGTTATTTGTTATGTAAGGCTGAGTTGTTGTACAGTTGTATGCGGTATGGTCTGAATGTCGTCATGTATCTCCCACTGTTGAAAAAAACATGCGTCCATCTTTGAGGACTGAGGTCGGCTGAAGTCAAAAAGCCAATTAACACTTTGGAGGGTGCGACTGCTTCATTTGAACATGCGAGCGCTGTGATTGTTTGCGCCATGTTCCAGGAAAAGTAGCCCCCAGCGCGAGCCTGGGGAAATCCAGCTGAGGCTCCTGGTGCGTGCACGGGGAGGTGTGATACAGATGGTGTAGCAGCTAAATGCTAACATGCTAACACCTGCTGTAGCACATTTAACAGGGAGCTCGCACCTCCTCTGCACTGGAACGGTGTGAGGTTATTAAGGCTAAGGGGAACGTTAATGGTTCAGCGCTAATAATGCTCAACAGCAGACTGCAAAGTGGTGTTAGGACAAAGCCAGTTTTGTAAAGATGTCTAATAATGTGGCTTCTAAAATCAAAAATAATTAAAATTCGAGTAAACACCTGTCTAAATACACTGCAAAAAGCAATAGCTAGGGACGTTAAAATGACTTAAATTAAAAACATTTGACTTTATTTGAGTCGATTAAACTTGACATATAAAATGATCTACCAATGAATCAAGCAAGCCTGGATTTTGTTTCTTATTTTTAGTGCAAAGTGTTGTTGTTTTTCTTATCTTAAGTGTAGCACATTTTAAGTACAAAAAGTCTCCACTGGCAGATCATTTTCCTTGTCAAGTAAAATTTATTCAAATCATGACAAAACTTTCTTATTTCAAGTCATCTTAACTTGGCTAGGTTTTCATTTTTGCAGTGTCCATCAGATCCTCATTTTTTCTTATAAATTAATTAACTTGTAAAACAGTTTGTTTGTTTTGTCTTGATTGAATTATAAACTTGCCATGCTAATTTACAACTGTAACCAAATCCTACTGTTTAATATATTACAATACTTGCAGCCTAAATCCTTTTTTCATGTAAAATATGTTTTGCCCCAGTACAGATATATTATAAAAGAGGATGAAAATGAGATCAATGTCTGCATCAAATTATAGAGTTATTCTCAGCCAAACAAGTGCATTGTTAGCATGCTAATGTTTGCTATCTTTACCGTGATGGCAAAACTCCTTTCTGGCATCTAAAAGTAGTTGTGAAGTTGTTGTGAAACTAATCACAGTGAATAATTAGTGTGCTTTTAATTAGTTATCTTCTTTCACATTTTCAAGACGGAAAAACAGATTCAGTAATTAAAAAAAAAAAAAAAAAAAAAAAATTGTGACTGATGCAAGGTTTTTTTTTTTTTTTTTTTTGCCATATTGTCCAACTCTATTATATATAGTTGGTATATTGAAATACCATTAATATTGATATATATAATTTCTTATAATGAATGAACTCTTTGCCGCATCTGAATAATATAACCTATGGTACATTCTTGCTAATGAGCCCCTCTAATTAGCTAGCTCTAGGACCTTCTAAGTCAATATAGAGTTAATGCAAACCTTGTTAATTGGATAATATTAACAATCACATAACAAGAACACCTCACATAAATACACTCTTAATTCTATACTCTGTTCACTCTTTTTCTTTTGTCTTTGCATAGACATCAAATATACAACCACACAACACAATGCAATATTTTCCTCTTTCAACTCTTTTAATCCATCTGTCTATCCCTTGTTCACCAGGAGGGTAATCAATAAAACTGTCTATTGGGAATACATGAAGAGAAATCGACTTAACGCCCAGTAGTTTGGTCGGAGGAGTTCAGCCCACAACATAGCCTTAGATTTTCCACATATATATCAAATTTAAAGTTTAATTATGTAACTTTTTGGTTGGGGGTCCGTCACTTTCTTGTTTTTATGGAGATGTCCATGCTCTGCCTGGAATGTTCCACAGTGTGACATTAAACAGCTCTTCTTTACATTTATTCAATTACAGGTGGTTTTATAGCTCAAAAATACCCAGAAAAACAGTGAGCGGGTCACCTCTCCCTAGACCTGACCTGTAACTTGGTCTGGTTTGGTCACAATGAAGATAGAAAGGTTTAATGCCACACTGTGAAACATTCCAGACAAAACAATACATTTGACAGACCCTCCAGAAAAGTTAACTTTAAGTTAAAAACGTTTTCTATGTAACTTATCTGGTGGTCTGTTTGTCTCCATGCAGATTTTATTGGGTTTCTTGGAATGTCCCACAACGCAGCATTAAAGGACCCATAATACACTATTTTCTGATCTATGTAATAATGTTGTTCCTTTATCACAAACAGACCTGGAGTTGTGTTTTGTTTCATTCACACATGTTTAACATACAAACCCTGCATATTTCAAACAGAAAACACTCTGCTCCACCTTGTGATGTCATGTGGTAATACAGAAAGTGCTCCACTGTGTTTTTAAAATCCATATACACCTTCACTAGAATCATTTAGATGATTTCAGCCCTGGAAATGCCCATCTCTCCTGAACTAAAGGTAAAAGGTAGCTGTTAAATAGAAAACGATCGCTTCATGACATCACAAGTTGAAACAGAGCATTTTGAGCTTTAGAAACGTAGACTGACTCAAACGTGTGAATGAACAAAACACAACTGCAGACATGTTTTTGAGGAGGTAACAACATTTCAACATGGCCTAAAGCTCAAAAGAATCAATTTTGTTCAATATAGGACCTTTAAACTATTGCATTTATACAATTACAATCAATCAACATGTATTTGTATAGCATAAGCTGTATATGTCGTAGGTCAATGGGCCTGCCTAGCCCCAGTGTTCCAAATAGGAAAAGAGCATGGGGTACGAAGTGATCTGGTTCCAGTTGACTTCTACTGGTGTCAGGCTCATCATTCTGACCTTAAAACGTTCATATTAACCCACTTTGCATGATCCTGGTGTTATCTCCCGATGTGCACATAAATCAAAATATCAACATTAATAACAGACCAATCGGGTGCCTCATTCTGGAAAGTCGCTCCTGCTAGCGTTAGCAATGGGTCTGATTGACTATTGAGCATTGTTGCTAAGCCTTGCTCCAGATTGGCTCTTTGGTTGTGCACCCAGATTTGGATCTTGTTTGCAGATTAACCGTTATAACTGCTGGTCTCGATTGGCTGTACTATACAACATCTAGAAGGGGCACAAGATACGATTATGACTGCTCCATGGACCTTCGACATGCCTGGTTTATATAGCTTGGTTTGGTCAAGTTGAACTTTGTATTGGAGTCTTTGATATGGTCTGAACAACACAGTTTATTATTTTTTGTTTATTTGATGAAAATATTCACAGTACCAACCATAGTTATCACATATTACTTCTTACTTCTTCAGCAAAAGTTATTACATTAACAAACAGACAGATAAAACTTGGTACTTAAACCCCTGCAGATACAGCAATGTAATGAAGAGAGAGCATACTTGATTGTGTATGGTTAATATCTCTCAAGATCTAAATATTGTTGATGGTGAAACTTTTCGGGTTCGGCTGACAGGGCTAATTGCTGTGCCTAATAAGTGTGCACAAAAATGAACATTAAATGAGTCCAAAACTCTGAAATCTTGTCAACATTTATTAAAACAACATCATCAAAGTTATTTTTTTAAGTTCGATATTCTGTAAAGGTTTCAGAGAATTGTGCGTAATGACAGTAATCAAGCTTCAATCATCCAAATAAATGTTTGTATTCATGAATTCATTTGATTAATTTATAAATCATGTTATTCAAATTTTACAATATGACTCAAATGAAATAATTACTGGCTTAACTGATCAGAATAAGGATGGGGAACAAGTGGAAATTATTTCTGATTGCAGCTTTAAACATCTGATTAAATACAAAGAGTCGAGGTTTTCTGAGCTTGTGTTGTTTAGAAAATGTCATAAATCTCCAATTCCTATTACTACTTCTACTCCTACTATTACTGCTATTACTGCTACTACTACTTCTACTACTACTAGTACTACTCCTACTACTACTAATGTATACTAGAGTTCGACTTATATGCATTTTTTCATGACTACTGTTACTATACTATTACCTCTTCTGATATTTTTAGGTCGATATGTAGAACCGATTTTGGTAAGTTTCCCCAAATAATCAAATTAGAATTCAGTATGAACTCATCCACAATCCAGTTTTACTACAAACTGTGTAGAGTCCAGTGTAGCCACATCTTTGCAGTACCCGCTTTGGCCTAAAGTGTTCAACTAAAGCTTTATGCAGATATTTTTCAAGCGTATTTAGGCAGATGTTGGGCCAAACTAAATATCGGCCTCTGCTGGAGATTTAAGGCTGATAGTGGATACTCTAAAAAGTGCAAATATCGGTTCATTGGCCAGCCGATATAACTCTCAATCTCTACCATTCTGCTGACAAATCGAATTGTTTTAAACCAATTTGTGTAAATAAACCAACAAAGAGGTCAATGATTGGCTGTTTAATCATGATCATTTAAAAGTGCACTGTGTAACATTTCTCGTGGAGGGTCCGCCACCTGTTTGTCTAGAATGTTCCACAGTATAGACTAAACCTATCTATAGACACAAGCCTATCTAAGAGACACAAGCAGGTTACAGCACTACACTATATTACAGTTCAGATCTGTGGAGAGTCGCCCCTATTCACAGAAGGAATGATTGTATTTTTGAGCAATAGAAACACCTGTAATGAATAAATGCTAAATGGATATGTTTAATGTCCATGGAACATTCCAGACAAAGCAATAATATCTCCATGAACGCGAGTAGGTAGCAAACCCTCCACTGGAAAAGTTACACAGTGCACTATAAAGATAAATTATGTAAACATATTTACTTTAGTATTTTGACCCTGGAAGGCATTTTTTTGTGGTGTCTGTGAAATCAGCAGACATCGTACAACATCTAGCCAAGGTTTTATTAAGAAAGTTTTATTATGATTTCAGTACATTTCACTTGACAAGTAAAATTATCTATTAATGGAAGAAGACTTTTTGTACTTGTATTGTGTAACTTTTTGGTTGGGAGTCCATCACCTGCTTGTTTCTATGGATATGTCATTGCTCTGCCTGGAATGTTCCACACTATGACATTAAACAGCTCTACCTTAGATTTATTTAATTACAGGTGATTTATAGCTCAAAAATACCTAGAAAAACAGGCGCTCTAACAATGAGCAGGGTTGCCTCTCCACAGATCTGACCTGTAACTGGGTCTGGTTTGGGCTCCATGATGATAGAAATGTTTAATACCATACTGTGGAACATTCCAGACAAGGTGTCGTGAGTTCTTTTTTTTTTTTTTTTGACGAAAAAGAAATAATATGCCGTAGTCAAAATAGTGTTGGTGATTTTATTTACAGAAGGGCGCAAAATAGTGAAAATGGGAAAAAATATATTTACAGTCTGTTGCAGTCTTTAAATAGCTTTGGAGCTGGTGCCTGCGGTGCACACGGCTCTAACCTTCAACACACACACACTGCCTCTGTGAAGGTGGGAGGCCCTTTTTAAAGTACGAAGCTGCTCCTCCAAATCAATTAACAATGAAAAACGACTTTTTTCCACATATAGAAACAGATAGATCCCCCTTTTAATACTGAAAAATCATAAACATTACCACAAACAAAAGTACTCTAATAATAAGAGCACTAAGGGAAAAGGCAAGGGTCGCAAACTGGGGAACAAAATGTCGGTACCACCCTGCAAGCCCCAGGAAAGACCTTCCTTCCTTCTTAATTCTGGGTCTTGGGCAATTCCAGATTGCCTCCACCTTGTCCACTTGGGGTCGCACTTCTCCACGCCGAGTGGAGTGAGTCCTGAATCCTATGGATTTTTCCAAGGACCTTCCTCAGATGTGCAAGATGCTGCTCCCATGTGCGGCTGTAGATCACCACATCGTCCAAATACGCCGCACTGCACTCTTCACACCCCTCAAAGACCTTGTCCATCAGCCATTGGAATGTGGCAGGTGCCCCATGTAGGCCAAATGGCATGACTGTAAACTGAAACAAGCCTGCGGGAGTGCGGAAGGCCGTATAGGGTCGATTGCTGGGGTCTAGAGGCACCTGCCAGTATCTATTGCACAGGTTGAGGGTCGTGATATACCTGGCAGACCCAATCTGTTCCAGCAACTCATCTATGCAGGGAATAAGGTAGGCGTCGAATTCAGAAACGGTGTTCAGTTTTTGGAAGTTGATGCAGATCCTCAAAGTCCCATCCTTCTTGTACACTATCACGACTGGGCTGCACCACTTGGAGTTAGAAGGCTCAATAACTCCTAGTTTCAACATGGCCTCTATCTCCTCTGGCAGTTGCTCCACCAGCTTTTGTGGAATATGATAGGGCCTTTGGCGAAAGGGGTTTAAGTCCTTCAGTCGGATAGTGTGCTCAGTCACAAACGTCCTTCCTGGTTTGGCGGAGAATAGAGATGGCATTTTACTGAACAGTTGCAGGAGCTCTGTGACCAGGTTGGCAGACAGGTGGGCCAGGTCAGGGGTACCCTCCACCTTGGTGACGAGAGCAACATCAGGGTCCTCCTCTTCCTCCTCCTTGACTGCCTGAACCAAAAGAGCAGCATTGGGAACAGCGGCAATGGGCTCTTTCTACTCCTTTAACAGATTGATATGGTTTGTTTGTTTGGCCCTCTTCTCTGGATAGTAAATCTCATAGGTGACAGGTTCCATACTCCTGGTGACGACATATGGACCCTGCCACTTGGCCATGAGTTTACTGGTTGAAGCAAGCAGAAGCAGCACCTGTTGACCTGGTTCAAATCTCTGGTTCCGGGCTTGCTGATCATACCACATTTTCTGTTTCTTCTGCACCTCTCGCAGGTTCTCAGCTGCTTCTTCACGATACTGGTCCAGCCTGTCCCTCATTTGGAGCACAAACTGTACAACCCCTTGGTCGCTCCTTTTGGGCTCATGGTTGTTGAAGGACGAAATATCTGGCATGTCCATCTCACTATGGCCAGGACGCAGAACCACTCTCGTACCTCCAGGGGTTGGTAGTGCTAGCCGAGGACTACTAGCCAATTCGCTGGGAATAGGCCCTGGGTCATGAAACTGTGGCGCTTGGGGTGGCATCCGAGATGGTTTTCTCCTCTGCTATCCATCCAGGAACTCCCTCATTATAGCCACCAGCTCACCCACAGGCTGCTGTGCAGGTGTAGGCGATGCAGAGGATCCAAGCTTTCTCTCACTTGGCTCAGCCTCAGCCCCTGCTGCATTGGACTCAGCAATCCTGAAGATTTCTGCGGTATCCTCCTTAAACTTGTGAGACTGCAGTCCTTTGCACTTCTTACGACCAGCCATATCCCACCACTGCCACCAATTATCATGGGTTCTTTTTTTTTTATGAAAAAGAAATAATATGGCGTAGTCAAAATAGTATTGGTGATTTTATTTACAGAAGTGCGCAAAATAGTGAAAACGGGAAAAAATGCATTTACAGTCTGTTGCAGTCTTTAAATAGCCTCGGAGCTGGTGCCTGCGGTGCACACAGCTCTAACCTTCAACACACACACTGCCTCTGTGAAAATGGGAGGCTCTTTTTAAAGAGGCTCCTCTTCCAAATCAGTTAACAACAAAAAAAGGCTTTTTCTCCACATATAGAAACAGATACATCCCCCCATAATACTGAAAAATCATGAACATTACCACAAACAAAAGTATCTCTAATAATAATCTCCAAGCACAGATAGGGAAAAAATATATACATTATATATACACGAAACAGAAAAGTCACCTGACGTTCCTGGTGACGTCACATGCGCACCCTACATGACACAACAAAATGCGGAAGACCACGATGTTCAAGTTGGCCGACTGACAAATGCACTGAGGGGAGGCGGACATGGAGGAAAGTTTGGGGATGAAACAATGGCTATGGCAAAAGGAATGTTTACGCAGCAATCAAGTGTGCTCCCCTGACTGTAGCGATGGTTATGTGAGGGAACTCGGGGATAGCGGTAAATGGGTAAGTGAAACGCCAGTGTGTGTGTGCATGTATATCGGCACCATGGCCTCCCCGTGCCGGCTGACGGGACTACTCCGTCACACAAGACAATAACATCTGCATGGAGAAAAGCACTTGACGGACCCTACAAGAAAAACAGACTTATTCCATTGGTAGATCATTTTACTTGTCAGGTTGAATCTACTCAAATAAAGTTCTTAATTTAAGTCATTTTAACTTACCTAGATATTGCTTTTTGCAGTGTAAGCATTGGTTGTGATAAAGAGGAGAAAATGGAAAGGAGAAGGTGTGTGATAGTTCTGCTGCTGCACGAGATGAAGAACTGGAAAGGTAACTGAAACTTTAGGATGATGAAAATGAAGGGAGATGGCTCGTGACTGGTTGAAAGGCAATGATTTTAATAAGTTGGGTCCATGTATCACCACAACATTGTAAATTGTCAGTTTGAATGTGTCTGTTTTCTTGTCAGCAACAAAGAATGGCTTGAAGTTGAATAGCAAATGAACAAATGAACAATGAGATAATTACAGATTCCCCGATGAGGCCGAAATGTGGGGGTAATATTCCATCATAAAAGGCAGATGAAAAGACCTTTTAGCCACAAGATTAATAAACTATAAATTTGTCTAACCCAATATTGTTCAAAATTTGTGGATTGTCTATTTGGAATGTTTCTTTCAAAAACTGTGAATTTCCGATGGCTGACAGATGAGGAAAGGTAAGCTAAGGTCAGGGAGTTATCAGTGATTGTGATTGGATGACATTTGTGTGTAAATTCATACTTGACTCATTCTCGGGGGGTGGCTTTTATTTCAACCATGGGCCAGTCTTCTTGGCGGTCCAGTTACATGAATTATCATCATTAGAACTTTCTTTTGTAGCCGTTGTAGCACCAATACACAAAAAAACAACAATGGACTAACTAATGAGGGTGACTGAGGTAGATTTTAAATACAGTTTTATTATCAAAAGTTTCAGATAACAGTAGACTGAGTAGATAAGAGACTTCTCCGACCTCAGCATATCTTGGTTTTGCCTTGGTGTGACCTCCCCGTTGGCTCCGTGGAGTAGATATATTCCCCTTAAAGCAGTCCTTAATGTGAGGCCCAACCTGATAGACCATTACCTCCACATCTATCTCCATTCGGCTGCCTTCTGGGCTCTATATCTGTGCCATAAGTTAGAGAAACGAGCACTTGGGCAAACGCATGGTAATTCACTCGGTACGCAAGCTGTCAAAAACACCGGGTGGGCGTTTGATCAAAGTTTATGGCCGTTTTGAGGGACTTAAACTGTGAAAAGATGATGGAGGTGGGAGAGGTGAGCAGAACTAACTTTGTCATATAGATTTCCAGCGAACAATGTCTCACTGAAAAGAATAGTCTGGGTTCTCGTGATGTCATGCCTTTGAGAAGTGCTCATATTTTAAAAGCGCTGAACAAATGTTAAGAAATGTTATATTTTTGTTTGTTTTGTTTTATTTTGTCTTGGTTTGTGGTTAATATCTCTGTGATTTCTGGGTCTAATCACATAAAACAATAAGTGGAACAAGGAAAATTATTGTTTTTTAAACCATGGTATTAAAAAGCTGTCATATATTTAAAGGAACAGGCATGATTTTTGTCAGTTGAAAGCACTTTAAGCCAATTCCAAATTCTCAAAATCATTTATTTTTTCTGCCTAATCTGCCTAATCAAGCCTAATGGATGTTTTTATTCTCTTTTCACCTGCTTGTTTCCATGGAGATGTTATTACTTTGCCTGGAATGTCCCATGGTATGACATTAAACACATCTATCTAGCATTTATTTATTATGGGTGTTATTGCTCAAAAATACAATAATTCTCACTGTGAATTGGGTTGCCTCGCCACAGATCTGACATTTAATGGATGGAACATTCTAGACAAAGCAATAACATTTTATTTTATTTTATTATTATTTTTTTTTTGAGAATTTTGAAACCCAGATCAAATCAAATAGTAAATTGTTATATTTTTGTAGAGCTTTTTTCCACTTTCAAGGCACTCAAAATGCTTTACATCGAGAAATTACGCACCCACCCACCCACTCACTCACACACACACACACACACACACACACACACACACACACACACACACACACACACACACACACACACACACACACACACACACACGATCATGATCTCTTAAAAAATATGTAAGGTTAAACATATTTGTAATTTTCTGTTAGGTAATTTCTTCCAAAACAGTAAATAATGCCCATAAAGCTACACAAGCCTCTACTCTCTTTCTGAAACTATGGGATCAAATCTAGAATGTCCTTAATCTAACCTATTACAGAAGAAATGCTGTACTGAAATAGTAACTGCTTCTGTGGCGTTCATTTTGCCTTTCATTTCATGGCTCTGCTCACTTGGAGTAAATAGGACACAGCTCTGTGGTAATCCTGCCATAAAGCTTTTCGTCAAACTCAATTATTACAATTATGCACCGCTGAGGCAACTGCAGACTCCGTGTTCCTGTCTGAAAATGCAATGTAAAATAAAAATGACACTGAAATGAACTTTGCAAATGTTTGGAGATGTCAGACTTCACTGCTAAACACTGTTAAGAAATATTGTATAGCGCTGGATAACTACAGATTTTCTTTTTTTGCACAAGGAAGTGAAAGAATGTTCATTATGCTTGAAAAACACATTTAACCTTGCACAGGAATGTCTTTTCTTAGGATTTCAAAGCTTTTTTTTTTTTTTTTTAAATCAAATGTCTAAAGTCATTGTTGGCACGAAGGGATACTCACTGTCATCTCACCCAGAACACAATAGAATGGAAAATTTGATGAATTGTGTTATGAAACTTGGAAAGGTGAGATTTTAAGATTTAAATGACTCAAAAGTGACTCTTGTGGAGGGCCCGTCAAATGATTTTCTCCATGGAGATGTTATTGCTTTGTCTGAGATGTTTCACATTATGGCATTAAACCTTTCTATCATCATGGAGACCAAATCAGACCAAGTTACAGGTCAAATCTGTGGAGAGGCAACTCCGCTCACATTCAGAATTTTTCTATGTATTTTTAGAGCTATAAAACCACATGTAATTGAATAAATTTAAAATACAGCTGTTAATGTCATACTGTGGAACATTCCAGGCAGAGCAATGAAATACCCATAGAAACAAGCACTTAACGGATCCCCAACCAAAAAGTTAGTATTTTATTTCTCTTGCCTTGTGTTTAATCTCCCTTTCAGTGATATAAAATGCAGCTGGGCCTAAGACAAATGGAAACATCTGCCTGGACTTATAATCTCTTCTCTTAGTGGGATTTAGTTTAAGAAGAACAGATGCCTTTTTACAACCTCACTGCTCCTGCTATAACGTTTCAATCATTGGATGAGAGCTTTCACAGACCATTGGTTCAAAGACTTCCTCACTGCCAAAAAAACACACTGTTTGCCTTTTAGGATGATCTTTGTACATGATAATATGCATGACCTTGATAAAGCCTGTGTAAAATGTAAATACAGAACTGTTTATGAGTTTGAAAATGTCCCAAAATACACAATAGCTGAATTTTAGGTTTGAAATGTGGCCAGTGACCAGCTTGTCAAAGCCTGATCCCGTCTGATTTCAGGAGCTAAGCAAGGCCGAGCCTGGTTAGTACTTGGATGGGAGACCGCTGGGAATTTCAGGTGCCACAGTGGGGCACCAGTGGCAAAAACTGCTGTTGTGTCCTTAGGCAAGACACTTCACCTACATTGAATAGTTGAAAAGTGGAGTATGTGTGAGTGCTGATGGTAGTCGCAGGGGCTGATGGTTCAGAGTGGCAGCCTCGCTTCCGTCAGTCTGTCCCAGGGCAGCTGTGGCTACAATAGTAGCTTGCCACCACTGAATGTGGAGTGAATGAACAATGAATTGTAAAGCACGTTGGGTGTCTAGAAAAGTGCTATATAAATGCAATAATTAATTAAATGTGTTCTTTACAGGTGCACTGTGCAACTTTTTGTGGGTCCGTCACCTTCTTGTTTTTATAGATATGTCATTGATCTGCCTGGAATGTTCCACAGCTATGTGAGGTGCTGTTGTATCTTACATTTATTCAATTAAAGGTGTTTTTTTTTTATTGCTTAATAACACCTAGATAAAAAGGCATTCTGACTGTGAGTGGGGTTGCCTCTCCACAGATCTGACCTGTAACTTGTGATTTGTTCTCCATGATGACAGAAAAATTTCATGCCATGCTGTGAAACATTTCAGACAAAGCAGTAACATATGACGGACCCTCCAGCAGAAAAGTTACACAATGTACCTTTAAGCTGAAAATAACTGCATTATAGACATTACTAGCTGGTCAGCCGCTGTACCTCAGTTTTACTTGCAGTGGTCCAAAGTTATTCCTCACTTATGTCTTCCAAGTATCTTCATTCACGGTGATGAGTTTTGAAGCGCTTTTCACAACCTTCAGGGACCAGAGTGGAGTTTTGTTACAATGGTAATGCTAACAACCACTAGCATGCTAATGCACACTTCCTGATTATCGGACAACAAAACACTTTCTAATTAGATGCAGACAGCACACAGCGGATGATTTTAGACCTCCAGAGCTGCTTATACAATATATCTGTACTGGGGCAAGACAAATTTTGGTCAAATACATGGGACGAAATTGGGTGCAGGGCCTTTAATATTTCACATTTTTGAAAAGTCTGTGGGGGAAATTAATGGGAAATTTACTACTGGAACTGCAGCAGGCTTTGATTGGGTGTGACTGTTGAGATCCCTGATTGTTTCTGTGTCCAGATGGGTTAATTCCAGCCTCCCCATATCAGCCTGAAACATAATAGCCTTATCCTCCAGCTATAGAGTCCAGACCAAGATTTTGGAACAGATTTGAAGAAGTGTCTGTTTCATTATCCACTATTAAAGGACTTATATTACGCAAAAATGACTCTTGTGAGCTTTAAGCCATGTTATAATGTTGTTACAGCATCACAAACATACCAGGAGTTGTGTTTTGTTTCATTCACATATTTGAGTAATCCTTTCTTATTAGTCTCTCTACATCTCCAAAGCTCAAAATGCTCTGTTCCACCTTGTGATGTCATAAAGCAGTAGTTTTCAAGTTAACAGCTACCTTTTACCTTTTGTTCAGTAGAGATGGGAAATTTCAGGCCTGGTGTATGGAGTTTAAAAACACAGTGGAGCACTTTCCCGTTTGAGAGAAGAGCTTAGCCTAAATATGCAGGGTTTGAGCATTAAACTCCAGGTATGTTTGTGATGAGGAAACAACATTATAACATAGATCAGAACATAATATGTAATATGGGCCCTTCAAAGCCCTATTGAAGTATGGGTTCAAAACGAATCCATCTTGGGCACTCTGAAATCAATATTATTATTTTTTTTATTTCATTATTTTTAAAGAATTTTAAGTTTTGGACACCATTGCTCTTGGCAATTACAGTAAAACCACACTGACAATGCATGCATGTTCTTTTATTCTCTGGCACATTTTTAACACTGCCTCTGTTGGCATTTCCATTACAAGAGGAGCCAATTACATCACTGCCTGAAACCATTACATTATGCAGACTCTAATATCAGGAGACATCTTATCGACGGTGGGAAAATGAAATGGACACTATTAAATATTGTATTTGTTCTGCCAGTTCAGGTAATAATGCCATAAAATGTAGAAACGGATAATTCAATCTCCATTTATTCTGAAATTTACATCGCCAACACTGAACCAGCTGCACGTCACAACTGGATGAAAGATTAGACAGGACTTGTTCTGAAATGATGTAGTGTAGTGACGTTATCTACTGTGAGTCTACAAAGTTATCAGGAGCTTGGTATATAAGCAATTTCCTTTATCCACTGAGCTCTATCCTACTGTTATTTTTCGCTCCTAATCAAAGGTGCAATTTTTTCTGCCGGAAGGTTCAGTTCACCACTTGCTTGTCTCTTTAGAAATGCTGTTACTTTGCCCAAAATATTATACAGTATGGCATAAAAAGGCCAATATTACACTTTCTTCCTGATATGTTATAATGATGTTTCTTCATCACAAACAGACCTGGAGTTGTGTTTGTTTGTGTATTTCATTCACACTAGTCAAACACAAAAATCTTGCATATTTAGAATCAGAATCAGAATCAGAAAGCTTTTATTGCCATTGTCAGTGAACACAATTCACACTTGCTAGAAACTTGCTTTGGTGATGAGGTGCAACATAGAACACTGAATAATAATAATAATAATAATATAAAGTAGAGATATCACTATTAAAAATAATAATAATAATAATAATAATAATAATAATAATAATAATAATAATAAAGTATCACTATTAAAAATAAAGTAAGAGCATGCAAAAGATTAAGATATATAATAAAAAAAATAAAAATAGTCAAGTATATACAGAGCATCAGAACAACAGTGCAAACTGACAGTGCAAAAGATTAAGTGATGTGGCATGACTTATTTAAAGTGACTGGTGTTATAAAGTGTCCATCTTAGTTCAGGTATTATAAAGTGTCCTTAGTACAGATGTTATAGTGTTCATAAAGTGTTCATGAGTCCAACGGCAGAGGGGAAGAAACTGTTCTTATGGCGAGAGGTTCTGGTCCGTATGGACCGTAGCCTTCTGCCAAAGGGAAGTGGCTCGAATAGTCCGTGTCCAGGGTGAGAGGGGTCAGCTGCTATCCGGCCTGCACGCCCCCGAGTCCTGGAGACGTACAGGTCCTGGAGAGATGGAAGGCTACAGCCGATCACCTTCTCAGCAGAGCGCACAATGCGCTGCAGTCTCTGTCTGTCTCTGTCTGTCTTTAGGCTAAGTTCTTCTATTAAACAGAAAACACTGTTCCACTTTGTGTTGTCATGTGGTAATACAGAAAGTGCTCTACTGTGTTTTTAAACTCCATATACCTTCACTAGAATTGGGTGGATAATTTCAGACCTGGAATTGCCAATCTCTACTGAACTAAAGGTACAACGGTAGGTGTTAACTTGAAAACTACTACTACAATATGACATCACAAGGTGGAACAGAGCATTTTGAGCTTGGGAGATGAAGACAGACTAATAATAGAGGGTTACTCAAACATGTGTGAATGAAACAAAACACAACTGTAGGTTTATTTTTGAGGAGGTAACAGCATTATAACATGGCACAAAAGTCAATTTTTCATAATATGGGACCTTTAAACTCATCTATTTGGCTTTTATTCAATAACAGGTGTTTATTGCTCAAAAATACCTTGAAAAACATGCATACTTATTGTGAGTGGACGCGCATCTCCGCGGATCTCACCTGTAACTGGGCCTGGTGGCATTGCTTTTCTCCATGCAGATATAGATATAGATAATGCTATACTGTGGAACTTTTCAGGCAAAACCAAAGCATCACCATGGAGACAAACAGATGACAGACCATTCATAAGAAAAGTGAAGACATTGAAGACTTATATTTTTGTGCAGATATGACAATTTCAGTGTATTTTCTGGCATAAATAAATGATTAAATAATAAATAGCAAGAGTAAAATTTGCAGATTTGCAGGACATAAATGACACAATAAATTCAACATGTCTCACTCACCAGAAGCAACAGTTCACCTGATACACGACATGTCTCTGTGCTGTCAGGAAACCATTCATTGTGAAGCTGTTTCATGGAACAAATGAATTTCTGCTCACCTCTGATAACACTCATGAGTCTTGGGAAAATTATTACATTGTGGTTGTAATCTTCTCTGCCAGAAGTTTATTGATATCTACATTGAAAAGTTGATTCAAAAAAGAAAAACTAAAGAAAAATACTAGAGTGAAAGAGGGGGTATGACACTTGTATGGGGTATTAATTGCTAACTTAATATTTAGATCACTGTATTACCTTTTATTGTTTTGAAAATGCTATATTCACTTAAAAAAAAAAAAACAATGTATGAACATGTTTAATAAGTTTCAGTTTCATTTTTTTCCTGTCACTCCCCCTTCAGAGCGCTATCACAACACAAATGCAGTGCATTTCATTAATGCTTGAGTGGCTGGCTGCTTTTGTGGCTACCTGACTCACACACTGAGCAGTTCTTGAAACTTCTTGTTTTTTGAGCTCAGTTTTTTAACATTATATTATGGGATTTTAACCAACTAAAAAGTGCAGAATGTGCAGTGCAAAGGACACAAGTAAGGTACTGGTTGTGTGAAATGAGCTGTTTTTTTTTTTTTTTTTTCATATCTTTGAAGCTAGCTAATTCTCTTGCTATGGCAATTGAGATGCTACTAGTGAGGGTGTATGGAGTTTAAAAACACAGTGGAGCACTTTCTGTATTGCTACATGACATCACAAGGTGGAACAGAATGTTTCCTGTTTGAGAGAAGAGCTCAGCCTAAATATGCAGGTTTGTGTGTTAAACATGTGTGAATGAAACAAAACACAATTCCAGGTCTGTTTGTGATGAGGAAACAACATTATAACATAGATCAGAAAATAGAGTAATATTGAAGTATAGGTTCAAAATGAAGAATTTTATGTTGTTTGTTGTTTTGGACTCCATACACCATTTTTTTTTTTACACCATATGTGGCAGCAAATGTGGCAGAAGACCTTCCGGAGGAAATACTTTCATTACCAACCAAAACAGTGTGGAGTAAGAACGAGGCCCTTCCTGTTGTGTTCACCTGGCTCCCCGTGGACACTGCTGTGACTGCAGGACATGATGCTACTTTGCTGCACATTGATGCTTAGGGGAGGACAGAATGAGAAAAATGTAACTGGTTGAATAAAACTGACACTGAAAACAACACTGTGTGCTCCAGTGTGGCAATTCATTACCGAGTGGATCAAAAAAAAAAAAAAAAACAACATAAAAAAAAATATCTGTATCTAATACCTATTTCATCCAAAACCGTTACCACCAGCAACTTACTGCCACTAGTCTCACCTGATGTGAAGTAAAATGGACAAAAGTGTTGAAAAGTCTTGCACTCAAATCTGCAGCTTATTGTCATACTAGACAAGCTATCAGGCATATTATTCAGACTTTTAAATAGTTGTGCTGACCCCTGTTTAAACTGCCACAGCCATCACAGCCCCACCAACACTACTTTTACAGCTGAAGTAGTAGCTGTCACTCCATTCCTGCACTGGTTCTGTCACTGGGACTTTACAGCAGACAGGGCTGTCACCAAATCTGATGTTTTATTTCACACAACTGTTGTCCGAGTTTGAAAAAGTTTTGGAATGACAGGCTGAAATACCAAAGCTGGAATAATAACGGGTAATACACCATGAACATGCACTGGTTTAGAATGTGGTGTACAGCACACAGCTTCCAGTACAGATGGAGAAAGTAGCTTTGGTGGTATTAAATTTCAATTTCAAATTTAAAAAAAAGTTTTGAAATTTTAGTTTTAAATTACGCTATATTCTGAGCTATATTATAATATTGTTATCTCATCACAAACACACTTGGAGTTGTATTTTGCTTCATTTACACAAACTCTGCATATTTTGGCTGAGTTCTTCTCTCAAACTGAAAACACTGTTCCACTTTGTGATGTCATATGGTAACACAGGAAGTGCTGTGTTTTTAAACTCCATACACCTTCACTAGAATCATTTGGATGATTTTAGCTCTACTAATCAAAAGGTAAAGGGCAGCTGTTCACTTGAAAACTACCACTTCATGACATCACAAGGTGGAACAGAGCATTTTGAGCTTTGAAGATATAGACAGACTAATAATAAAGCTCACAAGAGTCAATTTAGTGTAATATAGAACTTTACTTGCCAATTTTTTTTTTTTTCAATTTTATCATACTAAACTTTTAACTTATAGTCAAATCCCATTATAATAAAAATTTGGACATTTTTTATGTTTTATTTATCAAAGTACATAACATCAAATACAAAATCAAATTACGTCTGACTGTGATTACTCTCAACTTCAAGTTCAAAGTACTGTAATTTAGCTTGAGTGCAATTTTAGATATGCTACCCACCTCCCCCAAAAGCTTTCAGCGCAGTAATGAATAAACGTTTGTGTTAATTAGGATTCTCCAAAATTGGAACTCTTCAAAACTACATCTCAAGCCCATTTCGATCATAAATTTGAAATTCAAAATATTATACACTGCAGATTCCATAAATCAAAATTTACCAGTACCCATGTGAACTTAAGAATGATCCATGATGACATACTAAAACCTGTATCCCCTGTACATTGAGTTTCATTGTGTTTGTGGGTATTATTACGTTTGTGGGACTTACACGAATGAACCTACTGTATATGTTCTTTATATTTATCATGATTTTGGCAATATAGACAAATTATCATGTACCAGCTTCCTATTAAAATCCACATTCTCATGAACCCTACACTACTCTACTAAACTCCCTTTTAACACCAGTTTAGCCTTGGTTCTAACTAGGCTAAGCTAAATATTAAACAGGCTACAGGTCTGCGATTGGTCCAAATGCTGGTGGTATCCATGGCAATCGATTTGTTATGGGCGGTATACACAAATATGGCGTAATGTAAACAGGAGGTGTGGAGTGATCCATAGGGCTGAGCATGGCTGGTTGAAATGGTGCTTAAACTGAATGCAAAATGCTAACACTCACAGCACCTTGAACCCAACTGTAACCTTTGACCCCAGGGATATCCCACCTCTGACCAGCCCGCTGCCGCAGCAACTCCCTGACCACATTTACATAATTACAGGGACTCATCTGACCCAGAGAAAATGGGGTGTCATTAGACTGTCGCCAAACCATTTCCATCTGAAAGACTAGTAACAGCCCGAACCACCAGGAATAATGGAGGATTATACAAACCACTAGAAACTCATTTGACCGGACTCCTGCTCACACAAGCTTTAGTGTCAACTGCATGCTGGGATCTCCAATCTCCTATTTTTACTTTTAAATAAACTACACTTAATTTGAGAGAGATTGGTGCCACTTTATAATAACTACACTCGAGCCTTAATAAAATATGAATAATGACTTAATTTGTAGTGATGATCCCGGCTTAGTTAATAAAAGGGTTAGGGTGTTAATTAAGTAGATACAGCGGTAGATCAACTCCCTATGGGGTCAGAGGGTTGCCATCCAGGTCAGCACCCCCCCCCTCAGGGTCAAGGCCCACTGTCCCAAGATGTACTGACGCTATCTGGCAGAAAAAAAGGGGAAAAGAATAAATAAATAAATAAATAATAAAGGAACAAAGGGGTAATGAAAGGACAGGAGAGGAAGGAGAAGGAACAGGGAAGACAAAGGAAGAAAAGAAAGAGAGAGAGAAAAAAAAGAAGAATTGTCATTAATTACAAGAATAATTATTTTTTCCTTTTTCTTATTTTTTATTTTGGTTTCCCTCCTGCCCTTACATCTCTTCTGTTTTATTACTTACCTAATCATACACAAGCACGCACGCACGCCCACACACACGCACGCCCACACACACACACACACACACACACACACACACACACACACACACACACACACTCAACAGAAGCCATTCTTATTGTCTCGTCACCTCTTTAAACCTTGATGTATGCACTTCCTATCCATCAAGTCCAAATGTCTAATGTCTTTTCTTGTTTGTACTGTCTCTAATATCACAATAATAAAAATATTTAAGTAGTTATCATTAAGTCTGAATCATTCTTAATAAATTCACTGACTCACTGTAAACTTGTGTTCATGTTTTATTAAGGCATGAATAAGTGTAGTCTTTATACAGTTTTACCAAGATATTGATTTGAATGTTTGACTTAAAGGTGCATTGTGTAACCTTTTTAGTTGAGGGTCAAATGCTTTTCACCACAGAGATGTTATTGCTTTGTCTGGAATGTTTTACAGTATGGTATTAAACCTTTTTTTTAATCATCATGGAGACCAAACCAGACCAAGTTACAGTTCAGCTCTGCGGAGAAGCAAAAGTGCTCCCATTCAAAATGCCTGTTTTTCTAGAGATTTTTTGAGCTATAAAACCACCTGTAATTGAATAAATAAATTTAAAGAAGAGCTGTCATACTGTGTTAAATTCCAGGCAGAGCTATGACATCTCCATAGAAACAAGCAGGTGACAGTCCCCAAATAAAAAGTTACATAATGCACCTTTAACTAGTGATGTGACGTTCCACATCGAGGCTTCATCGAGGGGTTGTTTTTAAATAAAAAACAATGATGTGTCCCCTAAACCATAATCACTGGCCATATCTCGACGTTACAAAAGCACAAACATTGTCCATACCCCAACCCCAACCACCCTCACCTCACTGTAAATGATCATTTCCATTTTCATCATTTCCAAATAATCATTTTCCATACTGCCAGTATATATAAGATAAGATAAGATAAGCTATGCCTTTATTAGTCCCACAGTGGGGAAATTCCAGTGTTGCAACGCACAGTTCAAGAACAGCAGGAAAATGGAACATGCAATAAAACAAGATAATAGATAATGGCTTAAAAATAATTTAAAAATAGACTTAAAATAGACTCTAATGTAACACACTGTTCCGGTGGAGCAAAAATATAAAATACCAAAAAACTATTATGTACAATAAAAGTAACAGTGCAGCAAATGAACAGAATAAATCTCAGTAAAGTGACTTCAGTGTATTATGTTGCAGCATATATACACAGTATACTGCCATCACTACAATATACATGTTTTGCATACTTCTTTATTTTGCTGACAGTTTTATTCACAGGCTTTCTGCAAAATGCCACACACTTCAAATTCATGCCAACTGATATTTTTGCGTCCAGTAGATGTCCTACTAGAGCAAATGAAGCTTCTAGAAGCTTTGCGCTGGAGTGAACCAATTGGATGAAAGGCTTCAGTGCTTCATGAAGCTTCAGCTGTCCATCATTAACCTTTAACTTTCATTCATTTAAGTGAGTGGTACTATATTTTTTGAATTAGGCATCATCATTAACCACAAAATCACCCACGCTGCAGGGCTCAGGGACCCGGGGATGTTAACCCTATTGTCTAATTGGGACCTGCGTTTGGACAGGAGACAAACTAAGAAGTTATAATTGAGTTTTTCACACTGAGCAGCATAACATTACCTGTAACATTCCACATTTCAAGTCCCAAAGACCTCACTCAGAACAAGCGTACTGTTGATGCATGTGTACTCCTTATGCATGTGGATTCCATATTATTTGTGTAGGGCTGTGTGCTGGACCCTGTGTGCATGTCCGAGCAGCACCTCTGTTTCACAATGACGCAGAGGTGTCACATTTTACAGGAGAAACAGTAAGTACAGAAAGGGAGAAACAAAGAAACACATTAAAATCACCACAACTATGACTTGTAATTTGGTATATTGTGATGGCCTATGATATTATTGTGAGACTTTTGGCGATACCATATCACAATATTTTGGTTATTGTTACATCCTTATTAGATTCTTCCACAAAGACAAGAAGCGACTGGAGTGAACATTTTGATGTGAGTGCATGTCTAAAACTGTTATTTGTACGCTTAGAACTCACTGGATAGATAATTTATTATTGTAATTAACAGGATGAAAGCGAATTTGCAAAATAAAACATTACAGCAATAAAAGAGGGACAGTTATTATGGCAATTAATCAACTCATAATTGCTGTCAGAATGTAGTTAAATGGTGATAACAGACTAGATAAACAAGAGAACGGATAATAAAACGCATCACTCTCCTCAAGACTTTTCTTTCAATAGATTTGCAAACTACTGGACCAGTGAGTGACCACCGTGTAGTACCTAGGGACAGTTCCACATCTTAAACCAGGATTTTGGTAAATTTCTCTCTGGATGAAGCTTTTATATGTTTAAGGTTGATAAAGCAGGTAACAAACAAGCTCCAGAAAGACTCCATTGTCTGGGAATCGAACCTAAGACCTTCTTGTTGTGTGGCTACATGGTGTAATCAACATGTAACATCAACACAAACTGAAAGTGGTATAGACAGATAAGACATTTGTTTAATTTTTCTGATACTTTAAATGTGATTTCAACAAAATAAAGTTTGTTTATTTGTATTGTATTTGTCAGATAATCAGCTCTGTGCACATTTCAGGAGTTTTGCTCGGTGAAAGTTATGGAACTCCTTAGTGTGTGAAAATTTGAAGCCTAAAAAATAGCCAAACTGTGAAAACGAGTGTGAATGTTTTTGTGAAAATCTTAAAGGTGCATTGTGCAACTTTTCTGGTGGAGGGTCTGTCAAAGGTTTTTCTCCATGGAGATATTGCTTGGAATCTTTCACAGTATGGCCTTAAACCTTCTAAATCTTCATGCAGATCAAATCAAACCAAGTTGCAGGTCAGATCTGTGGAGAGGCAACCCCGCTCACAGTCAGAATACCTGTTTTTCTACGTAATTTCGAGCAATAAAACCACCTGTAATTTAATAAACGTAAAGAAGAGCTGTTTAATGTCATAGTGTGGAACATTCCAGGCAGAGCAAAGACATACATCCATACAAACAAGCAGGTGAAAAGTTACACAATGCACCTTTACTTATAATGATCTATCCTGTCATAGACACATTAAAACGACTTTTGGAATTTACTATAGTCCCACATAATGTCTGCTGGTCCAGTCCAGACAGAGACGGTGGACTCTCTGAATTCATTGAAAATACAGAACACTGATGGGAGGATCTTAGAGAAAAGTACTGTAAAAGAAAAAATGCAATTCATGAATGTGTAAGGACTGTTGATCAAGGGCAGCTCCTGAGTACAGGGTTAGAAAATCCAGCTCTGATTATAATGACAGATGATTGCATGGTGGCCCAGTTCTAGCATTAGCCTTACATACATTGGATTTATTGCTTCAAGTGGAAGTTTTGAACAGATTTACAATGTATTTTAATAGTTATATTTATAATAGTTGTCATATTTTAGAGGAATTGGCTGTAAAGGTGCTGTGATTTTTTTTTACAGGCTAAACATGTGAAAAACAAATCTAGTTCCTTTTAAAATGTTTGCAGTGGTCCAAAGTTATTCTTCAATTTCTTCACATATTTCCAGTTTATAAGCACTTTTCACTACTTTCAGAAGCCTTGGCAGGGTTTAGCTATCACGGTAATGCTAACAACAAGCACGCTAACAGTGCGCCAGCCTTACTTACTTACTTGGTTTGCGGATGATAGAAATTATTTAGACGCAAAACAGCATGTAAAAGTCTTATTTTGACATCTAAAAGTGTAAATGAAATCTTTATCTCTCCCTCCTATTTTCCAGGCTTTCTCCTAGTAGAGTAACATTGTTTTATTTTATTACTTAAAAAAAATCCTTATGTACCATCTCCTTATTCAGAAAGAGATGGCACTCAAGAGTAAAAAAAAAAAAAAAGATAAAACGATTACACAATTAATTACACACAGTTAAAAGTCCTACACAAAATTGACGCTTTTGAGTTTTAAGCCATGTAATAATGTTGTTTCCTTATCAAAAACATACCTGGAGTTGTGTTTTGTTTCTGTCACACAAGTTTGAGTAATCCTGTATTATTATTCTGTCTACATCTCCAAAGATCAAAATGCTCTGTTCCACCTTATGATGTCATATATTGTTAATTTTCAAGTTAACAGTTACTTTTTAGCTTTTACTTAGTAGAGTGTGACAGTTCCAGGACTTAAATCATCCAAATGTTTCTAGTGAAGGTGTATGGATGGTGTACTTCAAAACATAGTGGAGCACTTCCTGTATTTACCACATGATATCACAAGAACTCAGCCTAAATATGCAGGATTTGTGTGTTAAACATTTGAGAAGGAAGCAAAACACAACTCCAGATAGTGTTTTGATGAAGAAACAACATTATAACATAGATCAGAAAATAGTGTGATATGGACCATTTAATGTTCCACAGAATTGCATATCAACTACATGAAGATATAGCCTAACTGCACAAAAATACACTTTTCCTTCTCACATTAAACAGGCCGGGCCCATTAGCTTCACACCAGATTAGTTATGCACATCCCCCTCATGCAAAAGTCAGCCAACCAAGACAAGACCAAAGCAAGCACCAATATTGGAAAAGACTTGGAATAAAATATGAAACAAAATGGCGTGATCACATGTTTGAAGATGTGTAGAGCGACTCCCACATGTTTAACAGGTTGATGGATGAACAATGCGAGAAAGACAAGGAGCTAGCCGAGTGACCAATTGAATGTAGGTATAGATTTCTTTGTGCTAACACAATAGCTTGTCATGTCCTGTCCGTACCTTGGGCTAAAATCCATGCGATCCATAATCCATCATGAGGTGTAGAGATGGGGATCGATACCGGTGGAGCTATGGTGGCCACAAATGAATTACGGTATGATGCTTTGGGTGCAGAAAGGCAAGTAAGAGAGAATAGAAAGGTCAGGGAGGAGTACAGTGCATGCAGCAAAATAGATGGGCAGAAATACTGGACTTACAAGTGTGGTCTCACCTGGATGGCATTTTAATAGATGGCTCAGAGTTCAGATTGGAGGCATGAGTCAGCATTTTAAACACCAGCGGGGAGGTTTTTGAAAATGGCTGCAAATATAGGAGGTGTTCTGTATTTTGGGCGTAGTATTGCAAAAAAGTTCTTAGACGCAGTTTCAGAAGTAGTTTAGTGCTAGTAGCGTTGTAATGCGACTGGGAAGCTTTGGGTGGCAGATGGATTAAAGCTACAGCATGTAACTTTTTAGCCAAATAACAGACTGAAATAAAAGCAGTTTTTTGCACTCTGGATGTTTTTATTGCACTGAAGAACACTGAAAAACACGCATCCTTATTCTGAGTGGGCTTACACCTCCACAAACCTGATTCTTAGTTGGCCCGGAGGAGGGCATTTTTCTGCTTGTTTCCATGGAAATGACGTTCCTTTGGCTAAAATCTACCATACTAATCTTATCTATGGAGAATGATCCCAAGTATGGTTTTAATTTTCTATTCCCATTGAAAGTTACATACAGTACAAAACAAAAAATAGTTCCAGTGACTCATTTCTAAACATTTTTGTACATAGCAGTATTCATTCACTCCACACCTGGTAAGTTTCAGTTGTAGCCGGAGCTGCCCTGAGGTAGACTGACAGAACCAAAGCTCCCAATCTGCCCCATTGGCTCTTCCTACCATGATTAATCTCTCACACTCATTCACACCCCAACTATACTAGGCAAGATGGGTGAAGTGACTTGCCTAAGGATAAAACAGAAGCTATAGATTGCCACTGTCGTCCTACTATCTTGTATTCTCAGCCTCATATTGAAGTTCTAACCGGACACAACTCTGCTTAGCTTCCCAGGTGAATAGAGACTGGGTATTTAAGAAGGTATGACTGCGTTGTTATAGTATAGTCGGTCTCCTATCAGTTTAAACTGAGCTTTCATGCCCTGTCCACCATTATTTTCAATTGTGTTTAGATGTAGCAGGGCCTAAATTGACCATGAAGACCACGAATGGGATGGGGCACAGGTTAAACCCATAGATTTTTCTTATACAGAATTGTTTACATAGAAAAGACTAGTTTCACGTGTATTTCATATATGGTCTACTGCTCAGTGCATTTTCAGATGTAGCGGAGCAGCTGATTGGGCTTTGTTGTGGGGTCACATGGGGTCACAGTGGGGCTTCTCGGGGTCAGTAGTTAGCGCCATTGTCAGTGTGTATACCTGGTGCAATGAATCAGTGCCAATAACAGGTAATTAGGTTGATTGTAAATGTTGTGTTGTGGTAGAGTATTTCCTGTGCATTCTTGTGCATGTTTTATGTTGTATGTCTTGGCTCTCATGAGATGGAGAGACATTTTGAAATAATAACATATTCATTTTTTCACTGTGGCCAATGTTCACAAATACTAAAACACGCAGTGGAGCCACAGTGGACCTTAAATTCAAAGAAATCATCGTACTATGGGATGGAGATGTCAAAATTGTTTCCATAAATACAACATTTTGGTCTTATTAGATTCGTCAGAACATTTGTCCCTGCAGCTTTACCTCAAGAAAGATTTTTTGCTATGCATTACTCTCTCTCCTTTGCTTGGGATCCAGAATATACACTTCTTCAATACTTTATGAAGCGGGTCTGGTCATTGTTGAATCTCTGCAAGTTCAGATGAGCATGATTAACAGGGGGATTAACCAGGCAGGGACACACATGGTCCATCCTCATCAAAACAAACATGGCTGCTAATATCACTGGGGACTGAAAACATTGCAGATTTCTGTAGAAACAATGAGTGAAGTACTAAACTCTTAATCTGAGGTGAGAGAAATGTGATTTTGTTCCTAAAAAAAGTGACCAGTGAGCCTCTTCAGTTCACATATGTAACTGAAAAAAAAAATAAAAAACATGTTTGGTTCTGGCTTGAGAGGCGACCAAGGGGGTGGGGACCAGACTGATCTCCTCCTGTATAAAAAGACAGATTACACTACACATTTAGTGATTCTTTTTGTCAGACAGGAGGAGGAGGAGGAGGACAGGAGAAGTTTGTTTACCTGCTTTACATGTTTTGTATACTTCCTGTAGCCTTCCTCAGAAGCGTCACATGATGATGTGCTGATGTGTCTTGTTGGCGGCTTTTTTGGGATTACTTGGTTTTGCTTTGGTTTTATTCGGTTTTTCCAGGACTCCATCCCATGTGTATGCGCTCTTGTCACGATTCATGCTCCTTGGACCTTGTTTGTGGATCTCGATGGCCTCTGATCCAGCGGTGGGATTTGTTCCTTTCAGAACAGATGGCACACACGAGATACAGTCCTGGAGACGGCTTCAGACTGTAGGGGGCGTAAGCTTCCCCTACAATCTGGCAAAACCAAGTAAAGCAGCCTACAAGACACATCACTACACCATCACGTGAGACATCTGAGGAAGATACAGGAAGTAGCTGAAACATGTAAATCAGGTAAACAAACTCTTCTGTTTGACAAAAGAAAACTGAAGACAGAATGAATTTTTACCAAAGACAGAAAGAAAACATTGTGGATTTGCCAGCCAGTTTTCTCTTGTAACTAAAGCTCTTACACTTTAAATGCCATTGGGAGTTGGTGAAAAAACCTTGTCCGGTTTTGTTGCCTTCACCTTCTACAATTTGATCATGTCGTAATTTCAGATGGAGGGCATAGGCCTATAGAACTCAAGAGGATATTTACTGTTTTTGAATGAAATATGCAAAGTTAAGTTTTCCAAAGTTGCACCTTATTGTTATTTGTTACAGACTGGTTCTACAAACTTCATATCAGCATATCAATCTTAGTTCTTACAACTGACAATAATCACGTTTTTGGGGTTGAATAATCGCAACATTTTTTGAAGCTACTGTGAAAACTACCTGCTAAAAGAGAGGCTGAACTTTGTCCCAGTTCCCACATAAATCAGGACAACAAACCTGATAGTTAAACAGCAAATAGATTTCTGACCAGTCTCCTAGCTCAGTTTTAAAGGGCTCATATTTTGCTTTATTCTGATCTGTGTTATAATGCTGTCTCCTCATCACAAACATACATACCTAGAGTTGTGTTTTGTTTCATTCACACAAGTTTAACACACAAACCCAGCATATTTAGGCTGAGTTCTTCTCTCAAACAGAGCATTTTGAGTTTTGGATAGATGTAGACAGACTAATAATCCAGGATTATCTACACATGAAACAACACACAACTCTGGGTATGTTTCTGAGGATTTTAACATGCCTTAAAGCTCCCAAAAGTGAATTTTGCGTAATATAGGACCTTTAAACTATGGGGCTTATCACAGCTTTTCAGTTTGACAGACAAATTGTATTACTTATTGTTACTGTGGGGACTTCACACATGCCAAGTCCCATTTTTTTCCATTACATTTGTCATGACGGAAAGCACATGCAATCTTTTCCATCATTCAAATTCCAGATCACACTTCGGAGACCACGGCTGCTCTGAGAACTCCCAATATTCCCCAACCAGTCCCTCTTTTATTCGCAAATTACAGAGACGCTCGAACGCTCATCGCTAGGCCAGGAAGGCTTAAGACAAACCCAACTGGCCACTTGATTGACAGCCGGAATATAAAAACACCACACCGCCATTTTGACAGTCAAGTACCCATGACAAATGCCTCAATCTGTTTAACAAGGACTTTGCTTGGGTTTGCTTGGGTTTGCTTGCGTGCAGTGGGAGGGATTTGAGATGCTAGCAGCGCATTAGTTGTTTCAGAGCCAGGAGAGACCGGAGATCTTACGCGTCCAGATGGCTTGCGCTGGTGCTGTTTTCGCTCGTGGTGCTGGGGCAAGCTAAAATAGATAATTACACACCTTACTGCCAGAAAAAAGAACTTGGGTGTTGTAGTTGCTGCTACACAACACATGGTGCAGATAGAGAGAGAGTGAGAGAGGGGGAGTGGGACAGACTTGGAGATTGGATGTACATAAACAAGGTGTGAACTGCTTTTGAGTAAACATCTCTGGTCTTGTTTTGGTGTTTGCTTCCAAGATACAGCTTAGTCTGGTTTTACACAGTAGTTAGCAGAATCTGGCTCAAAATAGTAAAGAATGATGAAGAAATATATAGAAATGCTTAGTATGGTAAGATATTTTTAACTGTGCTGTAATATGCCATGGAGGACCGTTAAACCTTTCATTATGATTGTTTTCAACTGGTGTAGGTATCAGATCAACTTTACGGCATCACAAAAAGATTAACCTAATATAAATTTCACTATAATAATAATAATAAAGAAAAAAAGTAATAGAAACATTTTGTAATTTGCTGTTATACAATCATCTCAGAGCTCTGTTGATTCAAAGGCAAAGAAAGACTATAGAAAACAATCACAACCATTTTTGTAGGCCGATGAAAACAGTTTTGTGGTGCCTGTTTTGGTCCTGATCTACCATTTGAGAACCACTTCCCTGTATGATGAAGACATCCAAGTGAGAAATATATACAAAATAATCACACTAATTGCTAAACCAACTCTGCTTTCGATGCAACAAGCAGTTTCTTCAGGTCTTAAGTTGATGACTGTGACTCCCAAGTTCGTCAGAGGTTGCCAGTCACTAGGCAATCTCTGACGAACTTTGATTTATATTATGCACAGTTTACTCCTGTGAGCTTTAAGCCATGTTATAATGTTGTTACCTCATCAAAAACATACTTGCTTTGTATTTCATTCACACATGTTTGAGTAACCCTTTATTAACTGTATGTTTACATCTCCAAAGCTCAAAATGTTCTGTTCCACCTAGTGATGTCATGATGCTCCTTACATTTAGTTCAGTAGAGATTGAAACTTACAGGTCTGAAATTATCCAAATGATTCTAGTTCACATGACATAAGGTGGAACAGAATGTTTTCCATTTGAGAGAATAACTCCAAAATATACAGAACATGTGTGAATGAGACAAAACTAAGTTCCAGATATGTTAAATAAAATAAAATAGTGTAGTATTGGCTTTTTAATTAATAAAATCTGGACTAAATCAGGAAAAGTATACATACATATAGATTAGGACTCAAACTGGGCCAACATCAGGGCCAAATCAGTAAATGCATCCTATATCTCTCTATTCTATTTCTCCCTATATTCTGTTCATGTTGACAAATTTGCAAATTACCACACAGTGCAACCCTGTTCAAAGCAGTGGCAGGCTGAATCAAAATGAAACCTCTACATTCCTATCTTATTTCTGTAGCGCACAATTTACAGCACACATAACTATGCCTCAGATTCCCATTATAAGCCACTTTGTCGTAAATGCGATTCGTCCGTATATTAAGCAGCAGGGGTCAGACTTGGAGACCTCCAATAGAAGACGCATTTACAGTCCCTGGCCGTAGGGAACAGGAGAAAAATTGGACTGCCAGCCTGCGCGCTAGACCACTGCAGGACAAATGCAACCATGAAAAACATGTCTATAAAGAGGAACGCTGCTTCCTTCTGATTTTTACATTCAAAACAAAAGCCCTGGGTATTTTTCATTTTAAGTAGCTCAGTCTTATTTTCTTTTTTTTTTCTTTTTCAAATGCGTTTCACAAGATCACCCCAGGATGGAAGTCAATAAGGTCTCTGTATTAGAGTGTTGACAGTGTGAGGTAAATGAGGTGCAGGACAAGATGTTCTAATCCCCATTGGTAAGAATAAAATGTGGTTTCAAAGAGTAAAGTTGTGATAGTTGTCAGCTACAGTGCAAAGGTCGGGGCTGCGTGCTGGACTAGGGTGTTACATATGCTAGATAAATTATACTCTAGAGGCAAAATGAGAGGAGGAAGGTCAGTTGTGAAGAGACATAAAGAGATTGTGGCATCTAGTATCTTTATCTGTGTGCATTACTAATGTGGCAATGTAAAGTACGAATACTGGTTCAAATATAAAATGTTAGAATGCACACAGCAATTTGCCTATTATCCATGCAAAACAAACCTTAGGCCAGTGGTTCCCAAAGTAGGGTCTGGTGACCCCAGAGGGGTCGCAGAAGCATTGCAGGGGGCCCCCCAAAGGTTGTCTACACAACAAGCAAGAAAGAAGATAAAATTCAAAAGATTTTTAAATTAATATTACATATGATATTTGTTTATATTATATTTCTTTATATTAATATTAAACCCACAGGAGTGTATTGTTTTAACATATACATCTAAGGAGAAAACATTACATATTCCTTTATATGTACTGTCAAATATCATTAGAGGGGCCCTGTGTGATCAGCAGCAGACTTTGGGCATGGCTGCCTTAGGCAATAGAACATGTTTACATCAACATATTTAAAGGACCACTATGCAATTTCTAGTCTAGTGGCTGGATGGTAATGTAATACTGTGGATGATTCAAGATCAAGATAACTTTATTTGAACTTTATTTCATGCAAAGGAAATAGGGAATGGACACAGGCCAACACACACAAAAATACACATAAGACAGACAGAGAACAGGTCATAGACATTAGGTTAAATTTATCATATTGATCAATCACAATCATAGATTTTATTTCATGATTTGTTTTTTAAATCATAAATATACCTTTTAAATAGCCAGACTGTCCCTATCCCTAATCCAGTCTGTAAATCCACATTTATCGCAGTCTTCTGCAGCAGATGACTGAGTCCTGACCCCTGTCTCTCTGTCTGCTCCTCTCTCTCAGGTTAAGTGTTCAGATGGGAGCCTCCATCAGCCCACATCTGTCCCAGCAGGTGTCTCTGAATATGTCTCACCCCAGGCCCAAAGGAGACGACTGGGATAATTGATTAGACCCAAGAGTTCAACTGCTTAGGTTTGGAGAGAAGCTGAATTTTTACACATTAGTTCCAGCTCCACTATTAATTAAAAGTCATGATTCACCAAAGGCTGTGGCACAAAAATGAATGCAATTGTACCCAGGCAATAACTGACCATTAAAATGTCCAGTGTCTTGATGGCTTATGTTGTGTACATTGCACTGTTTCTCAGTCCTTGTTCCTTCTGTATGTACAGTATGCATGTCCCTGAATCCACCTGTCAGTGTTGCTCATCTGAACTCACCCAGAGTCTAGCTGCAGCTGCTCTAAGTAGTTTTGGTGCTGACAGAGTGGTGCTTCTCTCACATCCCGTACCACTAAATCAATAAACCAAAGTTGGTTTAAGTTATTACACTGCACTGCACTGTAAGCTAGTGGTGCTCCACTCTCCTGATTGAGATAAAACTGGTGTCCAGTGTTTTTTTGTTTTTAGTTTTTTAAGTATAGAAGAAGCGTGTATTCTTGGCTGGGAAGGAAAATAGTCAACAACATTTTTATTTTGTTAACTGGAAAAAACGTTTTGTAAGAGTGAACCACTGAATGTGTTTTGCCAAGCAGCTTCTTCCTTTCCTACAAGGTTCTGTAAGTCACTGCCATCTGTTAGAAAGGGAGGAGCCAACTACACTGAAATTAACACCCCCTCAGTTGTTGTAGTTGTTAACAGGAAGTCGTATCTTTTTAAGTAGGGGCAGTATTAAATGTTCTTTTGCTATGAGCCCCACCTGGCAGACTGAGGGATTACACGGACAGTTAAAGGGCCCATAATACTTTACTTTCTGATCTATGTTATAATGTTTCCGAATCACAAACATACCTGGAGTTTTGTTTTTTGTTTTGTTTTTTTTTCATTCATACTTCTATAACATACAAATCCTACATATTTACGCTGTTCTTCTCTCAGAAACAGAAATTACTCTGTCTGCAGTAATACAGGAAGTGCTCCACTATATATATATATTTTTTAACCCCATACACCTTCACTAGAATCATTTGGATAATGTCAGCTCTGGACTTGCCAATCTCAAACAAAACACATCCCATTTTCAGTTTTGACTTGCAGCAGATAGTACCACTTCTCCAATACAGCAAACCCCATGCCTTCAACACCAACAAACAAACACGGCCCCCACTCTCCCTCTATATGAGTCTGTGATCTACGCTTCATCACGCTGTTTCCTTTACCGCCACCAGGAGTCTAAAAACAAGATTATCTGATGTTATCTACCTCCAGCTGAAATTTCCTTTACTCAAGAATCAATGGAACGCTATATTCTATACAATGCCCCCCGCCCCTTCTTCTCCTCAAAACTTATTGGTGACAGTTCTAATTCACGCACCTCTCCACCGCCTCCCCTGAGACGTAGCACTTTCTCTATTTTATTGATATTTATAGGGCGATCTTGTCTGGTCTTTGGGAGGGTGACAGCTCTTTCTCTCAGATTGCTTGCTGCTGTGTAAAAACCAATAATGGCTTTGTCAGACACTGCCAAATGCCATACTCTGTGCACTTCATCTTTTGTGCTACTGTTTTCTGTACAACAAAGCGAAAATATGTCCCACTTTTTCTCGACAGGTGTGCGGAAATACGGGCTGCAGAATATGTGTGCTGTGGAGAAGTTATTTTTTTCATAAAAGTCCAAATAGTATTTTTCAAATTTAAATGCACATTTAAAGGGCCCATATTACGCTATAATGTTCTTTGAGTTTTTTGGTTTTGTTTTTTCATTCACAAATCCTGCATATTTAGGCTGAGTTCTGAAAACACTGTATTCTACAAGAGCTCCACTGTGTTTTTAAAATGCTTACATGTTCACTAGAATAATTTGGATGATTTCAGCCCTGGAATTGCCAATCTCTATTTAGCAAAAGAATGTGTTCATTTCCAGTTTACTCAACTTGCTTAAGGGTCAAAATTGGATGAAACAATTTAGATAATGATTTTTTTTTTTCCATTATCTATTTTTTCATTTTGGTTTTGGAAACAAATAATGAAGAAAAATCTGTTTTTTGTTTTTTGTTTTTTTTTTTTGGTTTTATTTTGAAAAATGAATGAACAAATGATACATGGATTCAAAAGGTACCAGGTAGCTGTTAATTTGAAAACTACACCACTTCATGACATCACAGGTGGAACAGAGCATTTTGAGCTTTGAAGATGTAATCAGGCTAATAATAAAGTGTTACTCAAATATGTGTAAATGAAACAAAACACAACTCCAGGGGGGTTTTCCATCGGAGTCGCTTAACAAGTCCAGGCTTATCCTAAAATCCTGAGCTGAAACTAGCTCCATCTCCAGCTTAAGCCTCAACTCGTTCCATGACTGAAATAAGTCTCATGCTCGCGGTGACTCTGGGAAGGCCAGATCAATAGAGCAAATATGGGAGATAAGTTTGAATTTTTAAACTCTGAAAAAAGGTGTTTGAATTATGTTTAGTTTGAATTTTAGTTGCTGAAATTTTAAGTATACTTTTTCAATATGTTTCAAATTCAAAATATACCTTAAATTCAACAGTCAAAATTCAGAGTGGAAAATTCCCAGTGGAAAATTTCACAGCAAAGATCCAAGATGCCAAGGCAGAAGCAATCGATCCTGTGTGAGTGAGGAGGACAGACGCTGTTTCTTATTGGCCATTCTCATCTGTGGGCGGGGTTTACACTTAACAAATAAAAGAGATGAGGTTTTGATGAGGTTAATTGTGACCAAACGGTTCACTTCACCATTTCCTGCTTTTTACTAAATTAGATTGGATCACTTTGGATCGATTGCTTAGGCCTCGGCAACTTGCTTCTTTACTGCGAATTATTTTCATTGCGAATTTTACACTTGAATTTGATGGCTTGAAAATATTTGTGCTGAATATTTAAAAGGTGATTTTTTAATATTGAATTTTAGCTGACATTCAGAATAAAAATAATGTTTTGTCAGTATTAAAAACAATTCAAAGTGAGAAATTCAGTGGCATTTAAAATTCAAAATGTGATGGCACGAATTATCTTCCATAAGCAACGACGTCATGGAAAATGGGCCTAAAATTTGATGTTTTTTATGATCTGACTAAACGAGAGAGGAGCCACAGCGCGCATCCGCAGAGTTTGATTTGGGCCACAGAACTTTTCATTCGTTCATTCTGATCTGAGGAGTGAGAGGAAAGACATGACTCCCCCTTCCTCTCCTGTTCACTCCTCCTCCTCTCCCGGTCGCTCTGTGGACAAAGAGTTGCCTGACCCCTTCCCAATTCGCAGTAGTGCACGCAGAGCTTAAGTTCCACTGTGCGTAAAAGTGAAGCTGTAACGGACCTGTTCACATGTTCCCTAACAAGATCTGATAAAATCCGCACCAAGGTGTTTGCAGTTTAACGGGGAGTGAGAGACAAGGGAATGAAGAGAGACAGACGTGATGAAGGAGCGAACAGACAGAACCCAGTGTCATCCTTATACTCCAAACCAGCATCTGTGTGTGTGTAAAAGCTGCACTGCCCCTCACAACAGCCATGTGCAAGATCATTTGAATGAAATAATGGCCACAGGCTTTTATATGGTTTGTGCCTTTTAGATGAGTGCAGCGTCCACACACGTGTCCCATGTGTAGGAGTGTATGGCCTGTAAAAGTCTCAAGAGACATGTGACTATAAAAGTCACTTTTTCAACTGTATCAGACAGAGACAGGTGTTCTAACACAGGTGTGTGACTGCACGAGCTTCTTTAGACGAAGTTAAAATAATCTTGACAGTTTGCCAGGTCCTGACCAGGTTTGTGCCCCGGTGCTTGTTACTGCGGAAACCCAGCGTCACCTCTGGTTAGTCACTTTGGTGGAACGAAACTGATGCTTTGACAAGCCTGGATTGCACAAATAAGCCAGGCTTTCACTTTAGCTCGCTTCATGGAATACAGGTATGTTTTTGGGATGTAACAACATTTTAACATGGCTTAAAGCTCAAAGAGTCAATTTTGTGTAATATAGCTTCCTTTAAAGGTACACTATGTAACTTTTTTGATGGAGGATTCCGTGACCTGCTTGTTTCCATGGAGTTGTTTTTTCCACCTTATGGAATTAAACATATCTATCCTGCGTCTATTTCATTAAGGCGAGACATTGCAGGTGAGTAGGAAAAAAAATCTTAAATTGAGAGCTATTAATTTAATCAACTTCTTTTGTAGTTTACTCACATAAATGTGAGGAAAAAATGTATGACAAGTTTTTCATCAGTTGTTTTCATTTAAAAAAAAAATAAGGCATTTTATTTAGCATTTTTGCAACATTCAGAACAGAAATATGAAAAGAGCCAGGTTTAAATTTCTTGGTTCTTTTGTTGACATATTAGATACTAAAAATATTCAAAGGGGATTTTGGATATCTCATTTAAGATTTAAGTAAACAAGATCTGACTGACATTTTGACTAAAAACTCAAATTTTTATTTTTTTTTTCAGACTTGGAATTAGATAACAAAAATACTTTTAAACATTTAAGTATGAAGATGTAAAGTTTGGTCATACAGTCCCTGACAAAAGTCTTGTCGCTTATCCATTTTGTAGAAACAAAAGCTTATAACCTGACTTTAAATTAATCGATTGGTTTTAGAAATGTCTCATATGAAAGCTAAAACCCTCCCAAATTATGCTCAATATACTAAAATAAATTTGCTTCACTGAAGAAAGATTGATCATTTAATGAACACAGAAAGGTCAGATTTTGGCAAGACAAAAGTCTTGTCGCCTACAGAAAATTGAACAAATAATTTACTTCAAATACAAAAATATGTTGCATAATGTCAGTGAATTAAGTAGTGGTGCTGTGAGATCCATATTTAATATCTTGTATGACTTCCATGAGCTTGAAGGACTGCATCCATGCGGTTCGACAATGATTCATACAATTTGTTGATGAAGTCATCAGGAATACAAAGAAAGCAGTCTGACATGCCTCCCAGAGTTCATCAAGATTCTTTGGTTTTGCCTTCCATGCTTCCTCTTTCATTCTACCCCAGACATGCTCAATGATGTTCATGTCTGGTGACTGGGCTGGCCAGTCCTGGAGCACCTTGATCTTCTTTGCCTTGAGGAACTTTGATGTAGAGATAGAAGTATGCGATGGAGCACCATCCTGCTGCAAAATTTGACTCCTTTTATGGTTGGGAATGTAAGAGGTAGCTAATACTTCTTGATATTTTAGGCTATTGATATTGCCTTCCACCCTGCAAATGTCTCGCACACCCCCATACTGGATGTTACCCCAGACCATGATTTTTCCGCCACCAAACTTAACTGTTTTCTGGGTGAATCTTGAATCCATGCGGGCTCCAGTAGGTCTCCTGCAATATTTGCGGCGGCTGTGATGTAATTCAACCGAGGATTCATCTGAGAAATCCACCTTCTGCCACTTTTCCAGTGTCCATCCTTTTAGCAGGCTGTGGGCCTTGGCAAATGCCACACGGTTTTTTAATTGCCTTTTGTTTAGTGCTGGTTTCTGTGCACTGATTCGACCATGGAGGCCATTTCGAGACAGAATTCTACAAACTGTTCTGGTTGACACAGGGACTTGAGGTGACCAGGCCTGGTGGAGCTCTGCTGCAGTGGAAAAGGGGCTAGCCTTGGACTTTCAAATCAACAAACGGTCCTCCCGAGCAGTTGTCTTGCGGGGTCTGCCCGACCTGGGCTTGTCAAAAACATCTCCAGTCTTTTCAGATCTTTTTCTTATTCTTTGTACTTGACGTTGAGACACATTGAAGGTGTCAGCAACCTCAGGAGTGGATCTGGTCTTCAGCCTCTTGATAATTAACGCTTTGGTCTCAGGGTGGATCTTAGGCATGTTGTCAGAGGTCAAGTTGCAGTTGATGTGAAGGTCTGGTGTGCTGGGGTTCTTTTTATACACACCCACTAATTGATTGATCAGTAACTGATCACAGGTGAGGCTGTAATCTAGGATTGGGTGCATCATATGACAAGGCGACAAGACTTTTGTCTTGCCAAAATCTGACCTTTCTGTGTTCATTAAATGATCAATCTTTCTTCAGTGAAGCAAATTTATTTTAGTATATTGAGCATAATTTGGGAGGGTTTTAGCTTTCATATGAGACATTTCTAAAACCAATCGATTAATTTAAAGTCAGGTTATAAGCTTTTGTTTCTACAAAATGGATAAGCGACAAGACTTTTGTCAGGGACTGTACTTAAAGGGGGTTTAAGAGGTTATGTCCCTATGGGAAAAATGCATATTCAGAAAACAGACTTTGAAATGGCAATGTCCCATGTAACTCTATTGACACAAGTTGATTAAATTAGATATTAAAACATTCTGAGAGACCAAAAAATTAAAATTAAAAATAAAAAAATAGTGTCTTTTCTTAATTTACATGAACCCAGCCAAAAGACTCAAACAAGTGTGCAATAACTTGAAATTTCCACTCTACATAGAACCAACTTTTGACTTTCTTCCTCCTCTTTCACACAAAGTTCAGGCTAAATTGTGACAGATGCCAGGGCTTCATCGCACCTTTGCCTAAGCTTGAGTGAGGAACCGTCTGCCTCCTTTCACCGCACTTGACGTAAATCAGCCGATAGAAAGATCCATCTGAAATAACCTTAGAAATCTCAAATAGATTAAGCACAAAGGCTATTTATAGACCTGTGTGAGCGAGGGGCCATTCTCCGGGTGGCATGGTGCATTAGGCCTTCACAATAGTGGGAGAAAAAAAGTACATTTGCAGAGGCAGAAAGATAGGCACTTCCAATGTGACGGTTTGAAATGGAGTCAGAGCTGTGACAGTCAGGCTGCTGCACACGCCGTTGAGATCTAATCAAGATGGTGCGCTTCAGATCCACAATATTTCTTTAGCAGGACCACTTTAAAAAAAAAAAAAAAAAGCCTTAAAGACGAACTATGTAACTTTTTCTGCTTGTCTCCATGAATATTAAATGCAGTTTTTCAAGTTAAGTAAGTTAGTTTTAAGAAGCGTAGATTGGTTGGGGGTCCGTCACCTGCTTGTTTCTATGGAGATGTCATTGCTCTGCCTGGAATGTTCCACAGTATGACATTAAACAGCTCTACTTTACATTTATTCAATTACAGCTGGTTTTATAGCTCAAAAAGACCTTGAAAAACCTCTCCACAAATCTGACCTGTAACTTGGTCTGGTTTGATATCCATGAAGATAGAAAGGTTTAATACCATAATAGAAGTCTAGAAATTTACCTATGACGCAACAAAACAGCCAGTATGCATGTATTCACTGCACTTCTCTTCATGTACTCCTTGAGCTACTGCCTCTTGACCAGGTCGCCGTTATGAATGAGAAATTGTATTTAATTGGCTTGGATGAATAAAGGAAAATAAGGTAGAAAATAAGGTAGAGTGAATGAAACAAAATATAACTCCAGGTATACTTTTTGAGGTATATTTGAAAAACCAATGAGTGCACCATTCTCTATCTCTTTAGCCTGATCCTAATGAAGACTGAATAAAACTGAGTAATTTAGTGAAACAGCCTCACTCATAGAACATCAAATTTCTCTAATGACCAGTCCAGTTACAGGGGAGGGATGAAAGCCTCAGCCCGTATAGTTATAACCAATATGTCCAGTGGAGCAGGGAGTAAGACAGTTTGTTTGGACAATTATGGCAATAGAAAACAAACATGTATTTATTCAATTATTCTTTCTAAAAAGTAGCATGGATAAGTCTTGAGTACTGTGTTGTTACTGACTTTGAAAAGGTTCAGAAATAAATGTATTGTGCATATTTTGGAGATATTTGGAGGCCTGAAGAGGTTTGAGATATCATCCATGCATGTTTCAGTAATTTAGCAATCTCTTTCCTCCTTGAAGGTGATGTTATTACTTTGTCTGGCATGTATTACAGTATGATATGACATTTCTATCTTCATGGAGACCAAACCAGACCAAGTTACAGGTCAAATCTGTGGAGATGCAACCCCGCTCACAGTCAGAATGTCTGTTTTTCTAGGTATTTTTGAGCTCTAAAACCACCTGTAATTGAATAAATGTAAAGTAGAGCTGTTTAGGGGCGACGGACCCTCAAGTGAAAACAGGTTAGCTGTAAGATTCTGCCCACAAGCCTACATCATCTATGCTCCCACACGACAGTTCATCATTAAAAAAAAAAATATATATATATATATATATATAAAATTGTACACAGCAATTTGACAAACTTTGCACAGTAGTTTTATTAGCGGGATGCACGCTGCTTGTGTTGTGATGGCGCTCTGAAGGGGGAGTAACTTAACATGGGGAACAGAGAGTGGAGATACTTACAGTGTCAAAAAACAAAAATTAAACTTATAAAACATGCCAATATTTTTTTCCCGACGAATATAGCATTTTCAAAACAATAAAGGTAACATGGCGATCCGTGTAATATTTAAAGGTCCTACATTACGTAAAATTGACTCTTGTGACCTTTAACTCATGTTAGAATGTTGATGCCTCATCATAAACATACCTCGAGTTGTGATTTGTTTCATTCACACATGTTTGAGTAATCCTGGATTATAAATCTGTCAACATCTCCAAAACTAAAAATGCTCGACTCCACCATGTGATTTCATGAAGCGGTAGTTTTTAAGTTAACAGCTCCTTTTATCTTTATTTCAGTAGAGACTGGCAATTCCAGGGTTAAAATGATCCAAATGATTCTAATGAAGGTGAATGGAGTTTAAAAACACAGTGGAGCCCTTTCTATATGAGTTTTAAAGCAAACACCAGTAAGTAAAATATCTGTATTAATGATGTCAGTTGATTAAATTATTTAATTGCGATTAATCTCATAAATGTCATAGTTAACTTGCCATAAATTGCTAATTAATCACACATTTTTGTCCCTAGAATCATCATTTTACTTCTCTTATCAACATAGAAAAGTGCAAATGTCTTTTTTTTTTAATGCAAATCATAACAATTGTCAGTGAGACAACTTTGTGTTCACTGTTCCACTCTCATGTTCCACTTTCATGAAGTCCTCTGCATCAGTGTGAGTGAAGTGCTTCTCTTCTGTCTTCATCACAGTCAAAGTGACTGAAGTTCCCACTGTGGGTGAAATAAAGTGCTGTGACCATGAGGTAGTTCTCTGCTGCGGTGTGCTCTCCTCCGTGGGTTTGTGGATGTGGTGGTGGCGTGGGGGAGTGGGGGTGGCCGGGGAAGAGAGGCTGCGGGGCTTCTGTCACTGTCCCGCGTGTCGTGCGTGTTCGTGTGCATGTGCGGCCGTGCTGCGCTTTGACCCACCTCCTCCAGCCGGGACTTCTCAGTTTTGTACAAATTGTTTTCCTTCCTGTTTCCAGCTGTGTTTACACCTGTGACCACAGCTTATGAAAAAAATAGTTCACTACGTCACAAAGAGCGTTAATCTCATGATAAAAATGAACAGCGTTCAAATTGTTTTACGTTAACTCGTTAAAAGTGCGATATTTTTAGACAGCACTAATCCGTACATATAATTTACAAATAAAACAACTTCTTTTTGAGATTGGAAAAACTACACTGAGACAGAATGGACTGAAGTCTCATATTGTTTTCTTCTTTGTGCTGAAATGCCAATATAACAATGTGTTAAATGTCACCAAAGCTATTGTGAGATGCACCATTCATTTCTTGTTTGTTTATTTCAGTTTGAATGCTGTCAAGATATACATCATCCCAAAACCTTTATGACATTCCAGTTCATGCTATATTCTTTTGCACATATCCCTTTCCTATATTTTCAGAGTTATTTCAAACCCACGCTTTTTCTTCTAACTCAGGCTAAGTAGCCTAAAATGTAGTCAAACTTACAAAATTCACTTATAGAACAAAATAATTAGTATGCATGCATATTGATACTTTGCAGCTGACGTCAACAATCCCTGGGGGTATGAAGCTAACTGAAAGCACTACTCTGTTAGAATCTCTGTTACTCAAGTTAGACTTAATTTGATCTTTATGTTAACACAATCTCACCAGAAAGAGCTTTGATGATTTGTGTGCTTTAACAAGTCTCTCACAAATAAACGTACAGTGACAAGCTAGCCAACAGTTTTTCATTTAGTCACTCTCACCGTTTTGTTGAAAATCAAACTACTAAACAGGACTATGGACGCTCGTATTGATCACAGGCTCAATCTTGTGTTTTTTCTTGAGTTTTCAGAGTAAACTTTTTTGTCTGTGTTGCTAATGTGTGCATTGTGTCACCATGGTAAATGCATGTAGAGCACCCCCAGTGTGATGTCACTGCAAAGTATCAGTATTTGCATGATTGTGTAAGCAAACAGCCTAACTCTTCTATTTCCATTTTTAGTCACTGGTCTGTTCAAAAAGACTGACGCACTGAGAACAAACTGGGAAAGACACATGGGCACACGGACTGGTGCAGCTTAGAAAAGATACTGGTGCCAAATATCGTCAAATTTTCAATATCAGATCACCACCAACAGTATACTGATATTGGAGCTGATTTATCCCCCATCCCTATCCTATATGTGGTATTACAAGTGACATCCTAAAAAAAGCAGTCCCTCACTCTTCAGCCCTTAGTCGTGACCTGGTTCTGCTGCTCAGGAACTTTGAGTGTCTCCAAACATCCACAGTGTTCACCTCCAGCACCTCTCACTGACCTCACACTGTCCACACAGCCACGAATAAGACTTCAGGTGGTACAATCTAATCTGGTATTTACCCGAGTCAGTGGTACTTCTGAGAAAAGGTTTATTACATTTGGTTTCAGGCAAGCAGTTCCTTACAGATTGAAGGATTATGTGAGATCCTTTTCTCATTCAAAAGATATATTATTTTGTTTATATTGTTGCCATAGCCTGAAACCCATGAATAGCAGTAACTCAGCGTGGACTGTTGATGAGAAGGGGAGCAGTTGTAATAACCTGCTAAGCGTCTTTAAAGCGCTATACAAAGTCTAAAGGAATGTCGACATAATCCCTGATCCCTGATGTTAAATTCAAACAATCCATTCATACATTAATAATATTTTATTAATTGCAATTTTAATGAAGTACTCAATTTATTTTTTCCAACACTTTAAATGATTCCATCCATTCAAATACAGCTTAATGCGAGAGGGATAGCAAAGTGTCCTTTTCAATATTTGGATTGGTCAGCTAATAATCTTTTTGTTGATTCAGTGTTGGAATAATCATACTGAGTGCCAAGTCTTGCTCAGAATTGTTCCACTTTTTTACTACTTTTTACAGTTAAAATGATCAAATACCCATATCCACTTTTAATTATTATTATTTTAAACCTCCTTTTCTTACCTTAGCTCCTTGGCTCAGCTCAGGTTGAGGCAACCTTACTGCCAGGTGCAGCCTTACTGGCAGGTGCTGCCTCGCTGACAGGTGCTGGGAGTGTAGGATGTTGGCAGCACGTTGACAGTTTCCCCATAAGGAGCTATTCTCACTATTGTCCCACAGATCCACAGACTCTTTGTGGAGCTGTTTTCACACACACACTTTGTAATCATTGGCTCTGCCTCAGTCTGTCACTGGGCCTATATGTGCAGAATCTCCTCACATCTAACTTTCTTTCACTTTTTTGCTCTTTCTTCAACTGTGTCTTGAGAGGAAAGGAATGTTGGAAAAGGCTTAAACTAAAAGGTTCAACGTAAATACTTTCATTTAACGTTATCTCAAACAGATCTGTATATAGACGGTCTTTACCAGTTCATTGTTTTATCTAAGAAGGTGTTTATTTAGGATATTTTTATGCACAGCAGGGGTGTGGCAAGAGGGACTTGGGTGGCTACTGCAGCCCCATAGCCCCGTCTCCAAAGATTGTTGCCCCATTTGCCCCAAGACATCCAATCACTACTGAAAATGTTCAAATAACCACCTCAGAGTGTTGAAAATGGCTCTCAACTGTGTGCTAACTACATTTAAACTTGTTTAAAACAGTGAAGCAAACATGGTAGGGGCTGGGTTCATCTAAATGAACATTCACTGAATACCTTTGCACCCCCACAGCTCCTCCCACCAAAAATGTGTGGCCCTGCCCCTGAAAACACAGCTCTGGAGATTTGTAGTAAGGCAAGACATTCAAACCGGACCAAGTTACACCTCAGATCTGTGGAGAGGCGACCACACTCACAGTCACAGTGCCTGTTTTTCTATGTATTCTTGAGCTATAAAACCACCTGTAATTGAATAAATGTAAGGCAGAGCTGTTTAATGTCATACTGTGGGACATTCCAGGCAAAGCAATGACATATCCATAGTAACAAGCAGGTGACGTGCTCCCAACCCAAGTTCCACAGTGCACCTTTTACATTTCAGCAATATTTTAACATTTTCCGGCATTTCTCTAGTATCATATTTAGCTCTACATAACATACACTATTGTCTGTGTAACTATAAACATGTCTCTGCTCATCTTCCAGGCCACACTCACCTAATTACTAAACTTGTAATAATGACTGTCCTATTAATCCAGCTGGGTCTGACTCCAGCGGCTCCAGGCAAACTGTGCTCAGGAACATTGTGCAAACATAACACAGTGTTGAGAATGGGAGAGAGTGACGGTAATAGAGGATTAGATCATTTATTCCCCTAAGACCTTTTAATTAACGCTATAATTACAACCCCGCTTTAGTGCCATTAGACTGTGTAGGTTTGTGCGAAAATGAGGTGAAAGAGGTGCAAATCAAGTAAAAACAGGGCACGGAAATGGCAAAATTATAGCAAATTATACATCTTGATAAAATATGGATGTAAGAAAAAAGAAAAGTCAGGCAATAGATTAAAAGGAGAGGTGTCTTTGCCATCAGATTTGTACACATTGTGGTAGAATTCAATCAAGTCTGGGTTTGCTTCCATTGTAGTATTATAATTTTTGGTGACGTAGACCAGATAACAAAGCTTGAGCTGGCAGTGTCCTTAGCACAGTAACCAAGAAATGTCCCCAACAAAGCATCATGGTGACAGTACAGTTTGCATTTGTTTCATTTTTATTAAACCAGGAAGGAGATGTGCAATCCTTCATTATCCCAAAATTGACACCTGACTGTCTTCACATGAGTGATTTATGGATTAAGGATGAAGGTGGATGTGCAATTTTTTTATTTATGTATTTATTTATTTTAATTAGGACAGTGTATATTAATCAACATGTCAACAAAACGCATCAATGTAAATATGCCGGAATTAGCACAATAGTTACTTTAGTACATTCGTTGTCCTAAGGCAGGTCAGAAACAGAGAACATTTAGAGAAACACAGACGAGACAAAAATGCACATAGACATGACCGCAAGTTAACCACAATAAACCATTCTCTGAGTTATAGATTTTAGGCAGATACCAACATTGGTTGGTTTGCAAGGAGTGAAGGAAGCTGTTTGTGTGAAGAGGATCCCTCTCTGAACAGAAATAATGGCTTGAGATTTCAACAACAGCTGTTTACAGAAGCATTCTCAGCCCCTAGAATAAGACCACAACACGCCAATCAAATGCTAAAAAGGTAATTAATAATCCTGAAGGTGAGACAGCCAATAGGGCCATAATGATCATGATGACGGTCATAACATAGTAGACAAGGATAGGGCAGTTTCACTCTAAAACTCCTCCCTTTGGGGGTGAACTTAGTGAATTCAGAGTCAAATAAATCCCAGTGTCTCAATCCAGTACCATCACACTGAAAATGGCTTCTGAGTGGGATCTGCTCTGCTATATTTAACCAAGAAGCTCAAAAATGAACTTTTTAACACATCTGTACCAATATAGCCACTTTTTCTTGTAAAATGTATTTGACACTAAATTCCAAAATCAATTTTGATTCTAAAGAAAAGGTTTTATACTTGATACAAATTTTGAGACTTTTTAGACAATAATATAATGTAAATGATAAAACCAAAATAGTAGTTCTGATAAAGATCAAAATAATTCTAAAACTATTGAGAAAACACACAATTTGTCCAGTATATTTTTCAGTATCAAAACCTGATCAAATCTAGTTTCAATAATAGTTTTAGTATCAGTTATTATTATTTTGTTGTTGTTTGTTTTGACAGCCCAAATGTCTCGTAGTGGCCTCTGTGAATACAGTGACCTCATGCAGAGTTTGTAACAGGCCAGGGTGAAATGTGAAAATGATTTGGGGATTTGGGGCTTTGTCCAAAGCCTCCTGCTCAGTGACGCTCTGCTCTCCCATGATGCTCTTCTCTCCCATGATGGAGTTTTCATCTGCAGCCTGGCTCCTCTGCTCCGTCTGTTAGCGCGCTCCGCCAAACCTCCACCAGTCCACAGCTAAAAATAGTCTAGATCACATGGGTATAAAAAGACACGTCTGTTGTCAAACTTGAGCTTTGATATGGAGAAGTATTTTTAGATTCATGGAGCAGTATAAAATCAGGTTGCACACATAAAAATGTATTCTATAAACTGTACAGTCTTTGTTTCCTCTGTGGCAGATGGCGACATTTACTGGTTTTTACTGTCTGCAGGGTTTGCAAACAATGCTTCGCAAACTAGTATGTCAGTTGTACAAAGCCATGTGATTAACACAATTGTATTAATTTGGTATGCAGTAGAAATGTAAAGCTGAAAGTTAATGCTTTTTTTAAATGCAATTGCTTACAGGACTTTTAGCCACTACCTGGTGCCAAAATTCTGTGGTAATTGGTCTGGTGGGGCCCTGAAATGGTGCTTTCCAGGTATTTAGGCAAATTAGGTTCATATTGAGTCCAAGTTATTCACTTATTGTAATTCTAGTCTTTTTCATCACTTCTGATAACCAAATTCAAAGATGAGAAACTCTATATTGTTGATGAACTTAAAGGTGCACTTTATAACTTTTCTGGTGGAAAGATGCCAGCTGCCTGTCTTCATGACCGTGTCATTGCTTAGCCTTCAAAATGTTGGTGGTGCTATCTGCTTATCTCCATGGATATTTAATGTCATACAGTGGAACATTCCAGTCAAAGGAAAAACATCTCTATTGCAGCAAGCAGGTGGCACACCATCCACCAGAAACGTTACGTACCACCAGTGTGACCATTTTAAAGTAACCAAACAAATATCCATTCATTTTATTTGGTGTAAATCATATTTAAAAGTACAATCAAATACTGCATAGACACATTTGAATTACAGTAGATATGTGACTGCATGATCTTAAGTCAGTGAAGTGAAAATGATTATCCATGTGAACATGCCCGTAGTCTGTCATTTGCTCATTGTAGCTCTGTAAACTTCAGCTGTTAATGGACTCAGGCCCTGACCCTGCCTCTAGCACTCAGAGAAATTATGCTACTATCTCTCTCTCTCATGTGACCCATGCAAAAGTAAATGTTCACTCCACAAGAAAGTGAAGAGAGAAATCCAATTTACAATAGAACAAAGGTGCCTTATTTGAATTGACTCTTACATAATGTACCCTTTAATGCACCTTTAGTTACAGAGCTGAATATATAATTGGAATAATGCAATTAAGGGATAATTGCAGCTTTCCAAATATGGCTTTAGACCCTTGACATATTCTTCCTCTAATAGGATCCATTGTGACACGGTGCACGGTTGACTACAGAAGTGTAAACATTCAAATAACTCGTGAGGCTGCAGAAAATGATTCTAAAAGGGTGGTAAAGGTTATGCATCAGATGCCCTCCCAAAAACTATATATATAAATTTCATATACCGTATTTTCCGGACTATTAAGCGCACCTGAATATAAGCCGCATCACCTAAATTTTCAAAGAATTTTATTTTTCTACATATATAGGCCGCACCTGTCTATAAGCCGCAGGTGTCCACGTCTTCAAGAAGTTTTCAAGTTCGGAGCATCTGCTTGTATTGCCTCTGAAAGCTTTTGTCGTCTTTTTGCATTGAGTCTGTTCGTCACGCTGCTGTCGCCAACGTCTCACCATCGACTCATCGATGCCGCGCTCACGTGCAGCAGCTGTTTCCTTCTTTGACAGTCAGATCAATTGTCTTTAACTTCAAAGCTGCATCATATGCATTTCTTCGCATGTTTTCCATGAGGAGGGTGTATGCATGAAGCACAAAATAACTGTTCAAAACAAAATCAAATGAGCATCTTCCTCAGCACATCATCTCTTCACCTGTCTGTCTCGCTCTTGCGCCCCGTCACTTGGCGCTCTACAGCGCATGTCTCGAGCAGAAAGAGCCGCTGTCCTGTCTGGGATCATGTCAGTGTCTTGTAGGATTTCAACAGGATTTGAGGCTCTCCCGGGGGTCGGGGTTAGTTGTAGCGATCATGTATGAGTGGATGTCCCGCTACTGAAGTTTGAGACGTTTCGTCTCGTCATTTACGCCTCACCTGCATTTAACACATACGGGTCATTAAGACGTATCCCACTCACTAATGTTCATTTAGCAGCAGAACTTATTTTATCACGCAGCGATAAACTGTTTTAGTGCTGACAACAGCGCTAGCGAGTGTTCTAACTAACCCTAACCCATGTTCACCGCACAGACAGCGGCGCTTTCTGCACTCAAGCTGCGCGCGCATCCGCTGTGTTCATAGACGAATAATCCGTCCATATATGAGCCGCATCGGTGTATAAGCCGCAGGGTTCAAAGTGTGAGAAAAAAGTAGCGGCTTATAGTCCGGAAAATACGGTATATAATTTATATTTATATATATAAATTTTAAACACAGCAAGATCGATTCTTACGGTATTTGTGAGTTCACAAACTCACAAGAATCCATCTTGAAGGACTCCCAATGTACAGTTAATTGTGTGGGCGGACCAGTCACTTCGCAGCATTAAGGTTTGTGTGGAAGCCAAAGTCAAAGCACCAAAAGGAACTAAAACAAACATGGCAACGTCGACAGACGTACTTCAGCCTATTTTAGCGTCAATACAGACTATTGTATTTGTGGAAAACAAGATAAGAGCTTTGTACATTTGTGGACAGGGAAGATGTCTGTGCTTTTTTTTTTTTTTTTTCCCCTCTGTTGTGACGCTTCAACCAATCAGATTCAAATAATTGTCATGACATTCTGTGTTTTCCGTTCCCTTTCAGTGAGTGCCGTTCCAGATGGATAATGTGCAGAACTCAATTCAGAATGACACACATATCCATCTGGTGTGAGCCAGGTTATAAATTAATATTTTCAGTCATTTGTCCCTTGAAAAAAACAAATCTGATGCACTGAGGACATACTGGGAATGACACATGATTAAAGAGATAAAGTAAAGATATATAACATCTATCTAAACTGATTTGCACCTCTCTTTAATAGAAGTCATTTAATAAGCAGGTCACTTTGAATAGACAAAGGCATACAGTTGATCTCTTGGCATCTGTTGAGAGCACTTCCAACTTTACTATGTCCTTACACTGCCCCTAAATAATGCACTCATTTACACACAATTAAACAGCTTGTATTTCCCATTACTTTTATTGTCCCTGTAACAGCACCTTTGATTCACAGCTTTACATTTGGCTGGGTGCACTCCACACAAAGCCCCGCTCTTATTGTTGCCTGTTTACCTCCTCAGTACAAAGCAGCTCTTTGTCGGTGGGACGAGGGGAAAGCTGGAGTCTTTTGTGGACTTAGCCTTGCCCCATTGTTGGCTCCACAATGGCTGGCAGTGCAGAGAAAACATGTGTTGGGCTGAAACTGTGGTGAACCAGGCAGGGCATCTGATGGTGAGAAAACACATTATCTCCATCACTGACAGCACTTTTTCTATTTGTTTGTCTCTGTCTCTTTTTTCTTTAAGACAATAGGATATAACATTAAACATTTTTTTGGAATGTTTCACAGTGGAGTGGAGTTTTCGAAATTTGTGAATCTACATCTCCATTCTCAGTTCCACCCTGTTTTTCAGTAGAGATTGGGAATACCAGGGCTGCAATTCCTTATATGATGCTGGTTAAGGTGAATGGAGTAAAAGGCTCAAGCTTTCTTCTATCTTTGCTATCTTTGACAACTGCAGGAGCTCTATAGGACCTTTAAATAAAAGTTTGAACATGATATTGTGGAACTTCATTCTAGACAAATTAATAACATCTTCAAAAAAACAAGCAGGTGCCTGACTCCGCACTAGAAAAGTGACATAAAGGACCTTTACAGTTCAGTGTTCTGTTTTACAATGCAGAGCTGGGGGTCTGTTCTGTCTTGTACGTTTAACTCGGGTGATTCTCTACAACATTAGCTGTTCTTTTTTAACATACTAATTCTGACTTAAAGCTTCTGTCTCTCTTGTTATTTTGTCTTGTTTTGTCAACTTCCATCCATCTCCAGTAGTCCCACATGGCTCATCCAATCTTCTATTCTCCTCCAAAGGCTTTTTTTTCTGTCCTTCGCTTAATGACAAAGCTTAATGCTAATAATATGCAGTTTTTGTGTGTAATTTAGAGGCACCTGATTATATCCATGAAGATGTTATTGCAAGACTTATCTATCGCCATCAATGCAAGCTGACAACACCATCAGGCCACAGTACAGATTAGATCTGTGGAGTTGCAACCCCGGTATTTGATCATTAAGATAAGATAAGATAAGATAAGCCTTTATTAGTCCCACAGTGGGGAAATTCCAGTGTTGCAACGCACAGTTCAAGAACAGCAGGAAAATGGTAACATGCAATAAAACAAGATAAGAGATAATGGCTTAAAAATAATTTAAAAATAGACTTAAAAATAGACTCTAATGTAACACACTAATGTAAAGAGAGCCATAATTTAAGAAATGCAATCAAAACTTTAGCAAGCAGGCATCAGATCGCCAATAGCTCTTTAAAGGGCCCATATTATGCTGTGTGAATGAAACAAAACACAACTCCAGGTTTTTGATGAGGTAACAGCATTATAACATGACTAAAACCTCATGTATAATATAGGACCTTTAAACAGACCTATATTTAACATACGTTGATGAGAGGTATGTCTTTTTTTTATTCTATATCCTAATGACAAACAGTGTAGAAAAGGTGCGCTCATATCTTTACTAAAGCTTATTAGATTCTTTTTTTTTTTTTTTTTGCTAAAATATTCCACATATCAGTATTGGCTCTGGTTCCCTATATTTTCCACCAACTCTATCCCTGCTCCATCTTCAGCCCTCACCTCTTCACCTCCTCTCATGTCATCTTTTATCTGATCTCCAGCTTGGACCATCTCGGAGAACCATGCACACCCCCCCGTCCCCATCTACTCGCGATAGCTTATCCCCTATCCGTGGTGCTATTTTGGGCCACCGCATGCACGCTCTCTCCCTCTCCTCCTCTTCTTCCTCCTCTTCTTCTTCCTATTGGCAAACCATAAAGCGGCTACATGAAACGCTCATCCTTCGCTCCCATCTCCAGTTTCAGTTTGTGATAGTGACTTTGAAATCAGTATAATTAGCCGTATTGTCAGGGGAGAAGGCAGGGAGAAGGGAGGAGGACAGAAATAGCAGATTTGTCTCCATATGGCTCCATGGTTTAATTGTGCTCAAGTTTTGTCAGTGGATGAAACAGTGTTTGGAAGGTTATTTATATATAAAGTCGTATTATTAGATCTGGGTTTAAAACACACATTTACTCTTCACTTTTCTGTTTTGTGTCACAGAAGTAGTAAAAATATTATGTTTTTCACTATGGCAAAGGACAGCAAAGGGAGGCCTCTTATATAAAAAGCATTTATACTACCAGGTTAACTGCTTCTAGGTTTATTTGCCATTTGAGAGTGACAGAAGTGAGGCTGCAATCTGCAACAGCGACCCCTCTAAACACCACCAATCACTCTCTCACACACCACATTCATGCTAGGCACTGTGGGTGACGTGTCTTGCCTAAGAACACAACAACAGTGTTTGCTACAGGTGCCCCACTGTGGCATCTGGAATTCATAGTGGGCTCCCATCCAAGTACCAACCAGGCCATGCCCTGCTTAGCTTCTGATATCTGACCTGATCAGGCTTTGACAAAGAGGTTTGGCCATAAGTTTATATGAGTATTAGCTTATGTATTAAATGGCTTTGCTACCTAAGTACTACCAAAACTAGACAAAGACAGTCAATTTAAAGAAGCCTAGTAGTATGTAAAAGGCTCACACTGTCCCAGCCCAACTGTGAAGCCTCTAAAGTGTGGTATGTTTTGACCCGTGCCCAGGCGAGGCACACTCTGGTCACAGTTGGAAGCGTAGGGCCCTCAGTGTGTTTGTGCAGGTGTGATGTGGACCAGAGCACTCTGCAGTCACTCGTACCCACAACATGGATCCTGTGTGAGAACATCCTGAGAGAGTAGAGTCTCAATAGAAGACATGTGCAAAACCACTGGTGTCACTTATAAAATAATTAATAATGCTCCAAATGTGACTCAGTTTTGATGACAAAACATGGAATCACCAAACTGGCAGTTTTAAGATGCACCATGTAACTTTTCAGATGGAGGATCCTGCACGTGCCTGTCTCTATGGCGATGTCATTGCTTTGCCCAGAATGTTCCACAGTGTGGCATTAAAGCTACCATTGGTAATTAGAATGGTGAGTCTGAACTAGGGCAGGTGAGGGGAAGGGAACTTTGACTGGTGTCCACAGAACTATAAACCGAGATGAGGGGGGCTTTATCACTCTCACACACCTGGGATAATGTCCTGAGGAACCGTCATTCTGCTCCACCGGTTGGAAGACAAAACCTCTTTAAATCAGCTGCCCCATCACAGCAACATCACATGACCACTCTGAGGAAGACCGCTGGGGAGAAGTTGAAACTGTCAGGTATGAAAACAAACTTGATTTGAAACAATAATCTAATATAAATACAGGTAAGGGTTATTTGAATAAATGCAAAATAGATGTTTCATGCCACACTGCCAGGTAGCGTACCCTGCACCCAAAAAGTTAGATGCTGCACCTTTAAAATACTGTTCACATAAAATGAAAGACTCTACGTAGCTTCGACATTGGAGTGTAAATCATACCATTGTAAGTCAAACAAAGGTACAGCACTTAGTGGAGCTGTCTTTATTAGAGGCTCCTGCCCTGTCTTATTACACTGCTGTGTGAGTGTTGACTGTGCTCTCTCTTGTGTGTATCTGCGCTCTTATTTACCCTGAACCTGGACTTGTGTTTGCTTTGTCTTTGATCATGCAGCTGTCTGACCTTTCATACTCCGGCCCTGTCAGTGCAGTACCCGCCTCAGATCAGCTATGCCACATCTGCAAACACCTACTGGTTTATGCAGTACTTCAAAGTCAGTCTTAGGGCTGTGATATTGTGTAATTTGTTGTACATATTGTTTGAATGACAGTATGTGCTTGGTCCCTTAATCTATTGAAATAACTACCATTGATCCTATTTAGATCCACTGTCTGACCAAAGGTAAGATATATTGTTTTGGTTTTGAAGGATGGCTCAATCGCACAAGGCAAATAAGATTAAAGAGATAAATAAATAAAATAAGAGAAACTTTATATAGAGTATAAGAACAGAGGAATGAGAATACTGCTGTTATGAATAAAGACAAATACATTTTCAAATCGATCTAATCTTTTAACTAGAATATATACTCTGAATAGTGTTAATTGAAGACACAAAACTGGGTGAAATTAATAAATTACACCACTGTATGTTGCTTTAAAACAGACCTATACAGTGCTTTTAACCGTTATAGTTGTTTCCACTTCTCATGTACCCTCTCTGAAGTTGTATTTGGAGTGATTTGTGCATGTTTTAGCAATCTTTAATCACTTATTTTCAAGATGCTGTATTCCTGATCAACCCCCATTTTCATCACGACCAGGACACACCCACTGCTCTGAACTTTTGTATTTTCTTAACAGGTGATACATGTAAGATTTGGCAGCGTCGCATAGTCATTTTGGTATAAATGGAAACAAAACGATTATAACTATATACCAGGCTCAAGCAGAATATGTGTTCTTTAAAGGTGCATTGCGTAACGTTTTTGGTGGAGGGTCTGTCACCTGCTTGTTTCTATGGAGATGTCATTGCGCTGTCTGGAATGTTCCACAGTATGACATTAAACAGCTCTACTTTACATTTATTCAATTACAGGTGGTTTTATAGCTCAAAAATACCTAGAAAAACAGACATGCTGACTGTGAGCGGGGTCGCCTCTCTACAGAACTGACCTGTAACTTGGCCTGTAACATTTGCACAACGGCAGAAACCAGCAAAACATTGTTGGAGACGTTTATGGGGAATTAAAGCTGAGACTGTCACCTGAACTATAAGTGAGTGTGTTGTGTTCAATAACTCAAGTGAAAGTAGCATGTTTTGGACTTAGGATGCACCGATACTGATACTGGTATTGAATATTGGTGCAGATCCAGGAAAATTTGCAGTATCGGGTATTGGTTCCATGATATTGGTTCATTCAATATCCTGGCTGTACTCTTTACTGACTGATGTAGGCCCAGGACGTCCCATGATGTTAAAACTTGAATTCATACAAAGCCGTTCAGTAGTTACTTGGAAGACAAATAGCAGTTACTTAACACAATCAGTTAATTGTATTTTGAAAGCAAATACTCTTTTCAATCCCTACACTGGTATCAGATATTGGTGGATACTTAAAGACGTAGTATCGATATCAGTTTCAAGGTTGGACCAAGAATCACAGCACAAAGTCTTTTTAGAGAAGTTGTTGTTTATTGGCTGTACTTATACATTTCCAAAAGGACTACATGATCTGGATGACTTCAGATGCTTCCAAAGGTCTCTAAAAGGCAAACTTAGAAACACGACTCCACACCTGGAACAAACCGTGGCTCTCACAATCACCATTTGACTGGTACAGAGTCATTTCATTTCATTAGGATGCATTCACAGTGTTTTACAATTTGACCTCATGCTTTCATACGGAGGGCAGGGGTTTATCCATGGGTTTCAGAATTATAAATAACTAGGACAGTGGCCATAGCAGTTATCTAAAACAAAATATCCTAATTTTTGAATTGTAAAAACAGGCCCATAGTATATTAATTTCATGGTTTGTAGTTCTTTCAATTCATAAAATCTAGAGATGTAACGATATCCAAATTTCTCGGTACAATATTTTCATGTCACGGTACGATATTTATTCCAATGTCTTGTGGAGGCTAACAAAACTATTCTTAAAATGCCTTGACAAGACTTAATCTAAAGAATTAAGACTTAAAAGTGCTTAGAACTGTTATTTCTTCATGTAGTCTGCACTGAAACGGAGCAAAGGATCATGGTCTATGTAGTTCCCTCTGCTATTTATTTATTTTTTTTAGCTATTGCTACACCATAACTATTAATTTAAGCAACGAGAGTTGTAATTTGATATATTGTGATGGTCCATGATATTATTGTGAGACCATTGACGATATGATATCACGATATTTCGGTTATTATTACATCCCTAATAAAATCACTTTGCATTTGAAACTATTGTGAAAAGCTTAATTCTGCTCAGAAGATGTAAAACTATGTTTCATGTTAATAGAACCCGTATTACAGACCGATACGATACTGTATCAGATATCGGCACTGATATTGAACATTTTGATGGAACAGACCTTGTAATATTGAACGGGTATTTTTTGTCAAAGCTGTGCTGTACTTACATGTATGTATATGACAAATAAGTGACAAACACATTTGGATAACTGTTTCCCACAGGCCACTTGTGTTTAAATAAAGTAGATATCGGGGATCAGCAGATACTTAAAGCACTGTTATATGAACAGAAAAGTTGGTTCAGTACATCCTTAATATTAACCATAAACCAGGTTAAAACATCTGTAAAGGAAGTGAAAAGGCAAATTCTATCATAGAATTCCTACCTACCCTCCATCTCAGTATTTGTACTTTAAAATATTACAATGTCAAGTGAACCCAACCTAGTGAAAGTGAAGCCAGCGTACATACCAGTCTAAATGCATTAACCTGGGATATTTGGCAGCTTCTGTTGTGAGAATCACTGTGTATCTGGTGTCAGTCTCATAGTTAAAGTTTTCATTGTCATACACCAGTGAGGAAACAAAACACACATCAACACATTTGTGCTTTTTATCCATGTTTTCTGTTACATAATTTTTGGACAATATTCTTTTTCACAAGAACAGACTAGGTTAGATCTGTACGTTTTTGAATACCAACATGCTCACCATTTTTTCATATATTTTTTTCTCAAAGTGTCAGAACAACATACATCAATACATACCCTTGATATTGGAGATTTTGCCGTGGAGAAGAAGAACACCGGCGTGGCGCTTCTATCGTTTTTTGCAGGCTTGTCAAAAAGGCAAAAGAAATACAGAAAGCCTGCAGTTCTCAGTTGGACAGCATTACAATAGTTTTAGAAAACAACTCGTACACTTACATTGGACCACTATCATTCATATTGTGCATACATTTTGAGCGAAAATAAAATGGCAGCCACTCCTTCCAGTAAATAAGCTTTACATTGTGTATTTTTCCCCCACCAGGGCCCAAACTCTGTGTATTTTCATGTGCTAGAATCGAGTGAGGGTGAACATCCCTCTCATTTAGGACCATAGACTGTATAAAGAAGTGGACTCAGGGAGTATGACATCAACCATTGCGTTCGGCTCCAGTCAAATGAAGCTCACTGAAGCTTGCGGTTATACGAGCCAGGTTAATATTAGGCATAGGAATTTATTTACGTATAAAATAGTGAAATAAAAACACCAGGATCGTGTAGAGCGGGTTAATACTAACATTTTAAGACCAAAATGACGAGGCTCACAGTAGCAGTTACAGAAAGGGGTGACAATTTTCCAGTGTAAAGTCAATCGGAGCTAAAATCGATGGAGCCGGAAGCGCCCCCATGCTCACGTCCTGTTTGGAACGCGACGGCTTGTGGGTTAGCTATGTCCATTTATACATACAGTCTATGCTTTGGACGCGTGTGTGGATGGTGCATGTGAGATGAGAATAAACTCCTGACTTAAATACTTTGTGAGTCTTTGTTGACTTTATACATTGTGCAAAACAGCTGTGTTCTAGTCTAAAAGGCCTCCTGGTGACTTGGTTTCCATCCTTCTTTCATGCACTTTTTTATAGGCAAGTTTCAAATATTTTTTTTTTACAGAGTTTTGAATAAAGACTATAGGGACAAAAAGCTGAAGCAGTCAAGCAGAAATTTGGGATACATACAGACAGTAATGAACAAGAAAGGGAGTAAAAATAGAATGAATTTTGAGAGTTATTATTAACATATGAAGGTGATGTTGATTGAAGGTTTAAAGGTGCATTGTGTAGTCGTAAATTTTCCACTAGGGGCAGCATTACCTTTTGTGTTTCTGTTCTAGTTGTAATTATTGATAAATAGGACATGGGTGGAACAGAGCATTTTAAGCTTTGGAGATGTAGACTAATAACTAATAATGAAGCGTTACTCAAACATACATGAAACAAAACACAACTCCAGGTATGTTTTTGATGAGGTCAAAAGATTCTAACATGGCTTAAAGCTCACAAGAGTCAATTGTGCGTAATATAGGACCTTTAATTAGCCTTAAAAACATGAACAAATATTGAATTCATTATGAACAAATATTTAATTAGGAATAATTCAGGCTTAGTGAGATTAGAAGTGAGAGATTAGAGTTAGGAGTTATAGAATATTTTTTATTCATGCTTTATTAAAGGTGCATTCTGTAACTTTTTCTGGTGGAGGGCCCGTCAAATGTTTTTCGCCATGGAGATATTATTTGCTTGGAATGTTTCACGTTATGGCATTAAACCTTTCTATCTTCATGGAGACCAAACCAGACCAAGTTACAGGTCAGATCTGTGGAGAGGCGACCCCGCTCACAGTCAAAATGTCTGTTTTTGTAAGTATTTTTTGTGCTATAAAACCACCTGTAATTGAATAAATGTAAGGTAGAACTGTTTAATGTCATACTGTGGAACATTCCAGGCAGAGCAATGACATCTCCATAGAAACAAGCAGGTGACGGACCCCCAACTGAAAAGTTACATAATACACCTTTAAGGCTAATAAAAGCATATTAAAAAGTGGTACCAAGGAATATTTATTTGAACATTTTATTACATCTTTGTGACCCATATTTTTTGTATAAGCGAGTATTCTGCTTGAGCTTGTGCAAATCTACACAATGCACCTTTAATACATGGATAAATGGCTTGCAATCACTATCTGTCACTCTCACTAAGCTCTACAGTTTTTGTTATTCACACCAAGATCAAATCAAATCAAATGAAAAAACACAAGTGGAATTCTGATATCTGCAAATGTCTCCCTGACGCTATCCAAAAAGGTTGATTGTTTACTTGGCTAAATGCAAACTGTCCCTATTTTGAGCTGTGATTAAAAAAAAAAGAAAAAGTCATTGATATAAATTAGCGTTCGTTTGCTTCGTTCTGCTCTGTGCACTGTAATGACAAAACAAACTGCCATGTTGTGAAGTATGGAGAACTGTAGCAGGAAAAAGCAGGCCCACTCCTCCCATTAGCTTCCTATGTACACATACTATAATACACATTCTTGGCTAGCTGTGATCTATGGCATTTATTTACATACAAAGTCAAGTGGGTGAGCGTTTTTCTCCTTGAGCTCAAAAGATAAATGGTTTTCAAGTGCAAATGTGATCGTTTGAATGGGTGGAAAAATAAGTCATACCAGCGTATTGACAAAGGATGATTCAACTGAGATAGTAAAGGTGCATTGTGTAACTTTCCTGGTGGGGTGGAGGGTCCGTCAGATGCTTTTCACCATGGAGATGCTATTGCTTTGTCTGGAATGTTTTTACCTTCCTAGAGATCTGTGTAAAGACGACCACACTCACAGTCACAATGCCTGTTTTCCTTGGTATTTTTCAGCTATAAAACCACCTGTAATTGAATAAATGTAAGTTAGATCTGTTTAATGTCACGCTGTGGAACATTCCAGGCAGAGCAATCACATATCCATAGAAACAAGCAGCTGACGGACCCTCCATCCGAAAAGTTACACAATGCACCTTAAACTAAAAAATACGCGCTGCAAATATGGAAAAGCCCAATTCACAATTCTTTATGTGCATCTTATAATGAAAATGAATTTGCATTACTCTATATTATATTTCATCATTAAAGGAATTTCTACTCTCTATACAAAAATAAATAAATATAGCAAAGCATAGTTCATTGTCATACTTAAACCAGGGGCCTTTGGAAAAGAGTCAAAGCGTCAAAGGTTTGGACCACGCCCTCTCATATAACGTTTTTACTACTTTTTACATTTTATACGCATACAGGAGACATCACATATATGAAGTAACATAACTTAAAACTCAAAATCCTCAAAGTAGCCACCCTTTGTTTTGTATATTAGATGTGTAGAAAATAGTAAAATAAATAAATACATAAATAAATACATTGGATGAGACGGCGTGTACCAAACTTTTGACTGTAGTTTTGATTGTAGTTTGCATCTTTTATGCTTTGTAGAATAGCCAAACTACATCAGCAACCCTAAGCATTCAAATTTTAATTTCACTTTCTTTCAATGACCACAACTGTTCTATGTACTACTATATATTTTTGTTATCTTGCAAGGTAATGTAATGTGCATTCTTTGAATTATTTGATAACATAAATGTATTGAAAGTCAGATTTTGTATTTGACATTGTAATATTCATAAAAGTTCTGGGATTTTGTAAATGAACACTTTGTCACAATATTTTAAATAAATATTATGCATGTATATTATTAGCTTTTTCATATATTCCATAAAGCAGGCTATCTTAATATAGGGAACTATTATGGACATATGGTTGGGTCATATTGAGTAAAATTCTGCATGTATCTATTAAAAAATAAATTGATAAATAAACGTTAGCAACCTGTTTTTGTACATATTTAAATCTATGTTTCGCAATACATTTTAGCTTAAATCAATTTGAATAGAGTTATTTTTAACTATAACTAACAGACCAGAGGTAAGTATAATTACATTTGTGCATTTTATTTCATTAATGACATCGAGGGCCACTTCAACATCCCACTGAAAATATACTAGCCTGTTATTTTAGTCCACTGACCCACATCTGTATATTAACTGTAAATAAAGTGAAACACTATGTAATAGTGATTGCGTTCATCACTGCTCCTTCTTTGTCATTGACTCGGGGACTTCATTTATTACAGTAAACAAGAGGAGCATCCATCCCCTCCATTACGACATGCAATTATCAGAGACTATTGATGAACATGTCAAGAGTGTGGCCAGTGGGCATCAGTCAGTGTCTGTGTGTGCACAGCACGTCACACACTCCGTCCTTCTCTGTCCACATTTATGACAGCGATACTGAAAACGGCTGAAATTACTGCACGAATTACAATGGACAAACTGTAAGTGATTTGTGTGCCGACTAGAAACTACGACAGCAACTAAGAATCGTTTTTGCTGAATTGATTGTTCAATGTATTGATCTATTTCAACTCAATTAACCCTGATACGTATTTGATGCAGCCCAGAGAGAAACACTTCATGTGAATGTGATGATGTGGCTACAGTAAATTGCAGAATTTGAGAAAATGTAAAATTTAAATGAAAAACATGGGCATTTTCATATTCCAAGTCTGAAAATAGGCAACTATGTGTGCAGTCTGTAAAAAAAAGAATTAAAATATGACATTTGTGCAGTGGCATCAATGTGCTCTATAGAGTTACATATTCTTAGTGTTTTTCTTAGTGTACTTGGAAACAAACTCATAACATTTGGCATAAGACATATTAAATAATATAAGAATATCTTTATCAGTTAATGAAATATTTAAGGATAAGAGGGAATTTAAAGTTCTACTATGTAACATTTCTGGTTGGGGGTTGACCACGTGCTTGTGATTAAACTTATCTCCATGAAAAAAGAAGGTGATGCCGAAAATTAAGTCAAAAGTCAGATCTGCGGAGAGGCAATCCTCATTTGGAAGAGGAATGGATTTTTTTTGTTTTCTGGGCAATAAAAGTACTAATAAAGAATAGAATGATAGTTTAATGTCATACTGTGGAACATTTCAGATAAATCAATAAGATCTCTATGGAGACAAGAAGGTAGTGAATCCTCCACCAGAAAAGTTACATGGTGCACCTTTAAATGACTATGAAAATGGATTGTGTTTGTGATAACCTTGTAGTGTCTTATGTGCCTTAGAGCGCCTCCCTGTGGCCTAGTGAAGTAATCATCTGTTGCACTGCCCTCGCTGCAGGGCGAGGATGTATTTTTAGCCAGAGCTCCATCAGGACAGCTTCAATTATGAATGGATCCTGATGCAGATTCATCAGTGACCTCTGGGGGGCCACCTGCGCACACTCACACACATTCATGATAAATCAGCAACGTCTCCTGCAAAGATTATTCATTATAACATAAAAGTTGACTTTGTGTTTTGGGGACAAATAGTGTTGCAGTCAAGGCCTCATCAAGCAAGTCCATAGAACAGATTTTTTACATTTTAGAGTTAGTTAAAGGTGCATTGGGTAACTTTTCTGGAGATCAAATACTTCTCTCCATGTACATGTTATTGCTTTGTCTAGAATGTCCCACAGTATGCTAAGCTTTCTCTCTTCATGGAGACCAAACCAGGCCAAGTTACAGATCAGATCCGCTCACAGTCAGAATGCCTGTTTTTCTACATATTTTTTAGCAATAAAACCACCTGTAATTTAATACATGTAAGATAGAGCTGTTTAATGTCATACTGTGGAACATTCCAGGCCGAGCAATATGCATAGAAAAAAGCAGGTGACGGACCCACAACCAGAAAGTTACATAGTGCACCTTTAAGATAGAATCAGCACCAAAACTAGGGCTTAGTCGTAACATGTTACCATTACCCAAAAGTTGGTAATGTTATTAAGAAACTACCACAGATAATCTCCATTCTAATCTCTGCAGTGATAAAAATGAACAAGGATCAAGGACATTGCAATTAAATGGGGTCTTGAATACAAAACCAGTGTCTCTTTCAACCAATTTACCGAAAAGCGTAAGCAAGTTTAGAGGACGATCGATGATTCTTTGTGATTCTACTGCATGTTGCCATTGGTGACGAAGTGTGAAGCATTCAGCAGTGCACAACAACACACAGTTTGTAACATTCTAAACTACATACGCACAAGGTCAACAAGAGTCTGAGCTGTCCAATGTTCTAATCAAGTTTTTGTTCCGAAGTGAAATTTCAAACCACTTTTCTAGAATGTTTCATTAGTTTCTTCGCTGCGTTTCAAAGTCTTGTAAATTCATAGTTTTAAATCATACGTAAATCATGTAAACTTGCACACTGCCACCATAATGCTCAAAGACGATATTTTCTCAGCAGATCAGCTTGCCAATTGTATTTCCTCTCGGGGAACCTCTCGGGGATCTTAATTTTCCGAAAATCTTGGATGCACCTCTCCAGCTCCTCCTCCACGGTCAGCTTCTCTTTCACCGGCCTCTTCTTGGAACTGCCGGATTCTCGGATCAAATCGCTCTTTCTCCGCGGTTCGGATTTCTGGAGCATGGCCACGGGACCCTTCTTGATGGGTCTATCCAGGGTTTGGACGTTGGTGTGGGGGTGCTGCTGGGGGCGTGCGACGGGCCCACAGATGACAGTTTCCTGGGGTGAGCCAACCTCGGAGTTGCTTTCGGAGCTGGAGGTGGAGAGGTCGTTGATGGAGGTGCCACTTTCGCCCTCTCCGTCGCCCTTGTGGTTCTTACAGCAGCAATCGCACGGAGGGGAGGACCAGCGGGAGGGGCCACCTGGGAGCGAGAGGAAAAAGGAGAGTTTGAGTGATTGGTTTAAAGAGGATTCAAATGTTTGCCGTGAGTAAAATAAATCAGGGTTGCTAGATTTCGCTAAAGAAACAACAAAGTGTGTCAAAAGAATAAGTCATCTCAGACTCACAACCCCAACTAAAAAGCGATTTATCTTACATTTCTTTCACAAATACCTTGAAAAACATGTAAATGGTAAATGGTCACATTTTTATATGCACTTTTCCACCTTCAAGGCACTCAAAGCACTTTACATTCAAGGAACCACTCACCCATTCACACACACATTCATACACCAGGAGACACTGGGGCGAGATGGGTTAAGTGTCTTGAACACACAACGACAACATTTATCTGTGGGAGATGAACCAACCTGTGGATATGACCGCTCAACCAATTATGTTTCTGTCGAGAGCAGGATTCGAGCCGCCAACTTTCAGATCAGTGGGCAAACGCTCTGAGGCACTGCCATCCTGTTTTCTAATTAGCCTATCCACAAACTTGCTTGACTTAGACATAGTTTAATTTGTGCTTTTTATTTCATTAATGCCATAATTTGGAACATTCTGAACAAAGCAATATGATTTCTGTGGCGATAAGCAGTTTGTGGACCCATCACCAGAAAAGTTACTTAGTGGACCTTTAATACTGAACAGTTTGGGACTTCAAAGGCACATCTCAGGAGCAAGTTTGTACAAAAAACTCAACAAATTAATAAGCAACTTCCACAGCATAGTTTTAAAGTGGACTTGGCAACTATGAAATACTTTTTTTGCAGACTTGCCTCATTATTTGGTTCACTCCTTTGCCACAGTCAATGCATGTACACACATATACTGAAAAATGAATGTATACAGTAAATGCTGACAACAGTGTAAAGTGGGAACACCATAATTAGCCTCTTATAGTGTAATACATGTACCCAATATATCTCTCTCTTAAACCGTCATCATGAATAACTACCTCTTTATGCTATTCTACTTTATTTTCTTTTTACTTGTACATATATACTTGTATAATTATGCCTTACTTGACACCAGTCTCGTCTATTTTTGATTAGAAGTTATTATTACCGCTGATATTTTTTGTCTTTATTATAATATACTGTGATGTGTGAGCTACTGTGTCCAAGTAATTTCTCTAGTAGATCAATAAAGTTTGTCTGTTTAAGTCGAACTACCCCCTTGGTATTCACAAAGGAAATCGATATGCTTCATGTTTCCATTTCTGCACCCAACCCAAACACAGTAACATCAGCTGTTACATAAACCCTTTAGCTGACAACTAGTGATGGGACTTTTGGCTCTTTCATGGGATCTGAATCTTTTGGATCAGTTCACTTCAAAGAGCAGCTTAAAAGGCTGACTCTTTTATATTTTATTATATGACAGAAGCCAATTTGAGAACTCATCATTATCTAAAAACTATTCACAGTGAGAAATGACCAAGGCCCAGATGAGTTTAAAATGGCTCAAACAGAGTGGGAGTGTGTTTATCCATTTAAATTATATTATTAGACAAAAAAAAAAAAAAAGTTGCACTACAATAATAAAAATTAAAATACTCTCATTATGACGCCAAATATTTTTTATTTTATTTTTTTGTGCACAAAGCTCTCACTCATGTTACCTACTCTTCTGTGCTGATTCTTGTGTTGGTTTAGGGTTAATCAGTATAAAAATTATAAATAAAAAGATTCAGTTCTTTTTAAAAATCCAAGATCCATTCCAAACATTCACGTTAACGAACATCCCTAAAATCACATTACTACTGACAACAGACAACAGTCGTAGTCGTTTCTAAGACAGAATAAAACGAAGTATGACACTGACAGTCAAATAATTACTCAGTCTTCTAGTATACACAGTATTACCTGTCACAACTTTCAAGTAAAATTGAAGTCCTAATATTGAGTTCTCAAATATTAGAATTAGAATAATTTGACTATTTGTTATTCATTACTCAATCCCTGGTGTTAGAGCTATATTTACACACCTCAGTACGTGGCTTAGTCATCAGGAGCATTCAAAGAGAGAGAATGAGACAGTAGCACAAAGAAGGTAAGAAATTAGCATGGCAGCTTGGAGAGGGTGAAAGAGGAGACACTGAGAGGCACACAAAAGCTAAAAGATAGCTCATGCCAAACGGCAACAGACAGTGACACAACATCAGGAACAGACTGGCGTGGATCCAATGCAGTGCTGAGGGGAGCTGAGGCTTCAACACACTGGATTGGACTGTCCAGAGAGGCTTCTATAAGATCTTTGAATGGAAAACTGTTACGCTTAGAATGTCTGACAGCAGAAACATTGTAAGATATGGTATAAAAGTTTGTGTTGCAAAAATGAGAAAATTATGCAATCATTCCTCAGCCAGACGTTGCGAAAGAAAAAAGTGGTATCAAATTGCTAGCCATTGCGTTAAGTTAATGGTCACGGTCACATTTTTATATAGTTTTTCTCCAACTGAAAGCACTTTACAGCAAGGAACCACTCACCTATTCACACATACAGTCATATGCCGGTGTTTGCAGACACTGGGGTGAAGTGTCTTGTTCAAGGACAAAACGACTGTATTCATCATCTGTGGAAGCTGGAATCACATTGGTGTGATTCAACCAATGATGTTTATGTCAAGACCGGGATTGGAACCGCTAATGTTCAGTGGACAAACACATCTTTTCTTTGGTTGTGTTTCATGGGCTACAGGACACAGAGGAGGGGCACTTTTGTCCTGAGTGCTCTTACGCCCCTCACAGTGCACAATCTGCTGACCCTACCTGACCTCCTGTTAAACTGCACTGAGACCTTTGCTTGACTTATTGTGAATTGAATTGCCCCTCGGAGGGCAATTAAGTTATATTGATTCTCCAAAGTACTGCCCCATTTTGTGTGTAAGTCCCAACAACAATCCCAACAACATTCATTTCTAAGGTCTAGTCTATGGGGTTCAATTTTGTACATTTTGTGTATGTTTGTTGGTGCGATTCCCCCTTTCCCTCTTTTTGTCTCCATCAAGTCAACGGGCAAGACACATTTTTGGTTCTTTGTTGCAGAGTGTCTTGAGAGCCAGTGAAGTATATTCACATTAAAGAAAATCCTATTTCAGAATATGAAGCCATTATGTAGAGAGCGAAAGATTACACAAAGGTGGCACTGCAAATGTCTGAAAGTAGAATATTAAATATAACAAACATTAAACTGATCAACTGACAATGTTGACTTAGCAAATGGCTGTGATTTTTTTCAGTACTTCCCAGCTTATAAGAGCAAGTCTAAAAGTACCAAACCCCCACTTCTCTCAAACGCTTTGTTGTCCTTGTAATTGAGGTACCACCAACTGGTCAAGCCATTTCCAATTGAGCTGACCTTCTTTTAGATAACCTGCTTCTTCACCAGCTGCTATAGAGACCTGACTTTTACCAGCAGAGCGGTGTTAAAATGTCTCTGGCTTTTGGTCAACAACAGATCCTACCAGTGCTACATGCTATAATGAGACAGCGGACCACATTTCCAGATAGCAATCAGTGTAGCTCAGCATAAAGGGAATACTGTGCAGCGAGTGTCAGAGGATCGGAGCACCTCTCGAGAACAGGAAGCTACCATTTATATTTCATGTTAACCTTGTCAATTATTTAAGTGCCGTCTACTGCCCACGGACAGTTTTTTTTTTTATCGGAAAAATTGCGACCATTGAGGAAAAATGTACCCTCACTAAACCAAGTCATACTACATTGGCGCAGTTATAAATGATTATTACCTTTCGTTTCGTAAGCTCATTTGAGTAATGCGTGTTATAAGCTTTTGACAGTTTCCACCCACTGCTGCCTGGGTTAAAGCAGTAGCAGCAGTAGCAGCAGTAGCAGTGAGGCTTGCACAGTGTGGTAATGAAATAAACATCACCTATCAAAGCCAGTGACACAAGTGGAGCACAACATTGGCTCACCGCGACCAGGAAGCAACTCTTTAATTAGACTACACTGAAAAAACACAACTTCAGTGCATGTTTGGAGCTCATGTATGCACACAACAGGGACTATACCATATGTAGGTCTAATGTTCTTTGATTGTTCCGGATTTGGAAATGTGTTTACAACTTGGTAATAGTTATAGATTAATGATAATAGCTATACATTAAAGGGTGCATGTTACATTATTTTCTGATTTGTGTTATAATGTTGTTTCCTCGTCATAAACATATCCAGGGTTGTGTTTTGTTTCATTAATGCATGTTTAACTCACAGACCCAGCATATTTAGGCTGAGTTCTTCGATCAGACTGAAAACTGTTCCAAGTTGTGATGTCATGTGGTAATACAGGAAGTGCTCCATAGTGTTTTTAAACTCCATACACCTTCACTAGAATCATTTGGATAATTTCAGCCCTGGATTTGTCAATCTTTGCTAAACAAAAGGTAAGAGGTAGGTGTTAACAACGACTACATGACATCACAAGGTGGAACAGAGTAGTTTGAGCTTTGGAGATGTAGACAGACTAATAATAAAGGGTTACTCAAACGTGTGTGAATGAAACAAAACACAACTCCAGGTATGTTTTTGATGAGGTAACAACATTCTAACATGGCTTAAAGCTCACAAGTCCATTTTGTGTAATATAAGACCATTAATTATTCTTTAAGCATGCAGAAGGACTTGCATAATGAATATATGATTATTAAAAATGATTCAGGCTTAGTATTGTAAAAGTTTCTGTTATAGTCTATTCACCTCACACCTCAAAGTTAAAGCAACTGATGGTGGCAATACATCTGCATAATTCCATGGTGTGCACTATTGTAGCTAAAGGAAAAATATTTCCATGGAGACAAGCAGAAGGAGGTCCTCCTCCAACCCAAATAGCAGCCAGTTTTGAAATGCAAGCCTGTTCAACGCCAGAAGGCATGATTTTCAACGTTTTTCAGTGCAAGTGGGTAAAAAGGTATTCATTTGCCTAAAGAGTTCCATGATGAGGCCTAAAGGTTCCATATTATGCAAAATGGTTTCTTGTGAGATTCAAGGCATGTTATAATGCTGTTACCTCAAAAACAGTTCACACATGTTTCAGTAACCCTTTATTATTTAGTCTGTCTACATCTCCACAACTACCTGTGTTTTTAGTTCTGTAGAGACAGGCAACTCCAGGGCTGAAATTATCCATATATGAAGGTGTATGGAGTTTAAGAACACAGTGGAGCACTTTGTATATTTTCACATGGCATCACAAGGTGGAACAGAGTGTTTTCTGTTTGAGAGAAGAACTCAGCCTAAATATGCAGGATTTGTGTGTTAAATATGTGAATGACACAAAACACTCCAGGTATGTCTGAGGAAACAATATAACATAGGTAAGAAAATAGCGTAATATTGGCCTTTTAAGAATCAAAACATAACACCCTAAAGCTGTATAAAAAAGACTACCAAGACATTGCTGTATACTACAAAGGTTTAGAGTGTCAGTGATGTAGAGGTATTACAGGACATTGAGCCATTCAGAACCATACGTTGCTAAACCAATACAGTACCACATGAAGACTGTATAATCACACAGACACTACTGCAAATAGAACCTTATCAGTTTACAGATGATTTTTGAGTCTCTTCCAACAGGCAGTTAATTAATGTCACTGAGTAAACCATTGTTGTTGTGATTGATGAGATGCAGGGCTGTAATTGGTGTTTGAAAAATGGCTTGACTCCAGAGAATTGTTAAATTTACAGTTTACCAAAGCTGTCAGTCTAAATAAATTACCCCATTCAGATGTTTAAAGCTCAAAAATACTGACATGACAGTTAGAGTGTGCGCCGATGCTACATACCGAGATCTTTTGGTAACTGTACGCTATCTTCACTATTCAGATCTTAAAGTGCCAATTAGATTACTCCTTTTATTAAAACACACTTAAAGGTCATTATTTTAAGATTTTACTAAAAAAATTATAATTCTTTTCCCACTTTGGCCATTTTTTCTAGGTTTAAAACTCCTTTATGTGCACAAAAATGATTTTTCTGAAAAAAACACCATTATTTTGTTGAAAGAATGTTTAAAATATCGAAAAAAATGTGTTTCTTTTGTGTAAATTGTGATGGACTTTCAAACAGAATTCTCCTAGCCCAGGGGTCGGTAACCCGCGGCTCCAGAGCCGCATGTGGCTCTTTCATCGTTCTGTCGTGGCTCCCTGTGACTTTGGAAAATAATAATGAGTATTTAATTACATTGTATTTTTATTTTAGTTTGTTCGTTTTTAAATGTAAATCTAAAATTGTAGATAATGGTACTCTTGTAACATTTAAATAAAAAGTTTTTAATATTTTTGTCGCTCAAAACATGCGTCAAAGCCGCCGATGTGCACCACCCTGCACACACTGGCAGTCCGGACTTACCGCACCTACATCAGCAGTATGATTTTCAGCCCAATGATGATAAATCCAAGAAAAGAAAAGTTTCTGAAGAAAACAGAGCGCTTAATGCTACGTGGGCAGATTCATTTGCTTTCATGGCTGATGACACTGGTACACGCGGTACACGCGATAAAATGATGACGGAACACAGAAGCAGACGCATTTTTAGTTCGCTGCGGGTGGATAATTTAAGTTTGGATTTTTATTTCCTACGAGGAGGACTCAAATAATAATGTGTTTAATGCAGCTTTGCGCACATTTGTTTACATTATACAGAAGCGAAACTTAAAACCACATGGCTCATTTGCATAAACTATTAGCCCTGAAAAAAAAGCTCGCTCCTTGTGCCGCTGATGCGGTCAGCTTCTGTCAGTTACTTATGTTGGTTGCTTCTTATGTTGGTTACTGTTGTGATGAAAAGACTGAAAGGTAAATAATTCTCTTAAGACTCGCGCTTATGAGCTGTAGTGGAGGATGGTGCACTAGGCCATTTTCTGGGAGTTGTAGTTTTGCCTGTTGTTCCCCTGGTTAGCACAGGTTTAGATGTCAAAAGGGTTTTGTGGCTCTGGGTGTTTTCTTTTCTGTGGGAGACGGTCCAAATGGCTCTTTGAGTATTTAAGGTTGCCGACCCCTGTCCTAGCCTGATGTCTCTAAAATAGAACTACAATACAACTACAGTACACTTCCTGTCATTTTCAACATATTTTTCAACTTCTCCTCTGTAATTTTTACTTTATTTGGTGGGATAATACCTGTTGTGAATATAAATTATAGTTTTACACCAACCAAAAAGCAGTTTGTGAAGAAAATTACAGAAAGTTTTATTTTAGAGTCACACTAGGGAGAATATCTTCCAAAAGATCTACACAATTTACATGCAAGAAACCTATTTTTTTATGATACTTTAAAAATATTTCAACAAAATAAAGGTGTTTTCTTGTCATTTTATTTGTCAAACAATAATTCCTGTGTACATTAGAGGAGTTTTGATCCAGTGTACAAGATGGTTGCTAGGTAACAGTTATGGAATTTCCCTGTGTTGTCATAATTTACAACCAGGAAGTAAAAACTGAAACCTAAAAAAACGACCAAACTGGGAAAGAAAGATTAAAATGTTTTGATGAATCTTAAATATAACGATCTTAAAGATGCATTACTTTTCTGGTGGAGGGTCCGTCAAAAGCTTTTCTCCATGGAGATGTTATTGCTTTGTCTGGAATGTTTCACAGTATGGCTTTAAACTCTTCATGGAGACCAAACCAGACCAAGTTATAGGTCAGCTCTGTGGAGAGACGACCCCACTCACAGTCAGAATGCCTGTTTTTTTTCTAGGTATTTTTGAGCTATAAAACCACCTGTAACTGTAAGGGAGAGCAGTTTAATATCATTTCCATAGAAACAAGCAGGTGACGGAAGCTCCACCAGAAAAGTGACACAATGCATCTTTAACTGTAGCTTAGTAAAATGTGTAGTCCAACCTGTCATAGGAACTTGAAGTCCAGTGACAAATAAATCACAAAGTCTTTCTCTGCTAACAAATGCTCTGACTGTAATATTCCCATGCTTGGTGTATAATTGAATCATGATCAGCACTTTGGATGCTTCAAAGCAGTACAGTCAGATGGTGAAATGGAAGCAGCAGTGCGCTAGCTGTAGCCTCACAAACAATTAGCATTTGGCATTTCCCAGAGGACACATTAGTATGCACTGTGGATGCATCACACCACAGTCAGCCATGTTTTCTCTACAAAACTATTTTTAAGAAGAAAATTTAGAGATTTCAAAAGGTATAAACATGAATGCAGTAAGATAAATGCTATTGTTCATGATGCACTATGTGGCTTTTCCGTTGGGGGTCCGTCACTTGCTTGTTTCTATGGAGATGTCATTGCTCTGCCTGGAATGTTCCACAGTATGACATTAAACAGCTCTATGTTACATTTATACAATTACAGTTGGTTTCATAGCTTAAAAATACCTAGAAAAACAGGCATTTTGATTGCTAGCGGGGTCACCTCTCCACAGATCTGACCTGTAACTGTAACTTGGTCTGGTTTGGTCTCCATGATGATAGAAAGGTTTAATGCCATACTTTGAAACATTCCAGACAAAGCAATAACATCTCCATGGAGAAAAGCATTTGAGGGACCCTCCACCAGAAATGTTACACAATGCACCTTGAACTACACAAGTTATTTTCCTGTATGACAACATTTATCGCCATGGCAACAGTCTGAAATCCCTGTATAGGTTGTGTTCACATTCTAGAATTGGATTGGTCATTATTGCAGATGGAGGGCAGGGGCCTATGGAAAATGTAGGTTTTGATGATTCTCAAATTTTGACTTAATTTGGTGGGATAATACCTGCTGTAAATAGAAATTAGAATTTTACAACAATCATGAAACAATTTGTGAAAACAAGCAGAAAGTATGTTACAGATTACAGAAAGTGCAGAGTTCTATTTTAGAGATTTTTTTCCATATTGATGACATCACACTAGCAAGAATTCTACCAAAAGTTCGGCACAATTTACCTGTAAGAAATACATTTTTTCTGAACCTTTAAACATTATTTCAACAAAATAACGGTGTTTTCTTATTTGTCAACTATTACTTTCTGTGCACATTAGAGGAGTTTTTTAATCTACTAAATGGTTATGGTAACAGTTATGGAATTCCCTAGTGTGATATCATGATTTCTAACCAGGAAGTACAATTTTTAACCTAAAAAATGGCCAAACTGGGGAAGAAAATGTCAAATTTGTATAAAAATCTTAAATATAATTATCTTAAGTGTGTTTTAGTAAAAAATAGTAATGTAACTCGTCATATGCACTTTGCGCTGTTTCCAAATAATCCACAAATGTTACAGTGTTAAGTCTTTTCAACAGACAATCATCGTGTGTTTGGGTTAGATTAATGGCACTATAGTTTGTGAATTTTTGTTTTCACTTTTGGTCATTTTGTGCCAGTTTTTTGTTTCAGCCTAGCCAGGTCGTGTAATTCTACCAAAACATTCAAACCTGTTCTCCAGTTCAGTGTTTTCGAAATGTTGTGATGTCACATGAACCCAACCTATTTTCTTCCTCTGATTCACAAAATCTACTCATAAAGAAAACCATTACAAATACCCCCCGGTGCACTGGCGTCTTGTAGAGAGGGCGTCCATTTTCCTGTCAATCAAACCGAGAGCAGCTTGGCTTTTTCTCAGAGTGGTCCAACTACAAGTCAAGAGCTACATGAATGGTCAATTAGTGAAGAAGTGAATTATACTGACTCTGAGTAAAATAGGCCCACACCAATTTGGAAATCTGCTACAACTATTGACAGGTGACATAAATAATGCAGACTAATAAGAGTGGAATTTGCATTTGGTAAATAAAAAATAAACAGGATTTTGTTTGAACCTGCAAAGTACAAAGCAAGCAAGATTAACAGTCCAAAAATGAAATGTTGACTTTAGAGGTCCTATATTACGCAGAATTGACTCTTGTGAGCTTTAAGTCATGTTAGAATGTTGTTTCATTCACACATGTTTGAGTAATCTTTAATTATTAGTCTACATCTACATCTCCAAAGCTCAAAATGCTCTGTTGCACCTTGTGATGTCATGAAGCGGTCGTTTTCAAGTGAACAGCTACTACTTTTTATCTTTAGTTAGATAGATGATTCTAGTGAAAGTGTATGGAGTTTAAAAACACAGTGGAGCGCTTCCTGTATTACCACATGACATCAGGGTGGAATGTAGTGTTTTCTGTTTGAGAGAAGAACTCAAGTTTGTGAATGAAACAAAACACAGCTCCAGCGTCAAGAACATCAGAACATGGATCAGAAAATCGTGTATATTGGGCTCTTTAAATGAAAAAAAAAAAGTTATGTCTCCCTTTTTCTATTTACTATTTTTTTGTAAATCTAAAGCCAATAATTTTATTTCAAGCCGATTATTTCAATATTTAACACTTTATATTGAAAATGGAAAAAATAGACACTGGGTCGCAGAACATCTCCGAAACGGCTCTTCAGTATTTTAAGTAACTACATAATAGACAGGATATTGGTTGACTCTTGTTACGCTAACTTATCTGCTAGTTTCAATTTAATTTAATCGCGTTATCTCAATTTCTAACCATGACATGACGCAATGAAGGAGTCCCACGCTTGTACCCACTTTGTCTCGTTTTCAAACTGGCTCCTGTAGCTTAGACATCGTTGGTATAAATGTGTTTTGACAGCTGTCGAGATGTCAGATACTGCTCTCTAGAACTTCAATTGAAATTTCACACTTTTTGAACTCGCGCAATAAAAGGAACACAAACTGAGCAAGTGTATTACCATAATGTACTGTTGCTACGGTTACAAATGAGAAAACTTGCCGTGAGTCAGGGTTGCGTGCTGTGGTGTAACCTTGTATATCTAAACAATAGCTATTAGTCAAATTGTTGCTATAATTCTTTGAGATTATGTCTTTTAGCATAAGAGATGAATGGACCAATTATTTCCGGAAAACAAGCATCTTATCTCAATTTATTAGAGATTCCAAGATAATTAGCTGTATGATCCCGCAGAGGTTGTGTTTCCATTATAATGAAAGGGGTTTAACAATGCTCTGTTCCACCTTGTGATGTCATGAAGCAGCAGTTTTCAAGGTAACAGCTCCTTTTACCTTTGTTAAGTAGAGATGGGAAATTCCAGGGTTGAAACTATCCAAACAATTCTAGTGACAGCGTATGGAGTTTAAAAACACATTGGAGCACTTCGGTATTACCGCATGACATCACAAGGTGGAACTGAGTGTTTTCAGTTTGAGAGAAGAACTCATAAGCTGTGTGTTTTAGCAACTGAGATAAATGAACCAATTATGTCTGGAACACAAGCATCTTATCTCAGTTTATTAGAGATTCCACGATAATTAGCGGTATGATCCTGCAGAGATAGCGTGTCCAGTAAAATTAAAGCGGTTTGAATAAGCTGAGTCTGTAAGCTGTTGAATGACTTAAGAAATAAAGAGGTTAACATAGAAATTAGAATGCATTGTCCCAGAGCCAGGATCAAAGCATTTAATCATCAACCTGCTTTGTGGCAAGTTTTAGTGTTCGATGAGCTGATTGTGGAGGTATAAGCCAGCTCATTTAAAAGTGTTGAGAATGTTTATTTCATCAACAAAAAATGCACGGAGAATGAAAAGTAGGTCTGTTTGATTTAAACTGGGGATGTAACGATATCAAAACCCCTCGATACGATATTTTCAAGATATGCCTCTCACGGTTTAATATTTATTGCGATATTTTATGGAGGTTTCCAAAATTGTGAATGTGCTACTTTTTCCTTTTGAAAGCCTCAGAAAAGCCTTGAGAAACCTTTGGTATTGTAGAAGAATTAAGATGTAAAAGTGCTTAATAACAGTTATTTCCTCATGTAGTCTACACTGACAACACCAAAGGATCATGGTCTATGTAGTTCCCTCTGTTTTTTAGCTATTGCTGCACCATGGCAACGCAAGGCAAGTTTATTTGTATAGCACAATTCATACACAAAGTAATTCAAAATGCTTTACAGAAAAAGAAACACGTTACAATCACAAAGACACACATTCAAATCACCATAACTATGAATTTAAGCAAAGACACTTGGAATTCGATATATTGCCATGGCCCATGATATTATTGTGAGACTTTTGACGATACTATATCACGATATTTCAGTTGTTACATGTGTATTGTAAACATGTGGTAAATGTACCGAGAATACATAATCAAAATACACATTCTGAGTAACTGTATTGCTGTACAGTTTCTATTTCATTTGGTGGTATTCAGAATAGGGATGTAACAATAATCAAAATATCGTAATATCGTATCATCAAAAGTCTCGCAATTCTTCCGTCGTTGCAGCGGCTTCCTGTTCATTTTTTAATTGATCTGAAGATTTTATTGTTTGCTTTTAAAGCTTTGAACGGACTGGCTCCATAATACATCTCGGACCTCATCCAGATTTACACCCCTGCACACGCTCTGAGGTCCGAGGGCCAGTTCCAGCTCGTGGTGCCTAAGACGAGACTTAAAACCGGGGGGACGGGACCATCTCTGTGGCCAACCCCAAGCTCTGGAACACTCTGCCCCCCCCCCCCCCCCCCCACCCCAACGACCGAACAGCCCCCACAGTGTCTTTTAACACCGTGTCAGTTGTGTGGTCCTGTGTGTCTTTTATTTATTTACTGTTTTTATTTATTTTATTCTTTTTAGTACTGCTTTTATTGATTTATTTTTATTATTTTTAATCATTGATTTTATTATTATTTATCTATTTTATTATTCTTTTATCTATAGTTTCTATTATTATATTTTCCTTTTGTCTGGATCATAATTGTGCTGACTTTTTAGAGTTTAGATTTTTACATTGTTATGTGAAGCACTTTGGAAACTGACTTGTTTATAAAATGTGTTATACAAAAAATGTTTTTAGATTGTATTGGAATAATATCGTGGGCTGTCACAACATATTGGATCACATTGTTTTGGTGCAGTAACAGCTAAAAAACAGAGGAACTACATGGACCATGATCCTTTGGTGTTGTCACTGCAGACTCCATGAAGAAATAACTGTTATTAAGCACTTTTCAATCTTAAGTCTTCATATTATAACAGTACCAAATGCTTTTTCAAGGCTTTTAAAAGGAAAAAAGTAGCATATTCACAATTTTGTAAGCCTCCACAAATATCCCAATAAATATAGTACCGTGAGATACCATCCATCCATCCATTTTCTCCCGCTTAATCCGGCTGGGTCGCGGGGGCAGCACGCTGCCCATTACTCTGTGCACCAGACCCAGACCCCTATGAACCCCTCTGCAGGTGGTGAGCCCACAGGAGGGAGGAATTCCTTGACGGTCCTTGATTGTAAACTGTTCATAGGAGTGTTGCATGTTTTTGGTTGATGGGGGGAAACCGGAGTACCCGGAGGAAACCCATCCAGACACGGGGAGGAAACATGCAAACTTCACACAGAAAGGCTCGGGCGACCCGGGGATCGAACCCGTAACCTTCTTGCTGTGAGGCATGAGTGTTGCCACTCAGCCACCGTGCCGCCACCGTGAGACACATAACGATATCCAAATCTCTCAATACGATAATTTCACGATACCTTGAGATACATATTGTGAAATTATCGTATTGAGAGATTTGGATATCGTTACATCTCTAATTCAGAGTACAGTTACTTTTCTAAATTCATAGGAATACTTTGTTGTATTTGATTACACAATTTAGGCCTCAAACTGATAAATAAACATGTAACAAACACAAACAAACACAAAGCTGTTTCAATCCAATGTTGAAACAGCTTTGTGTTTATATATATATATATATAAAAAAAAAATATATATATATATATATATATATATATATATATATATATATATATATATATATATATATATATATATATATATAGCATTATGCAGTCATGTAAGTATTTTAATATGCATGGTAGCCTTTGTTGCATTATCTATTTATACCCCCCATGTTAAGAGGTCACGCTTCCCTCTCGGCTCCTGTCTTGCTCATGGGCACACATACAGTATAGCCTATATATATAAGATGACGGCTGCGTTGTGTTCTGTGTCTGCGGGCTTCTGTATCCTCTCTCATCTCCTCCATGTTGCGTTAGTTGCTCCGGGCTAGCTTTCAGTTCTCAGTGACTTTGGCCTTGGATGTATTATGGGAATGCTGAGGGCCAGGCTCCTGAGGGCGGGTGTCAGGTGGGGTTTTCCTCCATGTCACTGAACCTGTCACGAGGCCCCAAACACCTCTGGTCAACATCAGTCACTACACATACTCAGCCCTGTACTGCTAGTATACAGTGTGCAACTATGTGATTCATCCTATCTAATTTTACGGCTTTTCCAGTCTGGTGAGCTACACTATAATGGCTGTCACATGATATTATGGGAATGCAATGTCATGTGGGTGGAGATACATGGGCTCCAGACAGTGTTGGTTATGTATTGATCTAAGCAGAGACCTTCGCCAGACTGTAGTTGTACACTGAAGTGCGTGGATGGTTTTTCAGACAGTCTCCAGTGAGTTATTGGACTAGAAGTAGTAATAAAAAATGCGATTAAAGAGCCTATACTACACTATTCTCTGATCTGTTATAATAGATCTGTTTAGGCTGAGTTCTTTTCTCAAACAGAAAACACTCTGTTGCAAATTGTGATGTCATGTGGTAATACAAGACTTTTTTTTTTTTTTTAACTCCACATACCTTCTCTAAAATCATTTGGATAATTTCAGACCTGGAATTGCCAATCTCTACTGAACTAAAAGTAAAAGGTAGCTGTTAATATGAAAACTACCGCTCCAAGACACAGAACAGAGCATTTTAAGCTATGGAGATGTATGGAACGAAACAAAACACAACTTCAGGAGTGTTTTTGATGAGGTAACAGGATTATAACATGCTTTAAAGCTCATTTTTGTGTAATATATGACCTTTAAATAATATGTTTGAGCGGTCATTTACATATAATATTCCAGGACTCACAGCATGGATGGTCTAAGCATTTAATTTGATGTGCAAGTCTCAAAGGAGCGTTTGGACAGTACAATTTCCCTCTATTGTCTTCTTAACAATGAGTATACTGCACTTCATATCAACACCTTTTATTGTTGCTTTCCAGTTTTATGCATTATTCATTCATTCCTCACACTAGGTGGTAATCTGTCCCTGTATCAAATGAAATGCTAGCGCACTGGTACAAAGGCAAAGCAAAGCAACTTCTAAACACACACGCACACACGCACACACACACACACACGTTGGGTTCTTCTTAGGGACATTATATTGTTCCCATGTAATGTATTGTATATATTACATTCATTTCATGGAGACTGATCCTTGGCCTTAAAGGTTCTATATTATGTGAAATTGACTCTTGGAAGATTTAAGACATGTCAGATTGTTGTTACTTCTTCAAAAACGTACCTGGAGTTGTGTTGCGTTTCATTCATACATTTATTATTAGTCGGTCTATATCTCCAAAGCAACTTAACGGCTGCCTTTTACCTTTAGTTCAGTAGAGATTGCAATTCCAGTCCTGAAATTATCCAAATGATTCTGGTAAAGGTGAATGGAGTTTAAAAACACAATGGAGCACTTACTGTATTACCACATGACGTGACAGGGCGTAACGGAATGTTTTCAGTTTGAGAGAAGAACTCTAAATATGCAGTTTGTGTGTAATAAACACAAAACACAACTCCAGATATGTTTTTGATGAGAAAACAACATTATAACATGGATCAGAAAATAGAGTAATACAGGCCCTTTAACCTAAGATCTCGCCTTCAAATATTTTAACTTGTAACCCAGCTGTACGTTTTAGAATTACAACCGTCCGCTGTACGGTCCTATAATCTTACGAGATTTTGTGCAGCTCCATGCCCGATAATACTAGACACTGTTTGCTTGGTGTGTAGGAGAAGCAGGACTAGCGCAGCTTCAGGTGCGTCCTCCTCTTCTAAAAACACTGTGACTGATCTGTGTTCTCCAGTAAAAAAACGCATGGGCCAGGTGCATGGGACTGTTTTTGGCAGCGCGCTAACAGGCCAGCAGCCCCGCCCAAAGGAAGCCTGTGAACGGTTCATCCTACACGTCTGAATGCAGAAGGAGGCCAATCTCTTTAGAATCTCTTTTCTCTTTCGCTCGCTCGCTCCTACCACCTCCAACGCACCCTGGACTCGCACTACTCGCATTATTTATTTATTTATTTGATAGGGAAACACAGAACACAGAACAGTAGGTCAGATTAAGAGTATGGATTATATATAGCATGGATTATAGTTTATTTTTCTACCTGAAACTGGACTATTTGGACTCATTCTGAACTCTGAGCTCTGAACTCTGCGTTACGTGGCGTTACAAGGGTTTAATGTGGATTCTAAAACCATACATGAACTTTTTACTGCATGAAATGTCTCAAACGCTCAATTCTCAAGTGCATTTGAAGTTGTAAATATTGTATATACTGTAAGACTCATCAACACTATTTTGGGCACAACTTTGTCTTGTTTCATTTAGCGTTTTTCCTTCTGAAGAGAATCCATCTTCTGATCCTGTTACACGTTACGTAAATTGATTCTTTGCAGCTGACGTCATCAACATTCCCAGGGGGTATGAAGCTAACTGAAAGCACTACTCTGTTAGAAGCTCTGTTACTCAAGTTAGACTTAATCTGAGCTTTATTTTAACACAGTCTGACCAGCAGAAACTAGCGAGCAGTTTTTCATTTAGTCACTCTCACCTTTTTTGGTGAAAATCAAACACCTAAACAGGACTATGAACGCTCGTCTTTTTGTAGGTGAGTATTCTGTACTGTAGGGTTGCTTTTCTTTTTAAGTTATGTCAGATATAATTTTTTAATAAACTGCATTTGACTTTTGAAAATTTAATCATATGATGGCTGATACGTTTAATATAATAACATTCAATAAAGCCAATTAAAAAGCCTTAGATATCTTGACTACTAGTGTTTAGGCTGGACGTTAAAGATGCATTGTGTAACTTTTCTTGTGAAAGGTCTGTCAAATGCTTTTCTCCATGGAAATGTTATTGCTTTGTCTGGAATATTTCACAGTATGGCATTAAACCTTTCTATCTTCATGGAGACCAAACCAGACAAAGTTACAGGTCAGATCTGTGGAGAGGCAAACCTGCTCACAGCCAGAATGCCTGTTTTTTTGAGTATTTTCGAGCAACAAAACCATCTGTAATTGAATAAATGTAAGGTAGAGCTGTTTAATGTCATACTGTGGAACATTCCTTGGACCTCCAACCAAAAAGTTACGTAGTGCACCTTTAAGAGCAATAATGCTATATATTGCTATAGAAACAAACTTAAGAATTGAGAAATGAATCAGAGAGAGACTATTACATAAATGAGTTGTTCTATAATACATGGAAGAATGCCAAACACCACACTGCAGTACTTTTAACTGCATATTTAATACATTTTATGAGTAGACGCTTTAACTACAATAAAGTTAGACTAATTGCAGTAGCAGCCCTCCACACAGTCCCTGATCTCATGAGGCTCACCGGGGCCACCTCAGCTTTACACCATTCTGTCTGTGTGATTAGAGAATGCTTGCGGTTTGGAGCAGGCGTTTAAGATAACATTGTATTTCCTCCTCTGTTATTATTCATACTAAAGCCACTTAGGTCAAAACACAATTTACTTCTGTTATCAATGAGAAAGGACCATCAAATAATGCTCAGGCTTCGCAGACATACACCCGCACACACATTGTTCAGCTAGTTCACAATAACACTTTTTTTTTTCCAAAACAAGAATGTAACTCAATCATTGTGCATAACCCAGTCAGAGGTTTTCCCTACAGACAGATTCCACATCATTTAAGCGTATCGTATATTTGAGTTGAAGTAACTCTAATGTCTATAAGCTTCTCAAACAGCTTTCCATAAGTTAATTTCTCATTCACTTAACACTCGTCACACAGGAGAGGCTGTAAGCTACATCTGTACACATAGATGCCACGGGGCAAAGTGAAGAAAATGGCTGCAATTCTGTGCCAGGGCAGTAGATGGGAAGGGGGACAAAGGGGTCTGTTGTCCCCGGCCCCAGGGTTTTAGGGGTCCAGAATTCTTCATATTAATTTATATTAGAGGGGGGGCCCCTGTAAGGCTTCTTCACCAAACAGGTACATTCAAACAAAAAAGAGGTGAGGTGTTGTGCTTAAGTGTATATGGGATGCAGTGCTGGTAGTGGTAATCTAACCAACAACCTCCTTTACCCATTGAACTAAAATGACCCATTTGTAATTAGCAACTTGAAACAGCAAATCCTTTTCACATTTTGAGCTTCCCTATAAAAAGTAACCTGTATCTCAACAGATTGTGTAGTCCTCTGATTTTCGTTCTACACATCAGTTTGGAATAGCGCTCTCTGAAGACGATCGGAACCAAGAATCGTAGCGCTCAAATGAATACTTGCTCTGATTGGCTGAAATATCACAACAGGGAACAAGTTGAAAAATACATACAGTTACATCCAGATGAGAGAAAAGCACAGACGTTTTACTAAAATGGCTAAAGTACATTTGTCTGCATTGCCATGTTTGTTTTTGTCCTTCGACCCTGACTTCCGCCCAAACCACAATGCTACGGAATATATCTCAGGCGAACGCTTCAACTGGAGCTTAACAAGATGGATTGTATCTGAACTCACAAAAATCATAAAAATTTGTCAGCTTGCTGGCAAGGTTAATAAAAAGCATAGCTGGGACTCATGAAAAAATATCCCTAGTTCCATTCTCTGGCCCTTTGGAGCTTCTGTGTTGTGTTTGCATGTTCTCCCAGTGTCTGTGTGAGGTTCATGTGGGAACAAATTATAACAAATATACATATTCTTTTTTATTAGGCAGAATTTAACATCTGTTCAGGGGCTACATAGTATTTATAACCATGTTTCCTCATTCCCTGAAATAAACTATTTTGTACTTCAGTTTCTTCCGTACTTAAAATACATCAAAATAATACTCTAGGTAGGCTTGTCGACAGAAATTTGGGGGACTGGGGCAAGAAGCCTTACATGGGCCCCCCCTCTAATATAAACTAATAGGAAGAGGGTCCAGTTCTGGGCCCCTAAAACCCTAGGGCCCGGAACAACAGACTCCTTTGTCCTCCCGTCTACTGCCCTGACTTTAGGTACGTCTAACCAAGAATCTTTTGTTTAATATCTGGAGATGGGCACCTGCATGACCCTGTACTTTGAAGTATGGGTCAAATGCAGATGACAACTTCAGCTACAATAATGTCCATCTTTACCTTAACCTCACTGTAATCTCCAGACTTTTCCACCCTCCCTTACTCACTCAAGTTCAAAGTCAACATCTCCTTGTTTACACGCCTCTAATTCATTTCCCCATCTTATCATCTTTTATCCTGTCTGCCCTGCTCACCTCTGGCCCCCTGCGCTCCTGCCCCTCTCCGCACCCTCCTGTTTATGTCTGTACTGACGGCGTGCCACATGAGGTGAAGTGTATATGGACAATTGGCTCGTGATTGATTTCTGTCATGGAGCCGGAAAGCGCTGGGGGTCCACTCGGAGCTCTGTATGACTGATGTTGGAGCTATAAAACAAACCAGGCTGTCTGTCCATTAGACCACAGCCCTGTCCACTCACATGAGATCTCCAATGTGTGCGATGTGTCATGATCTGATCTGATCGCGTTACATCTTCGTGTATAGTCTCTGTATTGATTTCTATTCCGTCCTCTTAACTTTGTGGATATATCTTTATGGACCTCAGGAAAACTGTAATAAGAAGTGTTTATTTCAAATCAATACACCCCACTGCAACGCCTTGAACTGGCCGTGTTTGATACAAGTACTTCAAAGGTAATGTCACTACCTCTTGAGGTGAACTAAAGCTGCTATGGGTTTCAGAGTGGTGAATTTGCACTGCTGCCATAGCAATGAAAGCCCATATTTTCTGTTATAATGTTGTTGCTGCATTAAAAAACATGCCTAGAGTTGTGTTTTGTTTCGTTCGCACTTGTTTAACACAGAAATCCTGCATATTTAGGCTGAGTTCTCAAACTGTAAACGCTCTGCTCCACCTTGTGATGTCATGTGGTAATACAGGAAGTGCTCCACTGTGTTTTTAAACTCCACACATCTTCTCTGGAATAATTTGAATGATTTGAGCCCTGGAATTTCAAATCATTACTGAACTAAAGGTAAAAGGTATATGTTAACTTGAAACTTACAGCTTCATGACATCACAAGGTGGAACAGAGTGTTTTGAGCTTCTGAAATGTAGACAGAGTAATAATGCAGGGTTGCTCAAAGATGTGTGAATGAAACAAAACATGAGGTATGTTTCTGATGCGATAACAACATTATAACATGACCTGAAGCTCACAAGGGTCAGTTTTGCGGAATAAAGTGCTCAAAATGGTGCTTATAAAAAGAAAACTGTAATCCCTGTGTTGCAAAAGGTGAAGGCCTAGTGAGTGCTGATGAGTCCTGAAGTGGGAAAAACCGTTTTCATGTCTGGAGAGGGATAGAATCTAATGCACTGATCAAATACATGTACATGAAACAACTGTCCAAATATGTCTTTGGAGCAGCTTATGATGTAGACTGTGTATTTAAAAATGGACATAGCTAACCCACTAGCCACCACGTTGCAAATAGGAAGTGAGCATGGGCACACTTCCGGCTCCATCAACTCTAATTGACTTAATGAGCTGCGTCAATTTGCTCTTAAAATGTTCGTATTAACCCGCTCTACGTGATCCTGGTATTTTTTTATTTCACTATTAAATTCTCATTCCTAATACTGAACTCGGCTCCAAATACACTCCAATACCTGCTAGTTTCGTGAGCTTCATTTGACTGGAGCCGAACTTCTTGGGTGACATCACACTTCCTTTGTCCACTTCTTTATACGGTCTACAAATAGAATAAATAATTTTAATAATATAGCTTGGTAATACAGAATTCTTATCTATATTAACATTTAAACTATGTAAAACTATATAATTGAACTAGAAATTGATAAATAAATAAATAAATAAATAAATAAATAAATACTCAGGTCCAATAAGTACGAAGACTAACTCAACTCTACTGTCTTTTCCAATCCAGTCAAAATCATAAAATTCCAAATGTTAAGAGTTAAATTTGCATAAGAAACTGTGCTACTTTTGTCACTATTATGAGCAATTACATAAAAGCCTTCATGCTGGTTATTAGCTCTGCTTTGTTCCATACAAACTGAAGAGACTCTTTGAGAAGATGGTCCGTGAAAAATAATGACTGTACAAATAAAGAAACTTAAGTCTGATCAATTGGGACTTTAATTGCAACTCGGCAATCGCATTTCAGCATTTTGTGTGTGGATGATTAATATCCGCTCAAAGTGGGCCAATTATGTAAATGTCCAGGCCTGTGCTTTTTATTTGAGTGCACCATAGTCCAATGGCTTTGCGTGATTTAGTGCGGAAATCCCTATTTATCTTGTACTGGGCAGTTAAGCAGACCTCCAGTACATTCTGTCTGCATTAGGCTACACTATAACTGGCCTGCATTAGTTATGTGTAATGCGTGGAAGATAAAATATAATCCATAGGACATTTGGTGTAAGCTTTAATGTTGGTATAGTGTACTTTTAAATGCTACATACATCAATGTTTATTACATGGACCATTGACTTTACAAGCCTTATATTCCTAATAATTCTATGTGAAAAGCTTTGTGATGTACAGAGTGATAAGAGTTTAAAGTGAGTGTAGACTGGTATATGAAGTATTTTTGGTTTATTTGGTCGGGACAATGTGTATTTAAAGGTCCTATATTACGCGAAATTTGCACTTGTGAGCTTTAAAAGTGCATTGTGTAACTTTTCTGGTGGAGGATCCATCAAATGCTTTTCTTCATGCAGATGTTAGTGCTTTGTCTAGAATGTTCCACAGTATGGCTTTAAACCTTTCTATCTTCATGGAAACCAAACCAGACCAAGTTACAGGTCAGATCTGTGGAGAAGCAACCCCGCTTACAGTCAAAATGCCTGTTTTTCTATGTATTATAGCACTATAAAACCAGCTGTAATTGAATATATGTAAGGTGGAGGTGTTTAATGTTATACTGTGGAACATTCCAGGCAAAGCAATGACATATCCATAGAAACAAGCAAAATAGAGCACCTTTAAGCCACAAACGTTAAGGCATAACTGTAATAAATGTATGTCTATATGTAAGTAATACAGATATAATACTATAACTACTTCTACTGTACTACTGCAGACATTTTAGCCATGTAGGCACAAAAGCTGCTAACTGTAGACACAGTTTGTACTAAAGCGAGACAAGCAATGATGCGGTGTACAAAAAGGATGGCATGAACAGTTATAAAATTCAAATCATCCAATCTGACAATGTGTCTGTCAGGATAGCTAGCAGAGTGTGAAGGAAAAAAAAAGGGGATTATGGTTATCATTTCAGCTAAAAAAAAAAATAAAAAAAGTTTGCTTTAGATGTGTGACATGACCTTTCTTTTGACACGATTAGAGGACAAGGTTAAAGGGCTCATATTACACTATTTTTTAATCTATGTTATAAAGTTGTTTCTTCATCACAAACATACCTGGAGTCGTGTTTTGTTCCATTCACACATGTTTAACGCGCAAACCCTGCAGATTTAGGCTTCTGTGTTCTTCTCTCAAACAGAAAACATCCTGTTCCACCTTGTGATGTCATATGGTAATACAGGAAGTGCTCCACTGTTTTTAAACTCCATATATCTTCATTAGAATCAATTGGATAATTTCAGCCCTGGAACTCCCAGTCTGTACTGACCAAAAAGTAAAAAGTAGCAATTAACTTGAAAACTACCACATCACAAGGTGGAACAGAGCATTCTGACCATGGCTAAAACCTCCTAATAGTAAAATGTGCATAATATAGGACATAGCGTTTTATATTGACAAAGTTTCTCACTAGGAACAAGTCAAAATTGAAGCTTCAACAGGGTAACACCAATTCAGCGTGTCAGGTATTTGGTGTCTTGCCCAAGGACACAGAGGCGTGATGGATGTTGCGGGATGCGTAGTTTGAAGCTGGAGGCCTGTGCGTTAGATCTCACCTGTCTGGACTTTTAGCAGGCCGGTCGGTCACGTATTGATTAAACTGTCCCCACTGCAACAAAGACTTAAGGATGCAAAGGGCCCTGCTCCTTCTCCACACGACTGGTTTGAGAGATTTGCAAGGTTGGCACAGCAGATAGCACAAAACAAGTACGCCCCTAGCATATTTTTTTCTGCCTGTCTTTCTCTCGATGCAGCATAATTAGTTTCTTGCAAAGTGACGTGAGATGCTGTGTGTATCTCGCCCTGTCTTCCGTTTTTATTGTACGAAGTTGTGATCGGTTTATCCAAATAGCGGGTGTGAGGTGTAGCTGGAAGTGGCACAGTGTGGTGGTGGAGATTCTATTTAAAGCATGTCTTCACTCCCTCATAATAGTATGTCTCTCTTGGCTACTTTCTGCTATAGGGATCCATTTCTGTAGAGTTGCTTTTCAGAGGAAACTTTGGAGTGAAAGAGACTGTGCTTTTGACAGATTTCCCCAAAAAATATCATAGGCCTTACTTTAAACTGCAAATCCAAGTATCTACATCTATGTTTATTATTAGTCTGTCTACATCTCCAAAGCTCAAAATGCTCTGTTCTACCTTGTGATGTCAGGAAGTGGTAGTTTTCAAGTAAGCCAGGTGATGGGTACATAGAAAACCTTTCTGTTTTTGATGACATCTTTTAGTTTATTTGGGATGGCATGTTGGAAAATGTTGCCACATGATGGTCCCGAGTTTAAATCCCAAATTCCAAACATTTCCTTTATGCATTTTAACAGTTCTCATGGTTCTGGTGGATTTTTACACAAGGAATGAAGGGCAAAGTACAGGTATTCTTACAGAGAAAAAAAAACAAAAATGTTAAATTCAGAATGTGTTTAGAGTCTTCGTTGGGACTCAGTACTCTCTCTATATACTCTCCAGTACCTCTGAATGAAAATGCATATCCTAGATTCACTATCAATATACAAAGTAATCATCGTTCTATAGAGTTTAAAGGTGCACTATGTAACTTTTTGGTTGGCGGTCCGTCACCTGCTTATTTCTATGGATATGTCACTTCTCTGCCTGAAATGTTCCACAGGGTGACGTTAAACATTATTTATATTTCTTAAATTACAGGTGGTTTTATAGTTTAAAAACACCTAGAAAAACAGGCATTTTGAGTGTGAGCGTGGTCGTCTCTCCACAGATCTGACTTGTAACTTGGTCTAGTTTGGTCTCCATGAAGATAGAAAGGCTTAATACCATACTGTGAAAAGCATTTGATGGACCCTCCACCAGAAAAGTTACATAATGCACCCTTAAAATGTGTTGGCTAGCAGCAGGCCCGTCGACAGAAATTTGGGGGGCCCAGGGCAAGAAACCTTACATGGGCCCCCCTCTAATATACACTAATGGGAAGAGGGTTCAATTCTGGGTACTTGTTCTAATTCCACAGTCTATTTTCAAATAAACAGAATTTCATTTCTAAACTCAAATTCTCCACCTCATAATAAACTCCCTGTACTCTTCACTTACACGGTCTTGGACTAATTGCAGCATAAGGGTTAGCGCTGAGTCTCCAGTCCTGCTGATTGCTAATCAAGCCTCCTCCTCTTCAGACGCCCGGGAACTTTTCATTTCAAGAGTTCTAGCCATTGCCGCGGTTTCATTAAGAACACTTCTGCAAACAAATCGCCATCAGACACGGCGCACTCGCTTAAACATTCATCAGGATGCAACGGAAAGCTCAATTTATACCCAAGGCCTCCACACCAGGACACAATCGCGCATGCTGTTTCTCCAGGCATTTCAAATTAACCACATACTTTATAACAATCACAGGGAGATTTAAAGTCCAGTTAATCTGTGTCTGCGCCACTTAAATCAACCGCCATCTCCTTTCTCATTTTAGGATTTGGAAAGATTAAAACCAAAGAGATGGTGGAAGAATATATAGAACATTTACAGATTCTGGTGATTTTCTATACATTTTCTGTATCCTTAAAGGGCCCATATTACGCTAGTTTCTGATCTATGTTATAATTTTGTTTCAATTTGTAATGTTCCAATTTGTAATGTCATGTCGTGATAGAGGAAGTGCTTCACTGTGTTTTTAAACTCCATACACCTTCACTGGAATCATTTGGATGATTTCAGCCTGGGATTTGCCAATCTCTACTGAACTAAAGGTAAAATGTAGCTGTTCATAACAAGGTAGAACAGAACATTTTGAAATCTAGAGCTATAGACAAACTATAATAAAGGGTTACTCAAACATGTGTGAATGAAAACACAACTTCAGTTTTTTGGAGGTCAAATTTGCATAATATAGGGCCTTTAAAGACTTGAAAGCATTTGGTAAATCAATATTGGTCAATTGTGGACACATCTACTGCCTGTCTGTGCATGGGAATGTGTATCTCCTTCATTTGGTTCAATCCATCCTTGTTAATATTGCTTGTTGTTGATGTAACACATGCACTGTTTAGATCAATGTTCTTAACAAGGAGAAATTGAAAAGGCTGCTATCATCCGTCATTTCAACATCCACTTGACGAAAATGAAAAGAATGCAAATGCACCAAGTACAAATCTTATCTTTCTTTTACGGATGCTGTTATTGGATTTTGGTGCAGATACTGAAACTACTGGCGCCAAATATCCGTTCAGTCGATATCCTGGATGGACATATATATTGATGTAATCAGACTATCTACTGGTCGTGCTTGGCCCAGAAAGTCTCAGAATGTTTGAATTTGTATTTACATAATGAACCGAAAAAGCTGGATTGGTGTACTTTTGGTGTATTTGGTGTATTCCTACTTTCTTTCTGTTACTGTCCACTATTTCATGGCCAAATTTTGTAACTTTCTGTTTGGTTATATCGACACTTTTGTAAAGCCCTGTGAGGCGATGTTGGACTCTACAAAAATAAATTGAGTGGAAAATTTGAATAATAACTTATAATGTTGTAACATTCCCTACCTTGCCTGTATAAATGTGGTGTGTGAGTGTACGAGTGATGGTGGTGGTTGTAGGCGAGGATGGTGCAGATTGACAGACTTGCTTCCATCAGTCTACAGCAGAGAAGCTTCAAGTAGTAGCTAGCTTTTACCTCCAAGTGAAGAGTGACAGAATGATGCGCACATTTGTTAAACTGCCTTATAGCTAAACTTTGAATGTGATTCTTATTTTCCTCTCAATTTTACACAAACCAGCTTTTATTTTAATCAAAGGTCCTATATTACACAAAATTGACTCTTGTGAGCTTTAAGTCATGTTATAATGTTGTTACCTCATCAAAAACACACCTGGATTTGTGTTTTGTTTTATTCACACATGTTTACTTAATCCTTTATTATTAGTCTGCCTACATCTCTAAAGCTCAAAACGCTCCAGTCCACCTTGTGATGTCATGTAGTAGTAGTTTTCAAGTTAACAGCTACCCTTTTCCTTTTGTTCAGTAGAGATCGGCAATCCCAGGGCTGAAATCATCCAAATGATTCTAGTGAAGGTGTGTGGAGTTTAAAAACACACTGGAGCACTTCCTGTATTACCCCATGACATCACAAGGTGGAACAGAACTCAGGTTGCGGAGTCTGTGTGTTAAACATGTGTAAATTAAACAAAACACAACTCTAGGTGACGAGGAAACATTATAACATAGATTAAAAATTTTTTTTAAAAATAGCGTAATATACACCCTTTAACCTAATTTGGTGAACTTTAATTGAACTAATGAACTAAAAATCACCAGCTGCAAAAATGTGCCATGTCAAAACCTCTTTCCAGAGTCATTATACGAGACCAGAATGCTGATGTCTCCTGCTCTGACTACCTGAAGCAGAGCGTCAGATGATAGATGATGTGCAGCCCGTGTCAGCACAAACAAACACGCAGTAATCGACAAACAATAAGGTGTCCATTATCTCCACCCGGCAGAGCGCTCCCGGACACTATCTCCAACGCTCCCTCACCGCTGTTCCCCTCATTACGTACCTGCCGCAATACAGGGCCCTCAAGGTTATACTGTAGAGGTCTAATAGTCAGACCCGTCAACAGAAATTTGGAGGCCCGGGGCAAGAAGCCTCACATGGGCCCCCTTTTAATATAAATTAATAGGAAGAGGGTCCAATTCTGGGCCCCTAAACCCCTTTTGCCTGGGAAAATAGACCCTGCTTTTTGTGACATGGTAATTGCAACATGAATATTAGCCAAGTAAGATGTTGATGAGTATTTTAATAAATACACATTTTAGTTTTGGGTATGTAAAAATGTAGAGAAGTAAAGGTAAAGGTGGATTGTGTAACTTTTCTGGTGAGGGTCCTCTCAGCCCTTGTCTCCATGAAGATGTTATTGCTTTGCCTGGAATGTGCCACAATATGGTCTTAGACTTGTCTATTTCCAAAATATTTTATTACTTATTTCTATTGCTTTTTATTTTTACTTTTACAATTTAGTATTATTATTTATATTTTTTCTCTTGTTATTATAATGTGATGTGTGAGCTACTCTGTCCAAGTAATTTCCCTTGTGGATTAATAAAGTTTGTGTAAGTCTAAGTCTAAAAGACGAGCATGTGACGCCACCAAGCAAGGATACAGGCCAGATCTATGGAGAGGTGACCACGCTTACAGTAAGAATGCACGTTTTTCAAGATATTTTTGAGCAAAGAAAACAACTTTAACTGAATGAATGCATGATGGACAAGTTTAGTGGCACACTATGGAATACTCCAGGAGGTGGCGGACCCTGAAAGTTACACAGTGTAACATTGGTATTGATCCAGTGAGTGTTACAAAGTCACGGGGCAGATAATGATGGTGAGTATATTCTGACGGGGGGTGAAATGACCTATACCTACATAAATGTCCCTGAGTCTGAACTTTTTGAAAGAGGTTGTATTATGCTTTTTTTTTTTTTTTTTTTAGCTTTCCACCATACTATAATATTGTTCAAAAGCATCAAAAACGTTCCTGAAGTACTGTTTATGTCATCCGTGGATGTTTGAGTAATTTAGCGATCTCTCCCAGACACTGTTTGTTCATGGTTTTCTTATGGTTAGCAGTACCAGCCTTTACAATGCTCAGCCCACAAGTCTACATCATCCATGCTCCTGCACAACAATTTTCCATAAGTATACAAAAGCATCATACACCAATACACTACAACTGTATGTATATGTATATGTTTTTTCATGGCATCTTTAAACCTGGCGTACATCACATTTCCCTTTGGCGACTCTTTTTCACCCACTTTTTCTCTGCTTTTGCAATCAGTCTCCTCTTTTGTCTCCTCAATCTGTCATCTGACCTCCTTACCCTCTCGCTGCCAACATAATGGAGTATCTTGTAAGACTTTTTCTCCTCCTCACGATTGTTCCTATGGCCGGTATTTCTTTTACACATTTCCTCTGAGGATTTGGGCACGACTGCTGTTCGATTTGCCCTGATCCAACCAAGCAGCAGTAAGGGACAATTTTTACAGGTGGTTGGTAATAGTAGTTGTCAGCTCTCACAAACACTTAGTGGTCCGAACCAGCATCCTGTATGGAGTCTGTGTGATGCAACGCTTGGGCCATACATGAGTTGACCTGTGCTTATAAAAGATTCATGACTACTCCAGTGCTCGCTGGCCCATGTATTTCTACTACAGTATATGGTTGTGGTCTGCCTAGTGGTGTTATTCATGTTTGGAAGAACGATTGGTGAATTTGGAGTTATGTTTTGTTTAGTTTTTGCTTTGCTGTTGTTGCTTCTTAGATTGTTTTTTACAGGTGTCTTTATAGCTAAAAATATACCAAAATATCAAAAATCAATGCTTTTCCACAGCCCTAGAAGTGCCAATCCCAAGTGAACCAAAGTTAAAAGGTAGCTGATAAGTTGAAAACTACCACTACATGACATCACAAGGTGGAACAGAGCATTTCGAGCTTTGGAGATGTAGATAGACTGATAATAAATAACATGTAATAATAATAATAACATGTGAATGAAACAAAACACAACTGGGCATGTATTTGAGAAGGTAACAGCATTCTACGGCTTCAACTTCACAAGAATCCTTTTTGTGTAATATATGACCTTTAACAGAAAAGTTACACAGCACATCTCAATCATCCAGGAGAGCTCCATAGAAACAAAGACTTCAGAAAGTACCTGGAATAAGTTGCCTTCAAGGAGTGATTTGACATCTACTTGACGACCCTCTGACAAGCTCCAACAGAGAACAATAAACACAGAACGGTCTGAACCCACTTTTGTAATTGTGCAGTAAACAACGTTACAGGTGTATTTTCAGACCTAAACTCCTCTCCTTATTGCAGTAAAAATATAGTTTCCAGACCAATGTTTTCCTCTTAGATAAAACTGTCAAGCCTTATATTCCAAATGGCTACTTTGAAAACCTGTTACTACATCCTCCACAAAATCTTTGAACACTGGAAGAGAAAAAAGACTCAAGGTTCAAATTCACAATCATATTACTTAGAGCAAGTACAAGTGCTAACCTGCAATTCTCCATAGAAAACTTGATTACACATGCACTGGACATGATTTCGCTAAAAGTGCTGATGCTAAAAGTAATTGTCTTTTGTTTCTTCCTCATGAGGTCCATACAAAGCGGTGTTCGAGACGTTCACAAGGTAGGAACTATCTGAGTTGTAATATTAATACGACATTGGACCCTAATGAGGTTCTGGTGCGAGGCGAAGCAAGTCTAACTCTCAATGCTGTCTGCACCAGTGATTACGCCACTGAGCTGTTTGTACAAATTTAATTGTAGTCGCATTAGAAAGTAGCAAGTAGTCATTTGCATTATTCACTTTAATAATGAGTCAACGTCCAAGAGGCCAGTGTCTGTAGATGTATGCATGTGTATTTTGTGTTTGATTGTGTTGTCTCGCTTTGCAAAACTGATTTATTGTCATAATTTATGTTGCAATATAATGGTGTGACCTGAAAATAATATGTATTTTTACTTTTTTTTTTTGGTTTGTTTTTGTTTGGATGCATATCTTAAAGGGCCCATATTACACTATTTTCTAATCTATGTTATAATGTTGTTTCCTAATTAAAAACATACCTGGAGTTGTCTTTTGTTGCATTCACACATAAACTCTCTCACTGTTCCACCTTGTGATGTCATGTGGAAATACAGGAAGAGCTCCACTGTGTTTTTAAACTCCGTACACCTTCACTAGAATCATTTGGATGATTTCAGCCCTGGAATTGCCTGAACTAAAGGTAAAAGGTAGCTGTAATCTTGAAAACTACCACTTTGTGACATCACCAGGTGGAACAGAGCATTTTGGGCTTTGGAGATGTAGACGGACAAATAATGCAGGATTACTCAAACATGTGTGAATGAAACAAAACACAACTTCAGATATGTTTTTGAGGAGGTAACGGCAAAACATGGCTTAAAGTTCATAAATATTATCTTTTCATTTAAACCAAGTCTTTGTATAGATGAGACTCCCTGTTATTTTCTCTGTAGAGTGAACAGACTCCTCTCCAGCCACTGCCCAGTCTCAAGAATACTAAGCTGCGACAAGTGGGCGACTGCAGCGATAGTGGATCGTGGCTTTGCCTTGATCCGTCCACGGCCAACCTCAAATGGCCACTTTAAAGAAAACACCCAGAACAGCTATTGATGCTTCCAATCTTCAGATCTCTCAAGTGATCGAAGTGAACGCTTGACTGAGAGTTAAGCGCTGTGAGATTAAGTAAGGATGCTGAAGGCTCAAAAAGGTAAACAAATAGATACAGTTTGATCAATACAACTGTAGCAGTGTTAAATCCTATGTTGTATGTGTGTAGTCTGTTTTTCTTTCTTTACATTTGGCAGATATTAATAAGTAATTGTGCCACTGCAATCTTATTTTGTATGTATTCTTAAGGGCTCATGTTACACTATGTTCTGATTTATTTTATAATATTGTTTCCTCGTCACAAACAGACCTGGAGTTGTGTTTTGTTTCATTCACACGTTTAACACACAAATCGTGCATATTTAGGTTGAGTTCTTCTCTCAAACTGAAAACACTCTGTTCCACCTTGTGATGTCATGCGGCTCCACTGTGTTTTTACACTCTATACACTTTCACTAGAATCATCTGGATCATTTCAGCCCTGGAATTGAGAATCTCTACTGAACTAAAAGTAAAAGTTAACTGTTAAAATGAAAACTATCACAAGGTGGAACAGAGCATTTTGAGCTTTGGAGATGTAGACAGCTCACAAGAGACAATTTTGCAAAACTTTAAAATTTGACCACTATAAATGTTGTAGAAATATTATTAAAGGTCCAGTACCTCATTTATTTATGTATTTGAGCATGCCAGGTCCCTGTACAGATAAAGTGTATGAGCAGCTCTCAAGGTCAAAATAAGTCCACTGTGTACTTTCTGCATCATTATAAAGCGTTTTATTGTCCAATAGTAAGGAAGTGTACGTTAGCATGCCAGTCACGGCAAAACTCTTAAGGCAAAATGCTTAATTTGTTAATTTTGCAACAAGCAACTAATGGTCTTTTTGTTTTTACATTTATGTCTTGTCTGAATTCTAGCAATGGAAGAAACATTACTTAACATGTTTCTCTTTGCACTTCACAAAAACACATCACCGTGCAACCTTGAGACAGTTTTCCCACCCACCCCCTCTCTCTGTGTTAAGTGCCCCAGCCACTTTTCTGTAAATATCTGCTGTGGCTGTCCCATTTCACCTGCAGACTATTCCCAGCAGAACATGAGTGAAGAGTCAGTGTGCGACAAGGAGGAGCCCAGAATGGAGCTCACTGTCCCGGAGGAAAACATCACATCCTTTCACTGCTTTAAACAGATCTTTTTTGTATCAAATAAGTCGATTTTTTATTTTGCCAATTAGAGATGCCTTGTCTTTTCTGCATGACAAATTTGGTTTTATAGTATTCATCTCAAACTTATTTAGAAACAAAATGCGAAGAAAAAAATCAATTTGATATTTTGTTTTATTTATTTATTTATTTTTTTTTTTTCCATTTGAGTTACTTACACTTGTAACTCCTTGGCAACAAGCAGGTTACGTCACCAACTCAAGTTACATGCCAGATCATGATTTCGAGGTATTTCTTGGCAATAAAAACACCTGTAATAAAATAAATCCAAAATACATATGTTTACTGATACAGTGTGGAACATTTCAAGTAAGGCAAATTAATCTCCATACAGACAATTAAGACTTATATTGAAAGCTGTTCTAGTACTAACCACGTCATTATGGTAGTTTTTATAAATGCTGTTTTGTTTTGTTTTTTTATGAGAAAAGAATAAAGCAGCTTAACCTGGCATTGTTTCTTTATCATCAGCGGTCAAAACGTATTGTGGGTGTATCCTCTATGGCGCGGCACATTTAAATGCACGTGCGTGTAGTTTAGAGTTTTAAATGTTTATGACGTTAAATCAAATATTTATTAACCCCTTTTACAGCAATACATGGGGTATTCCCTGTGGTGATGCTCGTTTTGCTTTTATGAGCAAGGAATAGGGTCACAGCCTTGGGATCCCTGTGTGCCCTGTGTGTGATAGGACAAGTGATAAAACTGGAAACGTAATAACATGTATTTGCAGTGACACAGCCAAAAAAAAAAAAAAAAAAAAAAAACAATTACATGTGTTGTGGAGTAAGAGTACAAACTTGAGCCATCAGTGAGGTGGTATAAGCAATAGACTAACACATATTGTGAATTCTTGTGGCTTTAATTCTCCTTTTAAACATGCTTTTGGCCACCTTTAGTCCAAAACATGTATTTCATATGTTTTTACTTAAAATAATGCCTGCATTTAGAAATATTTTTTGTAAACTTCACCTCTGTTTCCACTTAAGTGTTGGAAAAATCTGAAAATAAATGAATGTGGTTCTTATACCCAGGTAATGACACGATAATAGAGCCTTGTGTTCATTGTGAGTCTAGTGATGGTTTATGGGCTTAAAAACAGCATGGGAGCAGTACAGATTTTTACCTCTGATGCAACAACCCTGGGTAAATTAATGAAACAAGAAAAAATATAACTCCAAGTATGCTTTTGATGAGGGGACAACAATATAAAAGCTCAAAAAATGCTCAGAAGAGTCTTGAATGGACTTCAGAGAGCCTTCAAGTAATGCCAATGACAGTCCAACTATGGCCACCCAATATCAGCCCAGCCAGGGATGTAAGAACTGGAAGCACTTGGAGCACTTTTGGTGAACCACAAAATTTGGCTAGTTTCCCAGAAGCCTCATTATAAACAGCAGGATGTGGAGCAGAGCTAATAGTCACCAGGCCAGCCACCACGCTCACAACACGCCAGCACACGTACACTTTTCTCGGCTATTTGGCTCTCAAATGTTGCCAGATCTTTGTTGTATTGTCACTTATGATGTCGTCTGAAGCCAAAATGAGAGAACTGATATTAAGAGTTGGGTAAACATTTTAATTTCCATATCAGTTTTAAGTATTTTTGACAGGACTATAGAGCCATATCCTTGACATCCACACTGTCTTCTACTAAAATCCTAGTCCCATCTACTAGGTTCAGAGTAATGGGGCATTTTCTACAGAGGTGTCCATTACTGGTTATTATTGACAAAAAAACACTGACAACATGTTGTTGATATATTCTACATGCACAGTTTACAAAAAAGGTAAGCTTTCTGATGGAGGGTCCACCAACTGCTTGTTTCCAAGGAGATATTATTTCTTTTGCCTGAAATATTACAACGTATGTCACTAATGTTATCTGTTTCCAAGGTGACGCGAGTAGGCTAAATTATAGACCCCAGGTTACGGTGTGAATGCATGTTTTTCAAGGTATTAAAAGCACTCATAATTGAAAATGAAAATGCACAATACATATATTTATATAATACATATAAATAATACATAATAATACATACTCCTCAAGTGGAGGAGTTCAAGTATCTCGGGGTCTTGTTCACGAGTGAGGGGAGGATGGAGCGTGAGATTGACAAGTGGATCGGTGCAGCGTCGGCAGTGATGTGGTCGCTGTATCGGACCGTTGTGGTGAAGAGGGAGCTGAGCCGAAAGGCAAAGCTCTCGATTTACCATCATCTCTGCGTTCCTACCCTCACGAATGGTCATGAGCTTTAGGTAATGACCGAAAGGATGAGATCGCAGATACAAGCAGCCGAAATGAGTTTCCTCCGCAGAGTGGCTGGGCGCTCCCTTAGAGATAGGGTGAGGAGCTCAGTCACACGGGAGGAGCTCGAAGTAGAGCCGCTGCTCCTCCACGTCGAGAGGAGCCAGCTGAGCTGGCTCGGGCATCTGCTCCGGATGCCTCCTGGACGCCTCCCTCGGGAGGTGTTCCGGGCATGTCCCACCGGGAGGAGGCCCCGGGGAAGACCCAGGACACGCTGGAGGGACTATGTCTCTCGACTGGCCTGGGAACGCCTTGGGGTCCCCCCGGAGGAGTTGGAGGAATTGTCCGGGGTGAAGAAAGTCTGGGAGTCCCTGCTTAGACCAGCCCCCGTGACCCAGCCCCAGATAAGCGGAAGAAAATGGATGGATGGACATACATTTAATGCCAGACTGTGGTACATTCCTGGCAAAGCAATAACATCTCCATGGAAACAAGTACGTGGGGGATGCTCCATCAGAAATTTGAACCATAGCCTTCTCCTTTATCCATATTCGGATTTCCCTTTTCCTAGTTCCTCCTACATAAAGCATCTGTCTCTGTCCTCAAACATATTGATTTTGGAGCTTGTTTGTCCTTTGGAGGAACACTAACCTTTAAGAGAACCATTTTAAAAGACTGGCAACCAACTGTGTGATTGTGCGTCTCATCCAAAAGTAGGCAAGAAAAAGCATGTTTTGTTAGCGTTTCCCTCTTCTTGCACACAGCTGTCCTCTGCATTAAAAGCATGTCCACATAGTACATGGTACTTTATATCATGGAGCCATTTACCTGGTCACATCCATTCACCACATATTGGAGACAAGGTGAGTTAAGTGCCTTGCCCAAAAACACAACTCCAGTAGAATAATTATAATATTTTTAGCTTCAGAACTGAAGACGTGGGTTGCTTTAGATTTCACCTGAAGACACACTGCACATAACTGGGACTAAACTATGAGTTAAGTAGATATATTATGCAATTATTGCTTCCTTCCACTATTTACTAACCCAAAGTTATATTTTGAGCGATTTGTGCTTGTTTCAGCAATCTTTAATTATTCTACCCCCGTTTTCACCACCTCCAACCAGTGCACTGCTCTAACCGGTGATGTGCATAGGATTTCGCAGTACAAATGAAAAGAAAACATCTGTGGGTTGCTAGCGTGATGTGTAGCTATGGTAAATGGTCACTTCTTTTTTTTTTTTTTCCTCACCTTCAAGGCACTCAAAGCGCTTTACCTCAAGGAACCACTCATCCATTCACACACACATTCATACACCAACGTACGCAGACAGTAGGGGCGAGGTCGGTTAAGCAAACAGTGGGTCAGTGAATCTGAGCAGTCAACAAATGATGTTTTATGTCGAGAGTGGGATTTGAACCTCAAACCTGATCAGTGGACAAATGCTCTTTCCAATTCTGCTACTGTCCTCTTATCTATCTGAGGTGCGTGCATTTCTCTTATTAAGTCGTTTTAGATGACTATTGCGACGATTAAAATGTTCCAAAACAAAACACCAAGACTATCCCAGAAGCAGCGGAACCAAACCAAGCCAGGACTAGACTAGACTCAAACCAGGACCAAACATGGAAAACAAGTATGAACGCATGTTGGACGTATGAAGAACTTTGCCTGTCTATTGCCGTTGCTTCGGAGACAAAATGATAACCCAACATTTCAATATTTACACTGCCACGATCTTGTTCTCTCAGTTTGTCTAATTAACCTCATGTGTTTTGAGCACATTCAGCCTTTCTTTATGCATCCCGGTTCAAATGCCTGACTCATTATCGCCAACAGCTTCTGCTCATTGTAACTTCAGAGCCAATTCATTTTGCACCAAGTGTCATTAAGCTACTGGCGCTTCCTTGCAGCTGTTGAGTGCGAAGTCTTCGAGATACATTTAACTCTTCTCCGTCACTGACATGCTCCATATGGCCCAGAAATCTCACGCCCCCACATCTCTGTGCTTTCACGATTTTTACATAGACCCGGAAGCAGTTTGTCAATGTTACTAGAAAAGTAGAATCTTTTTGTGAAAAATGGAGGAAATACTCAAAATTTCTGGTGAACCCTCTCATTCAGTGTTTTTTTTTTAAAAGATGCATTGTGTAGTTTTTCCGGTGGTGGGTCCGTCAAATTCTTTTCTCCGTGGAGACGTTATTGCTTTGTTTGGAATGTTTCACAGTATGGTATTAAATCTTTCTATCTTCATGGAGACCAAATCACACCAAGTTACAGGTCAGATCTGTGCAGAGGCGACCCCACTCACAGTCAGAATGCCTGTTTTTCTAGGTATCTTTGAGCAATAAAACCACCAGTAATTAAATAAATGTAAGGTAGGGCTGTTTAATGTCATACTGTGGAACATTCCAGGCAGAGCAATGACATCTCCATAGAAACAAGCAGATGATGGACGCTCCAGGAGAAAAGCTACATTATGCACCTTTAATATACTTACAGAAGACATAAAATATATGAAGTAAAATGTATGGAATTATGTAGCAAAGCAAAGGTGGGTAATTTGAAGATTTTTTTTTTTTTTTTAAATTTAGTTCTTTATATTTGATGCCTTCTGTATGTGTATCAAATGTATCAAATGTATGTATATATATATATATATATATATATATATATATATATATATATATATATATATATATATATATACGAGAGGATTACTATTGCAACAACACAACATCAGTAGGGTAAAACTAACCTGTCTCACGACGGTCTATATATATATATATATATATATATATATATATATATATATATATATATATATATATATATATATTTATATATATATATATATATATAAACACTGAATGAGATGGTGTGTCCAAACTTTTGACTGGTAGTGCATGTTCAGATGGAAGACTTTGTAAAAAAGGAAAAGCATATACTCTGTGATAAGTTGCCAGGTTTGCTTGCGTTTAATTATGAGATAAAACTGCAGGACTTGTTTTGAAATTGAAAGTGTAAGGAAGAAACAAGAGACTATGGTGGTGACTGTTCACTCACTTTGTCAAAATTTAATCCAAACACAGCGTCATTCATCACTGGAGTTTTTCACTTTGAGTTTTCAGAACAAATGCACTTTGTAATGTCAAGGGGAATATACAGTAATATAGGCAACTTTCAAGTTCTTTGGATCAGATGCATTAGACACAAAGCATTCAATGTTGTATACCAACAGTGGTGGAAGAAGTACTCAATTTTATTACATAAGAAAAAGTATAGACTTAAATCTATTTAAGTAAAAAATATTAAAGAACATGTTTAAAAATGTATTTACAGAGTAAAAAGTACTTCAAAAGTATTTCACACAGATTTTGAAGTCTCAAATGCATGTTTACGCTGTGTTCTTCTCTCAAATGGAAAACACTCTGTTCCACCTTGTGATGTCATTTGGTAATACAGGAAGTGCTCCACTGTGTTTTTAAATTCCATACACTTTAATCATTTGCATAATTCCAGATCTAGAATGACCAATCTCTACTATCTAAAGGTAAAAGGAGCTATTAACATGAAAACTACCACTACATGACATCACAAGGTGGAACAGAGCATTTTGAGCTTTGGAGTAATAAAGGATTAGTCAAACATGTGTGAATGAAACAAAACACAACTGTGTATGTATGTTTTTGATGAGGTAACAACATAGTAACATGGCAGTTTTGCATTTAAAGGCACACTATGCAACTTTTCTGTTCATTGAGATTATTGCATTTATTCAATTATTCTAATGACCTAAAAAAAAAAAAAAAAAAAGCATGTATTTTTACTTTTGAGCTGGGCCTCCCCTCCTCTCTGATCTATACGTTGACCTGGTTACCTGCTCGTCCCCATGGAGATAGATACATTTAATGCTACACTGTGGAACATTCCAGGCGACACAAAAGCATATGATGGAGATACGCAGGTTACACAGTGCAAGTGTTAATATAAGGCATTATTCTTTCACTGTCCACTCTCTCTGGTAGTATAAGCTTATGTGGCCACAATGTCCCTGAGCCCGAGTGAAAAATTGTCCTCCAAACTCTGCCTCTGGCCTCTCTGAAAACCACCCATCACACTTGCACAAGGAGCCGCACTATGAAGATCACTCTGAGAACAAAATATAGCTTCACCCATTGTCTCTTTGGTATGATGGATTAACATAAAATAATAACGGGATTCTATTACGTTTGAGATGCACCATGAAACTTTTCTGGAAACTTTTAGGTTCTTTCTCACGCAGGATCTGAAAATCAAACATTTTAATACTCTCTATAAATAACTATCTGACAGCAAAGAGGCGTCAGAATCCTTCACCCTGGTGTCTAGATTTGAATAAACAGTATTTCAGTTCTTCAAGCTGCTCTAATAGCTGCCAGTTTGACTTCTTTCTCACACACACACACACACACACACACACACACACACACAGATATTTAAACCATGATATACAAATCCCCCTCTCCCGGAGTGACCCCCACTGTTCCACAACACTGTAATTGTGTTGCAATAAGCACAGATGGCGTCGGAGGGGGGCCGTGATCCTTTGCTTCTCTTCCTGAGTTGGGGCTTTTGTTGTTGCTGCACCTGACAGCTGTACAGGCTCAGGTGTAAAGAAAGACGCTGAGATAACTCCAGTGCACACAAGGATAACATTTGTGTATTCCCCCTATTCACTGTATTCACAGAGAATTCTCTGCATATTTTTCAGCTCTTGTCAACAATTGATTGTTTGGTTGTGTGCATCTGTCGGTGAATCTATTTTAATTATCTACAGCTTACAATGTGTATATTTTGACTAATGCACTGATTAATACTGAACCCAACTGTCTTTCCTCCAAGACAAATAAATACATACAAATATTGCATTTGACAATAGGGAGTATCTTAAATGTTATCCTTTACTTTTCCTTGTTATTTTGGCTGTCATTACCTCAGATACCATTCACACACACACTCATACACCAATGTACACAGACACTAGGGGCAAGGTGGGTTAAGTGTCTTGCCCAAGGACACAACAACAACATTCATCTGTGGGAGCTGGAATCGCACCGCCAGCCTGTGGATCTGACCGCTCAACCAATGCTGTTTTATGTCGAGAGCGGGATTCAAACCGCCAACCTTTGGATCAGTGGAAAAACGCTCTGCCAACTGAGCTACTGCCGCCCCTTTTTCTCATTTTAAGAAAGGTTGAATTAATCCACATACATTTCCAACCATATTTATTTATTTATTCAAATAGAGACACATACAAAAACACTGACTAACTGTACCCAATTAACTTTTAAGAGTAAAAAGTAATTAAGCCATACTAGCTTGTCAAAGCCTGATCTTGTCAGATCTCAGAAGCTGAGCAGGGTGGACGGGAGACAGTGTATCAGGTGCCACAGTGGGGTGTCATTATGTCCTTAGGCAAGACTCTTCGCCCACATTGCCAGTATGAATGTGGTGAGTGCTGGTGGTGCTCAGAGGGGCTGATGGTGCAGATTGTCAGACTTGCTTCCATGAATCTGCCCAGGGCAGCTGTGGCTACTGTTGTAGCTTACACAGAGTGTGGAGAGAATGAACAGTGCACTGTAAAGCACTTTAAGTGATTCATTAATGAGGATTAATTCATTAATTTCAATGTAAAGCTCCTATGGATTTCTAATAATATATAATCCTCCTTCTGTCATTTAGCCCTTTGTACAGGCCTATTGCAGTATTCTTGCCTGTGTTCACTTGCACATCTAAAGTTTTGGCAGCAGATGCCAGTTCTCATTGGAAACACCACTGACTCACCACCGGGAAACACAAACTTCACCAGTCACAACCCCCTCTCAAGTTCTGTCAACCATATGCTGCTCCTAATTGAGACTGCATTTTCGTCAGTCTTTTTTTTTGTTCCCTACCCAAAATGTCACTGTACTTTGCCTTTCTCTGCTCCACACTGCATCTTTAATCTGCTAATTGGCGCTCAGTGCTGGCGTTACCTGCACCACGACAGCCGAGATCGATAAGGGCTATAATGCTAAACGATGTGTCCCACTGAGTATCTGCTCTTCCTGTCTACATCCATTTTAGTTACCCCTCGCTGTTTAAACCCGGGTATCTAAGGTAATGCCACTTCCTCTATGGAACCTCTTTGATAATTTGTCTTTATTAACACCCTGGTTTTTGTTAAAGGTCCTTTATCACTCAAATTTGACTTTTGTGAGCTTCAAGCCGTGTTATAATGCGATTACCTCCTCAAAACCATACCTACAGTTGTGTTTTGTTTCATTCACACGTTTGAGTAATCCTTTATTATTAGTCCATCTCCAAAGCTCAAAATGCTCCATTCCACCTTGGGATGTCCCGAACTGGTAATTTTCCAGTTATCTTTTTTACGTTTTGTTCAGTAGCGATTGGCAATTCCAGAGCTGAAATGATCCAAATGACTATAGCGAAAGTGTATGGAGTTTAAAAACACAGTGTAGCACTTCCTGTATTACCACATAACATCACAAGGTAGAACTGAGCATTTTCTGTTGGCGATAAGAACTTATAGCCTAAATATGCAGGGTTTGAGTGTTAAACGTGTAAATGAAACAAAACACAACTCCAGGTGTGTTTGTTTGTGATGAGGAAACAACATTATAACATAGATCAGAAAACTGCGTAACATGGACCCCTTAAGTCCGGGGTATCCAAGGTAATGCAACTTCCTTGTTCTAACCCCTTTGAATATTTATCTTTATTACCGCCATACCTTTCCTTTTTCAGTCGTTTGTCCATAATTCACGCTGGAAACAGTAAGCAGCATTTGTGAAAAGCTTCACTCCTCGCTCGGTCTGCTTAACTATAATCTATGGGAGGCCGGTTCTCAATCAATGCCACTAATTTAGCTCCACTGGCCCCATAGCTGTGAAATGATCCATTATTCATTCCAAGTGTCACTATAAGACTTAGCGAGGCCTGGTGATGAACAGCCTGTTAATGGACTTTGATCAAAGACGTGAATGAGGAGGACATGGCGCAAGGGAAATAATTAGAAAATTGGAAAAGACAGAGGGAGTACATAGGGCTGTGTTCGCTCAGCTGTTTTGGAGAGAAAAGTAAATTGGGCATCGTGAACTTTGCAGAGTTGTCAGTGAAGATGTCCCAAATGTAATGTGTTACTGATTGAGATACACAAGTTGTGGAAGGTAATGAAGTAAGTATAAGTACAATGCTTAAGTCTAAATTTGGGGTATCTTTGCTTTACTTAAGAACATTTTATAGTTGATACTTTTTACTTTTACTTCATTACATTTGAGAACGTGTATCTGTACGTTCTACTCCACTACATTTTAGATCTGGACTGAAAAGTAAAAAGTACTTTGAAATGGCTGAAACTTTTTTAGCCCATTTTAATTTGCAACTTTGAGCAAAATTAGAAGAATTAAGAAATCAGTGGAATCACTCTGTTCCAGGAAGTGCTCCACTGTGTTTTTAAACTCTATACACCTTCACTAAAATCATTTGAATCATTTCAGCCCTGGAATTGCCCACCTCCACTGAACCAAAGGTCAAAGATAGTTGCTTGAAAACTACCACTTCATGACATCACAAGGTGGAACAGAGCATTTTGAGCTTTGGAGATGTAGACAGACTAATAATGCAGGATTGCTCAAACGTGTGAATGAAACAAAACACAATTCCAGGTTTGTTTTGGATGAAACAACATCCTAATATGGCTTAAAGCTCACAAGAAACCAGTTTGCATAATATAGGACTTTTAAGAGTTTTATCTAGAGTATGCAAAAGGGCACATTCAAAGCTAGTTTGAATTTCAAATGCAATAATGAGCATGTTTTTTTTATTTTTTATTTTGGGTTTTCAGAATTGTCTGGAACTGATCTTAGTCTTAGCACTAACTGAAATTTAAACTCGAGTTTAATTTTTTCCAGATAAAATTATATGTCACTTGGCATTAAATCCTACCAGAAATTCTGTGACAAATTGGCAAAAAGTGTAATAAAAACCCATTTGGAAACAGCACAATATAGAGACAAAACCACTTAGAGACTTTGAATAGCGCCATCTTCTTCTTTATAACCCATTTCTTTTGGTTGACTGAGCAAATGACCAGCATCATCATCATAACATCAGCATCATAATCTGGCATCAATTTTGAGAACCATATGGACTCAGTGCCGGGGCCGTAAACATTTGTCTGCCCCTCTATGCAATGTCGCTTTCTACACAGCCGTTTGAATGAAGGTAGTGATAAACTGTACTCCATGGACCATTTTCAAGTCTTGTTTTTTTTTTTTTTTTTTTTTTTTTTTTTCCGCATATAAACTAGGAAATAACCGAAGTCCCATGGGGAAAATTACATTGGATTTAAAACCATATTTGAAACCTGCAGAGAGGGTTCCAGATTATGTGCCCCTAACAGTGTCACGAAATGAAGACAGTCAGTGATTTTCCAGGCGTTTGGGCAGAACTTCATCCAGCTCTGTCATGGTCCATCAAATACAAGTAAACAACAAAATGATACATGATGGATGTTCACCCACACAACGGAAAATCAGAAAATAGACACAAGATTGGACAAAAGCAGGCCAATTTTGATTTTGTTTCTGTAAATCGACATCTCCTCATATGTATCATGCTAGAGTTGTCAAAAGTGTTGAAAATCTGATACTAATCGATACTAAAACTAATTGAAACTATATAATCATTTCAGCAGGTATAAATACTGGAAAAGTCACATTCACAGGATGGATATGAACCTTTCCATCACATGGCAAAGGGAGAAATTCAATTTGTCAACTGGACAAAAGTTTATTTGGTTGAATACGTTTTGCAGCTCATCCAAGCTGCTTCTTCAGTTCTGGTCAGATGCTGGTGGACACTGCTTTATATCTGCCTGAAGGAGGAGCTAACTACAATGAAATTACTCTGAGACTACCACACCTATTTGTTTACAGTTTCTGTTAGTTAGCTAGGCCTTTTGAATATGAGTGTGGGGTCTTGTTAGCAGAACCATTCAGGGCTATAATGGGTGTTTTCACACCTCTGGACCTGATCTGGCTAGCCCTATTGTTTTCTTTGTTTGTTTTTTGATTTAGGTTTGAGGATAGAGTTATAAATGGGAGACAGAAGATGTCTGAGACCTCCATTTCTGTTCAAGGAAGGATTCTCTTTCTTGACAAAAATAGCCTCTTTAACTCCCCTCTCAAACCAGTTCTTTTCTCTGGCCAAGATCTGGACCTCGCTGTCCTCAAAGGAGTGGCCTGTGGCTTTTAGGTGGAGATGTACGGCAGATTGCGGCCCACCCTGGTTTTCCCGTCTGTGTTGATACATTCGTTTGAAAAGTGGCTGTTTTGTTTCTCCAATGTAGCGCTCACTGCAGTCTTCACTACACTGAATGGAGTAGACCACATTGCTTTGTTTGTGGCTCAGTGTTTTGTCCTTAGGATGGACCAGTTTTTGTCTTAAAGTTTTTGTGGGTTTGAAATAGACTGGGATTTTATAAACCCTCTGTAGTTTTTCCAGAAACACCAGCCAGGTAAGGAATAGTTACACCCTTTCTCCTGGGTTCTGGTTCTCTGTTGTCCTGTTTCTTTGCTCTCTTCGTTTTATTGAAAGCCCATTTAGGATATCCACAAACGGAGAGGGCTTTCTCCACGTGTTGTTCTTCTTTCTCCTTTCCCTCTGCGCTTGTAGGAAGCACTTGGGCCCTATGTTGTAATGTCCGAATGACTCCCAGTTTGTGCTGCAGTGGGTGGTGTGAATCAAAAAGCAGATATTGGTCGGTGTGTGTGGGCTTCCTAAAGACCTCTACCTGGAGTCGCTGGCTTTCTCCTATCGTTACTGCACAATCTAAGAAGGCCAATGTGTTGTCCTTGGCATCTTTATGAGTGAATTTGATGTTCGGATCTACAGAATTGATATGTGCATTAAAAGCTGGGAGGATGTTGATGCCGTGGTCCTTCTCTAGAGCAACGATGGCCTTCCTTTCAGCAGTTATCATGGCGAGACAAAGCACATTAGATCATCTTAAAACTCTAGAACAAATACAAAACGGATTTATACAACACATTTTCAGGAGCCTGTGATCAAATACAAAATTCATAGTCACATTTAGGTGTGATTTTCAACTAAAAGGTGAGAGTGACTGAAAAACAAATCATCTCACCTGTTGTAGTTCCAGCTCACGCAGTTATTTATGGTTAATTTGTGGTGTTAAAAGCTCAGATTAAAGTCTAACTTCAGTAACAGCGCTTCAGACAGAGCAATGTCTACAGTTAGCATCACACCGTCATGGCATGTTCTTACTAGTTTACAAAGGCTGTAATTTTATTATTAAATGAAGACAGGAGGTCTGATTTTAGTCACAAGAGTTACTTCAGTTTTAGGTTAGCGTGAAATAACAGTCAGATAAAAAATCACTTTGCATTTAGGTTAGAAATAGACATATACCTGATATGACTTATATTTGCTTCTTTGTTTGCACTTTGTTTATGATATGAAATGTCTGCAAATATTAATTTCTATCTGGAACATAATATACAGTAGGGATGGTGCAAGATCTCGTGCCACAAGATCTCACGAGTCACATTGCTTACAGTTCCAGAAAGCAGTGCTAGAATAGAAACACAGCTATGAAATGAAATAACAAAATTGTGAGGTCAAAATCGGAAAGTGAACCGTGAAATGTATATATTAGGAATTATGTTAAAATCTCGTCTTGTCTCCTTCTTGTGGACCCAATCTCGTATCTCGTCTTGTCTTGTGGAAATTTTGTCTCGTCCCATCCCTGATATACAGCATTCACTTGTGCATCTCACGTTTGTTCTTGCAGTTTTGTTTTGCAGTTATAGCTTTTACGCCAGATGCTCTTCCTGCCAGACATATCTTCATATATCCAGACCTTGGAACTGGACAAAAGTAGCACTGGCTTTCATTTGGTTCATTTCAGTTGACCAATTGCATAATCAGTAATAGAGGTGTAGCATTTGGCGATGGCAGTATTGGTCAGTTTTAGCCAAAAATGCTACCGTCAGAATAAATCAAATGAATGAAGTCGGACACTCCAAGTCTGCAATCTCGAAGTAACAGAAAAACTAATTTTCTTCTTTTATATTTGGATTTGCAAAAACGTCAATCATCCTGGCATGAAAAGACAGTTTATTACAGATTGTCCCACACATGGAGAGAATGAAAATAGTCACTGTGGGCCGAAACTTAGAATTATAAATTGGACAAAATCAATATAGGCTGTATTTAAAGGACCCATATCTACTGTGTGTTATAATGTTGTTTCCTCATCACAGTTCTTCTCTCAAACTTGAAACACTCTGTTCCACCTTGTGATGTCATGTGCTCCACTGTGTTTTTAAACTCCATACTCCTTCACTAGAATCATTGACCCTAACCCTGAGCCCTGGAATTTCCAATCTCGACAAAAAAGAAAAGGTAAATGGTAGCTGTTCATTTGAAAACTACTGCTTCATGACATCACAAGGTGGAACTGAGTGTCATTTTGAGCTTTGGAGGTGTAGACAGACTAATAACGCAGGATTATTTAAACGTGTGAATGAAACAAAACACAACTCCAGGTATGTGTGTGAGGAGGTAACAACATTCTAACATGGCTAACATGGAGTCAGTTTTGTGTAATATAGGATATTTCAGAAGTTTGCACATTTTATCTGTTGAAAAGTAAGCTAAGAATAGATATAACATTACTTGCCCTCTTTTAATTGGACCATTTTGCTTTTAATCCGGCCCGGAACCATGTACTTCCCCAAATGCCCCACTCCAATTAAAACACATAGTACAACCACCGGCCTTGAAGCTCCTTCTGGGTCATCTCTCCTTACAAAATGTACATTTTTTCTTCTTCTCTTTTTATCCAAAGTCACATGGTGCAAGCAGATAATCACATCTAGAGGCAGAGTGTGATATTACAGCCTTAGTGGGTCTATCTGTCCATTACCCCAAGTACGCTGAGGTTAAGTACAGCAGAATTTAGTCTAGTGCCAATCCAAGCGCTCCCTCTGCACTGTTAGAGCAATGTCACTTTCATGGATCTATACACAGTGGGTTATTAGCAAGATAACCTGTCAAAAGACCTTCCTTGTTTAAATAATGGCCTCAGTATCAGTATATGTGCAATGCAGTCTTTTTGTAGATGTACTTCTTTTTGTTACTTAATTAAAAGTACAGATACCAGAACAAAAAAATACTCAAGTAAAAGTATCACATGAAAAAATCTACTAAAGTAAAAGTATTAAAGTACTGTACTTCAGGGGTAAAAAGGAAAAGTACTTCACGCAGATCTAATGAAGCTTCAAATGTAGTGATTTTCATAAAGATGCGTGCTGAATTTTGTTCAGACAGAAACAACTGAATCAGTTGTTTTTTTTCTCTAGCAATTTTTAATTTGTATTTTTAAAGAGCTCAAATTAAGAACGTGTTAAAAATAAACCCTCAAAATTTTCAGCAGGTATCAAACAATAATAATAATAATTAAAAAAAAACAATTTTCAGTCAGTTCAAAATTGTTGTGGAGTAGAAAGTACAGATACCTGCTCTCAAATGTAGTTAAAATGTACTTAAGTAAAGTACAGATACCTAAAATGTATACTTTAGTACAGTGCTTTACTACTTTTACATTGTTACATTCCACCATGTTTCTTTGAGAACTATTTGTTATTGGAAAGTTCTTCTTAAATGTCCTATATTACGCTAAATTGACTCTTGTGAGCTTTAAGAGATGTTAGAATGTTGTTACCTCATCAAATACATACCTGGAGTTGTGTTTTGTTTCATTCACATTAGAGTGAGAGTCTGTTTACATCTCCAAAGCTCAAAATGCTCTGTGTGTGAAACCTTGTGATGTCATGAAGTGGTAGTTTTTAAGTTAACAGCTACATTTTACCTTTTGGTCAGTAGAGATTGGCAACTCCAGGGCTAAAATCATCCAAATGGTTCTAGTGAAGGCGTGTGGAGTTTAAAAACACAGTGGAGCACTTCTTTCTCATTTTCTCTCACTCTTCTCTCTCTCGCTTTGTTCTCTATCTTCTCTTTCGTTCTCATTCTCTCTCGCTCTTGTCTCTCTCTGTTCTCTCTCCTCTTTCTTTCTTTCTTTCTCGCTCTCCTCTCTGTCTCTCTTTGCGCTCTCTCTCTGTCTGTTCTCTCTCTCTCAAATCATAATAATCTCCTGTTAATTGTGTTACTACCAAGCGGAAAAATATGTAGTAATTACTTTAACTGTAATATATATATATATATTTTTTTTTTCATACAGCCATTTCCAACCAATTAAGGCTTGAGCAAAACTCTGCACCATAGGATATCAGTGATTTACATTGGCTACCCAGGAAGGGAAAAGATGAAAGCAAATGAGATTCCAACAAGCTTGAACCAAATTGAAACATTAAGAGTACGACATAAAAATTGCAATCATTCAAACAAATTCAAACAAAACATGTGAAAAAAGCGTCATTCTAAAGAAAAGAAGGCCAGATTTAATTATTTGGCAAAACTGAATTGAAATTTCATAGAATAAACTCCGCCACTGATCTGCAAGTGATGGGACTTTCAGCTCTTTTATGGGATCCGAAGCTACTGAATCTGTCCATTTTAAACAGTCGTTCAAAAAGACTGGCTCTTTTAATATTTATTCATGACAGAAGCCAATGTGAAAACTCATTTATCTACAAACTAATCACAGAGAGAAATGACCCAGGCTCAGATTTAATTAAAATGATTCAAACTGAGAGTGGGAGTCTGTTTACTCCTTGAAATATTGCATAATGTAAATAAAACACTGCACTACAATAATAATAATAAAAAAAAAAATACTGAATTGAAAAACTAATAATAAAGGATCAAACATGTGTGAATGAAACAAAACAAAACACAACTCTGAGTATGTTTTTGATGAGGTAACAACATCATAGCATGGCCTAAAGCTCACAAGAGTCAATTTTACGTAATATAGCACCTTTAAGGAGCCGTTCAAAAGAGCCGGATCATTCACAAACATCACATTGGTATTACCGGCACAATATACAGATTATATTACAACCAGAGTAAGCATATCATCCAAATATGCTCTTCAATATCCCCCCTGCACGATGTCAGAATATAGATTTTGTTTTCACACAGTATTAAAGGTGTTTATCCCTACATTATCCGGAGCTGCCTGTTATAAGTGTCTGGCTGTGTGCGTGTGCGTGTGTGTGTGTGCGTGTGCGTGTGTGTGTGCGTGTGCGTGTGCGTGTGCGTGTGTGTGTGCGTGTGTGTGTGTGTGCGGTGAATAGGTAAACAGACAGAGGACACAGAGCAGACAGTGATGGGCACGCTGATATTGGCTCCTAATCTTCCCTTCTGCACATGACTCCAGCAGACTGAGCTTTCTGGTTGAAATCTGCTTGGTTTGTGTATGAGTGTCAAGACATATCATAAGATATCTGGCCCATTTACATTTTTTTTTTTTTTTTTTTTTTTTGTAATAGTTCAAAATTAATTTCCAATCAGAGCACATGAAAGAATGAACAAATGCGCACGGTTTGCATGCTGATGAATGAAGTTATTGCATAAGGCCCATATTACTTTGTTATTATTCTCTTTTTTTCTCATCAAAAACATACCTGAAGTTGTGTTTTGTTTCATTCACACATGTTCAACACACAAACTCCGCCTACTTAGGCTGTGTTCTTGTCTCATAGAGAGACAAGATGCCATGTGGAAATACAGGAAGTGCTCCAATGTGTTTTTAAACTCCATACACCTTCACTGGAGTCATTTGATAATTTCAGCCCTGGAATTGCTAATCTACTGAACTAAAGGTAAAAGGTAGTTGTTGAAAACTACCACTACAACATCACAAGGTGGAACACAGCATTTTGAGCTCTCAAGATGTAGACAGATTAATAATAAAGGATTATTCAAACATGAAATGAATGAAACAAAACACAGCTCTGGATGTTTTTGATGAGGTACCAACATTCTAACATGACTAAAAGCTCACAAGACTCCATTTTGTGTCATATAGGACCTTTAAACTTATTTACTTTCATGGAGATAGACACGTGAACCCTCTATTTAGATTACAGGTCACATCCATGGAAAGGTGAGCATGCTCGCTGAAAAAAGTATGTTTTTCAAGGTATTTTTGAGCAAAGAAATGCCAGTAATTAATAATAACACTAGTAATTAATGCCATACTGAGGAACATTGCAGGACATTCTAGTTGATGAACCCTACACAAGAACTTGAATAACCTGAAGTGACACTTGACCACTGATTCACAAAATAAAATGTATGCATATTTCTATACTGAACCAGTGAAGGTATAAAATTGAAGTTCTAGCCACTACAATCAATTCCCCTGTCTCTATTCAAGTACTTTGACTTCAAATGCCACATCGCCCATTTTGTTTTATTCTGTTTTTTTCTCTTGTGACCCAGCTCCTCTCTTGTCCTCCACTCACACTGTTACTATAATCATTCAAATCAGAGCACCACAGTTAGCGTGAAGGACACATTGGGGAGATGGTCGTCACATCAACAAGCCAAAATCAAATAGACTCTTGGATGAGGAGCTGGTTTTAGTGTGAAAACGTGACTCGTGCATGTGTGGAGTGAGGAGTGTGTAGAGGACTGGCTTCTTGGCTCAGTTGTTGTGTGCTTGTTGCTCTGATTGTCCATCTGGATATGTTCATTCGGCAGCACAGATCTGCTGTTTTAAGTGTGTTTACATTGAACTGTTTCCAAATTTTGAGGATAACTAAAGCTGCTGTTGTTTAAAGGTGCACTGTGTAACTTTTCCGATGGAGGGTCCATCAAATGCTTTTCTCCATGATGTTATTGCTTCGTCTGGAAGGTAATCCTGCTCACAGTCAGCCTGTTTTTCAAGGTATTTTTGAGCAATAAAACGATCTGTAATTTAATAAATGTAAAGTAGAGCTGTTTAAAGTCATACTGTGGAACATTCCAGGCAGGGCACTGACATATCCATAGAAACAAGCAGGTGATGGACCCCAACCAAAAAGTTACACAGTGCATCTTTAAGTGTTGTGCGTGAGTTTAAGCAAATATGTGAAAATTCAACATTTAAATGAGTCATTGCAGTTAAATGTGTTTTTAGTTGTAATGGTTTATAATAACACCCATTTTGTAATTTGTTTTCAAAGTAATAACAGAAACCAATAAATAAATTTTTACATTAAAAAAAAACAAGAAATACCTGCCCACTTGTGGTTGGACCAATCACAGAGCAGCATTGAGGTAGCTGTTGTGACGCTTCGACCAATCAGATTCAAATATTCGTAATCACAGTCTGCCTTTTCCTGAATGCTTTTTTGAGATCCAGAATGATGCAACTTTTCTAGTGGAGGGGCTGCCGTCTGCTTGTCTCCATGGAGATGTTATTGGAATGTTCCATGGTATGACATTAAACGTATCCATGTAGCATTTCTTTCATCACAGGTGCTGCTATCTCTCAAAAATGCAATAATTCCATCTGTGAATTGTAATGTAGCGTAGTGCTGTAACCTTGTCACGCTCATGATAGATAGGTTTAATCTATACTGTGGAACATTCAAGACAAAGCAATAACATTTCCATGGAAACAAGCAGATAGCGAACCCCCTAACTAATAAGTTACACTGTGCACCTTTAAGCTTAGATAGAACCAAAATTTGGAAAAGTATCCACGTCACAACATATTACAGGTATTACTCAAAAATACTCCCGGGCAAAATTATATTAACCACACAAGCTTATGTTATGGAAAAATTACAGGGTGAATAACAAAATACTGTTTCTGTTTTATTATTATTATTATCATTATTATTATTATTATTATTATTATTATTATTATTATTTATTGAAGACTCTAACTTAACTATAAATGTAAAAAGTGTTTTAAAATAACATATTCATGATGCTTCAGACACTCCAAATTACCCCAACGTACGATCTAGTAAAACAACCTTGAAGCAAATGAACACGTACAAACAGCATTCCTGAGTAGCGAATATGAACAGACCTTTTCCTCTTTCCATTTGCGACGACAAATAGTTATCACCAGGCCCGTCGACAGAAATTTATAGGATAAATCAATAAGAATTCTGGGTCCCTAAAATCCTGGGGCCCGGGACAACAGACTCTTTTTGTCCCTCCCTGTCTACTGCCCTGGTTATTACTGTTGACCTACCCTCACAGCATCTCCATAATGACAGAGATTTCATTATGTTGTTCGTTCGTTATGTTATGTATGAATGTCTGTAAAAATACAAACATTTATCACACAACAGCTGGACAGAGCCAAAAGCTAATCATGTTTTAATTTTGGGTCTACACAAAGCGTCACTTCAAATGTACAAAGGAACAGTAATAATATGTTTGCAGGCTGTAGTGGACTTTGTAATGACTCATGTCCCGTCCAGATATTAGAAGCACTGGACATATCATGGACCAGACTGAAAAAACAGACAGGGGCAGAACTAAAGCTGAAGGTTGGAGCTGTAAATCCAATACTGAGTCTGCTTCACATTTTAAATCTGCTCCTGTCACTTTGTCCCTGTCAGCTCCACTCACCCCGGATGCCCTGGCGCTTCTCTACACTCTGCGTTCAATATACACGCTGTTTTCAGATCTATGTTATAATGTTGTTTCCTCTTTGCAAACTTACATGGAGCTGTGTTTTGTCTCATTCGCACATATTTAACAAACAAATCTTGCATATTTCAGATGTGTTCTTTTCGCCACGTAGTAATACAGGAAGTGCTCCAATGTGTTTTTAAATTCCATACACCTTCACCTTAAGGTAGAACAGAGCATTTTGAGATTTAGAATTGTAAATAAACTAATAATAAAGGATTACTCAAACATTTATGAATGAAACAAAACACAACTCCATGTATGTTTTTGAGGAGGTAACATTCTAACAAGGCTTAACGCTCACAAGAGTCAATTCTGTTTAATATATGACCTTTAAAATTATTTATGTATCTCTAAATCATTTTGCTAATTGCTCATTTGCATTATTGAGGTTATGGTAAGTGCTAATATAGCCACAGCTGCCCTGGGGTAGACTGACAAGAGCAAGTCTGCCAATCTGTGCCACTGATCCCTCTGATCACCAGTCACTGACGCACACGCATGCATACTAGGCCAGGTGGGTGAAGTGTCTTGCTCAAAGACACAACCACAGTTTGCGCTAAAGCCACTGCTGCCCCACTGTGGCACTTTTTAAACTCCACACACCTTCACTTGAATCATGCGGATGATTTCAACCCTGGAATTGCCGATCTCTACTGAACAAAAGGTAAAAGGTAGTTGTTAACTTTAAAACTACTACTCCATGACATCACAAGGTGGAACAGAGCATTTTGAGCTTTGATTAAAATGCTAAGATTAGGTTAATAATATAGGGAACCTTAAACATGTGTGAATGAAACTAACGACAACTCCAGGTATATTTGTATGTTGGTCATGAACTACATTCTATGTTTTTATCAGACTCATCACTTGCGTTTTTCCTTTTAATTTAAAAACAGGAGAGTTTTTTGCTCTTTTTTCTTTCCTTTTTTGTGACCATTCATCTCAAATTAATTAGAAAGGATTTGGTTGGAGGAGCAAGAACAGGGTGAGGGTCAGACCAAGCCAATAAGATCAGCACAATGGCCCCTGAATGAAAACAGCCCAGTTTTCTCTTACATAAAAGAGTCATGAATATCAAAGCTGCAGGTGAATTCAACAAAAGACATACAAGAGATAAAAATATAATATAATATATAAAATGCTGATCTTAATTGTTATGCTAAAGGTGCACAACAGCGGGGGATCCGTTAAATGCATTAAAGTATGACATTAAACAGTTCTTCCTTACATTTATTAAACTACAGGTGGTTTTATAGCTCAAAAACACCTACAAACAGGCATTCTGACTGTGAGCGGGGTCGCCTCTCCACAGATCTGACCTGTAACTTGGTCTGATTTGGTCTCCATGAAGACATAAAGGTTTAATGCTGTCTGCTGTCTGTGAAACAGACAGACAAAACAATAACATCTCCATGGAGAAAAGCATTTGACAGACCCTACACCAGAAAAAGTTACACAGTGTACCTTTAATAGTACTCTTGAGCTGGTACTTATTACATTGCGGGGAATAAAATCTGTACACAGATTTTATGGGGACCTGCTGAGCTCATGGGGACAAAACTCAGGTCCCTAAAAATCAAGATCCTATATTATTAACAACAACATGATTTCAATGTCAGGTATGGGTTTAAAGCAGGTTAAGGTGAGGAGACAAGCAAGTGACTCCACCAGGCCATGTTACAGGTCAGATTTGTGGAGAGGCAAGCCCGCTCACAGTAACAATGCTTTAAAGGTATTTCTGAGCAATAAAAACTGTAAATGGATACATGCAAATTAAAAACTGTGGAAGATTCCAGGCAAAGCAAAAGAGGTTTTAGAAGCCATTCATGCATGTTTGACTAATTTAGTGATCTCTCCTGGGCCCTATTCAACCCTTCTTGTAGTTAGCTGTAAGATTCTGTGCAATGCTCTGCCCACAAGTCTACATCACCTATGCTTCCACACGACAATTCTCCATAAATATACAAAAACGTGACACAAAACTGTACACAACAACTTTACAAACCTGATGAAATGGGCAGTAGTTTCATTACGGGGATGCACGCCGATTCTAATGTAAGCGCACTCTGAATGGGGAGTGATTTAGCGTGGAGAGCAAAGGGAGTGGAATTTAGCATTTTCAAAACAATAAAAGGTCACATGGCAATCTAAATATGCTACGTGTTGGCAGTTAATAACCCACAGAAATAAAATACTCCCTCTTTAAAGTTAGGATCAGTCTTTAGGAAATGTTATATTCAAAAAAAAATTCTAACTTTAACTTTTCATGTTCAAATTTAAATATTGTGTAACTAAAACTAAATGCAACTCCCATTGGTTTACTGTGAAAGACTATTAATGGCTGTTTTCTTGGTAAGGTCACGTTCTTTATTTAAAAATATTTCTGCACAATAAAAGAAGTGGAACAAAACGGAGTGCATCCATTAAAAACAAGCACAGCCACTACTTTTCCACCATGTTTTGCTGCTTTAACCCTTGGTGCATTTAAATAAACATGAGAATCAGAATTAGAAGTTGCTCTCCCCGAAAAATAATTTATAATTGAACACATTTTCACTTTACGTCAAACACTGTAAAAAGACATACAAGATAAAAATATAACTAGCTTTGAAATGAAATGATTCTACTAAATGACTTGGTGATGCAACCCCGGCTTCAGAGGCCAGATGGGTTATGAAATCCCAGTTTGTAATAATTTGACTGGAGACAGCAACTGAATCAAACTAAAAAGCCAGACATTGGTTCACTTTTCATCATTGAGAGACCAGAAGATAGCCAAATCTCCCCAAGAACATGTGTTAGAAGGTAAGGGAAAAAAATAAGGCCCTGCTTCTTTCAAAATGGCTGCTAATGAGTTGTGTTCACATGACTTCACAGTGTTTTAAACTAAAAAAACCCTCATAAACTCATAAAGCTGTTTTATATGGTTGGAATTTGTATTTTAAAGGTTCTGTATTACACAATATTCCTGGTTTATTAGTCTGTCTACATCTCCAAAGATCAAAATGCTCGGTTCCACCTTGTGATGTCATGTGGCGGTAGTTTTCAAGTTATCAGCTACCTTTTACCTCTTGTTCAGTAGAGATTGGCAATTCCAGGTCTGAAATCATCCAAATGATTCTAGTAAAGGTGTATGAAGTTTAAAAACACATTGGAGCACTTGCATTACCTCATGACATCACAAAGTGAAACAGAGTGTTTTCTGTTTGAGAGAAGAACTGAGCTTAAATATACAGGGTTTGCACATTGGTGTAATTATTCACGTTTAATTCTTATCAATTAGCCTGTAATATAAAGGTATCTATTTCCATGGAGACAAGAAGTTACAGGTCAAGTTACAGGTCAGATCTTAGAAAAGGCGATTGCACTCACAGTAAGAATGTGTATTTTTAAGGTATTTCACAAGCAATTAAAACACTTGAATTGAATATATGCATAAGTATATGTATACATAACTTCAATGCCATATTGTGGAACATTCCAGCCAAAGAAACAATATCCATGAGGCAAACTGTGTCAGACCCCCCACTAAAAAGTTGCATAGTGCATCTTTAAACAACAGTACATGACCCACAGAGTAAGCTCTCTGTCTGACATTATGACATCAAATACAAAAATGTGAACACAATGCATTTCATGTTTGAACATCAGCAGTAAAACACAATTCACTCTCGCCTCACAGCAGGATTTCCAGATTTCATGATGTTTGCATGTTCTCCTGCTGAGTGTGCTTCGTCTTCTTACGTCTTGCAAATAAAACTCGCAAAATACTGAAAACTTTAAGAAGAACGTACCCCCTGTAGCTTTTTAATGTTCTGTATTACACAAAATTGACTCCTGTGAGCTTTTAGCCATGTTAGAATGTCCTCAAAAACATATTTGGAGTTGTGTTTTGTTTCATTCACACATGTTTGAGTAACTCTTTATTATGGGTGTTATGTCTACATCTCCAGAGCTCAAAATTTTCTGTTCCACCTTGTGATGTCATGAAGTGTTTTCAAGTTAGCTAGCTTTTACCTTTTGTTTAGTTGAGATTGGCAATTCTGAGGCTGAACTCATTTTTCTAGTGAAGATGTATGGAGCACTTCCTGTATTACGGCATGGCATCACATCAGTTTGAGAAACAAACTAAATATATAGCCTAAATATGCAGGGTTTGTGCGTTAAACATGTGTGAATGAAACAAAACACAACTCCAGGTCTGTTTTTGAGGAAACACCATAATAGTGTAGATCCGAAAATAATGTAATACAGGCCCTTTAAGGCTGAATCTAAGAACAAATGCACTCGTAATAAAGCCCCAAGACTATATTTTTCCTTGTAATTTCATCAGATTCATTTTCAATATTTTAACACAACCAAACCTGTCACAGAACGGCATTAAACGTATCCAACTACATGTGTAAAGCAAGCCAATACCATCTTTATGGAAGCAGGTGGTGGACCCTCTACCAGAAAAGTTCCAAAAACTTCCATAAAACGTTGACCCATTATTTGGATACTTTGCTGCTGACGTCCCAAATGAGACGTTGACAAATGGCTGACTGTACAGTATAATTCCTGTGCAGTGAGGTGGTGTGTGTAGATGCTGATGAGGCAGAGAGTATCTTTTTCACATAAACAGTTTAGATGTACACGGGGCAGCTCCAAACCACAGATACGAGAGCAGCTGTGAAGAGGCCGAGACGAGAGGGAGGGCTAATGGTTATTGGCAAATGAGAATAAGCAACTGTCACATTTGTCAAACTGGACGTATTCTAAACATACACATACAGCAATATCGCTCAAGTCATTGTGGTCTCGTTACGGAATCATCTCAATTCACAAATATTTACTACAGTCAGATATCAATGTATTTTTGTTAAGGAAAGGAGAATTAGTTCTTAAACACTTTATCTGGTTAAAGCTACACTGTGTAACTTTTTCCGATGGGGTGTACGCCATCTTTTGCTTCCATGGATACGTTAGTGCGTCGCCTGGAATGGTTCACAGTTCGTATTTATCACAGTTAGATAAATACGTTTAATAATAACTCATCTCTCCACAGATCTGACCTCTCACTGTAACTGTCTCCATGGAGATAAATATGTTCATTGCCACACTGTGGAATATTATAAGGTGCGCTGTGTAACTTTTCTGGTAGAGGGTCCACCGTTTCGACTTCAAAACTATCTATAGTATGGCATTTAATTTAGCTATCGCCAAGGAGACAAGCAGGCCACATCACCAGGTCAAGTTACAGGTCAGGTCTGTGGAGAAGTGGACTTGCTCACAATAATAATGCATGTTTTAGCATTGTTGGTAGTTTTGAGGAATAAAAACACCTATAACTGAGTAAAAACATGATATATTTGTTTACTGCCATACCGTGGAACATGCAGGCAAAGCAATAACAACAGAAAAGTAACACAGTGTACCTTTAAATCAAAGTTAATCAAATAAATAAAAGGCGTTTTAAGAGAAATGAGTGAGCTCGCAATGCAGCAGATGAAGAAAGTGTTTTGTATCGGTTTTGTATTTGGGTTATAACAAAAGAACTACAACTTTATTGACAATAGGCTGAATAGTAGAGCAGCTAATACACATAATCCACATGTAATCTTTGTTTACGTTTCCCAGAATAGATGTGACATGTTTTTTTTTTTTTTTTTTTTTTCTTGGCAAAAACAATATAATTATATCTGTCTCCAATAACGTGGCAAACAGCTCAATGCGATCTTCAAAGGACTCACTTACACTATAATGGGAATCAAATCGAGCTTGTTTGTCCGATCTAATCCACACTACCGCGAGGTCTGGACTCTGGAGAGATACGATTGAACCGCGTATCTCGAATCATATTCAACTCTTTATTATTCGCCCTATATTTTGTCACCCTTTGAGGATCTCGCCGGCTTTATGCCATCTATTTGAAATGCTAATCACGAGTCAAACGCATATCTGAGTCAAGCGCCGTAAGGTCTTTCATTTTTCCGTCCACGTGACTTCCTTTTCATTAGCAACAACAAATGCCCCGGCCTTGATCTCACCCCTCTTCTTCTTCTTCTTTAGTGGCCATTGCTGCGGTATCGCTTCCATCTGTGTACCTTTGAACTGAGCCAGGTGTTAGCAGAGTCTCATTTGCATCATTGCTTTGTAAACACCCAGCTTATATGCATTATTGATGGAACATTGCCGTCTCCCACAGGCAACTAGGACTCCTGGATAAGTACGATATCAATGCCACGATCGATGGGCTGTATATATACGTTGCAGGCTTACGTATAGATTTGTGAGGGTTTATGAGCTTGGGAGGAAAGTGTAAAGTAAACTTATTTATAATCGATAGCTATTAAAGAGCCCTTATATGCTTTATCCTGATCTGTTATAATGTTGTTTCCTCACAAACAGAGTAACTGTGTAACTTTTCTGGTGGAGGTTCCATCAAATGCTTTTCTTCATGGAGACGTTATTGCTTTGTCTGGAATGTTTCACAGTATGGCTTTAAACCTTTCTATTTTTGAGAGACCAAACCAGACCAAGTTACTGGTCATATCTGTGGAGAGGCGACCCCGCTCACAGTCAGTCTGTTTTTCTAGGTATTTTTGAGCAATAAAACAACCTGTAATTGAATAAATGTAAGGTAGAGCTGTTTAATGCCATACTGTGGAACATTCCAGAGCAGAGCAATCTCCATAGAAACAAGCAGGTGACAGACCCCCAACCAAAAAGTTACATAGTGCACCTTTAACACACAAACCCTGCATATTTAGGCTGAGTTCTTCTCTCAGACTGAAAACACCTTGTGATGTCATGTGGCAATACAGGAAGAGCTCCACACACCTTCACTTGAATCAGTTGGATAATTTCAGCCCTGGAATTGCCGATCTCTACTGAACTAAAGGCAAAAGGAGCTATTAACTTGAAAACTACCACTACATGACATCACAAGGTGGAACAGAGCATTTTGAGCTTTGGAGATGTAAACAGACTAATAATAAAGTGTTACTCAAAAATGTGTGAATGAAACAAAACACGACTCCAGGTCTTTTCTGAGGAGGTAACAACATTATACCTACTGTATTATCTGCATAGTATCTCAGGTAACATGCCATGAAGAACAGCTGTAATCACAATATTATAAAGAACAGTTCCGTGTTGGTCCCATACCGCAATTTCAGTTTGTTTATTTTTTGTATTTATACTTTATCTGATGTCATCAACATTCTCTGGAGGTGTGATGTTAACTGTAGGCACTACTTTGTCTGCTCTGTTACTCAAGTTAAACTTAATCTGAGCTTTATTTTAACACAGTCTGACCAGAGCTGATGTATGTTGTTAAACAAGCTTCTTACACATAAAATTACAGTCACAAGTGAGGCATTAGCTAGCTTGTATTGATCACGGACTCCTGAAAATGTGTTTTTTTTAACATCCATTTTGCATTTTTTCTTGAGTTTTCTTGACATCTTAAAACTTTTTTGTCTGTGTTTGCTAATGTGTGCATTGTGTCACCATGGTAACTACTGGACATAGAGATACATGTAGAACACCCCCAGCATGATGTCACTGCAAAGTATGTAGTCACTATATTATAAAGAAGAGTTTCATGCTGGTTCCATACAGCAATTTCAATTTCATTTTTTAAACAATATTGACAGTATTGCAAAAACAAATGAAAACTTCCAATCACGTCTATGGGTATTAATGTTTGAGAGTATTTCATTTTTATTTCACAGGGATAGATCACGCATTAAATTTTAAAGAGGTCAGGGTAAGCAGGTTTATTACCGGCCATGAATATGTAAAAATCTCTTCTGGCGTTTGGCATGGATTACAAAAATGAGCAGCCTTCATGATTTTATTAGAGCCGATATTAAAATAGCTCAGGCTACAATCAACAATTTTCATCCTTTTATCGAGACTCAATCTATTGTCAAAATGGAAGACGGACTGCTTTGTGTACAAGTCATTTCATGTGTTCTGATCCGTTAAAATGAAACCACAACATTGTGAGACTGACAGCAATAAACCTGCTCTAGTCAGATCTCAGAAGCTAAGCAGGTTGGGGCCTGGTTTGCACTTGGATGGGAGATCTTTGAGAATTCAAATGCAGCAGTTCGGTAATAGTAACAGTGGTTCTAGTGCGTACTGTTGCTGTGTCCTTAGGCAACACAATTCATCCACCTCACTAAGTATGAATGTGGTGTGTGAGTATGATGGAGCAGACTGGCAGCCTTGCTTGAGTCAGTCTACCCCAGGAGTATGGAAATATGCAATGTAAACAGGGGCGGCGCCAGGCATTTTCGCTTGGAGCTGTGGGGGTGCTAAGTTCTTCAATGGGGGTGCGCACTTAACATGTAAATAAAGAACCTCTTTAAGTCTGAATGTTGTGATTTATAAAGCCTAATACAGATTTTTTTTTTTTTTTTTTTTTAATTGTAGTCTCATTTTGAACATTTTGTGGTTGCCATTTGAACATTTTTTGTCAAGATTTGATGTCCTGGGAAAATGGGGCAAAAATCACTGGGGGAACTGCAGGGTTGCATCAGCCATTCTATTCCCTGACCAGCCAACTTTTCAAAGATGAGTGGATCTGGAGCCATATCCTGTCTCCCTGATTTCAGAGGAAGTGATTGACAGGTGGATTAACCAGAGAAATGCACACTCACGTCAAAAACAAACATGGCTGCTTACACGTAAAAAAGGGAACAAAACAACATAAAGGACTGAGAAACAGCTCACGTATCTCAAATAAAAGATGTTACATCTTTTGTTCTGAATGTTACGAGAATTTTAGAGAGATGTCTTCTGCATTTCAGAGACATGTGATACAAAGTAGCAGCTGTGGTTGGACCGTCTCAAGTTTGGACGGAGATTTTTCACACTTTATGGCCCTGTTCCAGTTTCTTCTGGATTCAAACAAACTGTTGAAGGGACTGGCAAGCCATTCTAGAGGAGGCTAGTGCCCCTCAACACCCCCTGGCACCTCCCCTGAATGTAAATGGTGTCCAAAACCACTATATAAATACAGTAAAATACATTGTTATAAGATTACTGTTGACAAACCAAAGCGAAAGTAAGCCTTATCCTCCATTACATTCTGAAGGTCGATACTGGTGACTGCACTTGACAAATGCGTTGACAGACACATCTCTTTGTTGACTTTATTATATCTGGATCTCCTCACCTTATTTTCACCTTCATTCCTCCTCCACTCCGTCTTCCATCCTTCATCTCATTTGCCCTCTCCTCCTCAGCCCTCACTACATCACTCCGGTCCAGTCCTCTGCATCTCTAATTCCCCAAAGCCCACGACTGCAATGGATTATTTATTCAGAGGGAACTCCATAAATCATGTCAAGATGGCCGGCCCGTGATGCCTACTGAAGAAAGAGAGAAAGGAGCATGTGTGCGTGTGTGTACAGGGCAACAATGTGACACAGGATAGCTGCTTTTGACGCTAACCATATTCTCCCGGGATGAACCAAGAGCTAGATAAAAAAGGTTATGTGCAACTTTTATGGTTCAGGCTGCATATAAAGGAGATTAGAACGATGTGTGAGTGATGGTGGACATAATATTACAGCAAATACTACAGCAGCGGGTGCAGAGGTGGACCAGCTGTAAATCTAATTAAAACTTTGTAACTTTCTGAAGGTGGCTCTGCACATCACCTGCATGATTCTGTGAAAATAGAAATTTAAATCCATGGAGGTAGGTAAGTTTTGTGCCGTACTGTGGATGAGCATAGCCAAAGGAACATTTCCATGGAAACAAGCAGGAGAAGGCCCTCATCCAGGCCAAATAAAAGACAGGTCTGTGGAGATGCAAGCCTGCTCAGAGTAAGGAGGCAAGTCTTTCAGTGCAATAAACACAACCAAAATGGGGAAAACATGCTTTTATGCCAGGGCTTTAAACTAAGGCAAGAAACTGCAGGTGAATAGGAAAAAATATTAAATTTATGTCTTCTTTAGTCACATAAATGTAAGGAAAAAATATATTTATACTAATATATATAAAAGTTTTTCACCATGTAATCTTTTTGTTGACATATTAGACACAAAACAATATACAGGGATTTTGGATATCTTATTTAGTGTTTGAGAAAACTAGATCTAACTGAGAATTTGCATAAAAATACAAATTTCACCACCCTTTTTTTTTAGTTAAAATAAATCAGACCTGGAATTAGATATAAAAAAAATTCTTCTGAAAAACTGTCTGTAGTGTCTCCCGTCAAAGTGAAAAAGTGCATAATGCTAAAACTAGTACAAAATTGGTCAGTAATGCTGATTTCATTGACGCTTCTCTATATTATTTAGCATACAGCAGAAATTGTAAAATACGTGATTCAGGGATTTGTTTCAAGATCCAGAATATGTCCGAGACAACTCCATAAAAAGAGGATAAAGGTTTATATTTTTATTATGATGACTAAACCGGGACTAGAGCAGGACCAAAGCAAATATCTCAGGTTTGCCCTCAGAATGGAAGATTAGCTGTTGAGTGTTGCATCCTTGGGCGAGAATTATGTTGGTGGTGATCAGAGAGTGAAAGAACAGAAGCCCAGTGTGTGACAGACAGATAGATAGATAGATAGATAGATAGATAGATAGACAGACAGATAGACAGATAGATAGATAATACTTTAATTATCCCGAAGGAAATTCATTCTTTACCACGACACTGTAAGAGATTGACAGCAACACTAAAGTCCTGGTTTGATCTTAAGACAGGATCAAACTAGGACTATCAGGACCACTGTTAACAGCAGTAGTGGATTAAGTACTCAGTTTTGTTACTTAAGTAAAAGTACAGATACAGGGACAAAAGGTTACTCGAGTAAAAGTATCACATGAACAAATCTACTTATGTAAAACTATTGAAGTACCTGTGTAAAACTGTACTTAAAGAGTAAAAAGTAAAAGTATTAGATTTTTAGAACTACCACTACAATATACTTAAGAAATATCATTTATTAAGCTTCAAAACCTTCATTGTACATCAGCCTTCTCATATCAGTACTGTAAACTATGGCACTCACTACCCCTTGAGCTGAAGACAAACAAACCAAACTGTACCCACCTGTAAATGTGTAACTGAAATGTGAAACTGCACTGCTGCAAATGTGTGTTTAAGACTTAGACTTAGCCTTTACAAACTTTACTCATCCACAAGGGAAATGACTTGGACACAGTAGCTCACACATCACAATATATTATAATAACAAAGAGAAATGGTAATAATACATTCTAAGTAAGGAGCAAAAATAGCAAGAAACTGGTGTCAAATAAGGCATAAGGCATATTTCAGCTATGTACAAGAGGTCATAAGGAAAACAATGCAAAATTGATCGTCTGTTACATAAGGGTGAGTTGTTGTACAGTTGTAGGGAGTATTATATTACATAACGGTGAGTTGTTGTACAGTTGTATGGAGTATGGTATGAATGTAGTCCTGTATGTTTGACTGTTTAAGCAGAGCTGTAGGAGTGAGAGATACAGGGCCACATTCATACCATACTCCGTGATTGTGCTTTGAAACATTTTTGAATAAATAAATAAATAAAGAAATAAATAAATAAATAAAGCTGGGATAAAAGTAAAAAAATAAATAAAAAAAATGCAAAAGCGAAACATTAATGAGAGTTGTTTTGTTTGCCACCTTGAATGAAGACTACTGTATGGAATGAACATGGCGCAACTACTCTTATATGTAATAGTTTCTTTCTGAATCTGAAAAACATCAATTGAGCTAGAAGCTGACTTTCAAACTACTGCAAGGCAAACAAGTTATTTCTCAGCAGTGACAGCTGCAATCGCCCAAGGCAAAGTAGCTCATAGAGGAATCATTATAACTGTCATCTTTTATGCTCAACTTAAAGGTCCTATATTACATACAGTTGACTCTTGTGAGCTTTAAATTATGTTATAATGTTGTTATCTCATCAAAAACGTACCTGGAGTTGCCTTTTGTTTCATTCACACATGTTTGAGTAATCCTGGCTTATTATTATTTCTATTTAAAGGTGCACTGTGTAACTTTTCTGGCTTTTCTCAGTTACTTGTCTCCATGGAGATGCTATTGCTTTACCTACAGTATTCCAGAGTATAGCATGAAACTTTTCAGTCTCAGTTTTCAGTCACAAAAACAGATCTGTGAGAGGTGAGATCTGTGAAGAGGAGACCTCAGTCACAGTAAGAATTTAAAGCTATTTGTGCAATAAAAACACCCATAATTGAATAAATGTATCTTATACAAGTTTAATATTGTGGAACATTATAACAGGCAAAGCAACAGCATCTCCAGGGTAGTGGAACCCCAAGCTGAAAAGTTACATAGTGCACCTTTAAATAAATAAACTACATGCCTTCTCGATATCTCTATACAACTTTCTTCTTCTCTGGACAGGGGCAAAGCGCAGTATTTTATTTACAGTGAAAGTTAACTTTGGGATCTCCTGAAGCGTGACCACTCTCCCATGCACCCCTGTCAAAGTACTGCCCCTCAGGTCACCTCCAATATTACTGAGTTCAAGTACTGTTTTTTTTTACATTGGAATCTCTCTGGTGGCACTGAGCAGCATGTCAAATGGCGTGACAGCCCGAACCTGACACTATCTGATTGGTGTCTTTTCGTCGCCACGGAGACACATTGGTGGAATAGGACTGAGATCAGTCTGAGCCCTGTATCTCGCCGCCTGTCAGGTAAGAATAAGGAGGTAAAAAGTGTTATGAAAAAGTACTGTATGTCATGTCGTGTCACACTGTCAGCCTTGTCACTCTTGATCTTCACTGTTGCTATAGTGATTAACAATTAAAAACAAAATATGTCTTTTGATTGGGGAAAGTCTTAAAAATGTTAATAATACAGGAAACTGAAACACTTTCAACAGGTAATATTAACATAAGGGCTTTCGATTCTGTTTATGGGATCCGAATCTTTTGGATCCATTCATTTCAAAGAGCCGTTCAAAACACTGGCTCTTTTTACACTGCAAAAACTAAAATCTAGCCAAGTTTCAGTCAGATTACTTGAATTAAAAAAGTTTTATCATGATTTCAGACAATTTCACTTTGACAAGTAAAATAAGAGCTGCCAATGGAAGACTTTTTGTACTTCAAATACTTGCTACACTTAAGATAAGAAAAACAACAACTCTTTGCATTTAAAATAAGAAACAAAGTTATTTTAAAGTTCATAATACAGGACGTGCTCCACTGTGTTTTTAAACTCCAGACACCTTCACTAGAATCATGTGGATATTTTGAGCCCTGGAATTGCCGATCTCTATTAAACAAAAGGTAAAAGGCTGTTGTTTACTACCACTATATGACATCACAAAGTGGAACAGAGCATAAAGGATAACTTAAACATGTGTGAACGAAAAACACAACTCCAGGTATGTTTATGAGGAGGTAACAGCATTCTAACGTGGCGTATAGCTCAAAAGAGTCAATTTTGCCTAATATAGGAACTTTAAGGAACTGTTCAAAAGAGCCAACTTGCTCACAAACGTTACATCACTAATTAACATATCTCAAAGCAGCAAAAACCCAAACCTTGAGGCAAAACACTGGGGCACAGTAGCAAGCACTCTCACTTCACACCAAAAAGGTTCCTGGTTCCTGTTTCTCCCCTTGTCTGAGTGGGTTTTTCCCCCCAACAACTCCAAACATGCACCATAGGTCAAATCTTCCAGCTGAGAGAGTCCTGATCAAGCTTGGCTCAAGATCTGGAGATGGGTCATGCGGTCGCACACTGCTCCTGACAGGTTGTCCCAGTAGCATTTAAGGATGGGTCAAACGCAGAGGACATATTTGCCTTAGGGACAATACAGTGTACCTTAAAGGTGCATTGTGTAACTTTTCAGGTGGAGGGTCTGTCACCTGTTTGTTTCTGTAGATATGCAATAACATCTCCATGGAGAAAAGCATTTGACGGACACTACACCAGAAAAGTTACACCATTAACCTTGTGGTATAAAATGTGACTTCATATTTTGTGGTGGATTTAATAAAGACAAAATAATATCAATCAATTTCATATTTTCTTCAATAGGACGCTGTACAAAATTTCAACAAATAAGTCACAAACACTGAACTTGTAGGTAATTGTTCCCCCCAGAATATTACCTGGTTCCATATTACGCTATTTTCTGATCTATGTTATAATGTTGTTTTGTCATCACAAACAGACCTGGAGTTGTGTTTTGTTTCATTCACAAATCTTTAACACACAAATCCTGCATATTTTAGTCTTTTTATTACTATTTAGGCATTAAAAAAAAAAAAAAAAAAAAATCACCTTACTTTTTTTCAAACATGCATTCTTCAAGGAGTTGGTGACATGTCAACTAGGGTAGACAATGCGCGTTTGAACAACGAATGAAATATGTGTTTGAGAAAATAATTATTAAAAAGAAATATTGGAAACACTATAAAACATGTTTTTGTTTGCTTTAACATTGTGTTCATATATTTTAAACATATTCCAGAACTGTTAAATGTACTGCAAAAACATTTAACCTGAGAAAATTAAACTTTTTTGGCACACAGATACTACAGTCTAAATTACACCAACCATAACAATGAACATGTCTATCACTACTTATCAGTCTACTACTATGACAAATGTTCTTTCAAATCTTTCATTGTAGTTAGCTCCTCCCTTCAGGCAGATATAAAGCAGTGTCCACCAGAGCCTGACCAGAACTGAAGAAGCAGCGACCAAATAAACTTTTTTCCAGTTGACAAATTGAATTTCTCCTTTTGCCATTCTTTCAAATGTATTTAAGTGCATCAGTGCAGTCTGTCTTTAGTGGAAAAAGGTTATCTTGTATGGAAATTGGCAAAGCACCCAGGGCACAAAGCCACAAGACTTGCAGATGTGCTTTGTTTTTCGTGTGCAGGCAGAGCCATGGCATCTGTTCACATTTCTTGCTTCAGTGAGCCTGGGCCAGTGGTCTCCAGGTCCTTTACTTTATCTAGGGGGGTGCTTGGATGCTGCTCTGCACTGGGTCTTCCTCGTCTTGGTGTCTGGATGGAAGTTGCATTTATTAGTGCACAAGCTACAGACGCCTTGAGATCCTTCTTGTCCAATTCACACATTCTGTAGATGTGCCAGGGATTCACAGTGTCATGTCCAAGAAGCGGAAGAACACTCGGAGGTACCATCGTCTGCATGAAAGGGCTAGAATCATTTGGATAATTTCAGATCTGGCATTGCCAATCTCTACTGAAGTAAAGGTAAAAGGTAGCTGTTAGGAACTTGAAAACTACCGCTCCATGACATCACAAGGTGGCGCAGAGCATTTTAAGCTTTGGAGATGTAGACAGACTAATAATGAAGGTTTACTCAAACATGTGTGAATGAAACGCAACACAACTCCAGGTTTGTTTTTGAGGAAGTAACAACATTATTACATGGCTTAAAGCTCACAAGAGTCAATTTTGTAAAGGATTCTTGAGTCTAAAACATGTATCCACAGTGAAGTACAGAAAAGTATAATATGATCCAGTAAAGCAGTTGAGTTCGTCCACACAGGAGCAGCTCTGACCTTGCTTCGCTGTAATTAATCACCTGCATGTGTCTCGTGGTGTGTCCTGAACCTATTTTAAAGCCACAGTTCTTTCTCTGCTGTTGTCTCAGAGTTTGGGACTCACTGAATCGTTCGGTGACAGTTGGGAGTGAGGGGAATTGTCCTGACTATAATTTGTCTATTTCCACCACAATGAATAATTTAAGGCGTGGGGCTATTTTAGTGGTTTTTCGCAGGGCCTGGCAGTGGAGCTGGCAGCGCAAGAGCCAACTGAATCTGACTACAGAACTAATGATGGTAATGGCTACAATTATGCACTCATTTGGCTGGCAGTCTCCGCTCTGTTTGCCTGTTTGAGATTATCTGCACTACAGCTGCTCTCAACCCTGGACCAAACTTAATCCATGAGTACACACGCCGCAGCAGTGTTTCGCGGTCGGTGGTGCGGGGCCCGTAGAAATGTTCTGGAGGGACTTACAAGATGATTCTTTGAGAATTATTTGTTGAAATTTTGTAAGAAAATATGAAATTACCAAAGAATTTTATTAGAATTTTAGCCAGTTTAAGTAACAGAATGATACTGCTGTTCAGGACTTAAAGCAACACTGTGGAATTCTCTGAAGTTTAATACCGTACTTTGGAACATTCTCCACACCACTGAAAAAGTCTGGACACACCACTGCCCCAACAGCACTGAAGGATGGGTAAAATACAGAGAACAAATTTGACCATAGCAACAATAAATACCTATTCTTTTTTTCCATTTTTTTACTCTAACCCAAATATGAGAACAGTAGAGGGCGCAGATTTTAACTCTTAATCCGGTAAATAAAATAAGATGGTAGATGTTTTCACATTACTCAAACTAATGATGTTTACTGCACTGTACAGTGTTGTGGTCTGAGTCAGTCAATATTTTCTTTAGTACATTTTTAACTTTTCCCTGAAGGACATAGTGAACCTTTGGAACAGATTTTTGCAGCCCTAATTTGCAATGTTTTCCCGCGGCTAACTACTTTTAAACTGCACACAAGGGTTATAATGAGATGAGGATGGCCTATACGTATACAGGGAATGTGTAATCAACAGCTGACATCGAAATTGTGATGTCTGGGCAAAACATATGGGTGACAACGTTTCCATAAGTGCTCAGTGTCTCAACAATGTCCCAAGGAAAGGACGGTGGTGAAACATAAATAGTAACAGCTGTATAAAACTAGCTATTGAAGTTAAAGAAAATGAAGTGGTCCATATTACACTATTTTCTGATCGATGTTATAATATTGCTTCCTCGTCTGTCTCATTCACAAATGTTTAACTCACAAACTTCTTAAATCATGGTACAGGTACTTCTGGAACCTGCAAGACTTCTCCCTCTTTTTTCCCCATTTGAGCACGATGTGTCAAGCTCCACACAGATTTATTTTATAAGCAGCTCTCAAGGTCAAAATGAGTCTGCTGCGTACTGTCTGCATCTAATTCTAAAGTAATTTATTGTCTGATAGCTGTTAGCTTCACAGTCACTGCAAAACTCCAGTCTAGTCTCTGAAAGCTGAGGAAAGATTTTAAAAAGTCAAGTGGTTTTATGGCTCAAAAATACCTAGAAAAACTTACATTCTGACTGGGAGTGGGATTGCCTCTCTACAGATCTGACCTGTAAAACGCAATAACATCTCCACCAGAAAAGCTACACTATACTCCAAATATGTTAAATCACACTGGCGTTGGTTAAATCTACCTGTCAATCACTGATATCATAACAGAGGCTGACCAATAGGGGGAGTAGTTAAGGAAAATTGTATGTATTTGAGAATTGTATTAAACACTGAATCACAATATGACAATTTCACCAAAAATAGTATATTAAATGGTCACTCGCACATTCATACACCAGTGTACACAGACACTGGGGGCAGGGTGGGTTAAGTGTCTTGTCCAAGGACACAACAACAGCATTCATCTGTGGGAATGGCACTGGGATCGCACTGCCAAACTCTGGGTCAATGGATCTGACCGCTGTACGAATGATTTTTAAGTCGGGAGTCGAGAATAGAATCATCAACCTTCAAAATCTTGGACAAACACTCCTGAACACCAACTGAGCTACTGCCTCCGTTATTTACTAGGGATGTAACAAAATCCAAATACACGATATGCATCTCACAGTACAATATTTATTGCGAGAGGCTCATAAAGTAGTGAATATGGTACTTTTCTCTCATAATAATCCAAATTATTAATATTTAAAAGTACTTAATAACAGTTATTTCAGCATGTACTGGATTGAAACAGAGCAAAGGATCATGGTCTATGTAGTTCTCTGTTTTTTAGCTGTTGCTGCGACATAACAATGAATTTAAGCAAAGAAACTTGAGGTTCGATATATTGCGACGGGCCACGATATTGTGAGACTGTTGACGATTTCACAATATTTCGATTATTGTTAGATCCCTATTATTTACTTTCAGCCGTATATGAGATGGTACTTTGTATAGAGAAAACTTCATAACTGTATAACCGAGTAAATAGTTTTATTTGACATTCATTTTCTAAGATGGAAGATTACAGAAAGATGATGTTTTAGTAGGCGTTGACCTTATGTTGTGTGACTAGTGGAGCTGTAGCAGTGCACAGGAGTCACGGTCTTTGCTGTTTACTGTTATGGCGGCAGAGTGCAGTCACAGCGCCATAGCTTTGGAAAGAGCGCTCATTAACAATGCAAATGATATTGGTTCCTTTCTGCAGACGCACGCTGCCACGAGAGAGAGGGATGAGAGATTAGAGGAGAGAAATGAGGGGAGAGAGAGGGAGATGGTTAATGACAGGGACAGGCAAATAAAGGGAGGTCAGACTGATACACATCTGAGTGTGCTTATTTAAGAGAGATGCTGCGTTCCAGCTTTAGTGACCTTTAGTGGCTGTAATATTCGACAGTACGGCATAAAACGTACACTACCAGTCAAACGTTTGGACACACCCTCTCATTCATTTTTTTTTTTTTTCTATATGTTTACTACATTGTACATTTTAGTTACATACAAGACATCAAACATATGAAGTAAGATGTCTGGAATTGTGTAGCAAAGACAAAAAAAAAAGGATTTATAATAACTCTGCTATATTTTTATATTTCATAACCAAACCCTCAAAGTAGCCACCCTTTGCTTTGTCGAAAAATGTAAAGTTTTTCCTGATAATTCCATATATCTTACTTCATATATTTGATGTCTTCTGTATGTATATTCAATGTAGAAACTAGTAAACATAAAAAAAAAAAAAAAAAAAAAAAAAAAAAAAAGCAGTGAATGAGAAGTAGTGTCCAAACTTCTGACAGGTAGTGAAGCAATCTCATGCATTTTTATCCCAATTAATGCAGAACCAACACATTCTGTCATAATAACAGATTTTGAACTATTCTTAACGTTTTATGAAGACCATCTCCAGAATGTTTGAGGTTGAATGTTTGGTTATCAAGGTCACCATCTCCTGGACTTTTGGAACCATCTTTTCCAGGTTTTCCATGTTCACTGTGACCTGCTTGGTGCAATGTGTATCATTTCAAAGGGTAAACAGCCTCCCACTCTCAGTTTGAACTATTTTAAACTCATCTGAGCATTGGTCATTTCTCTCTGTGATTAGTTTGCAGATAGAATGAATTCTCACACTGGTTTCTGTCATAGAAATAAATACAAAAAGAGCCAGTCTTTGAAACAAACACATTCAAAAGATTCAGATCCCATAAAAGAGCAGAATTTTCCAACTTGGAATCTGTTAGAGTGACTGAAGCTTCACTTTTTAGAACCATTAGTGAAGTGAGTCTGTGAAATACTTGAATCGCTTTTTTGTTTTTGTTTTTTTTCCACCTGACAGTCTTTATTTTCATAGTCAGCCCAGCTAGAAATGTGCTTTGGCGATAAGATCCAACATAAACATTGTCAGATTTTCTTAAAGGATGTTCATAGTGACTGGTGGCACTTTAAAACATGTACAAAATATTCACTTCCAAACATGTGCATCATTGAACGAAACACCCAATAAATATACCCCACCGACTCCCACCATCTGCTCGTGCATATAAACCAGCCTCATCAAAACATAATCAAACACCATATTGTGATCTATGGACTAATTTTTGTTATTTATTCATTTACAGTCAAAGCATCAGCACTTCTTCAACACATCACACATTGCATCTTTAACGCTGGACAAATCAGATCTGCGTCTACATGAAAATCGTCAAAATTACCATATTACATTTGATAAATGAGCTACTTAAACGGTCTTTTTTGAGAAGCTGTAGTCACAAAGCAGCGCTACAGCAAAAATATGAAATAAAGTCAAATTAAAAACAGTGTCAAATGTCAATGTCAATGTGAAAATCTCGTCTTGTCTTGTTCTCGAAGATTCAATTTCACGTCTCGTCTTGTGGAAAATGTATCTCGTCCAACCCCTAACAGGAAGTGCTCCACTGTGTTTTTAAACTCCACACACCTTCTCTAGAATCATTTGGATTATTTCAGCCCTGGAATTGCCAATCTCTACTGGACAAAAGATAAAAGGCAGCTGTTAACATGAAAACTACAGCTTCATGAGTGTTTTCCGTTATAACATAGATCAGAAAATAGCGTAATATGGGCCCTTTAAATGTATTTTTGAGGTACAGATTATCCCAGTGTTGTTTGGAGCTGATTTAGTGTGTATGTGTGGGCCTGACTGCATCTGTAATTCATCAGAAAGTAGCCAGGGCCCAGATCAATGACGGGAGCAGTTAAAGAATGGAACAAGCTACTTTGAATTGATTTTCAAACAGCGAATACTATTTGCGCTTATTATGATGTTTTTGAGTGGTAAAAAGGCTTATTTTAGCTACACGAGAGCGCAGAAGGTCGTAGGCTGGCTTTGTAAAAATGAAATGGTACAATATGAAACAAAGGCATTGAATTAGAAAAGATTAGGCTGAATATTACGCTATTTTCGGATCTATGTTAAAATGTTGTTTCCTCATCAAAACCTATATACCTGGAGTTGTGTTTTAGACTTTATTATTAGTCTGTCTACATCTCTCAGACTTGTGTGAATGAAACAAAACACAACTCCAGGTATGTTTTGATGAGGAAACATTATAACAAGGCTTAAAGCTCACAATAGTCATTTTTGTGTAATATAAGACATTTAATATTAAATCTACAAATGTGAAAAATGAATACTTGCATTAGTAAGTGGGCCAATAGTGTGATATTTAAAAATATATAACACACATAATATCATATCATATACTGTGTACTTCCAATGGTTAAGTTCTGCAGTACTCCCACATATCCATGCAGTTACTGAAGTAAATTTAACTACTACCAAGGTTTTCTTAAAACTGAACAGGGCTGCCACTGTGAAGCTGTTTGCCATTAGTCATACTCTTACTGCGCCGTGAGCCAGACCCTGTTCCCCTCTCTGGCCTTGCACACCAGGACAGGACGCCAGTACTGCCTCCTCTGCAGGTACACTGTCCTCCTTGACCCCAATATGTTAGTGCCCTGAAGGAGGGAGCCAACGGAAGGACGGGGGGAGAGGGGAGAGAGGGATGTGGACACTCAAGGGGAATAGTAAAATCCCAAAAAATATTTTCAAAGACAAATCAGTTCTTCAATAATTGTAAATCGAAATTATTTAAAAAAAAAATGTATTTAGTAAAATTCCACACTGCTTTGGAATGGGTGGGGAGAAAACCTGAAGCAACCTGAAGACCTTGGGTAAAAATTATATTAAGTATGCATCGTTTGTAATTTATTTTGTTATATGTAAATATTTGTAAAGTTTTGTGAGCAGTGTACATAAGCAACCACATAATTTTGAAACTATGTAACGAACAAGGGCGGGTTAATATAAGTTTTTCTTCTTCTCACTTCTTTTCAAGAAATGTGCTTTTCTGTTGTTTACAAATCGAAATAAATACGAATCCATAAAAAACAACTGTAAATAAGCCTTTTCACAAAGACCATGTTTGTGTAATTTTTTCAGTTTCAGACATTTTAACATGCCCTGTGGTGTGACCTCTCCTGTCATCCCCCAGGACATTCACTGTAAATTTGCCATGTGAAAATATTTTAATAAATTATTGACTATGTTTATATTGTTGGTTTAATAATTATGTAGCTGTCCAATCTTAAATAATACGTTTAATAATTAGAGTTGAGTTTTTCCATGGAAATACTGCTGTCCCACCACAGGACATTACTGTAGGACTTAATTTTTTTTCTGAAAAATAAGAAAATAATTGTTCTGTATCTTAAACCCTTAACCCCAGAGTTCTTCCTGGTGCATACATGACAGATGAGTTCCTTCTAGTTTTTGCGTAACTGTTTTTTAAATGTAAATATCTTTTTAAAAGCTGAATATTATTAAATCCTGCATATACGCTTCCCTTTATGCCAACACCTTTATGAACCGTCTCTGACACAAGAGACTCATTGTAGAATTTTTTAAAGAAAAGTGTTACAGTCACACAGCAGGACATGTGAGAGCGTTTTTACTGAAATGCCAAAAAATGAAACATAACTTCATTCTAAAACTGTATGTAATTTACAAAACATATATTTGCGCACAGTTGGGTTTCTGGAGGAAGAAAAAATATTAATTAGAATGTCATTTAAAGAAAGTGATTATGCTGAATGTCAAGTACCCAGCTATAAATATATCTTATTTTAATTTTAAAGGTGCACTGTGTAACTTTTATAGTAGGGGGTCCGCCACAAATTTGTTTCCATGGAGATATTATGAATTTCCTTCAGGATAAACAAAGTATTTATCCATCTATCTTATTGCTTTGCCTGAAAGGTGTCACAGTATGGCATTAAACTCATCTATAATGCATTTATTCAGTTCAGTTTACTGCTCAAAAATACAATGAAAAACATGCATTACAGTGAGTGACCTCTCCACAGATCTGACCTGTAACTTAGCCCAGAGGCATTGTGGACTTGTTTCCATGGAAATACATAAGTTTAATGCCATACTGTGGGACAAGCATCAGAAAGTTACACAGTGCACCTTTAACCTTGTGTTGTTTAAGTCCAGATTTCCAGCAAAACTAACATTATGTAAATGTAATCTTCTATTTCTTTATCCAGTTCTTCTTCTCCTGTGTTGGCCCAAAAATGGAGTGATTTAAATTACAAGGAAAACTATTTTGTGTAGTGTGTTTCATGGTACTATTGTATGTAATCTTGCAGTGAGAGGTAGTGTAGTAAGTAAGAATCCATTATTTTCAAGGTATTTTTGAGAAATAATAATCCATGTACAACTATGTATAGATGAAGTTGACCTTCCAAGCAAAGCAGTAACATCTCCATGGAAACAAACAGGTGCCGGACCCTCCACCATCTATCACCATTCTAATGTTGTTTCCTCATCACAAACACTTGGAGTTGTGTTTTGTTTCATTCACACATTTCAACACACAAATCCTGCATATTTAGGCCGAGTTCTTCTCTCAAACTGAAAACGTTCTGTTCCACCTTGTGATGTCATGTGGTAATACAGGAAGTGCTCCACTGTGTTTTCAAACTCCATACACCTTCACTAGAATCATTTGGATCAGCCCTGGAATTGCTACTACTAAACAAAAGGTAAAAAGTAGGTGTTAACTTGAAAACTACCACTTCATGACATCACAGGGTGGAACAGAGCATTTTGAGCTTTGGAGATGTAGACAGACTAATAACGCAGGATTACTCTAACATGTGTGAATGAAACAAAACACACCTTCAGGTATGTTTTTGATGAAGTAACAGCATTCTAACATGGCTAACACTTTTTTCAAATTTTTTACATGTATTTATTCTTATATTTTATTCTCCATTCTATTCTTCTTAACCCTTATTGTCCAACTGGTACTGTACTAGGTCAAAATGTTACAAAATGATTTATGGTAGAGCAAAGTCTCTTCCTTAATCGCTGTTCCCTGTATTATTGATCCTGTTTCATCTTCACTGGAGTTATTTCCACAAACACTTGACCTGCTCTTTTCTTTTTCTTCCTGTTGACTGTTGAAGAGCGGAGAGAACACTGAAATGCATTGAGCTCTGCATTCTGTAATTACAACATCAGGCCTTGTAATGGACTTACTTTCTTTTAGTACTTCAGGGTACAAGGGAAGAAGTCACAAGATGTTTGCTAAATGACATACCAAAAAGCACAAAACTGTAATTTTAAAGTCAAATGCTTTGTGTAATATAGTAAGATTGTAATTCATATTATGCAAAAGCTCAAGGCTCTGGAGTCAAAGACAGCTCTTGGCTATGAGAAGTTGCTCATTGGTGCACTATACTATTTTCCAGGATCCATTCATCGTACAGACTTTTCCCCTGTCAGCAGTTTGTACTCATGTAGCAGGGGTCTATAGGGGAATCCTAGTGAGTCTGGGGGGATTTGGAACAGCAGAATTCAACATGTCCAGAGGAGGTTTTACACATAGTTAGAACATAGTGACTTTTCTATGTGGTGTGTTTACGTGGTTGGTCTTATAAACTAAAGTGTAATATCAGACAGATGGTTAGTTGAACTGTGTGTAGCCTGGATATTTGCTGGCAAGGTGAGCTACAGGGTGTCCTTTATTTTACAGGTGGTCTAACAAATGGTAAATGGTCACAAGGTGCTCAAAGCACTTTACATCAAAGAACCAATCACTCATTCAAACAGAATGTACGCAGACACTAGAGGCAAGGTGGGTTAAGTGTTGCCCAAGGACACAATGACAATATCCATCTGTGGGAGCTGGAATCACTCCCAATGATGTCGAGAGCAGGATTTGAAGCGTCAATCTTTGGATCAGTGGACAAACACTCCAACTGAGCTACTTTTGCCAACAAGGTGTCATGACCTGCCTGAATACAGACGCATGCAGGTTTCAGGGCAATTATAGCAACAGGATGTGACTTTTTAGCCAAAAATAGACTAAAATAACAGCATGTTGTTGTTGTTTTTTTTTTAATTGAACTGAAAAACTTAGAAAAAACTCTTTGTAATCCTGACTCTTATTTGGCTTGGAGGAGGGCCTGCTCCTGCTTGTTTCCATGGAAATTATGTTCCTTTGGCTAAAATCTACCACAGTAAACGTATCTACTGTATATCTATGGAGAATGTTCCTATGTATGGTTTTAACTTTCTATTTCTATGGAATCATGCAAGTGACAAACCACCTCTAGAAAGTGATGTACCTTTAACTTATCAGAATGTTTTTTGGGCATGTCAAGTAACCACTAAGATTCTCAGCTACACTATGAGAGCCCATATTCCTTTTAATTTCCATACATACTGTACATATAATCATCACTGCATCATCAAATCTGAACAATCAGCCATTTAATTAACATCTCCTTAACCTCCCTGTGTCTGACCATGACTATTTTATGATGAGCTAAAATTAGCACACAGGCGAGACATACCCTGCCCCCATGTTAACCCTATGGACTAAATGTATAATTATTAAACATACTTCAGCTAGCATTCACATTAAAAGGTTAAGTTATAAGCGTGACCCACCCTGCTGTTGTGTCGTGTTGTGTGTCTCCCATATGCGTCTACAAGGCCCCGGTGAATTCTTATTTGTCGTACATTAACATTCACACAGGCACCTCGTCACCTTATCTGTTGTCAAAAGCCCCCTCTATAGTTTGCACCCGGACTTCCTTTGACCTTCCTTTCCATCTTCATGTAAACCAAACCAGATCAAGTTACAGGTCAGATCTGCAGAGAGGCGGCCCCACTCACAGTCAGAATGCGTGTTTTTCTAGGTGTTTTTGAGCTATAAAACCACCTGTAGCTGAATATATGCATGCTGTGGAACATTCCAGGCAGAGCAATGACATATCCATAGAAAAAAGAAGACAAAAAGTTCCATAGTGCACCTTTACTTTAATACACAAAACATGACTACACCACTCGCTCAAAGGTTTATGGTAAAAAAGGACTATGAGTGACTTTGTAGTGAATTGAAATGACATAATCTGAGGAAAATAATCAAAACTGGCCCAAAAAAATCTGGATTCTACACAATCGGTATCGGCATTGGCCATGAAAAAACCCATACAGGTCGATCTCTAGACAATAATGAGTTTGTATACGAATTTTCATAAAATTTTTTGCCTTATATAGTAATGTTATATAACAGCTAGCAAGTTCACATTAAAAGATTAAAGGTGCACTGTGTAACTTTTGGGTTGGGATTGAATTTCTCCTTTTGCCATGGATTCTACCTGGATGACTGAGGGATTCTACACACATCTTTTGGGTTGGGGGTCCGCCACCTGCTTGTTTCTATGTATATGTCACCGCTCTGCCTGAAATGTTCCACAGTATGACATTAAACAGTTCTACCTTGCATTTATTACATTTACAGGTGGTTTTATAGCTCAAAAATACTTAGAAAAACAGACATTCTGACTGTGAGTGTGGTTACCTTTCCACAGATCTGACTTGTAACATGGTCTGGTTTGGTCTCCATGAAGATAGAAAGCTTTAATACCATACTGTGAAACATTCCAGACAACGCAACATCACCACAGAGACAAGCAGACAACCAGAAAAGTTACACAACACGCCTTAAATGTTAAGCTTGAACCATCCTGCTGTTGTGCGTCTTGCATATGCGCTTACAAGGACCCAGTGACTTCTTCTTTGTCGTACATTAGCATTCACACAGGCACCTCCTCACCTTATCTGTTGTCAAAAGCCCCCTCTAACTCGCACCCAGACTCCCTTTGACCACGGTTCACAGTGACAAGGCCTCTTATCAAATGCCTAAACAAGTTCAGAGCGTGTCAGAAAGCAGGGGCATCGGGTGAGGGGGAGAGGGGACAGAGGAACGCTTTTGTGAATCGCAAACACGCACAATAGAAGGCGTTTGACATTTCTAGCACAAGAGGGAGACAGTCGGATAGATCTCGGAGTTTTGCATTTAAAAGCGTGACACAACCTGGGATTCCATTATCCGATGTGCAAAACAGCAACGTATAAAAGTTGTGGTTTCTTCGTTCTCGTTAGCGCACTGCAAAAACTAAAATCTAGCCTAGTTAAGATGACTTGAATTTAGAAAGTTTTATCATGATTTGAGTCAATTTCACTTGACAAGTAAAATTATCTACCAATCCAACAAGATTTTTTGTACTTAAAATATAAAAAAAGTGTTACTTTTCTGGTGGAGGGTCCGTCAAATGCTTTTCTTCATGGAGATGTTATGGCTTTGTCTGGAATGTTTCACAGTATGGCATTAAACCTTTCTATCTTCATGGAAACCAAACCAGACCAAGTTACAGGTCAGATCTGTGGAGAGGCGACCCCGCTCACAGTCACAATGCTTTTCTAGGCATTATAAAAACACTGGATTTTTTTTTTTTTTTTAAATAAATGTAAGTTAGAGCTGTTTCATATCATAGTATGGAATATTCCGGGCAGAGCAATGACATCTCCATAGAAACAAGCAGGTGATGAACCCCTTACCAAAAAGTTACATAGTGCACCTTTGCCATAGATGCCATATTGCTGACCATACTGCTAATCTAAACAAGTGAGATGGGACTTGAAAGCCTAAATTTCCAACATAATAATTTTATTTTTAAGTGTTCATATTTGCAAGACAAAGTGGTTAGATTCCCAGTTCTGACCAGTGCAGGCTGTTGTGTTCTTGGGCAAGGCACATCACCCACTTGCCTGTGTGATGCGTTAGTGATTGGCATGGATGAATGGGGTTTATAGACTGGCAGACATATTTTTGCAGACTGCTTGTCTCCATGGACATTGTTTTGCCTTGACTGGAATGTTCTACAGTATGGCATTAAACTTATCTGTTGCCGTGGAGACAAGAAGGTAGACAAGCAGCTAACCTGCACAGAGGATTTGAATAGTGCCTGAGAGAGGGAGAGATTAAGAAATTAGTCAAACATGCAATGATGGCATCTAAAACTGATGAAGGAACAATGTTTTAATATGATAGAAATGCCATACCATGGAACATTTTTGGCAAAGCAACTTCTCCATGGTGACAGCAACAGTTACAGCTTTCCTTATGGTATTTGGAGTTCTTGGCGTCTTTCAAGTGCTGCCATAGAATGGTCTCTAATGGAAACCTGTGTACATTCATTCTTTGACACTTGTATTGAAGTTTACAGCGACTAGCCTGGACAAATAAAGTGGTGACAAAGTGGCTACAAAGTGCGATGTCGAGAACGAGCCCGTAGATGGAATCACAGACTATGAGCTGCTGGACTGGTTTTTAGGGCCTGCTTGGTGGGTAAAGAGCAAAATCTTTGTTGATAGAAGTGACAAAAAACAAGATTAATGCATTTACATAAAGGTCCTATATTACGCAAAATGGACTCATGTAACTTTTGTCATCTTATAATGTTACTCCTCAAAAAACATACCTGGAGTTGTGTTTCGTTTCATTCACACATGTTTGTGTAGCTATATTATTAGTCTGCCTACAGCTACAAAGCTCAAAATGCTCCGTTCCCCCTTGTGATGTCATGAAGCGGTAATTTCCAAGTTAACAGCTCCTTTTACCTTTAGTTCAGTAGAGATTGTCAGTCAAAGGGCTGAAATCATCCAAATGATTCTAGTGAAGGTGTATGGGGCACTTCCTGTATTACCACATGACATCACAAGGTGGAACAGAAAGCCTAAAGATGCAGGGTTTGTGTGTTAAACGTGTGAATGAAACAAAACACAACTCCTGGTATGTTTGTGATGTGTTGTGAGGGAACAATATAATAACATAGATCAGTAAATATTGTAATATGGGCCCTTTAACACTAGAAGGAAGCTGTGTTGGTGTTAAGACAGGAGTTGTAAACAGACTATATGGCCTACCTTGCCCCACACTTACTTTTGAGTGTGCCTGAAAATAACACCTGACCACATTTGTCAGAGAGTGTCCCATTTTCACAGTGGCCTAAAAAACAATGTAACACAGTGTTGAACAAAACCGCATGCTGGTACTTGGTAGTGGTCATCAAAAGCTGTTGCATTAAACCTTTCTATTATCATTGAGAATAAACCAGACCAAGTTACAAGTCAGATCTGTGGAGAGGCGACCCCACTCAGTCAGAACTGATGTTTTTCTAGGTATTTTTGAGCTATAAAACCACCTGTAACGTAATAAATGTATAGTAGAGCTGTTTAGTGTCATACTACGGAACATTCCAGGCAGCGCAATGACATATTTATAGAAGCAAGAAGGTGACAGAAGCCCAATCAAAAAGTTACATAGTGCACCTTTCAGGCTTATAGTAAAAAGGACTATGGGTGAGTTTGTAGTAAATTGAAATTACATAATTTGGGGAAAATATCGGCAGAGCTTATCATTTGCTCTGGATCGGTATCGACATCGTCCATGAAAAAAAAACATATCAGTCGATCTCTAGACAATAGTAAATTTGCATAAGAATTTTCATCACATTTTTTCCCTTATATAGCGACGTAATGATCAAACTTATCCCGGATTTGATGAGTCAGTGTGGCCATGACTTCCAAAAGTTGAAACATTTGGCTCTGAGGCTCTCCATCTGGTGTCTGCATCATGAAATGTTCAAAGTGGTGACTATTTAACTATCATACCAGCCAATGATAGAGAACTGATCCAACTGATTATTTTATGTAAGCGCTAAAGGTCCTATATTACACAAAACTGACTCTTGTGAGCTTTAAGACGTTATAATGTTCTTGCCTCCTCAAAAACAGACTCGGAGTTGTGTTTTGTTTCATTCACATGTTTGAGTAATCCTTTATTAGTCTGTTTACATCCCCGAAGCTCAAAATGCTCTGTTCCACCTTGTGATGTCATGAAGCGGTAGTTTTCAACAGCTACATTTTACCTTTTCAATTCTAGTGAAGGTGTATGGAGTATAAAACACAGTGGAGCACTTCCTGTATTACCACATGACATTTTCTGTTTAAGAAAAGAAAACAGCTTAAAACAAACAAAAAACAACTCCAAGTATGTTTTTTGATGAGGAAACAACATTATAAAATAGATCAGAGAATAGCTGAATGTGGACCCTTTAAAGATACACTGTGTAACTTTTCTAATATAAGATCCCCCACCTGATTGTCTCAGTGAAGATGTTATTGCTTTGCCTGGAATGTTCCGCAGTATGGCATCAAACTTATCTATCTCCATGGAGACAAGTACACGATGACACCAGGGCAAATTACAGATCAGACCTGTGGAGAGGCAACCCAGCTCACTATAGAAATGTAATTGTATAAATGCGCAGAAATGAGTTTAGTGCCGTACTGGGGAATATTCCAGGCAAAGCAATTACATCTCCATGGAGACAAGCAGCTGGTAGACTCACCACCAGAAAAGTTTCATAGTGCCTATATGCCTAAGCATAAGCGTAAGTATCATAGTATCAAAACCTGTATGTTTCAAAGAACACATATTATGTTTGTGAATGCTATTTATAATCTATGATATCCGTAGATTATTACGGTATAATTTGGACATTATAAATCACAATATTCATCTAAAACAACTTAATAAAAGAAACAAGACCAATGACTTCAGCGATAGAAAACTGCGGTGCCCAGTGAGAGCTGACAGAAGAGCTGACGTTGCCATAAACTTCATCACAACAAAAAGACGTGTAGCTGTCGGCCCATCCTATGAATAGCTGCAGATAACTGTTTGTTTTTTTTCTATTTGTACCAATTTGTACCAAAATGACTATGTGAGCTGCTGAATGTATCACTGATTGAGCAAATAAAACTGAAGAACAAAGTAATTACAGAGCAGTTGGCGTATACCGGTGGCGGTGAAAACGGGGACTGATCGGTAATACGGCGTCTTGAAAATGAACAATTAAAGATTGCTCAAACATGCACGAATCACTCCAAATACAAGTCTGAGAGTGTGAAGGAGAAGGAGAAACAACTATAACATGGTTAAAAGCTCTGACAAGTTGATTTTGCAGAATAGGTCTACTTTTGGGTATTTAATTTAAACATTTTTTACTTACAGTTTTACAAAAAGAAAACAAAAACGCTGCAGATCTAAAACTGTATTGACTAATATTGCCTGAATAATCTGAACATTTTGAAAAGATTATAAATACAGGTCAATAAAGTTAGAAGTAAAGTAAGTGCTACTGTCATCACACCATCAGGACTGTTGAAACTTCAACTCTACACTGTACATTAAAGTGAAACCATCTGGTGCAGGCCTGGAGTCATGTATAAAAGAGCAGCTGTCAGCGTCTTAGCAATATGTTTAACAAATAATAAACCCCTCCACGGCAGATATACTTCTCAGGCCTACACTCTCATACATTTTCAAAACTACAAACGTACGTGAAAATATCCAAACTTTCAAGCTAACTCTCACAGCAATGTTCCAGTTAGAAGGGGAGATGTACCGAAAATTGATAATATTGCAGTTGTTGTTTTGCAGATATGTATTTCTTCCCTTTATAATTAACTTTATTTGCCTGGGATTCAGAATACACAATAATTCAATACTTTGCGAAGATGTAAGTCTGATCACCGGTGAATTTCCCTGAGTTTGGATCATGCGTGCCACTGATTGACAGGTGGATTAACCAATCAGGGACAAGCATGGTTCTTCCTTAAAGAAATATCACAGTGGACCATAGACATAAAGAAATGGATGAGGGAGTGTGAAGTCACCAATAGTGTTCGGATCCAGTCAAATGAAGCTCACTGAGGCTTGCCGTTATGGGGCGGATTTGGAGCAGAGTTCCATACTAGGAATAGGAATTGATATACAGACAATATAGCAAAATTAAAACACCAGTATCATATAGAGCACGTTAATACAAACATTTTAATATCAAAATGAGGAGACGGACAGCAGTAGTTACACAGAGAGAGGCAACGTCTATGTCTATGTCCATTTATATATACATTCTATGCAGGGGACTGAAAAACATCACAGATTTCTGCAGGATCAATGAACAAATTACTAAAGTCTGTTAATCTGAAATGAGAGAAATTTTGTTAGTAAATGACAGATGAGCAGTGAGTCACTGAAAAAATCGCAGCAGAGGGTGTGGTGACCAGACTGATATGTGTATGAAAAATACACAATACCAAGACAGTTATAGGTTCCTTTTAAAACACACACTCTTGATGCATTGTTAGAATATTGTCTGAATATAATAATGTTGGGGTCCGTCACCTGCTTGTTTCTATGCTCTGCCTGGAATGTTCTACAGTATGACATTAAACAGCTCTACTTTTTACATTTATTCAAATACAGGTGGTTTTATAGCTTAAAAAAAATACCTAGAAAAACAAGCATTCTGGCTGTGAGCAGAGTTGCCTCTCCACAGATCTGACCTGTAACTTGGTCTGGTTTGGTCTCCATGAAGATAGAAAGACATATACCATACCATATACCATACCATACCATACCATAAAACATTCCAGACAAATCAATAACATTTCCATGGAGAAAAGCATCTGACGGACCCTCCACCGGAAATGTTACACAATGCGCCTTTAACTCACGTTTCTATAGGATTTAACCTCTCTTTCAGAACTCTTTTCATTTGCCTGTCTGTGTGGATACTGTGTTTGTTGCATCAGCACAGTAAATATCCGGAGAGTGATTGTGAGGTCAAAGGTCATGTAAAGTCCTGGCTCAGACGAGGGGAGGGGGAGGTGGGGAGCCTGGGCTAAATGTCAGTATGGCAGTGTGCAAAGCGAGGGAGGTCTGGGGTCAGAATCAAAACAAATCCATCATTTCTGAGCATATACTTGTAATGCAGTGGAGAACGCTACAGGGGCACAGCAAAGGGTGTAGTTAAGGGCCAAAAATGTAGGGAATAGTGTACTGCTAGAACGAGGTGGTGCAGAGATAGAGATATACTGCATGGCTGACAGGAACAGATTCCCAACTGAAGCCATCAAACTGATGGAGCATGATCGGAAATGGACACAAGCCTAACAAAGAGAACAGGGGAAAAAGTGGTGCAATGCTGGACTAGGGCAAAAACTAACAATAAAATAAAGAAAGAAATCTGAATGAAGTGTTTATTTATTTAAGAATGGGGGGAACAATGCGTACTCACTGACATTTAGACAAATTGCAAATATGCCACATTACAGCCTTGGGCAAATCTTCATCTGCAGACACCCTGGTAGGTTGATGTTAGAGGATATAAAATATATATATGCACATACTATTGTGGCCAAACCTCCTTGTTAAAGCCTGATCTCATCTCAGAAGCTAAGCAGGGCCAGGTCTGGGTAGTACTTGGATGGGAGACCAACGGGAATTCCACAATGGTGGCACTTGGAATGGTGGCCAGTGGCAAAAACTGTTGTTGTGTTCTTAGGCAAGACAATTCACCTACATTGCCTCGTAAGAAAGTGGTGTGTGTAAGGATGCACTGATTCAGCTTTTTCAACTCTGATACCAATACTGATACCCAGTATTAACCAATACTAATGTAGAGACCGAGAGAAAAACACAAATAACTTACTTAAAAATGGGTCAAATGTTGGTATGCAATTGTTATTTATTCTGCAAGTAACTACTGGACATCTTGGTACACAAACACTGAGACATCCTAGGCCTACATCAGTCAGTATAGTATTGCATCAAATTAAAGGTGCACCATTAACCATGGCCATCATGGGACCGATACCCGCCCGATCCTGCAAAATGTCCTAGATCTGCGCTGATATCTGATCCCAGTATCGGTATCGGTGGAGGGGCTGATGGTGCAGATCAGGAGCCCCGCTTCTGAATAATGCACAAAATTGTTAAGTGACTTTGAGCATCTGGAAAAGCGCAAGAGTATTATTATTATTATTATTATTATTATTATTATTATTATTATTGTGTAATGCAGTTGGGCAAAACAGATGAACAAGATCAGGAACAGTAACTCCAGTATCATTTCAGGACAGACATTTTACAGTAAGAGCCCTATTCAAGTGTATTGCACAAAGCTTTGTATTGCAGTCCTATTGCACATATGCTTATTGCACTGATTCATACTGCACTATAAATCGTTTGGGAAAAAGTCAGTAGAATTTTTAAATAGGGAGTGGAACTTCCTGTGGTAATTAGTAGATACTTGGCTGGTAATTACAGTGGTAGCTAAAGTGGTAGTTACAGTGGTAGGTACTGTGGTACTTGCGGCGGTACTAGGGCTGGTAATTATACTGATACTTACAGGTACTTTGGCTGATGATTGTGGTATTTCTAGCAGTACTTATAGTGGAACAAGAAGTGATTAATAGTTACTTGTACTAGTAGTGGTACTTATTGATACATGCACTACCACTATCCAGAAAATCTGTTCTGAACTTGCAGCTGATCACTTGACTTGATCTCTAGTGCTAAATATTGTATATTGCCATGTCAGTAGATTACAAAAAAGAGTAATTGCTAAATAAAAATATTTATTATCAATACAACAGTGAAAAGTGTTCCCAAAACGCTGATCAAAAGTGTATTGACAAAAGTGTTACATAGTTTTACAGTTTTGTCCAGGAAAACATGATTAAATGTTTATAGTGTTGAATGTGTTTGGCAAGGAAGGGCATCTGGTATAAAAGACCTGCCAAATTGTATAACATGGAGGGTAAAACTAGCTCCCACAATTCGGTAATGGAAAAATATGTAATGGTGATTTTTCTGCTTTTTTATGTACAGTATATAATAAGATTCTGTTCAAAATTCACAATTTAAAGGTGCAGTGTGTAACTTTTCTGGTGGAGGGTCCATCACCTGCTTCTCTCTGCTCATTTATCTCTATGGAGACGGTAGATGACACCACAGAGCCAAGATATGTCTCAGATCTGTGGAGAAGCGAGCCCATTTACTGTAAGAATGCTTGTAAGAAAAGTTTTTAGCTCAATAAAAACCCATGTTATTGAGTAAATGCAAGATGGATATGTTTAAAGCTATACCGGAACATTCCAGACAAAAAGACAACACCTCCATGAAGACAAGCAGGTGGTGGACCTTCAACCAAAAAAGTTACACAGTGCACCTTTAAATGTGTCCAGAATAATTGACAAAAAAGACAAACTAATACAAAAATCACATGTATTTCAGAACATTTAAACTACAGGGTTAGCAGATTTTATGCAGAATAAGGCATAACATTTCTTTTGTGGAGAAAATTATGGTAATAAAAAATTGCAACCTTTCCAATTTGCTGTGAGTCCATTCAAATTGCTATTTTGATTGGATTTTTGGCCCTCACAAATGTTAACAAGAGTCCAGTCAGACACATACAGATAGCCAGTCTAGTCAGCAGTCCATCATATTAGGAGGTGATACTGCACTCCCACCCACTAGAAAACCATAAAAAAGGAGACTGATCACGGCTTCATACCTAAAGTTTCCACATAGTGAGAAGGAATGTGGAGAAGTTGATTTATGGTTGCCAGGAGGAGACAACCAGCTGGCCCCCCGAACAGTAATGGGCCATGATCTAAACTGGACAGAAGCCAAATAAACACACGCCACTTCTTATTTTACAATCTTGGCCTTGAGTCGGTTGAGTTATAGCCTAACAGTGCAGTATAGGTTTAGCCACATTTCTTCCCAAACGCAGCTAAATCTGCCAATGATACTTAAATATTCAGGAGGGTATATTTTAACACAGGTTTTCTGGATTAGATTTAGGGACATTTCTTTGGCTCTGTGGTACACTATACATTATAATGAAGGAACGTGTTTTTTCTTTTCTGAACTGCAGCAAATCACTCGTCTCCAGACTTCTAATGCATCCTACACAATGTATCCAATACTGGTCCAAAGGGAGCACATAAGCATTAATGTACATAAAGCTGCTTGCCAAAGCTTGATCCCGTCAGATCTCAGAAGCTAAACAGGGCTGTGCCTGGTTAGTACTTGGATGGGAGACCGCTGGGAATTCCAGGTGCCACAGGGGGGAGCCACTGGCAAAAACTGTGGTGGTGGATTAATATTAGTAGTAGTAGTAGTAGTAGTAGTAGTAGTAGTAGTAGTAGTAGTAGTATAATTATCAATCATTTCACATAGTCAGTGATAGCATGTGGCTTTTAATTGTCTAAGGACTACAGCAAGTCCTCTCTCAGTAAGAACATAGGGTTTGGAGCAGAGTTCAGACGTTTTTGTTAGTCTTGGTATGTTCAAAAGCAATATTCCAAGCATTTGTTTAGTTTTTATATTTAAAAATGCAATGGGATCCAAAATTGTCTTCAATACAATACAAGAAAAAAAAAAATTACATATATTTTACCATGCTCTTTAAGTAATCATTTCACAATTCTACCAATTTTTCAACTTTTTAGACCATCATAGTTTGTCTTTATGAACAGCTGTATGCTATTTGCCTGCAGAATGTCTTTGAATCTGACCTTTGACCCTGACCTTTCTGTTTAAAATGTCTTCTCATCATTTTGCTCGTCGGTTTGAAAATCTCCATCATCTGCAGCTGGTTCCAATATGTCTTCCTATAAGGTCATCTGTCTTTAACCCATATGAGAATCTATTTACTATAATGTCACGCATCACATTCAAAAGAAGGATTTTATCACATTGTAACTGCAAAGTCAGTGTATTCAAATAGTAGTAGGCTAAACTGATATGCATTTATGTTTTCCTTGACAAACTTTACTGATCCACAAGGGAAATTATTTGGACACAGTAGCTCGCACATCACAATAAAAACAAAAACTAATTCAGATCAGTCAGTATTTTAGTTTTAGATTTAAAAATGGCTTAGAATGCATGAGGCAAATGTCACGGCGGCTGAAATGTTACTTTATATTGCAGTTTGAAGAGGCCAGAGAGCGGAGTGTTGCCTTCACAGTAATGCAACGACTAGCATGCAAACACACTTGCTGGTTTGCGGATGATAAAAACGTAATTTTCTCATCTATGTTATAATGTTGTTTCCTCATCAAAAAACATACCTGGAGTTGTGTTTTGCTTCACTCACACGTTTAACACACGAACCTGTTCCACCTTGTGATGTCACTGTGACACAGGAAGTGCTCCACGGTGTTTTTAAACTCTATACATCTTCACTAGAATCATTTGGATCATTTCAGCCCTGGAATTGCCAATCTCCACTGAACTAAAAGGAGCTGTTAACATCACAAAGTGGAACAGAGAATTTTGAGCTTTGGAGATGTAGACAGAGTAATAATAAAGGGTTACTCAAACATGTGAATGAAACAAAACACAACTCCAGGTATGGTTTCGATGAGGTAACAACATTCTAACATGGCTAAAAGCTCATAAGAGTCACTTTTCCGTAATATGGTTCCGTAAGTCACTTTTTTATACACAAAACTTACTTCTTCTCTTCTTCCGCTCTCAGTAGCAGTAAAGTCAGTATCACTCCACAGTGTTTTATTCATGTTTTCTTTGAGATTAAACAGTCACAGGAAAGTTCTTCAGAGGTGCAGCTCTCCTTGTGAGCCTTTGATGTTTCTGTTTGGAGTTTGCAAAATTACACTTAATATATGGATATACTTCAACATCTGCAAATACTAACTTCTAAACTATTACTTGAAACTTCATAGTGTATTCTGGGATAAACTAAATAATTATCATGCAAAACTGTATATGTGTGAGAATGTATAGAAAATGTGTATTGCTTTAAAGGTCCTATATTGCACTAAATTGAATATTGTGAGCTTGAAGTCAGGTTATAATGTTGTTTCCTCCTCAAAAACATACCCGGAGTTGTGTTTTGTTTCATTCACACATGTTTGAGTAATCTTTTATTAATCTGTCTACATCTCCAGAGCTCAAAATGCTCTGTTCCACCTTGTGATGTCATGAAGTGCTAGTTTTTAAGTTAATTGTTACCTTTTACCTTTTGTTTAGTAGAGACTGGCAACTCTAAGGCTGAAATCCTGATATAATGCCATTTTCTGATCTATGTTTTATTTTGTTTCATTCACCCATGTTTAATTCACAAACCTTGCATTTTTAAGCAAACACTCTGTTCCACCTTGTGATGTCATATGGCAATACAGAAAATGCTCCACTGTGTTTTTAAACTCCATACACCTTCACTAGAATCATTTAGATGACTTCAGCTGTGGATGACTTTTGCCAATCTCTACTGAACTAAAGGTAAAAAAGGTAATAAAGGTTAGGGTTAAGGTTAGGTTCAAACATGTGTGAATGAAACAAAACACAACTCCAGGTCTGTTTTTGTTTTGTTCTTGTGTATGTTTTAATGATGACATTATAACATCACTAAAAACTCACAACAGAGTCTATTTAAAACCAGCACATTACCACTAAGAGCCTACGCTTTTGACTGAATACAGGATCACATAGACTAGTGCAGCTTTTGACCATTCTGCTCCGTGACTGGCCAAGTGTAGTGCCTCCTCTCCTCCTGGTTCCGCAGAAGTTTTTCACCAGACGCTGTAATTGCTAATCGTTGGAGCTTGAGACACACCTAACAAGCCATGGCCGGGCCCTTTAGCCGTTAGAACATGCCATTCTTTTTACTTCTCTCTCTTTCACTCTCTCTCTCCATCTCTCCTTCTCTTCGACTGGAAAACGAAAGTGATAGGCCGTCCCCCGAGACCCAAATAATGTACATCTCTCTACAGCGTCTAATGGGCTAATGGAATGAGCGTGGAAGAGTGCAGAGGATAAAAGAACTGCGCACATGTGGACCAGAGGAGAAAGCAGCGGAGAGAGAGATGGACAATAGCTTTTTTTCACTGTATGTTTCTCATACACTGCTTTTGCCTTTATGAGATTGCACCCGAGCGCTATATGGTAATGTGGAACGGTCTGTGCTGTAAAATGAAAAGGTATTCCTATTACTTATTCAAGTTAAATATATCATGCTATCAAAGCTTCTTTTCTTTTCACGTGTAAGGTTCCTGCTTGAGATAACGCCAATGCAGGTTTGTGTATTTAGTTATTCTTATGGTTCTTATTACGCTGACGTGTTCCATTGGTTTCTGTGCTTACCCGATGAAGTTCAGCTCATTCAGATGTGAAGAAAATGGAACAGATGTGAAAAGTAACAGCAATCATGGTCGAATCATTTCAGTAGAAGAGCTGAAGAGTCATAATCAGACAAAGTTTTGGCAGAGGGAAAAAATATACAAGCAGCTAGTGACAGCACAGGATTTAATTAATATTGAAAGATAATTCAGCTTAATAACACCTGCCATTTTAAAGGGCCCATGTCACACTATTGTCTGATTTATGTTATAATGTTGTTTCCTCATCTCAAACAGACCTGGAGCTGTGTTTTGTTTCATTTACACATGTTTAACACACATATCCTGCATATTTAGGCTGAGTTCTTCTCTCAAACTGAAAACACTCTTTTCCACCTTGTGACGTCATGTGGTAATACAAAAAGTGCTCCACTGTGTTTTTAAACTCTATACACCTTTACAAGAATCACTGGGATAATTTCAGCCCTGGAACTGACAATCTCTTATGAACTAAAGGTAAAAGGTAACTTGAAAATTGCCACTTCATGACATCATAAGGTGGAACAGAGCATTTTGAGCAAGCTCACAAGAGTAAATTTTGGATAATATAGGGTCTTTAAGATTATTAATGCCATGTTATCTTTCCCAACACTGCTGAATCCAATTTGAAACTTGGCTGCTGGTGTTTCAATACCATTTTAAAACATTTTTGTTGGAGACAGACTGTTATGTTTTGTAGCTGTGCAAGTGATGAGTGTGGTTACTAACAATTTCAGAGGACACTATATGAATCTTGGTTGGTCAATTTACTATAATTTTATCCTAGAGATAGACCGATGGATCAGTTGGCCAGTATATCAGGCTGATATTTGCACTTGAGCATTTCGGCTATCAGCCTTAGATCTCCAGCAGAGGCCAATATTTTGTTTGGGCCAACCAGCTGCCTAAAGAATAAAAATGAAGTTTTACTTGAGCACTTTTGTGTGATGAGGACACTGCACAAAATGTGACTACACAGCTCTCTTATCCAGGTTGTAGTAAAACAAGGTCATGGGTTTGTTCTACATTAGCAGAGTTAGACAAGTTGGTGAAAATAATCAATATCGGCCATAAATATCGGCAGAGCTTATTCTTCATTTGTTGATCTGGATTATAAACAATCAATATCAACCATGAAAACCCACACTTGTCGATCTCTAGTTTAGACTTATAAGATTATTTTATTGTCTCAAAAAGCAGCACCTGACTTTACACGGATTGGCAATTGACATTTACAAAACACACAATTGTATAACATCGAAACAAATCACCATAAACGCTCATCTCTGCATGTGCCCGATAATCAGTCATTATGAAGATAGGGAGCCTGTGATGAAGGCAGAAATAGAAGAGAGATAGTGAGCTGGACGAGAGTGGGTAGAACTGCTAAAGCGCTAACAGCTTCAGCGGAAAAGCAATTTAGAGGCGTAATCAGATCGCTATTGAATGAGAAGGGGAAAAAAAAAAAATCTTTGGCAAGGAGAGAGGAGGAGGAGGTCTTGGCTACTACCGGACAAACCCTGCTATCTTCTAAACCTGAGCAACATTTGGAAAAGTCTCAACAAGGCATCACTACAGAGGAAGGCGCGGAAACTAGGTCAAACGCATATTGATGTGTGTATACGTTGAAAAAGATAACATTGCCTGGAAGAAGATGCTATCTTAATGTATGTGTAATTGCGGTAAAGGAGAGATAAGGTTTAATTATTTGTAACTATGCCGTGAAAAATCGATAGTAGCATGGATTTGAAGCAAGAAGCAGCGATAAAAAAATAATAAGCAAATTGAAAATGTGATCTTATTATGCGGTAGTTGCATTATGTTGTATTGATACGGAATACATTGGTCTGTTAGCAGTGTACAGAATCAACAGAGCTTAAAGGGCTCAGATTTTGCCATTTTCTGATCTGTTATAATGTTGTTCCTCATCAAAAACATACCTGGAGTTGTGTTTTGTTTCATTCACACGTTTAACACGTTTCACACACAAATCCTACATATTTAGGCTGAGTTCTTCTCTCATACAGAAAACATGATATTCCACCTTGTGATCAGGAAGTGCTCCACTGTGTTTTAAACTCTGTACACTGCCACTAGAATCATTGGGATAATTTCAGCCCTGGAATTTCCAATATCTACTAAATAAAAGGTAAAAGGTAGCTGTTAACTTGAAATCTACCACTACATGACATCACAAGGGGGAACAGAGCATTTTGCGCTTTGGAAATGTAGAAAGACTAATAATGCAGGATTACTTAAATATGTGTGAATGAAACAAAACACAACTCTGAGTACTGACATGGTTTAAAGAACAAGAGTCAGTTTTGCATAATGTAGGATCTCAAAATGAAACATTTCTTGTCTGAAAAATTACTCCTAAAATGTGGCAACAGTGAGCCGGTATTTGTTCTTCCATAAACCCAACGGCTGGTAGTTTGAATCTCTGTTTCACCATGAATGTCATTTTTGACCAGTGCACAATTGTGAGACACTGAGTCATTGGGCAAAACACTTTTCTCCCCATGTCTAAATAAAGACAATGTGACCCTTGATCCATGGGAGCTGTAGGCACATATTGGTAAACTCCCTTGCATCAGTTTATCCCAGGGCGTCTGTAGCTATAGAACTATTCCATTCTTATGAAACTGTAACTTTATTAGTATATTAACCAATAACAGAAAATGTGAACATTCGCTTGCTGTGTCCATTTCTCCACCAGCTGTTCTCAAGTGTTCTGTCCCGTTCCTGAGTGGAACAGGGGCTCTACCCAAATCTGACTGGACGCAAGTCACTGTCAGGGCAGATCAGTGCAACGAGCTGAAACTCAACGCTGTTTTGAGGATAATGAAGATGGAAAACTCATAATGAGGAGGAAGATGCTGGAGGAACAATCAGCCAGAGAAAGCTCCATGTTTGGTCATGGACTGTCAAAGATGGTTTGTGAGCTATGCAATAAAAAAAAAACTTTATAAATATTTGGGGATTTCAGTTATGAGTCCTGCAAAGTGGTAACACACATGAAGGTTCCCAAATCAGTTATTTTTACAGACTGTGCAGATTTCAAAAAGTAACATTACATTAAGCTTTTCATGCAAAGTTGATTTTATATTACTTGTAATAAAATAAGCCTTCTCTCAAGCACAGTACAGTATTTCAGTGCATTCCAATTCACTGCTCACATTGCCTTTATGTAAGCATAAGCAGAGCACTGCATGCCAAGGTACATTTATACAATTCAACTACAGTATTACATAATATTCCATTATTTAAGTCTCTGTACCTTTCACCAGTACAGATATATTGTATAAGCAGCTCTTTAGATCAAAGGACGTTCGCTGTGTCCAGTCTGCATCAGCAGTTTATTGTCAGATAATCAGAAAGTGCATGTTAGTATGCTAGTTGTTTATAGCTGTATTGTCGAGGGAAAACTTGTGTGTGAAATGTGTTAAAAGTGCGTATAAACCATTGACAGTATAAATGGGCATAGCTAACCTGCTAGCCACTGCGTTCCAAATGGGGAGTGAGCATGGGCGCGCTTCCAGCACCATCGACTCGGTCTCCATATCACTTTGTATTGAGAAAGTGCATCCTCTCTCTCTGTAAATGCTGCTGTCAGGCTCCTCATTTTGGTTTTAAAATGTTCATATTAACCCGCTCTACCTGATCCTGGCATTTTTATTCTGCTATTTTGCTCTATTTTTAATATGGAACTCGGCTCCAAATTCGCTCCTATAACTGCCAGCCTCGGTGAGCTTCATTTGACTGGAGCTGAACACTATGGGTGACGTCACACTCCCTTAGTCCACTTATTTCTGAATTCATGGTTGATGTTTGGAATGAATGAGGTAAGTGAGGAGTGGACCACTGCAATCTTTTGAGCTAGTTCTGTTTTTCACATTTTTAAGACAGTAAAAATTAAATACAGTGCTTTTAAATAGCTTTCCTTCAACAGTTGCTTTACTTTTTTAAGATTTTAAGAGCCGAGTGGGCATGTGTGTGTTGGAGCAATGCTGAACGAGAAGGCGTCATACCATCCCAAGAAAAAACAGGACAGAAAATAAAGGAAAAAGAATACCAACTTATCCAACTGATACGGCGCTGCATTGTGTATGTACTTTCTCCCCTTAGCCGTCTATGTGTGTGGAACCTGACAACTTTGATGTGTGCAAGACTTAGAAGGAGGAAAAAAATGCTACAGAGGAAGAAGCATTTGAAGCGAAAAAGCAAACTTGCCTAATGGTGTGTGGGCGGCAGAACGGCACAAATCCTGGCAATAAAAGTCTTTTCAGGAAGATAAATGTGATCCAATGCACAATATAATTATATGGAAAAACAGATTTGTGTGTGACTAAATAATTGAGGTTCAGAGGGTGCAGATGCATTGAAAATCTTAATGTTCCGTCTCTGCATATATAAAGCTATAGACTTTGAAGAATACAAAGAGGAGCAGGCTGGGTTTAAATGTTTTAGCGAGGTAGGATGGCAAATATTTCACAATTAGATGAAAGAAAACGACAGAAATGGAATCCCAGTGGAAGCTACACAATCATTTTCAATGAAGTTTAATAATGCAGTTGTGTGGAACAGTGCAGGAAGACGACCAACATCTTCATGACAACAAGAAGGTTTTGGATCCCCAACCTAAAACCTTACATAATTCCCTTTTAAGTTCTTTATTTGTGTTAAGGTTGACTTTATTGTCCACATAGGGAACTTTGTCCCCTGCATTTGACCCATCCTTTAATGCCTCTCCTCCAGCCATGTCATCTCCAGATCTTGAGGTAGGCTTGGTCAGGGCCTTAGCTGGAGGACTTGATCTAAAATGCATGTTTTAGGTTGTGCTGATTGACCTGTTTATCTCCATGGAGACTGGTAAGTGTTATATTATGGAACATTCCAGGCAAAACAATATCCTCATGGAGAAAAATAAGGTTTTGGACCGTCCACCTGCAAACTTACCCTTCCCATAAAGCAGACCTATTCCGCACAATTGAATTTTCAGAGTTTTTAATCATGTTTAATCATCTGCTACTGAACGTTGACAAGACCAAGGAACTGGTGATTGACTTCAGAAAGAAGAGGACATCAGTGGAGCCCATTACCATCCAGGGCCATGATGTGGAAATAGTGGACTGCTACAAGTACCTTGGTGTACAGGTGAATAACAGGCTGGACTGAAGGGACAACTGTAATGCTGTGTACAAGATGATTGGCATGATTAGACTCTACTTTGTGAGAAAGCTCTGGTCTTTCAATGTGTGCAGCAAGTTACTGGAGATCTTCTCCCAGTCTGTGGTGGCCAGCACCTTGTACTTGGCTGTGGTCTGCTGGGGGAGCGGCACCAGTAAAAGAGACATTGGACGGATTGACAAACTGATCCGTAAAGCTGGTCACGTGATCGGCTGTGAGCTGGAGACATTTGTCACAGTGAGGGACAGGAGGACACTGGACAAACTGCTCTCCATCATGGACACTCCTGCTCACCCACTGCACCAGACTATAGAGGGACAGAGGAGATAATACTCCCTACAACTGTACAACAACTCACCCACTGCACCAGACTATAGAGGGACAGAGGAGATAATACTCCCTACAACTGTACAACTCACCCACTGCACCAGACTATAGAGGGACAGAGGAGCTCATTCTCCAACAGGCTCCTACAGCTCCACTCAAACAGTGAGAGATACAGGACTACATTCATACTATAATATTCCCTACAACTGTACAACAACTCAGTCTTATGTAATGGATAACCTTATGTCCTGTTAATCATCAGATCATTGCACTGCCTTCCTTGTCTCTTGTATATAGCTGTGATCTTATATTTTATTTTATATTTTATTACTTATTTTTGTATTTTATTTTGACTTGTACATATACATTTATTTATATAATTATGTCTTATTTGACACCTGTCTCTTGCTATCTTTTTGTTACTTATTACTTATTTAGAATTTATTATTACCATTTATTTTTTACTCTTTGTTATTATATTATAGTGTGATGAATGAGCTACTGTGTCCAGATAATTTCCCTTGTGGATCAATAAAGTTTGTCTAAGTCTAAGTTATACTGTAGTTGTTTCCCCTACATTTACTCATCCAAAGTTGTATTTGGAGTGATTCGAGCATGCATACTCCCACTGCTCAGTACTTACTTTGTTCTCCAGTTTTATTTTCTTAAACGTCGATACACATAGGATTCAGCAGTGTTGCATTGTCACTTTGGTGATGAAATGAAAACAAATTTGCTACTCGCTAGTGTGATCTGCAGCTATCCATCGGAGTGGCGACTCTTTGTTGTGGTGATGTTTATGGCAATATCTGCTCCCACTGGGCACTGCAGTTTTCTAATGCGGAAGTCAGCACTTCAGTCAGACTTGTTTCTTTTATTAAACCGTTTTACATGAATATTGCGATTTAAAATGTCGAAATTATCCACGGATGTGATAGATTATAGCTATATAGCAGAAACAAGCACAATATATGAATGTTTTATTGCATTAAAATCTTGTAAAAACACGCACCCTTGCCGTAAGTGGCCTTGTATCTCCACAGTAATCTTTGTGCACTGTTATTTTCCACTCTCTGCAGTAAATTACACACTGTGCTGCGTTGCTCATTCGAACACCTTGCACCCCTTTGGTCACTTCAGACTCTATGGGAGGCTCGTCCGAGTCTACCACAGCTCATTAAAACCTCATTCACAGAGCAGAGAACAAAGTCAAGTGTTTGTCCTTTGGGGAGGCCATGCTCCTGAGTCGGGTCCAGGTTTGGCCTTGGATTTTGGCTTGTCATCATGAAGTCTGCTTTGTCTTATACTCTGCCTGCAAGCACACAGCGTCCCTCATATGGCTTTCTATGATCTGCATCCTGTCAATTAAAATGTGCTGTGGGCACACTGACAAGGGAGAGAGATGTCCCTTCAAAGTGAGAGATCTGCCTGGATGCTAATACGCAGGGTTAAAATTAAGGAGCAGAATGTGAAAATGTCTGAATTATTTTTTTTATAATTAAACAATTTTTTTTATTAATTATATGTTTTGTATTTGTCCATATATAGGAAAAGTTATGCTCTAGTTTACCAGTCCTTCAACAAGTGCCAGTGGCCAAACTGTTTGTAACTGTGGACCCGTCTTGAGCCCTGATCTTGGTCAGGATCTTCATGATCTTGGTCTGGACTAGCTGGAGGGTTGAAATTTGCTAAAATAAAATGTATTCAACATGAACTATCCTGTGGCAGCTCATTTTGTAGATTTCAACCATCCTATCGCTTCCTAAAGATATACTGGCACTGAACATAAAACTGCCCCCTAGAAGTAGAAATCTGCAAACGCTCCTGTTAAAAAGAGAGCACTTCAGGATTCACCAGCTTAAGACTTTTGCTCCACACGGGCTTAATGTGGACTTTGACCTAAGATGCTATTTGTGTCATGGTAAGACTATTTTTGTATTTTATGAGAATGTTTTTTATGTAAATTTGCTTTTTCTTGTTGTAGAGTGGGCTGACCTCACTGGGTGACCTCACTTTGGGACCCCCCATTCGTTGGAGGGGGATATGAGCACGTGGGCTTTGTACACAAATATAGTGTTACATCTTAACAAAAAAAACGTAAAACTAGTGACCCATAAATGAACACATTACACTAAACTTTAAGCAGGCACATATGTGGAGTGAAGCCAGCGCTCCCTGAGGTCACTGCATGCATACAGAGTGAGCAGCTTTAAGGAGCACTCTCTCAAGATGCCACATTGAGATTAATTTCCTGGATAAGTCAAGGTTGGCCGATTGCAGAGGACAACAGAACCTCTCTATCTTCATTCATTTAGATTGGAGCGTGCTAGGAGCTTAACACGGGGCTATTCGTGCCAATTTCACTGGGTTAGAAATCTACTGGTTATTGGGCGTGCTCTTAGCTCCTTGTTCGTGTTGAAAGATCTCTTATTAATTAATATTATGAGAATGTACCCAGACAGTGCCACCCAGGTCTCAGCTGCAGTTCAAATATAGAGCTTTGTCTGAGGAATTATTTTGTGTTATGGGGTAATGTACTAATTCTACTACAGACAGATAGGGGGCAAGAGCCAGTTTTCCCTATTGATAACACTGTACTTTGTCATGAAATATCCAAAAAGTTAATTCACAAATGTTTAACCTGATCATTTCTATCAGTGAATAGACCCATTATCATCTTGTATTACAACAAAAATCTGCATTTTAACAATGTTAATTTCAGCTACCCCCGTTAAATATTGTTGTCCTAATAGAATGGTGCTGCCACATGACACCCAACAACCGACACCCAACTTTGATATATATATATATACATACATATATATACACTAGGCACTGCGGCTCTATACTTCGCTAACTTGTATTAGGAGACCATGGTTAGGCTTTTACACTTACAGTACTAAATTTGAAAGAAAACCTTGCAGAAGAAATACTCAAAAACCTTCAGAGGAATGGACCATTTCATCACCAACTGAAACAACAGAGCAGAGTGAGGCTTAGCAGAGGCTTTCCTGCTGTGTGTCTAGAGTTCAGCAGCTGCAGTGTCTGAGACACACAGGCCACTGAGAAGAGTAGTGCAAATGTTGCTGCAGCAAAACTTGAATTTCCCTCAAGATGAATAAAGTCTCTCTACCTCTCTCTACCTGTCTACCTCTCTCTCTATCTCTCTACCTCTCTCTCTATCTCTCTACCTCTCTCTACCTGTCTACCTCTCTCTACCTCTCTCTCTATCTCTCTACCTCTCTATATATCTCTCTACCTCTCTACCTCTCTATATATCTCTCTACCTCTCTCTACCTCTACCTCTCTCTACTTCTCTCTCTCTCTCTCTCTACCTCTGCCTCTCTCTCTCTCTACCTCTAGCTCTCTCTACCTCTCTACCTCTACCTCTCTCTATACCTTTTTCTCTCTCTACCTCTCTCTCTACCTTTCTCTCTACCTCTCTCTCTTTCTACCTCTCTGCCTCTCTCTCTCTCTCTCTCTCAGTCTCCCCCTCTCTCTCTCTCTCTCTCTCTCTCTCTACTTGTCATAGGTTTAGTATATTAGTATTTAGTCCTATTACTTTTCTCTCAAATCCTCTTGTTACTGTGCCTGCTGATATCACATTACATTACTACAGCATGTACTCCATTCATGTAGATATACAGATATCATAAGCTGAGTAAGAAGTATTTGAGAGTGTTTTGTATTCAGAAAGAGATTAGCTTGTCATTAGGAATTTTACACGCAAGTACACAGTGGGTAACCATCATAAATTGCGGTCATTTGTTTATTTATGGTTGCTGGGTGGCATTTAATAGCTGCTAAAAACCCAAAATAGCAGCTAACACTTACCGCATCATGCTAATTCATGCTAAATAGTGTGCCCGGTGGCAAGAGCATTGTTTTATGGAAATCAAGTTCAACTGTGGCCCAAGATTTTTACCCCGTTTTACCACTTCCTCCCAGGGTGCATGACTGTTAGCCTTTACCAGCGGGTCACCTCATGTGTAATTGTCTCTTTAATCATTAGCATAACCCACGTCCATAAAAGTCAACAGTTTGAGTAAAAAGATTTCTATTTTCTTCTGTTTTGTCCCTAAAGCGTAGAATTTCATAATTATTAAAAAAGCACAGGGCAAACCAGGTCAAGTTATAACACAGCGGAACAGCCTTTCTTCAGGATGAATTATAGATTTGGAGCTCTTTTATAGTGCACTTTGACATCATTTACTTTTTAATAAGCGTACGTCAGCAGTGAATATGCAGGTTTTTCAGGCAAGATTTAAAATACATTGTAAGATATAAAGGTGCATTGTGTAACTTTTCTGGTGGAGGATCTGTCAAATTCTGTTCTCCATGGAGATGTTATTGCTTTGTCTGGAATGTTTCACAGTATTTTATTGAACCTTTGTACCTTCATGGAGACCAAACCAGGCCAAGCTACAGGTCAGATCTGTGGAGAGGCAACCCCGCTCACAGTCAGAATGCCTGTTTTTCTAGGTATTTTTGAGCTATAAAACCTGTACCTGTAATTAAATAAATGTAAGTAGAGCTGTTTAATGTCATACTGTGGAACATTCCAGGAGGAGAAAGGACATATCTACAGAAACAATGAGGTGAAGATGAGAAAAGATTTGGTACAGCTTGGTTGCTAGGTAACAGTCATGGAATTCCCTAGTGTCATGTCCTGATTTCCAACCAGGAAGTAAAATTTGAAACCTTAAAAATAGCCAAAAAATAAATAAATAAATAAATAAATAAATAAATAATAATAATAATAATAATAATAATAATAATGTTTTGTAAAATGTTAAATGTAAAGAAACTGTTAATGTAAACTGTGTTTTACACACTTTAATATCCAGAATTGAATGTTAGCATTATTATGATCATTTGCATATTTACAGCAAAATTTATATAATAATAATAATAATAATAATATGAACTAGTGACATTTGTTCCATTTGACTTTTTTTTTTTTTTTTTTTACATGGCAGTCAACCTCTTATAAGCATGAGGTGGGACATATCCAGATGCAGGGTCGGGTTTGGAACCTATGATCTGTAAAATGCATTGAAGTAGTTACAATATTTATTTTATTGTGTTTATGGTGTTTATTTATTTATTTATTTATTTATTTATTTATTTGTTTGTTTGTTTTTTGGCCAGAATTCTTTTGGTAAACTATAAATCACATATTATGTCCAGACAGTTGCTCTTACAATTACTCTTTGTAGTAGTTGATCCTACTTTTTAACCTTTGGGTCACTTTGTCTGTAATATTATTTTAAAGAAACGGCACTCTCACTTACTTACCTCTGTCGTATTATTTATGGCTACTGTAACCACCTAATTTTCCACTTTGTACCAGATGCCCTTCCTTCTAGTTGCTATGAGAACTTCTCCCTCGCCCCTTTGTCACTTTCCTGACATACACAAACACACACACACAGACACGCACACACACGCACACAGTTGTTTTGACAGTAGAGTTATGGACTCAGCACGACTCCCTGGTGTGACCTCGTCTAGCAGATGTTGGTAAAGGACACCAGGTTTGTTTACTTTTGATAATGTCAAATCTCTGTTTTTCTTGTGTGTTAAGAAGAGTAGTTTATTTTGCGTAAAAAAAAAAAAAAAAAAAAAAAAAAAAAAAGATGCATTATGTAACTTTTCACCTGTTGCCGCTGCCAGTTCCTCTACCTGGAATGTCCCACAGTGTGACATTAAACAGCTCTACTTTACATTTATTCAATTACAGGTGGTTTTATTGCTCAAAAATACAGAGGAAAAACAGGCATTCTGACTGTGAGCGGGGTCGCCTCTCCACAGATCTGACCTGTAACTTAGTCTGGTTTGGTCTCATGAAGAAGGTTTAATCCCATACTGTGAAACATTCCAGACAAAACAATAACATCTCAACGGAGAAAAGCATTTGACTGACCCTCCACCAGAAATTCAATCTATTCAATTGCATCACCCACTTGTCTCCGTGGAGATAAATAAGCATCATGTCATATTGTGGAATATTCCAGGTAAAATGGCAACATCTTCATGAAGACCAGAATGTTTCTTAGTTCTTACCCTCCCCAAAAAACTTTTACAGGTGCTATATTACACAAAATTAACTGTTGTGAGCTTTGTTAGAATGTTGGCCCTCTTCAAAACCATACCTGGAGTTGTGTTTTGTTTCATTCACGCATGTTTAAGTATTCCTTTATCATTACATCTCCAAATGCTCTGTTCCACCTTGTGATGTCATATAGTGGTAGTCTTCAAACTACTAGTACTGAATGGAAGAGTTTGTAGGCTTTGAATCTTGTATCCTGAGTTTAAAGGTGCATTGTGTAATTTTTCTGGTGGAGGGTCCATCAGATGCTTTTCTCCATGGAGACGTTATGGCTTTGTCTGGAATGTTTCACTCTATGGCATTAAACCTTTCTATCTTCATGGAGACCAAACCAGACCAAGTTACAGGTCAGATCTGTGGAGAGGCGACCCCAGTCAGTCACAATGCCTGTTTTTCTAGGTATTCTTGAGCTATAAAACCACCTGTAATTGAATAAATGTAAAGTAGAGCTGTTTAATGTCATACTGTGGAACATTCCAGGCAGAGCAATGACATCTCCACAGAAACAAGGAGGTGATAGACCCCCAACCAAAAAGTTACCCAGTGCACCTTTAAAGCCACCACTGTGACCCATACACAATATTTTGCTAAGAAATTCCAATTCTTTACAAACTTTACTATACCCACGGTGCTGTGAAGTCCCAAAAGCAGTTAATCCAACGAACAGAGACGCCCATTCAGGACAGACATTTCCTGCGGTCATCAGAGGAGACCCTATTATGGACACAGGACAGCGCTGTGTTTGGGGCCACAACAATCAGTACTTCAAAGGAGCCTATTGCGTCAGACTCAGGGAAAAATCAGACTCAAAGCTCAAGGTCACCCCCTTCTCTCACTTTTTCACCGATTTTGGGGGATATTTTCAGACACAACTTCAAATGGATATTGGTGTAACGAGATTTTTTTTTTTTTTTTTTTTTCTGGTTGTTGTGTACTGGGAATTTGTTGCTATATAAAGTTCTGGAGTACAAAGGATTTTCAGAGAGTCATCGTTAGAAAATGCTACATAAACTTCCTAACTTTTCAGGTGTAGGTGGAGGCTATTGCTTTGCCGTCAATCTTGTCATCTCCATGGAGACAAGCACGTGACTATACCGGGCCAAATTACAGGCCAAATCTGCAGAAAAGAGACCACATGTTCATCTCTCTGCGTAATTGAAAAGTTCAAGATAGATAGTGATACTTTGGAGTGACATCATGCTGGGGGTGTTCTACATGTATGTATATGTAATGGTGGAATGTTTCGGAGTTACCATGGTGAAACAATACACACATTAGCAAACACTGAAAAAAGTTTTAAGACTGTCAGAAAACAAAATAAAAAATACAAAATGGATTTAAACAGCAGCTTGTGACTATAATTTTATGTGTGAGAGGCTTATTTAACAGTACAAATCATCTCACTTGCTGTAGTTCCAACTAAGTCAGTTTTTTATGGTCAGATTGTGTTAAAATAAAGCACAGATTAAAGTTAAATAAAGTGGTAGACAGAGGAGAACCTACAGTTAGCATCACACTCCCAGGAAACACTGATGACATCAGCTGCAAAGTCATTCTGAGGAACATTCCAGGCAACACAATAACATGGAGATAAGCAGGCTGGCAGACCTCCATCAGAGAAGTTAAATAGTGCACCATTAAATGAAAAGTTTTGTGGGTTGCAGACTAATGAATAATTAACCATTCAAAATCAGATACTGAAAGGTCCTCAAAATGTCTCCTTTAAACTGGTCTCTATAATCCAGACATTCACTTTTGACTATAGTGGAGCTGAGTAAAGTACTGCATGTCACATAAATGTTTGATTCCGTCACAATGGAGCTCAGCAGTCTTGCCCACTTCAAAGTCCACTCTGGTTCCAGAAGTACATTTTCTATTCATTTTTCCCATCGGAAACTGTACATATTAAGAGTTCAATGACATCACGGCTACGAGGTAACTCAGATCTATTGATTTAAGTCTGAAAAGTACATTTAAAACACAAGATTATGCGAAATGTTTGAATAACTTTGTGGATTAAGTTTCAGAAAAAATATTTTAAATTGTAAGCTTATATCTTATGCGCTTTAGTTACCATGTAGCTGATTATGCCTGAGCAAGTTTTCAAACTTTTAATATAGATTTTTTTTAGAAATCTATAAATCATATAAATGGGAAATTCACTTCCTGAACCAGGCTGTCAGTCACTGTTGAGCTCCACGGGGACCACAAAAATATATGCACTTTTGCTTGTTTTCATTGCGTTTTCAGTAAAAACAAAAATAAACTAGAAAAGCACTCAAAGAGCGCAGACCTCCGCCAAGCAGCTCACGAAATTTTCAAAGTGATCCAGAATCCAGGATTTCTTCTGGATCATCACCAAAATCTAATCATCTGTTGGATTTACCATTAGGAACATTTCCTGAAAATTTCATCAAGATCCGTCCATAACTTTTTGAGTTATCTTGCTAACTAACAAACAAACAAACAAACAAACAAACAAACAAACAGACAAACTCAGGTGAAAACATAACCTCCTTGGCGGAGGTAATAAAGTATAAAGTGATGAAATAAATTTGAAAACACAATAGTAAACCTTGTGCATGATCAAAAATCCTCCTAATGCCTCCTTAATGTCTGCTTTAAACAAGAAACTAAAACACAATATTACACAACTATGAATAGTGATTATGACTTCATTTTGCTTTATCTTTTTGTAGTATGGTACAGTAGTAGTAGTAGTAGTAGTAGTAGTAGTAGTAGTAGTAGTAGTAGTAGCAGTAGTATGGTATAGTAGTAGTAGTAGTAGTAGTAGTAGTAGTAGTAGTAGTAGTATGGTATAGTAGTAGTAGTAGTAGTAGTAGTAGTAGTAGTAGTAGTAGTAGTAGTAGCAGTAGTAGTAGTAGCAGTAGTTATATTAGCAGCAGTAGTCATAGTAGTAGAAATAGTAATAGTAGTAGTTATAGTAGTAGTTGTAGTAGTTATAGTAGTAGTAGTAGTAGTAGTAATAGCAGTAGTTATATTATTAGCAGCAGTAGTCATAGTAGTTATAGTAGTAGTAGTAGTTATATTAGTAATAGTAGTTGTAATAGTAGTAGTAGTAATAGTAGCAGTAGCAGTAGTAGTAGTAGTAGCAGTAGTAGTTATAGAAACAGTAGTAGTAGTAGTTATAGTAGTATGGTATAGTAGTAGTAGTAGTAGTAGTAGTAGTAGTAGTAGTAGTAGTAGTAGTAGCAGTAGTAGCAGTAGTATGGTATAGTAGTCTGTATGTACCTCTGTGCAGTACATTACATAGTATATCTCTCCAGGTGTAGTACAGTACAGTTGTGTATGTACCTCTATGCAGTACATTACATAGTATATCTCTCCAGGTGTAGTACAGTACAGTTGTGTATGTACCTCTATGCAGTACATTACATACTATATCTCTCCAGGTGTAGTACAGTACAGTTGTGTATGTACCTCTATGCAGTACATTACATAGTATATCTCTCCAGGTGTAGTACAGTACAGTTGTGTATGTACCTCTATGCAGTACATTACATAGTATATCTCTCCAGGTGTAGTACAGTACAGTTGTGTATGTACCTCTATGCAGTACATTACATAGTATATCTCTCCAGGTGTAGTACAGTACAGTTGTGTATGTACCTCTATGCAGTACATTACATAGTATATCTCTCCAGGTGTAGTACAGTACAGTTGTGTATGTACCTCTATGCAGTACATTACATACTATATCTCTCCAGGTGTAGTACAGTACAGTTGTGTATGTACCTCTATGCAGTACATTACATAGTATATCTCTCCAGGTGTAGTACAGTACAGTACAGTTGTGTATGTACCTCTATGCAGTACATTACATAGTATATCTCTCCAGGTGTAGTACAGTACAGTTGTGTATGTACCTCTATGCAGTACATTACATAGTATATCTCTCCAGGTGTAGTACAGTACAGTTGTGTATGTACCTCTATGCAGTACATTACATAGTATATCTCTCCAGGTGTAGTACAGTACAGTTGTGTATGTACCTCTATGCAGTACATTACATAGTATATCTCTCCAGGTGTAGTACAGTACAGTTGTGTATGTACCTCTATGCAGTACATTACATAGTATATCTCTCCAGGTGTAGTACAGTACAGTACAGTTGTGTATGTACCTCTATGCAGTACATTACATAGTATATCTCTCCAGGTGTAGTACAGTACAGTACAGTTGTGTATGTACCTCTATGCAGTACATTACATAGTATATCTCTCCAGGTGTAGTACAGTACAGTACAGTTGTGTATGTACCTCTATGCAGTACATTACATAGTATATTTCTCCAGGTGTAGTACAGTACAGTTGTGTATGTACCTCTATGCAGTACATTACATAGTATATCTCTCCAGGTGTAGTACAGTACAGTACAGTTGTGTATGTACCTCTATGCAGTACATTACATAGTATATTTCTCCAGGTGTAGTACAGTACAGTTGTGTATGTACCTCTATGCAGTACATTACATAGTATATCTCTCCAGGTGTAGTACAGTACAGTTGTGTATGTATCTCCCCATCGAGCTGCCATTGAGATAGTGCCCCAGGATCCAGAGGCAGCGTGGGCCTATCTCTCCCCTGTCAGCGTCTGTCTAATCTGATGATCCACAGGGCGTTCCACACAGAGCGCTCAGTGCAAATATCACACTCCATCTCCCAGTCCGATTCCAATCCTTCAGAACACATGCCCCTGTAATTAATAATGCTCAAGACGCCTGGTGTACGGGGAGATAGGGAGCGCTCCAAGGTTAAGTCAAAGGTCAAAGTTGGAATTTTAAAAGAGATTTATTCTGTAAAATTGACTTTCAGAGCTTCGTGTTACAGTTTATTTCCCTTCTCATTTTCCTACTCGAAGTTTGATGTTTGAGTCGTCTTTAATCACTTATTTTTAAGACGCCGTATCGCAGATCAACCTCCATTTTCATTCTCTGTACTCCTCCAATTTTATTTTCTTAATCAGTGATAGAAGTAGGATTTGACAGCACTGTGTAGTCATTATGGAACAAATACAAATTTAAAAAGAACGACTCGCTGGCATGATCTGCAGTTATCAGTGGGAGGTCCCATCTCTAGATGAATATTGTGATTTTAACTGTGAAAATTGTAACACAATGATCCACAGGTGTCCTAAATTATAACTATATAACCGACACAAGCACAGCGTGTCTTCTTTAAGTCTTCTTTAAGGAAATAAATAAATCAAATAGGGTTGGGTTGGGTATGACTGATAAGCAAGTATATACTGAAGAAGGACTAGTATTTTTTTACGCTCTTGAGGTCAAAATAAGTCCACCGCCTGCTGTCTGCATCCAGTTAGAATCTGTTTTATTATCCAATAATCAGTGTGTGTTAGTATGCTAATTGTTTCTGGGAGTCCAAACTGGTCTCTGAGATTTATTAAAAGTGCTTAGAAACTCATCATGGTGAATACAATGTTCAGAATGTGTAAGGTACATGAGGAATAACTTTGGACCACTGCAAACTGTTTCATATGAACTGGTTCTGTTTTTCACATTTTTAATACTGTAAAAATCAAGTCCAACGCCTTTAGAATGCACTGTTTTAGGAAAATAAATGCTCGTTGCCTGATAGTCATATACCATGTACTGGGAAGTGCAGCACATGGCAAGAATTTTTCTGATTCTTGCTCGTTTCCAAGGAGATGTTATCGCTTTGTCTGTTCCACAGTATGGCATTAAATGCATTTACTGTACATTTATTCAATGTTGTTATGTTTCAATAAATACCTTGAAAAACATTATTTTTCTTTTGAAAATACTTGTAACTTGGCCTGGCGGTGTGGTGCTACCTTCTTGTCTCCATGGAGATAAGTTTAATGTCAAAATAAATAAATAAATAAATAAATAAATAAATAAATAAATAAATAAATAAAGATGCTATTTCAAGATCCTCAGAATTTTTCATATGGTTCAAATTTAGTAAAAAATTGTGAAAAAAAAAAATTGAAACTAAATAGATCTGTAAAATAATTGTTGCAGCCCAAGCCCCGATAAATGTAAAGTGCTGTATGACAGGGCATCTGGCATAAAGGTAAATTAAATCCACATACAAAACAGCTCACAGACTGTTGGCATCTGCTGTATATTACCTGTGATTTCTCCGGAATGATGAAATAATGAAAACAAGCAGATTGCACTAAACATTAAATACAGTTTTTGCTGTAATTAAGAGCTATTTGCCGTTGATTACTTTGGCTAATTAAGAGCAGTGGCAGTAAAGCACCTGGGCGCTGTATGCATGAACAATTACACCGGAAAACATAGGAGCATTTCTATACTTCAGACACCATCAATTTGACTGATTTTTACATCTATGGTCATGATTTTGGGTGAATGAAATATCTGTTTGTTTTAATACAGACAGGGAATTTGGAAATACAAATGTGTGTTAAAATATTCAACAAAAATTCACCAAAAAAAAAAACAAAGAAAACATAATTTGACTACTACCAGCTGTAAATTAAGACTCGTTCACCTTTTAAACGCATCCAGAAGAATTGACAAAAAGACAAACTAATACAAGAATCACATTTCAGAACATGTTTGTGAAGAATTTGTTATGCAAAATAAGAATTTTGTTGTTTGTGGAGGAAATTACAGTACTTAAAGGTCCTATATTACACAAAGTTGACTCTTGTGAGCTTTAAGTCATGTTAGAATGTTGTTTACACACCTGGAGTTGTGTTTTGTTTCATTCACACATGTTTGAGTAATCTTTTATTATTACTCTGTTTACATCTCCAAAACTCGAAATGCTCTGTTCCACCTTGTGATGTCATGTAGTTGAAATCATCCAAATGAGTGAGTGTGTGAGTGTGTATGGAGTTTATAAACACAGTACAAAAACTAAAATCTTGTTAAAATGGCTTGAATTAAGAACATCATATTGATTTGAGACAGTATTTCACAACTCGAACGATGCACCAATGGAAAAAGTGTTTTTGTACTTGAAACAGGAAAATACGCCTAGTTACACTGAAGAAAAATGTAGATACTTTTACTTTTACTCAAGTTAAATCGTCTTCATTTGAGCCATTTGAACGTACTTAGATATTACATTTTTGTAGTGCACAATGAAGTACTTCCTGTATTACCACGTGACATCACAAGGTGGAAGGGAGTGTTTTTGTTTGAGAGGAGAACTCATCTTAAATATGCAGGTTTGTGCGTTAAACATGTGTGGATGAAACAAAACACAACTCCAGGTCTGTTTTTGATGAGGAAACATTATAATATAGACCAGAAAATATTATAACATGGGCCCTTTAAAAAAACATTTGCTAATTGTGATTTAGATTTTCAATTGTGACAAAAACACAAAACGTTACACCAACATTTTCGTTCTGTTATTTTTAGTTATCTCAGTCGTAATTATCGCGTCTAGACGTTTCGAGGAGCTTCAGATCTCCAAGAAGAAGAACGAATATTGACTTCCATTTATCATTATGGAAGTGACGCAGAACAGAGGAGGTCTGACCCACACACTCACCAGGACTTAACTCTTCTGTATGAGACACATCACTCACCCTGGAACCTCCCTCCATCACATCGCTCTCTCTATCCTTCTGTGTAACACGCTCTTCTATCTCTTCTCTCTATCCGTCTGTATAACACACTCTTCTATCTCTTCTCTCTCTCTATCCCTCTGTATAACACTCTTCTACCTCTTCTCTCGCTCTATCCCTCTGTATAACACACTCTTCTATCGCTTCTCTTCTCTTTCTCTATCCCTCTATATGACACTCACTCTTCTATCTCTTCTTTCTCTCTATCTCTCTATATGACACACACTCTTTTATCACTTCTCTCTCGCTCTCTACCCCTCTGTATGACACACACTCTTCTATCTCTTCTCTCTCCCTCTGTATGACACACACTCTATCTCTTTTCTCTCTATCCCTCTGTATGACACACAATCTTCTATCTCTCCTCTCTCTCTGTCCCTCTGTATGACACTCTTCTAGCTCATCTCTCTCTCTCTCTCTCTCTCTCTCTCTCTATCACTATATGACACACTTTTATCTCTCTTCTCTCTCTCTCTATCCCTCTGTATGACACACTCTTCTATCTCTCCTCTCTCTCTCTATCCCTCTGTATGACACACTCTTCTATCTCTCATCTCTCTCTCTATACCTCTGTATGACACACACTCTTCTATCTCTCCTCTCTCTCTCTCTCTCTCTGTCCCTCTGTATGACACTCTTCTATCTCATCTCTCTCTCTCTCTATCACTATATGACACACACTCTTCTCTCTCTTTTCTCTCTCTCTCTATCCCTCTGTATGACACACACTCTTCTATCTTTCTCTATCCCGCTACATGACACACACTCTTCTCTCTCTTTTCTCTCTCTCTCTATCCCTCTGTATGACACACACTCTTCTATCTTTCTCTATCCCGCTACATGACACACACTCTTCTATCTCTCCTCTCTCTCTCTATTCCTCTATATGACACACTCTTCTATCTCTTCTCTCTCTCTCTCTCTCTCTCTCTCTCTCTCTCTCTCTCTATTCCTTTGTATGACACACACTCTTCTATCTCTCTTCTCTCTCTCTCTATCCTTCTATATGACATACGCTCTTCTATCTCTCTCTCTCTATCCTTCTGTATGACACACACTCTTCTATCTCTCTTCTCTCTCTATCTCTCTGTATGACAAACACTCTTCTACCTCTCCTCTCTCTCTTTATCCCTCTGTATGACACATACTCTTCTATCTCTTCTCTCTCTCTTTATCCCTCTGTATGACACATTCTTCTCTCTCTCTTTCACTCTCCATCTCTCTCTCTCACCCTTCCCTCTCTATCTCATTCTTTCCATCTCATACTCATATACTCATCTCATATCTATCTTTCCTTCTCTCTCTTGCCCCATCTTCTCTCTTCCATGTCTATCTCTCTCTCCCTAGCTCTCATGCAGCTCTCTCTCTCGTCCCTCTTTTTTCCCTCTCGATCACTCTCTCAATCTTTCATTCTCTCTCTCACCCCCCCTCTCTCTCTGCCACACACTCTTCCCTGGTTTTCTTCCTTTCTCTCTCACATATGCTAAGTGTCTATGCTACGTGCACAGGCTCCTGAAAATGTGTTGGTTAAATCCATTTTGTATTTTTTCAGACGATCTTAAAACTTTTTTGTGTGCATTGTGTCACCGTGGTAATAGCTGAACATCCCATCAATAGAGATACATGCAGAATCCCCCCAGCGTGATGTTACTGCAAAGTATCAATAGTGAAGGATTTACCTCATGAGGACCTGATTTCTCAGTAATACAGATGTGATGAATACCTCCACACACTCCCTCTCCCACCCTCTTTCTCTCTTTCCCTCTACCTTCTACCATCTCTCTTTTCTTTCTCTCTCTCTCCTTTGTGTTCACTCTCTCTATCTCTCTCTGTCCCTCGACTTTTCTCTCTCTCCTCTTTCTCTACCTTTCTTTCTCTCTCTTTTCTTCTACCTTTTTCTCTCTTTCTCATCCCTCTTTCCCTCTACCATTCTTTCTCCCGCTTTCCCTCCACATTTTCCCCTCTTTTCATTCTCTCTCTCCTTTGTGTTCTTTGTCTCTCTCTGTCTTTCCCTCTACCCTATCTCTCTTTCCCTCTACCTTCCTCTGTCTCTCCTCTCTCTTTGCATCCTTTTCCCTCTGTCTGTCCCTCTATCTCTCTCTCTTCCCCCTCTCTCTCTGTCCCTCAACTTTTCTCTCTCTCCTCTCTCTCTCTCTACATTTCATTCTCTCTTTTTCCTTCTATCGTTTTCCTCTTTCCCTCTACAATTCTTTCTCCCTCTTTCCCTCCACCTTTTTGTCTCTTTTCTCTCTCTCTCTACTTTGTGTTCTTTGTCTCTCTCTATCTTTCCCTCTACCCTACCTCTCTCTCTTTCCCTCTACCTTTCTTTCTTTCCTTGCGTTCTCTCTCTCTGCCCACTCTCCATCAATAATGCATCCAACATTACCGTAAGCACGAGACAGGCACCAGTGGACATGCTCCTCATTTCTTCATATTCACCAGAGCCGGGGCTGGACTGTGTTTTGTTTTCAGTGTCACATCTGAATATACGGCTCAAACGCAAAAAGCAAATGAATCGAAATCGCTACGTAAACGGCTGTAGGCAAACGGAAAAGATTACAATTACATAATGTCCCCCTGAAGAACAAATGATCTCCCATCCATCAAAATCTGTACTAAACTGCTTTTTTCCTTTTTTTATCTTAGTCTTTTTGACGAATTTGGTCATTTCCCGTGATGGCAAAGCTGGAACAATTTCGCTTTTTTAAAAATGACCTGCCTTTAATGCACAGTGCATTAAAGATGAACTGTGCACCTTTTCTGACAGGATCCACCATTGTTTTATTTCTATCTCCTTGGAAACAAGAAACCAATGAAGAATGTAAGAATGTAAGAATGCAAATTTTTCTTTTAGCTAAAAACACCTTGAAAATAATTGAATGTCCGTCCACTGATCTTAAGGTGGGTGGTTCGAATCCCTCTCACGACATAAAAATTATTAATAGAGCAATTCCACCCCCCACAGAGCGTTGTTGTTGTGTCCTTGGGCAAGACAGTTAACCTGCATCAACCCCCATGTCTACGCACAATGAATGTGTGTGTGTGAATGGGTGAGTGGTGTAAAGTGCGTTTAGTGCCGTGAAGGTGGATTGTGTAACTTTTCTGCTGGAGGGTCTGTCAAATGCTTTTCTCCGTGGAGATGTTATTGCTTTGTCTGGAATGTTTCACAATATGGCATTAAACCTTTCTATCATCACGGAGACCAAACCGAGTTGCAGGTCAGATCTGTGGAGAGGCGACCCCGCTCACAGTCAGAATGCTTAGGTATTTTTACATGTAAAACCACCTGCAATTGAATAAATGTAAAGTAGATCTGTTTAATGTCATACTGTGGAACATTCCAGGCAGATTAATGACATATCTATTTTCACGCGGGTGTGTATGTGTGAGCACGTTTCACATTTTTCCTTCAGGCCTGAGGCGGTGGGTCTGTAGAGGAATCAGTTTGGATCTTATAGTGTTCTTCGACAGTTACTCCAGAGCCATTGAGAGTTTGATGTCTCACATAAAACACAGGTAAAAAAAAAAAGAGAGATTGGTTGGCTTCATTTGTGGTTCAGAAGTGTATAATAGATAGAACGAGAGAGCAGTGCTGAGTCTACCAGTTTCAGCAAAGTATACAGAGAAGGGTGTCAAAGGAGTAAAAGGGTGAAATTGAAATTGTACAGAACAGAAACCAAATGCCTAGAGTGTACCAAAAAGAAGAAAGAGAAGAAGTATGATGAGGTGATAATATTTGGTGATAATATCAAACCAAACTGGGGAGTCTATAGCGATAATTCATCACCTCCTTATTTTATTTTATTTGTTATTTTTTATGTTTTTATTTATTTTTATATATATCTTTTGTGATATTTGTGATACTGTACTGTTATTATATTATTTTTATTATATTTTATTATATATATATTTGGATTTTGTCACAAACATTCACTTAACTTCTCAAAGTTACTAATAAAAAAAAACAAAAATAAACACTCCTCCCCTACTCCCATTGGTCTGAATTAGTCATGTGATGAGTGACAAGGTGTTTTAACCAATCACAGTGAAGAAGCAGCTCCTTACCTTCACATTACACTGCATGTATTGAATAAATTAATTATATACTTGTGTTTTGAAAAAAGTCCAAAATATAAGTAGCGGTTCTCCTCTTGGCCAGAGTCAGGTCACGTCTGTCCAGTGTCGGGGCTTGAGGATTCACTGCAGGATTACACGTCCCATCTGAACCGCAGCACCCTTGGGAGCACGGGGCAGGACAAGTGCACCCACTCAAATACAGGACGTGCGTGGTTTACTATAGGGTTTCTTACGTTGAATGATTTGATAGAAACTAAGGGCAACTAGCATTAATAAAGCATGAAGTCCGTGTGCTGTCTGCATCTAATTATGAAGCATTTTATTGTCCAAGAATCAGGAGGTGAACACAAGATAAATAAGAAATAACTCAAACCGTATAAAACAAACTCTATTAAGATTTTCAAATGCTCTTTTCTGATTTATTATAATATTGTTTTATCATCAAAACATACCTGGAGTTATGTTTTGTTTCGTTCACACACAAACACACACATATTTCTCTCATATAGAAAACATTCTGTTCCACCTTGTGATGTCATGCGGGAATACAGGAAGTGCACCGGTGTTTTCTATACACCTTCACTAGAATTATTTGGATAATTTCAACCCTGGAACACAACTTCAGGTATGTTTTTAGTGAGGTAACAATATTATAACATGGCTTAAAGCTCAGAGGAGTCCATTTTGCGTAATATAGAAGCTTTGAAACAGAATATTCAGGTGCAGACCCCGTGAAACTGCTTTATAGTGCTGCTTTGTTGGTGGTTGAAACATTCTAACAATTAGGTCAGAAAAACATTATTTGTTTTTATGTTTTTTATTTGTTTATTTATTTATTTGTCTGATTTTTGTTTCAGTAGATTGACAAAGGTTAAAAACGTGTGTACAATTTCACAGTAGTCAAAATGTTATTACTTTGTCTGTAATGTTCCACAGTATGGTATTAAATCTTTTTATCTTCATGGAGACCAGACCAGAGCAAGTTACAGGTCAGATCTGTGGAGAGGCGACCCCGCTCACAGTCAGAATGCCAATTTTTCTAGGTATTTTTGAGCTATAAAACCAAAGTAAAGTAGAGCTGTTTAATGTCATACTGTGGAACATTCCAGGCAGAGGAATGACATACAGGCATAAAAACAGGCAGGTGACAGACCCCCAACCAAAAAGTTACACATTGCGCATTTTAAGTAGATTTGGTCATTAGTTAGTTCTCATTGCAATAAAATACACGTCTTCTGCCAAAATCCTTCTAAAATAGTTGAAACTGGCTTCTTTTTTTTCCTTTTCACACTTGAAAGCTATGGTGTCTCCCAATAGAACCAAAACCCTACTAACTAGATGCCCTCCCAACCATTTTCTCAGACCCATTCATCCTTTTTAAGCGATCTGTGGAGGTTTGCTTTACTGCCCCCTGGATGCTCACATGTCATTTTTATTTTACAGCAACAAAACCAAAAACTAATATTCTTTATTGCTTTGTTTACAGAGCCATATTGGGTTGCAGTACGTGGAATGAGAACTGCTAGAGTAGCTGTAAATTGAGATTGACTGAGATTATAATTTGTGGCTAATGTCGTGTTTATGCATGTTTATTCCTCGTGGTTGGATTATACCCATAGACTATATAAAAATGCAGCTTTGCAAATAGGAAGTTCCCATGCGAGCGCTTCCGGCACTTCCGGCTCCTACTGACTCCGACTCCCATTGAATTTCATTGGAATATTTTCACCCCTCTCTCTATAACTGCTGCTGTGAGCCTCATTTTGGTCTTAAAATGTTCGTGTTAACACCAAGACCCCTTAGTCCACGTCTTTATGCTGTCTGTGATTAAACAGCACTAAATCCTGGTTTAGTTTTGGTGAATAGTCAAATTCATTGGTTTATTCAGGTTTATTTTAGGCACACTTGCGCAAATACATCCTGTTATAGTCTTGCTTCGGGCCTGTGGAGAAATTGTGTGAAAAATTGTTGCTAAATGGTTGAAGGCGATAAAGGCCAATCTTGTTTTTTATTGTGGAAAAACTGAACTGTTCCAATGTATTTCTCACTTTGTTAAGACAATTCCTAATATCCAAATTATTCAAAGAGTTTATAGAGGAGTTTTAGAGAACTTTTAGAGGTAACAGCTATGGAATTTCCTAAAGTGATGTCACAATTTCCAACCAGAAAGTAAGGAAGTTTCCATGGAGACAGGCAGGTGGCGAAACCTCCACTAGAAATGTTACGCAGTGCACCTTTAACTGTGTTTTAGTAAAATGAGTAATCTAACTATAAGCATAGGTTATAGGCAATTTAATGTTTGGATTATAATCTGGCAGGCCGTCCAGGGACCACATTTCTGAACATAATGAGGAATCGTGTCTTTCACTGGGATTAGAGAACTCTGAAAATGACAAACTCTGTATACTGACAGGAGCAGAGCCACAGGGGGCGCTGCTAAACATCAGGCTGGGGAGCAGATGCTTTGCTGGGGTTGGCTAAATGAGCTCTGGCTCCCGCAGGCTACAGTCCCATAAGGAGAAACCATGGGAGAACTTCACCAACCAGGAACGAGGCTTAACCAGGGAGACGGAAATCTCACCGAAAGACAGACAAATCCTTCTGTAATATGGTGTTATATAATTGTGTTTAGCATAATAACATTTGTCACAGTGAGGGACAGGAGGACACTGGACAAACTGCTCTCCATCATGGACACTCCTGCTCACCCACTGCATCAGACTATAGAGAGACAGAGGAGATAATACTCCCTACAACTGTACAACAACTCACCCACTGCACCAGACTATAGGCAACAAAAATCCACATCGGACCATCCCTAATCAATAATACAGGCTAGTATTTACATAAACATGACCTAAAGGACAGTGACATCAGGACATGAAAAGTTCTGTACAAAATAGCCGTGTATCCATATAAATCGCATAAAATAACTGTTGAAATTGAATCAACAAAAAGGTGAGAGTGACTAACTGAAAAACTGTTAATAATTTAAGAAGGACTTGTTTAACAGCAAGTATCACATGAAAAAATCTATTTAAGTAAAAGTATTAAAGTGCCTGTTTAAAAATGTACTTGAAGAGTAAAACATAAAAGTATTTTGCCGAGTTTCAGAACAATTACAGGATAAAAAGTAGTGATTTTGGTTATGATTTTAGCTGATTTTAAGTGACTCAATTGATTTCTTAAAATTTCTTGGCATTTTTGTGTATTTACGTATTTGGTTTGCTCAAAATTGGGACGTCAACTCAAACGTAAAGAGAAGTACTTTTTACTTTTCAGTCCAAATCTAAAATGTAATGGAGCAGAAAGTACAAATATATGCTCTCAAATGTAGTGAAGTAAAAATATCCACTGTAAAATGTACTTAAGTAAAGTGCAGATACCTAAAAACTGTATTTAAGTATTCTGCTTTTACTTTTGTACTTCATTACCTTCCAGCAGTGAACAAGTAACAGAGCTTCAAACAGAGCAGTGCCTTCAGTTAGCAAAATAAAAACAACAAAAACAATATCGGCCCATTCTACAATCTTCATAAACAAGATCTAAAGGACTAGTGACATCCGGACATGAAACACGGTGTACAAAATAGCCTCGTCTGCGTATAAACCGCATAAGATAACAAGTGGAAATTGAATCTCCAAAATCTTGCTGTCCTTTATTCAACCTCTCACACACACACACACGCACACACACGCACACACACGCACACGCACACACATCCCGGTGCTAATCAAGATAAATGGGATTTTCTCTGTGCTGAAGACATATCATTAGATTATGAGACAACTACATTATTTCGCTATAACCCGCACCCCTCCCCGCGCCTGTGTACGGCATTCAGGGCTCCATCTTCAAAGTCTAAGTGCCCCCTAAATGTTGTCCAATGTTGACCACGGCTGTAATGGACTAAACGAGGTTTGGAGGTGATGGATAGTTATAATTGTCTTTGCCCCATTTACCTAATTCAGATTTCATCGTAAGAGCTTATTTATGTTAAGTGACACGGCTCGCTCCATAAAACATACAGATTTTTAATGCGTGCTTGTGTAGCTTGTAAAGACGTATCAATACGGTGTACGTGGTAAAAATCTGAACCGTTGCCGTAGTAATTAATAATGAGCAAAGTTTTAGGATTGTCTGAAAAGTCAAGAAAAAATACTAAATGGATTTAAACTGCACATTTTCAGAGGCCTGTTTTCTGTTTGAGAGAAGAAATCAGCCTAAATATGCAGGATTTGTGAGTTAAACATTTGTGAGTGAAACAAAACACAACTCCAGGTCTGTTTATGAAGAGAAAACAACATTATAACATACAGTAGATCAGAAAATAGTGTAATATGGGCCCTTTAAAGTAAGTTTAAGGAACGTTAGGAGCCTTATATTTTGAGAGAAGACTAATGTAGAGGTTTGAAGAGGAGGAATATTCAGCTGTATTCTTTTCTATATGGAGACAAGCAGGTGGCACCCCCAGGCCAAATTACAGGTCAGCTCTGTGGAGAATGTGTTTTGGAACCTTCCAGGCAAAACAATGACAACCCCATGGAGACGAGCAGTGAGCAGAACCCCACTAGAATTTATATAGTGCTCCTTTAGGTAGTAGTTAGTAGTTTCGATACTCATTTTAGTATCAATTAGTACCTGATTTACGATTTACTTTATATAACCAACTTTTGATAGTCTGATACGTATAAGTTGGCAGTGTTTTTCCATGTCCTCCACCGTGATCCTTTCTACATCATCAGGTTAATTCAATAGCAAGTCTCTGGGCTAGACACAACAAGATCTATATAATGTATATGTGTGTGCGTGTGTGTGTGTCTGTGTGGTCCCATATGCGTTCACTGTTGTCTCCACTCCACAAAACTATTTTCTAAGTTTGTGTATTACAATCACACACGAAATATAAGCCTATAGATGCATGGTTAGAGCTATTTTCTTCACAAATATATCAACCATTCTCTGTGATACACACTCAATTTCAGTGTGTAGAGACGAGCGTGGCTTTTTCAGTTTTCGAGCATCAACTTTCTGGAGCTCTGAAGGGCCCTGTATTGCACTATTTTCTGGTCTATGTTGTTATGTTGTTTCCTCATCAAAAGACCTGGAGTTGTGTTTTGTTTCATTCACACATTGACACACAAACCCTGCACATTTAGACTAGAGTTCTTTTCTCTCAAACAGAAACACTCCGTTCCATCTTGTGATGTCATGTGTTAATACAGGAAGTGCTCCTCTGTGTTTTTAAACTCCATACACCTTCACTAGAATCATTTGGATAATTTTAGCCCTGGAATTGCCCGTCTTCACTGAACTAAAGGTAAAAGGAGCTGTTAACTTGAAAACTACAACTAAGTGACATCACAAGTTGGAACAGAGCATTTTGAGCTTTAGTTTCTGATGAGGTAACAACATTATAACATGGTTTAAAGCTCACAAGAATCACTGTTGCGTAATATAGGACTGAGCACAGAAAATGAAATACACTATTATGTAGGTTAGAATTTATTTAAATATTTGTACTTATTGGCAAATACTGCATGGGTATAAGTACCATGAATCCAATTAGCAGCAGTTGATATAGCAAAAATACTGACATAACGCAACTATTAGTTTAAAAGACAGGAAAAATAGCAGGGAACTTGCTAAAAATTGCAAATGACAAAATTAGTCCAAAAAAAAAAAAAAAATTCAACCCATTAGTGTCACTTTTCTACACTGACTCAGCAGGGAAAATTAAAAAAGTTCAAGCCGAATGTTTAGTTCAGGTTCACTGCTAAAAATCCACCTCCAAATCTGCAGCGTGTGCGATTTGTGATAATGATTAAAGCTGTAAAAATTATGGTAAAACCTGCTTTTAATTAAAATGGTTTCCTTTAAAAGATAGCTGCCGGGTATACACGCATTTCTTTTTAAAATATCATTAAACAATTAATGAGCACACGGCCAGTTTGGGAATAAGCCAGGACCTCTATACGCATTATAATAAGACAGGTTTATACTAATGATTTTCTCTTAAAAAAAAATACCATTATTACTACTCTATTTTGTTTTTGGTTTAGGAAAGAAAGTTGAAGGGGAAAAGAATCATTACTACACTACATATATGACATGAAGTTAAACATTTATCTTTTTACTCTGCTGTAGACGCCAACAACTTAACAACTGATCTTGTCTGATTTTACATATTTTGCCAACATATATATTTATAAATATTTACATATTTACAAGACTGAAGTTGGGTTCCCCTAGAACATATTTAATCAAACCCACAGTTGTCTTGCTAAGGTAAAAAAAAATAAAAATAAAACTATACTGTGCATATATGTAGCCATGTTGAAATATTCTTAAGTGTCCATGCGTCCTTAGGCTCTTTCACACAGCTCTTTACATGGTGATGAGGGGCTATATTTAGCTGCAGATGATGACACATGTACACTATGTTCTACTAAACACTATGTTCTATTAAACACATGCGTGACAGTGAGTGGCTGGAGGCATCACTGGTGATGAACTTTGCTCTAATCCTGTGCAGAGGCAGAAACATGTGCTCTGTGTGAAGTAGTGCCAAACATGAGAACATCCACCATGTAATCACAAGCAGAACATGAAGGGCACCCTATCAGATAGTTAAAACCCTCCAAAAGTCTTGTGATTTAACTTTGGCAGTTAAAGTACTGAGATTAGCCAACCTGCCCCTGTGCCAGCTTTAGCCTGGCAGAAGAAGAGCAGAGAGCACGGGTGAGCCTGAACAAAAGACAGGTGAGGAAGGGGTGTTCACATCTGCTATCTACTGTCTTCTGAACCTCAGTCACGGCCTGTTTTTTGGCATGATAGCAATAATTATCTCCATGGAGAGTTTAATGTCAGTTTAATGCCATACTGTGTAACTTTTACTTTTCAGTCAAAGCAATAGCACCTCAAGTAGAATCTTTTTTGGCTTTCTATAATATTTCCCATATTCTGCCTAAACTCCCACAGTCTGATCGTCTCCGTAGGTGTACACTAGTGTGAGCAGATCTGATATTCTTCAACACTGTGTTTCTATGGATACAAGCAGAAAAGTGACACAGTGCATCTTTACAAGTACAGTATAAAATTCCCCATATTCTCGTAAACTCCCACAGTGTGATCGACCCCATAAGTGTACAGAAGTGTGAGCAGATCTGCATATTCTTTAACACTGTGTCCTCTGTGGGCCCATTAAAGCACTGATGCACTGCAGCTGAGCCCGGAGTTTGGGCTGAAGAGGCTCTCGGCCACTGCACCATTACAATCTGCTCTCCACCACAGAGAGAGCACTTACTCCAGCAGCAAGACCGCAACATGTAAACTATAGGCACCTGCAAGAGAGAAGAGTGACAGACTCAGAGAGAAGGAGGGAGAGGGGGAGAGACTGAGGGGGAGAGAGAGAGAGAGAGAGACAGAGACAGACTCAGAGAGAGAGAGAGAGAGAGAGACACAGAAACAGACTCAGAGAGAGAGAGAGAGACAGACAGACAGACACACACACAGAGACAGACTCAGACAGAGGGAGGGAGAGGGGGAGAGACTGAGGGGGAGAGAGAGAGACACAGAGACAGACTCAGAGAGAGAGAGAGAGAGAGAGAGAGCTTGAGAGACAGACACACACACACACACAGACAGACTCAGGGAGAGGGGGAGAGAGAGAGAGAGAGAGAGGGAGAGAGAGAGACAGACACACACACACAGACTCAGAGAGAGAAGGGGGGGAAGAGAGAGAGACAAACAAAGAGAAAGAGGGAGAGAGAGAGAGAGAGACAGACACACACACAGTGACAGACTCAGAGAGGGAGAGGGGGAGAGAGAGAGGGGGGAGAGAGAGAGAGAGAGAGACAAAGAGAGAGAAAGAGGGAGAGTGAGAGAGAGACAGAGAGAGAGACACACAGAGACACACACAGACAGATAGATAGATAGATAGAGAGAGAGAGAGAGAGACAGAAAGACACACAGAGAGAGACACAGACAGACAGACAGACAGACAGACAGACAGACAGACAGACAGACAGACAGACAGACAGACAGACAGACAGACAGACAGATAGATAGATAGATAGATAGATAGATAGATAGATAGATAGATAGATAGATAGATAGAGAGAGAGAGAGAGAGAGAGGAAAGATAGGCAGAGACAGGCAGACAGATAGAGAGAAAAAGGGAGCGAGACAGGGAGAGAGTGCCAAAGAGAAGAAATGGACAGATGCTGTGGTGGGGGTGAAGAATTGTAAAGAATTTTCACCATCATTGTACTGTTAATGTCTTGATTGCATGACTGATAGATTTCTTGCATTTCGGATAAAAGTTACAGAACTAACCTGTACCAGTACTAAACACTGAATCATTTTTTACTGCTTAACTTTCTTTATGGCGTTAATAATGTTGTCAGCTGTTCCTAGTCGTGTATTGACAATTTTAACTGTGCAGCTCCCTGTCAAAAACAGTCAAAACTGAGTGTGTGCTGCCTCCAGTGGCCTCTGTATTTCCAAGTACAAGGTGACATCACGCAGGACTGCCCTGATGTTTCTGATTACAAACACCTGGCTGCAGGGGCGGAGTTTGAAGCGTGGATACCTGTTAGACCAATCACACTGTTCCTTATACCTCCAGACCCCGCCCCTCCTCATTCAAACATCCACGTCTCCATGAAGATAGAAAGGTTAAATACTGTACTGTGAAACACTCCAGACAAAGCAATAACATCTCCACAGACAAAAGCATTTGACGGCCCCTCCACCAGAAAAGTTACACAGTGCACCTTTAAATATAGTGCCAAGACTGGTTCATATGGACATGTGATGGAACAGAGCTGTTTTTATACTTCTTTGTTCCACAGCTTGATGCTTGGAACTCCTCAGAGAATGGACAGGAGTCACAGCTCACAATTCAAGCTTCTTTCTAGCACCTATTGTCGTTAGCCTTATTTGAACTGCCAATACAAACACTGAAAGAACACATCCCAACTCACACAATCGAAATATTCACAAAGACTACCCAGCATAAATGAAACAGCCTGAAGATACCTCATGGAATTATCGTATTGTCTGTTGTCCATTACAAGATCGCAATCCTCATAATTAAACTACCCAGAGTTCAACTTGGCTCTGCTTTGACTGACAGCTGAGGGAGGAGCTTGTGATCGAGCGTCTGTTCACTGAGATTCCTCTCGTCTCTTCTTCTTCTTCCTCTCCAGCTCTCTGTATCCTCCCTGGGCGCTGAGGATTATGGGAATCTATGCTAGGTAGCCGCTCTAAGCTTACAGTGAAAGGGGGGGGTCAAGGGGAGGCCAGACACCAGAAGAAGTCTATCTCCATATGACCTCCGTGACCTATGTTTAATCGTCCCCCTCTTTACCTTTATGGAAATTTAGCAGCGTACACCTTGCCTATAGAAAATGGCCTCTTCAGCAGCACTTACACGCATACAAACAGGTTTTAGTGCGTTGGAAGCTTTCTCACCGCCAGATTGATAACTCCAGCCCATAGTCACTCGTCTATAAGCCAGGCACAGTGGGTAATTCTATTTTGAAGAATGGATATAAAGCATTTTGAGCCGTGGTTAGCACAGCAGCTTGTGAAGCACTCAGGGGTTCAGTCATTTCATGCAGAGTCTATTCAATCGAAGCACTTTCTTCTTTAATTTCCTTTGTCAAAACCGAAATTGCGATTTATCAGATAAGAGAGAAGCAGTGCTGAGATTTGTACATTTTTCTCTCTACCTGAACAGTCATTTTTGTTTTAAGGTTTTAAGGAGTGGATGTACCCTATTCTGTCAGCAGCTCGCAAGGTAGCTTTATCCTCCGAGAATCAGGAAATGTGCTGTTAACATGGTAGTTGCTGTTAGCATAACTGTGATAGCAAATATTGTTGTTGTGTTCGTATGCAAGACACTTCATCCTGCCTAACTTGAATATGGTGTGAGTGAGTATGAGATTAATGTTGGTCGGGGAGATCAGTGGCACATATTAGATTGCTAGTCTAGTTCTGGGCAGCTGTGGCATTATTAGGTGTGGAGAAGATGCAAAACGTCCATTTATTGTTAGAAATTTAACCTATGGGCTTCTCAACGTGTCCATAATTTCCATTTTTTTCATCCGCGGATCATCATGTTGTATCATTCTTTTAAAATGCAATATTGAGCTAAAACAATGCAATATGGATAGCCACAGATCACACTAGTGAGCAGCAGATTTTTTTTTTTTTTCATTGGCACCAAAATTACCACGCAATACCACCAAATCTCGTGGGCACGCAGTGGCGGTGGTGGAAAGGGGGGTTGATTGTAGCAATGACATGGTTAAAGTACATTTCTGCATAACAAGTCTGCTTTAATACATTATTTGTTTATGTTTTAATAATGTGAGTTTTATTATGAAGTCTAAATCTATATGAAAGGATGTATTGTTGCTTGTGTCCCCGTACTTGTCTCATAATCTCCTCTGCTTGTTGCTGTTGATTACATATGACTTAATAGCTCAGCTCTCAGGCCTCTATGACCTTCTCTTGGCAAATCTTTTGACGTTGTTCAAGGACTTTTTCTCATCTGCTGTGGCCTTATTATTAAAATGCATCAGAAGCAGCATCACTGGTTCCCATTGACTCCCATTGACACCACTTACCACAACCACATACAGAATAGCGGTCATTAATTATCATTAAGCCAGAGGAAGTCAGCACAGAAATATAATTATTTTGTTGCCAGTAGATCTTTGGTCAATAACACCAGGATGCTTTTGGACATTAAGAGTCAGTCCTTTTCCAACACTCATTATGGAAAATAGTTTAAAAGCTGTATAACATTTTCACATGTTTTTGTGCTAGAATTTTCTAAAAACACTTAAGAGATAAGATTTTACTTCAGTGACTGCACTTTGCATATGATAAAGTCAGAAAGTTAAGAGGAGAAAAAAATAAAAACGTTCAAAAGATTCGCTACAGTAGCTCAGTCGGTAGAGAGTCGCCTTCTGATTCTCAGGTTGGCGGCTCAAAACCTCCTCTCGACGTAAACATCATTCCAGCTCCAACAGATAAATACTGTTGTTGTGTCACTGGGCAAGACACTCAACCCACCTTGTCCCCAGTGTCAGTGTGAATGACCGAGTTTCCCTGATGTAAAGCGCTTTGAGTGTCTCGAAGGTGGGAAAGTCCTGTATCAAAATGTGACCATGGTGGCTCATTGTTCAGCCAACTCATCTGGCTGCTGTACCATTGAGCAAGACACTTCTGCATGTACGAATATGTTATAGATTCAAGATTCAAGGATTTACTGTCATTGTCACAAGTAACAATGAAATTACATGTAGGGCATTTACACAGGCTAGTCCAAACAGTATCGGTGGAATTGATAAAGTGCAAATACTGGAACGTACACATATACACTACTGAAGTACTTGTATGTAACATAACAACATGACAAAAAGGCAGAGGTAGGAGATACACATAAGGTGCAAATGAGTTTGTATAATGTGTGTTTAGTCTTAGTTACTTTAATGTGTGAAGTGAATGAAAAACACATTAATTCAAATTCAAATTTTAGTTTCTGTTAAAGTTAATTAAAATACTAATTAATCAGAAGCATAAATTCTATCAACGTTCTCTAATGTTCTCTCTCTCTCTACATCGCTAACCAATCCACAGCCAATCAACTACAAGCCACTCAAACACACTCCTTCATCCTGTATTCCAGCAACAGCTCCTCTTCCTCTTCATCTCTCTCCCTTCATCATCATCAGGATCAACGCCCCACAGGATATATTTGAACCATTTTATCCATTTGCAAATCCTGACAGCATAGGCATCCATATTGTGTACTGCAAATGAGTCTAATTCTCTCCTGTTCTTTCCACGCAGATGTGCAGGAAGTGAGCATGGGGGCGCTTCAGGCTCTATCGACTCCGGCTCCAGTTGACTTTACATTGAAAAATTGTCACTCCTTTAATTGAAGAAACTCATAAAATGGAACGTCTGAGATACATGTTAAGGCTTCAAGCTAATGTTTATTATGCAACACGGGCTAAATGTATACAACTGTACCATTCCAGAGTGATATTTTTCATGTAAATGTATGTTAAAGGTGCACTGTGTAACTTTTTTAGTAGAGGGTCCACCACCTGCTTGTCTCCATGATGAGTATGTTTTTGCATTGCCTGGATGTTCAGTCTGGCAATCAACTTTTCTATCTCCATGGAGACAAGCAGCCAATGCCACCAGGCCAAGCTATGGGTCAGACCTGTGGAAAGGCAAGCCCACCCTCAAGCAAGAATGTATGTTTCTTTAATGTATTTTTGAGCAATAAAAACACATGTTATTTAATAAATATTTTTTTATTTTTAAGTTAATGCCATACTTTGGAGCATTCCTGACAGCCCTAACATGCGGTAGTGTAACCTCAACCAGAAAAGTTCCACAGTGCATCTTTACTGACTGTGCTTGTTTATGTTCTATTGTGCAAAATTTTCAATAAAAAATGAACTGAGAGAAAAATTGTGACCCCCTCTCTGTAATTGCTGCTGTGAGCCTCGTTATTTTGGTCTTAAAATGTTCGTATTAACCCGCTCTACACAATCCTGGTGTTTGTACGTAAATAATTTCCTCTTTCGAACACTATGGGTGTCGTTATACTCCATTAGTCAACTTCTTTATACAGTTTATGGTTTTACCCCAATACAGATATATTGTATATATTGAAGGAGAAACAACTATAACATGGTGGTTAATGTCAATTTTTACATAATAGGCAATACACTATTTGCTCGTTATGATTTAGGTCTTTCTTCATGCTTTATTAAAGGTTCATTGTGTAACTTCTTTGGTGGAGGGGCTGTCAAATGCTTCTTATTGCTTTGTCTGGAAAGTTTCACAGTATGGTATTAAACATTAATGGGGACCAAACCAGACCAAGTTACAGTTCAGTTCTGTGGAGAGGTGACCCCGTTCACAGACAGAACGCTTGTTTTTCTAGGTATTTCTGAGCTATAAACCACCTGTAATTGAATAAATGTAAGGTAGAGCTCTTAAATGTCATACTGTGGAACATTCCAGGCAGAGCAATGACATCTCCATAGAAACAAGGAGGTGACAGACCCTAACTCAAAAAGTTACATAGTGTGAGTGCACCTCTAAGACTAATTAAGAGTTATTATAAATCAAACTAATAAATCAGATATGAATAGTAACAGATATGAAAGAAATAAAACTCTGAATCTTTCTATTCCAGCCACAGCCTCCTCATCCTCTTCATCTTCCTCCCTTCAACCCTCGCCATCATCAAGATCAATGCCCCACAGGATATGTTTTAACCATTTTATCCATTTGCAAACCCTGACAACGTACGCTTCCACATTGTTTACTACAAATGAGTCTATTTTTTCCCATTTTTTCCCATGCAGATTGGTCTCTATTGGTCTCCCTGTGGATTTTGGACCAGGGCAGCAGCTGTCCCTCCCCAACGCTGTCACAACCTGTCTGCTCCGAGGCTAATCACTTGCTACAGGCCCCCCGGTGCACGCTGCATCCCTGCTAATGCCGCTAATGTCCCGGATCACGGCTAACTGGCGCAGATACATCGTTAACTAGCCCGCCTAGTGCACTGGTTCGACCGGGGGAGCGCAGGTGCAGCTAGCTAGCAGCTCGACGGGTGTCCAAATGCCCCAGGAAGTCCAATATGGGTCATGCATAAAAACACATGTCGTTAGCATTAGCATAACCCCGTCTCTCCTACCTGCCAAAACACATTTGCGATGTTGGGGCTAAGTCATCTGTGAATAACCAGCTAATGGCTCACTGCTTCACACACCACTTCACATTGGCAGATAAAAATAGCCTGTTGTAATCATGTGCTTTTGGAATAGTATGGCTGGATAAGGGAATAGTGGGACAGAACAGAGAGCTAAAAAAGCAATTCTGTGGTTGGTTTAGCTATTAAAGGTTCCATATTACGCTATTTTCTGGCCTATGTTATAATGTAGTTTCCTCATCAAAAACAAACTTGGAGTTGTGTTCTGTTTCATTCACACGCGATTAACACGCAAACTCTGCTTATTTAGGCTGAGTTCTTCTCTCAAACAGAAAACACTCTGTTCCAGCTTGTGATGTCATGTGGTAATACAGGAAGTGCTCTACAGTTCTGAACCTCCATACACTTTCACTAGAATCATTTGGATAATTTCACCTCTGGAATTTCCAATCTCTACTGCACGAAAGGTAAAAGGTTGGTGGGTATGTTTTTGATGAGGCAACAACATGATAACATGGATTAAAGCTCGAAAGAATACATTTTGCGGACCTTTAAGTAAACAGCAATGAAAATATACAAGCTATAAGAATATACAGGTTTTGTGCTTTTAAAGGTCATGAGGCTTTGGAAAACATAACAGGCAACATTTCTGGCTTCTTTTCAACATTCTAAATATGTTGTGGCCATGATTTCATATTCAGCAAGGTCACTGGTTTAAGTCCCAGGCCTTCCTGTGTGGAATTTGCACCTTTCTCACTGTATTTGCCTGGGTATCTCCCGGGCACTCCTATTTTCTCCATTTAAAGTGTTTCCTCCAGCTAAAGCTAACTGACAGGTGGCCTCCAGTGGCATTGAAGGATGGGTCAAATGCACAGAATGAACTTCCTTCAAATGGGATAAATAAAGTATACCATATACCTTATTCCGGATGTTGCCGTGGGTACAACCATCGTCCTTTGCCATCATAGAGTCAAGTTATTAAAGTTATGTTCAGAATCGCCCCCACCTAACCTGCCAACCTCAACCTGAAAACTCAAACCACCCAGCGACCCAAACACCCATCTGCCCAACCACTCACCCACAACCTGCCCACCCTGGTCCTACATAGATGTCATATTAAATACTTCATATAGTAGGGCTGCAAATGAGTCATAATTGAAACAGAATTACAATTTCGCTTGACTCAACCATCAACAAAGGCTGCAGCTGTACAGATAGCTGCGTGTCCTCCAGCTAAGAGCAAGACATTTAATTAAAAAACTCCTGTTGCAGCCATAGTTCAAACATAGACTGCAATCACATTCACAAAAAGCAGCAACAACCAGCTCTGTGTTTCTACCAGCCTTTCCTAAAGTCAATATCTAAACAGCATATCATACCACAGTGACAGTAAGAATGTCTTTTTCATTACCTTAAATTACTTTCTTTTCACAACATGGGCTTTCACTACTACAAAATCATTCCAAAAGCCATTCGACCCATTGAACACTGAACATTTTACACAAATCAGCCAGTTTATGTCGTATTTTAGCTACAAAAATGTTCTCAAATTCTCCATTGAAATAAATTCCTGCTTAACAGAAGTGCCACAATGAAAGTGCGGCCAATATTGAAATAGTATTTGCAGTGATTTAGTGATTTCATGTCATCGTGGTCAGGGTCCAGGGCTCAGTCAATTTATCTTATTCTCTTATTTCAGGCAGTTCAGGACAGCAGTGGAATCCAGTGAATAAATTTTGTATTTCATAATATTTTCATTAAAGTGAATATAAACTGAAACAGTCACATACACAGAGCTTCAAAGTTTTGGTGTGTAAACTTGGAGGGATGCAGTTACGATGCAGTTAAAGGGATAGACTGGCAGGTTCAATACAAAGAGAGAAGACACCAGGGATCGATCAGAAGCTGAGTGCTTTGAAAGAGATCAAGCAGATTTGGGTTTTGGGACAGAAACATCAAACTCCTCGTCAGAAAAAATGCGATTCAGTATTTTCCCCAAATCTTGCAATCCTACCCAAAGTCAGACAAAGTTACAGACCAATATGGACTTAACTGTCTATCAACAAAAGGGTTATACTCTACTAAACAAATTCTTGGTCAGCTGAAGGAAGTGTGGAAAAAAACTCTCAAAAGTATTACAAATTTCATCTGATCCAAACTGCACTCAGAAGATTACACCTGCACAGGAGTTTATGAAAAAAATAACTACTTATACAGGAAAATGTACTAGGAAAGATTAAATTTGTGAATTATGAGTTTAGTCTACTAGCTAACTCACTCACTCATTAAAGGTCCTATATTGTGCAAAACTGACTTTCGTGAGTTTTAACCCATGTTAAAATGCTGTTACATCATCAAAAACATCAAAAACAAAACAGGAGTTGTGTTGTGGTATCATGAAGTGGCAGTTTTTATGTTAACAGGTATCTTTAGTTCAATACAGATTGACAATTCTGGGGCTGAAATCATCGAAATGATTCTAGTGAAGATGTATGGAGTTTAAAAACACAGTGGAGCACTTCTTGTATCACCACATGACATCACAAAGCGGAGTGTTTTCAGTGTTTGCATGATTTGTGCGTTTAACATGCTTGAATGAAACAAAACACAACTGCAGGTATGTTTGTGATGAGGAAACAATATTATAACAGAGAACATCGTAATATTGGCCATTTAAGTTCTTTGTTCTGCTGTGGTTCCATAAATCATCTAAATAAAATGATTAGTCGATCATTTATCATTTAATCAACTAAATGATTAAAGTCCTACAGTCATAAAGACCAAATTGACGCTAAAGAGAAGATGCACTTTCCACAGCGTTTCAGACAGCAAACTCATTTACTGCACGATGGCCATTTTGATGAAGCTAAACAAACTATGATGAGCACAGACTGGAGAACAGACAGCAGATATGAGTGAGGAGCCTGACAGGAGGCGTGACAGCGCAGCCAGCCGTGTAAGTGCGTCTGCTGCTGCTGTAGCCCTGGGACACACCACCAAGTGAATGTGAGGAGGAGACCTGAGGAGTGATTGACTGAAGCAAAGTGAGATGACATGAAAGAGTGGAGAGAGCAGAGGAGAGAGGAGGGAGGAACTAGGAGAGAGGAAACAAGAAGAAACGACGTTGGATAGAGAGGAATGGATAGGGGAAGTAGAAGTAGAGGAGATAGGAAGCAGGATCTAGGAGAGAGGAGGCGAGAAGAAAGGAGGTAGGATAGAGAAGAATCAATGGAGGAAGTAGAAGAGAGGAGATAGGGAGCAGGAACTAGGAGAGAGGAATCAAGAAGAAAGGAGGTTGGATAGAGAGGAATGGAGGAAGTAAAAGTAGAGGAGATAGGAAGCAGGATCTAGGAGAGAGGAGGCAAGGAGAAACAAGGAGGTTGGATTAAGCATTTACTGTCTGATTATCAGGAAGTGTGCAGTTTGCATGCTAACTGTTGTTAATGTAGAATATAGAAGAGAGGAGATAGGAAGCAGGAGAGAGGAGAGGATGCAGGAACTAGAGGAGAAACAAGAGGTTTGGATTAAGCACTAATCCAGGAAGTGCACGGTTAGCATGCTAGCTGTTGTTAACATAACCGTGATGGAGCAGAAAGGAAAGAAGGGCAGCTTGGTGGTTTTATAGAGAAGAATGGTTTGAGGAACTAGGAGAGAAGAGACAGGAAGTAGGACAAGAGCCAGGAACAAGAAGAAAGAAATGAGGAGGTTTACTGTCTGATGATCAGGAAGTGTGTGATTAGCATGCTAGCTGTTGTTATCATAGGAGGCTTGACAGTACAGTGAGGCGTGTAACTGTGTCTGCTGCTGCCGCTATAGCCCTGGGACACACAGCCAAGTGAATGTGAGGAGGAGACAAGCCAGACAAGAGGAGTGATTGACTGAAGCAAAGTGAGATGACATGAAAGAGTGGAGAGAGCAGAGGAGAGAGGAGATGGGAAGCAGGAACTAGGAGAGAGGAGGCAAGAAGAAAGGAGAAAGGTGGAGGTTAGATAAAGAAGAATGGATGGAGGAAGTAGAGGAGAGGAGATAGGAAGCAGGAACTAGGAGAGAGGAGACCAGAGTCAGGAGCTGTCCAATGATCAGAAAGTGCGTGACTAGCATGCTAGCTGTTGCTAACATAATCATGATGGAGAAGAGAGGGGGAGCGCTAGGTCACTGGATAGAGAAGAATGAAGAATTAGGAGAGAGGACACAGGAAGCAGGAACTAGGAGAGAGAAGAAATAAGGAGGTTGGATAAAGCATTTACTGCCTGATGATCAGGAAGTGTGTGGTTAGCATGGTAACTGTTGTTAACATAATCGTGAAGGTGAAGAGAGAAGAGTGGAGGAGCTTATTGGTTGGATAGAGAAGAATGGATTGAGGAACTGGGAGACAGGAAATAGAAGAGAGGAGAAATGAGGAGATTGAATAAAGCATTTACTGTCTGATGATCAGGAAGTGTGTGGTTAGCATGGTAGTTGTTGTTAGCATAACAGGATGGTAAAACTCCACTCTGACCTTTGAAAGTTGTGAATAGTTGTAAAAGAACTAAATGACCTAGTTCTGTTTTTCACATTTTAGTACCTTTAATTTGGTAAATATTATGTTCTAGATACCATTTCAGACACATCTTTTAGATAGAGAAGAATGCATGAAGGAACTAGGAGAGAGGAGATAGAAAGCAGGAGCTAGGAGAGAGGAGACAAAATGCAAGAAGAGACGAGAGGCGCTAGGAAGGCAGAGACAGGATACAGGAGCAAGGGCATAGGAGGGAGGAGACAAGACGCATGAGCGAGGGGTAATGGAGAGAGGAGAATAGATGGAGCAACAAGGAGAGCAAGGGGCTGATAGGGAATAGGAACTAGGAGAGAGGAGGCAAGAAGAGAGAATCAAGAAGGAGCTGTAGGTTGGATAGAGAAGAATGAATGAAGGAACTAGGAGTGACGAGATAGGAAGCAGGAGCTAGGAAAGAGGAGGCATGAAAAGAAGGGGCTAGGAAAGAGGAGATACTGTATGTTGCCCGAGGAAGGGGTTAGGAGAGAGGAGATAGGAGCCAGGGAAGACGAGACAAGATGAAAGAAGGGAGGAGCCAATGAAAGGAGGAAATAAGATGGAGGAGAAAGAGGGCTATGGGAGTGGAAGTATAAACACTTTCCCTGTATGCTTTGGAACTCTAAAAACAATCAGGAAGTCCACAGTTAACATGCTAGTTGTTTTTAGTATTACAGTGTTGGCAAAACTCCACTCTGGCTTCTGAAAGTTGGGAAAAGTCATTATAAACTCATTGTGATGAATGTTTATGATGTCCAGAATGCATAAGGTAAGTGACTAATAACTTTGGTCTTTTCATATTTTTGAAATCGTTAAAATCAGGTACAGCGCCTTTAATCAGATGAATATTATGTTCTAGAAAGTATTTCAGTCAGGCTTTTTGTCCATTGTGCAAGTGCACATAGATTGTATGTATAAATGGACATAGCTAACCTATATGCCACCGCGTTCCAAATAGGAACTGAGCACAGGCATACTTCCGGCTCTATCGACTCTGGTTCCAAATCACTTTGTGTTGAAAAAACGTCTCCTCTCTCTCTGTAACGGCTGCTGTCATGCTCCTTATTTTTGAACGCTTAAAATGTTCGTATTAATCTGCTCTACATGATCCTTGTGTTTTTATTTCGCTATTTTGTCCGTAAATAAATTCCTATTCCTAATATAGAACTCTGCTCCAAATTCACCCTATAACTGCTAGCCTCCGTGAGCTTTATTTGACTGGAGCTGAACGCTTTGTACAGTCTGTGACCACTACGTAAAGAACCCAAAATGCGTAGTAGTTGAAATCATCATAATACTGATATATTGTGATACTTTCACATTATTGATATTGTGGGCTGCTCTATCATTGTCTCCCTAAATAGAATCACAAGGGACATTTTGTATTAGTGACCTGTAAGCACATTGTTGGTTGTTGTTTATAATCGTCCTTTTTACAATTACACGGACACACCTGTCTCCCGGTTCCCTCTCTTTTGAATGTGTGCCCTCTAACCAGCTCCACAAAGCCAGCACACAGCGGTGGTAGTTTATCAAAGAGGAAAGAGAGGTCTGGAGAGGCTAACCCACATCATCACAGTCCCATATTGCAGCAGCAGGCTTTTGTTCATGCTCCACTCCATTTGGCTTGTTACAGACACTTGTGGGGGTGACTGCAGCCAACAGCCATCCAGTTCTGTTCGCGGCTACATACAGGCCGCTAATACTAGGAACTCATTTAGCTCGGACAAAATGAGTCAGCCTCCAGTGTGTTGTCGGTTCCGTTGAGATCTGAAACAGTGGCTTATCCGGATAGTGTTTGGGCTTTGTGATCAGCTTGCTCCCTTAAGAGTTGATTAGTTACTCAGAAAAATTGTCTTAAAGAAAGTAACATTTGTGTGCAGTTTTACACCAAGAGAAGGTCGATTCCAACTTCTGAAAAAGGAAAGAAAAATGGTCTACTCCAGATAAAATAGTAGCTCCGTCCGATGATCAGAAAGTGCACAGTTTGCATGCTAACTGTTGATAACATAACACTGACTGAGAAGAGAAGGGAGGCTGGATAGAGGAGGATGGATTGAGGAACCAGGAGAGAGGAGACGGGGAGCAGGAACTATAGGAGAGAAGAGAAACGAGGAAGTTGGATAAAGCTTAGGTCACTGTCGGATGATCAGGAAGCGCGTGGTTAGCATGGTAGCTGTTGTTAGCATAACTGGGACAGCAAAACTCCGCTCTGGCTTCTGAAAGTTGTGAAAATCATTTATAAATCAATTGCAAATTCAGAATGCATAAGGTAGGTTACGCAATGGTCTACTCCAGACAAATTGGTAATTTAACTAGTAGATTTGATTGAGCTAAACTACAAGAGTTACCATTAATTGACCCGGACTAACAAGCCACTGTTTCCTACCTAAGGCCCACAGCTGCTGGCATGGACTCCATTAGTTACACTCTCCATTGGAATAGGCAGATGAAGATGAATGGATCTAGATTGGCTGTGGGAATGGGGAATATTTTTAGCCCGGGAATCATTTTACAGCTGGTGGAACACAGGCCCAGGAGTTGTAGCTGGACCACTGCCCCAGAACTGAAGGGATTTGCCAAACATCTGGACGACTGGGCGCAGATACCAGGGAGCGGCCACAGAACCAAAGAACCTGGTCTCATGCCATACATTATACACAGGTGCAGTGTTTATGTATAGGACCACTGTCTTTCCTCCAGGGGCCATTCTGGTTTAATATAAAACGGCGAGGGAAATTCAATTGTAGTCGGGCAGGAAATAAAATCATCAAAGTGGAGCAATTGGTCAAGATGAGAAGACGCGTGTACAATATTTAAACAAGGGACATACTATAAACCTAGATAGACAGGGTTACTAGTAGTGCTCCCGTGTTGAAAAATGTGAAATTAAAGGTGGATTATGTAACCAGGAAAGTCCAACTGAAATCACAAATCTTTTTTTTATGGGACTAAGACAGCAGCACAGACCAAAACCTTTACCTGGAATGTTCCACAGTAGGAGACAAGCAGGCGACACGACAATGCCAAGTTACATGTCAGATCATAATATTTCAAGATAGATAACCTTAATGCTATGTTACTTGAAAACTGAACACGTAATGAGATAACATTGAAACGACTTTATGCCACTGATACAACAATAAGGCAAGATAAACCATTTTTAAATAGACAGTCATTAAAAAGACCTGAGCTGCAACAAATAAATAAAAGAATGAACCAATAATTAGCCATAAATGTCATTTATTCTTCCTTTTACAGCTCAAATTGTACTGTACTTCAACAAAAATACACAAAATCTCCCACCACTGAGCCCCAAAATGTATCATTCCAGCTTTTATATATTGAACAATAAGCTGATATAGTAATTATTGGGACAGGCCTACATGTATATAATATTAGAGTTGATAGCTGTGTACAAGAAGTTCTTGACAAAATCATGACCTTTATAAATTCAATTGTGTTGCTAGTGCTATCAGTTCTGTCACCCAAATATATCTATAGACAGATATTATAAGATACGTTTCTATATTTTTCCGTAACACTATTTCTTGTGTTAACATGCTCAAAATCAAATACTTGTAAAACACAAACAGCACTAGTTTTGGCAGTTCAACAAAACTCAAATCTGAACCAAAAATCCATTCTGAGTCAGTGGTTACAGGATGTTCCCTCACCTGTAAGTTAGCTTTGTACTTTTAGGTCAGCTCTTTCTTAACAGCCTTTACCCCTGTATCTTTTTATGACATTGTGTGTATTACTAATGCTAGCTTGACACACTGAACCTTTTTGCTTTTGCCGCTCTCTCCGTAGCCAATTCTCCCCACACCAGCCCCCGAGCTCCATCTCTGCTTTGTTTTTATGTAAGAAGAAGGGTTATGTAATATTTTGGCTTCCTTCACAAAAATCCTACGCTCATTCTCACATCCAAGTACAGTAGCCGTGGGTTTAAATTTAAATAGGTACATTGTCTACAGGCATTTATTAATACTGATAAAAATGCTGTAGTCATGGAGATATTATTGGTTTGAATGAAATGTTCCACAGTATGGCATTACACGAATCTGCCTTACATTTATTCAGGTTTTTAGAATTGCTACAGTCCGTGAAAAAACATTCTAGCTGAGAGTGTGTTTGTTTCTCCACAGACTGTGACTTGACTCGGTGCCATCGGCATGGAGACGCATGGATTGTATAACGTCATACTATGGAACATTCTGCGTGTATCTGTATGGTGGAATAATCAGGAGTTACCGTGGCGACACAATGCACACATTAGCAAATATTGTCAAAAGTTTTAAACAAGAAAAAATACAAAATGGATTTAAGCAACACATTTTTAAGAGCCTGTGATCAATACGAGCTTTCATGGTCCTTGATTTTCAACAAAAAGTGAGTGAAACTGAAAAACTCTTATTACTATCTAGCTTATGACAGTCATTTTACGTGTGAGAGACTTTTTTTAAGAGCGCAAATCATCTCACCAGCTGTAGTTCTAAATAAACCACCTCTTTCTGGTCAGATTGTGTTAAAGTAAAGCTCAGATTAAAGTCTAATAAGCCTTCGATAGAGCAGTGCAAAGTAACTTATTTGCTGTATTCATTCAGTTTAGTTCCGTTTTTGTATTATAATCATTTGCATTACAATTATTTTTGGACCACTGAACTAAACTTTATATCAAAACTGTATCGTTTAATTCATAGACAGAGCACTCAAAAGGTTTATGTACCCTATTTGTCGGTTCCTACAGAGAGCTAAAATATGGCTGTCGTGTCTTTGTATATGGATCACGTTCTTGCTTAATAAAACTTTACGGGAGGTTTTAAAAATGTCATGCTATCGTGCACAATATACCTGCCTTCACTTTGCCTGAATCTGGCAAAGACATCAAGCCACCATACCATGATGGATGTTAACGGAGGGCAAAAATCAGAGCAATAACTTAGGCTGGAGATAAGAGGAGAAATTGCAACCAAACCAAAAAGACAAGCTTTGCACAAATCATTTTTCTGCTGTGGCTTGACAATGGTAAAATGAAATTAGATATTTCTCCCTCCGATAAAAACAAGTCTCGCCCAATGTGGTAATACGCAAGAGGCGAGTTACGTATGCTTTTGCTGTCAAGGCACAAATGTTTTCAAATCAGCATCTTGACGCGAGTCCAAATTACATATGATTAATTACTTTTGTTCCACTCAGCTCAAGCTAAATTTCTTAGACTAATTAAGTAGACTTGACTGAATGAAAGGGTCTGTGCACCGGTGATAAAACTTAGAAGCAACAGAGACGTATAAAAATATGGATCTAAAAACAAATGCATCAAAATTCTTTCAGTGCTGCCGTGTTTGAGTGTAAATGGAACTTTTATGGTTGAAGGTACGCCGCCTGCTTGTCGTCATGGAGATCAACATTATCGTTTTTGCCTGGAATGTTCCACAGTATGTCATTGAACTTCAACTGCAGATTATTTTAGTGACTACTTTGAAAAACATGCTTTCTCACTGTGAGCGGGTTCACCTCTCTACAAAACTGACCTGTAACTTGATCTGGTGGCATCAGCTGCTTGTCTCCATGGTGATAAACAAGTTAAAATGTCATACATTATGCAAAATTGACTCTTGTGAGATTTAAACCATGTTAGAATGTTATTACCTCCTCAGAAACATACCTGGAGTTGTGTTTTGTTTCATTCACACATATTTGAGTTTTGCAGTATTAGTCTGTCTACAGATCAAAACGCTCTGTTCCACCTTGTGATGTCATGAAGTGTCAGTTTTCAAGTTAACAGCTCCTTTTAGTTTTTGTTCAGTAGAGATTTGCAATTCCGGGGCAGAAGTCATCCTAGTGATTCTAGTGAAGGTGTATGGAGTTTAAAAACATCGTGAAGCACTTCCTGTATTACCACATGACATCACAAGGTGGGACAGAGAGTTTTCCGTTTGAGGGAAGAACTCAGCCTAAATGTGCATGTTTTGTGAGTTCAACAGTGAATGAAGTGAATGAAACAAAACATAACTCCACAATATTGTAACATAGATCAGAAAATAGTGTGAAATGGACCCTTTAATGCTGCACTGTGGAAAATTCCAAGCAAAGAAATAACACCACCATTAAAACAAGCAGGTGGCAGACCCTCAGCCAGAAAAGTTACATCGTGCAAGTTAACAAAGCAAGTTGTATATGCACAATTATCCATTTCCTCTTCATTTACTTTGTACCAAAAGCAAAAGTCCCCAAACGAAACGAAACGAAACGAGTGACGTTGATAAACCACTTTCCAAAATGAATCCAAGCACGCCGTCTAGTGGCAACAACAAACGGCTCACTAATACGCATGCGTAAAACTTTGGCACGGAAGTCGCCAAAAAGTAAATAAACAAGAAAACACATGTCGTTACTTACGGTAGAAGACGTACTCCGTGTAGCTGGACCAGACCTTGTCCTCGGTGTGCTGGTTGACGAACGACGCGGTCACGGAGGAGTTGCAGGCCACCATCTGGAAACCGCATTCGGACAGCATGTCGAAGGCCCTCTCCAGGTGCTTGAACTTGAGGTAAAACCGGGACGTGTACCGATCCGGGGTCCGATCCGGATCTCTGCTCTCGTTCAGGGTCTCTCCAAAAACTTCTTTCGTCAGCGCCACCCGTCCGCACACCAGTATCCGCGGCACTCGCCTGAACTTCGCGTCGCTCTGGCTCTCCCGCCCCATAGTGCACGATCCCCTGTAGCCCACCGTGATGAAGCCGCTCTTCCGGTCCGCTGGCACCAGAGACGGGGGCGGGCAGTGGCGCGGGTCGCTGCCCTGGGAGTCCTCGTAGTCGCTGTGGAAGAAGTCATCCGGACTTTGCTTCAGGTCCTCCGGGGAGAGCAGCTTCACCAGGTCGGGTAGCTGGAAGTACTCCGCCTCTTTCCTCAGTCGGCCTTTCTCTGGGAAGTGATCAGGGAGTACGACCTGTTTGTCCCGTAAGAAATCTAACACGTAGCGGAACAAGAAACCATCTCTGTCGATGAAATAGCGTCCTTTGGGATCTCTGGCTAGATCATTAGTCGCGTCTTTTTTGGTTGAGAATAACTTGCCTAGTAATGAGTTGGGGGTCCCTATGAGCGTTGAGTGGCGGGTATAGTACACCTGCCCCCCTACGTTCAACTCTACCACATCTGGGAAACTATTTTGGGCTAGCTCTTTTGGGGTAACCCTGCAATTCACACTCGCCATTATCAATCTAACAATATCCCGTCGTTTCTACTCAATATTTATATCGTTAAAAAGTTATACGTGCGTAAAGCAACATTATTTCTTAGGTAAAACTCCTTAGAACCTACCAGCCCCGGCATACGCTCTATCCACCACGCAATACTGTGTAGTTAGTGTTGTTGAGGTTGCATCAGAGGCGGCAGGACTCCCATTGCCCCCAGGGGGACACAGAGCATCACACAGGGTTACACTACAGTCTATAGTGGAGAGGCTGCAGTAAGCATGTAAAACTACTAGTTTCTTGCTCTTTCGATGTTATCCGAATAAGAATTTTATCTGTTAAACGCGTAAAGTCCAACCTTAACTTGTTCTAGCATGTAGTCCAATTTTTTTTTTAATTTCCAGCGCAGCCCGGATGTCTTACACAGAGCAAAAACTTAAAAGTCCCGCAGCAAAAGACAAAAATGTGGTAAAATGATAGTCCCTTCCGTGCGTAAAAATCCAAAGCGGTCCGTACGGATGAGTTTATTGGCAGAGCAGCTTATCCGTGCTGCTACTCCTCTTGCGCTTCACCGGGAGCTGTCCGCGGTGCTGAAGCGAGCCTCTCTCCCTCTTCTCTCCGCTCCCTCGCGCTCGCACCGCCCTCCCGCGCCTCTGCCTCCCTCCCCTCTCTCCTCCCCACCCTTCCACACCACGGAGCAGGGTGGTGTCTCCGCGGCTAACCTCTCTCCAGCCTTACGCACCACATCACACACACAATACGAGGTACAAGGAGAGAGATATTACAGTTAATTGTTCTAATGTTGAAGCTGAAGACTTGTGTAGCGCCGTGTCTTTGGAAAGGTCACAGCAAGCCATCGTGTAAATGCATTTTATATGTGCAACACCCGCGGGTTATCAGGGGAAATCAATTGTCTCTTTGCAAATCTAGTTGACAGTGTGCCACAGCATACCTTTGTTTTGCTCATTGAAATATCTACATAGGTCTATAGAGGACCAGGACAAAAGCTACTCTAGTTTTCACTTCCATGGTTGGGTCAATGTCAGAATGAATGTGTATTACTGAATTATATTATATTTGGATTAGACTGATATAAAGTAAATCATTAGGAAATAGTGATATGCATCTGACAGAGTGTTCCCCAGGCACTGGAATTTTTAAAGTCCCAAATTAATATTTATTATTATTATTATTATTATTATTATTATTATTATTATTAAGTGGGTTGCAAGTGCCTTAACTTGCATAGAGAGTTCGCATACAAGTTTTTCTTATTCTCAATATATGGACAGGCTGTTCCAAGCTCCAGAATTCACTCACTGAGCTGCAGAGGCTGCACTAGCAGGTGAGGATAGTGAGGATTCAGATCAGAGTCCTTTTAGACACTAACATTAGATTTTCAGATGAAAGCTGTCAATCCAAATGAGAGACTCATGTGAGGCTCATTCTACTTTCTGATTGGTTAATCATCTTGAGAACCAAAACACCAAATTATAACATAAATAAATGGGGCATTGTGTTCAGTGTTTTTGTAATTAAGAATAAATCAGCAAAATTGCAAAATAAATATTTGATTTAATCATGTCTACTTCATATCTGGGGACACAGTTAGGTCATGTTTATGGAATTTAAAATCTTAATAAAATCCTTTAAAATCAGTTTATTTTTTATTTCAGAATAAACAAGTTAAAACAAGTTAAAACTTTAAAGCTAATATTTATTTATTTATTTATTTATTTATTTATTATTCCCCCGTGGGATAATTAAGTACCTAATCTGTCTAATCTTTTCCACAGCTACACATACAACTAACATTATATTTAATGAATAAAATGCTTGACAATTTGTGACTAACTTGTATTAAAAACGTGTTTCAACATTCTTGCTACACACATTATGGTTACAAGAGAGATTTTGATCATGACCCTACTCCTACAGTGAAATTTGCAACACTGCCCCCTTCTGTTCATGCAATGCCAAGCTACATACAATACCTACTATGTATATAAAATAAATCCATGGGTGGAAGGGAGGATTTTCTCTTACATCTGGGTCATAGAAGTACAAAAGACACACATTCATTCTTCATTCAAAACAGTGCCATTGCACAGCCACTGATGACGCCTGATACAAATTTATTCAATTCAGTGTATTAAATTCCATGTAACTAGGAAGTTTTTTATAGAGAATGCATGATAACCTAAGATAAGCCCTAAGGTAGTGTCTCATATATACCCCACCTGCTTCAGTCCATTATGAAAAGTCCAACAGCTTATTGCAAAGAAATAGATGAAAACCATAAAGTGGCTCTTCCTCTATACAATCTGCTGTCCATTTAACCAGCCAAGAAATCTTAGATTGTACCAAAGCATACCCCCAGAACGCCATCAAGCCAATTACCTTACAAGAAAGTGAAATGAATCCGGTTTGCAATGGCAGCCTTTCTCCTCTCTCCTCTCTCATCTCTTTTCTCTCTTTTCTCTTTTCTGCTTCTCTTTTCTGGGGTAATTGCAACAGTGCATGTAGATTACAGATTCAATGCTATAGCTGCACTTTTCTTTTACTTAAATAAGTCTTAGATATTGGAAAGAAACCAGAAAAGTTACGACACCTTGCACCTTTTACAGTTTTTTTAGTGCAATATGGGCCCTTTAATGAACACATATTATGCTTTTCATCCATAAGTAATAAGCTATAAATGTAGATAGGGGGTGGGTGAAATCTGATATTTTAAGAGCATGCCAGCCTCAAATACAGGACAATACAGGATGACTCAAACACACATCAAAAGTCAATTTAATATGTATTTATTGTGTAACTTTTCTGGTGGAGGGTCTGTCAAATGCTTTTCTCCATAGAGATGTTATTGCTTTGTCTGGAATGTTTCACGGTATGGCATTTCTATTTTCATGGAGACCAAACCAGGCCAAGTTACAAGTCAGATCTGTGGAGAGGCAACCCCGCTCAGAGTCAAAATGCAAAGGTATTTTTGAGCAGTTAAAACAATGACAGAGACAGGATAAGACTGCACCTTTAACAGTGTTCTTTGTCATATACCTTTTCATTTTGTATTATAGAATTTTCTGGTTTGTAACATGTTTGTCATTTTAAAGTTGAACTACCTAAATGTTCTGGTAGCGGGCTCGTCACCTAAGAATGTTGCACAATATGGCATTAAACTTATATCTATGGAGACATACAGGTGAGTAGTCAAGTTACAGGTCAGATCTGTGGAGAGGCGACCCCGCTCACAGTCAGAATGCCTGTTTTTCTAGGTATTTTTGAGCTATAAAACCACCTGTAATTGAATAAATGTCAGATAAAATTGCTTAATGTCACACTGTGGAACATTCCAGGCAGAGCAATGACACATCGATAGAAACAAGCAGGTGACAGACCCCCAACCAAAAAGCTACACAATGCACCTTTAAATGTCACCTCAATAACATCTCCATAGATACACAGAAAAGTTACCTAGTATCGTTTTAAGTTGTAATAAAAACTAACATACTTTGTAATGTTTTTGGCTGAATTGAATAGAATGGGAACTTTTGCTCTAATCCTTTTTGTATTTTGAGTGTTGGTGGGATTATTTTTGCTTGTTTAGGCACATCATTATTTGTTATACTTAATTTGATTTGTGTAATTGTTTTCACTATCACTATTTACTCAACAGTTGTGCACTATTATGAGCTATACAAGTGCTGGTTATAATCAGAAAACAACTTGTGTGAATTGTTCAAATACCTCTTATATCCTTACATGTTTTCAAAGGTGCTTCACAGATTTATGCTGCTACAGTGATTTACAGAAATCGATGGAGGACCTACTCTCATGTAACAAGTCCATCCTTAACACTGATATTGATTCAGCCACTGGTCAATTCTCTACAATCTACTTAGAAACCCATAGTGTTAAGGACCTGCCTATTTTATATAAGTAATAGTATCACATTTTACTGTACTCTTGTTTAAGGTTCTATATCATGCAAAATTGACTCTAAATTGAGCTTTAAAACCATGACAGAATGTTATTGCCTCATCAAAAACATACCTGGAGTTGTGTTTTGTTTCATTCACACATTTTTGAGTAATACTGTATTATTAGTCTGTCCACATCTCCAAAGTAGTGTGTAGTTTTCAAGTTAACGCCTCCTTTTAAGTACAGATACCTAAAAAATTGTACTTTTACTTTTGTACTTCATTACCTTCCACCACTGTTTTTAGTTCAGTAGAGACGGGCAATTCCAGGGCTGAAATCATTCAGGTGAATCTACTGAAAGTGTATGGAGTTTAAAAACACAACACAACAGTAGAGCACTTCCTTTATTGTCATATGACATCACAAGGTGGAACAGCGTTTTCTGTTTGATAGAAGAACTCAGCCTAAATATGCAGGTTTGTGTGTTAAACATGTGTGAATGAAACAAAACACAACTCCAGGTCTGTTTGTGATGAGGAAACAACATTATAACATAGAAAATAGCGTAATTTGGGCCCTTTAAAGGCACTGTCCTTCCTGATTTTTTACGGTCTTAAAAACATGAAAAACAGAACTAGATGATTTTAAACAGTTTGCAGTGGTCCAATGTTATTCCTCACTTGCCTTACGCATTGCAAACATGTACTAATTATTCACTGTGATGAGTTTTATAAGTGCTTTTCACAACTTTCAGAGGCCAGAGCTGAGTTTTCCTTTCATTGTACTGTTAACAACAACTAGCATGCTAACCACACATCTCCTCATTCTTGGACAATGAAACTAGAGAGTACACAGCTGACTTATTTTGACCTAAAGAGATACCTCTATATGCACAGGACAGGACAATTTTTGCTCAAATACATGGGAAAAAAATCAGGTACAAGCCAAAAAAAGTAAACATAATGAAGGTGTACGAAGTTTAAAGCACAGAGAAACACTTCCTGTACTACCACATGACATCACAAGGTGGAACAGTGTGTTTTCTAAATATGCCGAGTTTGTGTGGTAAGCATGTGTGAATGAAACAAAACACAACAGGTCTGTTTGTGATGAGGAAACAACATTGTAACATACTGTAGCTCCGAAAATAGCGTAACATGGGCCCTTTAACCAAAATATTTGAAGCTGACTCCAGTAGCTTCAAACTAGGCCACGTTGTTAGCTTCATCATAAATGCATGTAGCTCTCTCCAGTGATCAGAGTTATTTATAAACACATGACTGAACATCTGTGAAGAGTTAAATGTTTGGACTGAGACAATTCACTTCCACTTATCATCCACCAGCCTACCAGAGTGCGCCGGGTTTTTTTTTTTTTTTTTTAACAAATGAAATAGGTTTAAACATTCTTATTTTACTATTTGTCAAGTCATTGGACCTGGACATATTTTTTGCAATTCTTATAACTGATTTATCTGTTTTTTTATTGGGGAAATGGATTTTATAGGCCCCGTTTTCTGGTCTGTTCTAATGTTGTTTCCTCATCAAAAACAAACCTGGAGTTGTGTTTTGTTTCATTCACACGTGTTTAACACACAAATCCTGCATATGTAGGCTGAGTTCTTCTCTCAAATTGAAAACACGCTGTGATGTCATGTCATACAGGAAGTGCTCCACTGTATTTTTAAACTCCAAACACCTTCACTAATCATTTGGATTTTCAGACCTGGAATTGCCAATCTGTGCAGAACCAAAGGCAGCTGTAACTTGAAAACTACAGCTTCATTGCATCACAAAGTGGAACTGAGGAGTATATGGGTAATTTGGTGCAAGGGTTTACGTCCAAATGATTTGGATCCGTATCAGTTATTAGCATCTGATGAATTTGGAACAAAGAATTCAAAATACTGTAAGTCAAGTCAAATTTAATTTCTATTTAACATAAGAAAAACAAAAGCAATAGTCACCAAATAGAATATTCAAATTAGACATTATTAGACATTACATGTGTATTTTTGCACTGAAAGAATTAGGGAAATATCTTGGATTGAATTCATTTATATTTCTGTGTTTTATTGATGCCATTAAGCGTTTGATAGAGTAAACCACAACAAATTATTTGACAAATTAGTCAGTAGAATTGTGCCAAAATATTTGATTTGAATTTGAATGTTCTTTTATGCAAAGCAATTAATGAGAGTGAAATGGGACAATGCTGCATCAGAGGCCTTTCATATTAGTAATGACGGCGTGCGACAAGGAGGGATACTCTCTCCATTTTTATTTAACCCTCAATTACACTGCTTTTTGACTTTGGTTTTTTGCGTAACTTCTTCATTTTTGATGCAAATTGGCTGATTTTTGGCAGAGTGATGCATCTTTGACTGTTTTAACATTTTCCCCATCAGTTTTTCAATCTTAGCCTATTCCAATTCGTGCAAGGAAAGATATTGCTTTTGTGGGCCCTTGAGCACAAAAATGATCCATTGACTTTCATTATACCCACTATTTTTCAACCTGCCATTGTACAAAGTGTAAAGCATGCAAAATCTAACTAAGTGTTAGATATTTTCTGAAACCTCTGGCTTTAAATTAGTGTTCTGACATATTTTTAGTATGTCAGAGTATAAATCATGTAATATTTCATTTCTATATATTTTCTGAACCCTCTGACTTCAAATTAGTGCCCTGACATCAGTTTTGAATGATGAAGTAATTTGTATCTTATATGGTAAGTGGTTGAAATGCATCTAATTTTGCATTGGGGGGACATTGGCACTACCCGCTCCCCTCAGGGCTCCATGACATCAGGTGTAAGTGATCGGGTGAGTGTTTGTGGAGCTACAGGACAGAGAACTGTCTCCTACAGTTTCATGTATGATGTTTGCAGCATGGTTTTGTATGGGCTTCAATGGGAAAAGCAGCCTTTTGTTTACATTGCACTAAATATCCAAGACATTATATAAACAGCAACAAAGTACCTCAGAACATTAATTTAAAGCCAGAAGGTTCAGATGATACAGAGAATGTGTTATTATTATTCTTAGTATAACATAACGATAATAACGACAATTAACTATCATTATTACTTATTACAGCAGTTTCAACAAAAGTGATTTGAATGGGTTCCAATGGTCCCAGTGCTTCCTGTTTTGCATTATGGAACCAGCCAACGTCACTGAAAACATTGTCATAATCTATATATAAAAGAAGGGTTTTGTTTTTTTTTTACAAATAATATATATATATTTTTTCTATTTCCACCAATTAATAAAAAATCAAGCGACTGTAGCTGTGGCTGGCATGTGAATTCAAGTTTTGACTTGTGAAATAATAAATATGAATAACTACCATAGACATTTAAGAGAGCAACATAATGTTAAAACAATTTTTGTTTTAATTTTGCATAATGCAAAGCGTAAAGTGTAATGTTTGGAGGGGCTTTAGCGCTGGTAGTAGCACTGGCAGTAGCGCTGGAGCACCCTCCTCTGCTTCTTCACTATGCTCCTTTTGGGCAGCTGGATGGCTGTGCTCTTTTACTTTCACAATGAAACTTCAGGAGACGTAGCTCCTCTCGTGCTGAGTAGAGTTCAGCAGACAGCTCCTGCACCTTCCTGAACAGTTTCTCTTTGTGGGATGTATCTCCACCAACTCCAAAACCAGTGGTTTGAGAGTCTCTGCAGATGTCTCTCTGGATCTGACCTGTTTGTGTTTCTCATCTCAGCGAATATATTGTCCTGTGCTTTAAGTTGTTCCTTCATTTTTTCAAGGACTGGATAGCTCTTGTTTGAGCTGGACATTTTCTCTGACTGAACTGTTATACAGATATCAGATCTTCTTGTATGTATTCATTTTGGTTTCCAGCTTTTTGCCTTTCTTCTGTAGAGAAGCTTTGAGTTGTTGCATCACCAAATTATTAGTGTTATTCCTGACTTTTTTGGAGTTTGAAAGCTCTTCTTCAGCTGCACATTTACTACTTAAATACTACTTAAAAATAAAAAAAAATAATAATAATAATATATATATATATATATATATATATATATATATATATATATATATATATATATATATATATATATATATATATATATATATATATATATATATATTAATGAACCAAATAATATTTGTATCTGAAGTAAAGAAATAAAGAAAATAAATTAAGTCATACATTCCAACATAGAAATTCAATATTTACTGCAATGGCCGAACGATATCAATAATTCATCACCTTTCCCAGAATCATAAAACAGTATTTCCAGTTGACACTTAAAGAGATTTTCTCATAGTGGCGTTCATAGGACACATGAAGTGGCAGTGCGTTGGTATGGTGTGAGTGCGAATCACAAAACTATTGGAGGATCTGGGGCCAGTCACAGATGGTGGAAATAAACAGCACATATCCCACCTCCGTCTCTCATTACTGCCAGTCTGGAGATGCCAGGCCTCACAGAGCAAATCTGCAAGTACAGCATGCGCACAGGCAACGCATCAAGTCTATTCAGCGAGAGGAACACCACCGTCAAAGGCCTTGTATTATGTTCTCTTTGAGCTCTTTAAAGGTGCACTGAGTAACTTTAGTGGAAGGGTGAGCTACTTGTCTCAAAGGAAATGTTACTGCATTGCTTAGAATGTCCCTCAGTATGGCATTACACTAAAAATATCTCCATATGACACCATCAGACCAAGTTACAGGTCAGATCATTGGAATGGCAAGCATGTTTTTCAATAAAAATACCTCTTATGAAGTAAATGTTAAAAAGAAACATTTAATGCAATACTGTGTCTCCATGGAGACATGCCAGTAGCGTACCCTCCACCAGTACAGTACACCTTTAAAGGAACTGTATGTAGACAGAATTCACTCCTTGAGCTGCAGAGGCTGCACTAGCACTGATTCATGATTGGCTCAAGGTTTAAACCCCCTGAATTTCAGCTTTCAATTCAATTTATTTTTGTAAAGCCCAAAATCACAACACAACAACAGTTGCCTCTTAGAGCTTAACAAGATTTTAACCAACAGAAAGTTAGAAAATCCAACAGTGAAACAGGCTTTGGTCAATGACAGTCAGATTAACCAACATTGATAGAAAACAAGCAAAAGGATAGGTCCCAGAACATCCCGTCCTTCTCAGCAGGTAAAAACAGTGAAGGAGAGAGTCACTCCCAAATGGCCATGTGCAAGGTTTTTTGTAATAAAGAATAAATCAGCATTACAGTTGTTAAAAGCTGTTTGATTTGACCATATTAAGTTCGTATTTAGGAGGACATGTTTATGAAATCTAAAATCTAAATTGTACATACGGCTCTTATGGCGCTTTTTTCCACCTTCAAGGCACAACAACAGCATTCATCTGTGGAAGCTGGAATTACACCACCAAGCTGTGTGTCAGTGGATCTGACAGCTCTGCCTGATGTTTATGTCAAGAACAGGATCGAACTGTCAACCTTAGTATCAGTGGACAAACACTCAAATGCCTCAACATACACTGTAACTTCTTTTCTGGTGGTTTCGTATCCTAACAAATCTTTATTCAGTTCTGAAAATATACAATTATAACAATGTTCTAAATGGTGTGTAACAATGGAACTTGTTGAAAAGTGTGTAACGCAGCTTTAAAATCCTCAAACGGTGCATAATATTCAACATTTAAAACTTGTCAATGGTTTTTTCACATTCCCACTCTCTCCAAACTTTTTCAAAACTGTCAGAATTGATGGAAGAGACAAGGAAAGAGCGGGAGAGTGGAATGTTTGTGAACAGCTCTGGGAAATGAAGGTAGAAGTCTGAGTAGAAAATTGCTGATGTCTTTGTGCTCTTTATATTGAAGTCATGAGTGGAGGCACCGGGGAGCCGTCAGTACAGTGTGGTTAGTCTGAGGAAGGAGCCAGGCTTTTATTAGAGCACAGACCCATGTGGGGAGTGTGCTGGAGCTAACTAAAGCACGAGGACTCTTCATATAACAGATGAAGGACGTCTTTATTGAATTTTCTGTTTATCAAAAGAAAACCTACACAGGAATGGGGAGAACATGCAAACTCCAACCAGAAAGCATTGTACCTGATTATTACAAATTTCTTACAAATGTGAAAAACAGAACTAGTCCCTGTGGTCCAAAGGTATTCCTCACGTACCTTATGCATTCCGAGCATCTTAACTAAACAACGCAATGAGTTTATGAGCGCTTTTTACAGTTTTCAGAGACCATAGAGGAGTTTTGGCCTCACAGTAATGCTAACAACAACTAGCATGCTACAGTGCAATATCTGTTCTCGGGCAAGACAAATTTAGCTGAAATACAAGGGAAAAAATCAGGGTCTTTCATATGAAACTTTTGCAAAGCTGTTCTAAAAATAGGTCCAACCCGTAGAAGCACTGTTTGGTAAAAGTGCATTCTGTCTTCAGTTTTACATTTAGAATTAGTGATTGTTTTTGTCAGACAGGAGAGTTTGTTTACCTATTTTACATGTTTTGGCTTCCTGTATCTTCCTCAGAAGTGTTCTGTAGCTCTTCCCAAATCAAATGATGGGTGCATGGATACGACTTTCTAATAAGGACTTTGTGGAGTTTCATTCCAAAAGAATGTGGGCTGTAAGTTCTTGTTTTAATAAGTTTTGATATTTGGGGCTCTGAAACTATTGTGCACACGCCAAAATGAGGTGGGTGGGAAAAGGTTTTGTGAGCATATGTGCTATGAATCAGCCTGGAAAAAGAACTGTTACACGGGACGATGGCTGCCCAAAAATCTCTTTGAATCTCCCTTGGGAAACTCGGTTTGGCATAAAACAGGTTTCAAAACTTGAGGAAAAAATTACTGACGTCATCCAAGCTTTTACCATGGGAAACATCATTCTCTGTTGATACTTTGTGCTGACATCACGCTGGGGGTGTTCTACATGTATTTCAATGGCGGTTTCTGTAGTTACCATGGTGACACAACGCACACATAAAAAAAAAACTGTTTAGATTGTCTGAAAAAAAATACAAAATTGATTCAAAGAACACTTTTTCAGGAGCCTGTGATCACTACGAGCATTCATGGTCCTGTTTAAGTGTTTGATTTTCAACAAAAAGGTGAGAGTGACTAATGTTATTCGAGAGGGACTTGTTTAACAGTACAAAGCAGCTCACCTGTTGTAGTTCCAGCTAAGTCAGTTCTTTGTGGTCAGAATGTTAAAACAAAGCTCTGATTAAGTCTAACAGAGCTTCAGACAGATCAGTGCCTACAGTTAGCATCACACCCCCAGGGAATGTTGATGGCATCAGCTGCAAAGTGTCAACTGTCCTCATTCAATCCATTTATTGGAGTCACGCCGAGTAACAGTAATTAAAATAGACCAACTTCTAGATTAGATGTTGATTGGTTTTCCAGAGCTGAGATTGTGCATATGCGAGACGTGAAGGGGAAAATGAGAATCTGCAACAATGCACAAACCTCTGGTACACAAAATGTCCCTAAGTTCAGAAAAATGTGTTGCATAATTCATAGTGAAATACGCTATGCTAATGTTGGTTGTTTACATAAAAGCCAGTGTTTGTTAAGCTAACCACATCATTTCTTTTTTCCGTTGACTGTTTGATCTTAGCGGATGGGCACTCAACGAAGCAATTATGTGACGTGCATCTGATTGTAAAAGCTGATCTATATTTCCTGGAATAACTACAATGTGCAAATGCGTAAGCCCCAAGCACTGTCTTAAATGAGACAGATTATGCATGGATATTTTAATCGTTGTGTTTTGAATCGTGTATGCACGTTTAAGTAATCTTAATTGTCCTCCATTTGACTTCTCTAAAAGTCCCTGGAAATGCATTACTCATAATAATCAAGAAAAAGCATGTCTTCTTCTCTCTCTTTTCTACTGAGAAAAAAAAAAAACTGAAAATATGTTGTCGAAAGAATTCCAGTTAGTTCAAGACTGTGTCCAAATATCTGCCTTATACCTAACCCCTCATTCACTACATAGTCCCGCCGTCTTTAGAGGACTATATGGTGCACTTATTCACGGAGAGATTCGGACACGCGGCTCACTACTTTTGGGTCATGTGACTCTCCCGTCTGGGCCCTAAACTTCTATGGATGGAACTGGATTATTAGATTTTTGTCTGAGATGTGGAAATGATCAATCTTTTAACATCTCGAGATGAGGTAAGTGGATAATACTAGCAACTTTACACGACAATGGTTTATTCATAATCAGGATGAACAGTGTGATACACCAGCACTTTTATCTGCTTCATTTAGTCATGTTGTGTCCAGTTACAGACCTGTCACTGTCCACTGGTGTTTTCTGACTCGCAATGCATTGTGGTTTATATTGACACGTCTAATGACCACCGATCAAAGAGGCCACCAATGACCACTACTTTGGTGTACTGTGGGAAATTTCAAGTGCTCTACTTTTTAACCAACTGGACATTTGGAAACCACTAAAAATAGGGGGATAGTGTGACATTCAGGGGGACAGTGTGACATTCAGACACAGACCAAGTTTACACTTTGCCTGGAATCTTCCACAATGTCAGTACATATACAGTATCTAACTATTGTGGCTTGAAAAACATGGATTCTTGCAGCAGTGCATGCTTACCTGTCACAGATCTGACTTGTAACTTTGCCTGATTGTGTCTCCATCGAGATGAATACAATAAATGCTTTACTGTACAACATTTCAGGCAAAGCAAAAACATCTCTATGGAGACAAGCAATTGGCAGATCAAGAAATGCTACATAGTGCAGCTTTAATTACTTCAATCACTCTTGTAGAAATGCATTGTTGGATCAAATGTGGATACCATAGACTGAATAAAGAAGTGGACTAAGGGAGTGTAACTTCGCCCAGAGCGCTCAGCTTCAGTCAAATGAAGCTCATCAAGGCCAGCAGTTATGGGGTGAATTGGGAGCTGAGTTCCACATTAAGAATAGGAATCAATGTATGGACAAAATAGCGAGCAGGTTAATACGAACATTTAAAGACCAAAATGAGGAGACTGACAGTAGCAATTATGGTGAAGTTGTTTCAGTACAAATTCAGTTGGAGCCGGAGTCAATGGTGCCGGAAGTGCGCAATTTCTATTTGGAACACGGCAGCTAGCAGGTTAGTTATGTCCATAATACAGTCTATGCTGGATACATAATTTCTAAATTTAAGGGGGGCCGACCTTGGATGCCCTGCTATAGCTTTCTGTAGAGTTGTATTGTCCATCATGGTTCTCAGCAGGTCGAAACTGAACTCACAATCCCCTCAGCTTCAGGCTACTAATAAACTCTGTCTTCAAAGTTGTCCCAAAGAGGCATTTATCCCAATATAGCTGCGTGTGATGGACTCCAGTCATTAACAGCATGTCGTCTGCCTCATATTGATCTTCAGAAATAAACTCTGTGACGCCCTTGTGGGAATGCAGTCCCCATGTTCCAGATTTAGTATCAAAAACAAGATATTTTTGATTGACGATGGCAGCGATTGCGACTTTAAAAGCAGTTTCATATAGTAAACTCAACCCTTACATTATACATGAAACCATCCGTATTACAACCTCTGCAGCTTTTTGAGTTCAGTTGCTGAGTTAGAAAAAATATGCAAGTTTATTCCCATTAGGAGTTTCTCTGCAAGTTTAAAGGTCCTACAGTATATTTCACAAAATGGATTATTGTGAACTTTAAGTTAAGTTATAATGGTGTTACCTCATCAAAACCATACCTGGAATTTTCTGGCATTTTCTTTCATTCACACATGTTTGAGTAAAAATGCTCTGTTACACCTTGTGATGTCATGTAGTGGTAGTTAATTCCAGGCAGTTCCAGGGCTGAAATGATTCAAAATGTGATGAGGAAACGACATAACATAGATCAGGAAATAGCGTAGTACGGGCCCTTTAAAGTGTAATACTGTTGCTTGTTTCTATGTTGCGTTTTAGTCTTCCTCAGAGCTCTGACTTAACAACTGAAACTTCCCACAATCTCGAAATGTCTACTCGAACATTTCAGAGCTTGAGTTAGAAAATCCAACATGTCTGCGCCCTGTGTTTGTGGAAATTAAAAACGGTTAAAATATTGATTGCACTTGTGTTACGTTCCCTTAGTTGCTTTATACTGACCACCCGCTGTCTGCGAACCGGCTCCTGCACAGCCTCTGCAATATTATGCTCTGTTATGCTAATGTTGCTAACGTGCTAACTTAATTGGATCCTCATTTTGGCTGATTTGAGCACTTTCCTAGTTTTTAATACTTGGGTGAATCTTAATAATGTAATATACTGGTCAGTGTTTTTCCAACCTAAGATTACATCATTTCAGAATCCAAGTTCTGACCTCCGAAGGCAACTGGAACACAGCATTAGTCAAGGATTAAAGTGTTCTGTAATGTGGTTTCTGCTTTTCAGATTCCGCAAAGTGCCTTAATTGGCAGTAGCAATGACAGGTAATAGAGGCTAAAGAGCGGCTCTTATGACAGAAGGTTAGCAGTTTGATCCCAGCTCTAGCTACATGTCCTTTGGCAAAACACTTCACTCCCATCTTCTGTAAGTATTTGGACTATGTAAATAAATAGCAATTAACCCAAAAAGGGGTCTTTGTCTCTGGCCCCAGAGTTTTAGGGGCCCAGAATTGGACCCTCTTCCAATTTAATTTCTGTCAACAGGCCTGCATGTACCACCGTTTGAAAACCTCAAGTTATACAAACCAGCTTTACAAGTCTTTATTTTGGAAACTTTAAAAATGTGGTTCAGACTAGGCATGCATTCCTCGAAAAATAAGGTATAAGGAAGCAAAGTAGACAACAAGAGTGAGAGCTTTGTGCAGAAAAAAAAATGGCATTGTAATAATAGTTGTTAGATGTATTCAGATTATGCATCATTTAAAGGGTAAAGACATTCTCACTCTCTGTTTGAACCATTTTAAACAAATATGAGCCTTGGCCATTTCTCTCTGTGATTAGTTAGTTGTCAAAATGAGTTCTCACATTGGTTTCAGTCATAGAAATAAATATAAAAAGAGCTAGTTTTTTGAACGGCTCTTTGATGTGAATGGATCAAAAAGGTTCGGATCCCGAGCCGAAAGTCATCACTAGCCCCCCCTTATGTACAATAGATACAGTAGATTATTCTCACATTATCCTATGGCGTATATTGCATAAAAAATAATATCCCAAAACATATGCAGTATAAGGCTATGAAAGTCCTTGAAGTACCAACATACCAATACCTCCACAATCAGTTTTTCACTCTCCTGCAGGCGCACAGGGGAATATGTTTACCCAAATTACTCCATCATGATTCTTGCCTATTTCAGCACCTCCGAAATGTGTTTTTCTCTGCGCGGTGTTACAGTGCAGGGCTGCCACCAAGCGCGTCGCTCCTCACAGTCAATAGTGAGCTCTGTGCGAGGATAGGCTCTTTAACACAGAGAGGACTGAGCATTTGGGGGTTTGGCAGCACAGAACCACAGAGGAGCAGGGAAAGAACAGGGCTACAGGACCCCACAGGGACAGAGTTTGTAGTCTGAGCTCAACCCACAGCCAAACGTTCACACTCATCGCTGCCTTCATGAGCAGTGGAATGATCTGATCTGATTTGCTGTGGTCTTGTATGTGCCTGCCCCACACTGCCAGCTCAGCGCTTCTTATCTTGGTGTACATTATCATAGGGTTATCATACGTATAATACTCCCTACAACAGAAGCATATCAGACTGGACCATAGAATGTATAAAGGAATGGACTAAGCGAGTGTGATGTCACCCAAAGCATTCGGCTCCAGGCAAATGAAGCTCACAGAGACTAGCAGTTACAGGGGCAAATTTAGAGCAGAGTTCCACATTTGGATTTCTGACCACAAGTATCATAGCAACCAGAGAGCCAATCCAGGCCAAGGCTGTTGAAGGTAACGCCCTTTCCTGCCCGCACTGCTGATTTACCAGGGGGCGAGCCCTATTAATGCTTTCAGTCAAACCTGCTGTTAAACCTAGCAGTTTTTAACCTCAGCAAAATCAGCCTGATTTGTCTGTTTTTAATCTTTATTTCTTGATTTAAGGGCAAAATGGCAAAATTAAAACACCAGGATCATGTAGTGCGGATTAGTACTCAATTCTGAAAACCAAAATGACGAGCCTGCAGCAGTTACAGAGAGAGGGGTGACAATTTTTCATTATAACATGGAGCCGTAAGTCTGCCCGTGCTCAGAACACGGTGACTAGTGTGTTAGTTATGTTCATTTATATATACACTCTGGGGTATTGATAGAGAAATTGTATGTCTGTGCTGTGCCTACCTCACACTGCCAGCTCAGCACTTGTTATGTTGGCCTACATCATCAGAGGTATAATGCTCCCTACAGCAGATGCACAGCCAGACCGGACCGGACTAAACTGGAAAGGACAATATCTCATCAGAGTCATTTTAGTTTTAAAGGATCTATATTTTCTAATCTATGTCACAATATTGTTTCCCCATGAAAAATATACCTGGAGTTGTGTTGCTTTTCATTCACACACGTTTAACACACAAATCTTGCATATTTAGACTCTCAAATGAAAAACCCTGTTCCACCTTCCAGGTAATACAGGAAGTGCTCTACTGTGTTTTTAAACTCCGTACACCTTCACTAGAATCATTTTGATAATTTCAGCCATGGAATTGCCAGTTTCTACTGAACGGTAAAAGGAGCTCTTAACTTCAAAACCACACACTAGATGACATCACAAGGTGGAACTGCGCATTTTAAGCTTTGGAGATGTAGACAGACTAATAAACCAGGATTATTCAAACATATGTGAATGAAAACACAACTCCATGTATGTTTTTGAGGAGGTAACAACATTTTAACATATCTTAAAGCTCATAAGAGTCCATTTTGCAAAATATAAGAATTCAATTAGCTGAGTGTTAGATGAAATAGTTTTTTTTCCATTGACCTACAATATAATAATGGCAAAACTCATCAATAGTTTAATGAGCTAGTCCGTTCATTCATCACAAAAGTGTTGAATCCCTGTGGGTTTAAAAAGTAATCTGGATTTTAAAAAGTTTTACAAGTGGGCCATATGGAAGATGAAAACGGCAGAATTCAAGAGAGAGGTGCAAACCATAATGCATGACTATTTAAAGAGCAGGGAGCTCGGAGCATCTGTATATACGGTGCTCACTAATTATTTATACTGGAAACAAAGCTAGTGTGTATACTATGATGATATGTTGTTTTATCAGTGGCACCAAGACACAGGCGTCACAGAGAGGGGTATAAAACTGCTGAAAAAAAAATGACCTTGACCCCCTTCGAAAACAATGATGGGATGAGAAAGAAAGTCAGTGTCAACTAAATGCACAAGCTAGTCTCACAGGTATATGTACCAGCTGATGAATGTAGAAAATTAAGGAGACATGCAAAATCGATTTGTAAAACCTTTGAACCATGTTTTAGTTCATATTTAACTAATTCTAAGTTAGTCCGATTAGGTGCATTAGGTCTTCTGTATTGATTATACGTTTATTCTTATATACAGACCTATAAGTTTCATACCTTGACAGTTTGGGCTGCACTCTGCGACCTTCCTCAGAAGTGTCACGTGATGTTGCTGTGACATATCTGGTCAGCTGATTTAAACAGATTTTAGACTGTAAATCAGAATGAGAGGGCATACCAACTTTCTCACACTTGGGATACAGTTCTGGAAGAAGTCCTACTACTCTAAGTAGGAAGACAGTACCAAAATCACATGACACTTCTGAGGAAGGCAGCAGAGTGCAGTCGAAACTGTCAAGGTATGAAATAAACAGAGGTCTGTACATAACAAATAAAGTATAATTCTAAGTTGTATTTTGAGTGACTCATGCAGATTTGAGTAATCATATTTTCTTGAGTTCGAGGTGCCACTGCTTTGAAAAATTCTGTTTTCACCTACCCCCATTTATGGGTTTTAGCTTCCTGTTATATGTGATATCTTTACATTTTCAAATTGTTAAATGCTATGGCAACAGTTCAAAATTGTCATCATTTTAAAGCATGCCCACTGCCCTGCACTTTACAACAGTGACACATAGCAGGCAAAGAAAGGTTAAGTTTTGTTTTTTTTTTACATGAAATCAATGGAACAGTTTCTCTTAGTAAGTCTTTTAGATCAATATTGTGGTTTGAAATGAAATAAATGTATAACAAAAACCTGTGTCATAGATTATCACTAAATATCAAGCAAAAGCAAAACTGACTGACTACATTGGAAAATCAGACCACAAGCATAAAATCAGTGTGTTCCTATTGTGTAAAACCGCTGTAGCCCTATTCCACACGATGATTCATGTTTCCTCCATAACCAACTGTAGCTCTGTCTCCCGGCGTGTTCCTTTTGCCTTTATCAGAATAGACAGTTCTGATAAGTCCCACGTGTTCTCTCATGTTCTGAAGGAGGAAGCACTGCATGTAGTGGAAGAAAGAGAAAAGAGAAAGAGGAAAGAAAGACAGAGAGAGAGAAAGAGAGAGAAAAGATACAGAAAGAGAGGAGAGAAAAAGAAGAGACAGAAAGAGAGGGATAGTCTTTTGATTCTGCCAGTTTCCATGTGGCATCAGTAGCGTTTGGCCCGGGCTGACTGGTGGGCGTCGTGAAGTACGAGAGGGGGCGGATGATCTGACACTGCCAAAGCAAAAAGGAAAAGATAAAAAGTCTTTAAAAATGAGTTAGAGAGAAAAAGGAACCATGTCCATTGAGATAAACCAGTGTGACAAGTGTGTAGTGGATTACATCACAAGTCGATGAGCATAAATGACCGCTATAAAAATGACTGGTAGAACATTAGGTGGGTTGCCAAAAGACAGTTTTTTTTTGGTTTAATATCAAATGGTCAACAGTTTGGGTGTAACAAACTGCAGCAATCTCAATGGAAATTCACACGACATGTGAATAATGCAAAAGGGACACTGCATAATTCAAAATAGGCCTACATACTGTCCTAGTGAATGATGTAATCAACTGAACATTTATTCCATCCATCCATTTTCTTCCGCTTATCTGAGGCTGTGTCATGGGGGCAGCAGTCTAAGCAGGTACTCCCAGTCTTCCCTCACCCCAGATACTTCCTCTCTCAGTTAGTCAGGTCCTTCAGTGGGACACCAAGGCATTCTCAGGTCAGCCATAGTTCCTCCAGCGTGTCCTGGGTCTTCCTTAGAGTCTCCTCCTGGTGGGACATGCAATCTCACACTCCATCCTTCTTTCACTAGTGAACAAGACCCTTAGATACTTGAACTCCTCCACTTGAGGCAGTGACTCTCCACCACCTAGAGGGGACAAGTCACCTTTTTCCAGCCGAGAATCATGGCCTTGGATTTAGAGGAGCTGATTTTCATCCCCACTGCTTCACACCGCCCCAGTGCATGTTGCAGGTCCTGGTTCGATGGAGCCATCAGGACAACATCATCTGTAACCAGCAGAGATGAGATGATGTGGTCCCCAAACTGGACCCCCTCTGGCCCCTGACTGTGCCTGGAAATGATGTCCATAAATACAATGAACAGTACCAGTGATAAAGGGCAGCCCTGGCGGAGTCCAACATGCACTGCCGCCAGTGCGAACACAGGTCCTGCTCCGGTCATACAAGGACCGCACAGCCCTTAGCAAATGTCCCCGGACCCCATACTTCCAGAATACCCCCCACAGGACACCAGTACTTGATGGAGAGTGTAGAGCTGGTCCAGTGTTTCGCAGCCAGGACAAAAACCACTCTGCTCCTCCTAAATCCAAGGTTCCAGTGTAGGTCAGATTCTAAAAGAAGTCCTCTATTGTTTTTAAACTCTGTACACCTTCACTAGAATCATTTTGATTTGAATTTCAATCTCTACTACGGACAACGGAAATAAATGTTGTCTTCACTCTCTTTGCTACTGCCGATTAAGTGCAATTTTACATTACACTGATCATCTTATTTTTGTGACAATTATAGATCTTGTTATTGTCCTTGGTTATTAACAGCCTTAAAATGAAGGAATTATGTTTGTTTCCGTTGAATGTCGTGTTCCTTATAATGACTAAACAAACAAAAATAGGTCTATGTCATAAATGACTCCAATCTAGCAGAAAATCGACACTGCCAGCTCATATCTCTAAAAGTACAGATACTAGAGCCAAAAATACTCAAGTATCACATGAAAAAATCTACTACTTTTAAAGGACCAGTTTAAAAATGCACTTAAAGACGGTTTGAGATCTAATAAAGCTTCACATGTATTGTTTTTGATAAAGATTTGCGCTGAATTTTGTTCAACAGAAACAAATGAATCGATTTTGTTATTCTAGCAAGATCTAGTTTTCATTTGTTTATTTGTTATGTTTTTGTTTGCTCAAATTATGAACATGTTCAAAATAAACCCTCAGTCTTTTCAGCAGAGTGGTGTATCAAGTACAGATACCTGTTCTCAAATGTAGTGAAGTAAAAGTAAGAAGTATCCACTGTAAAATCTACTTAAGGAAAGTACATGTACTCAAAATGTATACATAAGTACACTACTTTACTACTTTTACTTTGGTACATTCCCCCACTGGTTTATCAGAGGTATAATACTCCCTATAACAGACATATAGCCAGACTGTACTAGTCTGGAATGGATAACACTATCACAATATCTTCAGGGTTCATCTCTCTGGGTGCTGGGTCCTGTACTGATGATAAATAAACTTTCACTGTGTTAGAACTCCAACATCATCCCTTTTTTCTTCAACTCTCAGGCTACTACGATTTACTCAACAGAAACAGAACATGTCTTCACCTTTTTATATTTTTTACCATCCTCATATCAGACCTTTTCACAAAATATACTGTAATATACATTACAAAATGTGGCTGGGGAGGAACAAATTACTCAATAAAGAATAAAGTGAAGAGTCAACAGAAAAATAGCAATGTCTAGGGTAAGTGCTATCATGGGAGTTTGGATGGGGAACTAACCACAGATTTCATAGTCGAAAAGGCAAACCTCCACAAAATGTTAATACAACAAATGTTATATTGCCCCTTGAATCACTTTGTGTACAACTTGTGCTATACAAATGAACCTTGGCTATTTTAACATCTTTATATGAATCAATTTTATGCTTAGTAGAACTGTATAAACAAACTCATACAAACTAACTGGGAGATAATTGGTCTCCTTAGTATTTGTACTATCTAATATTTTTTTAATTTTAGGTGATAAATTATTCTTTTATGTTATTAAGTGTGAAATAAACAGAATAATTATCAAGTGCTGTGTCCATATGATGCATTCAAGTCACGTATATGAAATTTTAAATCAAAATCTTACATATAGTTCCTTTACAGGTCATATATTACACTAAATTGACCCTTGTGAGCTTTAAGTCACATTATAATGCTGTAACCTTCTCTAAAACAGACGGAAACAAAACATTAAAATAAATTATTTGCTTCAGCTCAACATGAAATCTTTCTTTCTTTTCAGAAAAAGTCCTCAGGTTATAAAATGGCAGCTGTGATATTTTCTGACCCTGACTTGCAGATCTGACCCTCTTGTATCTTGTATTTGTGTTTTGAACACTGCAGGCTGATCTTTGGCAGCGCTTCAGAGGAGAGGCGTTTTCTCGCTCCAATGGGATGCTGACCTGTTGGTATGACGATTCGCTCACATGAGAGGTTGCTAAGCGCTGGGCTCACATCACCAGTGGAAAAGTCATTTGGGACCATTCAGGAGTAGCGGGTGGTTTCGTACTCCTCGCTTCTATCTCGGTTAAGTCTAGGATTAAAGTGGACTTTCTTCTTACATGTTTCAGTGAGCAACAAATCTCCAAATCTCGTCGAAATGTCCCTAAGCCCTTTGAACTGTAATTCCACTTTAAAGATGTAGCATTCAATTTCGCACTTGAGTTAGTAATATCTTTGTCACCTTACTCAAGAACAGCTCCTCAAATAAGATTAATGGGTGTTTCAGTTGGATGGGCGTCAAAGAGAAAGGGCAAACTGACAGAAGGAAGTTCGATTGCATGAGCTACTTAGAAATCCATGTTCATTATTGTACATCGCCTATAAAATACAGTTTTTTACCAACCCAAAGGTGACATATTTTATTTGCTGAATGCTTAAAGGTGCACATAGATTGTATATAAAAAATGACATCCAGTAGCTAAAATACTAGCTGCGTTTCAAACAGGATGTGAGCATGGGCACGCTTTCAACTCCATCAACAACCAATTCACTTTACTCCAGTTCTACTGAAAAATACGTCACTGCACTGTCTGTAACTGCTGCTGTCAGGGTCGTCATTTTGGTCTTAAATGTTGCTTTTAACCCACTCTACAAGTTTGATTGACAGCCTTGCTAAGCGCCCTCCACCTGCTAAACCACCTCGCTCCAGATTGGTCACTCTTTGGTTGTTTTGATACTCTTGGTCGGAATTCCAAAAGTGGAACTCAGCTCCAAATTTGCCCCTGTTACTGCTAACCTCGATTAGCTTCATTTGGTTGGAGTCTAACGCTGTGGGTGACGTTACACTCCCTTAGTCCACTTCTTTATACAGTCTACGAAGGTGCACTAAGTTACTTTTCTGGTGACTTGCTTGTTTCCATGGGAATCTTGAAGCTTTTTCTTACAATGTTCCACGGCATGCCTTTAATCTTATATACAGTGGATTTATTCAGTAACAGGTGTTTTAATTTCTCAAAAATATACTCTAAAGCTGTATATGTTGTGAATTTTAGGCAGCATACAAAAAAATATATTATTGTAAACAAGTCCATCCCACACATATACACAAAAACAAATCATATTTTTATGTAAATGTATTCAGACATGCAGAATTAGCCTCAATGCAATATATAAACAATATCTATTATTTATAGAGACAGCTGCTAATTTAGAAATCCACAAAATAACACTTAGTATAACCATTTTTACATGTTTACTTTAAATTTAGGCCTATGTAATGGACTAACTACATTACAGACCCTTACACTCAGTCTCCTTTAATTCTTTCATCACCAACTCTGAGAGAAAGACACTTGATGTAAACAGAGATCTCTAATAGAACTGTCCAAACATTGATTTTCACTGCAGCAGTAGCTCAGCTGTGTTAAAATACCAGGATGAGAGTTGTTTAAAGTCTTGTCATGTGAAGTGTAAAAGAGCACAATGGTTAATGTAGCGTCAGGAACAAGGGACACTGACATTACTGCAGACAAAGTAGTGACAAAGATGTCCACATGAACATTTGGACCACTGCAAACTGTTTAAAATGAACTTTTCCCTTTATAGACAGTAAAAATCAGGCCAGATAAATATTTGTGTCACCTGAATTGATTCTACACATTATCAATCTGGGAAGGCTCTCACTGAAAGAGATCGGAAAACACGGAACGTCACAACTTCTGAGTGAGGGACAAACTTCTTCCCTGTCCACAAATGCACAAAGCCGTTATCTTCTGTAGGTTTTTCACAAACAAAATAGTCTGTATTGACGCTAAAATAGGCTGAAGTACGCTTCCTGCTTGTCTCCATGGAGATGTTGATGCTATAGGCCCGGAATGTTCCACAGTATGGCATTCATCTTATCTGTCTTGCACCTATTCAGTTACAGGTGTTCTATTCTACGCCTCAATAATAATAATAATAATAATAATAATAATAATAATAATAATAATAATAATAATAATAATAAACTGAGGAGGGTCACTTCTTCACAGATCTTTTTTGAAGTTTTTTGCAGACACTCCACTAGAAAAGTTACCTTTAATGTTGAAATAAACACACATAAACCCATCATTTTGTAAAGGAAGAGTTGCAGAATAGAGTAACAGAACTAGAAGCTGGCAAAGCCCAAATCCAGACTAAACATAAAAGATTTTGATTTATTCCCTTGGTCTGTGCCGCACATAAAGACAGACATCATATTTTATTACACCATAAGTTATATTCTGCTTCAAGTTTGGTAAAAAAGTGATTTGAAGAGCACAGTCACAATAATCACAGAAATTTTGATAACTTGTATTGAATAATGTAAGTCGGATGCTCTTGAGTAAATGTAAGTATAATAATTTAAGTATAATAAAACAGTCATTGCCTTTAACAGCGCGTCAGAGTGAACTTGTTTGTGTGTTGACATATGAAGCGTGGTGTAAGAGGCCTGATCAGAATGCCTAATGAAGCTCCAGTATCAGGGGACGCACAGATAAAAGCTGAAGGGCAAACCGGGCCGCGCTACACTTAACTGCAGCGCGCTTTATTTTAGACCGCTGTAAATCTGCTCTGACGGCTCCAGCACCCATGGGTGGCCTCCCCCTGTCCACTGTGCCGAGCGGTGGGTGGCAGGACATCATCTCATCTGCAGCAGAAATAAAAAGGGACCTGGTGAAAAATGAGTGAGTTTGAAAAGACGATGTCACTTTGATGATGTCTTAAGTATGACAAGAATGTTTCCCAAACCTACAAAACAAAACTGTACATTTATACTATTTTCTATACTTTTTTTAAGAGGGGTATTATGCAGAATGTATTTATTTTTATTTATTTTTTTAGCTTTCTACCATGTTATAACATGTAACTCTCATCAAAAACGTGCCTGAAGAGGTTTTAGATGAGGTTTGAGTCATTTTTAACTCCATAAATATACAAAAACATTATACAAAACTGTACACAACTTGACAAACCTGATGCGATGCGTAGTAGTTTCATTAGTAGAATGTGTTCCGATGGTGTAGTGTTCTGAAGAGGGAGTGACTTAGCGCGGAGAGGAAGGGGAGACTCCTAAAACGTGCTAATACATTGTTTTCAGCTAAAATTGCATTTTCAAAACAATAAAAGGTAAAATGGTGATCTAAATATGTTCTGTGTTAGCAGTTAATACCCCATAGAAGTCCACCACCTGGTTCCTTCCATAGAGATGTTCTACTTTTGCCTGGAATGTTCCACAGTATGGCATTATCTTGTATCTATTCAGTTTCTGTTATTGCAATATCTTGAAAAACATGCATTCTTACAGTGAGAGGGCTTGTCTATCTATATACCGGACCAGTAACTAGGCCTGGTGGCAAAACATAAGATAAGATAAGATAAGATAAGATAAGATAAGATAAGATAAGATAAGATAATCCTTTATTTGTCCCACAATGGGGAAATTGCAGTGTCACAACGCAAGTTACAGAAACAGCAGGAAAATAAGAGCATGCATCAAAATCAAGATAAATAGTATTTACAATCAACTAAAAAACACAACACTGTAAAGCTAAAAGGCACAGGAACGTTGCACAATAAGTGTTTTTGATTCCGAGCAGTGAACAAACAGCAGTTAAAGTGACTCCAGTATAGTAATATATAATATTACTACAATAAAGTGACTCAGATGCATGTCTCCATAGTGTCTCTGACACTACCCAATCAGAAAGTTACGTGGTGCACCTAAATATACACATAGTAATAATGAAGTATTACTCAAACATGTGTGAATGACAAAACAAAACACAACTCCAGGTATGTTTAAGGAGGTAACAGCGTTCTAACATGTCTTAAAGCTCACAAGAGTTTATTTTTGTGTAATATACAACCTTTAAGACTGAAAGATCCTGTAGTGTGGGGAGGCTTTAGCTGATTTCTATTGTCATTTCTCTAGATGTAAAAAGGCAGGCTGAAATGAATACATATACTGTACACAGGAAATATAATTACCAGTGCACATGGATGAGTGGTGACAGAGAGTGCCACAAATTATGGAGGATGCACCGGAGATGTTTATGTGTCATTTGAAGCAGATCCAGATGCTCTTCCCTGTGTGGACATTTACCAGCTGGAGATCACTGATAATCTCCTGTAATGTGAGTGCTAATTTGATCACATGACCTAAATGCAATCATGAGAATGTTGAGTGGAAATGTGCCTGAGCTCATGTCCTGTTTAATGAGAGGTGCCTGGGTTCTGTTATAATGTTAAAAGGTGCATTGTGTAACTTTTCTGGTAGAGCGTCCGTCAGATGCTTTTCTCCATTCATGGTATTGCTTTGTCTGGAATGTTTCACAGTGTGACATGTTAAACTTTTCTATTTTGATAGAGACCAAACCAGACCAAGTTACAGGTCACATCTGTGGAGAGGCGACCCCATTCACAGTCAGAATGCCTGTTTTTCTAGGTATTTTTGAGCAATAAAACCACCTGTAATTGAATAAATGTAAGGTATAGCTGTTTAATGTCATACTGTGGAACATTCCAGGCAGAGCAATGACATCCCCATGGAGACAAGCAGGTGACGGATCCTCCACTAGAAAAGCTTTAAAGGGGAGTTGCATTTTACTGAAAAGTCAGCCAAAAGTGAAAAATATGTTTGCATTGTTAAGCCTCAGGGCAATTTACAGGCTTCTGTTTGTCTCATATTTGTCTTATTCTGGAGTTTTTTGGTTCAAGCTAAATTGCACCACGCATTTTCTGTGTAAAGGTGCAGCTTTCAAGATATTTGCTAGAAACACAAACACTTCTGAGGCACCTAAGGGTCCTATATTACACAAAATTGCAAAATTGACTCTCGTGAGCTTTTAGCAATGTTGTAATGTTGTTACCTCCTCAAAAACAAACCTGGAGTTGTGTTACATTCACACATGATCCTTTATTATTAGTCTGTCTACATCTCCGAAGCTCAAAATGCTTTGTTCCACCTTGTGATGTCATGAAGTAATTTTCAAGTTAACAGCTACCCTGTAAATTCCAGGGCTGAAATTATCCAAATGATTCTAGTGAAGGTGTATGGAGTGGAGCATTTCCTGTATTACCACGTGACCTCACAATGTGGAACAGTGTTTTCTGTTTGAGAGTTTGTGTGTTGAACATATGTGAACTCCAGGTATGTTTGTGATGAGGAAACAACATTATAACATCGATCAGAAAACAGTGTAATATATGGATATATGGGCCCTTTCTCATGTCCCCCAAGTTATAGCAAAGGGTCTATTCTTCTATTAATCTATTAGACGTAGATATGAAACTACTTTCAAACAACTTTAGTGTGATGTTTTCCCGTGTGGTGGTGCAGGGGGGAGTATTCAGATTTATGGTCCATGTGTTGTTATAAATAATAAATAAAGCAGTAGCCTATGGGGGCTTTACATCAGGCACAGTGGGCTCTAGAGTAGCTGAAGTATAGGATTTTTTAAAACTATAACTGTTTTTATCCATATGTCCAACTGATGTGAGAGAGGTTCTTGTTTACAGTTTTGTCTTTTGGTTCTTAAAGGATCAGTATCTGACATCTTTCTTTCTGATTTCTTGTAGATCACTTCATTTTTTGGTTGCTGTATATGTTGTTCTTTTTTAATTGTGAACCTAATAATCAAAACACAAGGAAACAACTTCCAGGGACAGACAAATTTAGCCAATCAGAGACACTGTGGTTGAACACAAGTGTGAAAGAAGGAGTAAATGGGCAGGGCCACAGTTCATTCTGAAACATGTTCTTCACTCATGGTTCAAAATCAGGTACAGTCTGTTTATGCTTAATACAGTCAGAAAGCAGACTGAGCTCCTGGGTTGCCAGATCCTATGACTAAAAAGAGTTTGCAATAAACTCGCTTTGTGTGCTATTGAACTCTAGCAGTTGTCGTCACGCAATCCCAGCATGCACCTCCAAACCCCACACTCGCAGGAATTATAGTAACAGGAGAATTCCCATAGAAACTAACCACAGATATTGTGGATTAAAGTTACCCACCGGGATGTGCTATCGACTATGTAAAGAAGTGAACCAAGGGACACCACCCGTTCGGCTCCAGTCAAATGAAGCTGACTGTGGCTAGCTGTTATGGGGCCGAGTTTCATATTAGGAATAGGAATTTATTAACGGACAAAATAGCCAAAATAAAAACAACAGGATCATGTATTTATGTATTTACAAATATTTTAAGACCAAAATGAGGAGCCTGATAGCAGCAGTTACAGTGTGAGGGGCAACGTTTTGTTAATATAAAGTGAATAGGAGCCATAGTCAATGGAGCCAGAAGCACGCCCATAATCACTTCCTATTTGGAACACGGCGGCTAGCAGGATAGCTATGTCCATTTATAAATACAGTCTATGGGATGTACACATTATTGAGGGCAAAACAAAGCCTGAGCCTACAAAATCATTGAAGATATTTTTTTTTTCTTTAGTTTAGTTTAGTTTTAATTTGAAGATCAAATGTACAAAGATGTTCCCCACCAGGTTATAGCGAAATTGTTAGTTTCCATCTGAAGTCCCTGGTTTACAGAAATAAATTATACAATGCAATTATCTCTAACAACTCTAACTCCAACTGCACAACCAGTCACACAGGAAAAAATACTTTAAGCTAAGCCTGACAGTGCATTGGCCTTAATTCAATTAGCCTGTGTGACACTTTTCAATTCCCTTTCGTGGATTAGGAAGAAAAGCATGTCCTTAAAGTTTGAAAACAATTCAAAGTCTCCAGGAGGATGAGAGGAACAGTTGTATTGCCTCATGGTTAGTCACGGATGTTTGCGCCAGAATTTGTGTTGTGTTTTAAATTGATTTTGTTTTATGAGCCAGAGAAATGATCCGTGTCAAGCAGCCACCGATTTGGTAATGACATTTTGTTTTTCTCAACTTTTATTATTATGTGCCAGGAGTAGCAATTGCTTCTTCTTAATAGTGCTATTTTCAATTTCATAGTTTTAAAGTGCAGGGGTAAATAAGGCCAGCAAATTAAACGCTGCAGAAAAGGTTACTTCTATTTGTTATGTTCATTCTGTTGTTTTACAGCCGAAAAAATATTACGTTTAAACACCTGTAAGTTTAATTAAATATTTATTGTTCTCTATTGAAAATGTGTCTGTCTCTTGAAGGCGAAAGGGTCATTAAAATGCAAGAACCTTGACAAAACGTGGTTGAATTCTGAAAATGTGATGTAAGGTTGCAGATGTTATTGTTCCACTATTAAATGTCTCTATCTTAGTGTAGAAAAAAAAAGGTAGAGTTTAAGTAATGTATCTCTTTAGCAATAAAAACACCTAATTACCCAATCAATCATTATGACATGGGGCAATTAAAACACATAGACCTGTACTGTAAGTCTGCAGATGCACCACTCTCTTCAGGCTCATCTCAGACCGGCTGGTGACCTGGTGCCGTGGCAACAACCTGGAAATCAACGCCCCAGAAAACAGTGATGATGATGATGATGAGGGACTTCAGGAGAGTCACAGTCCCCTATGTCCCTCCTAGCCCTGACTGACACCCCCATCACTATATTCAAGTTCAGTTCATTTTCTATATTGTTTTTAATGCATGGCATGCATTTTCATTTAACAAAAGTTTATATTTTGTATTATTATTCATAGTGTTATGTTACACTATAAAACGTAGCAAGTTTGTGAATTTTGTTCAATAAAGGGCAGCAAATCTGATTCTGGCAATAGTATAGTAGCAGAGTTTCCTTGTCTCCCTTAATGTGTATTTGTATTTTATTTGTTTTAATAGGGTGTGTGTAGAATCCCTCAGTCGTGTAGGTAGAACCCATGGCAAAGGAGAAATTCAGTTTGTCGACTGGACAAACGTTTATTTAGGTTGAAAACGTTTGCAGCTCATCCAAGCTGCTTCTTCAGTTCTGAACTGACCTAAATAAACGTTTGTCCAGTCGACAAATTTAATTTCTCCTTTGCCTTGTTTTAATTATTATTACATGTATTGCATATATTACATATAATTTAATTTTTGTTTATTGGAATAATAATTCCAATGAATTCATTCATTCATTCATTCATTCATCATTGGAATTCACGTTAAATCAACATGGTCCTACGTGGCATTAAACAGGCTGCAGTGTCTTCTGTCGCCGGTAGAGGTCGCAGACTGCTTCTCTCCACTACTTCCTGTTTTCTCCGGAAGTTTCAGCAGACGCTCTTGACGCTCCTGACGCTCTGACACGTCGCACCGAGTTGGCACAGCGCTGGAGCATTTGGTAAGCCCGTGCCGTAGACCGCTTCTGCATGTGTTTATGATGATGATAAAAGCATGATGGAGAGTGCGCAGGGACGGTAGATCTGGGTGTTCACTCGGGAGAGATCGTTGCTTAATAAACACTCTGTTATTTGCCTTTAAGCAGCATTAGCTCAACACAGAATAGCCCTGTGTTAATGGGAAACTTTAGCCACCCCGCTAACTACAGCTGTTTGCAGTCTTGGACATTTGCAAGTATTTGAAGGTGTTTCGTGTTTAATATTTGTTACATTATGTTGTCACCTCTTTTGTGTTAAATCGCTGTCAGTGAAATGAACATCCCTCACTTTTAAACAGACGTACGTGCTGATGCTAATGAATGTTGTTAAGCCTCTGTTAGCCTGCTTCAGCTATTCTTAGATTATTGGTAGCCTCAGGCAGGGAAACTTATCCAAGACTGAAAATACAGTGATGTGACTATAGTAACATTTATTATAATCAAGGTAATTTGATGTCTAGTCCAATATAATGATCCATTTGTGAGCTAAAATACGTTATTTTTTTCCATAGTAGGATATATTTGTATTGTGCCATGTAATCTAGGGAATTTTCAATTGGAGTGTTGTGATTGTTGTGAGAAGAAACATCATCTTTATATGACTTTGCTCTTACAAAACTGACAGCACAAACAAAACAAGCAAACAAAAACAGTCATCCTAGATCTTCTCTCTCATTTAATGTCTCTCTTTTAATTTTATGATGATTATTTATGTTTTGATTTGTTTGGATTGTGATTTTAATTTGTTTCTTATTCTGTAAAGCACTTTGAATTACTTTGTGTATGAATTGTGCCATACAAATAAACTTGCCTTGCCTTGCCTAGAACACCACTCAAATAACCCTTTTATGTCAGGTAAAATGACTTACTTTTGCGTTTGAAATTCTCCATCATTAATTCTTGCTTGTGAAATTATTGTGGCCTACATACTAACTATTATCAATTAACAGATTAATCCTGACAACTTTAGTGCCATGTGTATTTAGTGTCCTTATGTCCAACGGCTAAAAGTGTGCCTCTTGTTTTTCAGGTTGTTGACGGGGGTGAGAGATGTCGGGATTTGACAATTTCAACACAGATTTTTACCAGTCCAGCTACAGTGTGGACGACCAGAGCCAGCAGGGCTATGGGTACAGCAACAATGACCCTTACAACAAGTAAGAAAAAGGATACATTTGATTTTAAGAATATAAAAGCATAATACAACATGGTGTGAAAAAGCAGGTGAAATCATATTAGACAACAGGGCTGTGCAACTGGTTGAGATCAGATAAAGATTCAGGAATTTGTTGTCACTGATGTCTTATTAATCAAGAGATCTACAGCTACTCCTCGGTCAGTATTGTAAAAGCACGTGGTTTGGAGCGGAGTTCAGAATATGTAGTTTAGCTATTTATATATGTATATGTTCAGGAAATTAATACTGAAAAAACATGTTCATTAATTTATCATATTGTCCACCCCTAGAAATTGGATTAGTTGTTGTTTTTCAGCTATTATTTTATGGTGCACTATGTAACTTTTAGGTTGAGGATCCTTCACCCCGTCTTTTGTTTCTATGGCTATATCATAGCTCTGCTTCAAATGTTCCACAGTATGACATTAAAAATTCCATTAAAATTCCTAGAAAAAAACGTGTATTCTGACCACAGACCTGACAAGAAACTTGGCCTGGTTTGGTCTCTGTGATGATACAGAGGGTATAATGCCATACTGTGAAACATTTCAGACAAAGCAATGACATCTCCATGGAGAAAAGCAGGTGGCAGACCTTCCAACAGAAAAGTTACACAATGCATCTTTATGACTTGTTGGGGCAAGTTTATAAAAGAAAGGTGTGGGTAAAAATGGCACCCTCCCGCCTCTGTTTCACTCAACAGCTGGGTATCTGGAAAAGTGCTAAACGTTTATTTGTTTTGTATGTTGTTATAATCCAAACCTTTGAATACAAATCCTTTGATTATCCCAGAAGACAAACTCGTCCATTACTGTTGTTTTTGTTGTGTTGTTTGCAGACAGTACAATCAGTATGACTACTCCCAGCCCATGGCGTACTCCAACCCGGGGATGATGCAGCCCCAGCAGCCGTACACAGGACAGATCTTTCAGCCCACACAGACCTACACACCGTCAGCCTCACAGTCCATGTACCACAGCACCTTCGACGATGAACCCCCACTGCTAGAAGGTACCAGAAACAAACACTGGACAATGACATTTAGATGGGATGGGAGATACACTACCAGTCAGAAGGAATCAAAACTGTGGATGACACATATGGAATGTAGTAAACAAAAAATAGATTAAAAAAATAGACTCAGAATAACTCCAAACTTGTTTTATTATTATTTATTTATTATTGCTTTGATCACTGCTTTAGACATTTTGGCATTTCTTAACGTTGACATGGCACACCTCGAAGTGAAAACCATTTCAGGTTTATCATGAAGATCATTTAGAAGAGGGCCAAGGGTTTGCCACGCTGTCAACAAATCAAAGGGTGGCTACTTTGCATTTGAATCTATCTTTCACTTTTTTCTTTCCCACATAATTCCATATATCTTGCAGCATATATTTGATGTCTGTGTGGATCTAAAATGTAGAAAGTTGTAAAAAAAAAATAAAAAAAAATGAATGAATGAGAAGGTGTTTCCAAACTAGTAGTATATACTGATGACTTGTAATATCTACATTGTTTTGGAGATACATTTTTAGTACATTGTTTATTTTTAAAAGAGCTGATATAAGGTGTTTTTTACAGCTCAATCACATTTTTGGATGAATTGCTAAAATATTGTTGTATTATTTTTATTGGAATAAAAAAAAAAAAAATAGCAGTCTGATCCACATAAAGGACTTTGTAGTTTTGCCACCACTATCTGACACCTACGATTCACAATCAAATCCTTGTGCGTGTCTGTAGAATTAGGCATCAATTTTGACCACATCTGGCAGAAGACGCTGACAGTATTACACCCGCTGAAGGCAGCAGACGGCAGCATCATGAACGAGACAGACCTGGCTGGGCCCATGGTTTTCTGTTTGGCGTTTGGAGCCACACTTCTTCTGGTAAACTATGCCCAGTATTGTCAAGTTATTGAAGATGCGCCGTGTAACATCTCTGGTGGAGGGTCTGTCACCTGCTTGTCTCCATGGACGTGTTATTTCTTTTTACGAAACGTTCCCCGGTATGGCATTAAACCAATCTGTCTCCATGGGAAGGAACATGTGATGCAGGTCAGATCCGTGCAGAGGCGATCCCATTTTCAGTGAGAATGCATGTTTTCGAGGCGTTTTTGAGCAATAAAAACAAACGACGTTGGACTAGATGCAGGATAGATGCGTTTAATGCCATAAAGTGTACTCTTCCAGGCAAAGCAATAACATCTCCACGGAAACAAAGCGATAATAGACCCTCCACCAGAAAAGTTACATAGGCAAGCTTTTAATATGACAAATCCTTCATTAAACTACGACACTTTCTGTCTTGTCTTAGTCGGGTAAGATCCAGTTTGGGTACGTGTACGGCATCAGTGCCATCGGCTGTCTGGGCATGTACTGTCTGCTGAACCTGATGAGTATGACGGGGGTCTCCTTCGGCTGCGTGGCCAGTGTTTTGGGGTACTGCCTCCTTCCCATGATCCTCCTCTCCAGCTTCGGAGTCCTCTTTTCACTACAGTAAGGGCAAATTCATGACAGTTTTGTTGTAATGTGAAGTAATGTCGCTGTGTCTTTGTTAGGGCTGCACAGTACAGTATATCGCAAAAGAATCGATATCATGGTATTGACTGATGCAGTAATCGATATTGCACATACTTAATTAATCACAGTAACACCAAGGTTCTCCGTCTGACAAATTTGCACATTTTTTTTTTAATTAAATGTTAATTAAAGCAAATTTTTAAAATGATTTTCCTTATGAAATCCAACATTTGCCTTAATTTAGTGGTTTTGTCTTTGTATTTTTTTTATTCACTCGTAAATTAAAGCATGTAATTCTTTAGTTTTATTGTAACTGAAAAAGTATATTAAAATTGCAATAATATCAATATGGCAGTTCTTAACAGACATATTGCGTATTGCAAAATTTTCCAATATCGTGCAGCACTACTCTTTATAATCCATATACATAAATACATTAAGAAATGAGAAAAAATAAAAAGAATAATTTCAAGATGAGGATTAGGTTCATCTGAAACAGTTAAAATTAGTCAAAGCTGCAGTAAAATAGAATAAAAAACAAAAAATACTGTGTGTCACATTTTACAGTGGTGGCTCTAGGGTAGTTTGCATGGTTATGTTGGATAGTAGGAAAATGGTGCTGCTTACTATGCAAAGTGTCATGTTAAACTACGCTTTTGTTTCACTTTAAAGTACTCACTGTATTATTTACCTGGACTTGTATATACAGCCTTGTTGAATTTAAGTTAAACATTTCTTCATAGTAACTTATACATTGGGTTTGAGAAGACACGTTCATTCATCATCACAACATTCATAAATACTTTAATACTGATGGGGCCCAGCTAAAATAAACGTCCTTAAAATGCAGCTTTCTGTTGTAATGTAGCAAACTACTGAGTCTAATAGAATAATAATATTAATAGTTACCAATAGAAACAAATTCAACATGTGTACCTTTTTGTGTATTTCTTGTAAGAATGCCATGTTATTGAGAGGAAAACTGTCTCTTACCCCCCACCTGAGAGTCTGACATCGCATTCTCGAATCTGAACAAGAGCAACGAATGGTTTTAGCGTCAAATCAGTGTTTAAAGGGCCCATATTGCATTATTTTGTGATTTGTTGTAATGTTACCTCATCCTAAACTTATCCAGAGTTGTGTTTTGTTTCACTCACACATGTTTAACACAAATGCTGCATGTTTAGGCTGAGTTCTTTTCTCAAATAGAAAATACTCTGTTCCACCTTGTCATCTGGTAATACAGGAAGCGCTCCGCTGTGTTTTTAAACTGCACACACCTTCACTAAAATCATTTGGATAATTTCAGCCCTGGAATTGCCGATCTCTACTGAATTAAAGGTAAAAGGTAGCTGAAAACTACCGTTTGTTGACATCACAAGGTGGGACAGCATTTGGAGATTTGGAGATGTAAAAAGACTAATATTAAAGGATTACTCAAACACGTGTGAATGAAACAAAACGCAACTCCAGCTATGTTTATTTAACATTATAATATGGCTTAATACTCTCTCGAGTCAATTTTGACTAATATAGGACCTTTAAAGTATCAACAGACAGGCAATAGGTACATTCTATTAGTGATAAATTAAAATCCAACATATTTTGTCCTCTTTCCTCCAGGGGAATGCTGGGAGTCATTTTAACAGCTGGTATAATCGGTTGGTGCAGTCTCTCGGCTTCAAAGATATTCATCTCCGCTCTGGCCATGGACGGACAGCAGCTATTAGTGGCCTACCCTTGTGCTCTCTTGTACGGAGTCTTCGCCCTCATCTCCATCTTTTAAAGAAAATCATAAAATTCCAAAATAACCTTGCCCTGATTTTTGTAATTTCTGTGCAATTTGCAGAGGTATAATTATCATAGCTATTGCATAATTACACAGCTATTACAGACAGAAAGCAGGGAGCAGAGTCCAAAAATGGCACCAAGGATTTTTTTTTCTGTTTTGGTTCGAGCCTTCGCCTCTCCCTGCGTTTTCACCTGTCCACCTGCAAATGGTTGTTCGTGTTGCGTTCACTTGTCACCGCGATAGAGAAGAGACTGTCCACCAACCAGGTTTTAAAGAACTCTTTCTGCAGAAAACGGACCAAAACTGTTCTATGATATTAAGGATGACAAGAGAAGGAAAATGAAAGAGGAACTATGAGGTTGCACAGTGGTCAAAGGAGGAGCCATAAATAAAGGTTTTCAAATGGACCGTAAGAGAGGTGTTTGCAACAGTAATTTAAGCCACTAGGAAATGCCATGCTTTGTTTAAGGTGTCAACATCTCATGCAACCACAAGTCCTGAAACGCTGGAGGCAAAATGAAAATGGAAAATAAAAGACAAACAATTCAGGAAATGTGTGACTGTTCTGCTTTTAGATGGCATGTGAAGATCTAACAGTTTATACAACTGCAAAACACTCCTCCAGCAGTTTGAAATACATGTACAAATAAATTCTGTAAGATTTCCTTTCTTGGCTTATGTAATTCTTTTCCATTGCTGCTCTTAACCATTGAAGAGCTATTGTTTTTCAAAGAAATGCTAAAACTATTTCTGTAACAACACCTGGTATCTTCGTACCAGATGTTGGCAAATCTTATTATACCAAATTTTGATAACCAATCATTGCATCATGTTTATTTCATGCCCCAACTTGTTCAGAATTCTGTTGCATTCAACTGTAGTTTTGTTCTGCTTATACTAGTACACTCTTACCGAGTGTAATGGGAGCACAAAGCACATTTGTTTTGTACATTATTAACTTTCTGTGCTTATATCAGAGCAAAAGAGCTCTTCACTGCAGAGGACAGATGCTCGCCTTAAATGTGCACTGTGGATCTTTTCTGGTGGGGGGTTTCACCACCTGGTTTATGGCTGGAATTTTTCAGTTTGGCATTAAACTTACCTTTTTGGATATTTTTCTGTCACTCATATGTGTATTGCTAACTGTGAGCAGACTCGCCTCTCCACAGAGTTGATCTGTAACTTGGCCTGGTGCTGTCACCTGTTCTGACTACACAAAGATTGTTTGCGATGGAAACTTGAGACTGAGGAATTACACAGACATCCACTAAGAGAATGAATGTGCCATAGTGTTGAAGTTTGCAGACAATGTAATATCTCCATGGATACTGTTGGTAGACCTTCCACCAGAAAAGTGACACAGTCCACCTTTAAATCAGAGTTATAGTGTTATGTATTATTTTCATGTATTTTTTTGAGGTTCATTTTCAGTATGGAGGTGTTTGAAGAAGACTGTGCAGTTTGCATAGTAAAACCAATATTGTTTTTAGCCGTTGGCATGAATCACAGTAGATCTGGAGTTTATTAGGATTGTCATTTATGTGGAGCTTCTTTTAGACATGACTCCCTTTCTAAGCCGTGTTTGTCATCAGTGTCCTGTCTTCTCATGCAAAGACGTCAACATTAAAGTAACATTGAACTTTGTCTGTCTCCTGCCATTAGCGCGCTTATATTGTTGTTTTCACATTTTACATTGTGAGTTTGGGGACAGTCATTAGTATTGTTGTTTTATTTTGTCGGTTAATAATACTAGTTGTCAACCAAAATGAAAACAAAAATTTAAATGCGTCCAAACACACCACAAAATCAGCAAACCCTACTTAATTCCATTTGACATTTTAGCTGTGTCCACCTGTCTAAGATCTGGCAATAGTGATAATAACTTTTGTGTCTTCATAATTATTGTAATCATTTTGACAAGCATCTGGCAAATAACCACATTTATAATTACAGTGTCAGCGTTAGTCATTTAGAACTTGACTAAAGCTTGGAGCATAAAACGGTTTCATTTTCTGGTGGAGAGTCTGTTACCAGCTTGTCTCCATGACGATTGCTTTTCTTGTAATATTCCACAATATAGTTTTCTGTTTTTATTTATTTTTTCTCAATGGAGACAAGCAGGTGGCAGTTTTAGGACAAATTTGTGCAGAGGCGAGCCCACTCTCAGTAAAAGCCTCTTTGTGTTTATAGTTTGAATAAATAATTGAGAATAAAATGCAGAAGAGAAACATTAAAGATGCATTGTGTAACTTTTTTGGTGGAGGGTCCGTCAAATGTTTTTCTTCGTGGACATGTTTTTCCTTTATCTGGAATGTTTCACAGTATGGTATTAAACTTTTTTATCTTCAAAAAAAAGACCAAACTAGACCAAGTTACAGGTCAGATCTGTGGAGAGGCGACCCCGCTCATAGTCTCGACGCCTGTTTTTCTAGGTATTTTTGAGCTATAAAACCACCTGTAATTGAATAAATGTAAAGTAGAGCTGTTTAAAGTCATACTGTGGGACATTCCAGGCAGAGCAATGACGTCTCCATAGAAACAAGCATGTGACAGACCCCCCTCAATCAAAACGTTACACAGTGCACCTTTAAATATAGTAAAGGATAAAGGAAAATCAAGGAACCACTCACCCATTCACATAGACACGGGGACGAGGTGTTTTCTAAGTGTCTTGCCCAAGGACACAACAACAGCATTCATCTGTGGGAGCTGGAGTTGCACCTCCAACCTTCAGATCAGAGGAGAAACCAAATAATAATTACCTCTAGACAAGATAAGATAAGATAAGATAAGATAAGATAAGATAAGATAAGATAATCCTTTATTTGTCCCACAATGGGGAAATTGCAGTGTCACAACGCAAGTTACAGAAACAGTAGGAAATAAGAGCATGCATCAAAATCAAGATAAATAATAATAAGTATTTACAATCAACTAAAAAACACAACACTGTAAGCTAAGCTAAAAGGCACAGGAACATTGCACAATAAGTGTTTTGATTCTGAGATGATTGTGTACATTGCAGTGATGGACAGTGGTGGGTAAATAAATAAGTAGCAGGTAAAGTGACTTTAAATAATATTGCACATTGTTATTATTACTATGGAGATGACACATGGTTGCTATGGGAATGACACATGACTAGCATTGTTCATTATACAGTCTGACAGCAGCAGGAAGGAAAGACCTGCGAAATCTCTCCTTAACACAGCGAGGGTGAATCAGTCTGTCACTGATGCTGCTCTCCAGAGCAGACAGGGCGTCCTGCAGGGGGTGACCCTCATGGTCCAGCATAGACATGAGTTTAGCCAGGACCCTCTTGTCCCCCACCTGCTGCACCGAGTCCAGAGGACAGCCCAGGACTGAGCTGGACTTCTTGATGATCTTGTCCAGTTTCTTCTTCTCCCTCTCTGTGACGCTGCTGCTCCAGCAGACCACACCATACAGGATGGCTGATGCCACCACAGAGTCATAGAAGGACCTCAGGAGTGGCCCTCTCACTCCAAAGGACCGCAGTCTCCTCAGGAGATAGAGCCGACTCTGGCCCTTCCTGTACAGTGCATCTGTGTTATGAGTCCAGTCCAGTTTATTGTTCAGATGCACACCCAGGTACTTGTAAGAGTCCACTCTCTCAATGTCTCTTCCCTGGATGTTCACTGGTGAGGGGGCAGTAGAGTGGCGTCTGCGGAAGTCCACCACCATCTCCTTGGTCTTCCCCGCGTTGATGAGAAGATGGTTCCGGTGACACCAGTCCACAAAGTCCTGCGTTAGTCCTCTGTACTCCGCGTCGTCATCGTCTGTGATGAGACCGATGATGGCGGAGTCATCGGAGAACTTCTGCAGGACGCAGCTGTCCGTGTTGTGTCTGAAGTCTGCAGTATAGAGGGTGAAGAGGAAGGGCGCGAGGACCGTGCCCTGGGGCGCCCCCACACTGCAGGTCAGTAGGTCAGACACGCAGTCCTGGGCTCTCACAAACTGGGGCCGGTTTGTGAGGTAGTCCAGGATCCACTCAGCCAGGTCACAGTCCACTCCTGCCCACTCCAGCTTGTCCCTCAGGAGCAGCGGCTGGATGGTGTTGAAAGCACTGGAGAAGTCAAAGAACAAGATTCTCACAGTGCTGCCGGGCCTCTCCAGGTGGGACAGTGAGCGGTGCATCAGAGAGATGATGGCGTCCTCCACTCCGATGCCGGGCCGATACGCGAACTGCAGCGGGTCCATCGCTGAGCTCACCGTAGAGCGGAGGTGACCCAGGACAAGCCTCTCCAGAGTCTTCATCAGATGAGACGTGAGAGCCACTGGCCTGAAGCTGTTGAGGTCTTTGGCGTGCGGTGTCTTGGGCACAGGTACCACACAGGAGGTCTTCCAGAGCTGTGGCACCACCTTCAGCTTCAGGCTCAGGTTGAAGACATGCTCCATAACTCCACACAGCTCATCTGCACAGGACTTAAGGAGCCTGGGGCTGATCCCGTCTGGTCCAGCAGCCTTCCTACTCCTTATCCGGCTCAGTTCTCTCCTAACCTGAGCTGTTGTGACAGACAAAGAGCAGGGGTGTGTGCTGGAGGTCTGGCTGAGTTCTTGATGTGGATTCGGGGGCTGGGGGGCTGAGGCTGAGGCAGAGGTGTGAAGTGGTGGCAGTCTGGGCCTTTGTGCAGGAGACAGGGTGAGCCCATGCAGCGGTGCGGGGGGAGGAGTGGGTGATTGATCAAACCTCAGGAAGTGAGAATTCAGATCGTTCACCCACTGTTGGTCTCCCTTTGTCTGGACGGGCGGAGGGCTGAAACCAGAGACACTCTTCATACTTCTCCACACCTCCCTGACATTCCGCTGCTGCAGCTGCTGTTCCATCTTCCTCCTGAAGTTGGCCTTAGCCTGTCTGATCTTCTTCCTCAGCTTCCCCTGTACAGTCCTCAGCTCCTCTTTGTTCCCGGACCTGAAAGCTCTCTTCTTCTCCTTCAGCAGAGCTTTGATGTCCGAGTTAATCCACGGCTTGTTGTTTGGAAAACACCGCACCGTCCGAGAGGGTACAGTGTTTTCAAAACAGAAGTTAATGTAGTCCGTAATACAGTCCGTGATAGCGTTGATGTCCTCCCCATGAGGCTGGCAGAGCTCTGTCCACACAGTGGTGCTAAAGCAGTCCCTCAGAGCCTCCTCGCTCTCTGCTGTCCACCTCTTCACCACTCGGGGCTCCACAGGCTGCCTGCGCACAAGCGGTTTGTACACAGGCCTCAAGTGGATGATGTTGTGGTCTGCTCTTCCCAGGGGGGGGAGGGGTGATGAGATGTAGGCCTCCTTGACGTTGGCAAAGAATAAGTCCAAAGTTTTATTGTCTCTTGTGGGGCAGGTCACATACTGGGTGTATGTTGGCAGGACAGATGAGGGAGATGCATGGTTGAAGTCCCCGGTGGTGAGGAAGAGGGCCTGTGGATGCTGAGTCTGAAGAGAGAGCTGATGCAGGAGAGCAGAGTGTCACAAGCATTCTCCGCGTTAGCACTGGGAGGAATATACACAGCCAGTGTGATGACGTGTGAAAACTCCCGGGGCAGGTAGAATGGCCTCATGCTAACAGCAAACAGTTCAATGTCTTTATTACACATCTGCTCCTTCACTGTACAGTGACTAGATTTGCACCATTTCTCGTTCACAAACAGCGCTAGTCCTCCTCCCTTCTTCTTCCCGCTCTCCTCCGTCCTGTCCGCACGCAGCAGGTGAAAGTTGTCCACGGTGACGGTAGAGTCCGGGATTAGCGGTGTTAGCCACGTCTCCGTAAAAACAATGATGCTCGCGTCCCTGTACTCCCGCTGGAATCTAGCGAGCGCCGCCAGCTCGTCCGTCTTGTTGACGAGGGAGCGCACGTTCCCCGTGACGACGGAGGGGAGAACCGGTCTGCAGCGTCTCTTCTTTTCACGGAGTTTACGTCCCGCACGGCGTCCACGGCGTGTCGTCCGTAGAATCTCCTCGGGGATGACATGCCTGTCCCGGGGGAACACAACAGCGCTGCGGAGCGCCATCAGCTGATCCATTGTGTAGACGAGGCGTCGGGGTCCCGTACACATCTTAAGCCGAGACAGGTAAATAATCCCCCAAAAGTGCGGAAAAAATGCAGCGTCGAGTGCAGCCCAAGCTTAACAATCAATGTTGCGAAAAATATTTACAAAAGTGGGGAGATTTAAGGGCAAAAAGTTAGAAAAGTTACGAAAAGTGCGGGAGCGCTGTGACGGGCAGCTAGCGCAGCGCCAGCGCCGGAATTCAGACATGTGCACCTTTACATTTCTGTATAAATTGGACAAATAAAGGGATAAGTACAAATATCCTTAAACTAATACTCGAAATTCAAGTATTACAAAATATAAAAAATAGTTCTATGTTTAAAGGTGCACTGTGTAACTTTTCTGGTGATGGGTCCGCTCATATTTTTGTCTCCATGATGATGTAATTGCTTTGCTTGGAATGTTTCACAGTATGGTATTAAACTTAACTATGTCCATGGAAATAAGCACAAGATACCAGTCAGTTCTGTGGAGAGGATGGCGTGCTGACTGTACGTGTGCATGTTCTTTAAGCAGCAAAAACACATAATTGAATGAGTGAGAGGTGGATAGGTTTAATGCCACACTGTGAAACATTTCAGACAAAGTAATACCATCTCTACGGAGACAAGCAGGTCACGGACCCTCGAAAAGTCACACAATGCACCTTTAATGTTTCTCTTCCGCATTTTATTCTCAATAATTTATTCAAACTATAAATACAAAGACGCTTTTTTTTTAAACAGAGAATAAACCACTCAAGAGGAATGAATAATTCAAAAATGAAAATTAAGCTTTGTTTTAATCTGACAAACCAAAACATCAAAGTCACATTAGCATTTTCCAAGCACCCATCACAGGAGCTGTTTTGTCTCACAGGGTGCTCCACGAACAGTTTTCAGCGCAAATATGGAGATTTTATATTTTTAAATGTTTTTGCTATAGATTTTTTCCTCTTTATGAATAAAACATGGTTACATCGCCTACCGTGTCATGCGCACAAACTGGAGTGTGCTAATTTCAGCGTCGCAGATTTCAAAGCGCAAAAAAATAAAAAAACAAGATAAACAAGAAGCTTTTTGACGTCCATGTATTCGGATGGATGCATCTGACTCACCCTTGTCTTCAACTAAATTCATTCAGAGCCAATTTGACATGTTTATTTTCTGTAATCCTCATTTAAATCGTCATAGCGACCTGAAAATATTTAGCACACGCTGAAATAACACTGCAATGCAAGACAAACTGAAAGTCTTTAAGTTCATCAAGTGTTGTGAATGGCATTTTGAAACTGCACTAGGTATACACGTTTAATTTGGTGCTGGTGGGGGGTTCACAGTTCTCAGTCTCTTTCTCAGAACACTTAACTCAGCTCTCGTTCAGAAACATTTATTATCAGTGGATTCACCTGGTTTGTTCGATACCAGGCCTGTTCACACGTGCTGAAGGACTTTGGCCCAAACTCTGTCACTTCCATAGAAACTCAAACAGAAAAAAAAATACAATTTGTACAAACGTAAAATCTAACAAGGAAGTAGCAAAGAATTTCCTACATGAAACAAAAACACATCCATACAGGTAATGTATTCCAAAAGCAGAGTTGATTTACGTAAAATACAGTAAAATCCAGTCCACAAACTGATAATGTGTATGGTTTTTTTTTTACAACATTTCTAATATATTGACAAAAAAAAAAGCTTCCAATCCCAAATTCAGATGTATAAAATATAGACCCAGTTTGCAAATTGCTTTGAACTGCTGATTTTCTTTGGCCCCCCCAGAGAAGGACTAAAACTTCTGAATAAAAGAGCGGAGAAAAGCACCACAGTGTGAGAGTTTCGATGGTAAAACTTGCTTTCGGGGGGACGATTTATCACTTTTAAATGTAAAACAGTATTTTGCTGAGAAACATTTTGGAAAACTGTAACACCGTTGGGGATTTTGTGTGAACAGTTTTCAGTGCAGAAATGTATCAAAGCTGTAATACAAAAAAGTAGATTTCTTTGTGAGAAAAAAAAACAACATACTAATTTTTTTATTGAATTCAAGTGACACTACTGAAAAAGTCTCTAAATGAGCTGGATAATGGACCTCAATGGCTGTGGGGGACAACTCAAACCCAAAGAGAGTCAGGGGTCACCGTAATTGCACCTGGCCTATATGTGGTTATAGAGTAACAACATAACAAGAATCCTGATACATGGACAGCTATTTTTAATATCCAAAACATGCAGGCCTATGCAATGGCCTCGTAGACTATATTTAAATACGTTTAACATATGAACTATTTATAAACCCCCTCTTGCGGTCTAACACTAAATAGCTGCCCTACATTTCGCTGAAAGAATCTATATGGGGCTTTTTGTGTGACGTAACCCTGTGCTGCACTTCCTCTGTTCGCCCTCCAGGTGGCAGTGTTGAGTCACAAATCCTCGCCGCGTCGTGTCCTTAAGTTTACCCGGCGCGCAAAGGCCTTGGCACCGCCTTTTGGTGTGAACTTGCTCCGCCGCCTGATCACTGAATTAACGATCCCTTCCCCGTCCCCTGCTCCTTGCGTGCCGTGCGTTTGGCACAGCTGCGTCCTGCCATACTTTCTCCTGCTTTCATAACGTGTTTACTGAAGCTACTGTCTGTCATCTTTCCATGTAATTAAGTCTAATAATAGGAGCGTGCGTGGCGTTGGGCACGTTTTACATTCACTCCAAGGTAACCTATAGTTTAATCATCATAGCTACTTTAATTAAAAAAAATATATATATAGTGTAGTGTGTACATTGTAAGTACTGCCACTGTTACTTACCCTAAGTTTTTACTAGGTTTTCCTATCACTCCACACAGGCTTACATCTATTGTGGAAAATGTATTTAGTTTTAGTCTTAAAGGGCCCATATTGCAGTATTTTCTGTACTATGTTATAATGTTGTTTCCTCCTCACAAACAGACCTGGAGTTGTGTTTTGTTTCATTCACACATGTTAAACACAAACCCTGCATATTTAGACTGAGTTCCCAAATAGAAAATGCTAAAAGGTATCTGAAAACTATCACTTCATGACATCACAAGGTGGAACAGAGCATTTTGAGCTTTGGAGCTGTACAAACTAATAATGTAGGATTACTTAAACGTGTGAATGAAACAAAACACAAATCCAGGTATGTTTTTGATGAGGAAACAACATTATAACATGACTTAAAGCTCAAAAGAGTCAATTTTATGGAACAGACGGCCCTTAATCTTTTATCTAGCATTATTTTTAGTCTCCAGTCATTCCTTTCATTCATCTATGTTTTTTTTTTTTTTTAAGCCTATTTGACAAACATATCACTACTTTTATGATAGTGTCATGAAAATGTAAAAATGTAGGCCTATGTAAATTACAGTGTTGTCATTTGATTTATTTTCTTATTTTGTTTAAGTCAACAAAAATATGAAATTGACTAAACTTTGATTAAAAAAAAAAATTACAAATAAAAATATTTTAGTGGATGAAACTGGTAGATTACTGCTATGGATATATTTTTTGCAGTACAGTTTGCCAAAAATAAAAAATAAAAGATACAATATATATACAAAACATAAACAAACATAATATAAATAAAATAAATAAGTCTGATATTTGATGCAGTGCTTGTGTCAAAGGCTTTAATGCTGATCTTGTTTTGGTCAAACTAAGCAGTCGGACCCCCCTCTGTTATGTTATCTAATAGCAGATAATCTCATGTCCATCTGTCCACTGAGGAGACTTGATCTAAAGCCAGTTTCACCAGCTGTTGGACATAACACATGGGCAGGGAAAATATCACTGTTTTCCTATTTACATTAGGAATATATTAAGTGCCACATGACAATATCTACTTAATGGTGGATTGTCTGGAATGTTTCACAGTATGGCATTAAACCTTTCTATCTTCATGGAGACCAAACCAGACCAAGTTACTGGTCAGATCTGTGGAGAGGCGACCCCGCTCACAGTCAGAATGCCTGTTTTTCTAGGTATTTTTGAGCTATAAAACCACCTGTCATGGAATAAATGTAAGGTAGAGCTGTTTAAAATCATACTGTGGAACATTTCAGTGACATATCCATAGAAACAAGCAGGTGATGGACTCCCAGTCAAAAAGTTACACAGTGAACCTTTAAGTAAAAGTATTAAAGCACCTGTTTAAAAATATACTTAGAGAGTTAAAAGTATTAGTATTTTGCTGAGATTTTTAGAACAATAAAATAATTAAATGTAGTGATTTTGATAAAGAATTTTGCTGATTTTGAGTGATTCTATAGATTTCTTAATTTTTCTAGCTGTTTTTGTGTATTTGGTTTGCTCAAAGTTGGGATTGAAACACAAATTAAATGTGCTTTAAAAAAAAGTCTCAGCCATTTCAAAGCACTTTTTACTTTTCAGTCCAGTTCAAAAATGTTGTGGAGTGGAAAGTACAGATACACGTCAAATGTAGTGAAATAAAAGTACAAAAAAACAAAAAAAATCACAGTAAAATTTACTTCAGTAAAGTACAGATAGCTCAAATTTGCACTTAAGTATTGTACTTTTACTTTTATAATTTATTTTCCACCACTGCCAATAATCAACTCTTTATAATAGATCCATAGAAAATATTAATACTGTGAGCAGATTAGCCTTTCCACAGATCTGACCTGTAACTTGGTCTGGTTTGGTCTCTAGAAAGGTTTAATACCATACTGTGGAACATTCCAGACAAACAATAAGATCTCTATGGAAAAAAAGCATTTGACGGACCCTCCACCAGAAAAGTTACACAATGCGCCTTTAAAATGTACTTCCTCATTTGTCAGGGTTAGTTTTTGTAGTCTTCAGCCGCTATGGAAACAACACAAATATGTAAAAACAGCCATTCATATTGATGAGAAAATTAGAACATGTATTATATAATTTCCAAACACTTTTTCAGTTGCTCGGGGTGATTGCTGCGTACTTACTCCCAGACTTTGCCAAGACATTGCCATTTTTGGTATGAATACAAAACTTTCTTTATTCTTTTGTTCTGTGCGGCCCACTCACTAATAATAAGCTGTTCAAAAGCTTATGCAAAAGACTGGGAGATTTAAAAAAAAAAAAAACACTTTAAGCTACGTGACATTGTTAATGGTCCGGAAAGAAGGAAATATTTTGTTCTTTTCACACTTTGCATAAATGTTTCAGCTCATAGCACAAAGTAAACAGCATCAACATGTGATTATGAACTTGAAAATCCTTTATTAAGTAAGTAACAATAGCACAACACTGGTAAAAGCAACTAATGCATTGTAGACGCTTTTCCACCTTCAGGGTACTCACACACACATTCATACACCAGTGTACACAGAGACTGGGGGCGAGGTGGGTTAAGTGTCTTGCCCGAGGACACAGCAACAACATTCATCTGTGGGAGCTGGAATCACACCGCCGACCGGTGGATCTGACCGCTCTACCAGTGACGTTTATGACGAGAGCGAGATTTGAACTGACAACTTTCGGATCGGCGGACAAACTTGTATTGATCACTAGTGACGGAAGAAGTACTCAGTTTTGTTAGTTGAGTAAAAGTACAGATACAGGGGCAAAAGATTACTCATGTAAAGTAAAAGTATCACATGGAACAATCTACTTCTTGATTCTTGTGAGCTTTAAGCCGTGTTTTAATGTTACCTCCTCAACAAAGAAGAACAAAGAAAAAAAAAACTTAGCAGAGCTTTTGTGTATTAGGATAATAACATTTTACCCACTTAAGCCAACCAGAAGAACATTAAAATGCACCAAAAATCAGGAAAAAGCTTCTGTTTTTTTCAGTCTGGTGTTGGTATTCAGTCTCTGCTGTATAAAAGAGGCTTGCTTCTTCTTAAGCACCATTTTGAGTACTTTTTCCGCATTCAAAAAACTGGCAAGAACATTTTCCAACACTCTGAAACAGATAGCCACCATTTCGGCCATAATTTTGTAGCTGTCTTCCATTTCTACATTACAACCTTGTGACATCACACCACCACTAAAAATGTCAGCCCAACATTTAATTCCCCATTATGGTAAACAGCACCTCTTGTGTAAGCAGACACTAACCTAATTACACTGTGAATATATTTTGGGTAAAGGTGAAGCGGACATTTAACAGATGTGGCCCGGGCCTGAGCGTCTCCAAAAACCTGCTGCAGATTAGGCTAATGAGACTGTTATCTGCACGACGGCGCCGAGAGAGCAGGCAGAGGAGCAAATGTAACGATTGGTATTCACAAAGGCACAAATGCACCCACCCAGGCCAAAGCACATGAATATTCACGGGAGACTGTTCCACCAGCACTCACTGTGATATGTGGCTGCTCTTCATTAGGCTAATTGTGTGCTCCACTGTGGACTTCACCGACGTCTAATTCAGAACTCAATGATCTAATACAAATACGCACGGCACCTTGGACACGATCAGCTCAGGAGACTGCCTTTACTCGCCGTGGACGTGCAGCGGAGATGAAATAATAATGACGATGTGTGGATTTGGACGGTCCCTCTGGAGATGCCCATACATTATTCTGCATGTGTTAATTCCGGCAACACTTCTCCATGGGTGATGTGTTTTGCCAGAAGACGCAGTTACAATATGCGCTGGTCAGAAACAGGACTCGGACTGATGACCGATGAGTTTGTGGGGTTGAGTTTCTTTATATCTTTATATGAACTCCATAAACATCCACTACTTTTTTTTTTTTTTTTCCATTGGAGGGTATGTTCCTAGTCTCCATGGAGATGTGAATGGTTTGGCTTGAACGTACCACAGTATGGCATTAAAGAACACACATTGTCCTTGTGTTTCCTATATAATTATAATATACGACACCCCTGGATCATTATGTTAATTTGGACTTTTTAAATATTCATCTAAAACATTTGTGAATTCCCCCAGTCGTCCAGGTACAATCCATAGCAAAGAGAAATTCGATTCTGTCAACAGGACAAAAGTTTTTTGATCAAACATAAACACGTTTCGTAGATCATCCAAGATGTTTCCTCAGGTCTGGTCAGATTATGCTAATACGACTCAAGCACAGTCCCCACTTAGTGCAGTTCAATGGGCCTAGCTAGCAACAGAAACTGTAAACAAGTCCCCATAATTTGTCCTCTGCATTTGACCCATCCTTCAATGCCGCTGAGCCACCTCATCAGCTCATCTCCCTGATCTTGTTGCTAATCTTGGTCGGGACTGCTGCAGCTGGAGAATTGTACCTATGGTGTTTTGTGTTGATGGGGGAATCCAGAGTGCCAAAAGGAAACCTACATAGACACAAAGAGACGCAAACTTCGCACAGAAAGACAATACGGGGATTGAATTATCGAATTAGGAACCTATTAGGTCAGATCTTTGGAGGCAACCCTGCTCACAGTAAGAATGCATGTTTTTCAATGCATTTTTAGCAACAAAACACCTGTAACTGATAAAATACTAAATTATTCACGTCACATTCCTGGCAGTTCCTTTAATATAGTACTATCAAATAATCAGAATCAGGAAGATGGTTGTGGGTACGATCCTTTGATGATATCAGTGTCTGTACTACCCTTTGCAATGAGAAAATCAAGCCAAAATTCACTATCTTACATAAGAGAAGAAAAATATATGTTTATTAAACGAATTCCCCATGGACACCACATAGCTATATAGACCGTGACCTCTGACCTTCTCCCAGTGCATTGTGGATCCATTTGTGTTTATGTACCGCCCATTCAGTTTACATAAGCCTGGTTATGAGTCGCAAACAGGAAATTGTAACTTGAAAAAAAGCTCTATTACGTGTCGTCTAGCCTTGCTCAGAACATCAGAAGCCATACACAAAATGCACACACTATAATGGCTATGGCGTTTCACATTATACTTTATAAACACTGCTGCACATATGAGATCCATGAGTAATTACCCAGAGTTCAATGCTTAATGTACATGTACCATTACTCAGATAGGTACTACATGCAGGGTTAGGTCCATGTTATGATAAAGATAGAAAGATGCACATATGATTGTTAGTGTGTGGGGTTCAGCAGGCAGCTCAGGCTCTCGTCAGCAGACAGTACATGTCAAAACAGGAGAGTGCGAGGGTAAATAATTGTAATAGATGCCTGCAATTTGGCTCCCGGGCTTTTTCCTTATACAACTTGCAGTGTAACAAATTGAATTCTTTGCCTTTTCAAAGTCTAGGCAAAAAAAACTAGAGATGTGTGAATCGAATCTAGGTATGGTATTGATACTGTTCTAAAAGAATTACAAAAATATAAATAAAAAAAAAACATTACAAATATAATTTTGCTGCATCATATAATTTTCAAATACAGGGACAGTATTTGACATAAACTGTAGAATTACTTTTACCCAGGAATACCCATAACATTACCCACCAACAAGATTACTGACATTTCAGTACAAGCTAAGGATACAAATGTTCCTGACAACTTTAAAGTGGAACTAAACACTACATCAACTGTTTTTTGCTACTAAACCATGTGGTGTTTTAATAGTATTGTCCACTGTTCTGGTTGTGTCTGGTGTCTTTTATGGCAATTCTATGCAAACTAGGTATATTTGCAGTTATAAACAGTCTAAAACTGTGTGTGTGCTGTCTTTAGGCCACTGCAATTTCAAGTACTATGTGACATCACACAGGACAAAGGCCAGGTGTTTCCAATTACAAACACCTGGCTGCAGAGGCGGAGTTTAAAGTATGGATATTTGTTAGACCCCTCCTCTCCCCTCACTTTAGTCCCCCAGGTACTACCCAAGTTAGCAGTTCTATTTGATAAGTACTAGTATATTTGCAGCTGAGATAATACTCGCACATTGCAGCTTCATTTGAACTTTTTGCCGTTTACTCTATTTACTACTCAAGTATACATTTGTGTTTGCACGGGATCCAGAATACACACTTCTCCAATACTTTCCAAAGATCTGAGTCTGGTCAATAGTGAATTTTTCAAGAGTTTAGATACGTGTGATTGACATATAACATTGCAGTTATTTGCACAATCAATGAACAAAGCCCTAAACTAATCTGAGGTGAGAGAAATTTTAATTCAAATTTCATTCAAATCTCTTCTTTTTTTTGTAGTTTTGTGTGGGGGTTTTTTGAGTCTGGAGTGAGGGGAGGGTGTAGGAGGGTATTTTGTTTTGCCCTTTTTTATTTATTTCAAAATTGGAAAAATAAATAAAAATAAAATAAATTAGACTGGAGTGAGTCCTGACTCAACTGATACCCCTCTGTTTCAAAAATTCACAGGGATAACATTTTTATAACTCTCCTTTTCCTCTTCTCCTTCCTCTTCCTCCTCCCTCAGCTCTGCGTACACAGTGCTCAGTGAAGTATGACTAAAATCATCATTATTTCACGAGTCATCAGCACTGCAGTTAAAAGTAGCACATGCCTTCGCCCCGGCTGGTCTCGGGTTGTCTCTCAAACCTCCAAGAAGCAGAAGTAATTGCACGGATGATGGAGGAGAAGGATCTGAAGACCTCTGGCAGGAGAGAGGAGCACAGAGATGGCCTGGCCCAACCCGACGCTGTGAATTATAGATGAAACATGGAACGCGCATGTTGCTGGAGATGATACAATGGAATGGAGTGAGGAGAGAAAGAGAGAGTTGAGATAAAGCAGAGAAAAGAATGGATATGAAGGATGGAGACTTTCTGTTTCCATGAATATGTCGGTTGCCTGGAAAGTACAGAATGATATCTCCAGAATTACTAGTATATCTCTGGGCTTGCCTGGCAACCAAATCAGTTTATTTAAATGGCTATGTTGACATGCACACCAAAATCTGATTTTAATCTGATTTCAAGACCTGCAGTCAGTTGTAGTTGTAGTTTTGAATAAAATTGAATTCTGATATCGTGGACAAAAGTTGATGTTTCACCACTTATCCAAGAGGCTTCTGCAGCTGTCTTAGAGGTACATTATGTAACTTTTTGGTTGGGGGTCCGTCATCTGCCTGTTTCTATGGTTATATAATGTTCCACAGTATGACATTAAACAGCTCGACCTTCCATTTATTCAATTACAGGTGGTTTTATTGTTTAAAACTACCTAGGAAAACAAGGATTCTGACTGTGAGCTGGGTTGCTTCTCCACAGATCTGACCTGTAGCTTGGTCTGGTTTGGTCTTCATGAAGATAGAAAGGTTTAATGCCCTACTGTGAAATATTCCAGACAAAGCACTAACGTCTTCACGGAGAAAAGCAATTCACCAATGTACTGCTCGTCATTCTTCACTACATTGAATGGGGCAGACATTTTGTTTTTGGCTCATGGTTCTGTCCTTCCGATTAATAATTTTTTGTCTTTAAGTCTTGGTGGGTTTTCACATAGATGGCCTTAAGGTCTTAGGGATAACCAACCTATCCACAGGACTGAAAAAATGTGTCCAGTTGACTGAATAGAATTTTCTTTTGTTATTCCTCACTTGCCTGCCTTTTGAACATACTAATTATTCACAGTGAGTTTACAATCACTTTTCAAAACCAGACCAGAGCGGGGTGTTGCCATGACGGTCACATTAACAACACATGCTAACTAGGGATGCAACAATATCCAAATCTCTCGGTACGATATTTATTGCTAACAAAACTGTGAATATGCTACTGACAAGACTTCTGTTCTGTCATAAACCAAACACTTAAGATTTAAAAGTGCTTAGAACAGTCATTTCTTCATCTAATCAGCACTAAAACAGAGAAAAGAAAAGAATCACGGTCTGCGTAGTTATTGTGATGGCCCGCGATATTATTGTAAGACTTTTGACGATACGATATCCAAGTATTTCAGTTATTGTTACATCCCTAATGCTAACGCGGACTTCCTTATTATTGTACAATAAAGCACTTTATAATTACATTCAGACAGCTCACAGCGGACATATTTTGACCTGTATTGGGGCAAGATAAATTTTGCTCAAATACTTGCAAAAAATCAGGTAAAGGGTCTCAAGGAGCTTTTCGGGGACACCAGCTATTTAAGGAATCTTTTCTTCTTGGCTTTGATTCTGTAAGTTTAATGCTGCTGTAATTTTAAGCCTAAAGTGGGAAAAAGTGCCTCAAAATTAATGAAAGACTGGAATAGTTTGAGAAGTTTGAGAACCACTGTACTAGAACTTTTATACTTTACACACATTTACACCATAGACTGTATAAAGAACTGAAATAAGAGAGTGTGACGTCACCCATAACGTTCGGCTCCAGTCAAATGAAGCTCGCTGAGGCTAGCAGTTATAGGAGCGAATTTGGAGCCAGTTCCATATTAGTTCCATATGATTTATTGACAAAATAGCAAAATAAAAATGCCACGATCGTGTAGAGCGGGTTAATACAAACATTTTAAGACCAAAATGATGAGGCTCACAGCAGCAGTTACAGTGAGATGTACATTTTTTAATGTAAAGTCAATTGGAAAAGTTGATGGAGCCGAAAGCGCCCCCATGAACACTTCCTATTTATATATACAGTCTATGATTTACACCTGCCTTAGTACGATTGTTATTATCTGTTATAGGTTTCCACACCTGCGGGCTTATATAGTATTGTTGTGTAACTTTTCTGGTGGAGGGTCCGTCACCTACTTGTTTCTATGGATATATCATTGCTTTGTCTGGAATGTTCCATAGTACGACATTAAGCAGCTCTACCTTACATTTATTCAATTACAGCTCAAAAATATCTAGAAAACCAAGCATTCTGACTGTGAGCGGGGTCGCCTCTCCCTAGACCTGACCTGTAACTTGGTCTGGTTTGGTCTCCATGAAGATAGAAAGGTTTAATGCCACACTGTGAAATATTCCAAACAAAGCAATAACATCTCCAAGCGTTTGTCAGATCCTCCAGCAGAAAAGTTACACAGTGCACCTTTAAAGACATCCTTCATAACTGCATGTATGTGCAGGAGTAGGCTCGGGAACATTGTCTGGGCCTGAATCCTAATGGCAGATTAAGACGCACCCGCTCTAAGTGAGGCTAATAGACCCTGCTAATAGAGCCCTTTGGATAAACAAGCTTCTCATTAGCGCGATAATCAGCCAGGTAACAAAGCCTTGTTTTTGGAGGACTATCACAAATGAACCAGGATACGGGACACATTTAAGCAAAAATAAACAGACCAAAAGCCATGTGAGGAGCTAAAGGAGACTTTTTATAATATTATTATTATTATTATTATTATTATTATCATTATTGAATAAAAACATAGAAAAACATGCATCCTTACTCTGAGCGGGCTTGCATCTCCACAAACCTGACTTTAATTTGGCATAGAGGACAGCCTACTTGTTTCCATGGAATTGTTGTTCCTTTGGCTATAATATTCCACAGTATGGCATAAAATGTACAGTATCTATCGCCGTGGAGAGTGTTCCTAAGTATGTAATTTCTATGTAATTATGCAGGTGGTGTGCCCCAGAAAGCTACATACTGTGCCTTTGCAATATTTGGAAGATAAACAAATATAAAATCCATAAAGAATGACCACAATTAAATTTGTTATGAATATAAATTAATGAAGCATAAAAAGAAAGATGATTTTACCTTTTGTTGCTTTTCTCCATTTGAACTGCAGCCTTCTCTGTTCGAACACATCCCACGGTGACTGGTAATTGCTGCTAATTGCTTCTCATTGTGTTGGCTTTTAATGCACTCAGCTACATCAGAGCTCGAGTAAAACAAACTCTGTGAAAGTGGACTCATTTTTTTTGAGGTTTTTGAGCACCAATTTAAAATAAGGCGGGGCCCAGCTGGGCGCAGCGCAAAGCAGCGACATGGGGCTATCCTCCTGTGGACCCACCACCCACAGGAGGATTCATGGGGGGGGCTAAGCTCGTGCAGGAGGTTGAGCATTACCGACTAGATATACTTGGCTCACCTCCACGCACAGTCCATTGTTCTACTGGGGGACTTCATGTGAGCAACGACAGTGACACCTGGAGAGGGGTGATTGGGAGGAACGGCCTCCCTGATCTGAACCCGAGGGGTGTCCTGTTATTGGACTTCTGTGCTAGCCACGGTTTGTCCATAACGAACACCATGTTCGAGCACAAGGGTGTCCATCAGTGCACGTGGCACCAGGACACCCTAGGCCGGAGGTCGATGATCGACTTTGTTGTCATGTCATCTGACCTCCGGCCACATGTCTTGGTGAAGAGAGGGGCAGAGCTGTCAACTGATCACCACCGATCATGAGTTAGGTCTGCTGGTGGAGGAGGAAGCCAGACCTGGCAGACCCTGGCAGTGTATAGTGAAGGTCTGTTGGAAACGTCTGACAAAGCCCTCTGTCAGGGGGACCTTCAACTCACACTTCCGGGAGAACTTCTCCCAGATTCCGGGGGAGGCTGGGGACATGGAGTCCGAGTGGGCTTTGTTCTCGGCCTCTATCGTCGATGCGGCCGCTCGTAGCTCTGGTTGTAAGGTCTGTGGTGCCTGTCGCAGCAACAATCCCCGAACCCGGCGGTGGACACCGGAAGTAAGGGATGCCGTCAGGCTAAAGAAAGAGTCTTATAGGGCCTTGTTGACTCGTGGGACTCCTGAGGCAGCTGACAGGTACTGCCGGGCCAAGCATGCTGTAGCCCGAGCGGTCGCAGAGGCAAAAACTTGGGGTTGGGAGGAGTTCAGAGAGGCCATGGAGGAGGACTATCAGATGGCCTCAAAGAAATTCTGGCAAACCATCCAACGCTTCAGGAGGGGGAAGCAGCGCTTCACCAACACTGTTTACAGTGCGGGTGGAGAGCTGTTGACCTCGACTGGGGATGTTGTCGGATGGCGGAAGGAATACTTTGAGGATCTCCTCAATCCCACCATCACGTCTTCAGAGGAGGAAGCAGAGGCTGGGGACTCGGAGGTGGACTTGTCCATCACCCTGGCTGAAGTCACTGAGGTGGTTGGCAAGCTCCTCAGTGGCAAGGCTCCGGGGGGTGGATGAGATCCGTCCTAATTATCTTATGTCTCTGGATGTTATGGGGCTGTCTTGGCTGACACGTCTCTGCAACATCACGTGGCAGTCGGGGACAGTACCTCTAGACTGGCAGACCAGGGTGGTGGTCCCTCTGTTTAAGAAGGGGGACCGGAAGGTGTGTTCCAACTACAGGGGAATCACACTTCTCAGCCTCGCTGGTAATGTCTATTCCAGGGTACTGGAAGGAGCAGTGTGGTTTCCGTCCCGGCTGCGGAACACTGGACCAGCTCTATAGTCTCCTTTGGGTGCTTGAAGGTTCATGGGAGTTTACCCAACCAGTCCACATGTGCTTTGTGGATCTGGAGAAGGCATTCGACCGTGTCCCTCATGGGGTCCTGTGAGGAGTGCTCTGGGAGTATGGTCTGGGGCTCTTTGCTAAGGGCTGTCCAGTCCCTGTATGATGCATTGCCGGTAGTAAGTCGGACCTGTTTCCGGTGCATGTTGAACTCCACCAGGGCTGCCCTTTGTCACCGGTTCTGTTTATTGTATATATGGACAGAATTTCTAGGCGCAGTCAGGGGCCAGAAGGGATCCGGTTTGGGGACCACAGGATCTCATCTCTGCTGTTTGCAGATGATGTTGTCCTGATGGCTTCATCGGACCGGGACCACCAACATGCACTGGGGCAGTTTGCAACCAAGTGTGATGAGGCTGGGATGAATATCAGCTCCTCCAAATCCGAGGCCATGGTTCTTGACTGGAAAAAGGTGGCTTGCCCTCTCCGGGTGGGTGGAGAGTCCTTGCCTCAAGTGGAGGTGTTCAAGTATCTCGGGGTCTTGTTCATGAGTGAGGGGAGGATGGAGCGTGAGATTGACAGGTGGATCGGTGCAGCAGTGGCAGTGATGTGGTTGCTGTACCGTACCATTGTGGTGAAGAGGGAGCTGAGCCAAAAGGCAAAGCTCTCAATTTATCGTCAATCTATGTTCCTACCCTCACGTATGGTCATGAGTTTTAGGTAATGACTGAAAGGACAAGATTTTGGATACAAGCAGCTGAAATGAGTTTCCGCCGCAGAGTGGCTGGGCGCTCCCTTACCTTATATTGGGTGAGGAGCTCAGTCACACGGGATGAGCTCAGAGTAGAGCCACTGCTCCTCCACGTCGAGAGGAGCCAGCTGAGGTGGCTCGGGCATCTGTTCCGGATGCCTCTTGGGATGCCTCCCTCCCTCCACCGGGAGGAGGCCCCGGGGAAGACCCAGGACACGCTGGAGGGACTATGTCTCTCGGCTGGCCTGGGAACGCCTTAGGGTCCCTCCGGAGGAGCTGGAGGAAGTGTCTGGGGTGAAGGAAGTCTGGGAGTCCCTGCTTAGACTGTTGCCCCAGCGACCTGGCCCCAGATAAGCAGAAGAATATGGATGGATGAATGGAATTTAAAATAAGGTTCTGTAGTAAAGTATAAGGCCTTTAAAAGCACATTCATTTGTTTTTAAGCACTTGTAAAGCAGTAACTATCATTTGTATACTGCAAAAAATCATATCTAAGTAAATTCAAATTAAGATTATCCTGATTTGAGTAGAATTCACTTGGCAAGTAAAATTATCTACCAGTAGAAAAACATTAGATTTTGTTTCTTATTTTAAGTACAAAGAGAGTGTTTTTCTTATCTTCAGTGTAACTAGGTCTAGTTTCCTATTTATTTACTTGGCCTCATATAAAGTCACTGTATCACTCTCTTTTTGCGTTTCTATCAGAAAAACTCGACTAGTGAACACTAAAGTGTGTTTTTGTGTTCTGGTGTCCCTCAGACTGCTATGGTCCTGCACCTGTTGATGTTCTGAACTAGCTCAAAATGAGAGAAGCTGTGTTTGAGGTGAGGCGATTCCTCGATTCTCCCTGAGAGCTTTTAGTAGGTCACACACACTGTTCAGTATCATGTCTGTTTGAAATGAATGTTCAGCTGTCTCTGTCTGAGTTTTCAGACTCTTTGTCTGAGCAGACAGAAGACTGTCCCTGCTTGCTCCAGCCCAGCCCTGTGGTACTGGTGATTGTCCCAGAGGTCTTCCACAGCCTGTGGCAGCCAACGGCTGAGGCAAGCTTGTTCTTGTGAGCTTCAGTCATGTTATAATGTTGTTACCTCAACAAAAACATACCTGAAGATGTATTTTGTTTCATTCACACATGTTTGATTAACTGTCTGTCTATTAGTCTGTCTACATCAAAACCCAAAATGCTTGTGATGTCATGTGCATGTAGTTTTCAAGTTAACAGCTACCCTTAACTTTTAGTTCAGTAAAGATTAGCATGTTTTCCGTTTGAGAGAAGAACTCATCTTAAATTGAAGGGTTTGTGTGTTAAACGTGTGAATGAAACAAAACACAACTCCAGGTCTGTTTTTGATGAGGTTTCAACATTATAACATGGCTTAAAGCTCACAAGAGTGAATTTTGTGTAATTTAGGGCCTTTAACACAAAAAAACTGTTTCTTGGTCATACTTCAGAAAAAAGATTCAAGACTGTTCACAGTATCAGTATCTGCTCAGTAAAGTATAGATGTAAAGATTTGGTAATATATTTATTGACAACCCTAGAATGAATCATTTAATATAAAGTGCTTTGATTTTCCAACACATTATAAAACTTCAGAAAGACATGTTTATTTATGCACATCAGATTTAGTCCCTTTACGCTGCTGCTGGCTAGTTTTTCTGCGGGCAAAGCTGTTGCCATGGTTACCTGCTGTGTTGCGACCTTTTGGGGTCAAGCTATCAGGTGCTAAGTGCGGGGTATAGAAGAAACGGCTTAGTACAAGCTCACATAATGGACCACAACAGGCTCAGAGCTGCCGAGGTGATCTTACACATTCAAATTAGCACAACTCCTTGCTACGAGCTCTAGCCATAAGTGTACAAGGCATGACCTGATACATTATGAAGTGCAATGCAGCTCATTTAAAGCAGATCTATTATGCAAAATGGACTTTTTAGAGCTTTTAACCATCTTATAGTTGTTTGCCCTCACTATTTACTGGTGAGGGCAAACAACAATCTGTAATTGCTTATTTTCAAGATGCCATATTGTCGATCAATCCCCATTTTCACCACCACCAGAATACGTCCATTGCTCTGTACTTACTTAAATCTCCAATTTTACTTTGTTAATCAGTGATATACATAGGATTCGGCAGCATCGCATAGTCCTTTTGGTACAAATGACAAAAAGAAAATTTGTTACTGTAATTTACAATTACTGCATCATTCAGAAATGCAAACTCTTTGTTGTGATAATGTTGATGTACAGCTCCCATTGGATTTTTTCTAACACAGAAGTCAGCGGACTTGTTTCTTTTATTATGTCGTTTTAGATTAATTAAAACGTAACATAATGATGCACGGATGTCATAGAATATAAATATAGCAGACACAAGCACAATATGTCTTCTTTAAAGGTACACTGAAATTATCCAAATGATTCTAGTGAAGGTATATAGAGTTTAAAAACACATGGAGCACTTCCTGTATTACCACATGACATGACATCACAAGGTGGAACAGAGGGTTGTCCTTTCAAGAGAAGAAGTCAGCTTAAATATGCAGGGTTTGTGTGTTAAACATTTGTGAATGAAACAAAACACAACTCCAGGTCTGTTTGCGATGAGGAAACAACATTATAGCATAGAACAGAAATTATGGGCCCTTTTAACGTAATAATTAGAAATGTTCTAACCATTTGGGGCCTTATGTGTGCATTTACCATGTTCTTTCTGAGTTGTTTACCTTTCGACCTGGAGCTGAACCTGTACAAATCATATATGAACTTCCCTGCAGCATTCCCTGCTGTTCTGCCCATTCTACCACACTGCTCTTCACCATCATAACACCTGATAATTACAGCTTTTTGCGAACACACAGGATCTGCCGGAAGTCTTCAAAAAGTGCATTTTAACTAATGTGTTCTCAATACTTTTAGCAAACCAGGAGGCCAAATGAATGGTGTGGGCTGAGAGACACACAAGATTTATTCACAGGGTTGGATAAGTAGAGTGTTGTCATGGTTACACTGCCATGTTTCTGTAGGTAATCCAACCATTATGTTGTACCTATGGGACTAATGAAAGGCAAATATAATTTCATGCATCTGCTATGCTCAATGTTATGTTAATTAGAGGCATATAAATTTAGTGTCAGATGTCTTCCCTGACACAGTTTGTTCAGGGTAGAGGTCTCCACTAAAAGTGTGTGCCCTGCCATTGTTCTCTTTTGCATTTCTATTGCTCTATAGTAACTTGGATGAGTCCTTGCCTCAAGTGGAGGAGTTCAAGTATCTCGGGGTCTTGTTCACGAGTGAGGGAAGGATGGAGCGTGAGATTGACAGGAGGATCGGTGCAGCGTTTGCAGTGATGCGGTCGCTGTGTCAGATCGTTGTGGTGAAGAAGGAGCTGAGCTTTGGGTAATGACCGAAAGGACAAGATCGTGGATACAAGCGGTTGAAATCAGTGTCGTCCCGCAGGGTGGGTGGGCGCTCCCTTAGACCTTCATGTTCATGTCCCAACAGGAGGAGGCCCCAGGGAAGATACACTGGAGGAACTATGTCTCTTAGTTGGCCTGCCCTAGGAACACCTTGGGGTCCCACTGGAGGAGCTGGAGAAAGTGCCTGGGGAGAGGGAAGTCTGAGAGCCCCTGCTTAGACAGCTGTCTCTGTGAGCCGGCCCCAGATAAGTGGAAGAAGATGGTTGGACCTTATAATGATATACTTTAATTAGCCTCAATAAAGCATGAACAAAGACTTCATTCATAATGAACAAATAGCTTATTAATAAAGTTTCAGGCTTTGTATATACTTAATATGGAAGCCGTCAATGAGTTACCCACCTTTGATCATTCTTAATTAACTAATTGTATTAAATTGTCATGAAAGTCTTTGTCCATATGTTAAGGCTTAATAAGATGTAGATATTATGAAGTGGTAACCCTTTTATGTTGCATATAAACAGTAATTCTTGCAGCAGACTCATCCTTTAAATGGTGCCAATATTCAACATGAAGTTATCACCAAGGATCTCTATCAGAGGAGCGTGCAAACATACCCACATACAGTGTAAATACAAGCTGCTGTTGACATTGTAACAACTGTGCAAGTCCTTTCATATCAGCGAGTCCTGCTTTACCTGTTTGCGCCGTGCTTTGTCAAGATATTTTACATATTATAACAGCATTTTGTTTGGTTCATACCTCCATGTGGCCTGTGCTTTCTCAATATCCCCAAATATAGTTGAGAGTTAGTGGTGTTTCTGGACAAATATCAAGAGCTTGGAATAGTTTAGCTTAATAAGGTTTTGAGTGAGTGGAGGAGGTATCAAATCAGGAATTAGAAAATTGTTTGAATTTTGGAAGTCAATTAGAATTGAGTATGCAATTTAAATTTTTCTGGTGTGGGGTATGTCAACTTCTCTGATGCATGATCTGCCATCTTCTCGTTTCCATGATATTGTGGTTTTGTCTGAAATGTTGTGTGGTATTACACATCAGACATGCATTTATTCGATTACAGGTGTTTTTTAGTGAGAAAAGAACTTGCAGTGTAGATACCTATTAGACCAATCACACTGTTCCTCATATGTCTAGACCCTGGCCCTCATCTCCCCTCACTCTCCCCTTTAGTCCGCCAGGTTTTGCCCAAGTTACCTGCTCTATATGAAATGTGGCTGTGGCAGAGTTTAGGTGTTTAGATTACCTGACCAGCCAGTCCCTTCTACATTCAGTTTGACTCCTGGGGGGAATGAAACTGGACCAAAGAGGGTGAGAATCCTCCGTCCTAACTAAGCACAGGTCCTAATTTGTAGCACGTCTCTCAAATGCAGAAATTCTAGTAAAATTCAGAACAAAATATATAATGTCTTACACCTGAGATAATTAATAGTTTGGTATTTTGATTGTTGATTCCGAGAAAATCCACTCTGTTTCTCAGTCCTTTATGTTGTTTTTTTTCCCCTTTTTTATGTGTAAGCAGCCAAGTTTGTTTTTGACACGGACAGAGCTCTCTGATTGGTTAATCACCTTGTCAATCACACCCTCTGAAATTGGGGAGCCAGGATGAGGCAATTTTTTGTAAAGTTTTATCAAAGTGTGTGGTTCTGGCCGGTCAGGTAAGTGTTAGATCCACTTTAATGTCATAGTGTGGAACATTCCAGACAAAACAATAACATGTCCACCATGGAGACAAGCAGGTGACGAGCCCTCCACCCGAAGTGCACCTTTAAGTAACGCAAATTCTGAGAAATTTCCACGACACCGCACAACTCTGAATGTACGATGGAATGTCTTCAAATGCTGCTACATGTTTATATACTTTTTATGTGTTGTTCTGTCTTCATTAAAAATATATATATATATATCCTTTCAAGATATCATGAATTCAGAATCAGAATCAGAAAAGCTTTTATTGCCATTGTCAGTGAACACAATTCACAGACTAGGAACTTGCTAATACTAACTTTACTTTTCATTTTCAGGAGTGGAACGAAGTAGTAAAGTACTGTACTTACATAAAACACTGAGTAAAAACACTGAAGTATCTGTATTAAGTACATTTTAAAGTGGGTACTTTTTACTTTTACTTCACTAATTAGAGAGCATGTATCTGTACTTTCTGCAGCACTACATTTCTGAACAGGACTGAAAAGTACAAGTATTTTTTTATTATTGTTTGTGACCTTTGTGTTCATAGTCTGAGTAAATAAAAATATACAAGTACAAACAGCTACAAATAAACAACTGATTGAGCTGTTTCTATTGAACAAAAATCAGCATAAATCTTTATCAACATCTCTACATTTGTTATTAGTTCTCAAAAATCAGCACGAAATACTCCAGTATGTAATGGTTTTATTTAAGTATCAACATTGGGTATTTCTTCCGCAACTGTTCATTTGTATTTATTTATACATTTGAGTTCATTTTTCATCTTTAAAGGGTAAAATTCGATGTAATTTGGTAATCCGATCCCCCAGCTGTTTGAAAATGGTGTTAAATGGGCTTTTAGGTCAAGAAAACAAGAGCATTAGGATCGTATTACCAGCGCTTTAAGCTAAAAGAGCATAGCGTGTTAGTGTGACATACGATTTCATTGGTTTTACTCAAGGCTGCTTATATGGAGCGACTGCAAACACCAGTCTCATTTTCACATACACACTACATCTGCAGTCTATATCAGAGGCAGGGAGAGTTGCCAAAAATAGTACTTAAGTAAGAGGACGGTTACTTCAGTATAAAAGTACAAAGTAGTGGTTCAGGTATTTGGGGGAACTACTAAGTGAGAGTAACTAAAATAGTGGCATAACGTCTGATTTATCATTTTGAAGGTGGATTGTGTAACTTTTCTGGTGGAGGGTCCGTGGAGATGCTTTGTCGGAAATGTTTCACAATATGGTGTTAGAACGTTCTATCATCATGGAGACCAAACCAGACCAAGTTACAGGTCAGATCTATGGAGAGGCGACACAGCTTACAGTCAGAATGCCTGTTTTTTGTTGTTGTTGTTATTGTTGTTTTTGATATTTTTGAGCTATGAAACCACCTGTAATTGAATAGATGTAAGGTAGAGCTGTTTAATGTCATACTGTGGAACATTCTAGGCAAAGCAATGGCATATCCATAGAAACAAGCAGGTGACGAACCCCCCACCAGAAAAGTTGCATAGTGCACCTTTAAGATAATGTTAATTGGCGTCACAAAATCAGGTATTATCAAAGATCACAAAAATGAGAAAAAACTAAGTCATATCTGAAGGAGCAGTGCAAGAAACACAAATGTTCGAATAGTAGTGTTACTTTATTACTCAAGTACAAGTAAAGTATACTGCTAGAAAAATATTCTGAAAAGTATGTCTTTAAAGGGCGTATATTACATTATTTTCTGGTCTATGTTATAATGTTGTTTCATCATCGCAAACACACCTGGAGTTCTGTTTTGTTTCTTTCACAACTCACAACTCTGGGTATGTTTTTGAGGAGGCTACAACATTATAGCTCACAAGAGTCAATTTTGTGTAATATAGAACCTTTAAAAAGTTACTCAAGTATGCTAAATGTAACTGAGTACCCACCTCTGGTCTATTATACTACTATAACTCACAAAACACAGTATAAGTTGCATATCATTTTAAAAATTCATTATTAAAAGAGGATGACTTATACTTCATCAGGAAAAAGCAGATTTGAATTTCATGCATGATGCCTATTCAAAGTATGCAAATAGTTTTGAGCTCAGACTATACGACAAGAGACTAAGAGAGATAAATGTAAAAAAAAAGAAAATATGTATTGTGATTTTAATTTTATAAGTAGCGTTCGCGTTGTAGAATTCATGATTTCAGATGGAGGGCAGGAGCCAATGTCAACTTTTGGTTAACAAAGGTTTAAAGGTTCTATATTACGCGATTTTCTAAGCTATGTTATAATGTCGTTTCCTCATCAAAAACTTACCTTGTGATGTCATGTGGTAATACAGGAAGTGCACCACTGTGTTTTTAAACTTCATTCACCTTCACTATAATCATTTGGGTGATTGCAGCCCTGGAATTGCCAATCTCTGCTCAACAAAAGGTAAAACGTAGCTGTTAAGTTGAAAACTACCACTTCATGTTCATGACATCACAAGGTGGAGCAGAGCATTTTGAGCTTTGGAGATGTAGACAGACTAACAATAAAGGGTTACTCAAACATGTGTGAATGAAACAAAACACAACTCCGGGTATGTTTTTGAGGAGGTACCAGCATTCTAATATGGCTTAACATGGATTACTTTCTGAAGCTATTGTGAAATTAAAACAAGGAGTTCACTTTTGTTTATTTTTGTTGACAGATAATCTATGATAGCACGCTGAGGATGATAATATAATAGCTAGTAAAAGCAAAAAATATAAACACTACATTTTTAATCACTTTTTTCTCTGAATATAGAACAACTGATATGATAGGCCTTTATATTTCAATGGACAGGTTGTACCAAGAGATTGTGTATAGCATGGCCGAGATTTGAACCCACAACCTCTTTGCAAAAGGTACAAGCACCAATCACTCCTCCACTTCCTCCACCACTAATTGAAAATGTCCTAAAACAGCTTCCGTTGTCTCCGTTCCACTTGACTTGCTGCCTTTTGTCGTGTCTCTTCTGAAGTCTCTTTCCTACAGGCATCTTTGTAATTGAACGTTGAAACCAAAATGATCATTATCTTTTATGTGTTTACCTGTCTGTCACCATTACAGCTCCATCTCAGCCTCACATCACATTCAGAGCTGGTGGGAGGCATTTGTGCATGCTCACGTTTTCATTGAATCACAAATAACTGGTTAGAAACAAACAAAACAAGTGCTGCCTGCTGCCATCACAAATCACCTAAGAGCTCGATTTTTGTTTTGTCTTGTTCAAAGTGTTATACAGAAGCCTAGAGTGAACTAAGAATGAAGTAAGGGCACTTTAAAACTAAGTATATTCTAGTAAAAAGTACAGATTTACACCTTTTATTCAAGAGTTTACCTGATTTTTACTGTCTTAACCCTTGTGTGGTGCTGGAGACATTTATGAACCAAAAAGTAACATCGCACCACAGAACACAGCAGAAAAAAATCGGGCCAGTATTTTATGACTTTTATCACTAAGGAAAATTTGAAAAAGAGTTATTAAGTTCTTGGTTTTTTTATAAAGATAATACAGCAGGAAATGGGACCTTGTCTTTACAAAGAACCTATGACGTTAATGTACAAAAGAAGACAAAAATGAATGTTTTTGGATGAAAAAGAGTAATTTTGTTTCTCTTATAAGTCAGCCATAAACTTGGTATAATTTTTGGTTTTATGGTTAGCCTGATATCAGACTAATAATAAATTTTGACCCTCTAAATATCATTGTATGTGTATGAGTAGATACATCTTTAGAACAGTATTTTCCACATGGTGAAGTGAAACACGGTGGATCAACAATTGCCAATCCTAGTGGCGACTTTGTGATGGATAAAATACAGATAATGCAAAGAGTCTGATCTGATCAAAGAGCTGGTTTTACTGTGAAATGAACCCAATTTAATCCCAAGATTCTTGTGTCAGTACGAGTACGTGGTTTGGAGATTTCAGACACTGGAGTATAAATTTGTTTTTTTGTTTTGCTTTGTTGTTTTTTTTACTGATGTATGTCTCATTTATATTCACATAATTAATACTGAAAGCCATTTTTATTTGTCTGAAAAATGATAAAATAAAATTGAAAATCATGAGTAGAAATATTATGAGGCTTTTTTATATCACCGATCCTTACATATTTATCCTGTGTTCATAGTGTACATGAGATCACTGAAGTTAAAACAAAGAGAGCGGGTGGCCGACTGGAGCCTTCCCCTGTTGGCTGTAGCAGTGTGTCGTGTGAAGAGTTACACAAGAGCACATTCAGACGTTTGTTCATGGAGAATGTAAACAGAAGCTGCTGCTGCTGCTGTGTGCTGGGGCCAGCCTCATTCTCCTGAACTCACTGACCATGTGTCCTGATAACACCCCGCAGTCTTTTACTAACAATTTTGGCCTTAAATTTAAAATAAATAACATGACAAAACTAGAGCCTTTCACAGACCCTGTAATGTATTTGGTAGTGTTTGGTATCCTGCGCTGAATCATGAATCCAACCCTCAATAAAAACAATTGTTAAAATAGACTCAACTTTTTGCCCCTTTATTTATCTTATCTTACTTTATCTACATTTCGATTTTACTCGTGCAGTTTAAATGCTTGCATCATCGACACTTCAAAGTTCTGCATTCTTATAAGTAATACAAGTAAACGATAATTCACCAGCTGGTATTATTGTTATTGCTCACTACTATAGTTTTTGCTTTCTCCAGACACGACTTCTGTTGCTCCCTTCTCTCTGGTACAGGAGAGTTATACTGAGCCCCAGACTCAGACTTGTGACTCATTTTCCAAGTCATTTCGGCATATGGGATTTGACTCAAGACTCTAAATGTCTTTAAATGTCTGTATGGTTTGGCCCCTCCCTATCTCTCTGAGCTTCTGTGTGTCCATGTTCCCAGTAGAACCTCGAGATCAGCAGACCAGATGATTTTAGATGTTCCAAGGTCCAGGCTAAAAACAAGAGGGGATGGGGTTTTCGCTGTAGCTGGGCTCAGACTCTGGAACAGTCTTCCTCTGGGTATTAGAACAGCCCAATCTGTAAATGTTTTTAAGTCTTTCTTGAAAACTCATTTGTATGCACCGGCTTTTAACACAAGCTGAGCGGGACATTTGTATTGTATTGTTTTACTGTATTTTTGCACTTGGCATTGCCTTAATAAACTTGACTCGACTTGACTAAAGACTGGTGACTTTGGACTTGATTCGTGAACCGAGGACTCGATCTTGATTAGTTACAGCTCTCAAGTCCTTACACTGCCGATCTCGGTTTATCTTCGTTTCTTCGCTCAAGCAGAAAACACTTTTGGAAAATTCAATTTCAGCCCTGGAACTGAATCTCTACTAACTAAAAGTAAAAGGTAGCTGTTAACTTCAAAACTACCACTCTGTTCCAAGGTGTTACAGAGCATTTTGAGCTTTGAGGATGTAGACACTGATAATAAAGGGTTACTCAAACATCTGTGAATGAAACAAAACACAACTCCAGGTATGTTTATGAGGAGGTAACAACATTATAACATGGCTTAAAGCTCACAAGAGTCAAGTAAATAAATGGCTACTCAACAGACGTCAGCACTTACTCTTGCCTGGGATCCAGAATACACGCTTCTTCAACGATCATCGGTGGATTTTAAATAGGCGTGACTGACAGACACAAAAAATAAAGGAAGAAAATATTACGGGGGGGCTGGAAAAACATTGCGTATTTCTGCAGAATCAGTAAGCAAAGCACTAAACTGTGTCAATGTGAGGTGACATACGTTTGGTTTTATTTGTAATCCCCTCGGTTTCACATGTGTCACTGAAATAAACAGATCTGATTGGACGATCACTTTGGCCGGGTGTGAGACGCAGAGATATAAGTCTGGATTTGCCACTCAACACTTACCCAATTTTAGCTTCTAGTGAGATCAAGATTGTCAGTTTTTTTTATTTTATTTTTTACTTGAATTTGAAAAAATATATATATACAAAAATACAAAAACACAACACACACACAAGTCATTAAGATCCACTAAATCTTTAAGAGATCAACACATTAAAACTCACAATGCGTTCATTTTCAGCCGAGCATTGCCAGGATGTTAAAAAACAGTCCATTAAACCAAATGATCTTTTTCAATTGCGCAGTAAAGGTCCTTCATTTTAATCCAAGAACAATTTAGAGATCTGCTTTTTAATCACCAATAATGTCCCAGTTTTGTCCCGAAGCCAAATCCTCTTAAATTAGCTTGTGAACAAAAGCGCTGCCCAGACCCCAGCCATTTTATCTTCGGCTAAATGCTATTATTCTTGAGTGATCTGCTCTAAAACCCTCTTTTGCTGGCGCTGGATTGTGTTCCTCAACTTTCCATTGAATCCAAAGGTCATAGTGGTCAGTTAACATTGGTCCGTTGGTTTCTTGCTGATACTGATACTGAAGATCTAAATTTGGTGGGCTCGTTTTTCGTATAGGGCCTCCTCAACTCGGGGCTTGTTACGGGAAGACGTTTATGACAGGATTTGAACAGAGATTGATGGACAGCGCTGGTATATTTATGGTTCTGTAAGGGAAGTCCCAGTGTCCCGTGTGCTGTGCTACGAGGAGGTTGTGGGTTCTATCTTTGGGTACGGTAAGTCTGATCCCTCTGGTGGATTTGGTATACGCATACTCTGCCTCTTTTCTATCAAAAATGCATTATGCTAATTCACTTTGTGATTATAAAGGGTCCATATAAATGTATTTTAATGATTAAGATGTTTTTTCTTTTCTTTTTTTTACTACTACACCTCTACTACTACTGTTAAAGGCTCATTGTGCAACTTTTCTGGTGGAGGGCCTGTCAAATACTTTTCTCCGTGGAGATGTCATTGCTCTGCCTGAAATGTTCCACAGTATGACATTAAAAAGCTCTGCCTTATATTTATTCAATTACAGGTGGTTTACAACTAATACCTAGAAAAACAGGCATTCTGACTGTGAGCGGGGTTGTCTCTCCACAGATCTGACCTGTAACTTGGTCTGGTTTGGTTTACATGAAAATAGAAAGGTTTAATGCCATACTGTGAAACATTCCAGGCAAAGGAATAACATCTCCATGGAGAAAAGCATTTGACGAACCCTCCACCAGAAAAGTTACACAATGCACCTTTAAAGTAGACCTACTGTGCTTGTGTCTGTCATATACTTACAATCTATGGCACCCGTGGATGATAATTATAATTTGGACCGTTGTAATTTTCACATTTTAAATCACAATATTCATCTTAGTATGAAGTTGTAAGAAGTTGTCAGCGCCTCTGTTGGATAGCTGCAGATCTAGCGATACTAGCGAGAAGCAAATATTTTTTTTCATTTGTACCGAAATTACTTGGCGACGCAGCCGAATCCCACTTGTATCACCGAATAAGAAAATTAAACAGGACAATGAATTTAGTACAGAGCAGTGGTCGTATGCTGGTGACGGTGAAAATGGAGATTAATTGGCAAAATGGCGTCTTGAAAATAAACTATTAAAAATTGCTCAAACATGCACAAATCACTCTAAATACAACTTCAGGTGACTAAGTGTTGTTTCCTCATCAAAAACATACCTGGATTTGTGTTTGGTTTCATTCACACGTTTAACACACAAATCCTGCATATTTAGGCTTCTTGCAAACAGACAAACTGTTCCACCTTGTGATGTCATGTGGTAATACAGGATGTGCTGCACTTTTAAACCATAAACCTTAATTAGGATCATTTGGACAATTTCCGATCTCTACTAAACAAAAAGTAAAAGGTAGCTAAGTTAACTTGAAAACCGCTTCATGACATTACAAGGTGGAACAGAGCATTTTGAGCTTTGAAGCTGTAGACCGTTTTTGAGGACGTGACAATGTTCTAACACGGGTTAAAGCTCACAAGAGTCCAATTTGCATAATGTATGTGTTTAAACTGAATTCTGATGTTAGAATGGTAGTGTGCTATAGAAATCCTCTAGTCAAATTAGCAGCTCGACATGATGAGCAATGAGTAATGAGTAAAGAGGCCAAAGATGACATCCGGGTGTTGCCACTTCCTGCCCTTTCACATGGAGTGGTTATCTCTTGCTGTAGCTTTAGTCTGCGCACACACATAAAATATACAAATCACCCACAGGTCACGTTTTAAATCACTGCTGTAGTACATTATGACGCTAACGTGATGCGTCCATTTCCTCCTTTTTATATGACCTAAACACGAGGGCATGTTCTCTGCGTTCACCTTAAACAACCCTGTGCATACTTCCTGCTCTGAGATTCAAGGTTTGCGTGAGTCATTTGTGCTGCTGACTTCTAATATATGCTGTATAGGCTTTGGAAAGACAGAAGTGAAAACAAATAGTATTCAAACTCGCCGTCTCTTCCATCATGCAAATGTTACTGAGGTGTAATGAAAATTAAACCTCCTTTAGGGAAGTGTGGAAATCTGGATCTGTCTACCTGATTTAAAAGAGGAAGTGAATGACTAGAGTGAATGTTGATTATGTGCACTTAGCAGAATGTTTTTCGTTAATACATACAGTGAAAGAGGTGATGCCTCTCTAGAGATTGGCCTGGTGTCACCTGCTTGTCTCAGTGGAGATACATAAGTTTAATGGTAAATAGTCACATTTTTATATAGCGCTTTCCCACCTTCAAGGCACTCAAAGGGCATCGAGGAACATCAAGAAACCATTCACCCATTTACAAACCAGTGTACGCACACACTGGGGGCAAGGTGAGTTAAGTGTCATACAACTGTCACACAATGACAGCATTCATCTGTGGGAGTTGGAATCGCACTGCCAACTTGCAGGTCAGTGGATTTGAGCGAGCGCGGAATTAGAACCACCAACCTTCGGATCAGTGGTCAAACACTACCAACCGAGCCTGTTACCACCTTCTTCTAGGTTCTCTTCCAAGATACACATTCATATATTGTAATATGATACCAATATGATAACCCTAACCCTCCACCAAAAAAGTTACAGGATGCAGCTTTACCTTTGCTCTAGCTGTCACAGAAGGGTATACCCGTTTAAACAGCTAAGTATGCCAAATGAGTGGAATTGAACGCAACATAACTGAACACAATGTTGTTGTTTTTTTAATATATAGTACAGACGGTAGCTTCTTCAAGGTGCGTTCTGTGTCTCAGGCTAACGCTACAGTCACAGTATTTGCTGGTTGTAATCACAGCACAAATACAACAAGAAATGGACATAACTAATCCACTAGCCGCTGTGTAGCAAATAGGAAGCGAGCATGGGTGCGCTTCCGGCTCCATCGACTCTGACTCCAATTAACTTTACATTGAAAAATTGTCACCCCTATCTCTGTAACTACTGCAGTGATCAGTATTTGGTTTTAAAATGTTTGTATTAACCCCTCTACATGATCCTGGTGTTTTTATTTTGCTGTTTTGTCCGTAAATGAATTCCTCTGCGTTACATCACACTGCCTTAGTCCACTTCTTTACACAGTCTATGGTTGTAACAAGTTGGGCATCTCTCCACAGAACAGCACACATCCATGTTTACCTGTCACATATTAATAACAGAAAAACGACGTGAGCTTACATGCATGCTAATTGATAACACACCGGCGGTGAAACCTCAGGTGGATTAGCATAAGAAGTACGCCGTGTGATTCTGTGATGGAACAGGATCAGCTGTTGGGTGAGAACTCACTGTGTTCTTGCTGATGTTTTGAGAACAGTGCGGTTTTGTGGGCCTCTGGGGAGCGGCGCACGTCCCCACAGCCACACGTCCTCCTAATGACACATCCACATGCACAGGACATACTCTGCTGTGGCGGCTAATCTGCCCACCGCCATGGACCCACACACTCTCTCCTCCCAAATAGCCCCCGCCCCCTTTTTCTCTGCTGGCTTTTCTCTGACCACGTATAGAGACCGACATCGTGCACATGTGTAATGAGTGGAATGCATAGACTACTACTACGGTGAAAAAAAACAAATGCAAAAGTGTTAGGGGTGGGTAATTAGAAAAAAAAATCACATTTTTTTTCCTTATTCACCTTATTCCGGAGGTTGCCATGAGCGCAGCCATCATCATTTGAGTTGTTTCATTTTGCATTTAGCTTTTAATGTTTAACTTTTCTCTACATAATTCACTGTTTTTATCTTTCCTGTGTTATTATTTGTATTGTTTGTTTATTATTATTTGTTTATTGCTCTATTGACCAGTGTTGGAATATAACAAAGTAAAAGTAGTTAAGTGCTGTACTTAAGTTAAAAAAAAAAAAAAGTTATCTGCACTTTACTTGGGTACACTTTAGAGTGGATATTTTTTTATTTTTACTTCACTACATTTGAGAGCAGTTACTGGTACTTTCTACTCCACTACATTTTTGAACAGGACTGAAAAGTAAAAGTATTTTTTTATATATATATAGTTTGAGACTTTCTGAAAAGTCTGGGGAGTTATTTTTAACATATTCAGAGTCTGAGCAACAAAAAAAAAAAAAAAAAAAAAAAAAAGACTATTCAGTTGTTTCTGTTGAACAAAATTCAGCACAAATCTTTATCAACATCTCTACGTTTTATTAGATCTCAAAATCTACATGAAATACGCTTACTTTTTACTCTTTAAGTACATTTTTAAACAGGTACTTTTACTTAACTAGATTTTTTCATGTGATACATTTACTTTTACTTGAGTATTTTTTTTGCTCCGGTATCTCTACTTTTACTTAAGTAACAAAACTGAGTACTTCATTTCACACAAATGAATCTACTTTATGTCATATTTAACCCACAAAACTGTTCTGAAATTCTCCATTGAAATGAATGGGATCCCTGTTTAACCAAATGTCACCACAAGAAGGCGCTGTGTAGGAGCAGTTAGAGACACAAGTGGGCGGGGCAGAATAAGGTGACTATAAATCATTAACGTTTTCGATTACATTTAGTTTTGTGTAATTAATAACAAACAAAAATCACCTTCGACGTTTTTTTTCTGACGTTTGATGCCATTTAACACAAATATTAATTATTATTTTCTAAAGTCTCAACTCTGCTCAGACTTTAGTAGGAACAGTGTCAGAAGAAAGTGCAAAGACAGGCATGCAGGTATGTTTGGGTAACTTCTTGATTAGATGTGAATACAACTGGAGTGACAGATTCCAAAAATGCATCACTGCCATTTAAGCAATGTGATCCTGCAAAAAGGTGTCAATGTACAGAGTGCTCATAACATAGACACAGCATGAATGTTTTCAGGATAGATGTGTACTGGGATCCTTTTAGTGACTTCTCAGTTAAAGTGCAATACCTGTACTCAAAGCTCCTCATCAAAATATTCCACCCACTGTATTTGATCATAAAGTATTAAGTATGTGAAAGATGTTAAGAATCTCATTTGTTGAAATGTCAAGTACCCATAGACCTTTAGCTTTACTACTAGACTTTACAAGAAACAAGCCTCCAAAAGCTACTACACTATGGTCATTCCTTCACTTCATATCTGCAATGAGATACGTCTGTAGCCACATCTGTAGTCTGGAGAAAATAGAAGAGATGGCCCCTTCGCCTGCCACCAATCACACACACACACACACGCACGCACGCACGCACACACACACACACACACACACACACACACACACACACACACACACACACACACACACACACACACACACTTTACATTTATACATAAAGTGGGGAAAGTGTCTTGTCCAATAACATAACAAGAATTTGGTTCAAACGAGACCTTCCAGTTAGTGAATTCTCATGACACTGAGACACTGCTGCCCCAATTCCATACAAGAAAAGGTGGGCTTTATTATTCCCAAGGGGAAATCTATTGTGACGCACAAAGCTGCATATAGTGCAGTATAGTCATTACAGAAACAAATGAAAAAGAGTTTCGGTTCAAAGTCCTAGTCAGCAGGTTCCTAGTCTTTATATGTGGTTCAGGTTCATAAACACTATATTACAATACTGGGATCAATCAAATATTTTATGAAAACAATGATTCAAATATCCTGATCTAACTAACTTGACCACTCACTTTGAAATCCCTTTTCTGTTCCCAGCAGCCTGTATATACGGAGACAGTTGGCAGCTCTGGAGCTTTGTAATTGAAACGGGCAGCGGTGAGAGCAGAGTTCTGTCCCAGGGATGATTAATGCTCCTGATCTACATATTCCACAGTAAAAAAAAAAGACTCAAACTGTTTCTATGAATGTTCTCAGAATCTTTCTATGTTTTTACTGTTGTCTCGGGGCAATGCCAAGAAAATGAAAAGCATCAGAAGCATCCAGTTACATTCTTGAGTCTCACGTATTGAAGTGAATCAAAGAGGTGGAGCCAAGATTCCTTCTCACCGTGTTCTCAACTCTCAACATGCCCTTCAGAAATACAATAGGTTTGTTATGTAGTTATGTAAAGAAGCTACTTGTGAAATAAATACGTTGTGTGGAATACAAAAACAGTAAGTGGGTAAATGGACTAAGCACTAACATGCCTTCCTTACAAGAGTCACTTCACTATGTTATGGGATTGTGGCACAGAATGTCCTATCACAGGGCCTGCACTTGCTGTCAAATACATTATTATTATTAACATGGCTGCCACTAGAACTTCTTCTATTGCTGCTTCTGATGTCACTACATCTGCACCAGAAAAAGCTCCACTTTATCACTCCTATAGAACTGTGCTGTTATTATAATTACCTGGTTGTCAGTTTTGCCCAGTAAAATTATTCTTATAGGCAACATAAACCTGCAACAATTTCATAAACACTTCTATAATATTTTTTTCCTGACACCTGGGTACCGTGTGCGGCGTGAGGCAGCGACCCAAGACACGTTTTGACAGATTCCTCAACAGAGTTTCAGCGGGGTAAGGGGCGTTCACTCACAAGTGTCAAACTAACAGCTGCGTAAAGTTCTTCATGGATCTGCAAGGTGCATCCGGAAACTGGGCAATGAACCATTCAAAATAAAAGAGGCAGTTGGGGGTTAATGCGTATGGAAATAAACGCAGGATTTAGGGGATTGTTAAAGATGTCAGTACAAATGTGCCCAAATCCCAAGTGGCGCCAAAGAAAATTGATGGAAAATCTGCCGTCCAACTTTACGCATGCATTTTACGTTGCTGTCGTGTGTTACGTAACATAGGATGGAAGTATAAACCGGAAACGCAAGTGTCTCGCAGTTTGCTTGACACCCCCGCGCCAACCGTCCGCCCTGCTGTGCCTGTATCTGCTGTAGAGTTGCGCCAGGCTGTACGTCTCCATTATATAACTTTAATGGACTCACGAGTTTAACGCCGCGGGAGCAGAGTGCAGGACCACACATCTGTCCTTCTATTTGCATTTATTCGTGGATTTGAGTTGAGAGATTGAAAAGCGAGGAGGGAGATATTGGTCACTTTACCCCCTGCTGGCGACGTGAGTTTAAAGTTGTCGACGTCTCGCAGAAAACGGTGGTGCGCGCAGTGGCTCTCATGGACTACATGTAGGTCAGCGAACCGTGTGTACTTTTCTGCACAAACGCTGTTTTCTCCAGATCATGTTTTTCTTCTGCAGAAGGATAAAGCCCCGTACGGATACCACTGACATTTTAACACCCAACGTTTTCCGAGCTTGACACAGGTCTATTTTTTAATACAATTTGGACGGACAGATGACCTAACTGGAGGAGCGCATCTCAGTTGAAACTACAGGTACGAGCAGCTTGTTTATTCTTGGTGCAATAGAATACCCCAACTATTTGTTATTCCAAACCGTATAGGAGAAAACGCAGAAAGATTATGCATTGAGCATATAGGAATAGTTTCGCGTATAATATGCCGTATTTTTCTGCACGCAAGGCAGCTGTAACAAAAATAATAAAATGTATACACTGTTGCATTAACTTCAGTAAATCCGATGTGAGCGATCTGCCCGTTTAGGCGTGTGTTCAGTGCAGTGTCTCTTCACAGCCAACAGGTTGCACTAAAGCCGTGTGTGCAGCGCACAGTGCAAACTGGAAAAAGTACCGCAAAACTCCGAAAAGTATGAAACTTTCTCCTTTCCCTTTACAAAATCTACATGGGAAGGAAAGATACAACTGCCTGTGGTCAGCAAACCACGGTCAATAAATACAGACCATAGTCCAAGTCGAGTGGAAATCTATACTGTAGTCTGCGTGGGCGTGGAAAACACCGCTGCTCTCCGAGATATGACCAAAACAGCAGGGCAGAATAAAAACAAGCACAAGCTCATTTTGCGATAGCACATTACATTTACTGATTGACCAGGCCTACGTGATCTCTTGTGCGTGCATGTAAATGTGAGCGGCTATCACCATGTTCATCTGTAAACTGTGCACTCAGCCCTACCAGTTATATTTTGAAATCAAGACCAGTCTATTTATTGGTATGATTGTGCAGTTGTGCAAGTATAAACACTGCACAAGCCACGTCGTACATATGGTCTATACGTCGTCTGTAGATGAGGCATGGTGCCTCTAACCACGTCACGCCCACCGCCTGAAGCAAAAATAAAAACATAGTAGGGCATGCAGACTTGGCCCGTGACAGCGTTAGGGGAGGACCGGGGTTGGCTGTCACGCTTTTACTCGAGAGCAAATTGCACATCTTCAGAAAAAGTCCATAATACATCAAATAAAAACTTGAAGCCTTGGCTTGAAATGTGATAAAAGTTATGAACCGTTAAAGATAACTATATCGATTGTGACAGCTGAGGGTAGGTTGTCACAGTGTGTGGGGCTGGTTGTCCCTGTTGTTATTAATGGTCTATCAACATAACATGCTTTGAAAAACAAAACAAAAAATCTCACACTTGACTTAAAAAATAATAACAATAATGATGCCAACATCATGTCATAGCACCCTCTGGTGTGGCTATGAAAAGCAATGTGACAACCGACCCGTGAGACAACCAACCCCGGTCTCCATTTAGGATATGTCATTTCTCTATAACAGTAATTCAAGAAACATTTTGTCTGCGGTGACAGCTGGCTTGACTCGCCCCTCCACATACAGCCATCAAGGTTAATAATCTACAGGTGATCTACTAAGCTGTGAACCATTTTCTATATTGTCTCATGACCGACTTTTCAAACGTTATCTCATGCTGTAGCAGTTTAATGTACACTTTTTACCAAACACAGATAAATATTGGTGACAGCTCCCACTGCCTGAAACCTTAATCTCTATAAACAGATGTATTTGTACCCTGTCACTGGCTGCACTGCACTGACTCTGTGGCACTGCCTGTAACATCAGTTAAGTCCTGGCATGTCTTGCTCTTGTTGGCTCGGTTCCAAACGGCACATAGCAACTTTGCATGTGCCGGAGACTGGAGTACATAGTTCAAAGCAATGACTTGAATGTTATAATGATTTATGTTGTGGTGATGCAGGTATTTTTGCCTGTCCGCCCTGATTCTGGCAAACTGTTAAAAATGCGAATGTCACAGAAGAAGACCGGGTCAGTTTTGTCAGACAGCTCTCTTATAAGAGCACAGGCAGAAATGTTGAATATGTTTGGTTTAGAGGTTACTTTTTTGGGGGATTTGAGAATGTTTTCTGACACCTGTTATTTCGAAAGATTTCCTAATGTTGTTTGTGTTTTTCTCCTCTCCCCAAGATAAAGCAATGGATCAGGGAGGACTGAAGCGCAACGGTAATCGAGACGACAGCCTGACATTTCTGGAGCCTGGAGTTGGAGTGGGCAGAGAGTCAGCAGACACAGCTGGTTCACTGCTACATGCTAACATGCACCTGCCCAACAACAACACAGCCCCTCTGCAGATGTCCCAGTCCACCGTGGCCTCCAACGGACGGGTCGCTCCCAAAAACCAAGTGAACCTGGTGAATCTTTTTGAGTCTCCGAATATTTGTTTCAACATCGAGGACAACTTGCCCGTGCTGAACCATGGCAGCGCTGATCTGGACCGCTCCTCCACAAACATCATCAACTCCTCAGACACGTCTGTGTTGGGGAACCTGCCCATCCCAGACCTGTTTGGGTCCCAGATTAAACAGGAGCAGGACTTCTCTCTGCACAAGGACCTCGGAGAGTATAACACACAACCCGGCTCCTGTGACCTGGACAGCACCAATGTCAGACTGATGGAGGACAGTGAGATTTGGCAGGATCTGGACCTTCCTGGTACGCTGCCTGAAATCAGTGATTTTGAGTTGGATTCAGAGGTGGCCCACCTGGATAACATCCTCCATGACACCGGCAGCAGCGTGGGAGTCCCAATGCGGGGCATGTTAAAGGAAACCAAGCCCTTAATGGGTAACGGAGGCCACTGTTCTGGTGTGAACGGGACAGACCCCCACCACGCCTCCATGCTCCACCAGGCTCAGGATGTGCCCCTGTTGCACCACCAGCCCCCCTCACTCCTCTCCAGCATCATAATAAAGGAAGAGGAGGAGGATGACTTCATTCACATCCAAACGCCCAGAGTGGTCAAGCAGGAGAAGCAAGACAACTCTTCTTACAGCCAGTGTCTCCAGAACAGCTCTCTGCACGGAGCCCCTATGCCCCCCTCTATGGGACACGGGTACCACTACAGACCCGCCCCAGCCTCCACTGTGACCCTGCCTGACCAGAAGCCGTTTGCCATGTACCCCACACTGCCCCCAGTGGAGGAGGGCTGGGCACGGGGCAGATATGGAGAGGCGTCTGGGATGCAGAGGAGCGAGAACGGCCTGCCCTCAACCACCCCCTCCCTGGCTCCGTACCCACTGAACTTCCCCAGGTAAGACGTTAAGTCACACTTGTTTACTTTAATCAGCATGTTATGTATGCTGTTAGTGTGTGTGTGCGTCATTCAAAGAGTGCAAACAGTCTTGGCCTAGTACCATGTTAAAAACAGAATTTGATCTGGATATGAATGGGCCATTGTGTAATAATTAGATATTGAAGTCGTACAGTAAATAACTGTACTGTTATGAAGAAGTGAAAGAAAGTGGCCGGTCTTGATTGATTGATTTTGGACCTGTGGATGTGAGGATTACTGCCCACTGGCCTGTTTCAGAACATAGCAAAGAATACCAAATGCTGGGCAGATGTAACATATTTTTGGTTGGGCACTCACAAACACACAATAAGCATGTTTTGAATATTGGAAAGAAAAAATAAAGAAAACTTTTTATGGATTGGTTTCAGGATAGTGTTTGTCACATGTATGTGGCATGAGGCAACAAGTGAATTAATAGACCAGTTGCTAGGATACAGGACCGATATTTCAATGCTCAGGAAAGACTTACCTTGATTCGAAGTGTTCTTGTGTATCTTGTATTATACATATGAGGTTAAGCATGGGAGTCTTTCTGTCATCACTTCCTGTTGCTGTGCTATTATGGGATATCACAAGTTTACGTAAATATGTGATCCCAGAGGAAGTGAGTCATTATGAGAATACATAAGTCAACTGTAATTGTGCACTGGGTCAGATCATTTAAAGGGAGAGTGTTTTAAGTGAAGAAATGTGCTGTTTGCTGATGACTAAGCACGTTACACAAGAGCTGTTAATATACTGACAAAGGTAATATTGAATTTAGATGTATTCTCGCCGCATTGTTGTACAGTACATTACATTTTGACCCATTTGTCATTGCAACAGAGTTCGTGATTGTTAAAAAATAGAACAAAGGCTTTTTCAGGTCTAAAATGTCAGTTTAAAGCTAGTGTTGTTAAGATACTATTATATTCTGTCTGTGTACTCCCCCAGTAGGTTCCATAGTGGTCCATGGGCTATGTGTTCTTATACTTCTCTGATTTCTGTTCTGATACAGCTCAAGATCATTCTAAAGCTTTTCAGGAAAGGTTCATTTCTGTCCTGTGAATATGACTTTTTTAGTATCAATACTTGCTCATATGAGTATGTGCTTTTGATACTAGTTTTATTATCGATTGGTGTCTGATTTTCCATACTTTTGACAACCCTTTAAACGAGACCCTTGTTTATTTTGATTGTTTCAGTCCCTGGTCTGTTCTATAGGGCACAAGAAAGTATGCAGACATATAATATAAATCAGTGGATTGTTATTAAAGAGCCCATATTACGCTATTTTCTGATCTGTTATAATGTTGTTTCTTCATCACAAACAGACCTGGAGTTGTGTGTAGTTTCTTTCACATATGTTTACACATAAACCCTGCATATTTAGACTGAGTTCTTCTCTCAATCAAACACTCTGTTCCACCTGTCATGTGGCAATACAGGAAGTGCTTAATTGAGGGCAGGAGCCAATGTCAACTTCTGGTCAACAAAAGTTTAAAGGTTCTATATTACGCGATTTTCTAAGCTATCTAAGCTATCTATCTAAGTTATAATGTCGTTTCCTCATCAAAAACTTCCTGGAGCAGTGTTTATTGTGAGTTCTCTCAAACCGAAAACACTCTGTTCCACTTTGTGCTGTCATGTGGTGATACAGGAAGTGCACCACTGCGTTTTTAAACTCCATACACCTTCACTAGAATCATTTGGATGAATTTCAGACCTGGAAATGCCAATCTCTACTGAACTAAAGGTAAAAGGTAGCTGTTAACTTGAAAACACCTCATGTCATCACAAGGTGGAATGGAGCATTTTGAGCTTTGGCGATGTAGACAGACTAATAATAAAGGGTTATGTTTTGGATGAGGAAACATGGCTTAAAGCGCACAAGAGTCAATTTTGTGTAATGCAGGACATTTAAGGGTAAAGAGAAGATTTCGGTTTTGCTTCAGTATCATGTGACTATGTTTGATACTGGAAAATATGCCTCCGAAACACAAACGATTAAACACTGCGAATTCTGACATGAAAGGGCTTCTTGTGGTCACACTGTCTGCATACAAACTCACTTCCGTTTTCCTTCCATACTCAATCTGCTGTAGCTCCTTTTGTATACAGTAGAACGCAAACTGCACTAGCGCTACTTTAAATCTTCATTTCACTTCGTTTCATTACTCTCTAGCTTCCTGCAATTACTAAAGTGCTTTACCCTTTAGCGCTTGTCGGGGATCGCTGTAGCTTTCAGAGTGTGCTTAAAAATGAAATACAACACGTTTATACAGCCATCCCACCTTGAGAATGTCAGATCTCAACGCATTTCAGATGCTAAGCAGGGTTGGGCCCGGTTAGTACTTGGATGGGAGAACGTTTGGAAATGCCAGGTGCCACAGTGGGGCGGCAGCAGCGGCTCTGTTACCACATACTGCCATTGTGTACTTAGGCATGACACTTAACCCACTAATAAGACTCATGCACTGTTCCTGCTGTTATTATATTTCAAGTCTCTTTTATAGGCTGCCACAAACAAACGTTTAATGAGAAAACATAGCTCACACAACATTTACATTTACATAGTGAGGTCTTCATATGCATGTCTATATTGTGTATTGTGTGTGTTACATGGAAGCACCATATGTACACTTTCTTTCTCCTTCTCTCTCTCTTTCTGTCTCTTTCCTTTTATCTCTCTCCCCCTCCTCTCTCGCCTCCTCTTTTCTCTCTTTCTCTTTCTCTCCCCCTCCTCTCTATCTCGTTGTCTCTCTGTTCCTTTCCTCTCTCTTTCTGTCCCTCTCATGCTCTGTCGCTTTCCTTTTCTCTTTCTCCCCCTCCTCTCTCTCTTTCTGTCTCTCCCCTGCTCTATCTCTCTGTCTGGCTCTCTCCTTCTCTCTCTCTCTCGCTCCCTCTCCTCTCTGTCTTTCTGTCCTTCTCTCTCTTTCTGTCTCTTTCTCCTTCTCTCTCTCTGTCTCTCTTACTCCCTTTTTTCTCTCTTTCTCTTTCTCTCCCCCTCCTGTCTCTCTCTGTTTGTCTCTCTCCTTCTCTCTTTCCCCCTCCTGAGTCTTTCTGTCTCTCCCCCTGCTCTGTCTCTTTCTGTCTGGCTCTCTCCTTCCCTCTCTTCCTCTCCTCTCTCTCTTTCTGTCCCTCTCGCTCTTTCTGTCTCTTTCTCCTTCTCTCTCTCTGTTTCGTTTTCTCTCTCGTCTTCTCTCCTCTCTCGCCTCCTCCTTCTCGCTCCCTGTTTCTCTCTCTTCCTCCTTCTGTCTCTCTGCCACCCCCCCCCTTCTCTCTGTCTCCTTCTCTCTCCCCCTCTCTCTGTTATTTTTCCCCTCCCCTCCATTTGTACCCTTCATATTTGAGCGTAAACTATGCAGACAGGAAGCCCATGGTTTGGTAACTGCGCATTCTTGCACTACCACGCACAATATTTCACATATGAAGGCCCGGGATCAGTCCGGAGTTGATCATTGACACTGGCTACAGCCTTAAACATGTTTACTTTCGCCAGGCTCTTATGTCATACGTTGCACTTATGTCATTTTGTATTGCTTTTCACTTGGAGATTTTAATGAGGCCAAAGTCTTAACGCTGCTATAAAGACTCTACCACTCTGACCATAGAACGCTCATAATGGGGATCTTTGGTTTATGCTTCTCTCTGAGTTTGAAAGTAGAGAAAAAAAACTGGTGCTGATGCTGAAATATACATCAGTAGTCCGCGAAACATTGTACTGCTTTATATTACACAATAATGATTTTTTTGGGGAAAAATAAAGTATTTTTTTCAGGAGCTACTGAACAATTGCTACATTTTCTATCTGTCTGTCTATCTATTGGTGTACTAGTTTCAGTTTTTTTTCCATGGTCTCTCACGATAATTCCTATATCAACTTATCGTTCAATATATGACAGATGGAACACCTGCTTGTTTCCATGGATATGTCATTGCTCTTCCTGGAATGTTCCACAGTATGACATTAAACAGTTCTACCTCACATTTATTTATTTACAGATGGTTTTGTAGCTCAAAAATATAGACTATGAGCAGGGTTGCCTCTCCACAGAGCTGACCTGTAACTTGGTCTGGTTTGGTAGAAAGATTTAATTGATGGACCCTCCACCAGAAAAGTTAAACATAGTATCACATAGTATAAGTATCAGTATTTACAGGTACTTTTTCTTTGGACTAATGGGGAACTTTTTGTTATTTTTCTTTTTTGAGCTGTAGAAGGTTGTAATATGAACTTCTATGGCTCAATATAGATACAAAATCACTACTAAATGTATTTATTTATTGCATGTCATGTTTTTTTGTGGGATAATCCTGCTTTAGGGTTATTAAATTAGTCTCAGTATTATCGTTTATCGCCTATATTTTCTTGTTATCGTGACAGGCATTTGGTCCCTCTGATCCCTCATCAGATTTTGGTGTTTTCCGTAACATTTAAGCCATCTTTAATGTCCATAAATGAGATTCTAATCACATTTTGGTGTGCGCGCCATGTGCACATAGCCACTGATCAATCTCACATTGATTTAGTTCTTCATATTTTTCTCTCTAATGTCGGATCTCTGAAAAACACACCAAACATTAACATTTGTGGAAAGACTAAAATATGAACATGCATTTCAGAATGTTTTTAACAGTGTGCTTGGCAAGTTTTCCATTAAATTGTTGTAGGTTATTGTAGGTCGGCGTTTTGTCAGCCAGTGGTGTCTTACTCAACCAGTTTTTTTATTAGCTGACTAAGTTTTTATTTCGATTTCTAAGGAAATACAGGACAACCACAGAGGGGAGAAGAGATCATCCTTTAACATATAAATACGTTGTTTTCTAGTACTTTTTCTCATAAATTGTTGTTTTTGTATGAACTCCTTGCAGGTGTAGTCTCCTGAGCGCAGTTTGGATCACAGATATGTATGAGATAATACTTTTGAGAATAATAATACTTTTGAGAATTTTTGCCACGCCCCTCTTTTTAGTTGATAATCAGGACATGTATTTGGTCAACCAAGAATTTCTGTAGAATTTCTGTAGAATTTTTTCCTTTCTTTTTGACTACAGCCCTACAGTCAGATTGCGATTGTGGTTAGATTGTGATGAATTCTACAGTTGGTTTACACATTTAGTTTATGTGGGTGTAAGTCTGAAGGTGATTCTCGGAAAACCTTCTGCGCTGTTATCAAACACAGTTTGATATTTATTGAGATATATGGGGAGGTGAACAAAATTGTGAATATGCTACTTTTCCCTTTTAAAACCTCGGAAAAGCCCTGAGAAGCCTTTGCTATTGCTCAATAACAGTTATTTCTTCATGTAGTCTGCACTGACAACACCAAAGGATCATGGTCTATGTAGTTCCCTCTGTTTTTTAGCTATTGCTGCACCATGGCAACGCAAGGCAAGTTTATTTGTATAGCACAATTCATACACAAAGTAATTCAAAATGCTTTACTGAATAAGAAACACATTAAAATCACCATAACTCTGAATTTAAGCAAAGAGACTTGTAATTCGATATATTGCGATGGCCTCTGATATTATTGTGAGACTTTTGATGATACTATATCATGATATTTCAGTTATTGTTACATCCTTATGCGCTTTATATTGAGTTGGGGCTAAGTCAGCTTTTGTCAGACTTGATTGTGAACAGTAATTTGACAAAGAGGGAAATAGTTGCACATTGCATTTTGCACGTCACTCCTCTGTGAGTCAATCACTGATAAAATCTTCACAGTTTAACACAATGTGAATGTACCCCGAAGCCAAACCTCAATAATTACACCGACATAGAGAAATCCCATTACAGACATTTTCTGTTTGTTCTACCGAGTGGTTTTGTAACGCCCGGAATATTCGTTATTCGTAAAACTATTCAAATCATCCATCAAAATCTTTATCTGCAAAGATCTACTCACCAACTGAAAATTATCCTATGCAAAACAGCACAAGATTCAAGCATTACATTTTAATCTAAGAGATCTTGTGGAGTAGCTAATGTGCTGTGGTGGAAGGTAACGACAAACAAAAGTAAAAAAAAAAAAAAAAAGTACAATACTCAAGTAATACAATTTGTAGGTATCTGTACTTCTTAAGTACATTTTACAGTGGATACTTTTTACTTTTACTTCATTACATTTACTCCACTACATTTTAGATCTGGACTGAAAAATAAAAAGTACTTTTCTTTATGGTGTGAGACCTGCTGAAACGGCCAAGACTTATTTTTAGCACATTTCATCCGAGTTTCTGTCCCAATTTTGAGTAAACCAAATACGCAACTACACAGAAAACTGCTATAAAAATTAAGAAATCAATTGAATCACTTAAAATCAGCTAAATTCTTTATCAAAATCACTACATTTCACCCTTTATTTGTTCTAAATATCTCTGGAAAATACTTTTAGTTGTTACTCTTCAAGTGCATTTTTAAACGGGTACGTGTGGTTTTCCTACGTTTTTTCATGTGATACTTTTACTTGAGTAACGTTTTGCTCCTGTATCGGTACTTTTACTCAACAAAATTTTAATGTAACAAAATGGAGTACTTCATCCACCACTGCTAATGTGTATGTCCATCCAATAGAAATTGTACTTGAAATATAAGAAAGTGCTAGTGACAAATATCTACAGCGCAAAAAGTTAGAAATTGCCTGACTTAAGAAGTGCATCTAACGTGACATGTAACCTTATATATCAATGGAACAAGTCAAATGAATAAAAAAGTATTGCATTGCCTCTCTCTATTGGCTCCCACTGTGCTTTAGAGTCGAGTTTAAAATTCTTTTATTTACCTTTGAGTGTTTGCACGGCCTAGCGCCCTCCTACCTCGCCGACCTGATCCACCCTTACGCCCCCTCTCAGGTCAGCACACCAGCTGCAGCTTGCCATCCCAAAGACTAAACGCAAGCTTTGTGGGGACCGTGCGTTTTCTGTTGCTGCCCCATGGCTCTGGAATCAATTGCCATTAGAGATTAGACGGGCGGAGTCTGTACCTGTTTTTAAATCACTCCTAAAACGCATCTATTTTCACTGGCTTTCAACAAGTGAGATGTGCATTTCTTGTTGTTAATTAACTTGAGTATCTTATTGTTTTCTATGTTTTTTAGAAGTTGTATTGTGACTTTGACTGCGATTGTCCTTGTCTATTCTATGTTTGTGTACAGCACTTTGGCCAGCAGCCAGTTTTTAAAGTGCTTTATAAATAAAGTTGGTATGATATGCATTCTCTATTCTGCTGTTGTCCATATACATCCTTCATTTGTTCACTGATTTAAAAAATGGTTGACCAAGACACCGTCAAATAGTGGTGGATAAAATGAATAGGCCTATATCAGTATTTCTTTGGAGTATCTCTATGACAATATTCAGGCGATTTTACTGTAGAGGTGTGGGATGATGTCGCTTCCGAGTCCAAGGTCTAGGTTTGATTATTCTCGGGTATATTTTGGCCTAGACCAGTTTATACCAGTTTATACCTGTCAGTTTATACCCGCATTATAACTTTATTTCCTGAGTAAGTGAAATAATTGTTGTAGTCAGAGCTTCTAGTGGTTTAAAACTGCATTACTGTGAAATCATAGTATCAAAGTGTCGCTCATGTGGGTTAACGGTAAAAACAAGTTTTAGCCATAAGAGTTGGTAACACAAAGCGTGAAGTGCTTTTGCGAGATAAAATGTTCTTTGTTAAGAAAAAACAAAAAACAAAAACATTACAATTTTGATTTGTAAAGCTTATTTTACTTGAACGTCTCTCTTTCTTACACACTTAGACAGTGGGTGTTGGCTGTACCTGGAAGTCAAAGATACGGGTTTCACAATATATAATAGATAAGATAATTTGCAAACCACAGCAAACCTAACACATGCAATGGAATCCAACAACAAAAGGAAGAATAATCCAACATAATAGTACTTCAGTATAAACCTGCAAATGATTATTCTTTGTTTTATGTCTCTTTGTCTTTTTCTTTGTTAATTCTGTTCACTGACAATGGCAATACACACTTCTGACTCTGATAATGAATAAAGAAAATATAAATATCTTATCAAACACTAAACACACAAAGTATAAATAAAAAAAAACAAACAACAGCAACAGCTCACTGAATTAGGAAACAGGCTTAGGCTCAAGCTGTTCGACATAACCTCAATCAAAAATAAAATCTCACTCTAGAGTATTTCACAGGTCTGAGCACAAATGTTTTAATGTAGCAGCTTTTGGTGGATGTCTTCTTGTTTTTGTGCTGCTTCTAAGCCAGGTCACCGCTGTAAATTCTCAAGTGACCTGGTCAAATAATGAATAAATAAACAACAACATGAGATTGACATTAAATAGAGGGTTAAATTCTGTCCCAGAGGGCTATAGTTTGTCCTAGGACAGGGCCACATTATCGCTCCTGACTGTGATGGGGGGCCGGGGTCGGGGCCGTATAACAGAATTGTATGACCCAGACCAAAATGACCAGCAGGCCTCATTGTGTAGTAGAAATGACGAGCCTGGTACAACCATCCACAATACTATATCAACACAGAATTCCAGGCACATATTTGTTTATCGTTACTAGTGGTTTGCAAAAGTAGTAAGCACTTCACGCTTTGTTTTAATTTGAAATACCACAGATATTCCATTTATTTATTTTCTGATAATAACATCAGGTAAGAAATATCAAGGTAAGAAACTGTCAAGGTGAGAAACATCTGGTGATTGACACCGGCAAAGAAGAGTGAAAAATTACAAACTGTAGGTAGGCCTGTCGATATTGTGCAGCACTTAATAAAAGTCAAATAAATAGGCCTATAAAATAAATACATAAAAAAAAACCCTGCTGCAAATTCAGCGGCAAATGTAAATACGTCATGTAATTATTTAAATATAAATATAAATACTTCATATAAATATCATTTTTAATTGAAAAATACAAGATGCAGACATGTTATTATTTGCCAAAAAGGGGAGTTTGATGTGTGATGACCCCTGCCCCTGGGTATAATCTGGGCATGGGGTAATCAGGCCTGTAACACCCAAAGTGACATCATCACACTCAACAACTCTATAATGTCAATCCAACAGAAATGTCTTTAAATATATGCAGATTTTGAGTAAACCACTTTGTACAGCATCTCTTTATGCAGCATTTTAAAAAATAAACGGCGTACCTGATATAGAATGTACTACTCAAATTTTGCATATCTTTAAAACAACATTCAAACAATAATTTTCCCTCTCCCACTCCTCCCATCTACCGAGTTATTGACCAAACAAAAAGACTAAAATCTGGTTTACACAAACCACAGTTGCCTTTCTATTTTTAAGCTACAGCCTTTGCTTTATATATGTCGGTACACACCACAGTTTACTTGGCTTCCTAACCAATAAAAAACCCTCTCTACGCTGCAACAAGTGGACCCCAAAGTGACAGGCAGTGAGCACATAATTGGACAGGCTTGTTATTTGGCTGTCTGCGAGGCCTCTTCAGTTCCAGTGTGTAGTCAGAGATGGACACTGGTCATTGTGCAGCACTGTTCCGTGTGAGTATAAATAGAGGCACAGTCACTATTAGGAAAGGGATCGAGCTTGTTATGTTTGGCAGCAGGTCCGTCAGGAAGCAGGAAGCGCACAGTCTAGAACCTCCGGGCTATAATACTGTCCATTTGGGTTTCATTAGTCCAGCTCAAGTACACTGTAGCGCAGCTTGATTAGGAAAAGAATAATAATGATTAACTTGGTCACTGAAATCCCGAATATTTGTTTTGCTGGAATTTCTTCATTGCGGGACAGAGCGGGTTTTCTGTTGTCTATAAGTGAAGTTAAGTAGTGAAAAGCTTATAGTTGTTTCCCTTTCTCATTTACATTCTCATAGTTGTATTTGGAGTGATTTGTGCACGTTTAAGCAATCTTTAATGCTTTATTTTCGAGACGCCATATTGCCGGTTAATCCCACTGCTCTGTAATTACTTTGTTTTCCAATTTTATTCTCTTTCTCGTTGATACACGCAGGATTAGGCAGCATTTTGTAGTCGTTTTGGTACAAATTAAAAAAAAAATCTACTGTTTGCTAGTGTGAGTTGCCGATTCTTTATTGTGATAACTTGTTTCTTTTATTAAGTTGTTTTTGCATGAATATTGTGATTGAAAATGTGCAAATTATAACAGAATGATTCACGGGTGTCATAAATTATAGCTGTAGGTCTTCTTTGGTGTTGATGGTAATTTGGTGATCATTTGGAAACATACGGATGACGATTTCCGGTGTAGTTCCCGACACTGGGCATGCGATAAAACTGTGGATTCAACAGCAGCGTTTTCACAACCTGCCAAAGCTTTTCCAATGGAGGACGGGACTCTAATCGCAGCTTCAGTGTCACTTACAGTCAGCTGGTTGTAAATGTTGATCTGCCGAACATAACGGAATGCAACGATGGCATCTTTTTTTAGATTTTTTATTAAGTTAGACAAATTATAACACACAAATTAATAGGCAATTTATACAAGTAAAAAAAGAAAGAATACAATGACATCTAGATGAAGAAAACCGGACCATTTTCTCAGATTTTGTCAGAGTTACTATCGCCAACAGCCCACAGGAAGTTGTCATCCATTTTCGATGATATGTTTGTTGTAATTCATTGAAGTCCTAATGGAAATCACTATTTAAAGGAATTGACTGCACAGCCCTACTACACTGTTTCCCCAAATGAGATATACAGAATAATTAACAACAAAAAACTCTTCATATCAGTCGATCATATTTTGGCAATCCATCAGGTATGTCTTGGTTGACGTTTTAAGTATCACACTGCAAGTTTGATCCTGCAGGCCTCCGTATGTGGAGTCAACTCTGCCACGTTAGAAGCCCATTTAAACCCTTTGGCTGTTCTTTTCTTTTCAAATACAGGCGTTTTATGATGTCTGGCAAAATTGTACTATAAAATGTTTCAGAACATTTGGAAAGCAACTGTCAAGGGCCGTCCAGATTTGGAAATGGGGGCACAGAAGGCTCCTTTAGTTTTGTACAGTGCATCGTTGTTTTGGAAAGGGCCGCTGGAGCAACTAAATTTAGTGTAAACTGCTCTATTAAAGGTTCTGTAAGGTTATTTTCTGATCTACGTTTTAATGTTGTTTTCTCGTCACAAAACTACCTGGAGTTGTGTTTTGTTTCGTTCACACAAACCCTCCATATTTATCCATATTCATCCATTCCTCCTGGATGATTTCAGCCCTGGAATTGCCAATCTCTACTGAACCAAAGGTAAAAAAAACCTACCTAAGACTATCTAACTAAAACTACCACTCCATGACATCACAAGGTGGAACAGAACATTTTGAGCTTTGGAGATCTAGACAGACTAATAATGCAGGATTACTCTAACATGTTGGAATGAAACAAAACACAATTCTAGGTATGTTTTTGAGGAGGAAACGGCATTATAACATGACTTAAAGAACACAAGAGTCAATTTTGTGTAATATAGGACCTTTAAAATACACTTACAATACATTTTGCAGTATTACTAGCTTATTACTAAATACCCAAACATATTAGGATTACATCACAACCATTAGGCTAACTGTGCCTTTTCAACTTTGCTTTTTGTAACATTCCAGTTCGCTGCCGTTATAACCACTATTATTACTGAAAATACACCGCCCCGTGCTTACGTTGTCTATCATTTTAACGCGCTTGTGCGTATTTCGGCGGTGAGGATCAAGAGGTCACTTCTGTCTGCGTCCGTAAATGCCATTGTAATTTGTCTTTTATTATTAGCGTGCTGGAGATGATGCCGGTTCTGGAGATGATTCTGTACCGAACACACTACACTTCAAAGTCCTCGTAAATCCGACAGGAAGCGCTGACTCGGCTCTCCTGTCTGTATCGTACATCAGTGGAGTACGCATCATTATTCACACTTTAGGGAGTTGTGTGTGTGTGCAAACGTTTAGTGAAATGATGGCTCTTTATAGTGTTATCCCACATTCCCAATGCGTATATGAGGATCTGGGGTACGCAAAGTCTGGAAAGATTGTAAATTTTGGGTTTTGAGTGTATTGTCTATTACTAAAATTATTGGAAATGACAGATAAAAGGGCTGATTGAAAATGAAATAGAAATGTCAATTGTAATCTTTCAAACAAGAATAAAGTGAGTTTTTAGGGCTAATTTTATGGTCTATTCATGTTTTCAGTGATATTTGCCAAGACATTTAAAGGCCCAGTTTGAGTATTTTTGTAATGTTGGTGTAAGTAGTATTAGTAATTGCCACTTAAAAGTAAAGGACAGATAAACCTAATGTATTTTTTTTTATCATATTGTTGGAATTCACTATACACACACACAATGACAAAATGGCAATGAATTGAATTTGAATTTAGTTTTTTTAATCGAGAGGTCTACAGCCAATCCCGTCAAGCATCGAGTTTGGAGCAAAGTTTGGAGAAAGAAATTTGAATTATTTTCTTAAAGGGCCTATGTGGAAAAGAAAAGAATCAAATCAAAATCAAGATCCATATGAGGTAAACAAATATTGTGATAAGCCATTTTTGCCATATCACAGAATGCCTGCATGTGCAAAGTGAAACTGGATACTACATCTTTCAGAAGTAGTTTGAAGACATCAGAGATCAGGTAAATTTGAGTTATTTGCACATTCATGTTCAAAGTACGAGGTGAAGTTTCCCCCTCTGCTTGATAGATCTTGTTTAGTGGCTCGCTGAATCAATACACTGGTATTTCCTCCCTGCTCTGGTCTAGTACAGCCTGCCTCAGCTCACCCTGCCCTGCGCGGGACACTGTCTTTACTGTAGGGCCCTCCTCTTCCTTCTCTTCCTCCTCTTCCTCTTCCCTTCCTCTCCCTCCTCTTCTTCCTCTCCCTCCTCTCCTTCGTCACCCTAATCTTTCTTGTCGTCCTCCTCCACTCCTCAACCTCCCCTTCCTAATCACCCTCTTCTTCTCCTCACCCTCCTCTTCCTTCTCTTTGTCTTCTACTCCTCTCCCTCCTCTTCCTTCTCACCCTCTTCTTCTCCTCCCCCTCCTCTAGTCCTCACCCTCTTCTTCCTTCTCTCCTCCTTTCTCCTTTCTCCTCTCCCCCTCTCCTTCCTCACCCTAATCTTCCTTCTCTTCCTCCTTCACTCCTCACCCTCCCCTTCCTAATCACCCTCTTCTTCTCCTCACCCTCCTCTACTCCTTACCCTCTTCTTCCTCTCCTCCTCTTTCTCCTCTACCCCTCTCCCTCCTCTCCTTCCTCACCCTAATCTTCCTTCTCTTCCTCCTCCACTCCTCACCCTCCCCTTCCTTATCACCCTCTTCTTCTCCTCACCCTCCTCTTCCTTCTCTTTCTCTGCTACTCCTCTTCCTCCTCTTCCTTCTCACCCTCTTCTCCCTCCTCTCCTCTCCTCTCCTCTCCTCTCCCTCTCCCCTCCTCTCCTCTCTCCAAAAGTGGGTCAGCAGCGTGCCTTCACCTCACAGCGCTCCTCAGTGATGCGATCATCTTTAATCTGCTCAGGCCAACAGGGAATGCCCTTAATCTGTTCAAGAATCCACACTGTCCACAAGGCCACGGTGCGTTCAATGGCGTCTTTGTATATGTACAGTGGAGCTCTGGCTCATAGCTCCAGCCATAGTCCCACTGGTTCAATATGTCACAAGCCTCCAACCTGTTGAAGTGTGAACAGTCTGAACTCCAGCTCCAGTGTTTCTTATGTTGATGTTTTTTAGAGTAAATGTTAATGGGAAGCAGCTTTTCAGACTGGCTTTAAAAATGTGTGTGTGAAAATACTAAAAGAAACAAACAGGTAAGAGAATACAGACAGACCATTGAAAAGTGGGTAGAAAGTGGGGTAAAAGTGAAGAATCAACTTTCTACTGTTATACTGTTCCCTCATCAAAAACGTGCCTGAAGTGGTTTTAGATGTCATCCATGCATGTTTGAGCAATTCAGCGATCTCTCCTGGCACCTATTTGAACTTTTCTTAGGGTGCGCAGTAAGGATGCACTGATCCAGCTCTTTCAGTTCCGATACTATGGCTTTAAGATCTGCTAATACTTGATATCAGCCAATACCAGTGCAGAGACTGAAAACAGCATTTATTTCCTTGAAACTAAAATAAAATAAGATCCAAATGTGTTGCTGTTATTTATCCCTTAAAGGTGCATTGTGTAACTTTTCTGGTGGAGGATCTGCCAAATGATTTTCTCCATGGAGATGTTATTGCTTTGTCAAGAATGTTTTGTAGTATGGCATTAAACCTTTCTATCTTCATGGAGACCAAACTAGGTTTTTTGAGGTATTTTTGAGCTATAAAACTATAAAATGTAATAAATGTAAGGTAGAGCTGTTTAATGTCATACTGTGGAACATTCTAAGCAGAGCAATGACATATCCATAGTAACAAGTAGGTGACGGTAAGCAGGTAAGTTGTACGTTGTATAAATAAAAGCATAGCAGTAGTACGATTCAAAACAATCTGCTACGACTTCACAAACCTGACGCGTTGTGCTGTAGTTTCATTAGCGGGATGCATGCTGATTGTGTTGTGATAGCGCTCTGAAAGGGGAGTGACTTGTGCGGGGAGCAAAGGGAGCGGGTACTCAGAGTGTCCCCTTTAAATTTGACAAATTCACAGTATAAATCATTAATTGATGTCATTACACAAAATATTCATTCATAATTAATGTCCGATGTAATAATAAATGTTTGTATTATAATTTTATTCACTACATTTAAATAAAATTATCATACACAATTTAGTAGTGAGATATAATTAGAGTCTTTATATGCCTGTACAGCTAGTATAAGAAAAGCACGTCATTTACTGCCCAGAAGAATACTGAACGTGTGAAAATGTTTGTTATTGTTTGCCAAATGTATCTTTGTAATAATATTTTCGTCAGAGGTTCTCAGCAAGAAGCGTGTGTGAAACGGAGCTCGTGGCGTGGTGGTTAGAATACCACTTCCTTTTGTCTGTGGTATGACGCTACAAGCTAAACCTCACAATACACATAATACATGCATATATACATACACATTGCTCTTTTAACACTGAGCTACTCTATTCCAAATAATGTACACGCAGCAGTGAAACGGCGGCACCCATCAGGTAACTTTTACGTGAGCTTCTTTTTGTCACCGTGATTGTTTTAAACACTGGCTGTTGCTAAGCGTCTGTGTTTTAACAGAAATGCAAAGTGACTCATCAAGGACACGAACTTAGTTAAATGCAAAACATGGACGACAAATACCCCAGTACCGAACATCACGCTGTTTCATCTGATTATTACAAAGGGATGCACCCATACCGATGCTTGTATTGAATATCAGTGCAAATACTGAAAAAACTGTCGGCTTGGTAATATCAGTCAAGTCGATATCCTGGTTGGGCCTTTAATTGGTTGTAATAAGAGGATTTGCAGACTGATTTTGGCCCTGAACGTCTCATAATGTTTGAGCTTTTATTCATATGAACTTTTCCAGCAGTCATTTGAAGGATGCATAACACAACTGGATCTTTAGTGTAATAAATTACCTGTGTTTTGAAAAAATAATTTTCCGTCCCTTCAGTGGTATCGGGTAATGTCAGGCATCGGCAGATATTTAAAACCAAAGTATTTCGGAGGGGGCTTTATTTGATTATTTGATTTTCATCTCTCTGGTTCTTTGCATATGTCATTGTTTTTATGTGCAGCTATATGACTTTTACTCAATTACAAAAAAAATCTCACTGTGCCTCTCCACGGATCTGACCTGTAAATTCTATCATTGTGGAGCTGGTTGTGGTTAGTCTTAGTCCAAGTAATAACTCCATGTTTAGTTCAGGCTACTACTACTACTACTACTACTACTACTACTACTACTACTGCTACTACTGCTACTAATACTACTACTATTGTTATCAGAAAATAATTCACAATGTTGTCCCAATCTGGTCTTGAAATAATTACACAGAAGTTTCATTTGTGTTTAGGTGTAAATTTGCTTGAATTAGTTTGAACTGCAGTGTTGAAGTACCATTGTACTCCTGCCCTGAGTACAATTATGAAACAACACTCGGTCAGTCTGTTGTGTGTGGAGTGAATGAATAATGACTACAGTAGCACTTTGAGAGGCTTTATTACTACTACTTACTACTTATTACTACATAAAGCATTCACATCTCCATGGAGACAAGCATGTGGCAGACCCTTCACCAGAAAAGCCACATAGTGCAGCTTTAAAGGGCCCATATTACGCCGTTTTCTGATTTACGTTCTAATGTCGTTTCCTCATCACAAACAGACCTGGAGTTGTATTTTGTTTCATTCACTCATGTTTAACACACAAACCCTGCAGGGTTTGTGTGTTTAGGCTGAGTTCTTCTCTCAAACAGAAAACACTCTGTGCCACCTTGTGATGTCCAGTAGTAGTACAGGAAGTGCTCGACAGTGTTTTTAAACTCCATACGCCTTCACTAGAATCATTTGGATGATTTCAGCCCTGGAATTTTCAATCTCTGCTGAACAAAACGACAAATGTAGCTGTTAAATTGAAAACTAGCGCTTCATGACATCACAAGGTGGAACAGAGCATTTTGAGCTTTGGAAATATAGACAGACTAATAATAAAGGCTTACTCAAACATGTGAATGAAACAAAACACAACTCCAGGCATATTTTATTTTTGAGGCCATAACAGCATTATAACATGGCTAATCGCTCACAAGAGTCAATTTTGACCTCTAATACATGATACCCTTTCACATTTATCTTAATATTTTGGATTTCTTCATTTCCTCTTTATCTGGTCCAAATAAGCTCTACTCGCTAATAAATCTCCTCTGTTTTTTGGCGTGAGTTGTCAGCACATGACCAGAGGCTGCTGTGCCATAGATTAGTCAATGATTGACCCCTGATCAAGGTTACTGTACAGGGACAAACACACTGATTGAGCAAGAGAAAGAGGAAGATTATAAGGAAAGATGAGGCTTACGTTAAAATGTTGTTACAAGGTACACTGTATTTTACACTGATGATTTGTATCCCAGACGTTTTTTATTTATTATTTTTTTTTCTTCCCAAAATCGCTGCCTTTGTTGGTTGCAAGATCATTGATGTAACCAGTATTCACAATGTTAAGTCTCTTGTCTTTTGCTTGTCTCCCTTGTGATAGATAGGTTTAACTATCTATCACGAGGGAGACAAGCAGGTAACAGCACTACGCTACAGTACAATTCAGATCTGTGGAGAGGCCTTGACATCTCAGATCTTTGCTGCGAAATGTTTCACTGTGACTTTTACTCTCTGGATTTTGACTGTTGATTGCTGTTATCTGTTATGTGTTATTTTTATTGAATTTTTAAACACAAAATGTTTTTATCTCTAGTTTGGTAGTGTAAATTGTACATATTTCCACTGTTTTATAGTCTTACTTCTTGTATATATTGCTGGAATGGTATTTATATTTTTATCTCTACAGCTATTCTTATTCTTAGCTATTCTTATCTATTTTAATTCTATACTACTGTCTTCTTTGCATCTGTTGGCTGCTCCAAACGACATCTCACTATACTTTGTATTGTGACAATAAAGTTTTCTACTCTACTCTCTACTCTACTCTACGTCACCTGCTTGTTCCTATGGAGATCGCATTGCTATACCTGGAATGTTCCACAGTATGACATTAAACAGCTCTACCTTACATTTATGAAATTACAGGTGGTTTTGTAGCTCAGAAATGCCTAGAAAAACAGACATTCTGACTTGGCCTGGTTTGGTTTCCATGAAGATGGAAAGGTTTAATGCCATACTGTAAAACATTCCAGACAAAGCAATAACATCTCCAAGGAGAAAGCATTTGACAGACAGCCCGCCAGAAAAGTTAAACAATGCAGCTTTAAAAATGTATCTACTGAAGATCAGAATGACAATAATTCAAATGTTTGTTTTTGCAGCGTTACAACATTGAAAGTGTGAAATTCAACAGCATTTAAAATTCCAAATCTGATGAAACAAATGGTCTTCAACATTGGCTCCTGGCCCTTCATTTGTGTTGTGGAACAGAGTCATTAATAACAAGCTTCCAGTGAGTCTGAGCTGCGTCTATATCCAGAAAAGTGTTAATCCAGCCTGCTATCTATATTCATACAGATGAAAGTGAAGTATTATTGTCTCTTTTTCTCTCTGCTGAGTCATTTGTCTTCTCATCATGTGATTGTGAGCTGATTGCATGCAAAGTTGGTACCACGGATTATACACACATTTGTCACTAAATGGAAATTTGGAGACTCTGGGTAGATCAGGTCACACATAGCTGCTTAGACACACCTCATCACAATTTGGAAGTCAAAGTACACAATGTATTTTTTTCAGGTAGTGGGGTCCACCATCTGTTAGACTCCATGGAGATGCTGTTTGATATCCTTGAAGATTCCACAGTATGCTAATGAACATATCTATCATACATTTATTAATTTACAGCTGTTTTTATTGCTCAAAAATACTCTGAAAAACACACTTACTGAGACCTGGGTTGCCTCTCCACAGAACTGACCTATAACTTCACCTGAAAGCTAGATATGTTTAATGACATACTGTGGAACATAGCGAGCAAAGAAATTATGGGAGACAAGGTAGCAGATCGTCCACCAGAAAAGCACCCATAAGTGGGACTAATGCTGGACTAGAGCAGAACTAAAATAGGACTAGAGCAGGACCAAACCGAGCCTACATCAGGTCTTAACCAGGATTAACCAGGATAAACAAATTGTGAATGCAAAACTATGTAACTAGGGACGCACCGATCCAATACTGGTATCGGCGCTGATACTGAAACATTTGCTTTATCAGATATCAACATCGGATCATCATGAACATATAAACTGATGTAATAAGACTATTTACCGGTCGTAGTTGGCTAGAAAGTCTCATAATTAATATACTTTGTGCATTGTGTAACTTTTCTAGTGGAGGGTCTGTCAAATGCTTTTCTCCATGGAAATGTTATTGCTTTGTCTGGAATGTTTCACAGTATGGTATTAAACTTTTCTATCTTCATGAAGACCCAACCAGACCAAGTTACAGGTCAGATCTGTGGAGAGGCAACCCCAGTTACAGTCAGAATGCCTGTTTTTCTAGGTATTTCTGAGCTGTAAAACCATCTGTAATTGAATAAATGTAAAGTAGAGCTGTTTCATGTCATACTGTGGAACATTCCAGGCAGATGACATATGTATAGAAAAAAGCAGGTGACGTATGCCCAACCAAAAAGTTACATAGTGCACCTTTAAAGCCATAGTATCGAAATCGGTAACTGAAAAAGCTGCATTGGCGCTTCCCTATACGTAACTTTTAGCTTTTTTGATCGAGAAAGAAAGAAAGTTGAAAAAAGTCCGCCCTTTTCACGTTGCAAATCTGAGAAAATCACACGCCACCTTATACCTTACACAGAATAGTCAGCCATGTTTATTTTGGTTTGCCCGTATAAAACACATCTGTCCTTGTCAGCAATTTCAGCTTATGTGACCGAGAGAAATTATTTTTGGATTAGAGGTCCAGCTCCAGGTCTTACACTACGCCCCTTAAACCAACCTCCAAAAATCTCCAAAATAATCCACTTTCTCTGAGCCTTTTTCTGGAACGCCGAACAATAACAATCACGGCAGCCACCCCTTTCAGATTCGAAGTCCGTAGCTCTTAATTTGAACATTTTCTTTTGACGATTTCTGCCTCTGTGCGAAACCAGAGTTCAGCCCACTCTCTGCACTCCGCTCGGTTGCGGTGGAGTTTTTGTGACGATCTTAAAACAGCAATAGAGAAGTGTTGATTTTAGGTTTATCTGGTGACAGGAGGATTCAACTGCAGTTGTGCGTGCGTGCGTGTGTGTATCTGTCAGACGAGATGAGCAGGTTTTGTGATAACGGGGAATAAATCAACTACTTGACATTTATCGCACTTCACAGAATGGAGAGGCATGTGCTGTGTCAGCTGTTATAGCAGGAAGGCAATTTCTATGCTTTTCATGTTATGCTAAATGGACTTTTCTGATTTTTTTTATGCTTTTATGAATTTTGCCAGCACAAAAATTAGCTGGATCAGATATCGGCTTCCAAATATCGGTTCAGACGATATCCTGATTGGCCAGATACTGTATATTGATGTAAAAAGGCTATTTACTGGTCATAGTTAGTCCAGAAAGTCTCATAATGTTTCAACCTTTTTATACAAAGTAGTTCTGTCCTTACTTAAGGGACAAATAACAGTTACATAACACATTTGAATCAGGTATTTTTTTAATTAATTTACTTTTGTTTAAAGGAAATAAATGCTGTTTTTAGTCCCTATAGTGTTATAGGTTGATATCGGGAATCAGCAGATAGTTAAAGCTTAACAAGTTATTATCAATAATTTGTTCACGTTTTGAAGGCAGGAAAAATTAGGTACAGTGCCTTTCCTTTAAGATTTTTAAAAATTTACTTTACTATTATTTTTACTATTTTTACTATCACCAGGGTTAGGGATTGTACACCTAATCGAGTTAACCCAAGTACATTTTGCATTATCGTAACCAGACCCGTCCCCTTCCACCATTCCTTTTGAGAAAAAAAGGTGCCCATTTATGTCCCAGTAAGCTAATTAAAACATGCCATTTATTTAACACGGAGAATCCATTTGACTCTCCCAAACCTTGTTTTTGCTACCTCGTGATTGGCTAAAAAAACAATCTTTGTGATCTGTGAACAAATTCAATCACACTTTATTGGCTAACTGGGCAGCCCTGCGCCTAAGGACACAGTGTAATATGCTCTTCTTTACAGAAAGCATTAGCAGCTTGCATTAGTTTAAATCTATGTTTCGTCCTTTTACAGCTCGTTTCCACACATCTCTTACTTTTTATGTCATAGTGCTTTCTCTGGTCTTATCTTGTTGCAAAGCAGAGCGGTGGATATGGGCTATTTAAAGATGTTGTGCCTGATTTTTATTGTCTTAAAACGAGTGGCCAACTTTTTCAGTTCCTATTCCGATACTATAGCTTTAGTCATCTGCTGATACCCGATATCAACCTATACCACTGCAGAGACTGAAAACAGCATTTATTTCCTTAAAATATAAATAAAATAAAATAAGACAAAACTGATACAAATGTGTTACGTAGCTGTTATTTATCTCTCACGTAATGACAGAACAGCTTTGTGTTTGTGTTGAGCACAAGTTCAAACACGATGAGACTTTCTGGACCAACTATGACCAGGAAATAGCTTTATTACATCAATGTATCTGTCCAACCACGATATTTGGAAGCCGATATCCAGTTTAACAAGTTTTTCAGTAACAGCACCGATATCCGATACCAGTATCAGTATCAGTATCGGCGCATCCGTAGTTTAAACTAAAAAAGTTCATTTTAAACAGTTTGCAGTGGTCAAAACTTATTCCACACTTTCAGACATCCTAATTATTCACCCAGATTAGTTTATAAGCTCGTTTCACAACTTTCAGACACCACTAGCATGCTAACTGTGCACTATCAGACAGTAAAAGGCTTTGTGATTGGGTGTGGACAGTTCAGATTTATTTTAACCTCAAGAGCTGCTTATATCTGGGCAAGATATTACACAAATATTTTTGCTCAAATACATGGAAAAAAAATCAGATTTGACCTGCACCTTCGTGTTTTCGGCTCATTTCATTTGGGCAAAACAACACTTCCTTCACTCAAATAAATTCCGTGGACGATGGTGCGGTGGCTTGCGTTCCTCATCGTTTACACAGTATTTTCCACCAGACTTCTTCATTATGGCCACTTAGACTGAGTTTTAGCTTGCGACCATGACTCAAATTTGAAAGACCTCCGAACAGTACACCCCTAATCCAGCACTGAGTGATTTGGGGGTTTCATGGACTGAATCTTGTCTGTGGCTTTGGCAAAGTAGTCTCTGGATTTTAGATCAACTCAACACGACCATAATGAGTCCCAAGATCTTTGTATAGTGGAAAGGAAAAGTTTTATCTTAAGATGCAAACAGGAACTTGAATCCATTGGGTTTCAGTGTTATTTATTATTACTCAAGACCACTTCCTCCTTTCATAGTCTGTTTTACTGACTGATCTCAGGCCATTATTTATATCTTTTATAGGACTGTTTGTAGTAAATGGAAGACTTGATTTAACTTAAAGGTCCCATATTACGCTCTTTTCTGATCTATGTTATATTGTTTTCTCATCAAAAACGTATCCGGATTTGTGTTTTGTTTCATTCACACATGTTTGAGTAATCCTGCATTATTAAGCTGTATGTCTCCAAAGCTGAAAATGCTCATGGAGTTTAAAAGCACAATGGAGCTCTTCTTGTATTACCACATGACATCACAAGGTGGAACAGAGTGTTTTCTGATTGAGAGAAAGAAGAACACAGCCTAAATATTGAGGGTTTGTGTGTTGAACATGTGTGAATGAAACAAAACACAACTCCAGGTGTGTTTTTGATGAGCATTATATCACAGATCAGAAAATAGAGTAATGAGCCCTTTAAATGAATGGCTGTTGTGGTAGTCAAATTGATTACTAATTTTTAAGGCTTTTAAGGGATGGAGATATTGATTTTTTGCTGCATTTTCATTTCACTATCTTTTGACATTCCTTCAAAACAATATTATAATCTTTTAAGTATTACCCAGTACACTTCTTAAACTCTTGGTATTGCTGCCTTGTTACATCACTTCCTTTCTCTCTCCTCGTCATTTTCCACTCTTCGGTGTCCATGTTGGCTTCTTCACACCCGCATACGGCGCACACACGTCCCATACCTCGGCAGTAATGTGAAAAACACACCACGCTGGGTTTTACTACGGACTCGTGGCCTGAGAGGACCTCGGGCTTGCACAGAGACAAAGGGAAACGATGACACTTAGCCATGCAGCATAATCACGGCTCAGTGTTGAATCAATGAGCTATTAGACTGAGACTGTAATATCAGATAACCGTCTCCTTTCATTTTCAACTGCGTCAAATCGCCTTAAGGGTTTTTTAAGGTGCGCAAAGACGGTTATATATGCAGTTTTATAATTCGCGTTTTCCTTTAAATGTCTTATATTACGTTAAATGGTTTCTTGTGAGCTTTAAACGTGCATTGTGTAACTTTTTGGTTGGGGGTCCGTCGCTTGTTTCTATGGAGATGTCATTGCTCTGTCTGGAATGTTCCACAGTATGACCTTAAACAACTCTACTTTACATTTATTCAATTACAGGTGGTTTTATAGCTCAAAAATACCTACAAAAACAGGGATTCTGACTGTGAGCGGAGTCGTCTCTCCACAGACCTGACCTGTAACTTAGTCTGGTTTGGTCTACGTGAAGATAAATAGATTTAATACCATACTGTGGAACATTCCAGACAAAGCAATTAATTTATAAGCAAACTTTCACCTTTTCTTCAGTAGAGATTGGCATTTACAGGCCTGAAATCACCCAAATTATTCTAATAAAGAAGTATTGCGTTTAAAAACACAGTGGAGTACTTCCTGTATTACTACATGACATCACAAGGTGGAACAGAGTGTTTTCTGCTAAGCGACACATCCCGATTACTTACTAGAGGAGAAGGCTACGGGGTTGGTAGTTTTCAGTTTTAAGATTTTAATTCCATTTTGTTGCATGATTTTTTTCCCCATATCATTCAGCCCTAATTTGTAATATATAAGCGAGTGTGATTTTTACATCTGTTTATTTGCGTCACCTCCAAATCTGGTTTTGCAGGTCCTTTATCTCCAGCCTGCTGCCTGCCTGCGGAGTTATATAACCCTCTGCTTTGCTTACAGTACTCACCCAGCCCTCTCCCATAGAAAGCCCCGGTCTGCCATACATAGCTCAGTACAGACCACACAAAGCCCACATTGGTCTCCGGTTCCTCTGAGTTATAGCTGCCCCCCGATGGGCCGCAGAATGTACAAATAAACCTGTGGTCAGATTTCTTACTGTACATCCAAGTGTTCATCCTCAGAATATGCTCGGCTTTTCACCCCAGAGCAGCCATGGAAGGTAAATCGTTAGAGTACTTCAGAAATACCTGCGAATATTGGCTAAACAACTAGAGCAAATATGACTTTTAAAGGTGCGCTGTGCAACTGCTCTGGTAGAGGGTCTGTCACCTCCTCGTCTCCATGGAGATGTTGTAGCTTTGTCCAGAATTCTTCACAGTATTGCATTAAACGTATCTATCTCTATGGAGACAAAAAAAAAAGTGACACTACCGAGCCAAGTTACACGTCAGGTCTATGGAGAGGGGTACCCTGCTCATGTTTTTTTAGCAATAAAAACGCCTGTAAGTGAATAAATGTAAGACAGATAAGTTTAATGCTACTGTGGAACATTTCGGGTAAAGCAATGACATCTCCATGGAAAAAAAGATGACAGACCCTCCACCAGAAAAGCTACACAATGCACCTTTAAAGATACAGTGCGTAACTTTCTGGAGCTAGCACGTCACCTGCAGGATACCATGGGGATAGAAATTTAAAGCCATACTTCAGAACATTCTCCATGGAGATGGATAAGGCCAAGTAAGCGTCAGGTTTGTGGAGATGCAAGCTTGCTCAGAGTAGGGATGCATGTTTTTTTTTAGTTTTTTTTTTTGCTTTTTCAGTGCAATAAACACAAGCGCAACTGATACTGAGCAGTGACATCACGCTGGGGGTGTTCTACATGGATCTCTATGGTGGAATGTTCAGGGAGACAATGCACACATTAGCAAAGCACAGATTAAAGGCTAATTTGAACCACAGATCTTCAGATTGAGTAGTAGCTTCAGTCAGCTTCACACCAGGGGATTTTGACGACATCAGCTGCAAAGTATCAGTAAAAAACATGCATTTATTCTAGTCTGTTTGGGCTAAAAAGTGACATACTGTGGCTTTAAGAAGGATGAACAAGTGCTGAAAGAAAAGTCTGCATGAAACTTCAAAGGGACATCAGCAGTAGTAGTAGTAGTGGTAAAGACATTTTCATACCTACTGAAAGTCTGGGGGTTAGTTTCCATTCTAAAAACATCCTGCCATAATGGCCCACAAGATCCTGCAAGATAAAATTGCACAAGAAAATGCACAACATGATATTTTCTTCATGTATTTATATTTAGATTGGGAAAAAAAATAGTGTCAAGAGCTGAGTTTGTGGCTCAAAAAAGGCATTCTACTATACTGCAAAAATATAAAAGAAAAGAAATGTGTGGACAAAACTAAACATTAAAACACTACTACTACTACTACTACTACTACTACTACTACTTCTATTACTATTACTATTACTACTACTATAACTACTACTACTACTACTACTACTACTACAACTATACTACTGTTTGTGATTCAAAATAGGCATTCTACTATACTGCAAAAATATAAAAGAAAAAAAAATGTGAGGAAAAATTGTACACTAAAACACTACTACTACTACTACTACTACTACTACTACTACTACTACTACTACTACTACTACTACTACTACTACTACTACACAGTATGTATCTAATTCACATGCTTTGACTGGCTGTAGAACATAATATAATGAACCCTGTAGCGAGCTCGAGGCTTTGGATGTTGCATTTTAATTAGTGTGTGTGTGATTCTATCAGACCGAGTATAATTGGTTTTAGTACATGTAATTACTATGATCTGGTCTCCTGTTTTGAGCCTATTCCCAAACAACAACATATGCTATGGCTAATTAAAGAAGAACTCTTGGGGTATGTTACACTTAATCAACACATCAAAATCGGAACTAAACCGGGACTAAAAACTGGACTAAAACTAGATCAGACAAGGACTAAACCAGGACTGCATTTGGACTCAAAATTTGAAGTTCCCTTATCTGATGCTTCCATTTTGGTGTAACATGCTTTTCTATGATGAAGTGATGGTTATTATTTTTTAATTATCTTGGACCGTTTTCATGTGTTAAAAGGCGGCCAGAATATTAAGCAAGTTTAAAGGTGCAACCTGTAACTTTCCAGCTGCTTGTTTCCATGGAGATTTTTTCTTTTGCCTGGAATTTTCTACAGTATCCATTTACAAAGAAGCAAGCAAGTGACGCCACAAGGCCCAATTACAGGTCATATCTGTGGAGAGGCGACTATGCTGACAGTTAGAGTGCATGTTCTTAAGGTGTTTTTGTGCTATAAAAATACCTGTAATTAACATTAGATAGCTATGTTTTATTGCACACTGAGGAACATTTGAGGCAAAATGGTAACATCTCCATGGAGACAATTAGCTGGCGGAAGCTCAGCCTGAAAAGGTACATAGTGCACCTTGCATTTGACCCATCCTTCAATACCACTGGGTTAATGTTAGTAGCAATGGGTCAGGATGATCTCCTTTGAGCTCTGTTTAGTCCTGATCTAGACTTGGTTTGGTCCTGTTCTAGTCCTGGTTTAGTTATTTTACAGCCCAGGTTTAGTCCCAAAGCGCACGAGTACTATACTGATTTACAAATGCAAATTATTAAAATGTATTTCCATAGAACCAACGTGCGTATATCTATGGCCCCAAACACTATGCCTTCACTCTATGGAATCAGATCTATTGTTCAAATCAAATCTACAGTTCAAATCAACTCAAGTACCTTCTTAATGCCGTGCTCTCGGAGAAGACCGTGTGGTTTTCTTATTAGCCGTTCTGCCTAAGGACTCAGGGGTGGATTAAATCAATGTAAACTTGAATTAAATCATAATGTTGAAGTACATTGCACTTCTCTCCTCATAACATCACGCGCAGGGCTGTTTGTTACAAGAGTGGAGCCGCAGAAGCAGCTCATCTGATTAATGGCGTCTCTATATGATATGAAATGGAGATGGTTGTGCACAAAAATGACTCTTGTGAACTTTAAACCATGATAGAATGTTGTTACCTCATCCAAAACATACCTCAAAATGCCACCTTTTACCTTTAGTTCAAAAGAGATTGGCAAATCTAGGGCTGGAATCATCCAAATGATTCTAGTGAAGGTGTATGGAGTTTAAAAACACAATGGAGAGAGCAGAACTCAGCCTAAATATGCAGGGTTTGTGTGTTAAACGTGTGAATGAAACAAAACACAACTCCAGGTCTGTTTGTGATGAGGAAACAACATTAGAACATAGATCAGAAAATAGCGTAATATGGGACCTTTAATCAAATCAATATTCAGTTATTTCTAATTGTCAATGTTGATATTTTTAATTAAGAAGATCTGAGATAATACAGTACAATAAATTGTCAAATTCTGATTGTGATAAATGTTCACAATAATGTTTTGCGGTAGATTCTTTCACTAGTTTTAATAGACAATAACTAACCTTCATTATCTTATTTTATTTCTTTATTTTTTATGATTTCAGCATTTTTTGGGATACGATACCGAAGCTTGTGTTGTTGTGTTTTGAAATAGGATTTGGGATGAGATTTGGGATTATGAAATTTGTTCAAAATCAAAGCGGTAGACTGTAATGATAAAATAAATATAAAAATACTGAGATAAATCAGTTAAAATACATGCTTTTTTTTTTTTTTTTTTTTTTTTTAACATTATTGGCTATGTGTAAAGGCTGTTCTGTCTTTAGCCAGTGGTTCGATTCTCTGTCAGTAAAATTGCAATGGATCAATTTGAAGAAAAGAAAGTGTGATTATATTTCTGACATATCTCCCGGCTCCACTGCATCACGAGTTTGTCAAAAGTCTCAGAATTGGCCGGACTTGAAAGCTCTTTTGTCTGAACAGAGTCACAAAGGCAGAGGAAGAAGCTGCTGTAGCTCTTTTATTTCAGACATGACGTTTTGACTGAAATCTGACCAAATCGCGCTCTTTTCCTCTCTCCTATTGTTGTTACACATACGCGTCAAATCAGAAGAATTAGGAATTATTTTAAAGCGCGAAACTGTCTCTTGTGAGCTTTAAGACATGTTATAATGTTATCTTACTAAAAACATACATGGAGTTGTGTTTTGTTTCACTCACACGTTTGAGTAACTCTTTATTATTCGTCTGTCTACATCTCCAAAGCTCAAAATGCTCTGTTCCACCTTGTGATGTCATCAAGTGGTACTTTTCAAGCTAACAGCTACCTCTGACCTTTAGATAGAGATATGCAATTCATTTGAGTGTTTTCTGTTTGGGAGAAGAACTCAGCTTAAATAGGCAAAGTTTGTGCGTTAAACATGTGAATAAAACAAAACACAACTCCAGGTATGATATCACTTTTTTTGCTCAATCTCGACTTTTAGTAAAAATCAATGAAAATATTATCTAACATTATCTAAACAGGAACAATACAGACTTTTAATAATTGATTTTTAACACACACACACACACACACAAAATATGCAATTTCTTCCTCTGAAGTCTGAACCAAACTGACAGAGGTTTGGCTATAGACCTCTCACTTAAAATAAACCTGATCATTGACCATTAGAAGTGACGGAAACTCCATTAAAATGTGATTACCTCTTTTTACATTGTCTGAGTTATGACTTTTTGACAATGGTTGTGGCTAAAACCAGCTTTCACAACAGGCACACCAAAAATAAATTGCGTAGTGATTTTTTTGTGGTGGGAAAAAAATTAAAACTGTCCTTTCAAACAGCTCACAACAGCGTACAACTATGTGAAGTAGAAGTATTGGATTTGCATACAAAAATTGTTTGAATAGGGCCCGGGAGAGATCGTGAAATTACTCAAACATGCACGGATGACATCTAAAACCTCTTCAGGCATGTTTCTGATGAGGGAACATGGTAGAAAGCTCAGAAAAGGCCAACCACCTGCTTGTCTCCATGGAGATGTTGTGTATTTGCCTGAAAATTTCCATATCATCCTTTCCGTTCATCTGTATTTTATTATTTTATGTGTTCATTTTAAACAGCAATATTGATCTCGAACAACTTAAAATAGAATTTGGAGGAACCACCATGACTCCAGACTCTTTTTTTTTGTTTGAGATCAGTGCAGGACAGTACAGGACTTTGTAAACATGAATGAATCACTCAAAATAGAACTCTGAGGAAGATTATGATGAGAGGAAACCATTTAATATCGAGCCTTTTGTATATAAATGAGACCTCTTTCATGCTCCAATGCTTATAAAAGAAAACAGCATACATTCAAAGTCTAAATGTACTCCAGAGATTGTGCGTCTTGCTCCAGTGTGATATCTGTTCTTTTAAAGCGGTCTCTACATGCACACAGTTGAACGGCTGTTATTCTGCTTCCTGTTTGTCCTCCCCTCCTCATCTTTCCATCATCCTTTTATCTGCTAATCAGCACTGACAAGCTCCTGCATTCTCCCTCTGACAATCCATTTTTCTGTTACAGCACTTTCAAATGCTGTTTGTCACAACTCTTTTAGCCCTCTAGTCTGTACTAGACTCAGTTTAAACAGCTACGATTACAGAACAAGGACTTAAAGAGGCATTATGGAACTTTTTAGGTATGGGTCATTTGTTATTATTTATATGCAGTATATATTTTAATAAAATTCTTGAAAAAGCATCGCCTCACCCAGACCATAGACTGTAAAAAGAAGTCGACTAAGCGTTCATAATGTTACATAGCGTTCGGCTCTAGTCAAATAAAGCTCATTGAGGCTGTTGAAGGTAACGCCCATGCTCGCTCCTTGCTAAACCAGTGGGGTGGTCGCTTAGCAACACTGGCAAACAGGTTTGTAGTCACCTGATTTGTTTATTATTAATGTTCATATTTTGATTAACGGACAAAATAGCAGCTAGCGCGTTATTTATGTCCATATACAGTATATGCCCCAGACCTAACGTGTAATTTGTACTGCCAGTGTTACCTGCTTGTATCCATGGAGATATTATTTTAATTCCCTACTGTGAGCTACTGCCTCCAGATAATTCTCCTTGTGGATGAATAAAGTTTGTCTAAGTCTACTGTGGAACATGCTGGCCAAGAAATACCATCTCTATGGAGACGAGCAGATAACAGACACCCAGTCTAGAAACGTTACATAATGTGTTTTTAATGTTAAAAGTTCAAATGTATTGATTAACTGTTGATATATTTTATTATTCACTAGATGTCCCTCCTTCTCCTAAATTACTGAAGCGTTGATTGACAGGTGTCTGGGCCAATCACAGCAGCAGAAGCCCAGCCAGCCCCCTGTCACCAGCTCAGGAAACTGGCTGTTGAAATATTGCATCAGACTGAATAAATGTGCATGGGCCAAGTGTCTGGGTCCATTATAAATACAGACTGCGGTCTTAAGCAAATGTTAGAACAGAGTGTAAATATACTGCGTATGTTTGAACAAATATTCACAATTTACACCATGTTGTCAAGTGAAATTATTTTAGACGAGGAAACACAACTTTGGTCGGGTCTTAATGGGGCAGCTGTGTTTGAAGTGTATTGATTATGGATACAAATGTGTCGATGGTTAATACGTGATGTTTTACTGAAGGTAAAAGTACTCGAAGAATATATTTTGGTATATTTTGCTAGATTTTTACTGTAAAGGTTCCCCCGTTGAATGTTGCAAGTAGAAAATATTACACATGTACATAGAAAAGTAGTAGAAGGAGAAAGAGGAGGTATCCAAAGTTTGCGCAGACTTCAAAATAGTTAAGTACTAGTAGAAGAAAGTAATAGAAGACAAAAGTACTGAATCATGTTCATGCGAGGTTCAATTATTCTCCCTCTCCCAGTACTACTGCTACTTTACTGCTATGATATAAAAATGACTACTTGTACTTGAACCTGCCCATATTACACTATTTTCTGATACATGTTGTAATGTCTTTCCTCATCAAAAACTTACCTGCAGTTGTGTTTTGTTTCATTCACACATGTTCATCACACAGTTCATCACTTTGTTCCATCTTGTGATGTCATATGGTAATACAGGAAGTGCTCCACTGTGTTTTTAAACTTACATACACCTTCACTAGAATCATTTGAATCATTTCAGCCCTGGAAATTCTAATCTCTTACTGAACAAAAGTTAAAATGTAGCTGTTAACTTGAAAACCACCACTACAAGGTGGAACAGAGCATTTTGAGCTTTGGAGATGTCCACAGACTAATAATAAAGAGTTACTCAAACGTGTGAATGAAACAAAACTCAGCTCCAGGTATATTTTTGAGGAGGTAAGAACATTGTAACATGTCTTAAAGCTCACAAGAGTCCATTTTGCATGATATAGGATCTTTAAAGTGCTCCTCTAACCCATATATCACGTTAGTCATTGATTTTAGTTTTGACTCTCGATATTAGTACCGTTTTAGTTTCATTTTGTTGTTTAATCCTTCTATGTAGTGACATTCAATCATTTCTAATCTGTTTCTAAATGGCGATAACTGAAAGTTTGCATTGTTTATTTTCCTGTGCTTGTGTTTGGTGGTTGGCTCTCTCCATCTGGGCCCGCTTGGTTGGGAACACTCCACTTTTCCCTCTGTCTTGTCTGTCAGGCTCTGGCTTGTGTTAGGAGCAGCACATATGGCCCACATTAGCGTGCTGTCTTTAAACTGCCACACATTCTCGTCTGATTTATTTAAGCGGTTCTGTTACAGCTCAGAGGAACCATCAACTGTCCGTCCTTCTGACATGTGAGGGTCTTCGTAATGATGTCACGTACTCGTTATCTGATCAGAATGGAAGGCTGTGTATTATTATGTACAAGGAAATACAGTGGAAGAGATGAGATGTTACTGCATGGGCGATATTGACCAAAATAAACCATTTTGATCTCTATATATTTTTATTTCAATAGCAATACTCAAATAATATTGTGGGCATAGATCAGAAAAGTACTGAAATGACTGTGGTTTTTAGTTTCCTGTGACAGTTTGAGCCATTTTCACCATTCTCAATATCCAGTTTTAAATTGTCAATTGCTATGACAACAGTCTTCATTGTCGTCATTTTGAAACCAAAAGATAGGTCTTAGATGAGCTTCAAGTGTTGCACAAAACGTTGATAAGAATCTTCTGATAAGTGCAGACAGATGAATCACTGACATTTGTGAGTTCATAACCTCTCGAGGTTCCATCTTGTCTCTGTTTTGCTCCACATATCAACAAATAACAGATCAGTCTGACCTCAGCCTGGTGACTGAAAGAATACACTCTTATTTTGTTATTTTATTTTGTATGAACTACCAGTGAAAAGTTTGGACACACTTTTTCATTTATTTTTCTTCCATGATTGTTTTACTTTGTAGATTCTCACTGAGGGCATCAAAACTATGAATGCACACATGTAGAATGTAGTAAACAAAAAAAAAAAAAAAAACTCAAAATAATTAAAAACTTTTAGATAAGAAAAAATAATAAGGGACTTGTTTCTGCTCATTTTCATTCATTTCTTGTATGTTTCATTGTTACACTGTTAATGTCTTTTTATACTTTATGACCGAAATAAACAAACAAATACAAATAATTAAAAAAAATAAAAATAGCCAGCCTTTGTTTTGCACTTTTGGCATGTCTTGACCCTGACATGGCACATCTGTGAAGTGAAAACCATTTCAGGAGACTTCATCATGAAGCTCATTGAGAGAAGGCTAAAGCGCTGTGAACAAACAAAGGGTGGATACTTTGAAGATTTGCATAAAACATAAAAACATATATTGTGTTGAGTTTAACTTTTGTTTCCTTGGCAACATAATTCCATAGATCTTGCATCACATATTTAATAATGTAATAATGTCTTCTGGGTGTAAATAAAATGTAGAAAGTGGTAAACATACAGAAAAAAGCACATTGAAAAAGGTGTGTCTAGATTTTGTCTTGTAGCTTGTATTTATTCAACTCTTGTGCATTTTTTTTTTTTTTTTATTGCTTGTAATTCAACTACATATTATACACAATTTCTTTTAATATCTTTTGCTGGTTGCACCTTCAAACATTGGTCACTCCTGCACTTTTTTATTTTTTGAGTATTTTTCGGCATGGTAGTTGTCTCGGAAGTACAATAATGTGAAATCGGTGTGTAGCTGTGTGCTGAAAACATATTTTGATAGCAGCTTGAATCACAGGCCTGTCGTTTACCTGAGCGTGCTGGAGGGAGGAGGATTTCAGTGGCTTTATTGTGGTTGCTCCATTCCTGTTGACCTGTGGAGAAAAATACTGCTTTTACCACTAATGGTCCTGTTTACTTCCATTAAAGCAGCCAGAGACGCGGTGTTCACAGGAGGCACAGCTGATTATCAATGGTGCTTATATCTCTCTCTCTCTCTCTGCCTCTTTCGCTCTTTTGGTCTCTCTTTCTCATTCTGTCTTTGTCTCTTTCTCTTTTTTTTGCCGTTTTCCCCTCTTTTGCCCTCTCGTTCTCTTTTTCTCTCACACACACTCTCTCCTTCCTACCCTCTCTCACTCACACACACACACACACGCACACACTCTCCCTCTCTCACTCCCATTCTCTGTCTCCCTCCTTCTCTCTCACACACTCTCTCCCACCCTCTCTCTCTCTCACACACACACTGTCTCTCTCCCTCTCTCATGCACTCGCTTTCCCTCCATTTTATTTCTCTTGCTCTCCACCTTCTCCCACCCTCTGTTTTTCCACGAATACAATGCCGTTTTTTTTGTTTTTTTGTTTCTGCTGCTTTTTTTTTTTTTTTTCTCAAATAAATATGTCTTGTCTATGTCTATGTTTGAACAACTCCTCAGCCAGAGAATATACAAAAACACCTTCAGTTAAATAAATGCAAGATAGATCAATTTAATGCCATACTGTGGAACATTCCAGGCAGTGCAGTGACCTCCATCTCATCATAATTTTAACAGTAGTTTTGCTGATGCGAAGGTTGGCGGTTAGAATAATAATAATAGCAATAGTAATAGTGATAATAATAGTAATCGTAATTTTTTTTTTATTTATTTATTTTAATTAGGACAGTGCATGTTAATCAACATGTCAACAAACAGCATCAATGTAAATATGCCGGAATTAGCACAATAATTACTTTACATCCGTTGTCCTAAGGCAAGTCAGAAACAGAGAAGATTTAGAGAAACACAGACGAGACAAAAATACACATAGACATGACAATAGACCATTCTCTGAGTTTAAGAGGCCCCAAGAAAAAGATAATCTACCTGTGTGAGCATGTTTAATTATTTTTCTTGAGAAGGACCCACAGTTCCTGACATGGGCGGGTCATGTGTTCCATGACTGTGATCCTCTGATAGACGTCACCATTTGGCCAAATCTGGTCCTGCGTCTCTGTATGTTACCGTCTCCTCTGGTCAGTGCTCTTGTGTTAACTCGGTCAGTATTTTTTTTACTTATAAAATCCATTAATGGTGGAGGAGCGAGTCCATTTAAGTCCATAATAGTAGTAGTAGTAGTAATAGTAATGAAGTAGTGCATTTTTCTTAATATATTCTTTGCTCATTATAAATGAACGCTCAGTGTGCTTTATTAAGGCTAATTAGGATACCATGTGTTCTGTGCATTACTTTTATAACAGTGAACAGTGCAGATGTCACTTTTCTCACTGCACAAGACAGGGCATGTTTAAGTCTTGTGGCAGACGACTGATGCTGTAATATTGCGCTCAAAGTTATTCTACCACATGTATACATCTGTGGGGTTATGTAATCAGGATTCGCTTTAAGACTTCAGTGCAGTTGATAGATTCAAATTCTTGGTGCAATCTTCATATAAATATATATGTCATGCCTTAAAAGTGCACTGCGTAACATTTCTAGTGATGGGTGATGTCTCCTTGGAAATTAGAATGTTCTGCAGTGTAGATTAAACCTATCTAGACATGCAGGTTATTCAGATTCAGATCTGTGGGCGGTTGCCCCTTTTCACAGAAGGAATTATGGTATTTTTGAGCAACAGAAACACCCGTAACGAATAAATGCTCAATGGATATGTTTAAAGTCATACCATGGAGCATTCCAGGCAAAGCAATAACATCTCCATAGAGACGAGCAGGCGGCAAACCCTCCACCAGAAAAGTTACACAATGCACCTTTAAATGACAATGACTTAGATTTGAACCCAAGATTTCACAAGTCAACACACAATCTCTGGCAACATTTGAGAAAAGGAAAGGAGGCTGATCTCCATGGAGACAAGCAGGTAAGCAGGCAGACCCTCCACCAGAAAAGTTGCACAGCGCACCTTTAATAGCTTAGTCTTTGTGAAGTGAGTCGACGGGCATGCGAGAATCCAAACTGGAATCTGGTTTTGCCCCGCCCTCTTTTAAACCTAGCGTATATCCCGCTAAATGACAGACAAATGACTACAGTATATAGGTCAGCAAACCATGAACTAACCACCGGAACGAAACTTAAAATTTGTCTTCCACAAAAAGTAGGCGACTCCATCCCCAGAGAATTACATCAGCCTCATTTCCTCTTATCAAAATGGGAGTTGTGAAATCTTGGGATCAAATCTAAGTCAGTCTAACTTAAAGGTGCACTGTGTAATTTTGCTGGCGGAGGGTCCGTCAAATGCCTTTCGATCTTCATGGAGACCAAACCAGATCAAGCTGTAGGTCAGATCTGTGGAGAGGCAACCGCGCTCACAGTCAGAATGCCGGTTTGTCTGTGTATTTTTGAGCTACAAACCCACTTGTAAATGAATAAATGTAAGATAGAGCTGTTTAATGTCATACTGTGGAACATTCCAGGCAGAGCAATGACATCTCCATAGAAACAACAGAAGCAGGTGACAGAACCCCAACCAAAAAGTTACACAGGTCATAATCGTGCGCATGATGTATCCTTATAGTTGTTATAAGTTATAAATGTTAGAGGTAGTATTACACAAAATCGGCTTTTTGGACCTTTCTACCATGTTGCAACGTTGTTTCCTCATCAAAAACCTCTTTTTTATGTCATCCATGGATGTTTGAGTAATCTTGCAGTCTCTCCCATGCCCTATTCGAACTATCCTTATAGTTAGGAGTATGAGCTTATACAAACCTACGCCACCCTTGCTCCCACATATTTTTTTTCCATAAATCAAAGCGTGATACAAAACAATACACTATAACTAGACCTGTCAGGCTAATTCCTGCATCGATTTCTATATATCAAATCTGAAACGATATATTTTGGGGCTCAGTATTTGTCATCTGTACAGTTTCTTTACATTAGTGTAGAATTTTTTCTCGTTTTTGTTGCATCATGCGTCATGTGTTTGAACAATACTGTCTGTTTAAAATGTGTTACCTTGAATTATCGTGACAGGCCAGCTACGACTTCACAAACCTGATAAGATGTGCGGTAGTTTGATTAACGAAATGCATGCCGATTGTGATGTTATGCTCTGAAGGGAAAGTGACTTAGCGCAGAGAGCAAAAGGAGGGGGGACTCCAAATCAAAACCAAAACTGAAATGTTGAGGAATATGTTGTTTTCGTGGATTATAGCATTTTCAAAACAGTAAAAGGTAACATGTGATCTAAATATGTTATGTACGATATCCAAATCCCTCAATACAATATTTACAATATACAGTACGATATTTATTGGGATATTTTGCGGAAACTGTGAATATGCTACTTTTTCCTCATAAAGTGCCATGACAAGACTTAATCCACAGAACTAAGACTTAAAAATGCTTAAAACAGTTATTTCTTCATGTAGTCTGCACTTAAACAGAGCAAAGGATCATGGTCTATGTAGTTCTCTGTTGTTTTTTTTTAGCTCTTGCCGCACCATAATTATTAATTTAAGCGAAGAGACTTGTAATTCGATATATTGTGATGGTTCATGATATTATTGTGAGACCTTTGACGATACAAAAATCACAATAGTTCAGTTATTGTTAAATACCCTATAGTAGTGTAATATGCCCTCTTTAAAAATAATTGTAGGCTTTTAAAGAGGCTCAGCTTTCATGGCGTCTGTGTTCACCTTGCCTCTAGCTGCTGGAGCTGTGGACTGTGGTTTGATTCGATTATCCACTGCGAGCCGTACTGTGAGGAAGAACTCATTTTCACATGACACACACTCTAAAAAGGATTGACTGTTGGCCATGACAGCACTGCCCCAAGTGAAAGAATAAGACATGAAATGATGAATTCCTCTTTTTTTTCTTCCTGATTGATTGTGCAGTGTGACCTTGCAGGTTGTGTTAGTAATGTGTGTTGGGTCGATACTCGCCTGAGCTCAGTGAACGGTCAGTGGATTGTATAATGCTGTAACACAGTTTTCCAATATTACCAGACTGTAATGCATGAAATACGTATCAGTAGTTTAGATTTTTAGAGAAACTGAGTCCGTGGAACATTGTGTATCTCTGTACTGGAGCATCGTGGCAAACAAGTATGTTTTTAATAACTTTTAATAACTTTTATAACTATCGTCCTTACAACAAAAAGCTGTGCCAGCACCTCCGATGGACAGCTGCACATCAAACTAGCAAGTAGCAGATTTTTTTTTTTTTTTTCATTTGTACCAAAATGAATACTAACGCTGCAGAATCCTACGCGTATCACCAATTGGAGAGCAAAGTAATTACAGACCAGTGGGCGTATGCTGGTCTGAGTTGGGCTTTTTTGCTTATTTTCAGCACGACATATTGCTGATCACTGCGCTATACTTTGTCCTCCAGTTTTATTTTCTTAGTCTGTGATATACATAGGATTCAGTAGTGTAGCGCAATAATTTTGGTACAAATGGAAAAAAATGTCGCTAGTGTGACATGCAGCTATCCATCGGAGGGGTCGACAGCTGCATGGTTCTTTGTTGTGATGACTGAGCACTAAAGGACGTCAGCGCATTTGTTTCTTTTATTAAGTCATTTTAGATGAATATTGTGATTTCAAATGTCCAATTTATACCATAATGATCCACTGGTGTCATAGATTATAACTATATAGCAGACACAAGCACAATATGTCTTCTTTACTATCTTTGTAATTATCCCGTGAAACAAAACCTGGCACAAAGTTCAAAGTCTTCTCTGTCGCCATAAACAAAAGTGAAATTATTTTTGCAAAGTAGTTCTATTATTCAACCCCAGAAGATGTGATTATTGCCAGTTGAAAGAAGTTAAATATAAAGTATATTATCGCAATTCTGTTTTCCCAATTCACAAAAATGATAAGGTGTGGTTATTAGGTCATTTCTTTCCAAACCAGTAAATCTTAGCTCTCATCTGAAATCATGACATGAAAATCTAGTACATAAACGCAACCTTTGCCCATGCACCAGATTACACACACTTAGCTTCTTTTGTGTTGACTTTACATTACTTTACACACACATACGACCTCCTTTTACAGTGTGTGGTGCAAGGCTGTGACCTCGACGACAGACAGATCCTCCGCAGACGCTATAGACGCACACTTGTAATAATAAACCAACAATGGAGAGCCTCCTGTACCTCGGCTCATATAGTAGTAATATAGTAGTAGAGTGTGGCATAGGGGACAGTCTGGCCACGGGCGAAAGAAAGTCAAAGAAAGGATCGTCAGGAGTGCTAGTGATGCTTTGTTTTGTTACACTGCAAATGAGAAGCTAGTAAAGGTGCACTATAGATGATTTTATTTGGATTTTTTATTTTTTAATTCATATTTTTTAAGATACTGATACAGCTTTACAATAATGCACTGTACGCAAAACACAAATTGTTCACGGTATACAAAAGTACAGCTCTTAAATTTACATTTTCATTTTGATAATCACTCATAATTTTATGTTTGAGACATTTTTTAAACCTTAAGAAAGAAGTACATAATTTCAATTTATCATTTTGTCCATTCCATAGTTTTACAGCAATAACTGACATACATCGTGATTTAAATCTTGATTTAAAGGTGCATTGTGTAACTTTTCCGGGGTAAGGTCCATCAAATGCTTTTCTCCATGGAGATGTTATTGCTTTGTCTGTTATTAAACCTTTCTATCTTCATGGAGACCAAACTAGACCAAGTTACAGGTCAGATGTGAGGTATTTCTGAGCTATAAAACCGTCTGTAATTGAATAACTGTAAGGTAGAGCCGTTTTATGTCTGACTGTGGAACATTCCAGGCAGAGCAATGACGTATCCATAGAAACAAGCAGGTGATGCCCCCCCAACCACAAAGTTACACAATGGACCTTTTAACATTTGATCTTACTTTAGCTATGGAAACTTTGCATACTATTTCTAGTGGAGGGTCCTGTCCAGGTTTCCATGGAGATCCTATTGCTTTACCATATTTCTCAGTAGGACACCATATACTTCAAATAATATACATTTATGTGTTTGTAGTCTGTGGTGTATTTTGGCTTATGCTTCAAAGTAGATTCTTTTAACTTGATTTATGTTTTTATGCGCATTTCCAAGCCTAACCCGCAGTATTAAAGTGTACTATGTCTTCAGTAGCGTGTATTCAGTTTCATATTTGACTTTCGGTTCCTGCTACCTGTTGCTATATACGGAGATGTTATTGTTTGCCTGGAGGCTTTGGTGTTGAGAGAAATACCTTGAAAAGCGTGAGGTCGTCTCTTCACAGCTCATATCTTACCTGTCACTTGCAGTTTGCAGGTTCTATATTGTGCAAATTGGACTCTTGTGAGCTTTAAGCCATGTTATAATGCTTAAACTTTCTCAAGAACGTACCTGGAGTTGCGTTACATTTCATTCAGGTTTGAGTTACCCTTTATTATTAGTTTGCTACATCTCCAAAGCTCAAAATGCTCTGTTCCACCTGGTGATGTCATGTTGTGCAGTGGTAGTTTTCAAGTTAACAGTTACCTTTTACCTTTTTCAGCAGAGATTGACTAATAAAGTATTACTCAAACGTGTGAATGAAACGAAACACAACTCCGGGTATGTTTTTGAGGAAGTAACAACAGTCTAACATGACTAAAACCTCACAAGAGTCAATTTTGTGTAATATAGGACCTTTATGCATCATGTAATATTTTGTATAGCATTTTGACACCTAGCTGACCCTAGTATATTTGCTATTGAAAAACTTCTGTATCCATTGTAGCAGATTGTAAGAACCATTTGACAAAACAGGGCGAAGACAATAGAAATAGAAGAAAATGGAGCGAGATCTTCTTTTGCTTTCATCACAAGTTCATGAATGGGTCTAAAAAAAATAAAAAATACAAAAACAGACAGGGCTTGACAATTTGTGGATCTGAAACATTAAGGTGCTAAATGAAAGATAACTGCGTAAAGGAATAGAGGGGAATGGTTTTAGCCACGGGCACCGGGCATTTGTCTGATTTAGCCTCAGTGTGTCAGCGGCAAATCAGATCATACGCACACACTCTGGTCCGTGTGTGTGGGCAGGTGATCGGCACATTGTGGGGACTAAAACAGGGACGCAGGGATTATTGTAGAGATGTTACGCCATTTATGTGATATTATCTTACAGTCTATGTAGGCAAAAGGGTGTGAGAAAAATAAGTACAGGTGGAATTTGTCAGATTGCAGATGTTTTGTCCTGGTTTACAGTTAATATCTATGTAATAACTGTATGAACCTATATAAAACCCCTCATTTTTGAATATATATGTGTTTTTCAAGCTATTTTGAGCAATAAAAACACCTGTAATTGAAAAAAAGAAGATAAAATCTTTCTGGCCATACTGAGGAACATTCCAGACGAAGCAGTAACATCTCTCTGGAGACAAGCAGGTGGCAAACCCCCATCAGAAAAGCTGTATATCGTTTGCATATTTGCCAGTGCAGAGTTTAACCGTGATGGTAAAGCTAACAATAAATAGCATGCTAACACACACTTCCTCTTTATCTAACAATAAAATGCTTTCTAATTCATGCAGCAGACATATTTTGACCTCAAGAGCTGGTTATACAACATCTGTACGAAAAGAAAAACTTTGTGTTTCTTTCCACAAGTGCTCCATTGTGTTTTTAAACTCCATGCACCTTTTTCAGCCCTGGAAACGCCAATCTCTACTGAATTAGTAAAGTAAAATATGGCTTTTACTTTGAAAACTACTACTACCACTCACGACATCACAAAGTGGAAGAGAGCATTTTGAGATTTGGAGATGTAGACAGACTAATAATGCAGGATTACTCAAACGTGTGAATGAAACAAAACACAACTCCAGGTCTATTTTTGAAGAGGCAAAATCTCACAAGAGTCTATAGGCTCTGTTCATGCTTACGTCACGAACCAGGAAGATGTTTGGAAACATGCGATGACAACTTTCGCTGTTCGCTGTAGAAAGTCTGACAAAATCAAGGAAAAATTAGCAAATTGCCCAGTTTTCTTCATCTACATGTCATTGTAGCGTTCCGTTATGTTCGGCTAATCAACAGTTACAACCATACCTCAGTTTTCATCATTTCCCTACTGACACACAACTCCGAGCACAGTGGGTACATGCGATTAGAAGAGATGAGGGCGCCAAATTCAAGATGATTCCAAACAGCACATACGTATGCAGTCTTCATTTTACCACTGATGACATTTACTTCAATGGGTTTTATCACAGTCGGTCGGCGAGCCCAGTGTCGTGCCAGTGTTTCTATGCGAGTAACATAAAAACTGAGTTGAGTTTTGTAGCAGTCTGGTTCAGGTTCGCGTGTGAGTGCAGGGGGGGTTATAGGTATTGTAGTGTAGAGTTTCTTAGGCCCTCTCAGAGCAGAGGAGTGGAGCCTCTGATCCTCCTGATCCTTCTCACTGTTTGAAAAGATCAGTTTATCAGACAGGCCAGCATGTGACCCCTGTGTTTGTGCCTGTGCAGGAACGCAACTCTGCTTCAACTCTGCTCCAAGTTTATTTATGATTCGGTTGGAAAAGTAGATTTGAGGAAAGTCTTACAGGTGCACTATGTAACTTTTTTGTTGGGGGTCTGTCACCTGCTTGTTTCTATGCATATGTCATTGCGCTGCCTGGAATATTCCGCAGTATGACATTAAACAGCTCTACCTTACATTTATTCAATTACAGGTATTTTATATCTCAAAAATACCTGGAAAAACATCTGATTGTGAGCGGGGTTGCCTCTTCACAGACCTGACCTGTAACTTGGTCTGGTTTGGTCTCTAAGAAGACAGAAAGGTTTAATGCCATACTGTGAAACATTCCAGACAAAGCAATAACATCTCCATGGAGAAAAGCATTTGACGGACCCTCCACCGCAAAAGTTACACAGTGCACCTTTAAAAATATATTGCGACTTCATTGTATTGTACTGGCGGTTAGTGGTTACAGAGTTTGCCTATAAACACAGATGTTGTACGTAGAGCTGGGCGATATGGCCTAAAAATAAAATCTCAGATTTTTTTTTTACAAAAAATCCGATTTCCGATTTTAATCGATTTTTCTCTGCCCTACTCAAAAGCAAATAACAGATAACAAATAAATGGCTCAAAACAAGTTTTAACTTTATTCTTTTTTTTTTTACTTTAGGGTTAAAGTGCAATCTGACAAGCAAAAAACATACTTGTAAGTGAAATGGCAGACCAGGCCATTGTAAACACTTTTGCCTTCCAACGTGGCCCATGCTTATCATATGGCATACAGTTCAAAAATGTTTCAGGCACTGTTGCTTGTTTGACTTGGATGGTGTGCTCGTGCTGTGGCTATTTTCATTCCTTTGGGACCTACACTTCACCCACTCCGCTGCGTGCCTCTGCTTTAGGTGCTGGAATAGATTTGTCGTGCTGCTTCCTTTGGTTGCAGCAGCTTTTGAACAGACCTTACAGCGAGCACTTGTTTGTTCCAAGTCCGACGCAAGAAAACCGAACCAATTCCATATCACAGATGTAGTAACACCTTTCTTTGTTACAAGCTCCGGCTTTCCCTCAGTCGCTGCCATGCCTGCGAATCTACAATGTTTGGGTGCGCCCCGCTAACTTACCCGTGTAGAGCGTTGCAGCGCATTAGTTCCGCTTTTGACGCTCGCGTGTAAAAATAATACTAATAATAAAAAAATCGATTTTCATAAAAACACATTGTTCTGAACTGTAAATTCAAATTAATCGATTTAATCGATACATCGCGCACGTCTACTTGAACGATCAATCCCCAAATGGCGTGTGCGTGGCGTCCTTGGGCAAGACACTTCAGCCACCTTGTCGATGTGTAAATGTGAAGTATGAATAAATAAGAGGAGGTTGCAGGGGCCGGTAGCACAGATGTCAGTTCTGTCAGTTTGTCCTAGGGCAGCTGTATTTACAAGAATACTATTGACTGAAGCGCTTTCAGTTCCTCAAGCTTGTAACGCGTAATACAAACCTAAATATAAGACTTTATTATTCGTAATTAGGTCACAATATAGAGTTTGTTTTATTTTGAACATTTTAAAATGAAAAAAGCACCACATATCATAGTAGTCTCTGTATGTGGAAAGACATTCAAAACATGTACATTTAATGGAAAGAAAGAAAAAAAGGAGCATTGTTTATTTAACTCCTAATTTACAATATTTAATCTACATGATTTTTGTCTGTCGTCAACCTTAGCCATTTGGTTAAACTTTTACCAACTTAAGTGAATTATAGGGTCTCTTAACAAACATTAGAGAAATTACACATTACAAATACATACAGGTTTATAATATCTTAATCAGTTTTTAAATACCAGTTCATTAATATCTGCTTTCCTTGGTAGCTCTAAAAAGTTGCCTTTGTTCATTTTTTTATACACTACCAGTTAAATTATTCAATGTTTTGTTTTGTTTTTTTTGTTTTGTTTTTTCTCTCCATACTGGAGACATCAAATATATGATGCAAAATATATGGAATTATGTAGCAAAAAAACCCATGGTAAATAAATATCTTTAATTTTACATTCAGATTCCTTATAGTATCCACGCTTTGCTTTGTTGACAGCGCTTCAGACTAGAGCTGGGCGATATGGCCTAAAAATAAAATCTCCGATTTTTTTTACAAAAAATCCGATTTCCGATTTTAATCGATTTTTCTCTGCCCTACTCAAAAACAAATAACAGATGACAAATAAATGGCTCAAAACAAGTTTTAACTTTATTCTTTTTTTAAATTTAGGATTAAAGTGCAATCTGACAAGCAAAAAACATACTTGTAAGTGAAATGGCAGACCAGGCCATTGTAAACACTTTTAGAAAGGACACTTTTAGAAAGGACATGTCCAGGACATGTCCAGAGGTGTGAAAACACCATCATGGCCCTGAATGGATATGCTAACTACTCCCCCACTCCCACTCCATAATGAATAGACTCACCTGACTAACAGAAACTGTAAATAAATATGTGTGTCTCAGAGTAATTTTCATTGTAATTAGCTCCTCCCTTCAGGCAGATATAAAGCAGTGTCCACCAGCATCTGACCAGAACTGAAGAAGCAGCTTGGATGAGCTGAGAAACGTATTCAACCAAATAAACTATGTCCAGTTGACAAATCAATTTCTCCTTTTGCTACTTTTAGAAAGTTTTGATCATATTGCTGCCGCTGTCTGTTGTCATGCAGATGAGTCGGTCTTCTGCAAGTTTCCACGAAGTGAAAGCATCTTTCAATCCTTGCGCGATTAATCCCACCTTGTGATCCTCGGGAAAATACAGTGTTTGCAGACAAACGCTTCGCATCGCCCAGCTATTATTAACAAAATGTACCGTTAAACTCAAGTAGGGCTGCATCGTTCGGCTGGACCACAGGTCAGTCGTAGCAGAAAAATACGACACCTCCTCCGCTCCGCGCCCCGCTAACTTACCCGTGTAGAGCGCTGCAGCGCATTAGTTCCGCTTTCGACGCTCGCGTGTAAAAAATAATACTAATAATAAAAAAAATCGATTTTCATAAAAACACATCGTTCTGAACTGTAAATTCGAATTAATCGATTTAATCGATATATCGCGCACCTCTACTTCAGACCCTTCAGTCCTTCTCTTGCTGAGCGTCATGATGAAGTCACCTCAAGGAGCTATCCAAAATAAGTAAATAAAGTCACCTGAAATGCTTTTCACGTCACTGCGCCTTGTCAGGATTCATTAGTGGAAGGTCAAGAGTGTGCAAAGCAGTGGTCAAAGTATAGGATTTTCCATTTCTGTGCTGTACTGAGGGCTCCCACTGCCAGCTCAGTCCCTGTTATGTCATCAGAGGTATAATACTCCCTGCAGTAGAAGTAGGGATGCACCGATCCAGTTTTTTCGATCTCGATACCAATTCCAACACTATTGCTTTAAGGATCTGAAGACAGCATTTATTTCCTGAAAACAGAAATAAAAAAAAGACAGAACTGATCCAAATGCGTTATGTAGCTGTTACTTTTTCTCTTTAATTACTACAGAACAGCTTTGTGGAAATAAAAGCTCAAACAAATATGAGACTTTCTAGGCAAAGATGACCAGTAAATAGTTTTATTACATTGACCGATATTCTGTACCAATATCAGTATCGGTGCGTCCCTAAATGAAAGTATAGCCAGACTGGACTGTACTAGAGTAGAATGCTGGGTCCCGTACTGATGTAAATAAACTTTTCCTCTGTTAGAACCTCTTTTTTTTTTAACTCTCAGGCTCCTACAATTTACTCTACCATGAAGGATAAAAGCTGTTTTGAGGAATCTATAATATAAAAGCAAGTAATATGGGTTATTTCATACCACGTTCAATAATGGGTTCATTCATAGTTTTGATGCTTCAGTGAAGAATGTCAAATGGCATAAAAAAAAAAGACACGCAATGAAAAAATGTACACACAATAACTCTTAGAAATCTTTATATTACTTACTTTTTCCATTATAGATTCCTCAAAATAGCCTTTTACCGTTTTGTGTAGAAGTGTAATCGTAAGAAGAAAAATATATATAATAATATCATAACAAAATACAAGAAAAAACAAGTCATAGTACTTCAATCTGTACTCCAAAAAAGTCAGCTAAGGTTAAACCCGGGTTATGTCATACGCTTAATCCCTAGAGAATTCCTGTGATATTGTTGTATTGTTATTGTGTCCCTGTTGATTTCTGTTGCCGTATGTTGTAAGTAATGTGGTGTTGAAACTCAATTTGTGGGATAAACTTAAAAGAAAATCAGACTTATCCTCAATAATCCTCGTCTCGGAGCTCCACGTGGCCCTTTTCCCCAAAGCTCCACATTCCAGTCCGTACCATGTGACCCAATGTAAACCACACATCTGCAGTGACACAGGAACAGTCTGGGCCTATAATGACTCCAGTGAAGAGGAAAATCTACTCTGATCTCCACAGGATTCTCACATATTGTCCCTCGGGTGAACTGAAATCGTTACATTAAACGTAACAATGTAAAAGAATGTACTATAAGTGTCTTTTAAAAGTTAGCTACGCACCAGTGGTCCTTTTGCTGCTGCCAGTCTCATTTATAATAATTAAATTTCACGATACCCTGTTTTATTCTGCATTAACTGCTTTCCCTGTTGTTAAGATCTGCACAAACATGTCCCATTAATCAGGCCATAGTTCAGTCTTTTTGTCAGTTGTTCAGTTTGGAGTTGGGTTTTGTTTCATTCACACATGTTTGTGTAATCCTGCATTATTAGTCAGTTTACATCTCCAAAACTCAAAATGCTCTGTTCCACCTTGTGATGTCATGAAGCTGTAGTTTTCAAGTTAACAGCTCCTTTTACCTTTATTAGTTCATTTGAGATTGGCTGAAATTATCCAAATGATTGCACTATAGGTGTATGGAGTTTAAAAACACAGTAGAGCACATCCTTTATGACCACATGACATCACAAGGTCGAAAACAGTATTTTCAGTTTGAAAACTCTGCAGGGTTTGTGTGTTTAACATGTGTGAATGAAACGAAACACAACTCCAGGTCTGTTTGTGATGAGGAAACAATATTAGAACATAGATCAGAAAATAGCGTAATATGGGCCCTTTAAAATGTAAACATAGAATAGAATCAAACAAATTGCAAAAAAAAAATCATATCTAGATAATTTCCCCAAATCATTCAGCCTGACACCAGACCTTTGAACGCAGCATGAAGGAAAAACATTTTATTAATTTTTATTTATTATGTTTTGTGCATGTAGTAGCTTTGCGGATTACAGTAGCAGAACAAGCGCCCATTCATTCAAACAACTCACTCAATTTTCCATAAGAAGAGATGAAAAATTCCTTTATTGTGTAAGCGACAACAAAACACACTGCACTGTGAAATGTAGTAGTAAAGGGAAAAAGAAATACATTACAAAAGGAGGGGGCTAACCAGTACTGAAAAAACGGGTATGACCCATGCACCCATCTGCACTGCAGTGATGGATAACGCAAAGAAAAAAATGTGGAAAAAAAGGTAAATTCACAAATGTTGAACCTCATCATCACAAAAATCTGAATTTCAACGTCCATTTTAACTTCCCCCCCATCTATATTGAATATTAGTGGCCTATAGAACGATGTGGTGTTATCTGAAACCCTAATATTTTGCAGTTCATCATGTTGGGGTGTTCTACGTGTATATCTATGGTTGAAAGTTCAGCATTTACCATTGTGATACAATGCACACATTAGCAAACACTGTCCAAAAAGTTGTAAGAAAACTTGTCCAAAAACTACTAATAAAGCTCAGATTAAAGTCTTAACACACCTCAGACAGAGCAGTGCATACAGTTGTCATCAATATTTCCTAGGGGTGTGATGCTATCAGCTGTAAAGTATCAGATAAAGTTGAATACATACTACTACATACATTTCCCTTTTGTATTTGCTTTTTACTTTCTGGTCAGATTGTGTTCAAATAAAGCTCAGATTAAAGTCTTAACAGAGCTTCAGACAGAGCAGTGCTTACAGTTAGTATCACAGGGTCAGAAATCAATATTAACGACAGTACAAGCTCATTAGCCCACTGACACTATATTCCGTGTACTATAGTGAAACAGTAGTGCAGTGTGTCTAAATATAGGGCTCTGCTTATCTTGTGATGTAACAGTGTGACCCAGACCATCGCTGCCTTTGTAATCCACTATATCCCCAGGAAATCAACACAACTCCAACGAAAAAAAGAGATGACAATCAGACTTCTATTTGCAACTCGGTGGAAAATACAACTTTTCTGGAGGAGGGTCTGTCATCTGATGTATTTATTTTTTCCGTTTAATACTTTGCCTGACCTGTTCCACAGTTGCATTAAACTCCTGTAACTATTCAATTACAGGTGTTTTTTATTGCTTAAAAAACATGAGCAGGGTCGCCTCTACACAGATCTGGCGTGTAACTTGGCTTGGTGGGGTCACTTTTTTTTTTTTGTCTTCATGGAGATAGATACGTATACATGGGTTTTGTATATCACTCCGCCACAGTAAGGAAGTCTGACAGCATATGTATTCGTAGGAGGAAGTTAGTATTAGCTTTAAGATAAGATAAACTTTTATTTGTCAAACAATGGGGAAATTACAGTGTTGCATCACAAAGTTCCTGAACAGTAGGGGAATAAGAACACACAATCAACAATCAAGATACATAACTCTAAAATACTTCACAATACACACAAAATCTAACACAACACAGTACAAATACAAATACAAAAACAAAAACCTGTTGTACAGTAAGTGGCTAGGACTATTGTACAACAGGTTGTGTTATGTACACTGAATACTACTACTACAACTACTACTATTACTGCTACTGCTATTACTACTAGCTATTACTACTACTACTACTACTACTGCTATTACTGCTACTGCTACTACTGGTATTACTACTACTACTACTACTACTGTTATTACTGCTACTACTACTACTATTACTGCTTTTAATGCTACTACTACTACTACTACTACTACTACTACTACTACTACTACTACTACTACTATTACTGCTATTACTGCTGCTACTACTACTATTACTGCTATTATTACTACTACTACTACTACTACTACTACTACCACCACAGTTGTAGTCGGTCACAGACAGTATTATTAACAGTGAATAGTGACTAAAGGTATTAGTTCAGTCACAATAGTGAAATATTCCTTCCCTTTCATGTCCTCTGTCCATTCTTGGCAGTGAATTTTCTCCTTCTGATTATGACTGAGTTGCTTTGTTCAGTGGTATTGGTTATTTCGGCCAGTGCTGTGTTATTACAGCTAATGATCGCCTCTGGCTGTTTGTCTATTCAACGGTACGGCTTGAGAGGAGAAATACGCTGGAATGAGCAATGAGCAGTGATGCTTTGAGCCAAATATGAAAAAATAGACAGTGGCGCTAAGGATAAATGACTGAACATGCTGTGAGAGGAGGAGGAGAGGGATGTTTTACTTCTGTCACTGCAATCGCCAAAAGTGAGTTAAGATAAGATAATCCTTTATTTGTCCCACAATGGGGAAATTGCAGTTACAAACTGCAGGTAATATTACGTCTTTTTTGCCCAACATCAGAATTTGTTTTCTAAAATATGTGACACTGGGACTGTAAGGGTGGTCTCTCAGGAACACTTTTAGGGGTTTGGTTTGATGTTGAAGCTTGTTTTACGGTTTTCAAAATAAAAATATAATAAAATATTCGCTTTTTTAATAAAGGGCCCATATATTTTCTGATTTGCTATAATGCGATTTCCTCATCACAAACGTACTGTACCTGGAGTTGTGTTTTGTTGTGTTTGTTTCATTCACACTGTGTAACACTCTCATATTTTGGCTGAGCTCTTCTCTCAAACTGAAAACGCTCTGTTCCACTTTGTGATGTCATGTGATCATACAGGAAGTGCTCCATTGTGTTCTTTAAACTCCACAAACCTTCACTAGAATCGTTTGGATGATTTCAGCCCTGGAATAGGTAAAATGTAGCTGTTAACTTGAAAACTACCGCTTCATGACATCACAAGGTGGAACAGAGCATTTTGAGCTTTGGAGATGTAGAAAGACTAATAATAAAGAGTTACTCAAACATGTGTGAATGAAACAAAACACAACTCCAGGTCTGTTTTTGATGAGATAACAACATTATAAAATGGTTTAAAGCTCACAAGAGTCCATTTTGTATAATATAGGACCTTTAACAAAAAGCATGGGGCATTGTTGTCATTTATCGGTAGTAAGAAGAAGCCGATATTTACACTTTTTAGCGTGCCAGCTTATCAGGTGATATTTACTTTGGGCCATACATACAGCTCACTAAATATAGTATATGCATAGAACTTTATTTGATACTTAAATGCAAAGAGGACACTGCACAATGTGTTTCACCACAAACTATATGTAGTATTGTGAATGAGTTTGTAGTAGTATCAGATAATGTAATGCGGACAGTATGGTTCAAATATCGGCAGAGCTTATCGGTATCCTGCGGATTCGATATTGGCAGCGACCATGACAAAAACATATCAGTCAGCCTGTTATCGGCGGAGCCTGTTTGATGTAAGAGTTATTTTGACTTGACAACATAAAGGCAGCTCCTCTCCTTTCTTTCCGACCACATGAGCCGTCTCAGGTTTCTCAGATGCTCGGTTTCCCTTTGTGGATCTCTTAAATCACACTGTGCCGCAGATTAACCACGCCAAGTTGGGCAATGCTTTGTGCTCCAAGGGGCTGTGTCAGAAGTAAAAGAGAGTGTCGATGTAAAAGAGACGAAACCCTGAGCGAAACAAAGCTAAGATATAGGATTTAATAACGAGATAATCTGAAACATTTCTGTCGGAAAAGTTTTGGTTGACTTTCAAGTGTACTACGCAAAAAGTGAAACAAAAGCGAAAGATTAACCCCAAATATGCAAAAACATACTCTTATCTTATTTGGGGCTATGTTACGCTATTTTTATGTTGTTTTCTCGTCACAAACACACCTGGAGTTATGTTTTGTTTCAGTGACACATTTTTAACACACAAACTCTTCATATTTAAACTGAGTTCTTTTCTCAAACGCTCTGTTCCACCTTGTGATGTCACGTGGCAATCCAGGAAATGCTCCAATGTTTTTTTTAAACCATATACTAGACCCATTTGGATCATTTCTGCCCTTGAAAACTACCACTTCATGACATCACCCAGTGGAACAGAGCGTCTTGAGCTTCAGAGATGTAGACAGACTAATAATGCAGGATTACTCATGCGTGAACATGTGTGAATGAACCAAATGAGGTAACAACTTTATAACATGGCTTAAATTTTGCGTAATATTGGACCTTTAGTGAAGAGCTAATTCAGTATTTTTTTTTTCTTTGCAAATCCTTCAGATCAAATCCTTACGCTAAAAAAAAAAAAAAAAAAATGTCTTGGTTGAGTAGTATACTACATGAAAAAGTGAACCAAAAGTGAAAAGTCTAAAGATTAACCACAAAAATGCAGAAATATACACCCTTTTCTTAATTTGACCAAAATGCGTATTCAGTTTTGCATATCTCAACAGCTGTCTGAGTGTTTGAGTTAAACCGCAGCATCTGTTGTGGGTAATCTGACTTCATTCCTTTGTTCACACCTGTGCAGGTTTTAACAAGAAAAAGTATGTGGAAAAAGAGCAAATTAATATCAAAATTAATTACAAAAACAAAAACGACACAACAGTTACGCTAAAAATCCACTGATTAAAGGGCGCGTATAATGCTCTTTTCTGATCCATGTCGTAATGTTGTTTCCTCATCAAAAACATACCTGGAGTTGCCTTTTCAGTTCTTTTCTCAAGCAGTCCACTCAGTTCCACCTTGTGACGTCATGTGGTAATACAGGAAATGCTGCACTGTGTTTTTAAACTCCATACACCTTTGCTAGAATCATTTGGGTAATTTCAGCCCTAGCATTGCCAATCTGTACTGAACTAAAGGTAAAAGGAGCTGTTAATTTTAAAACTACAGCTATATGACATCACAAGGTGGAACAGAGCATTTGGAGATAGACCGACTAATAATAAAAGATTACTCAAACATGTGTGAATGAAACAAAACACAACTCCAGGTCTGTTTTTGAGGAGGTAACAACATTATAACATGACTTAAAGCTCAATTTTGCGTAATATAAAACCTTTAACTTTAAGATTTTTATTGTTCATTGAAACACATGCCAAAAACCAGATCTAATTATTGTCTGATTATTCTGGGTATCTGATTTCTATAGGCCATGCAAATGTACCCACACTACCTCTGAAGGGGGCGGAGTCTGAGCTGCATGAAAAATCAACACTTCTGAGTATCACATGATCACATGATGTTTGTCAAACAAGGCTGACTTTATGACAGGACACCTCTCTGTCTCCCCCTCTGCTCTCTCGTTCTTTCACTCCTCCTCCTCTCTCTTTTTCTCTCTCTCACGCACCCTCCCCCCTCTCTCTGCTCTCTCATTCTCTCTCATTCTCTCTCCTCCTCTCCTCTCCTCCTCTCTGTCTCCCTCTCCATCTATCCTCTCTCTCTCTCTCTCTCTTTGTAGTCTTTTTCTTTTTCCTCTATTTTCAGTCTCTGCTCTCTATTTCTTCTCTCTCTCACTCTCTCTGTCTCACTCACTGCACTGCTCTCTCTCTCTTTGGTTATCCATTCTTCCCTATCTTTCTCTCTGCACTCTCCCTCTTCTATTTCTCTTTCTCACTTCTCTCTCCGCCTTCTATCTGTACGTCTCTTCTCTCTCTCTCATATCTTCTCCATCTTTCTGTCTGTAGTCTCCTTCTGCTATCTGTCTCTCTGTCTCTCTCTTTCCATCCATCTATCTCTCTATCTCTCTATCTATGCACCTCTGCACACATGCATGCAGCCCTGGATTCCGTGCTGTAGCCTGTCCTCAAATATACTCCATATGTTCAGTGGTGGATAAAGTACTCAGTTTTGTTACTTAAGTAAAAGTAAAAGTACAGCAAAAGGGGCAAAAAGTTAAAGTATCACATGCAAAAATAGACTTAAGTAAAAGTATTAAAGACCCTGTTTAAAAATGTACGTAAAGACTAAAAAGTAAAAGTCTTTGAGAACAATAAAGGATGAAATGTCGTGATTTTGATCAAGAATTTAGCTCATTTTAAGTGATTCAATTGATTTCTTAATTTTTCCAGTCAAGTTTTTGTGTTTTTGTGTATTTTGTTTGCTCAAAGTTTAGACGTTAACTCAATTTAAATGTGTTAAAAATAAGTCTTAGCCATTTCAGCAGGTTTCACACCATAAAGAAAAGTACTTTTTACTTTTTTTTCAGTCCAGATCAAAAAAGTAGTGGAGTAGAAAGAACAGATACACGTTCTCAAATGTAGTGAAGTAAAAGTAAAAAGTATCCACTGTAAATAAGGACAGATACCTAAAATTTGTACTTGTACTTTTACTTTTGTACTTCGGCAGCCCTGGTTCTATAAAAAATACGTGATATAAGTTTGGTAAAGGGGGGCGGGGCTAAAAAGAGGCAGAAGTGAAGTACGGTGTTGATGAGAAAGTGAGAAAGAGGAAGTTCACGTGAGGAAAGACAGGAAGTCGGTTGTAAATAAAAAAGAGGAATTTCACTGTGATTACGGAAATAATTTCCCAAAACGAGCGCATTAACTGGCATGGCACGCTGCAAAGCTTTAAAATCTCAATGTTCCACAGTACGGCATTAAACAAATATATCTTGTGTTTATTCATTTACAGGTGTTTTTGCTTCTCAAAACTACCACAAAAACAAGCATTATTACCACGCACGGGCCCACCTCTCCACAGATCTGACCTGTAACGTGGCCCTGCCTGTTTCCGTGCCGATATAGTTCAATTAAATGCCATAGTGTAGAACATTCCATGGAGTCAAGCAGGTAGCAGACCCTGTACCAAAAAAGTTACGCAATGCAACTTTCATGTTTCTAGTGGAGGCTCCGTCAAATGCTTTTCTCCGTGGACATGTTCTTGCTTTGCCTGGAATGTTTCACAGTACGGCATTAAACCTTTCTATCTTCTCGGACACCAAACCAGACCAAGTTACAGGTCAGATCTGTGGAGAGGCGACCACGCTCACTGTCAGAATGCCGGTTTTTTTAAGGTATTTTTGAGCTCCAAAACCTCCTGTAACTGAATAAGATGTAAGGTAAAGCTGTTTGTCATACTGTGGCTAATCCTAAACAGCTACCGGGAAAAAAATGTTGCTAAGGGGATTCTAGCATTAGTATCACACCATGTCTACTAATAATATGTCCATGGTCATAAAAGTCAATATTGTAATTTGAACAGCTACAAAACAAGGCCGCTTCTAAATGCTCCTCTGATAGTTGCGCATTTCCAGTATCATCTTAACACCATTTTAATTAAAGACATATTTAATAATGGTCTTCTAATGATACCACATGCTCTGTAAATCTCCGTTAATCGTCCGAGCCCATGGGAGGAGTAACGGGCTGAGAACTGCCTAGTAACTGCAGTTGACGGTATCTCCAGACGTCTGTGCCCGGGCAGGTCTGAGGATCTGAGGAGGTCTGGGGTCCGGGGAGGACTGCAGAAGATGGTGGTCTCACGGAGCAGGGAGAGAGGGGTCGGAGATATAAATACTGTACTAGTGCAGGCTGAGCTCCACTTGGCTTTAGGACATATCAGCTGTCCATTAGTATCTGCAGTATCCAATATCAAACACATTACACTACAGGAGTTTTTCTTAAGGTAACACTCAGAGGTCAGAAGACATAAGCTATAAGTGTATGTTGTATAAAAAATGCTGCATGTTTTGGTATTTGTTTGGTAATTGGTATTTTCATTGAGAAATCTCTAAACGGAATATTCGCAAATGTTGTTCTGATGAAATTTCGCAGCAAAGATCCAAGATGATAAGGCACGAGCAAGTGAGTCGATCTAACTTAGTAACAACCAGGAAATGCTGTAGGGAACCAATCGGATTGGTCAGAATTTACCCAATCAAACCATCATCCCTTTGATTCCTTAGCTATAAGCCCCGCCCACAGAAGAGAACAGCCAATAGGAAGCAGCCGCCTCTGTACTCCTCAACACACACAATCGATTGCTTATGCCTATGCATCTCGGATCTTTGCTGCGAAATGTTTCACTGCAAATACTGCACTCTGATTTTAGACTTGAAAGAGCTTGAAAATATTGTTTCTGAATTTTTAGGTGATTTTTTTTATTTATTTATTTTTTAACACATTGAAAATGTATAGTTAAAAAATCAGCAAATTAATGTTTTTTTTTTTTCAGAGTAAAAAAAAATGAAAGTAAGAAATTCAACAGTATTTAAAATTCAAAAATTGATGAAGAAAATTATCTTCCGTTCATTTGCCAAAATGTCTGAAATGTTTATTTCTAAATTTTGAGTTGTTCACTATTCTGACAGATGAAAATAAGTGAGAATGAAAAATGTTTTCATTTAGTTGCGTAATAATTCTGCCCATGAATAGTTACCAATAATGTACACATAGATGCACACATACATTTTCTCCTAAGAAAACCAAAACTTAACTTTTACTTTCTTATATATTCAGGTTTGAGGTTTATTAACATTTTGGATTGACCAAGAGCACTGTAGTTGTTCATTTATAAAATGAATCCTCATAAATACAACTTGCCTAATAATTATGCACACAGTGTGCATAAGTATTATTGGCCTAACCAGTGTTATAAAAGTTGTGTCAGATAATGTGCTCATGATAGGAGCGTTGTCTGTCTGGACCTGGCTCATACAGATGCAGGTTGATGCTTCACCCCAGAGTTATGGATACACTTCTGGGCTGGATCATTTCCCAGATCCTGCTTGGTCCTGCTCCAGTTTATATAAGCCTGTGTCGTCTTTTTACTGCCCATGGGTCTCTCGTCAATGTAGGTCAGTTAGATTAAGATTAGCCTCATCTCTACTTAGAAAGTATAGGGTGATTTGTCCTATTCAGTCCAGTGCATTTGTATGTTGATGTTGAGATGTCGTCATGGACACAAAGGTTACATATGTATTCCTCTTTCATTCACTGGTGCAGTGGCTATAGTGACTTCGTTCTAACAACATATCAAATGTATGGCAGTACATAATGAGAGATTCATACCTGTTGCTTCTTTTACAATAATATTAATATTTGATGTAGTTAATTTTCCTCTGAAGTTACCGTGTCATTTCTGTGCTGTCATGTGCAGAGCGTTCTTTGTGGAGTACAGATTATATTCAAATCCAACATTGCTGCCTCTAAAATCCTTCATTCATTAATTGTAAATCGAATTAATCCTGACATCCATACATCAAGTGGACTCAAGCAAAAGATTCCATTGACCATAACACGCAGCCATTATCAAGCTCTGCAAGAGATCTCCCTTACATAAGGGCCCTATACATTCCTGCTTATATGTTGCCAAACCAAACAGGAGAAAGAGGCTTAACTTCATAGTGTGTGATTCTCTCTGTACCACAGACAATACACTGAAAAAGGTTTAAACCCATAGTGTGTGTACCACAGACAGTACACTGAAAAAGCCTTAAACCTGGAGTGTGTGATTCTCTCTGTACTACTGACTGCCCTGTACTGTCTGTCTCTGTTATCATGCACTATAGCTGTACCACTGACAGCCATGGTACAGTGAAAAAGCCTTAAACCTGCAGTGTGATTCTCTCTGTAACACGGACACTACAGTGACAAATGCTTGAACTCATAGTATGTGATTGTGTGCTGTACAGGGCTGTATGTCTGTGTGTGTTTTCATGCACCATAGCTGCAGCCCTGACAGCAGTGCAGTGCTGTGTGTGTGTGTGTGTGTGTGTGTGTGTGCCTCTTATCATGCACCCTTTGAACTGCTGACATACTTTCCCCTTTGGACAAAGTGACGTTCCCTGTAGTGACGAGGCGTCCGACTACATGTGTCGCTCACTTCTAACCTAATTACTCAGTAAAAGGATCAGGCCTACGTGTGTGTGTGTATGTGTGTGTGTATGTGTGTGTGTGTGTGTGTGTGTGTGTGTGTGTGTGTGAGAGAGCAGGTATTCAGCACATTGTGGGGACTGAAATCATTGTACACATCATGATGGTTAAAGGAGACATATTATTCCAAATGTTTCAGATAGCAGATACCAGAAAGAAGCATAATACATATTCTTTAAGATGTAGGTTAATCTCCATTAAGGTTAGTTTTGGTAGAGCGTTGGCTGCATGTAGCATAACATTCTTTTCATTTATTTTATTTGGGTTATAGGGTTACTAACCATGGTAACTAAGTTTAAAGTTGGAAACAGTCTCCAGGAAATAAATGTAAGTCAATATAATGTCCCCATAACGCATTGAAATGTACCCATGAGTGTGTGTATATGTGTGTAGGTTAACGCGTGTGTCCCAGAAGGTTTATGAAGGCATTAGCGAGCATTGCAACACCAGCCGACGCTTGCACATAGATTTACAGCTTAGTTACTGCACCGAAGAGCGCAATCCAGTGACAGGCTTGGGTATTTGTTATCTTTACTTACACAGTTACGATTAAAAGAAAGAATTTTGAATAGGAAAGCAGATTAGTACACCATTACACAGATTTATGCACCCATCGTTGTTAAATAATGTATCTGGATTACGGTTTTGCTCGAATGGTTTTCGCATGTGTTTGTGCAACTTCAGTTTTGGCAGCCCGAAATCCCCAAAAGTTCCTCTCCACGCAACAAAACGGCGATCTGTCCAAAGTGGCTCTATGCTTGACTGCAAAGATGAATCCTGCCTGGAAATATTAAAACAATATTTATATCAAACACAAGTTGACGTGATTTTTTTTGTTTTGTTTCAAATCTGTTTTCTATTTTGCTTTAGTGTGTAGCAACCAGCAATGAGCCAGATGAAATACAGTTGATTTTTGAGAATAATATCTAAGCTTTGTAATATGGTTATGTCTGTTGAGGCATAGATGAAAGCAGAGTGAATCATCCGCCCCCATAGCCCTTTCTCTGCATCCTCATCTGACTCCATGTCTTCTTTCACTACTTACATCCAAGCACTATAGGTTCCGTCTGTACAGCTCGAAACCAGCTCGACATAAGAGAAAAACCAACATGTAGGTCAAAGTAATCTTTTATTATAACACACAAGAGAAGACTGAGGTTCTGACTAGTTTAATGCTCCTATATTACACGAAATTGATACTACTTGAGCTTTAAGTCATGTTATAATGCTGTTACCAACTCAAAAACAGACCTGGAGTTGTGTTTTGTTTCATTCACACATGTTTGAGTAACCCTGCGTTATTAGTGTGTTTACATCTCCAAAGCTCAAAATGCTCTGTTCCACCTTGTGATTCCTCCTTTTTACCTTTAGTTGTTTTTAGTTATTAGTTTATATATTAGTTTAGTGTTTTAGTTGTTATTTTCTGTTATTATACTATATTGTGATGAGTGAGCTACTGATCAATAAAGTTTGTCTTAAGTCTAGTTCAAAAAAGATGGGCAATTCCAAGGTGTATGGAGTTAAAAACATTGGAGCACTTCCTGTTTTTGGACAGGTTGAGAAGAAGAAGAACTCAGCCCAAATACAGTATGCAGGGTTTGTGTGTTAAACATGTGTGAATGAAACAAAACACAAACAATATTATAACATAGATCAGAAAATAGCGTAATATGGAGCCTTTAAAAATGCTTTCGTTGAGTTTTCTGCAGAAGATATTGTATTTTGGTTCTGTATATAGATGATTGCAACGTTTCATAACATGCATAAATCATAACCTGCTTTTCATCAAACATTCTGCCCTGAAGCTGTACTAAAATATTAATAATACTCATGCCTTATACTTGTATTGCACTTTAAAGACTTAAAGGCTCCATATTACTTTTCTGATCTGTTATAATGTTGTTTACTGGAGTTGTATTGTTTCATTCACACCTGTTTAACATTTAGACTGTGTTCTTTTCTCTGTCCACCTTGTGATGTCATGTGGTGAGACAGGAAGTGCTCCACTGTGTTTTTAAACGCCATACACCTTCACTAGAATCATTTGGATGATTTCCAGTCTCTATTAAAAAACAAAATGTAAAATGTAGCTGTTAACTTGAAAACTGTTAACTTCATGACATCACAAGGTGGAACGGAGCATTTTGAGCTTTGGAGATGTAGACAGACTAATAATGCAGGATTACTTAAACATGTGTGAATGAAACAAAACACAACTTTAGGTTTGTTTTTGATGAGGTAACAACATTATAATGTGGTTAAAAGTTCCCAAGAGTCAATTTAGCAAAATATAGAACCTTTAACAAAGCCTCTCCAAGGGTGACACTGTAGTCATTAAGACAGTAGTAAAGTAAAGTAAGGCTGCCATACTGTGCTTAATGACTCCTCTGACTACCCACAATCATACATAGACAAGGTGGGTGAAGTGTCACGCTCAGGGGCACAACAGCAGTACGCACTGATTTAAGCGGGACTTATAACCCCAACATATTACCATGTGGTTTTATACTATTTATGATAAAGACCAAGACTGGCTAACACAATACAGGAAAGGTGTCAGTGTGTATTCAAATAAATATCTACTTTTGATAATAGTTCTAGTACCAGTTCGTATGTGGGTATTTATTTGTTCCTATACAAACGCCTGTATGGATCTGTGTTAAACCCTCCTCTCTTTTTGGTTGTGTGCAGCTCCACGTCCCGGACAGGAGAGGCAGTCACGTCATCGGGGCAGAGCCAGTCCAAATCGGGGAGCACCCATAAGATCTGCCTGGTGTGCTCGGACGAGGCCTCCGGGTGCCACTACGGCGTCGTCACTTGTGGGAGCTGCAAGGTGTTCTTCAAGAGAGCCGTGGAGGGTAAGAGACGGTTTATTGAGAAGTTTATTATTAACCAAAGCTGATTTATAGATTGTGTTTTACATTTTAAAGGGCCTATATATAGTTCTGGATGTTTTATTATGGTACATTATGTAAATTTTTCCACCAACTGCTTGTCTCCATGGAGAGTTAATGGTTAGATCTGTGGAAAGGCGAGCATAATCACAGTGTTTTTCAAAGTATTTTTTTGTAATAAAAACATCTGTAATTGAATAAATGCAAAATATATACTTATAGGTGCACTGTATAACTTTTTGGTTGGGGGTCTGTCACCTGCTTGTTTCCATGGATATGTCATTGCTCTGTGTTAAATGTTCCACAGTATGTCATTAAACAGCTTTACCTTACATTTATTGAATTACAGGTGGTTTTATAGCTCAAAAAGAGGAATTCTGACTGTGAGCGGGGTTTCCTCTCCACAGATCTGACCTGTAACTTGGTCTGGTACATACAAAGCAATAACATGTCCACAGAGAAAAGCATTTGATGGATCCTCCACCAGAAAAGTTACATAATGCACCTTTAAGTTAATAGCGTAGGCTGGAAATTTCTAGGAAAAGCAGTATCTCACTTGAGAAGAAAAGTTACATAATGTACCTTTAATAACACTGCGATTATTTGGCCTATCCACACAAAACAACGTCACTTTGTCTTGATGGTAAACAGAAGTCAGAAGTCCAAATTGGTAGTTTTGTGGTTCCAGTCACAATTGAAATGTAGTTTGGTTCATGGATGTAAACCCTTAAAGAAGGACAAATGACAGGCCCTGGCGCTGGCTGCTTCGCCTCACTTTAAGATGTGGCCACATTTACTCTGGCTCTAATCTCTTGTGCATATTCATGTCTGTGTTTGTGCATTGCGCAATAACAGCGCGGTACATGTGCATCGAGTAGAAATGGTTAGCGACGATTAGCTGTGTACATTTTGTCCCAAAGATCCTTGTGCATTTGCATTTTATGAGATTAGTTTATTAAACTTGCATAACAGGGAAACATCTGCCTCTTTGTCCTCTGCTGCAAAATCAAATTAAATTTTTCAAAATGGATTGGGATAAGAGTCTCAGCCTCCATTCCTTTCAAAATTACGGTGTTTTTTTGTATAAGCAAGTGTGGGCTGTGACAGATTAAACATACTATATTTAAAAAAATCACTCTTTTATTTTTTCCATTTTTTGTGATAAACAGCGTTTTTTTTAAAAAAAGATGCACTGTGTAACTTTTCTGGTCCACTACCTGCTTGTCTCTGTTGTTTTGCCATGTTCCATAGTGTGGCATTAGACTTAGTTTTACTTTTTATGCTCAACAATTCTTTGAAAACAAGTCGCCTCTCTTCAGTATCTCAGCCTGTTACTTTACCTACTGGTTTCTATGACGATACGTTTAATACCATTATGAATGTGGAACATTCTAGGCAAAGCACTAACATCTCCATGGAGCCAAACAAGCTGAGGACCACTGACCAGAAAAGTTTCATAGCGCACCTTTAAACTTGAGTTATTTCCTTTTTAGTATTTTTGCTAAAATTGACATTACAGCATAACTTATAATGTGAAGCAATATCAACTTTTTTGTGTATGTGTGGCAGCTTCATAATATTTTGAGGACTTGTCACCGTTCCAAAGATTTTGTTTTGAAGAAGACCTAATGTACTTGTGTCTGTTATGTAGTAATAATCTATGTCACCAGTGGATCATTATGTTATTATGTGCACATTTTAAATCCCAATATTCGTCTTAAACCACTTCATAAAATTAACAAGTCCACTGGCTCCCACGTTAGAAACAAAGACTTGTGCAGCTGTCAGTATCTCCGGTGGATAGCTGCACATCACAGTAGCAAGCAGCAGATTTTTTTTTTCTCATTTGTACCAAAATGACTATGTGACGCTGCCAAATCCCACGTGTATCACCGATTTAAAAAAATAAAATTGCAGAACGAAGTTAGTACAGAGAAGTGGATTTTGCATAATATGTCCGCTCTAAATTCTCCATTGTTACAGCAGTGGTCCTAATTTTTCATCTCTCTGAAACCCATGGACACAGTGATGAGCTTTTGTGTCCAGCTCAGGAATACGTGGCCTGTGTTTTTGGACTGAGCTCATTTCTGCCTGGTCTGTTGCTTTGACCTTGTGAGGCAGAGCGCTGCTGATGACTCACTGGCCTCAGTCTGTTTAAACAGAGAGAGCAGCTCTTCTGTGTAGGAGAGCATTCAGGTACAAACTCTGTTACCTCCACAAGTGCACTTTCCTATGCACTTTATACCTCTCCATCACTTATACTACAATATCATTGAAACGACTTAATGCCACTGATGCCAGGATTTCTGTAAGAAAAATGAGCTGCAATAAATGGCACAATGAAACCGTAGTTAGTATAATGAGACACGGATTTGACCCTGACAACTGAAATGTGAAAATGTTCTCCACTAATTGAAAGGAAGGTACAGATGAGACATTTTGAGCCCTAAACACATTGTTCCATCTATATCTTTCATGTAATTATATTGTATTGAATGAATTATTGTGACAGGTCTGACTTTCCATCACTTCTCATGTTTATTTGGGTTCATAAAAACACTAAATGGTAAAGTAGAGAGAATGGATATACATCAAGGATAATAATTATTTATACGAGTTGAATGTTTGCAAATGTATAAATGCATAGGATTGCTTATTGAAGTAGTAGAAGTAGTAGTACTAACAGGCCTAGTTATAGTAATGCCATGTCATGTTTTGTAGTACAGTATAGTTTTTTTTGTTTGTTTATTTTTGTTTTTTTTAAATGACAATAAGCTCTATTTTGAAGTAAATATTGTAGAAATATTAGAACGTATATTTAAATGAGTTTATTTAATTTTAATGAAACTTTTCTGGTAGAGGGTCCGTCAAATGCTTTTCTCCCATGAAGATATTATTCCTTTGTCTGGAATGTTTCACAGTATGGCATTAAACATTTCTATCTTCATGGGGACCAAACTAGACCAAGATACAGGTCAGATCTGTGGAGAGGCGATCCTATTCCCAGTTAGATTGCCGTTTTTTCTCTGTATTTTTGAGCTACAACCACTTGTAACTGAGTAAATGTAAGATAAAGCTGTTTAACGTCATACTGTGGAACATTCCGTAGAAATAAGCAGGTGACGGACCCCCAATTGTGTATGTATTTTCACCAATGTCCAAAAAAAGGCCTTGAATATTTGATTTGTGTGTTCAGTGAGTGACATGATGTGTGCCTCTGTTCTTCTCCCCGCTCTATAACCTGGCTGTTGTGTCTGTGGTGAAGGATGGAGAGCACGCCAAAACACTGATGGTAAATAAATACACTTTTGATCACAACGACAGTACAAAAACAATGACAAACACAGCAATTTACCTGTTTCATTCTTATATTTTTGATTCACACGATCCATACCTCCCTCCAGCCCTGATACAAGGCCAATCCGCCCCAATGCATGCTGGTAAAATGATGGTAACTCCACTTGCCGATTTAATCCAGTGTTAATTCTATGTAATTTAGTGCATGTTTTAGCACCTATGGGTGATTAAAGCAGTGTTAATGACTTATGTTCTAAATGTCACTAATTAGCCACAAGATATAAGATATTCACAAGATAAGAAATGTTGTTTTGTCATATCTGTCACGCTATTTTCCAACTCTGTCCTTATATATTTTTATATTATATTTTGAGTTTCTTGCTAAGTAAAGGTGCTGCTATTTTTACTAATAATAAAAATGTGATTAGATACATATACAGAGGTTTATAAATTAAACTATTATATTTTTATGCTATTCAAAAAATTAATACTAACTGCTTTCCCTTAAAGGTGCACTATGTAACTTTTTGGATGGAGGGTCCGTCACCTGCTTGTTTCTATGGAGATGTCATTGCTCTGCCTGGAATGTTCCACAGTATGACTTAAAAATTTAAACAGCTCTACCTTATGTTTATTCAATTACAGCTGGTTTTATAGCTCAAAAATACTTACAAAAACAGGCATTCTGACTGTGAGCGGTGTCGCCTCTCCACAGATCTGACCTGTAACTTGGTCTGGTTTGTTCTCCATGAAGGTAGAAGAAGAACTGTGAAACATTCCAGACAAAGCGATAACATCTCCATGGAGAAAAGCGTTTGACGGACCTTCCACCAGAATTCTCATCACCATAGAGACAAGCAGAAGACGCCATTAACCAAGTTACAAGTCAGATCTGTGGAGAACAATAAGAACGTGTGTTTGTCTGGGAGCAATAAAAACACCTGATGAAATGAATCAACTCAAGATAGGCCTAAATACCGTGGAACATTCCGGACAAAGCAATAATATTTCCATGGAAACAGCAAAAACGAGAAAAGTTACACGTTGCACCTTTACCCTAGCAAATTGTAGATTAGTCAAGTGGTTTATCTCCAGGTTTCGAGGGCCAGAACTTATTTTGCAACGCATTTTGGACATGCACCAATCTCAATACAACCCTTGTTATTTGCTTTGCCTGATACACCTCCCTTTGCTTAAAGTTTCAAACCAAAACATAAACCACAGAGACAGACTGGAGATATTTACACGTGTCTAAATATAATTGTTATTACTGCATACACTTTTCTACGAGGGAGTGAACCTTACATCTTATTTACGTATTCAAGTATGCTACAGTTATAGGTCAACACGTCATTTGCATTAACGCAATATTGAAAGGCTGGAAATTCAAGAATGAAACTTGAAAATCTTCTATGAAACAACATGCTTTCATCATAATTAAAGGGCCTGTATTACGACATTTTCTGATCTATGTTATAATGTTTCCCCATCACAAACATGCTTGGAGTTGTGTTTTGTTTCATTCACATATGCGTTGAGTTCTTCATGTGGTGATACAGGAAGTGCTCCATTGTGCTTTTAAACTCCGCACTCCGAACAGAGCATTTTGAGCTTTGTAGATGTAGACAAACTACTAACAAAGGATTACTCAAACAAATGTGTGAATGAAACAAAACACAACTCCAGGTATGTTTTTGAGAACATAACAAGCTATTTTTTATAATATAGGACCTTTTAAGTTCATATGGCAGGTTTTCATGTTTTTCTAATTATGATTTGGTTTGGTAGGATAGTTCTTGTGGTAAATATTTATCACAGTTTTACATCAGTTAAATGTTGTATAGAGGATTTTCCAAGGAACGAGAAATCCAGCGACTGTTTGTCCTTTTTCAAATGTTGCACATGCGTGAAACCACCCCCCTCCCCCACAGCTCCATAAGTCGAAATGCCTCCTCCGTACGCTTGAAATCATGTTTGTTTACAGCCGGTGTGCGTTCAGAATTGCTGTAGAAGTTTCTTGTCCAGAAGTAATTTAGCAACCAACGCGTCAGTCTTTAGACCCTTCGTCTGCTTCAGTGCACGCCATTGCTGGAAGGAATCTCTGAGAATCACCTAAGTTTGCCTTCGCTCCTTTTCCCCTTCTCTTCTTCTTTCAGCGACCTCAAAAACGGACTTTCTTTTGTGGCTAACTGGTAATGGATTCTTGTTTGCCATTGCAACTTTGTGCAAACTGTGAGGAAGCTACAGTTGGAAAAAGCTGCTAAGAACCGCTGCGTTGGTCGAGTAAACAGCGCCTTGCGTCTGTGGAACGCATGAGAGGCGTATGTAAACCACGTAATCCAAGCGCCCCGGCAAGTCAGTTACACTAGAAGTGTAGGGAGTTTGACTGACAACCTCGTTATCTATTGGCAAATGTTTATCTGGCCCCACCACGTCCACAGTTGATAGATTTTCATGTTTTTTTTTGTTGTTTTTATTTTTTTTTTGGTCATCATAATTATAAGTCTGCTGCATCTCTACAATGCTATTTTAAACTTTCATTGACAGTTTGAAATAAAAAAAAGTGGCAGTTGGAGGGGTTGGATGAAAAGTACCAAAATACAGGAAATAGATTTTCTAAAATTATAATACTCCAACTGTCATCAACTGTCATTTCAGGTATAATTATGTAATACAGTTGTTGAACCTGTCATATGCACTTTAATAGGTTAAGATTAGATTTTAGGTTAAAGTGAGTCAAGTATGTAATGTAATGTTACTATGGAATGTCTCAAAACAATGTGAAAACCCAACATGTGTGTACAAGTTTAGCATTGCCCTCAAAACCCTTTAAAATGCAGTATCCATACAAGACTTTTCATGATTTTGTGTCCATACTCTATTTATTTTTGAAATAGTAATAGTAAATAGTAAATAGTAACCTTATTATGAAGCAGTTTACGTTGAAAGGACTCATATTATGCTATTTTTCTGTAACTACTTAATTAAAGGAAAATATGTTTTTGCTCATACTAAGGCTAGTCAAGGTTAATTGTTTAGTATCAGCAGGGAAGATACAATATATACTGCAGAACCTTCCAGACAAAGCAATAATATTTCCCAGAGACGGCACAAACCAGAAAAAGTTTCGTAACTCAGTACATTGTAGTGGTTTATCTGCAAGTTTTGAGGTGCGTTGTGTAACTTTTCTAGTGGAGGGTCCGTCAAATGCTTTTCTTCGTGGATAAGTTATTGCTTTGCCTGGAATATTTCACATTATGGCATTAAACCTTTCTAGAGGCAACCCCGCTCACAGTCAGAATGCCTGTCTTTCTAGGTATTTCTGAGCTATAAAACCACCTATAATTGAATACATAGGTAGAGCTGTTTGATGTCACACTGTGGAACGTTCAAGGCAGAGCAAAGACATCTCCATAGAAACAAGCAGGTACATAGTGCACCTTTAATCTCTTTTCGTCCTTTACATCATTAAAAGGTGTATTGTTTGTGTCTGTTCACATAGACATCTGCTGTATCCAGTTATCTACAATCCATCTCCAAGCAGCTCTTTCATTGTGTCCCCTGTCCGAGCGCCCCGAGGCCACAGGAATACAAGGAGACATATTAGAACGTGTGCGGAATTATTTTGACAGTCTGAAAGAAGAGGCTGCAGCGTTATTGAATGCCCCCTGGGGTCTGAAAGGCTGCTTCATACAGGGAGAGAGACGGAGATACGACGAAAGGGGATGAGAGAGAGAGGGAAAAAGAGAGAGCGAGACATGAGGAACGGGGACTGGGAGGTAGAGAGAGGGATGAGGAAAGGGGACAGGAGGGAGAGAGAGATGATGAAATGGATGGGAGTGAGAGAGAGAGAGAGATAAAGAGAGTGATGAGATGAAGAAAGAGGACAAGGGACAGAGAGAGGTGAGGAAAGGGGGTGGGGGAGAGAGAGATGAGAAAAGGGGACTGGGGAGAGAGGGTTGAGGAAAGGGGACAGGAGAGAGAGAAATGAGGAAAGGGGACGGGAGAGAGAGAGATGATGAAAGAGGATGAGGGAGAGAGAGATGAGGAAAGGGGATGGGGAGAGATGAGGAAAGGGAATGAGGTAGAGTGGGAGATGAGGAAAGGGGACAGGGGAGAGAGATGATGAAACGGATGGGAGAGAGAGAGATGAGGAAAGAGGACGGGGAGAGAGAGAGAGAGATGATGAAATGGATGGGAGAGAGAGATGAGGAAAGAGGGTGGGGGAGAGAGATGATGAAATGGACGAGAGAGAGAGATGAGGAAAGAGGACAGGGAGAGAGAGAGAGATGATGAAATGGATGAGAGAGAGAGATGAGGAAAGAGGATGGGGGAGAGAGATGATGAAATGGACGGGAGAGAGAGAGATAAGGAAAGAGGACAGGGAGAGAGAGAGAGATGATGAAATGGATGGGAGAGAGAGATGAGGAAAGAGGACGGGGAGAAAGAGAGATGATGAAACACATGGGAGAGAGAGATGAGGAAAGGAGAGGGAGAAGGAGAGAGAAAGGGATATTTAGCAGATCAGATAACAGTGTTTTATGGTGCCAAAGGGCAGAGTGGGGCACTGTTGACTTTTCATAAGGTCTGATTACAGCTCATGTTTGTTAAGTCCAAATGAAACGCAGACTGGACATGTGCCCAGTCATGTCCACTGATGTCCACTGTCCTAAGTTCAGAGTCATGTCCACTGACCTATGTCCACTGACCTATGTGCAGAGTCATGTCCACTGACCAATGTCCACTGACCTATGTGCAGAGTCATGTCCACTGACCAATGTCCACTGACCCATGTGCACAGTCATGTCCCCTGTCTTACTAAGCTGCTCTTTGTTTTAACAGTGTTCCCTCATCGTTAGTTTACTCAGTTGTGTTTCGATTGATTCATGTTGGAGTAATCTTGCATCGTCTTGTATCTGAAGCTTGAGTGTTCTGGAAATGTCTGTTTTCACCTACCCCCTATCTCCACCCACTGTGAACATAATAATAACAACAATAATAATAATAATAATAATAATAATAATAATAATAATAATAATAATAATACAGCGGAGCACTTTCTGTATTACCACATGACATCACAAGGTGGAACAGAGTGTTTTCTGTTTGAGAGAAGAACTCAGCTTAAATATGCAACGTTTGTGTGTTAAACGTTTGAAAGAAACAAAACACAACTCCATGTTTTTGATGAAACGTAGATCAGAAAAGAACATAATGTGAGATAAAAACAAAAACAAAACTAATCCAATAATGAACATGTAAAATACTAATATAATTATAATAAAAAAATAATATAGTAGAAGTCTTTTAATTCCACATATTCTTTCACAACAATCTTTTAAACCTTGCGTGATACAGTCTCTTTATTCTTGTGTGTACGTCTTCACTTTATCCTCTGAATCAGCAGTAATTCATTGCGCTTATCTGATAATAAAAGTTGAAAATGCCTTTATTGTATTGTATGTGAAGTATGTCTCGATATCAAATTCATGTGACTGGCTCAAAGTCATGAGCTTTCAATACACCAGGGGACCCACACTAAAGCCTATATATAACACCACTGAGCCTGAAGCACTAGGAGATGAAAAGAAACCATAATGTTATTACTGAAAAGTGCACATCTTCTAATTCAATTCAACTGCATCCGCTTGAAACCGGACCCAGAGTCATGCCAAACACTTGACTTAGCGGGCTAATGAGATGGCTAGCATGTTAATTAATGCACCACTGTTAGCTGAGCCTCGTGCTATTTTGTGGTAAGTGGTGACATTCAATATAAGATACTTGAGTCTAAACGAGTGTCCTATTTAATGAAAACATTAAGGTTTATTTTTGGTCATTAGTAACACATGATCACGTATGTAGTGTGATTATTTTTGAAGAATGCCTACACAAACCCTGCGTATTTAAATTAGGTCAACAATGTCATATAGTAATACAGGAAGTGTAATCTTTTGGCAGTCTCGCATTCCCCCGTGGCCAGCAGCAGCAGTGACATAATGGGCAGGGGCGTTTGTATTGAGTAGTATAGAGTCATGGTCAGTCAGCGTGTGGTCAGATCTGGCCCAAGTGCAAACTCGGGCTAAGGCTGAGCAAGTGAAGCTGTCTGTGATATTTGCTTGTGGTATGTCGGGCTTGTCGGGCTCCATAATTGTGCAACATTAGGTTTTGCACACTGAGTCTTTGCTTTGGTTCGTGTCGCAGTGCTGTGCGCCCGTACAGTCCGCTGTGCGCCCGTACAGTCCGCGGTGCTGTGCTTCTGTACTCTGTTGATGGTCTATTGTGTCTTTCTTGCACTTGCACTGCTGCTTTGTGTGTAAATACAGCACGGATGTTCAGCGTGTGCTTGTTCCCATTATATCTGACATATTCATTAAAGACTCTGATCTAAAAGGCGACGCATCGACGCTCTCTACAGGCATCAACGTGTTTTCCTAGTCGACGTCGTCAATTACATCGATGAATCGCTGCAGCTCTAATTACTACAGTATAGGTTAAACAGTCCAGCCGAAAACCCTATGTACCTAAAGTTGTAGTTACAGGATTTGTTTAGACTGAAAATGTCCCTATCCATGATCCCCACACACAGCTGCTTACCATGCCACATCTTTGGTAATTCTTCTGGTATTCAAATCTGGAATAAACGTGTTAAACTGGATACACAGCCTGAAATAAATCAAATCTTGGGTCCAACTGTTCTTCCCTCTGTGCTTCTCCGTCTGTTTCTGAAATCATTTGGCAGTCTTGCATTCCCCTGTGGCCAGCAGCAGCAGTGACATAATCGGCAGGGGCGTTTGTATTGAATAGTATAGAGTCATTATCAGTCAGCATGTGGTCAGATCTGGCCCAAGTGCAAACTTTGGCTAAGGCTGAGGAAGTGAAGCTGTCTGTGATATTTGCTTGTGGTATGTCGGGCTTGTCGGGCTCCATAATTGTGCAACATTAAGTTTTGCACACTGAGTCTTTACTTTGGTCCAGTTTTTCCTTGTGGATGAGTTAAATGAAGTATAATCTAGATCTAAAGCCTGGTTTTACCTGATTTAATCCATCTGGACATTCTGTGAGGCGTCAAACGGATGCCCATGCCTCCTAAGCTGGCTCAGCATCAATGCCAGTTTTGCTGATTGGAGCGCTACAACCACATATTTGTTTTCTGCACATGTAATATTTTGTTTTGAATTGTTAATTGCTATGGCCACTGTGCTCACTTCTCATCATCAAGTCTAGCATTCTCAGCTTTTGCATTCATGTAATCAGTTTTGGGAATTACTCAAACCAGTTTGAGAAAAAAAGATGTTTGTGTGTCTCTATCCTGCACTGCACATCTGGAGTACACTGACTGCAGGTGTGGTGTGATTTGGGGTCCCACAAGCCTTAGAAAGTCATTAAATACAATGCATCTTGCCACTCTGATATCTGCACCTGCCACACTGACTTCTGACCACTGCACCCTGCCACACTCATTTCTGCACCTGCCACACTGACCTCAGCAGAGTGCAAGTGCAGGTGAGGGGCAGGTCTGCAGAAATAATCTGCAAGAAGTCTATTTTTATCGGACACCTTAGTGGTCTGGAGCACTTTTTAGGTCATTTAGGTGAATTATCGTGTGAATCCACATGAAACCGTGTTGCTTTGGTCAAATACGCACCACTGTTGTCGTAGTTAGTGTAACAGGCGATCTACAAGTAACCCACTCAAAATATCTACCGGACCTTCCCTGCAGTCTGTATAAATCCGCCGTAAGGTTATTTGTGCTGACATTACTAGTGCTGTGGTCCATTCCTCCCAAAAGTGATCCTGATCACCTTGTGTTTGTTTTGTGTGTTCCACAGGTCAACACAACTACCTGTGCGCCGGGAGGAACGACTGCATCATCGACAAGATCCGGAGGAAGAACTGCCCTGCCTGCCGCTTCAGGAAGTGCCTCCAGGCTGGCATGAACCTGGAAGGTAACCACCACAGGCTTATGTGTCTTCTTACATAGAAGTAAAACAATAGTGCATACATTTAACACTGTTTACCAGCTATTCTTCTGGGTCTAATGCAAACCAGTTATAGACACATACAGTAGGCTGGGTTCACGGTCTGTTTCAATTTAGTTTGAGTTAAAATCTTGGATGAGCCAAAAAAATAAACAAATGAATAAGTCATTATTTTTGACTGAAATATCATGAAGAAAATCCAAATGTTGAACCTGAAAATGTTAGTTTGCATTTAAGTCCAGAAACCTGCTCTAATAATTAATCTTAGCACTAAACTATAGCACTATGTAATTATGCATATTTATTAGCTTATTAAACAGCGACATACATATCATCATTGTCTTAAACGGCTAATTCTGATGGTACAGTGGAGGAAGTAAGTATTTGATCCCTTGCTGATTTTGTAGGTTTGCCCACTGACAAAGAAATGAACAGTCTATAATTTTAATGGTAGGTTTATTTTAACACTGAGAGATACAATATCAAAAAGAAAATCCAGAAAATAACTTTAAAGAAAATGTATAAACTGATTTGCATTTCATTGAGTGAAATAAGTATTTGAACCCTCTAGCCAAAAAAGACTTAAAAACCTTGTTTGCAGCACAGAGGTCAGACTTTTTTTTGTAGTTGATGACCAGGTTTGTGCACATATCAGGAATTTTGGTCCACTTTTCTTTGCAGATCATCTATAAATCATTAAGGTTTCGTGGCTGTCGCTTGGCAACTCGGAACTTCAGCTCCCTCCATAGGTTTTCTAAAGGGTTATGGTCCATAAACGGACTGGGCCACTCCATGATCTTAATGTGCTTCTTCTTGAGCCACTCCTTCGTTGCCTTGGCTGTATGTTTTGGGTCATTGTCGTGTTGGAAGACCCATCCATGACCCATTTTCAGTTTCCTGGCGGAGGGAAGGAGGCTTTCACTCAGGATTTTAACGGTACATGGCTCTCTCCATCCTTCCATTGACGTGGTGAAGTTGTCCTGTGCCCTTGGCAGAAAAACACCCCCAAAGCATAATGTTTCCACCTCCATGCTTGACAGTGAGGATGGTGTTCTTGGGGTCATAGGCAGCATTTCTCTTTCTCCAAACACAGTGAGTTGAGTTAATGCCAAAGAGCTCGATTCTGGTCTCATCTGACCACAGCGCCTTCTCCCAGTCACTCTCTAAATCATTCAGGTGTTCACTGGCAAACTTCAGGCGGGCATGCACGTGTGCCTTCTTAAGCAGGGGGACCTTGCGAGCCCTGCAGGATTTTAATCTAATTACTTCCGGCGCTGGTGAGAGCCGCAGCCGGTTGCATCGCGCTCCTCTATTTTCCAACTTTTTTTGCTCTTTACCTTCTTTATCCGTTTGTACTTTTTGTAAATAGTGTGTATAAATCTAAGTACTTCAGAAACGTGTTGTTTCTGCTTCGTTTCAACTTTTCTTTTGTTGGATTATTGCCAAATTTCACCGGTGTGATGTGCGTGGGGCTGCGACCCCCCATCGTGTACACAAAGGATCAGCTGTTAGCGCTGCGCTGCGCTGTAGTGTTCCCCCGAGACCGCCATGACATCCCGGCGGAGTTGCTACAGAAGACACGCAGGGGCCGACGTGCTGGACGCAAACTCCAGGAAAAGAAAAGACGCTTCAGACCTGTGCTCCCCTCTGTCATCGCGGGAAACGTGCGGTCTATTTCGAACAAGACGGACGAATTAACGGCGCTCACGCAATATCAGCAGGAATACAGAGACAGCAGCATCATGCTTTTCACGGAGTCCTGGTTAACCCCGCAAATCCCGGATTCAGCTGTTGCTATGGACAACTTTCACCTGCTGCGCGCAGACAGGACGGCAGAGAGTGGTAAGAGGAAAGGAGGAGGCCTGGCTCTGTTTGTGAATGAGAAGTGGTGCAAACCTGGACACTGCACAGTGAAGGAGCAGCTGTGTAACAGAGACATTGAGCTGCTGGCTGTTAGCGTGAGGCCATATTATCTGCCCTGGGAGTTGTCACATGTGATTGTGATCGCTGTTTATGTTCCTCCCTCTGCTAATGCTGATACAGCATGTGACACACTGCACTCCTGTACTAGCACACTCCAAACAAAGCATCCACAGGCTCTCTTCCTGTTTTCTGGAGACTTCAACCATGCATCTCCTGCACCTGTTCTGCCTACATACACCCAGTATGTCACCTGCCCCACAAGAGAAAATAAAACATTGGATTTATTTTTTGCCAACGCCAAGGAGGCATATTCCTCATCTCCACTGCCTCCCCTGGGTAGAGCTGACCACAACATTGTCCATCTGTGGCCTGTGTGTCAGCCTATTGTGCACAGACTGCCTGTGGTGCCCCGTGTGGTGAAGAAGTGGACTGCTGAGAGTGAGGAGGCTCTGAGAGACTGCTTTGACACCACAGTGTGGACAGAGCTCTGTGACCCACATGGAGAGGACATCAATGCAATGACAGAATGCATCATGGACTACATCAACTTTTGTTTTGAAAACATTGTCCCCTCCCAGACGGTGCGGCGTTTTTCAAACAACAAGCCGTGGATTAACCCTGACATAAAAGCTCTGCTGAAGGAGAAGAAGAGAGCTTTTAGGTCAGGGACCAAGGAGGAGCTGAAGGCTGCACAGAAGAAGCTGAGGAGGAAGATCAGGACGAGCCAAGCCAGCCAAAAGAGAAGGATGGAGCAGCAGCTACAGCAGAAGAACATCCAGGGGGTGTGGAGAAGTCTCAAGACTATCTCAGGCTTCAAAGCACCTCCTGCCCAGATGGAGGGGGATCGGCAGTGGGCGAACGAATCACCCACCCCTCCCTCCACCCAGCTGCCAGCTCTCACCTCCCCAGCTGGACAATGGAGAACTTCTGCACCTCTTCACACCTCTGCCTCTGTTCTTCAGCCCACCACTACACATGGACTCACCCATCCCCCCAGCCTGCCGCTGTCATTTTCTACAGCCCAGGTGAGACTGGAGCTCAAGAAGATTAGACCCAGGAAGGCAGCAGGACCAGACGGCATCAGCTCCAGGCTCCTTAAGTCCTGTGCAGACGAACTGTGCAGAGTTATGGAGCATGTCTCCAACTTGAGCCTTAAGCTGAGGGTGGTACCACAACTCTGGAAGACCTCCTGCGTGGCACGCTAAAGACCTCAGCAGCTTCAGGCCGGTGGCTCTAACATCCCACCTGATGAAGACACTGGAGAGACTGGTCCTTGGCCACCTCCGCTCCACTGTGAGCTCAGCGATGGACCCACTGCAGTTTGCGTACCGGCCTGGCATCGGAGTGGATTACGCCGTCATCTACCTGCTGCACCGCTCACTGTCTCACCTGGAGAACCCCGGCAGCACTGTGAGGATTCTCTTATTTGACTTCTCCAGTGCTTTCAACACCATCCAGCCACTGCTCCTGAGGGACAAACTGGAGACCGCCGGTGTGGTCTGTGACCTGGCAGACTGGATCCTGGACTACCTCACGAACCGGCCCCAGTTTGTGAGAGTCAAGAACTGCATGTCTGACCTCCTGACCTGCAGTGTGGGGGCGCCCCAGGGCACTGTCCTCGCGCCCTTTCTTTTCACCCTCTACACTGCAGACTTCAGACACAACACGGACAGCTGCGTCCTGCAGAAGTTCTCGGATGACTCTGCAATCATTGGCTTCATCAAGGATGATGACGATGTGGAGTACAGAGGACTAATGCAGGACTTTGTGGACTGGTGTCAGCAGAACCACCTCATCATCAATGCAGGGAAGACCAAGGAGATGGTGGTGGACTTCCGCAGACGCCACTCTACTGTCCCCTCGGTAAACATCCAGGGAAGAGACATTGAGAGTGGACTCTTACAAGTACCTGGGTGTGCATCTGAACAATAAACTGGACTGGACTCATAATACAGATGCACTGTATAGGAAGGGCCAGAGTCGGCTCTATCTCCTGAGGAGACTCAGGTCTTTTGGAGTGAGGGGGCCACTCCTGAAGACCTTCTATGACTCTGTGGTGGCATCAGCCATCCTGTACGGTGTGGTCTGCTGGAGCAGCAGCGTCACAGAGAGGGAGAAGAAGAAACTGGACAAGATCATCAAGAAGTCCAGCTCCGTCCTGGGCTGTCCTCTGGACTCGGTGCAGCAGGTGGGGGACAAGAGAGTCAAGAACTGCATGTCTGACCTCCTGACCTGCAGTGTGGGGGCGCCCCAGGGCACTGTCCTCGCGCCCTTTCTTTTCACCCTCTACACTGCAGACTTCAGACACAACACGGACAGCTGCGTCCTGCAGAAGTTCTCGGATGACTCTGCAATCATTGGCTTCATCAAGGATGATGACGATGTGGAGTACAGAGGACTAATGCAGGACTTTGTGGACTGGTGTCAGCAGAACCACCTCATCATCAATGCAGGGAAGACCAAGGAGATGGTGGTGGACTTCCGCAGACGCCACTCTACTGTCCCCTCGGTAAACATCCAGGGAAGAGACATTGAGAGTGGACTCTTACAAGTACCTGGGTGTGCATCTGAACAATAAACTGGACTGGACTCATAATACAGATGCACTGTATAGGAAGGGCCAGAGTCGGCTCTATCTCCTGAGGAGACTCAGGTCTTTTGGAGTGAGGGGGCCACTCCTGAAGACCTTCTATGACTCTGTGGTGGCATCAGCCATCCTGTACGGTGTGGTCTGCTGGAGCAGCAGCGTCACAGAGAGGGAGAAGAAGAAACTGGACAAGATCATCAAGAAGTCCAGCTCCGTCCTGGGCTGTCCTCTGGACTCGGTGCAGCAGGTGGGGGACAAGAGGGTCCTGGCTAAACTCATGTCTATGCTGGACCATGAGGGTCACCCCCTGCAGGACGCCCTGTCTGCTCTGGAGAGCAGCTTCAGTGACAGACTGATTCACCCTCGCTGTGTGAAGGAGAGGTTTCGCAGGTCTTTCCTTCCTGCTGCTGTCAGACTGTACAATGAACACTGTTAACACTGAACATGTGTCATTCAACTATATCTATGTGCAATACTGTGCAATACCTCTGATACAATTCACTTATGTCACTTTACTGATATTTATCCTGTCTGTACATAAACATAGTCATATTACTGTAAATAACATAATACACTGAAGTCACTTTACTGAGATTTACTCTGTTCATATGCTGCACTGTTACTTTTATTGTACATAATAGTTTTTTGGTATTTTATATTTTTGCTCCACCGGAACAGTGTGTTACATTAGAGTCTATTTTAAGTCTATTTTTAAATTATTTTTAAGCCATTATCTATTATCTTGTTTTATTGCATGTTACCATTTTCCTGCTGTTCTTGAACTGTGCGTTGCAACACTGGAATTTCCCCACTGTGGGACTAATAAAGGCATATCTTATCTTATCCATTGCGGTTTTAAGTGTTACCTATAGTTTTCTTAGTGACTGTGGTCCCAGCTGCCTTGAGATCATTGACTAGCTCCTCCCGTGTAGTTCTAGGCTGATTTCTCACTGTTCTTATGATCATTGAACCCCCACGAGGTGAGATCTTGTGTGGAGACCCAGACTGATGTTCATTTTCTATTTCTTAAATTTTCGAACAGTTGCACCAACAGTTGTCTCCTTAACACCAGCTTCTTGCTTATGGTTTTGTAGCCCATTCTAGCCTTGTGCAGGTCTACAGTCTTGTCCCTGACGTCCTTTGACAGCTCTTTGGTCTTTTCCATGTTGGAGAGTCTGGAGTCCGATTGATTGACTGATTCTGTGGACAGGGGTCTTTTATACAGGTGACTAGTTAAAACAGGAGTCTAATTCAGGTGACGAGTGGATTAGGAGTGTCTAACTGGTCTGCTCTTAATGGTTGGCAGGGGATCAAATGATCAAATGCTTATTTCACACAATGAAATGCAAATCAATTAATATATTTTCTATAATGTGATTTCTTATTCTCTCAATGTTAAAATAAACCCACCATTAAAAATATAGACTGTTAATGTACAAAATCAGCAAAGGATCAAATACTTATTGTCTCCACAGTATTGTAGTCATTGTGCTTGGGCACTAAACTCAACTTTTTGTGCAAGTACAATTCTTGAATTGAATGAAATGAAAAGGCATATAATTGGGTCATATTGAGTATTTCCATTTCCTCAGGCACCTCATGTGTCCCAGCTCTTATGAGGAGCTGTCCTTTTGTGATCACTGAGACCAGAGCTAAGAAAACGTCTGCATTGTTTATTGTGGAGATTTATCTATAGACTGTGTCGCAATCATATTAACTAATGTTCTTTGTAATGTTGAATCAGTTGTCCTTTAACATCAAATCCAACCTACGCAAGTCTCATAGTCACAGCTTTGTCTCCTCAAATTGTATTACTGTAAACTGCATGCTATGCTGCCAAGTTGTTCATTAAAAACACGTCACCACTTTATAGAGTTTGGGATGGTGTCAGCCTAAACCAATGCAAATCATATGACGCTTTACAGAATTTAGCATTCATTCAAAAGTATTGAATATAGAGTGATTACTGTATTTACTTGACTCAGTAGCTCCATTGCTCTTTGGTTTACTTTTAACATTGATTTGGCTAATGTATCTCTATGAGCATTTTTTACTGCACAAAAACATTTTGTCAATAACAGTTTTGAGGCGCTGGATCTTGTGAGCTTTGAGCTAGATTAGAATGTTAGAATGTTGTTTCCTCATTGAAAACATATCTGTTGTGTTTTGTTAACAGCTGCCTTTTACCTTTAGTTCAGTAGAAATTAGAAATTCCAGGGTCCAAATTATCCAAACGTTTCTAGTGAAGGTATATGAAGTTTAAAAACATATTGGAGCACTTTCTTTATTATCACATGACATCACAAGGTGGAACAGAGTGTTTTCTGTTTGATAGAAGAACTTAGTGTAAATATACAGGATTTGTGACTTAAACTCCAGGTATGGTGTCAAAATAAATTTTCGATGCCCATTCAAAATACATTAATAAAAGCACTGCTGTCGAGTAAACACCGTGCGTCGCATCCAGGAGCTCCGAGAATGGCTCATGATGGACTACGGAAAGTTTAAAGCTGTGGAGGATAAATATAAAACACTTTACAACTTCAGACAGCAACTTTACAAGAAAAACTTCTGAAGGAAAAGGTGCGTGGTGCAGACACGGCAGATACGGCTCGTTATCACTGCAAAGCATCATCTCTCTCGTTGTCAATTTTTATATTGTGATTTAAAACATAATTCATCCAATCAACAATGAATACATAACCAGTGTAAAAAGTTTAGTGTTTAACTGTGAGAATCCACAGAGGCTGGAGTCACAGGAGCAGTTCTGCTGCCTCTGGTGTAAATTGAAGCTTTTAAAAATACGAGCGACGTTGCGTGCTGCTGACACGCCTGGTGTAAATGTCAGGTTATGATGGTGATTGCCTTTACTCTTAGCATTACTAATCTTGTGATAAATTGAAATATAAACTTGATAAAAAGCTATAACATTAAAAGATAGACAATATAAATGCTATGAAAATTTTTTTTGCAAACAAGTGCTTGCTTTGAAACATGGGATTATGAAATGTGAATGAATATATTCTCCTTAGCAACAGTTGACAAGCGCAGCCATAGGTGAAGCACCTCTTGTATTTTCTAGTAAAGTGGGGGTGGTTGTAGTACTGTACATTTAATGGAGTGTAATAGAAGGTCCTAGGTAATAGTAGTTGCAGTAGTGAAAGCAGGCGCTATAGCAGTAGTAGTAGTAATAATTGATACTTTGCAGTGACATCATGCTGGTGGTGTTCTACATGCATCTCTATTGTGGAATGTTCAGCAGTTACCATGGTGACACAGTGCACAGATTAGCAAAGAAAAAGAAAAGAAAAAGTCTGAAGAGTTAAGAAAAAATACAAAATGGATTTAAACAACACATTTTCAGGAGCCTGTGATCAATACGAGCGTTCATGGTCCAGTTTAGGTGTTCCATTTTCAACAAAAAGGTATAGCCTGCTTAAAAAAAAGCTCAGGTTACTCAAGTTAGACTTAAATCTCACTTGAGAGCTTCTAACAGAGTAGTGCTGCCAGTTAGCTTCACACCCCCAGGGAATGTTGATGACATCAGCTGTAAAGTATAGAAGTAATGTATTGGAGTAGAAGTAATAGTAATAGTTTGGTTGTATTAACAGTAGATATGTAAGATGTAAACAAGTGAATCACAAGTCTAGTTATCTGTTTTTGACTTTGGCACTTAGAATAGTCCTCATTTATTATTGATGAGGATCTAGTGATATTACCTGTAAACATTGCACAGGCATCTCTATTTAAATACAAGACCAAACCAGCACAGTGACAGTGACAGTTTGATGGACGTCAGAGCATCGGCAGCAGACAAACACGTATCCAGAAAAGGGCTCTTAGTTGCCATAGAAACACTGGGAGAGGAAATTAAAAAAGGTAGCGTGTAGGAAAACATGATTTTTCATGATTATAACCCCTTCAAAGCTCCCGTCCGTACACGCTGGTTTTAGTCCAGACTGAGGCGGTTTGACGCAATGCACAGGTGGTTATGTTTGCATGGAGCGTTTTGGAATACGACTCCCACATTGTGCTAAAACCCAATACCTGAAAAATGCGGTATCAGATTTTACCAATAATAACCAGTGGTGGAAGGTAACAAAGTACAAAAGTAAACGTACAATACTTAAATACAAAAACTTTACTTAATACATTTTACAGTGGATACTTTTTACTTTTAATTCACTACATTTGAGAGCAGGTATCTGTACTTTCTACTCCACTACATTTTAGCTCTGGATTAACAAGTAAAAAGTACTTTTCTTTTTTCTGCTGGAAAGACGGAGACTAGCACATATAATCTGAGGTAACGTCCCAACTTTGACAAATACACAAAAGCAGCTAGAAAAATTAAGACTTAAATTCTTTTTCAAAATCACTACATTTCATTCTTGATTGTTCTGAAAATATCTGCAAAATACCTTTACTTTTTACTCTTAAAGTACACTTTTAAACAGGTAAAAAAAAAAAAATAATTAAAAAAAAAAAAGCTTCATCATGTATTGAATGATAAGTCGTAGAATTAGTAGTAGTATTTATTGTGACAGGCTATGTCTACTTAAAGATGCATTGTGTAACTTTTCTGGTTTAGTGCGGTCTGATGGCCACCTGCTTGTTTCTATGGAGATGTCATTGCTCTGCCTGGAATGTTCCACAGTATGACATTAAACAGCTCTACCTTACATTTATTCAGTGTACAGCATTGCATTTGCATTACAGTTGTATTCTGACTGCCTCTCCACAGATCTGACCTGTAACTTGGTCTGGTTTGGTCTCCATGAGGATAGAAAGTTTTAAAACCATACTGTGAAACATTTCAGACAAAGCAATAACATCTCCATGGAGAAAAGCATTTGTGACAGACCCTCCAAAAGAAAAGTTACACAATGCATCTTTAATGTTCAATATATGACAGCTGGAACAATATACAGTATTTTGGGGTTCAATGGGGGGTCAGTGGGTACTTTTTCTTTACAAAATGGGGGAGAGTGTTTTCTGTCTAAGAGAAGAACTCAGCCTACAGGATTTGTGTGTTCAACATGTGTGAATGAAACAAAACACAACTCTTTGTATGTTTTTGATGAGGAAAATTCTAACATAGATCAGAAAATAACGCAATATGGGCCCTTTAAATGCAAATCTATTCCCAATGCTTGTTAAAAAAATAACAATTACTTTTTTCATCCTTCAAGTAATCACAGAAAAGAAATAATGTGACTTTGCAATTTACCCATAATACACTTGCACACTAGTCTACGGGTGTGTTCACTCAATAGCAATTTCAGTACCACTTTACAAAAGCAGAACATAATTTTCAAGATCAAAATTATAGTAATAACTTTCATATTAACATGTGGTCTTAAACATCAAGACAATTCTAAAAAAAAAAGTATTCACAAAAGCTCCAGTTTTATCCCATTAATGTATTGTTTAATGGCGCTATATTATGCAAAATGGCACATGGCTTGTGAGCTTTAAGCCATGTTATAATGTTGTTACAATTGCAAAAACAGACCTGGAGTTGTGTTTTGTTTCATTCACACATGCTCTTTATTATGAGTCTGTCTACATCTCCAAAGGTTAAAATGCTCTGTTCCACCTTGTGATGTCATGTAATGGTAGTTTTCAAGTTAACAGCTGATTTTACTTTTAATTCAGTACAGATTGACAATTCCAGCCTAACTATGCAGGGTTTGTGTGCTAAATGAAACAAAACACAACTCCAGGTCTGTTTGTGATGCAGAAACAACATTTTAACATATATCAGAAAATAACATAATATGGGCCCTTTAAATAATAATAATGAAACCATCACATCTTCTTCTCTTTTCGTAGCGAGAAAAAACAAGAAGCTGATAAAGAGAATGAACCAGAACCGGCCTCCGTCCCGGGACCACACGCCTCACATGCCGGTCCCCATCATCCCCATGGGCCTGTCCCAGCTGGTGCCCACCATGCTGTCTGTGCTGAAGGCCATCGAGCCTGAGATCATCTACTCAGGCTACGACAGCACCGTGCCCGACACCTCGTCCCGCCTCATGACCACACTCAACAGGCTGGGCGGGCAGCAGGTCATCTCTGCAGTCAAGTGGGCCAAGTCCCTGCCAGGTAAGAGCAGAAAACATTACATAAGAGCCACTGTATGGGCATAGCTAACCAAATAGGAGGTGATCATGGACGCACTTCTGGCTCCATTGACTCTAGCTCCAATTCACTTTACAATGAAAGATTGTTACCCCTTTCTCTGTAACGCAGTGAGCCTCGCCATTTTGATCTTAAAATGAATTATTATTAACCCGCTGTACTGATCCTGATATCTTTATTTTGCTATGGGTGACGTCGCACTCACTTAGTCCACTTCTTTATATAGTCTATGAGAACTTTAGGAATTCACAGTGAAGATGTTAAAAGTGCATGACGAAACTGAAGATAACTAGAAAAGTAACATAACATAAATAACATAAAAAAATATGTTACTTTCTAGCCAGAAAAAAGATTAAAATAATTTGTCTTTCTTTTTTTCAATTTGGTTGTGTTTATTGCACTACAAAATGTCAAATACATGCGTCCTTACTCTCAGCAGGCTTCCATCTCCACAAACCTGGCTCTTATTTGGCCTCGATGGCTTCCTCCTGCTTGTTTCCATGGAAATGTTGTTCCTTTGACTATAATCTTCCACAGTATGGCATAAAACGTATTTCCATGGAGTATATTTCCAAAGTACAGTTTGAACTTTCTATTTCCGTGGAAACATATAGGTAATGTGTCACTGCCAGAAAGTTACATACTGCACCTTTAAGTTACGTACAAAGAATAGTCCGAATAAATGGCATTACAAAAAAAATAAAAAATAAAAAATACAGTGATATATTCTGATAGATATTTGAATCATGTGTTTATCAGGAAGAGGAAAAAAAAGTCTTAAAAAGTTATTGTATGAAAGGAAGGGGCTATGCTAGAAGTGCTGGTAGTACAAATACTAATAATGGGAGGAGTAAACATACTTTTTATAGAAATACTACATCACATGCAAAACTATTTCCATTCTACTCAAGTAACCCATATGGAATAACAGCTCTCTTTTATCCATTAACCACGTGTGAGTGGTTAGGAGGACCTTTACTAATGTGAGATGCCTATATTCAAACCCACATTACTTAAAGGTCACTTATCATCTCTGCACCAACTCACATTGGACGTCCTGGTGACAGTTATTCCTTTCTGATGACTCATATGAAAACTTGAAATACCATTACCATCAAATATACAGAAGCCTGAAATGCGAGAGCCTGTACATGGAAAGTAATGTGGCGCTAATTATTCATACTTGGTTATTTATAATACACTCATGAGCTGTAATACATAAACAGCAAGTTATTTATTCAATCTTTTCCAGTAAAATATTATCATAGAGCCAAAAAATAACCATACATTTCCCAGTTGGCTTGGACTCTTAACCGCAGCCTGGAAATACCCTTGACTGAACACAGGCTTTTGAGTCTGGAGTACATTTTGTATATACAGTTTTCATTGTGTTTTATGTAGTGAGCGGGACGGAATCATTTTTGATAAGAAGAGCCTGATGTGCCTGCGTATTTTTCTAATCATTCATCAAAAGTGTTGACATCATGGCTGCCCTGTCCTACACTCGAGGACATTGGGCTAATTTGTCATGCATGATATTGTCCAAAATACTTCAAGCCAATGTGTATCTGTTAGAGTTGGAGATAATATACTTTGGGGCAAGGCAAAGTTTATTTGTTTGTACACAAGAAAGTTCAGTGTGCCATAAATGTACTTCTTTTTTTGGTCCCAATCATAGAGTGTAAAATAGAAGTGGATTTAGGGAGTGACGTCCCTTGGTGACGTCACCCAGCAACCAAAATGCAAGCTTATTGAGGCAGTTATAGCGGCTAATCTGTAAACATAGACCATATTTGGAAATCGGAGTGTGAAACTAAAGAGCCGATCCAGCTGTCAATCAACCTGCTGCTGACGCTAGCAGAAGCGACCCTGGGGAAAGCGGGCACCGGATTTGTTGGCTATTAATGTTTAGAGACAGAATAGCAAAATATAAACACCAGGATCATTTAGAGCTCACAGCAGCAGTTACAGAGACCCAAAGGAACCACTTCATGCTCATTTTCTATTTGGAACGCGGTGGCTGGCAGGTTGGCTATGTCCATTTACAGTCTATCCCAGTGGAAAACTTTGACATTAATTTGCCACAAACCGGTCTCCAACATGGTTCACTTGATTGCTGAAGAGTGGAATAACCATTATAATTAAAAAGCATGCGCTAAAAGCAAACATAAAACAAATAATTATTATAAAATTACATTTAAAATAGTAGAGTACAGATGAAATCCTGTCACATGCACACTAGACAGAAGAGTTATGAGTTGAACGCTGACAGAGTGTATTGCATTATTTTCTGATCTATTGTAATGCTGTTTTCTCATTAAAAACATTCATTCACACATGTTCAACACAAACCCTGCATATTTAGGCAGAGTTCTTCTCTCAAACTGACTCTCTTCCACCTTGTGATCTCATGTGGTAATACAGGAATCTCCATACACCTTCACCAGAATTATTTGGATGATTTCAGACCTGGAATCTCTACTGAACTTAAGGTACAAGGTAGCTAAAACTACTACTACCTGACATCACAGGGTGGAACAGGGCAAAAACACAGCTCCGGGTATGTTTTTGGTGAGGTAATAGCATTATAACATGGATTAAAGCTCACAGGAGTCAGTTTAGCGTAATATGGGACCTTTAAATGGGTTAAATCGGGGCAGAACCTCTTCAATATAGTTGTGGTCTCTGTGGTTTCTTTGACTTTGAAGTTTGACTTTCCCCTGCCCGTCTTGTACACACAGACCCAAACATGCTATCTGCTTCCATTGTACTTTCATTCAACTGGCAAGGTAAGGCAAGTTTATTTGTACAGCACAATTCGTACACAAAGTCATTCAAAGTGCTTTACAGAATAAGGAAGAGATTAACTGTCCAAAAAGTGGTTCACAGCAATGTCTCCACAGATATTCCATAACTGTTTTGTACGAAAGACCCCAACATAGCACTGCTTTCTAGTAGGGGTGTAATAATACCCGAAATATCATGATATCATAAAGTCGAAAGTCTCACAATAATACCGTGGGCCATCACAATATATCGAATTACAAGTCTCTTTGCTTTTTTTTTTTTTTATTGTAGAAACAGCTAATAAACAGGGAACTTCACAGAACATGATCCATTTCAGTGCATATTGGATATTGTAACCCGAACCCTAACCCTACTTTACAGAATCCTCATCCTGTTACATATTTCTTATCCATATCAGTACATGTCTGGACATTTTCCTATTATAAAAACGCAGCGAGTGGAGGAATCTAAAGCATGTTAGTATGAGCCTTATAATCATGTGAACAAAGACTCATGACTCACTAATCGCCGTAACTCGCTTCCCCCCCCTCTTAAGTCATTATAATGGAACCAGTCTGTCATGGTACAGAGCGAGATCATACTTCCCCTGTGAGAACCTGCCTGTTCCTTTTGATTTCACCGCATTGGACTGGGGGTTAAATCAGGCCACGTTTGGCGCCTGGGTGCCTGCCAAATCTCTGGTGAGGGCCCCGCTTCTTCACCGGAAAAGGGCCTTACATAACAGTGCGCAGTGGAAGCAAAAGGCGAGTGCTAGTGTGCTCCGCTAATGTGCTGAAACAATGACAGCACAATTTGGGCATCGGTTTAAGCATGGGTGACAGGGAGCTTTTAGTCATTATTGGGCACTTTTATGTAACAAGCTGGTTTTATAACTGCGTTCCTGCTTTGATTCTGGGTAATGTTTACTTTACCTTTCAAACCTGGCTTTGTTTTGGAAGTGCAGTTGCATTGATTTCAGCCTAGTGTTGTTACGATACTAAAATTTCAAATGCGATTTCGATAACATAGACGGTATCTATAATTGGACAGAGTTAAACCGCTAGCCATCGCGTTCCAAATAGTTCAAATCTGGCTTCAATTCACTTTGTATTAGAAAAACGTTACCCCCTCTCTCTGTAACCTATATCTGTACTTTGTATTTACACACTCTACATGATCCTGGTGTTTTTATTTTGCTATTTTGACCACCCTACTTCAGCCACCAAAAAAGAATAGAAGAAGAATGAATTTACCAGGATCTTGTATTTGTAACATGTCAGTCTTCAGTCAAATATAGCAAAAATATCTCTGTATCTCTATATATCTCTCTATATCTCTAAATATCTCTAAGTAAAGGTATTTGTGTTTATTGTTTTGGTGCAGTACAACTAAGTACTTACTAATTTGGTACCTACACTTTAACTGTTGCTAGTTGTGCTGCTTATCAAAATACTACTGCAACTGTACTTGATATTCAGCAAAAAAGAAATTCAACAATCTTGTTTTCTCCCTTTCTTTTTCTATAAGTACCATATAAAGGTGCACTATGCAGTGTTTCTTTTGGGGGCCTGTCACATGCTTGCTTGTTTCCATGGAGATGTTATTGCTTTACCTGAAATATACAATGAAAACAAGTATAATTTCATAGAAATGTAATAGTCAGGATAGATTTAATGCCATGCACCAGAAAAATTATAGTGCCCTCTACAAAATGATTATCTTTCTTATCCAGTGTTTTATGTTCTTTGGTAATGATTTCCCTCTAACCATGCAGTGTTTTTGTCCCTCCCAGGCTTCCGTAACCTGCACCTGGATGATCAGATGACGCTGCTGCAGTGCTCGTGGCTCTTCCTAATGTCCTTCAGTTTGGGCTGGAGGTCGTACGAGCAGTGTAACGGCAGCATGCTGTGCTTCGCCCCGGACCTCGTCATTAACAAGTCAGTACTCTACCTGTGTGTGTAGTGTGTAACTCTGTGTAACATTGTGCAGTACAAATCAGTACTGTACCAGTCCCTGTGTAACCTGAGTGTAACCTGAGTGTAAGATGTGTGTAACAGTGTACAGCGTAGGGTCACATCAATCCCTAAGGCCATCCTCAGCAATATTGAGGTTATAGCTCCTTCCACACCTGGGGCAGGGATAATCACTGCCTGTGTAAAAATCTGTAATTAGTGATAAGACCGACTTGACACAGGCTCTTGTGGTGTAATCCCAGAGAAAGAAACATCGATTTTAAATAGGCTAATGCAGACACACTCTCTGTAGTATAAAAACCATATGTAACATTTGAAACCTTATTATTGTCATTAATTATTACTCTAGCTCATAAATTACACTCAAGCCACATGAGAGATCCTCCTGTCCCACCTCTGCATCCTAATTAGCAGTCCTTGTTATTAAAGGCACTAGTACTTCAAATCCTCTGTATTGTGTAGTATCCATGCTTACTCTAGCGTTGCAGGGTTGTTGTTGACTAAAGAAATTCTTGGTTGATTAAAAATCGATTAGTGGCAAAAGCTCTCAAAATGATTAAGTATCTTTATGTATCTGACCCAAACTGCAGTCACAAGTCTACAAATGCACTGTTCGTGCAAAAACAACTATTTATGCAGGAAAAAAGGAAACAAAGTATTTATATAAAGACTGATTAAACGTGTGAACCATGAGCTTATCTGCCTTTTTACATATAAATACCAAAAATACCAAATCTTCAGATGACTCACACATTAACTTCTCCTTTCTGCTGTTTTCCCATACAAATCCTTATAATGTAAATAAAATTGTTAGTCGACCAGTACAGTACGGTATGTACTGTACTGGTCGACTCTCAGTCAGAAAACACTCTGTTCCACCTTGTGATGTCATGTGGTCATACAGGAAGTGCCCCACTGTGTTTTAAAACTCCATACACCTTCAGTAGAATCATTTGGATCATTTCATCCCTGGAATTTAACTTGAAAACTACTACTGCATGACATCACAAGGTGGAACAGAGCATTATAAGATTTGGAGATGTAGACAGACTATTAATGCAGGATTACTCAAACATGTGTGAATGAAACAAAACACAACTGCAGGTATGTTTTTGATGAGGTAACATCATTATAACATTGCTAAAAGCTGATAGGAGATCATTTTGCATAATATAGGACCTTGTATTAAAAGACCAGCAGCCCTGTAGCGTTGTGTTACAGACGGGCCCCACTGGAGAAGCCCTACTCTCTACGTGACACACAACTGCATCCTACGCCTGTAGCTCAATAATAACTCAAGGGTTGGTAGAAGGCTATAGAAAATGAAGGAGATCAAGTAGCCTTGACTTTCACACGCAATCAGTGCTTTTGTCGACAGAGCTTTTCACTACTTTCCCATACGTGTGCTGAATGCATTTATGAAGGAGGGCTGGAAGTAAAACATAAATGCTATTGACATGGGTGTATGTTGTAGTGCTAAAGACAAGGCTTGGTACTCGATTTTGATTCCACATAGGAAAAAATACACTTTTTATTCAACACAATAACATTTAAAGAAGACTTATTGTGCTTGTGTCTGTTATATAATTACAATCTATGACACACGTGGATCATTGTTTTTGTTTTTTATGAATCTGGGCATTTTAACTCGCAATATTCCAAAACGACATCATAAAAGAAACAAGTCCATGTTAGAAAACTGCAGTGCCCAATGGGAGCTGACATTTGCACCAAAATGACTGCACAACTGTGTCGAATCCTACGTGTATCACAGATTAAGAGAATAAAATTGGAGAAGGAAGTAAGTACAGAGCAGTGATCTTATGTTGGTGGTTAATCAGTAGAATGGCGTCTTGAAAATGATTAAAGATTACTCAAACATGCACGAATCACTGGAAATACAGGTGATTAAATGGTTAACAGGGTGAAAAGCTCTGATTTGTAATTAAAAGTCGACTTAGCTTTAACTACCACTACTACTTCTGCTACTACTACTACTACTACTACTAGAGCTGCACAGCTTTGGTAGAAAAAAAAAATCAAATTGTGTTTTTATTTATTTATTGATTTTATGCACCTTTATTTAACCAGAAAACCCAGAAAAAAAAAGAGACCAAACTAACAAGTACCGTAAAAGTACTCTGTTCAGAGTGCACATTGTAAATAACATCAGAGAGAAGACTGAAGTATGAACTGATCAACAAAAACAAGAATACTTTTGAAATCCATATCAGATTTCACATTTATCTACAAAGTTATCTACAATGCTTTTTTGTCATTTACCACAAAACAACCTGATTCCTTCCTGTGTTTTGCTTGTTGACCTGTACAAATCAGTGTTTCCTATTGGACCCCATGCTGTGGTGGAGATAAAAATACACCTTAATGTCACTGATACACAACAGCCTGGTCCTAAATCACACGCCTTCAACCTGGGGCTATCCGGAAAACGCGCAATATCGATTTTTAAAGAAAGAAGCCTTTGTGTTCTGGGTGTGCGTGTGTCCTTATGCGTGTGTGTGTGTGTGTGTGCGTGTGTGTGTGTGTGTGTGTGTGTGTGTGTGTGTGTGCGTGTGTCCTTATGCGTGTGTGTGTGTGTGTTTAAGTGTGTAAATAAGGTGTAAAAATCCATCCTTGCCGATTTGGTAGCCTGGTTTAGTCCTGCAGCGCTGTACCACATCCCTGCTGAGGCTGTTTACCTTGAGCTGAATAACAGGAAAGAGCAAAGAGGTTCAGAGGTGTACAGAGTGCTCCTCTTGTCTCCAAAAGCAGTAATTTTAGAATGTTTCACACCAAGAACCGCGAAAGACAACAAAATAGATACGGAGATACAAAGGAAAATGGACTATCATACAGGTGCGAGTATAAAGGTATTAGACCAGAACATTACCTGTATGTTTTAAAGTAGATGTGAATAAGCGCTAAACCAGAACTGAACCAGGACTGAACCAGAGCTACCGTGCCGTCCTAGCTGAGTGGCTAGCACTTATGCTTCACAGCAAGAAGGTTCCGGGTTCGATCCCCGGGTCACCCGGGCCTTTCTGTGTGGAGTTTGCATGTTCTCCCCGTGTCTGGGAGGGTTTCCTCCGGGCACTCTGGTTTCACCCATCAAACCTAAAAAACCTGCACCAGGGACGACAGGTGGAAATTAGCTCTAGTGCTACAACCTGCACAAAGCATCTCTTATGTTAAGGTTAATGTAGACTGTCCACTGTCCCTGTCTCATAAATAAACTAAATAAATTAAGACTGAGCCAGGATTAAACCAGGATTGCACCAGTGCTACACTAAAACCAAGACTAGATCAAGACTAAACCAGGACTAAACCAAGACTAAACCAAGACTAAATTAGGACTAAACCAGGACTAAACCAGGACTGAACCTGGACTGAACCTGGACTGCACCCGCATTAAACCAAGACTAAACCATGATAAAATCAACACTGAACCAGGACTGATCCTGGGCTGCACTAAAACCAGGATTAAACCAGGACTAAACCAGAACTAAACCAACATTAAACTAGGACTGAGACAGTACTGAACCAACAAGATCAGAATTGAATTGACTGAATTAGGACCTCTAGTCTAAAACAGGACACATCTAAACCAAGACTACCCCAGGTTTAAACCCAGACTAAAACTTGACCACATAGGGAACATGTCTCTAACCAGAAATAACAAAATCTCTTAGCAAGTCTTTGCAACCACCATAAAGATACCCATGTCCCTGAACCCCAGTTTGAGACCCGTTTGTTTCATTTTATTTCAGAGAGCGCATGAAGCTGCCCTTCATGAACGAGCAGTGTGAGCAGATGCTGAAGATCTGTAATGAGTTTGTGCGGCTGCAGGTGTCCTACGAAGAGTACTTGTGTATGAAGGTCCTGCTCCTGCTCAGTACAGGTGAGACCAACACACACACACACACACACACACACACACACAAGGACAGTGGGATTACATTGGACTATTCTCACAGCAGCATACATGACCTACTGTTTAGTTCAGTTCATTCAAATCTGAAATGGTGATTATGTTCCCCTGTTGAAATGTAGACCAAGGAAACACGTAATCAGACATTTTTTTTAATAAACCTCTATTTTATTCACTTGATTAAGGAATATCTCTATGCGCTTTTCCCTTCAGTGATGATGCAAGCGTTACATTTTTACCCAAGGTCACCAGTATTCAGTCATTGATGAGTTTAGTCTTTTACTGCATTAAACGTGCATTGTGTGACATATTGGGTAGAGAGTCCGCCACCTGCGTCCTGAATTTAGTGAAGTTTTCTCTCAAAATTATGACGAAAATCAAAAACAAGACAAAGTGTGACAAACTGTGGTTAAACACAGAAAAATGAAGGTCACTGCATTTAAATGATATACTGTCTTTATCTATTTATTGCTAAAAGAGGTGTCATTAGTTGAATTGGAATATACAGCACAGTAAGTATACAGTATATGTTTATGAGCTTTCTCCTAACAAATCATACCATAATTATAGGTTCTATCTGAATTCTGGGTAGTTCTGAGATATTAAGTTGAAAGTTTGTGCCCTTTATTAGAGCACAATGAAATACGCAAGACAATACATTTATATAAATCTAAATATTTATTTGACACTACAGCATTTTGACAGAAGTGTACAGAATGTTTTCAAGAACTGGAATATATGAATAACAAAACAAGCCTGATAATTCTGAGGTACTAAATGTCCTACACTCCATGTGCTTGGGTGTTGCCTGCACCTTTAACGTCAGAACGTGTGAGACGACATTTAAGGCAGCGCAGCTATAAGCCTACAGCTAATTAGCCAAAACATATTCCTGGCATGGTATTTAACAGTATGTCAAAATAACATAAGTCTGTCAGTCATTTTTTATCACAAACCCTGCATATTTAGGCTGAGTTCTTCTCTCAAAGATTAAAACACTGTTCCATCTTGTGACGTTTTGTGGTAATACAGGAAGTGTTCCACTATGATTAAACTCCATCACTAGAATCATTTGGATCATTTCAGCCCCGGAATTGCCGATCTCTTCTAAACAAAAGATAGAAGGTAGCTGTAAACTGCCACTACATGACATCACAAGGTGGAACAGAGCATTTTGAGCTTTGGAGATGTAGACAGACTAATAATTAAGGATTACTCAAACATGTGAATGAAACAAAACACAACTCCAGGTCTGTTTTCGATGAGGTAATGACATTATGACATAGCTAAAAGCGCAGTCAATTTTGCTTAATATAGGACCTTCAAGTATGATTTAGTTCCCTACATTGCTTACTAAAAATATATATAAATTTACAACAACAACAACAACAACAACAACAACAACAACAACAACAACAACAACACATTTTAATTACAGTGTGCAGTGCTTTTGGATGAACTAACCAACTCATTGACATACGCCAAGATTGGCCAATAAATCAGACTGATTTCACACTGTAAAGGCAGGCGGGCACACCTACTTTTCCTTCAAAAATCCCCTGATTATTTTCACTCTGATGAGTCAAAGCTCAGGAATCCATTGGCTTCTTTTTAGACACTACCTTAATCACCTCATTTGACCCGTTGACTCTTGTTTTTGCAGTTACATAGTACTTCCAATTCAAACAGTGTTTTGATTGCCGTAGTAAGTCACGCGTACTTCACCCAAATAAAAATAAATAAAATAAAGTTGAAGCTAAAGGTCTTGTGGATAGTCCTGCTGAGTTATATTAAGAGTAAATATATTTGTCTAGGTCTATTTGAGTTTCAGATGTCTGCACCAGATATTTTCCCACTTCAGATGCACCACTGGAAAATACAGCAAGGTCATGTCAGAACGGACTGTATTTTGTTCTCTGTCATTGCCATCCTTTGAGTAAATGTGCCTTATATTCCACAGATCTGACCTCTAACTCAACTGCTTGTCTCCAAGGAGATAGATACACGTAATGCCATACTGTGGAATATTCCAGGCAAATCAGTAACATCTCTATGGTGACAAGCAGGCGACAGATCATTCAAAATACACGTTTATCAGGTTTTCAAGTTAAGAAACCGTAACTTCCTCTATGTACAAAATCTGTTACATTCAGTTGTGGCAATGTATTTTTGTCTGGTACATCTAAAAAAAAACTGTCATTCGATCCTGAGGTTGCTTTTGCTCTTGGTGTTTATGCCAGATGCCCTTCCCTGATATTAGTTATTCAACTTTATACTAGCACAAGCTACTACAACATTTCAGATGATATCAACAGTCTGTTGAGGCTAACTGAAAGCACTACTCTGTTCAAAGATCTGTTTATTTTAGTTTAATCTGAGCTTTATTTTATCTGAGCTCCTGAATTATTATTATTATTTTTTTTTTTTCTTGAGTTTTAAGATTTTTTGACAGCTGTGCGCATTATGAACATTCCACCAATAAAGATACATCTTTTGTGAATTTACCTTTTGGATATTTCATGGGAAAGTAAAATGTAATCAATAGGAAAAACTGCCCCATTCTGAAACCATGACATCATCCCATTGTAAGAGTCTGAAAACCACCAATAAAACAAAATGAGTCAATGCTCGAAAAGTTTTGTGTGTTAACTTTACTACGTTTCCAGCAACATTCCCTTTTTTATGTAGTTGAACCAGTATTCCGCGTGTATTTTCCATTACACAATCCACTAGGAGGGATATTTTCGCTCAAAACCCAGTGTCTTCCTTTTCACTTGATCCGCAGAGGCCGCCCATGATGAGAGGGTAGATAGCATAACCCATTTATCTGATTATGTAAATGGGACAGTATTTTTGTCTGCACCAGCTCCCTCTGTGCATTCTATAGGCCACTGACTCCAATCTGCCCGGGCACGATGCCAGACTCAGGCTTTTGATGGACTATTGTGTAAATATGGGACTATTAGCAGAGGTGGTAGACTAGCCAAAAAATTTACTCAAGTGACGGTGGCGTTACTTTAAAATAATATAGTAGAAGTACAAACTTGTGGTCCAAGAAAGTAAAGTGTAAAGAAGTATTGATATAGTAACTGTCTAGGCGTAGCATCTGATATTTTATTTGAAGTTAATATATTTTGAAGGACAAAACATAAAATCATGCACACAATCTCCTGTTTTCAAAAGATAGACACAAAAATGAGACGTGTCATGCAAGAAACACAAATCTTCAAATCATTTCATATTGTCAAGATAAAGCTTTTGCCACTTGTAGACTTATTCATAGCAGGAGGAGTAACCAAAACTTGTACTCAAGTAAGAGTGCTGTTACTTCAATAGAAACAAAAGTATTCTGCTAGACAAGTACTCTGAAAAGTAAACATTTATTTCTGAATAAAGCAATGTAGCATCTCCGGTTAGTCTAGACTGAGGGAGAACTTGAAAGATCCTAGATTGTGTGCGTGAATGAAACAAAATACAACTATACAGCAAGTGTCTGGTAAAATGTTCCAGCCCTTGTTCCAGAATAAAGAGATGGGGAAATGCATAAAGAAGCTATAAAGATATAAAGTCGTATTCATGCCAGAGTTTCCATATTTTCCACAGCGAAGGGTCAGGCCTTCCATGGATCTATATTCACAAGAGTTTGCCAGAAATTCAAAATATATCGTGTACTGTCAGATTCAATGGCCACAGAGTTTTTGCGTAACTGTTGAAATGTTTGACACACACACACACACACACACACGCACACGCACTCTTCAAACCGCATTTTCAGTTACAACCACAAGATAAGATTACAGTGAGGACATTAATGCAACTTGTCTGGTGGGGGTACTTGCATGTCTCCATATAGATCATATTGCTTTGTCTGGAATGTGCCACAGTATAGCATTAAATGTATCATCATTAAAAACATTTGTTGAGAAGGGTTGCGTCATCACAGATTTGACTCGTAACCTGGTTTCACCCGTTTGTCTCCGTGGAGATCGAGAAGTTTCTTGCCATACTGTGGAAAATTCTAGGCACGTCCTTCACATCTTCGTAGAAAGTGGCAGGCTCCGCACAAGAAAAGTTCCATAGAGCATTTAAATAATAAATTCAAACATTTTTTATTGTCAATTATAACTTGCATTAAATGTCCTATATTACGCAAAATTAACTATTATGTGTTTTAAGCCATGTTATAAATGTTGTTACTGCATCAAAAACATGGAGTTGTTTTTTGTTTCATTCACACATGTTTGAGTAATCCTTTATTATTAGTCTGTCTACATCTCCAAAGCTCAAAATGCTCTGTTCCACCTTGTGATGTCATGGAGTGGTAGTTTTCATGTAAACAGCTACCTTTTACTTTTAGTTCAGTAGAGTTTGGCAATTCCAGGTCTGAAATCATCCAGATGATTCTAGTGAAGGTGTATGGAGTTTTAAAACGCAGTGGAGCACTTCCTGTATTACCACATGACATCACAAGGTGGACAGAGTTTTTAGAGAAGAATATTCAGAGTTTGTGTGTTAAACATGTGTGAATGAAACAAAACACAGCTCCTTGCATGTTTTTGATGAGGAAACAACATTAACATAGATCTGAAAATAATGTAATACAGGCGTGTTGACTTTCCCATAGTGTTGATATACTGTACAGTAAAGGAATGTATAACTCACCATGTGCTTGTGTCTGTGTTTAGTCCCAAAAGACGGTCTGAAATGCCAGGCGGTGTTTGACGAGATCCGCATGACATACATCAAAGAGCTGGGAAAGGCCATCGTGAAAAGGGAGGAGAACTCCAGTCAGAACTGGCAACGCTTCTACCAACTCACCAAGCTACTGGACTCCATGCAGGAGGTCAGAAAGGCTCATTTTTAAAACTTAATATTAACACTTTATAGTAGCTACACCCAAGAAAAGACTTATGGCAAATAGTTTATTAAGAATTTAGGCTTAGTAACAATTTAATTAACACCCTAACTCCTTAATAAAGTTACAATGGACTATTTGATCATTATGCATTAAGTCTTACTTCTTCATTATTCTCTTATTCTAATCTTTAACTTAAAGTGTGACCAAACTTCTCCCACAACCACACTGCAAATAGAGCTGCTAAATAAAAAACATGAAAAATCAAATCAATCTATTATATTACCTGGAATTCTCAAGAGAGTGAGGAGGTGAGGAGGGCCGTGGTCTGGACGTGGAGGTCTGGACGTGGAGGTCTGGAACACTGTGATTGGTCAAACAGGTATCCACACTTCAAACTCCACCCCTACAGTCGGGTGTTTCTGATCACAAACCCCAGGCTGTAATCAGGGCAGTCTTGTGTAATGTTACCAACTACTTCACTTTGCAATGACCATGGGAGACTGCGCATTCTAGTTTTTAGACGCTTTTGACCACAAAGCTGCATATTCACCTTGTTTGCACTAAAAATGACCAAAAAAGCACTAGGAAGAGTAGACAGTGCTGTTAAAATACCATATATACAGTTTAGTAGTGACTTTAGCTCCACTTGAATAATACTGTACTGTAATACTTTACTATAATTATAACAATGATACAAATGCTGAAATAAAATGATATGAGAAGAATTACAAACTCCAACTAATCACATCAATAATCACATATCTTTAAGGTGAGACACTGCAGGCAAACATCCTTTTTGGTCTCTCAGCATTAAAGCTTTGATATGGAAACTCTGCACCAAAAGATGTTTTAATATTTAAAATGTATTTATTTTTATTTAAAAAGGACAGTGCACAGAAAACATGAATCTGAAAGAGAAAAAAGATGCTCTGTGCCAGATTTAGCTCCAAGCTCTTTTCCATCTGCCCGAGGACGGGCAGATATAAAGAAACTATTTACATTAGACCAAGTCTAACAACATTTCATCAATAACGGTGTCTCCATAATAACCACAATCAAATCCAGTTCATCATTAAACATTTAAAACAATCACAATTCATTCATTCTAATGTCCATAAATACAAAATTTCAAATTCATCATTATCTTCTAAAAATATTCAAATTCATTGTAATCAATATCCCCTAAAATGTACTTTTACGAAATTCCTTAGTATTATTGTTCTCTAAAATACAATTCGTCAACAACATGACCATCAAACACAACACATCAACATCTACACAACACATTTACATCTACACAACACATCTACATCTACACAACACATCTACAGAACAATCAGTCAGAATGTTTAAATATTTGAAGAAGCCTAATGTTGACATGTCTGCTGTTCAGAAGCCATTGTTTTAGCCCATGAGAAAAAGTGTGGTATTAAATATATATCATTCAATCAACTTACGTCTATAGTTGTTAATTCAAAGGCCGTTTTCCCACATAGGGACATAAGGATCACATTTTAAAGTAGCACTTACAGAAACCCAAATTTACAGTCTCGTACTTAACAATATTTTAATGAAATGCATTGAAGGATTTTTTATATCTAATCATAAGCCTGATTTATTTTAAGTTTTAACTCCATAAAAAGAGTCGAAATTTGCATTTTTAGGCAGATCTTGTTTCCTCAAATGCTAGATAAGGTATCCAAACTCCCCTCTGTATATTTTTTAGTATCTAACATGACAACAAAATGAAACAAGAAATTTAAACCTGGCTCCATCTATTTTTGAGATCCAAGTGTCCCAAATATGGTAAATTTTGGCCGTTTTTACAAATAAAATGCCTAATTTCTATATGAAAACATAACACAAAAACTTGTCATATATATATTTTTTTAAGTAAAGTACAGAAGAAGTTTCAAATGAATATCTCAAAATCTCCCTCTTCACCTGCAGTCTCTTGTCATAACTCAAATGAATGAAAATCTTGTAGCCTGAAAAGTCCATTTTGCTTTGCACTGTTTGTGTTTTTGTCTAATTTTAGCCGTGGGCTCAAACACAAACCACATGTCTCTAACCTCCGCCTGTGCTTGTGTTCACAGATGGTAGAAGGCCTCCTCCAGATCTGCTTCTACACGTTTGTGAATAAAACGCTGTGTGTGGAGTTCCCCGAGATGTTGGCAGAAATCATCTCCAACCAGATACCAAAACTCAAGGACGGGAGCGTCAAGCCCCTGTTGTTCCACTCGAAATGACTGCCTTAAACTGTGAAGCAATGCCTTAATCAAACCCCAGCCCCATCTGTACTGTACCATGTAGGCTTTTACTCCTACCTGCGGCATCAGCTTTCGTCTTTGCTTGTCCTGCTGGTATACTCCTCAGACGCTTTGGATCTGGGACTTTTCGCCACGCCATTTTCACGTCATGTTTAGTGGATTTTAGGAGCACAATAACCACCTTGGATTTGCCTTCGAGGTTGCAACTTGGCGTCCTTTGACATAAGACTATGGGGAGCTGGTTTTGAATGTTTTAAGGCAGGACAAAAATGGATTTTGTTTTAATTTTTTAAGTTGTTTTATTTTTTTCCCCTTGGAGATCTACTGCTGCGTCTCACCTCCAATAGTTTTACCACTTTTTTGCCGAGAGGACATGTCCACAAGTGAAATATTGTTGCCTGATTGTAGTTTGGTCCCCAGCTTGGAGAAGTATTCATGTTGTGAGTATGTAATACAAAAAATATTTAATTTCATTCTCTGTTTACCCATAGGACACCAGTGGACGAAACTGTGAATTGTAATAGAAGCAGTTTTTTAGACCAATCTAGTTTTTCAAAAGTCAAAAGGACTTTTTTGTGTTCTAAGTGTGCGTTTTTCTCAGTCCACATAGCTAAAAGCTAATGTTTACACAGGATGTATCTGAGAAGGGAAGACCAGTGCCTTTTTTAAGCTTTCCGAGCTCCACATAGCCATCCACCCAAAAGCTGTTTTTGCTAAAGAACCTTGACTTATACTTCCCCCATACATAGTTCGCACAGTAGTCGGTTTAAAATTTCCACCCAGCCGATTCCTGTTTTGGTTCCAGTTGCTTTTCTCCAAGTGCTACTCAAATGCACAGCTCTTATATAAGAAATCCCAGATGTGGTCCAAACAGACAGCATGGTACCAGTCACAAATGGGAAATGTCAAGATGTTTTCCACAGCGTAGCACAGATCTACTGCACCTGTCCAAACTGTATTTTTCAATCTTTAATCTAGATTTAGTAATAATAGCATATTCCTAACTAAGACTACATACGTACAAGTCCATACAAGACTTATTTGGGTGCAAACTTAAGTGACTGTTGCAATTTTCTGAATTTTTGTCAATTGAAAACTGGATATTTAAATGAACTATGAATATTTTTAAATGATTCACAATAATATAATCATATTTAATCAAAGAGATCAGTGACTTTGAATGTACAGTATATATTTTAATGTTGGCTATCTAAAAGAGAGCGTTTGTCAGATGTAATATTCACATTTTAACCTGACAATATTTTCGTGTATCACAAAAAAAAAGATCAACACAAAAATAAGAGTTTTACCTTTAATTTAATTTTCAATGGAACTGTCCAGCGCCCAGTCCCCGCTCCTCTTTCATTTAGGATAACGTATATTCTCTTCATTGATACAATACTGGTGAGAAAAGCTTGTGTACGTATACGCCCTCCACCCCCTTCATGCTCCTACGCACACGGATAGTGCAGGTGACCTTTTTGTGAGAAGCGGTGTCCAAATCCTCTTTTTGAACTGAAGCTCAGGCTGTGACCGGATGTGTTTCACTAGTGCCAAAAGTCTTAGCAGGTTTAGCAGAGATTTTATTTTTTCAACAGAGAGAGTAAATACAAATATAATAGTTTAAAAATAATGGTGATTGTTATGCTTCAGGTTGTTCCAGCTTCAAGTATTTTTGTGTAATATATCAGATCCGATCTTGTATTTTTGGATTTGAAGGTGGTTAAAAAAGTATACCTTTTCACCAGCTTTTGTGATGGCCAAAGCATTCATAGTGCAGTGAATTAAAAGCACACACCTTATAGAATATATTTACCTTTTATCTACAAAACTGCCAAGTCTGTCGCTAAAACAAAACCACAAAAAATACTATGTAGATGTTCATCCGAAATGGTACTTTTGTTTTTCCATTTGCAGTGGTAAACGTCAGTCAATTAGCATATTAGCCTTTAGCCACAGTGACAGCTTGTTCTATGCCAACAAAATGGCCGCCGGTGTAGATGTGAACCACTATTCTATGATTAACCGTACATTCTGAATTATCGTGGCTATCCTTACTGTCGTTTCTTTACAGTATTGCAGTTAATGGTGGTGGTGCTTGAAAAATACCAGCTTTAACATAAAACGTTAATGTACTCATATCATTATTTCTGAAAAGGCCATATAGATGTACATAGATTTTGGCTTATACTGCAGCGCTGACATATCCAGTGCAGTTGATGTCTGTTATATTACTACAAAATATTTTTACATGGTCATAACCTATTAATATATACTTTTTACACATTTTAAAACTATAAGGCCTTGACGAAAGGGAGACACACAGCCATATTAGCCTATAAATATATATATCTATATATATATATTGTCAAAATCAGGAACCCACAATCAATATATGAATACTTTTAATTTACAAGATGCGATTTTTTCAATCTCCGGCTCCTTTGATATAAAAGTTTTGTATATTGACGTTATCGGATTCTCGTTTCCGTTGGTTTGTGTGTAAAGGTTGTTCAAGTAGGAAATGTTTGATTTTAAAATGAAAAAAATATATATTGTGAAGTCATTGTAAAATAGTGGGAAAGTGTACACTGTGTTTTCGAGAAGCTAAGGTTGGGTTAAGAGAATGGGCGGAGATGAGGGTATATTATCAGAGTGACCAAAGCAGAAGATCACAAAGTATTTAGACGAAAATAGACATAAACAAAGGTAGCACTTAAACCGATTCTAATACTTTTGTTATTTTAAATGGTATCTTGTATTGCTGTGAGGACTTACTGGTCACTTTAAAAAATAGAGAATAAAATTATTGTGGTAAACCTAGCCGAACAGAATTGCACTACCCTCACACTGGCTGATAAAGTCTATTTTGTATAAAAAATTAAACATGCAAATATTATCTTGTTTTAAGGGCAGACCTTATTCACTGGTATATTATGGCTATGGCTTTCACTGAAGTCCGTTTTGTTCGTATTTCAGTTCATGTAAATGTAATCTAATGTAAAGTTCAAAAAGTATAAAATGTTTGTTTAAAAAAAAAGAATAGTTTGTATAACTTCTGTATTACACTTCTTCTGTAGTCATTGTCGATACTTTCACCTATTTGATTCAATGTTGACTTAAGCTATCTGTGTTGTTCTTTGATATTGGAGTTAGCGTTGTGTCAGTAACAACTTTTCCTTTCTTTTTTTCTGTTGTTTTTGTCATCACTGACTGAAAGAACTGCTTTCTCTAAGTTCAGACATCTTACACAATAAAGTTTTCCGTTTTTCAACGCTCAGCTCCAACTTGGTCTTTCCTTCTTTTCTTGGTAAAAGTCAACACAAAATACCAGATACGAAAGTCCATTCTTACTGAAATTGTACTGGCCAAGATTTAATCACGGAAATCAGGCCAATAGACAGTTTCCTAGCCTCAGAGTAGTTATTTCACTACTTGACGATTTGCTGAATGTCTCCCTCCACTCTTTACCCCAGATCATTATACTATAGATAATAATGCAACAAGCCAAATGTGGTTGCTTGTGAAAAAATCTAAGTTTGCCACATGGGACCATTTCAAAACGATGGTCACTGTCAGTTAGCGTTTCAGTGGAATTAAGCAATCAAACCAAAGTAATGGCGAAAACAAAACTAAAAGTACTGTACTTTTTAATGTATCTGTTCTTTACTTTTAGATTTTATACAGTGCATACTTTATTCTTTGACTTTATTACCTTTGAGAGCAAGTATCTGTACTGTCAACTCCATTTTTAACTGGATTAAAAATGACAAAAGTACTTCAATTTATTTGAACCATTTGACCATTTAATAGTTTTGGGTTTTTTTTACTCTAAAGACATTGTTTCAACCTCCACTCCAGCAGCTACAGGAGGCGATGCCAGTGAATGTGAAAATGTCTTGAAGATAAGAGATTAAAGGTGCATTGTGTTACTTTTTAGTAGCCGGTCCGTCACCTGCTTGACCCCATGTTGTTTTTTCCTGGAATGTTCTACAGTATGGCATTTAATTTAACTATCTCCATGGAGACAAGCAGGTCCCGTCACCAGGCCAAGTTACAGGTGGGTCCATTCATGGTAAGAATGCATGTTTTGGTGTTTTGAGAAATAAAAACTAAATAAAAAATTGAATAAATACAAGATATATTTGTTTAATGTCATACTGTGGAACATCCCAGGCAAAGCAATATTATCATCATGGACACAAGCAGATGGCCGACCCCCCACCAGAAAAGATACGCAATGCATCTTTAAAGATTGCTCAAACATGCATGAATCACTCCAAAAACAACTTTGGGTGAGTAAATGAGAAGGAGAAACAGCTACAATATGGTCAAAAGCTCTAAAAAGTCAATGTTGCATAATAGATCCACTTTAATAATGAACGAAGGCCACATATTTTGCTCGGAAAGTAATTATTGCAGTACGTTTAAGCAATGAAAAATGACATACAACAGAGTCACTGACATGTGTTTTATTGATGGTATTTTCAACATCACATGACATTTGAAATCATATTTAAGGCTGCATACAAACTCAAATTATACAAAATCTGGGCAAACAACAAGGAATTAAGTTAGTAGTTAGCTAAAATATAAAATTTCATACTTAAAATTATACCTTATCAAATGTTGTTGCTTTATGTATGTACAAAATCATGAACAGACCACAAAAAATCAGCTCAGCCTTTTCAAAGTATAAATAAGATATGAACAAAGTAGTCTCATTTCACATTTGTCTTAAAAACTCCCATTGGATGTGGCTGTTTTAAATGTCCCTTTTACAGTATTTTACAATGTTCACTGAAGCCCAAAGCAGACCAAGGTTCATTCACAATGTCTTTGGACTCAGATGAATTCCATATATTGAAGTATCACCTGTGATCACAAATGTAATGTTGTGTTGTTTTTAATGCATCTTATTAAACACTGTGTGAGATTCTCCCCGTCACGTTAAAGGTCCTGTACCTGATTTTTCCCAAATACTTGAGCAAAATGTATCTTGCCCCTGTACAGATGTATATATGTACTATATAAGCAGCTCACACAGCATATGTAGCTGGCCAATATGAATACATGTGGTTCCCAAATTGAAAGTGTAAAAAACATATTTAAAAAGATAAAGGGAATAATAACTTTTATAATGCATATACCCGTTTCCACTGTGCCTAAACAACCAGATTTGAATACAAGGATACCAGATCCAAGAAAAAAAACATTGGACATTTTCTCACACTTGAATGTAATATAGGAACCAGTCCTTACTGTACTGAACTTGTCTCCGCAAACTCCTGGTTTGCTTGTGACTTGTCTGAGCACTGGTGGCCTCTGGGTGAACCACTGTAAGCCCTACATTGTCCCGCCTTCTCCGTCTGCCCCGGGTCTCTCTCCAAGTTCAGTCCTGTCCCAAAGAATCAGCCTCCTCTCCAGCGTTAACCCTGCTCACTAGGTTCAGGAAGAGTTGGCCTGCACGACATACTGCAATTTAATTATTACAGCAAATGCATCATTCATAGAAAAAGGTATTATAATTTTATAAGTTTTGGTACTGACGCTTTTAAAATGCCTAGTTCAACTTTGATTTTGATTTTTTTTATTCCAGTTTTAATGTAATCAACCCTCTTCAAAGCAGTTCACCCTTTAACTGTAAGGTTGACAGCTTGGGCGAAGCGCTTCACCGACATTGCCTGTGTAATTCATTAAGTTGTGTGTAATTTTGCAAGTGAAAATTGAATAAACAGCACCAAACTGCACCGCAACTTTGAATGTCCGGAAAAGTTGAATATAAAATGTAAAAATGTGTGTAATTATGGCAATATTACACACAGGCATGGAGCTCAAAAATGACCCAGAAGTACATTTTTCATTCATTTTTCCCGTAAACTTTTCAAAAATATAATATTAAGAGTGGCTAACCAGCTACTTGCAAACTAACATCTATAATGCAGTCCAAAAAGCACATTTAAAACACAGGATTCAGTGAGGTTCTTTAATAACAGTTTATAAAGTTTCAGAAGTAGATGTTACATAAATTTATAGGTCTTATGGTCATTAGTTACCACATAACTGATTAGCCCTGAGAAAGCTTTCAAACTTTTTATATATATATATATATATATATATATATTTTTTTTTTAGAAAGTCTATGAGAAAAATGAGAATCAGAAATGTACTTTCAGAACCAGGGGGTGGGTGGTCACGGTTGAGCTCCATTGCTTATGACTTTTTAAAATATAAAAAATAACCTATATTGTGCAGCCCTATTTAGATGTATTTATTTCAAGTTTAAAATTGAAGTTTAAAAGCCAGTTGTTTTGCGTTTTGCTTCCTGTTGTCATCTGAGGTGAAGGTTTTTCCAGGGGCCCAAAGGAAGGACAGTGCAGCTCCTAAGCGCCTTTCAAAACAACTCTTTCATGTAGGCAGTTTTTTGTCACTTTCCCCATCCTGCAACTGTTCTCAAACACATTCCAAGTCCATTATTGTATTGTCTTCAAGAAAAAAAAAACAAAAAAACACCAACTCAATACCACCAGCCCATTTTGGTCTTTCATTAAATCCAGTGCAAGTTTAAAAACCACATCTCCAGTCTCATTTTCTCAATAAAGGTGTTTGGTCCAGTTTTGTTTCCCAGTCTATTTGGTGATCCAGTTTCTTGGCTATACAAACTCCACGTAGTTTTCTGGTATGAGTCCCGTCCGTCCGCCCAGGGTCCCCTCCAACCAGCCCGGCTCTCTAGATGCATGAACTACAATGAAAGACACAAGAAATAAATCATTACACTGTACTGAAGGTCCTATATTTCATAAAATTGATTCTTGTGAGCGTTAAGCCATGCTGTAATGCTGTTAACAGACTCATAATAAATGATTACTCAAACGTGTGAATGTGTGAATGAAACAAAACGGAACTCCCGAGTGGTTTGTGATGAGGAAACAAGAATATGCTAACATAGATCAGAAAATAGCGTAATATGAGAGCTTTAACAGATAACATAGAGCATTGTATATGTAAATTAAACCAGATGAAGAAACAGAAGTGGCATAATGACGGTGGAGGTCACAGTAAACCATGAGTTCCACTGGTTTACACCGGATATTTGTGGTATAAGAAAAGAGACGTGAATGAAGAGTAGAGGTGGGAGATGCCAAACAAACAGATCCACAATATGGCCTCTCAAAAAGTGCAGAGCTGCTCTTCCTGCACCTTTCATTCAATATTGAAACATCAGACAGAGAACAGCAGGTTACACGTGGATAATCACAGACAGCGTGTTCAGACCTTTACGACGATGTGCGCACTTAATTGGAGGAACCTTCTGTGTTTATAAAAATGGGTACTTGTGTCTAAAAGCTAATGCTAAAAGTGTCAATTTAGAACACAAACCAATTCATGAAAATACATCGAATGACAAGTCCATTGTTTTTCTGTGTAAGATTTAATTTAACATCAGTAATTTATTTTAACACCTGCTTTTTTCTATGGATATGTCATTGCTAAGCCTTGAAAGTTCCACAGTATGACATTAAACAGCTCTATCTTACATTGATTCAATTACAGGTGGTTTTATAGCTGAAAAATACCTAGAAAAACAGGCATTCTGACTGTGAGAGGGGTCGCCTCTCCACAGATCTGACCTGTAACTTAGTCTGGTTTGGTCTCCTTGAAGCTAGAAAGGTTTAATGCCATACTGTGAAACATTCCAGACAAAACAATAACATCTCCATAGAGAAAAGCATCTGACGGACCCTCCACCAGAAAAGTTACACAATGCACCTTTAAATATAGATTTATTTTAGCATGACACGGCTAATCCCCAACACACAATGAATGGAAAAAGAGAAACAATGAAAGAATAGAAATAAAAATGCAGTGTACTCTTTCAAATGAGGGTGCTTTGTGGTATTTCTCCATTTTGTGGTCACATGTGTACGATTCTTGAATCTCTACAGCGTTTACAGGCACTCACTAGCACTTGGCTGATAGATCGCCTTAATATAATCTGAATATCAGCTTCTGCTTCACATAAAAAGGAGATTTTTATTTTTTATTTTTGTCGATATGGCCCACAGCTATCACTAATGGAGCTGTTTTGTTTGTGTACCAACTGTCCAAATGTTCAAATGTTACTTCTTTAAAGGACCCATATTACGCTGTGCTTTGATCTGTAATAATGCTGGTTCCTCATTAAAAACATACCCGGAGTTGTGTTTTCGCACATGTTTAACACACAAACCCTGCATATTTAGGCTGAGTTCTTTTCTCAAACAGAAAACACTCTGTTCCACCTCGTGATGTCATGTCATAATACATGTCGTAATGCTTCACTGTGTTTTTAAACTCCATACACCTTCACTAGAGTCATATGGATGATTTCAGCCCTGGAATCTCTTAGCTTGAAAACTACCGCATCATGACATCACAAGGTGGAACAGAGCATTTTGAGGTTTGGAGATGTAGACAAACTAATAATAAAGGATGACTCAAATGTGTAAATAACTCCAAGTATGTTTTTGATGAGGTAACAACATTCCAACATGGTTTAGAGCTCACAAGAGTCAATTTTGCGTTATAGGATCTTTACGTTTCATTCCTCTATTTCCTCTGATATTTCTGTTATATTTTTATCTTTTTTTTTTTGTTTTTGTAAATTTTAATAAACATTTGAATTAAAGAAAAACAGGAAATGGATTTGACTGATTTGATACTAATTAAGACAACACAGGATGGTCAACAGAAAATAAAGTCGCTATGGCAAATGGCACTACTGTATGTCAGGTATGTTTAAACCCACAGCTCCTCCAGCAGAAGTGAAGTCTGCATTTGTCACCTCTGTCTGAAACCCACTGAAGGGCCCTAATGAGTTCTCGGTGTGTATATGTCATGTCGTAGAGAAGGTATTTGTCAACAGCTTCCCATTATTCTGTATGTACCATTAACTTGACAGTGACAGGCAGCACAGACTCTGGTATAACTATATGAGGTATGCAGCTACAAAGAAAACTAAGCTGTGATGAAGATGAAGATAACAGCGTGGAAGATAGAGATATACCTGTTGGAAGATATACCAGGTCGATATTTCACAATATTACACAATTTTCTAATCTATATTATAATGTTGTTCCCTCATCACAGACCAATTCAGACCTGCAATTGTCCATTTCTGAACAAAACGTCAAAGGTAGCTGTTAAAGCGGAACAGAGCATTTTGAGATTTGGAGATGTAGACAGAATAATAATATAATAATAGTAATAATAATATTATCTTACACATTTTATAATTCATATTATAGCGTGTTTTCTGTCTGTTGTCGGCATCTTTACACCTTCCCTATAGGACTGCAGTTAAAATTTAGCTTTGCTGCTAAAACTGGCACATTTACAGAAATATTTTACTTATTAATAGGGATGATACAAAATTTTGTGTCACAAGATCTCACGAGACAAAACTGCACACGTGAGACAAATGATCTCGTGAGATTTTTCCTCCTGAATTTACTTTTGGCTTGGATAAAAAAAAAAAAAAAAGTTAAGAGCTGTTGAATTATGCAATTTGAGAATCTGTAGTTCCAAAAGGCACTAGTACAATGGCCTATGGTAAAGTGTTAGAGAAAATCATGGCAAAAGGAGGAATTCAATTTGTCAACTGGACAAAAGTTTATTTGATTGAATACGTTTCACAGCTGTCCCACTCCCCTTTTGGGGAGTGTAACTGTTTCAGATGCTGCTGTTCCAGTTTGGACCGCTGCTGCCCCCTAGTGTCGGGGACCTAGACCCCTCCTCTCCTTCCCTATCCTGGATTAACTGTCCTCGTCCTGCTAGATTAGTAGTTTCATCTGCCTGTCCGTCCTTAGGAGTGGATCTCTCCTTCACTGTGGTTCTCCTCGAGGTTTCTCCGTTTTCCCACTGGGTTTTTTGGAGTTTTTCCTTGCCGAGAAGGAGGGTCTAAGGACAGGAGATGCTGGGACAATCATCCATTTGCCTGCTTGTTGTTGAACATTCTGTATTTGTGTTTTATGAATGTTTCTTTATTAATCAACAATTTTGTGAAGTCCGCCGAGATAACTCTTGTTGTGATTTTGGGCTATACAAAAATAAATTGAATTGAATTGAATTGAACAGCTTGAAGCAAATAAAAAAATAAAAAAAATAAAAAACAAGTCTAAATTGCACTATTTATTTATTACAAATGATGTCAAAATCTCGTCTTGTCTCATTCTCATGGACCTGATCTCGTGGCGTGTCTCGTCCCATCCCTATTTATTAATGTGCACTGTCCCTGTACACAATATTTTGCTTTTTTCTGTACACTCTTGAACTCTTGAATGAATGCAGCTTTTGTGATTTGACAATAGTGACAATTTCAGCTCCACTGTGAAGGCTTTGGATAGTTGGTATTTACTGTTTACTCTCTATGAAGTAATAAAATGTCCTAGTCGTGTTTGAGTAAACAGGCAAACCCACATCCCTCTGTGTGCCCAATACTCCCAGCTGATGCACGTCCAATGAGCACATCTCTATTATTATTTACTGTTGGCGTTATGACATTATGTGGCGGTAATATGAGTGCTCTGGGACAGCTGGGGGTGCTCTGTATGAACTGAATGTCTGTTGGGATTCCTCTGCTGCGATTATATGTCCCCAAGGTCAAACCCAGGCCCATCTGATGCCACGGCTCGGCATTACATAATAAAGTCTTTACGCTGCAAACACTATTTAAGGCCTTCAAGGTCTCGCACACTATCAGATGAGATGCAAAACTCATTAACTTCTGCAGGGGCAAAAGTGACCTATTTTCAAAGGAGGACTTTCACTTTATATGTTGGGTTATCTATAATGACTAGATTTAAAAGTAGCACTGCGTAACTTTTCTGGTGGAGGGTTCGCTACCTACTTGTCTCCATGGAGATGTGATTGCTTTGCCTGGAATGTTCCACAGTGGGTGTTTCTATTGCTCAAAAATACAATAATTCCTTCTGTGAATAGGTGTGCCTCTCCACAGATGTGAATTGTACTTTAGCTTAGTGCTGTAACCTGCTTGTTTCCGTTGTGATAAATGGGTTTAATCTGTATTGTGGAATATTTTAGACAAAGCAGTAACATTTCCATGGAGACAAGCAGGTGGCGGACCTTCCAGTAGAAATGCTACGCAGTGCATAACCACACTTTAATGCAGTGAAATATGGAAAGGTGAGGATAGGCCTGATGTTTGGTGGTGCTTTATAATAATATCGGGATGGCACACTGAAGACCGCTCAAATCCAGCTTGGACTTGCCAGTATGTGGTATTCTTCACAGCTGACACAAGTTAAACTGGATCGCGTGAGACAAACCAACTGTAAACCAACACCTCCTATAAGGTCACCGGTACTTGACAATACTTAAGTGCAGTTTTTAGGTATCTGTACTTTACTTTTTACTTCACTACATTTGAGAGCACGTATCTGTACTTTTCTTTATGGTTTCAGAGTTGCTGAAAAGGCTGAGACTTATTTTTAGCACATTTAATTAGTTAACATCCCGACTTTGCGCAAACCAAATACACAAAACCAACAGGTCCAGCTCTATGAGCTGTAGTGTAGTGGATCACAGGCCTTGGAAACCTAGAGTCACTGGTACTTGACACTGGCATTTTGAAATAGCCACCGTGTCCTCTGTGTGTAACTGAGTGCTCTCTAGTTTCTATGTGTGACAACTCCAGCCTATGAGCTTTGTAGTGTAGAGTGCATCTTGCGTTTTGCTCTTCCATGTAAGCTTAAACAATAAAAAATAGGTGTGCTTTGAAGAAAATACTATTTGCATCCAAATGGCCACTGCTGCAAAATCCTAAGAGCTAAACCTTTGTGACATATTACTGGAGTCATTATATAACCATCATTTTGATAATATTTTAGTGGATGAAGTGCTGTGGCAGGTAATACAGAAATAATAAGATGTGATCGGGAACATTGCTCTAGCTAAATAATGACAGATTTTTGCTGTAATTTCTACGATTTAGAATTGGAGTTTTGCTTGGGTGGAAATAAACCTTGCAGCCAGGCCTCAATAACGGCCCCTTGTCCAGAGTGCTGCTGGGTTAAGGTTCTTGACACCAGGTCATAGCATCCCCGAGGTAAAAAGAATCAAAGTCTATTTAAGTCCATCATTATTTTCATAGGAATTCACATTGGCTGTATGGTCTCACACCTGCTGTCCAAAGTGACTCACCGTTTTCAAAGATGGTCCCGGCGATGAAGGACAGCTCTGAGTCGTGTTCGGCCTTGCAGGCGTACAGTGCCCGCGCTTTCCTCCCAGAGATACTGGAACACACACAGATCGATGAGTCAAACTACTGTGAACTACATTTCAAATAATAAGCTGCTTTGGATAGATATACACTACCCGTCAAACGTTTGGACACACCCTTTTTGTTTACGTTTACTACTTTGCACATTTTTATACACATATATGATGCAAAAAATATGGAATTATGTAGTAAAATAATAACATTAATTCAATAACTCAAGTAAATATTATTTTTGTCTTTGTTGAGAGCACTGCAAACACGTGGCCTTTAAGTTAAGTTATCAAAAAGCATATATTTGACTTGCTACAGGTAAAAGAAGTGTCTAATCAATGTTATTACTACAGACAGTATATACAAATATTATAAACTAAAATTACTGTTTGGAACCTGAACAGCCACTGCGCAATAAAGAATATCAGAGTCTAGTCTTTCTCTTCCCATGCTTTATTAGGTCTCCATGGGCCTAGTGCCTCCTTCTTTGGCTCCAGTCTTGAGTTTTTGGCTCTTAATACAATTCAGCTGCACTCAGCTCACCAATGTCACCAATGTGAAAACCCTGTAATTAAACTGATCCAAATATATGTTCTTTGGCCCCAATGCAATGTGCTGGATCACACTTTATTACATCCACACATAATCAACATGGTATTTTTGGATAAATGCGTTAATATGTCTAAGATGGCGGGCATTACCAACAACCAGTGGTATTTTCACAATTTAAAAAAAAAAAAAAAAAAAGCAAAAATGGGAGCATCTAATGTCATGTCATAGTTGGTCTAAGTGAATTTTAAAGAAGAAGATCTCAGCCTAAATATGCAGGTTTGTGTGTTAAAGATGTGTGAATGAAACAAAACACAACTCCAGGTGTGTTTGTGATGAGGAAACAACATTATAACATAGATCAGAAAACAGCATAATATGGGTTCTTTAATAAATCTGCACATTGAAAACTGACATAGGAAAATCAGTGTAGCCATTTTGTTATGTATAAACTTTAAGGTGGGACTAAACTAGGGATGTACGGATACCGATAGTGGCCAATATAGGTGTTGATCCAGGAAAAAATGCTGGATAAGGGTATCAGTTCCATGATATTGGTTCTGCTGATAACCTGGTTGGGTCATTAATTAGATGTGATAAGACTATTTAATGACTGATGTAAGCTAAGGACCTCTCATAATGTTTGAACTTTAATTCATACAAAGCTGTTCTGTGGTCATGTGCAGGTAAATAACAGTCACATAACACAATTGGATGAAAATTTGTCATAAGTTAAAGGTGCACTGTGCAACTTTTCTGGAGGAGGGTCCATCACTTGCTTGTCTCCATGCAGATATTATTGCTTTGCCTGGAATATTCCATGGTACGACATAGCATTTATTCATTACGGGTGTTTCTATTGCTCAAAAATACAATAATTCTCTCTGTGAATAGGCTTGATTCTCCACAGGTCTGACCTGTAATGTAGCCTATAGTTGCCTCCCTTGAAGTTGACAAAATTAATCTCTACTGTGGAACATTCTGAACAAAGCAGTAACATCTCCATGGAGACAAGCAAGTGACAGACCCTCCACCAGAAAAGTCAGGCAGTGCAGAGAGAAAAAACAAAGTATCCCTACACTGTTATCGGTTAATATCTGATATCGGCAGACACTTAAAAGTCATAGTATCGATATCGGTATCAGTACTGAAATGGCTCGATTGGTGCATCCCTAAACCAAACACTTAAACTCCGTCCATAGCAATATAGCATATACAGCTAAACTGGGCAGTACCTGGAGGGGCGGGGTCTGGGGGTATAAAGAACAGTGTGATTGGTCTAACAGGTATTCACACGTCAAACTCCGCCCCTGCAGCCAGGTGTTTGTAATGACAAACACCTGGCTGTAATCACTGGTTCTGCATGATGTCACATAGTACTTGGAATTGCCGTGGCCACTAGGAACAGTAGACAGTGCCATTCAAACAGTCTCCAGATGCTTAATGTTGAGTTTTAGCAGATACTTAAGAATATAAGCAGCATTTCAGTGTAGACTCACCTTCCCGGGGAGGAGTCGCTGGAGGTGGAGGACATTTGGTGTGGGCTGGATGGAGCAGAAAACATGGGCCACGAGGGCGAGCGAGGAGACGTGGGACTGGGAGAGGGAGCACTGACGGACAAAACAACATGATCAGACTCTGTAATGCTATGTAGAGCTTTGTACTGTCAAAATACCAACATTTACAACTTGATTTCAATAAGGAAAAAAACGGCAGATTTGGATATCACGAATATTAATACAGTGCTATAGAGGTGAACTATGAACTCCTGGGCTCTCTCATCTCCATATTATAATCTAGCTATTATTATCAGTGTTATAATAGCTTCTTAAATTTTACCTTCATAAAAATGTGCAAAAATGCATTGGTTTCACTAGATTCGTTTTCAGTCTTACCTGGTTGGTACACTGCTTCTGCTCTTGGGATTTAACCTGAAAAGCCAAAAAATATAGTTACATTTAACAGACCAAAGAAAATCAAGTTTTATATTTATATTTTTTTCTAATAGTAACAATGGCTTCCACTTGTAGTGCACTTTACAGACTTGTTGAGACCTCTCAAGAGCTGCTGTAGTAATTACTCATACTCCATATTTTCTGATGGTAAGATATTATAGCCACAGCTGACCAGGGGCAGAGTGACTTTCATACAAGGCAAGGTGGGTGAAGTGTCTTGTCTGAAGGCACAACAACGGAAATTTATGTTGATGGAAATTTAGGTAGGACACCCACTGGAGCTACTGTCGCCCCTATAAACAAGGAGCCCATCCATGACCATGCATACAGGGATCATGTCTTTGTTGTGTGATGTGTTTCGGGGTCAAACAGCCAGGAAGGGTCATATCGTAGTACTGTAGTTCTTATTAAGCAAGACCAAAGCGCGTGAAGAGCGGACTTACGGGAGGGCATCTGGTGTAACCCTGTGTCAAGGAAACACTCAAATCCCTACATGATGATTGTCTGTCTGTTGAAAGAAACGTGTAATTTCAAAACACACTTTATCCAGAGAGCATGGTAAACAAATATAAAACGGCAGATTTAATTGAATTTTAAACATACGCGCCTGTTGCCATTTTAAAACCGTCTGACACAGCTGCAGCTCTGAACATGATGCATTTAAGAGATTAAAACTGGCTACAACATTGACACAAAGCACTTTGAATTCAATTTGTCAATACATCAAACTTTTAATTGATTCTGAGGCCATTAGTTATATAACTGACGGAACAATGGCGCACATGTAGACACACGGTGGATACTGCAATAGGAATACACAGCGTGGATCCTACAATAGGGAGTGTATGTGCATGCTAAATTATTATTATTTTTTGCCTATAGTTTTTTTGTTGTTGTTGGAGAGAGAGGTGGGTTGTGGGTGTTTTTTTGTTTGTTTTTTTGACAATTTTTGTTTTCGTTATGTATAATTTCAAAATTGAAAAAAAAAGTGTTAAATATTAAATTGGTCTTCATTTTACAACACAAAAATAGTGATATAATAGACGACACTGATTAAAAGTCTGTCTCGTGTACTGTATGCTTATTAAAGAAGACATATTGCACTTGTGTCTGTTACATAGTGTTAGTTAGTTAGTTAGTTAGTTACACAAAGTTATTACACCTGATAAGTTATATTTCGGACGTTTCAAATTGCAATAGTGATCTAAAATTTAAGAAAAGAGTCTGCTGATTTTCTGGGTTGGAAAATGACAGTGCCCAATGAGGTAGGCCTGTCAAAAAAAACAAAACAAAACAGAAAACATACAATAAATGATACTGAAACTAAAAAACATGAAAAAAAAAATCTAAATTTACAATATTGTTAAAAATAAGAAGCTGCAATAAATAAATAGCAGAATACGCCGCGTAATAACAGCTTAAAGGTCCTCTATTATGCATAATTGACTTTTATGTTATGTGTTATAATGTGAACCCTTTATAGTACGCTGCAGAAACTTTGACTTTGAATATGTTTTTACTGCTATATTACCCAACCCTGTTCCATAGCAAAAGGAGAAATTTAATTTGTCAACTGGACAGAGTTTATTTGGTCGAATACGTTTCTCAGCTCATCCGAGCTGCTTCTTCAGTTCTGGTCAGATGCTGGCGGACACTGCTTTATATCTGCTTGAAGGGAGGAGCTTAATTACAGTGAAAATTACTCTGAGACAACACATATTTATTTACAGTTTCTGTTAGTCAGGTGAGTCTATTCAATATGGAGTGGGAGTGGGGGAGTAGTTAGCATATCCATTCAGGGCCATGATGAGTGTTTTCACACCTCTGGACATGTCCTGGCTAGTCCCATTGTTTTCCCAGTTTGTTTTGATTTAGGTTTGAGGATAGAGTTATAGATGGGAGACAAATGATGTCTGAGAGATGTCTCAGTAATTTTCATTGTAATTAGCTCCTCCCTTCAAGCAGATATAAAGCAGTGTCCGCCAGCATCTGACCAGAACTGAAGAAGCAGCTTGGATGAGCTGCGAAACGTATTCAACCAAATAAACTCTGTCCAGTTGACAAATTAAATTTTTCCTTTTGCTATGGATTCTACCTGGACGACTGAGGGATTCTACACACATCCCAACCCTGTTCCATATAATACATAGGTTTGGCCATAGTGCCCGTCATTGAATCTAAAGAACTAAAGTATACCAGCACAGATTGTTCAGTTTCTTGGCACTATTGTCTCGTCTTTGTTAAAGCGCTAAGTAAGTTGAAGAAGTAAAATGACAATGATGTTAGTGTGAAGTGGTCAGCCTTAGCAGTTCAAAGACCCTGCGCCCGGCAATTACCATCCCATTGTGCAGCCAAATTGTGCTATTTAGGCTAATAGAGCTGCCATTATGAGCCAGGCCAGCACATTACTGCACAAGAGATTGATGGGCTGAGATGAGATTCAAGTCATATTAACCAATCACTGGGCAATAAAGTGACCACACGGGCTGGGCAGAACAGGAGACTGACACTACTGGACCTGAGCTTTTTAGCAGCATCCTGAGAGCATTGTTATAGGCTACTTTAAGCTTATAATGATACTCCCTTTGTATACAGCCACAATGATGCTGTATACAAAGATACAAAGACACATTCTGAGCAGGTGAACTTTTACACTGTCTGATCAAATGTGAAATCTCCTGACCAAAATATTGGCTTGGGCTTACAGTACCTAAATATTTTGTTCTGGTGCACACACTTAATATTTGGCCAGACCAATAAGAGTCTGGGAAACAGAGGTCTTTGGCTAACCTTGCACAGGAAGATGATAAGGCGAAGTGCTCAAGGAGACCAAAACAAGCACGGTGATGCCGACAACTGTACTTCCTTATGTCTGTTCTTTTCTCTAAAATGATGCTTTTCTCTAAAAGTTTCAAGGTGTTCCTCTGTTGTGATGCTTCCACCAATCAAATTCAAATAGTCGTCATGATGCTCCACGTTTTCCGATCTCTTTTAGTGAGAGCAGTTCCAGATTGTTAATGTGTAGAACTCAGTCTGCTGTGAGCCAGGTTAGTCCTTAGCCCCTTTGGTCTGACATATTAGAACAACACATTTTTTTTGCATTATCTACTGTAAAATGTCAAATGTAAGTTTTAATGCCATACTGTGGAACATTTCAGGTAACGCAACTGCATTTTTTGTTTACTTCAAATCCAAGATCCAAATTAGAATATCTAAATATAGCAGCTGTGTCATGTTCAGTTTGAGTGACAGGGAGGTTGAAAGAAAGAAAATTCATTACTGTTGGTTTAAGGGAACAATGAGCTGGCACCATGTTACTGAGTGTCACCCTCTCTACATTCATTCAGCACAATAGCATCATAAGCAGGGCCACAGCTTGTGAGACATGGCTCTATACTCCCTCTAAACTGTACACTTGAATTATCGTCCACATTCTTTCCCGTCATTAAAACGGCGACACTTGGTTGGTCTTTTATCTGCGCTGTTGCACATATCAGTTCATTCATAAGCACTTTGTTAGTGAGGCAGGCCTGCTTTCTGTTTGTGACGTGAACAAAGGTTGCCATGGAGACTAGAGGCTATTTTTCGGCGGTGGGATTTTTGGATCGAGTATAAGGTCAATGGAAAACATAGGGTACATTCATTCATGCATCTTCTTCTGTCTGCTTCTGTTAGGGTTTGATAGAGGCTTTTAGCTGGTGGAGAGTTGATGAATTATGGAAATGTGAAAAATACTATATTGGAATCATAAGGTGAATGTGGTAAATCTGTCATGTTTTTTTTTTTTTTGTTTGTTTTTCAGCAGGAAAAACGTCCATAGGTTTGCATTAGACAAAATTATATAAAAGCTAAACATGTTATATCCTTATGAGTTTCAAAATTTAAGAAAAAAGACTGAAAAAAAAACAACTCATAATGTGTAGATGAGCAGCATCAGCCATTGAGTATACTTAAACAACTATTACATGAAATACCCAGGGCTCAAAATACATATTCAGAATACTACTGTACTCTATTTCGGTACAGTTACTCTTTAATTTGGTGGTATTCAGAATACAGTTTCTTAAAATCTAAGGAATACACTGCGGTACTTACTAATAAATACAGCTCTTATGGCGAGTGCATGTGCAATATTTCATTCTCTAATCAGTGGCAAACAAATACATAATGTATTTTTTCATGTTTCATGTTTTTTTTTACACTATAATATAATGGAACTTAATGTGAAAGTATTCCCAATATTTAGAATACAGTCTGATGGAATAATTTACAAAATATTGGCCCACCTTTCAAATGCTGTTGTGTTAAATGTTGTATAGAGGATTTTCCAAGGAAGGAGAAATCCAGCGACTGTTTGTCCTTTTTCAAATGTTGCATGTGCGTGACACCACCCCCCATCCTCCACAGCTCCATAAGTAGAAAAGCCTCCTCCTGCCTCCTCCTTATGCTAGAAGATGTTTGTTCACAGCCGCTGCGAGTTCAGAATCGCTGTTGCTGCTGTAACTATACTGTACGTTTTCAAATGATAAGCAGAAGTTTCCTGTCCAGAAGTAATTTAGCGACCAACGCGTCAGTCTTTAGACCCTCTGCTTCAGTGCACGCCATCGCTGGAAGGAATCTCTGAGAATCACCTGAGTTTAGCTTTGCTCTTTTTCCCCTTCTCTTCTTCTTTCAGCGACCTCAAAAACTGACTTTCTTTTGTGGCTAACTGGTGGTGGATTCTTGTTTGCCATTATAACAAACTACAAACAGAAGCTACAGTTGGAAAAAGCCACTAAAAACCGCTGCGCTGGTCGAGTAAACAGCGCCTTGTGTCTGTGGAATGCATGAGAGGCGTATGTAAACCACGTAATCCCAGCGCACCAGCAAGTCAGTTACACTAGAAGTGTAGGGAGTTTGATTGACAACCTAACAGTCAATAGATAACGAGGTAGCCTTGTCCACAGTTGATGGATTTTCATTCTTTTTTTTTTTTTGTCATCATAATTACAAGGCTGCTGCATCTCTATAATGCTATCATTGACAATTAAAAAAAAAAATAATAATAATTCCTCCATACAACCTTTAAGTGCAAGTGAAAGCTGGTTTAGACCACTATGCTTCTCAAACTGTGGGTGAGTCCAACTCCCCTCAAACAATGAAATATGGAGACTTTTATAGGCAATGAATTCACTGAAGACAATGCAGACTGACATTTCTAAGGCCAAAACATAACTCAAGGGAAACCCAGTTCAATATTTGGACAGTACTATTACTATAAATATATCACACTTTTAGAACTCTAACAAGTAATGGATACTATATTCCACTTTCATACTGGTGATTGATGGAGTTCAAAAAGAGCGTAGGCCTAAATGTCTTTCCTAAGTACACAAAGCAGTATGCAGTGTTGTAGCATCGATCAAACTGTAAACTTATAGTTCAGGGGATAAGCATTCCATAATATTATAAGTTAAATGAGTTCATAATTCACCAATAAACAGTGTATTACATTTGTGGGAACTTATGTATGTGGGTTTAGTACATGGAGTTTCATTAAATTTGTGGGTATATCACATTAGTGGGCATTACAACTGTGAATACCTTGATTTACATTAGGCAGACGAAAAGGCAATGTTTTGAAGCCCCAAACCCATGACGATGGGTAGAAACACTAAACACTCTAATAAAGATAATTATTTATGTAAATCACAGAGCGACTGCAGTATAAATAGGCTTTACCTGTCTCTTTATTACGATGTCATAAAACATAACAGCAAACATAACAGCTGCATGCTTTACTTATTTATTGAATTGTCAGCTCGAGCAATTGTGTCTTCCCACTCCATTTGTCACTTAGTGCTTTTCACACAGCCCTCTCAGTGGCTTTTTCCACTTCGATTTTCTTTCAATCTCCCATATCTGCCTGGAGACGCTCTTCTATCCTGCTGCACTACTCAAGCCACAACAGACACGAGAGAGGTGATTTCAGCTGTCAATCAAACTGCAGACTTTGTAGATACATGTGAAAAATGTGTTTCATCTTTCTGACGCATATCGACTCAAAATGTGACAAGATGCAGCCTGTAGTTGGCTCAAACGAATGTAAAAGAGTCATAATTTTAATAGACCAATACAAAAATAAAAGGATCAATGCTATACAGGTCTCCTACATTTTACATGTTTGACACACACAGAAGAAGAAACATTTGCATTTTAATTTTAATCCAATAGGACTGAGACATGAACTGGTAACCACAATGAGACTCATTCTACCTTCTGATTGGATAATTGTTTTTAAAACTAAAACATCCACTGACAACTTGGCCATCAGGTTCAGTGTTTTTGTCATTAATATAATAACCATCTTAATAATGTAGTGTAAATAACATTTGATTTGAATGTGTATACTTTTTAAAATGTTTTGTCTTATGGCAAAGACTATGACTATGAATGCATAGATAGGCCTATTGTTTCAATATTTCAATTATGTGGGTGTTTGCTAGTCTTAAGACTAGTTATTGCTTTGTCTGGAATGTTCCAAAGAGTTCCACATGGGGTTCATAGTTGGATAGGTACAAATTCAAGTATTTGGCATTTTAAATTTCTTATAAATCAGGATAAATAAGAAAAAAAAAATCAGTATAGTAATAAAAAAGTTAAAATAAAATTATTGTATCTGATAATAGCCCAGCTATATTTTGTATTACTATATTTCTATTTTTTTTATTACTCTTATTTGACAGTAGTCTCTTGCTATTTTTGCCGAGTATTTTGAATTCTTTGTTATTATAATATATTGTGATGTGTGAGCTACTGTGTCCACATAATTTCCCTTGTGGACCAATAAGTCTAAGATTGACAGCTGCTTGTTGTGTTAATTCATAACAAATGTTTTTTGTGTTATGTCTTGTTGCTCCATCCTCACAATTACAATATACATGTCTCTGTCCTGCTGATATATGAAGACAAGCCTCCTCCACACCACTGCAGACTCATTTAAAGCTTCTTGTCCTGACAGTCCATCAATTTAACGCATAACAACACACCCACATCACTTCAGCAGCAACATGAAAAATGCATGTGCACCGAATGACTCAGGAAAAGATAAATTCACGATCAACAGGGCCCTACCTCTCTGCATCTATGGACAATCTACAAACTGGGAGATGGTTTACGACCCGAAAGCAGCTATCAGAGGAAGCATGTGTGTCTGCTACTTAAAGGTCCGTCTACTTTGAAAATGTCACGACCTGCTGGACTTGGCATTACGGAGGAGAGCTAGAGCAAACATAGAGGCAGAGAGAAGTATAATTCATATATTCAAGGTGTTGTGAGATTCTACTGACTTGGATTTGCATGGGTATGTTGGGAATGTAAGTTTTGTAGCATTTTATCCTGGCTTAGACTAGGCGCAAATGGAATCTTTCACAATATTAAACTTGCAGGCATTAAAGTTATCTATCCATAAAAATGTACTGAAAAAATATCCATTCTAGCTGTGGTTTGGCTCGCCTCTTCACAGATCTAACCATGAAAACTCAAAGAGGGTTGTCTGATCAGAACATGCAGAGTTTTGATTCTTGTTCTGTGCCAAATTTTAGGCTGTTGGCAGTCCAGACCTACCTGTTCAACAATGAGTATATGTAAAGCAGACCTTTTTAGAGCTTTTAACTATGTTGTAGTTGTTTCTCCTTCTCATTTACCCTGTCGAAGTTGTTTCAGTGAACTTTATACTGCTGTATTCAAGATGTCATTGCTCCAATCAACTCCCTTTTTTACTGCCACCAGCACTCACCCACTGCTCTCTACTTACTTGGTTCTCCAATATTTTTTCTTAATCAGTGATACACATAGAATTCGGCAGTGTTACATAGTCATTTTGGTACAAATGAAAAGAAATCCACTACTCGCTACCTTAATCTGCAGCACCATCACCACCGGACAAGAGAGCAGGCTGTTGTCCCTGCCCTGCTCCACAGAGAGACTCTGGAAGTTGTTTATACCACACGGCCTACGGCTGTACAGCGCTTCATTATAATTTGATAAACTGATATAAATTGATATTATATTATGTATTGTATTATGCATTGTATGCTGCCTGAAAAACAAATTTCCTTTCTAATCTATCTAATCTAATTTATCCATAGAAGATGCCGACAACTTCACAGCTCTTTGTTGTGATGATATCAACGGCGAGGTCAGCTCCCATTTTAATGCGGAAGTCAGTGGACTTGTTTATTTGATTAAATCATTTCAGATCAATATTGCGTTTTAAAATGTGCAAATTATAATAAATTATAATATAATGATCCATGAATGTCATAGATTATAATTCTATACCAGACACAAACACAATAGCTCATCTTTAAAGAAAAAACAGCAACAAAAGTCAGCCATCCAACTGAGTTCACACCACAATGCACCATTTGCGTTAAAAGCAGTCATTATTCTCCCTCTGAAAATGACTCACGCTCATTTGTTTAATAATTAGACTGAATATTCTCGGCTATCAACTGTTTTCATTTCTTAACGTTTATTACAAATGCGCCCATTGCTCTCTGTGTGATTATGACTGGAATCAGAACAAAGACTTAGTAACATAGTTAAAAAATCTGAGGAGCAAAAAAGGAGATGACGAGAGCAGACTTTGAAAAGACTGTACAGAGTTGAGTCATGTTTTTGTCAGTTCTTGTGTAATACATCTGAAGAGGAGGCTGGTGTTATGAGAGGCAAGAGGAAATCTGATCATAACTAAACAGCTAAGTTTGTGTGACCCCAGCGCTGAGTATTTAAAATATCTTCTGGACAAGTTACATTAGAAACAGTCTGTGTCGTGGAGGATTTCTGCAGGCCTGGTGCGGATGTGACTTTTAAATGAAATAAAACAGTTTTCCTTGTTTTCAAATGGTTTCGGAGCAATTTATCACATCACTAAGGAGTAATTCTGCTAAATACACAACTTAAAGATGACCTATTGATACTTGGCAGCTCATGACATCAACATTCCCTAGGGGTTGTACAGCTAACTGAAAGCACTGGTCTGTTTGAAGCTCTGTTACTAAGGAAAAAAACATATATATATATATATATATATATATATATATATATATATATATATATATATATATATATATATATATATATATATATATATATATATATATATATACCTATACCTTACCTATAACCTTCCCTATTCCCGTCAAGTCCAAATATCTAATGTTTTTTACTGTTTGTACTGTCTCTAATATCACAATAAAATAAATAAAAATAAAAAATAAAAAAAGAAGCTCTGTTTTTCAAGAGATAGATAAGAGATAAGATAAGATAAGACTTTATTGATCTCACAGAGGAGAAATTCACTCGTGACAGAAGCTCACAGTCAGGGGACAGTATAGTGCAAAAAGTTGTGAAAAATTGTGCAAACACTCAGAACAATAAGTAAATAAAAAATAAAAATCACAATAAATATTAACATATTTACAACATCAGGTAGCTCTTATGTACAGGGAGTGAAAGAAATGTAAATATATAAATAAAACATATCTATTATATAATATATATATATGTAAAAGAATACAACTATATAAATATATAATCTGAGGACAGTGGAGGCGGTTACTGATGAGGTGACATGGTTACAGGTTATTGCACGGGCTATTGCACAGGTTATTGCACAGGTTATTGCATGTGTTACACAGTGGAGTTGTACAGTCTGACAGCAGTGGGGATGAAGGACCTGCGGTAGCGTTCCTTCTTGCACTGAGGGTGCCTCAGTCGGCCGCTGAAGGTGCTGCTCAGTTCCTCTACAGTCCGGTGCAGAGGGTGAGAGGTGTCGGCCATGATGGATGTGAGTTTGGCCAGCACCCTCCTCTCACCCACCTCCTCCACAGACTCCAGAGGACAGCCCAGGACAGAGCTGGCCCTCCTGACTAGTTTGTTCAGTCTTTTCCTGTCCCGCTCTGTGCTGCTCGGAGCCCAGCAGACAACAGCGTAGAGGAGAGCAGAGGCCACCACAGAGTCATAGAAAGTCGTGAGCAGGGGCCTGCACACTCCAAAAGAACTCAGTCTCCTCAGAAGGTGGAGGCGACTTTGGCTCTTCTTGTACAGGGCGTCAGTGTTGTGGGACCAGTTCAGTTTATTGTTGAGGTGAACACCCAGGTACTTAAAACTGTCCACTGTCTCTATGTCCTGTCCCTGGATGTTCACCGGTGAGGGAAGTAGTGTCCTTCTCCCGAAGTCGATCACCATCTCCTTGGTCTTACTGGTGTTAAGGCACAGGTGGTTGTGCTCACACCAGTCCACAAAGTCCCTGATGACCGATCGGTACTCCAGCTCATTCCCCTCAGACACACAGCCCACAAGGGCCGAGTCGTCAGAGAACTTCTGGAGATGGCAGGTGTCCGTGTTGTAGGTGAAGTCCGAGGTGTAGATAGAGAAGAGGAAGGGTGAAAGGACAGTTCCCTGTGGGGCCCCAGTGCTACAGACAACCACCTCTGACTCACAGCCGCGCAGCCTCACATACTGCGGCCGGTCAGTGAGGTAGTCGATGGTCCAGGCGGCGAGATGTCCGTTCACTCCGGCGTCCTCCAGCTTCCCCCGCAGCAGTGCCGGCCTGATGGTGTTGAAGGCGCTGGAGAAGTCAAAGAACATGACTCTCACAGCGCTCCCGGCAGTCTCCAGGTGGGTGAGCGTCCGCTGCAGCAGGTAGATGACGGCGTCCTCTACTCCGAACGGCGTCCTCTACTCAAGTTAGATCCATTAATCTAATCTTTATTTTAGCACTTTTTGACCAGAAAGAGCTGCCTTACAGTCACAAGATAGGTAGCGTTAGCCAACAGTTTTTCAGTTAGTCACTCTCACCTTTTTGTTGAAAATCAAACACCTAAACAGGACACCCGTACTGATCACAGGCTCCTGAAAATGTGTTTGTTTTCTCAAGAACTTTTTTGGTACTTGCTAATGTGTGCATTGTGTCACCATGGTAACTAATGAACATTCCACCATAGAAATACACAGAAATACACCTGTTCCTGTGCTTGTGTCTGCTGTAGAGTTATAATCTATAACACCCGTGGAACAAGTCTTTCTGTGTTAGAAAACTGCGATGCCCAATGGGAGCTGACGTTGCCATAAACGTCATCACAACAAAGAGCTGCACAGCCGTCGGCACCTCCGATGGATAGCTGCACGTCACACTTGCGGGTGGCAGATTTTCTTTTTTACATTTGCACCAAAATGACTACACAATGCTGCTGAATCCACAGATTAGGAAAATAAAAATGTAAAACTAAGTAAGTACAGAGCAGTGGGCATATGTCGGAGGCGGTGAAAATGGGGATTGAAAATGTGATTAAAAGTGATTAAAGATTGCTCAAACACGCACAAATCACTACAAATACAACTACGCCAAAAGTCTGTTTTGTATAATAATAATAGGTCTGCTTTAGCTTATATTTTTTTGGTTATTTGTATTGACTGAATGTGAGGCAATGATGAGACACGCCTGTTTTCTGCATATGCTGCATATTGGTTTAAACTCTAGCTAGACGTTCTGTTCACCAAGATTTTGTTCAATATTAAAGTAATCCATATTTCTTACAGGCTGCGTGAGTGTTCTTATAGGGGACATGGAAATGTTATTGCTTTGCCTGGAATGTCCCACAGTAAAGCATTAAACCTATCCAGTTTGCATTTATTGAATTACATGTTTGTTTATTTTTTATAGCTGGAAAAACCTTAGCTGCATACTGACTGTCAGTGGGCATCTGACCTGTAATGCCATACTGTGGGACAGCCATAGCAACAACATCTGGAGACAAGCTGTTGGCTGCCTCTCCACTAGAAGAAGTTACGTGATGTGTCTTTAAGGGAATCAGTTCAGGTCTACTGTGGTTGTGACTGACATGACTTCCGACAATGAACTCCATGACGAACTTGAAAACCACCACTTCATGACATCACAGCATGGATCAGAGCATTTTGAGCTTTGATGTAAACAGACTAATAATAAAGGGTTACTCAAAGGGTTACTGAAACAAAGCACAACTTCAGTTATGTTTTTGATGAGAAGATGGCTTGATGGACCATAAAAGTGTGTAAGAAACTATAGATTACAATACAAAAACAGTTACTAATTTGGTCAGTTGCCTCCAGGTTTCCCATGAGGCCTTGGTTTAACAAAATGTCCTGGTTTTGACACTAGAATTATGGGAGAGTGATTGATGAGAATGGGCCCAAAGGCATTTCTCAACGTAAAAACATCGAGGAGTCCTTTTCAGAACTGAGACGTCAAATCTGAAAATAACCCCAGGCAGGAGTGGAGACGCCCCCAAAGACAGTTAACCTTTGACCCTGCTTGACAAAGGCACGACAGAACTCTTCTTGGAAACTGCTGACATCTGTACAAACTCACAGACTGAAAACACATGGCCTAAAGTGTAAGACGGATACACTTTACAAATCTGGACTAATTGAACAAAAATATATTGGATTTGCAGAGAATCAGTTACTTCAGTTTATCATTTGTATCGCTGTATCAACATGACTGTTACTATACTAATACTAATACTATGACAAGTATCGAGCTATCAATCAGATACCGATACCAATGAGGTTTGTATTAAAATTAGGGATGCACCGATCTGAAACTGGCATCGAATATTGGTGCCAGTTCAGCCGATACCCTGTTTGGAAATATAAATTGATGTAACAAGACTACTTAACGGTCATAGATGGCCCAGAAAGTTCTTTTATATACAAGTTTGTTCTGTAGTTACTTGAGCGATAAATAACAGATACACATTTGGATCAAGTCTGTCTTATTTTATTTTTGTTTTAAGGAAATAAATGCTGTTTTTAGTCTACATGGCCATCAGCAGATACTTAAAGGTATAGTATCAGAATCAGTATCGGAACCGAAAAAGCTGAATTGATGCATCCTTCATTAAAATGCATTGAAACTTGATATTTTTTTGAAATGCTGCCCTGTACTGAAGCCACTCACTGTGGCCTAAGTAGAGTAGTTATACTAATACAATATGAAAAGAAGCATAGCCAAACTGAACTGTACTAGAGTGGAACGGAAACCACTATCACAAAGTCTTCAGGGTTCATGTCTCCAGGTGCTGAATCTGTATTGAAGGTAAAGTAAGATGAAGATAAATAATCTTCTCCTGTGTTAGATCTCCAGCCTCATGCCTCTTCTTTTCAGCTCTCAGGATACTTCACTTTATTCTTCAACAAAAGTGCTCTACTGTAAGAATTTCACCTTGGCGTATATATCATGATCTTCACTCCATCACAGTTTGAACAGATCAAACAATGCTTTATACTTTGCGGTTTAACTTTACAAATGTGAGACAAATTCAGATCAACCAATGGCAAATGGCAAATAGTTACGTTTTTATACAGGAAGGAACCACTCACCCATTCACACACACATTCATACACCAGTGTACGCAGACACTGGGGGGGCGAGGTGGGTGTTTTGCCCAAGGACACAACAACATTCATTCAGTATTCATCTGTGGGAGCTGAAATTGCGTCGAGCACTTGTGGGTCAGTGGACAAACGCTCTACCAACTGAGCTACTGTCGCCCAATCATATCTTGGCTAATCTATGTTCTTCCCGAATACTCAAAGTTCCTCTCTAACAATTCTTAGCACAATTTTCCTCAGGATTTATATAAATTCTCTAAGAAGTGCATAGTCAGCCTCTCTTTTGTTATAATACATAAATATAAGAGTGTGTTGAAGAAGCTGCAACAGTACAGACCACACATAGCTGTATTATTGAGTACAGGTCCGAGTCACTGGAGACTTGCACTCGACGGTTCAGTCAGTTCACAAATACTCTTCGTCTTTTTGCTGTTTTCACTGGCGTGTTTTCATTACAGCGCTCTGCAGAGGGGCTCAAATAAAGACACGAACAGACTTTTTTTCATTGGAACAAAACTCTACAGACATCATCCAATGGAAAGAGTGAGACATTTTGACAAATTAAATTATACTTTATACTTTTTTTGGATATGCATACTGTAATTCACAAAACTGCAATATTTAAGACCCACAGTACAAAGTGGAGTCAGTAGTCTATAATGAAATGCAGAGTTTAAAGGTGTAAAGTGTTTATGATGAACAGTTTTGCCTGTAATGTTCTACAATATGCCATTAACTTACCTATAACTGTAGAGACAAGCAGGTCAGTTAGAGATCAGATCTGTGGATAGGCAAGCCCATTCACAGTAAAAAAAAAAAAAAAAGAAAAATGCATGTTTTTTGTGCTATAAAAACCTCTGTAATTGAATAATTGCAATGAAAGTTTAATGTCATACTGTGGGACATTTCAGGTAAAACAATAACATCTCCATAGATACAAGGCAAGTTCTCCTTTAACTTTTCTCTAATTAAAACACACTTGCATTCTAACATCTATAAAACAATTTTGATGTGTTAAAGTTAATTTTCGAGACTGAATGCATGTTATTTCTTCCAGCTTCTGCTGTTACTTATCTCAAGTTGTTGTTCTATAAATTCAGTGTCACTTGGAAAATGTGTGGCAGTGTCTGTTGGCATTTGTTGAAACACAGAGAAATAAAGTTTGGGTTTCTTAGGGTCTCAGTCCTTGGTGTTATTCCACAATGATTTCCATGTCCATTTATGACACTCATTATATGTCTCTGTAAGGCTACACTCTTATTCTAATGGAACAAAGGTCCATTTAACAGCAGGCAACACAGCAAATGTGTCCACTTTGGAGTTGGAAAAATGAAAATGGACTTTACTTTAAAAATACTCATGTGTCCATTAAGTGTTTCTTAAACTGTGGTACATGTACCTGAGTTGGTTTGTGACCTGCCTCTGGTGGTACACAGGGCCTGCTGCATTTTGGATAATTGTTTTATTTATAGACAAATCTAACCTTGTTGCAATGCCTGATCTCGGCTGATTTCAGGAGCTAAACTGGGTGGAGCCTAGTTAGTATGTGGATGGGAGACCACCGGGCATTCCAAGTGGTACAAACTGTTGTTATTCTCTTAAACAAGACACTTCACCCGGTTTAATATGAATGTGGTGTATAGCCGATATGTGGGGGCTATAGGGGCCAATGGTGCAGATGGGCCCAGGGCAGCTGAGGCAGACAGTTCAGACCGTGTTGTAGTACAGTGTTGTAGTACAGTGCAGTACTCACAGTGAGCTGGGCCTGTTTTGCCTACTCTCCTGCTCTCCATCTGTACTGGTCAGACTGTTCCTGGGGGTCCGGCCCTGGCTGCTGCCACTGCTGCTGCTACTGCTGCTGTTACAGTTGGCGGTGTTGGACTGGAGCTCTGCCATAGGAGCGCTCACCACACTGTTCCTCTTCTCACCTACGAGAAACACAACACTCTCAGTCTCCTCAGCCAGGAACCTGTGCTACATTTATCCAAGCACTCAAAAGTCTGTTCTGTCACTGTCTGAAGCCAAGGCTATAAAGCTCCTGTTGTGTCTATGATCTTTCTCTCACCAAACACTCAGATAATCTGGGTCAAACTGACAATTTATTTTACAACTTTTTATATACATCAAAAATAAGTATTACGACTATTAAAAGTGCATATGAGAGGTCAGACTACACATTACAGGCTCACACAGGGAGGCAGGTAAGTGCATTAAAACACTCTCTCTGCATTTTGGATGAATTTTGTGTATAAAGCCTGATCGAGAGAGGGACACAGAGATAGAGAGACAAAAAGACAGAAACAGAGAGAGAGAAAGACAGAGACAGAGAGAGACAAAAGCAGACAGAGAGAGAGAGAGAGAGACAAAGACAGGCAGAGACAGAGAGAGAGAGAGAGACAGGGATACAGAAATAGAGAGAGAGAGACAGAGACAGGCAGAGACAGAGAGAGAGACTGACAGAGAGAAAGAAACAGAGAGAAACAAAGACAGACAGAGATAGAGACAGAGGGACAGGGACAGAGACAGAGAGAGACAGAGATACAGAGACAGCAAAAGAGACAGAGAGGGAGAGAGAAATAGACAGAGTGCAGTTAGAATGGCTCACTCTTTTGGGAGTGCGTTGGCGTGTGGAACAGAGTGAGTGGTCTCTCGCAGCATGATGGAGTCCTGTTCACTGCACTTCCTCTTCGTGGCGGCTGAGAGTTGGAGACCCCCACCGGAGCGTCCCTGAAAATCTGAAACACAAATGGAATTAAGTATAATATATGTGCTTTAATAAGACTAAAATCAATACAGTTCTGGTTGGTAATCTTTAAAGAGCACTGTAACTTCTCTGGTGGGCGATCTGGCACCTGCTTGTCTCCATGGAGTTTTAATTCCGTTAATTGAATGTTACACAGTATGGCATTAAACGTAACTATCTTGCGTTTATTCATACAAAGAAATAGCATCTTTTGACTAAAAGTTTGCTGAAAAATTGAGGCGTTAACTTAAAAGCCTATATTCGGGTATTTTCTTATCTGTTAGGTTTCCTCATCAAAAACATACCTGGAGTTGTGTTTTGTTTCATTCACACATGTTTAACACACAAACTCTAGGAGTTGTCAAACTGAAAACACTCTGTTCCACCTTGTGATGTCATGTGGTAATACAGAAAGCGCTCCACTGTGTTTTTAAACTCCATACATCTTCACTAGAATCATCTGGGTGATTTCAGCCTTGGATTAACAACTGAAGCAAATGTAAAAGTAGCTGTTAACTTGAAAATTACCACTACATGACATCATAAGGTGGAACAGAGCATTTCGAGCTTTGGAGAATTAGACAGACTAATAATAATGTGTTAATAAAATATGTGTGAATGAAACAAAACACAACTGCAGATATGTTTTTGATGAGGTAACATTATAACATGACTTGAAGCTCACAGGAGTCAGTTTTGTGTAATATAGGACCTTTAAATCTCATTTGCTTTCATAGTGATCAAATCTGTAGCTTTTTGTCACCATTCAAAACGCAATTACATCACCTCCGAGTTTTAAAGAGAAGAGCTTTCCCCCCTGCAAGAAACTATACTGACATTTTGACGTTTTTCCACAAATTATTCACTAGCTGTTACTTCATATCTGACAAACATATTGTGCCTCTTCTCTTGGCTCACTTCCCATCTGAAAAAGCAGTGCCGTTTTCTTCTTATGTAACTTTTTGGTTGGAGGTCCGTCACCTGCTTCTTTCTACGGAGTTCACTGCTCTGCCTGGAATGTTCCACAGTATGACATTAAACAGCTCTACTTTACATTTATTCAATTACAGGTGTTTTTTTTTAGCTCAAAAATATGTAGAAAAACAGGCATTCTGACTGTGAGCGGGGTCGCCTCTCCACAGATCTGACCTGTAACTTGGTCTGGTTTGGTCTCCATGAAGATAGAAAGGTTTAATACCATACTGTGGAACATTCCAGACAAAGAAAAAACATCTCCATGGAGAAAAGCATTCCACCAGAAAAGTTACACAACGTACTTTAAAATGGGGTTAAAATAAGATGATTTCAGAATGTGTAACAGTGAAGCAAGCGTTCAAACACAGAATGTTTGGACAATCTGGTAATGATCGTGGGCAGGCTGGTACAAACTCAATTTATCTCACTGTCAGCAAGTTAGTTAGAGCTAAGTTCCAAAGTGGTATTTTGAAAAACTGTAAAATCAAGAGCCTCCTGGCACTGTAATGAATTGTTAGTTAATGAAATGAAGTTAATTTGGTTTTAAGAAATGTTGTCATGTTTGAGCAAATTCATTATCCAAGATTTGAAAAGAAGGATTTGAGAGTTCTTCAACACAACAGTTTTCCTGGAAACTACAAAAAAATAGAGAAAACAATGGTCACAAAAAACAGCAAAATCTATCAAAGGCTTAAAGGTGCACTATGGAACTTTTTGGTTGTGGGATATGCCACCTGCTCGTTTCTGTGGATATGTTATTGATCGGCTTGGAATGTTCCACAGCATGACATTAAACATGACATTGTTCTGACTCACCTGTACTCTCTGGTTTTCTTCTGTTAGGCCAAAACTGGCACATTATCAAACAGAAGTAACGTAGATAGCATCTAGTGGTGAAGTGTGAGAATACAACAGGGGTCGGTTGGCCAATCTAATTACAGATGGCAGCTTTAAAGACCAAAAGCTATAGAACTTTAAAAACTATATCCATCCATTTCCTTCCACTTATCCAGGGCTGGGTCGCGGGGGCAACAGTCTAAGCAAGGACTCCCAGACTTCCTTCACCCCAGACACTTCCTCCAGCTCCTCCAGGGGGACCCCAAGGCGTTCCCAGGCCAGCCGAGAGACATTGTCCCTCCAGTGTGTCCTGGGTCTTTCCCGGGGCCTCCTCCCGGTGGGACATGCCCGGAACAGGAGGCATCCGGAACAGATGCCCGAGCCACCTCAGCTGGCTCCTCTCGACATGGAGGAGCAGCGGCTCTACTCCAAGCTCCTCCCGTGTGACTGAGCTCCTCACCCTATCTCTAAGGGAGCGCCCAGCCACTCTGCAGAGGAAACTCATTTCCGCCGTTTGTATCTGTAATCTTGTCCTTTTGGTCATTACCCAAAGCTCATGACCATAGGTGAGGGAAAGAATGTATATTGACGGTAAATCGAGAGCTTTGCCTTTCGGGTCAGCTCCCTCTTCACCACAACGATTCGATACAGCGACCACATCACTGCAGACGCTGCACCGATCTGCTGGTCAATCTCACGCTCCATCCTCCCCTCACTTGTGAACAAGACCCCGAGATACTTGAACTCTCCACCCACCCTTTAAAAACTCAACATCTTATATGAACAAAAAAGAAAAAAAAATGGTGGATGTAAAAATTTGGCATTAGCACTAATATACTGTAGCTATAATTTCTAATAAAAATGGCTCTCATACATACAATTACACTTTTGGCAGACAAGTAGAAGTAGCAGTAGTAGTAGGACTAGTAGTAATAGTAGTAATAGTAGTAGCAGTAGTATGAACGTTATCTATTCAAACTAGATGAATAGCAGAGGATTCTGGAGAGGCAGACAGACAGTTATGATTGCTAAATATTGTGCAAATGAAACAAAACACCAGGTACGTTTTCACATCTGTAACATGGGCAAATCTCCAACAAACATCTCTTCAACATTATCTACGCTGGCTTATGCGTTCCATTGGAAATGTTAAGTTGGCCGTGTCCAGCCCTTGTAGTAAGCATATGCATGCACACAGGTGTTATTTGCTGCGATTTTCCTCCCAGAATCCTCGGCGTGCGCATGATGCCCTGGTCCCTAACAGCAGCCTGCTTTGTCTGTTTCCATAGGGACAGCTTTAAGCAGAGTGGCATGCCAAAGAGCAGCTCAGAAGTGAAGGCAGAGGAGCTATGAAGTAATGTATATATATGAGGTATGTGTTCATTCAAGAGCCTGGGAGAAGCTTGTTGGGATGGAGGAGGACGGGTGCTTGAGATCACTGATGCAAATATCAATGTTCTATACACAGCTAAGGGAATTCATCTGAAGCCTGTGTGCTTTGAATACAATAGTATGACATGTTAGGGAGGCCATACCTTCTCGTGATGCTCTATGAGGATTTCCACCACGATGTTTTGGAATTTGATGTCCATGATGGCTGCCACAGTCTCCTCCTGAGGCCGCAGAAGAGTGGGACCAAAGACCACGCCCAGGTTGGCCACGGTCATCAGGTTGTGCTGGTGGTGACTGGCAACGCTAGGAGGAATTAATATCAAGTTAATTTGGTATACATTAAGATCAGGTTTACTTACTTATATTCATGTAATACACTTGAATGTGCTATATGAGCTTCTTCTTACTTGTTTTTGTTTACTGAATATACACCAAATTACCCATGAAGATGTAAGATGCTTGTCTCCATGGAGATGTTATTGCTTTGTCAAGAATGTTCTGCATATGGCATTAATCCTACCTATCTCCATCACTGAATATACAGTAAATTACTCATTGGGTTTAAACTATGTAAGATTTCTGGTGGGAGGAAAGGGTCCACCACCTACTCATCTCCATGGATATGTTCAATGGAGACATGCAGGGGATGCCATTGGTCAAGTTACAGGTCAGATCTATGCAGTGGTGAATCCATCTACAGTAGAATTCATGTTTTTCCAGGTATTTCCTGTAATAACAACTGTAATTGAATAAAAGCAATATTTATAAGTACTGTGGAACATTCCATCTAAACGGAGACATGCAGAGGGCGGACACCCTACCAGAAAAGTTGCAGTTACAAGCAAATACTAGCATAGTCCAATTATAAAGTAGTAATAAACATGGCAACTTAAAAAAACAAAGGCGGTTTGTTCAAAATAAATAAGTTAACACTCATTTGATATAGATAATAAAATATCGACTGGCTTGTTATCAAAACGTGAAGCCTCACTTTTAAAGAAAATCCTCTTCTAATCAGAGAAGTTTAATTAATCCTGTACAATCATAATAGAATGTTTAATCAAGAATTACTAGTGATCCACAATTTCCACAAGCATTGCACCGGTCAAGATGTTCTACATCTGTTTGAGAAAGAAAATTACTGAATTGGCTGAAATTACTACTGAAAAGGTTTCCATTTTTAGCAGGTTGCCTAGTTGAATATGAAAAATGATCCTGGAGTGGTGGACTTTGAGTGTTTTATACAATTAGAATCCTTATAGAGAGACTGGAGTGGTGCCTTAAGTGTACGTTAAAGCCCCACATAGAAGCCTTGAGCCTGATGGAAACATAATGAGGAGCCCTGGATTTGGTCTGAACTAAACAGCTGAAGGGGTGATTTGTACTTGACCATGTCCTTGCTCAGAGGTGGCACATTTTTTTACATCAGTTATTAAGTACCTCAAAATGTACACTGTAAAATGTAAATATCTAATTTAAAGATATATGTTTTCATTTCAAGTATGTCCAAGTATACAAAGGGACATTTTTCTCTTCTTTTCATCATTTTTTGCCTCTTGTAAACATGAAAAAAATCAACTGCAATAATGACTTGCAGTCCTATTTGGTTTATACAACTAAAGCAGGACTAGTTCTGTCGCTGTAGATGTTGATATAAAAACCAGCTGGATCCAAACATACCAAAATGTGACGAGTAACAAACACAAGTCATAAAAACACAATGGCTGCGTGCGCCTGCCACTTTGTTTACACGTCTCGCCACACGATACGGATGTGTCACCGCCTGGCATGTCCACAGTGAGAACATCTGACCCACAAGGTGAATAAATACAGAGGCTTTGGTGGAAAGGTCAGTGTTTCCTCTGGTTCGGACCAATCCTCTGATCAAGATCAGACCTGCTCCTGATCAAGTGGGTTCAACATTTTCACCGCAGCAGACGTAAATACACATGACAGGTTTATTTTGTAAGCTTGGCTCAAAAGGCCAAGACTCATTTTGTTGCCTTCATGTTTTTATAAACCAGGGAGTTTGACTCGATCGCTAGTCAAATTTAGCCAGAGGTCTTAGCAGGTTTATAGGCCAGAGCACAGAGGGAGTAGGGTGGGAAGGGAACAGCACTCTTAAATGTCATTATCATTTTTATTATGAAATATTTGTACTACTTATATACTGTAAACCTCATTGTTTCATGCTATTTGTTTTGTATGTCTCAGGGACAGCAGATCCTCCAAGAGCTATAGTCTGGTACAAAGCATCTCTTCAATGTCCCTGTGAAATGAACTAAATAGACTAAACTAAACTTCAGTCTAAAGTCTAAAATTCCACATGTAGCACATTATTCAGGGGGAATAATTAGTAGCTAATTAGTACTAAACATTGGTAGCCCAAATGTTTTATTATTAGTTTAAAGTAACTTTAGGTGAAAATGGATTTTAAAATATTTATAAACATAAAACCGAGAGAAAACTGACTCTGGACCTTTGGACATAGACAAGGCCTAGAATAGACAGTTTACGATTCATCTGATTGTAAACTCTGGTTTCTTCCAACCAAAGACACAGACGTGGCATCGTGAGTCCAGGAAGAGGAGAAGGTGATGAAGAGGTGCTAAAATTAACCCTGCTGCGACGTGCTCTCCACAGTGGGACAGTGCACATGTGCATAAATGCAGTGGGCTGGGATCGCCTTACTTGGCCAGGTGCTTCATGAGCAGCTCCAGCATCTGTCTGTTCTTCTCGGGCAAACGATGAACCAGTGCATGGATCTCCGTCACACGAGCGTCTGGGTTATCCAGCTCTGAAGGGAAAACAGGCACACTTTTACTCTACACTATAATATGCTCATTATTGTACAACAAGTCACATTTATGTTAAAACAATACATGCCCACTTTACAATTATGTACTGCAAGTTTAATAATGACAATTTGTATTTGAAATGTATGTTTGAATAAGGTGGGCTCTAACTGGGCCATGATTGTGTGTATGATACTAATCAAATCATAGTAACGTCAAGATCATAATGGAAATCAATAACAGTCATGCATTATATGTTATATCGGACTATACAGCATGCTAAAGGCTTTGTGTTTAGAGACGCGTTCTGCTCACAAAATGTTTTTAAACATATATTTTTTAAATAAAACACTGTGTATTTAAACTACTGCAAAACTGATGTAACATCTGATAACATCTTAGCAGATCTTCCACCAGAAAAGTTGCATGTACAAAAATGATTTAATCTCTACTTTCTCCTTTCTGCTGTGGTTCATATAATATTCTTATAATCTAAATCAAATAATGACACATTTTGGTCGACTAACACACCATCAACAGATGAATCAAATCAAATCCCTGCAAAGTGCAAATATAAAATACACTGTACTTTACACTTCTAATTTCCTTGATCACCATGCTTAAAGGTCCTACATTATGCAAAATTAAGTTGTGTGAGCTTTAAGCCATGTTAGAACACTGTTGCATCCTCAAATGCAGATCAGAAAATCGCATAATACAGGCCCTTTAAAGGCGGAGCAGTTAGTACATCACTCACACAAACAGATAAATAGAATCCAGACGTGTTGATGTACGAGTTGTAGAGTGTGTGCAGAGGCCGGAGCCCAGCTGACAGCACAGCTACTGTAGATCAGGCCTGGAGCTGTACCTGTCAGCACCTGTCAGCACCTGCTAATGCACCACTCAGCCACCACTGCAGGGACATGTAAATGTAAATGTAAACAACAAATACTATCAGAGCCTGTGTATGGTACAGGAGCATCCACAAACAGCTTGTGAGTTATATATTCCCAGAAGGTTTTTTTTTTTAAATGATTTGCACCTTACTGTATGCATCCTATTTTTTACTATTATTATTTTTTTTCATAACATTAATCTAGTCTACTGTATATGAGACTGAGCTGCAGTTATGGCAAGTGTACAATCGATCAATCATACGATAACTAAATAAATAAATGCATGTTATATCACAGACATATTAAATGTTTTTCTTTTTATAATGTAATGTAGCCCTTGTAACTATTAACAGGCCACCCTTTTAAAGAAAATATATTGTGCTTGTGTCTGCTCTATAATAACTGACAAAACCCGTGGATCATTATGTTAATTTCACATTTTAAATCACAATATTCATCTAAAACAACTTAATAAAAAGCAAAAGTACGCTGACTTCTGCGTTTGAAAACTGTGATGCCTAATGGGAGCAAACGTTCCAGTAAACATGCTCACAACAAAGAACAGTGGAGCTGTCAGCACCTCTGATGGATAGCTGCACATCACACTAGCGAGCCAAGGATTTTTTTCATTTGTACAAAAAAGACTATGTGACACTGCCAAATCCTACATGTGTCACAGATTAAGAAAATAAAACTGGAGAAGGAAACAATTACAGAGCAGTGGGTGTATGCCGGTGGCGTTGAAAACAGGAGTTGAACTGTAATATGGTGTCTTGAAAATAAGTGATTAAAGATGACTTAAACATGCACAAATCACTCCAAATACAACTTCGAAACAACTATAGCATGGTTAAAAGATCTGAAAAGTTCATTTTGCATAATAGGTCTGCTTTAAGTTTTTAAATTACAAAGAAGCCAGCATAGAGCCTGACATATGAACCACAGTTTACACAGCTCTGTACCAGCACCACAACACATTACACTTTAATTAAGCTCAATAAAATTTTAATGAGTTTGATTTCGATTGTTCTTTTCTTTGCTTTACTACGGGAACAACAGAGAGCCACTGTATGTCTAAGATCTGATATCATCAAAGATTCATCTGTGCATCTTTTAAATGAGCACATGTGGATTATAGATGGAGAACATACTTTTAAAATTAAACCCAGTGCAGGTGCCATGCACGTCTCCCACTAAGTTAAATTAAACATGTTTACAATTCACCACTACTTATGTGAGAGAGGCAATATTAAGGTCCTGTATTATGCAAAATTGACTCTTGTTAGAATGTTGTCACCTCCTCAAAAACATACCTGGAGTTGTGTTTTGTTTCATTCACACACATTTGAGTAATCCTTTGTTATTAGTCTGTCTACATCTCCAAAACTCAAAACGCTCTGTTCCACCATGTAGTTTCCAAGTTAACAATGACCTTTTACCTTTATTTCAGTAGAGATTGCCAATTCCAGAGCTGAAATCATCTAGTGAAGGTGTATGGAGTTTAAAAACGCAGTGGAGCACTTTCTGTATTACTGCATGACTGCATCACAAGGCGGAGAAGAGTACTTTTAATTTGAGAGCAGAACTCAGCCTAAATATGCATATTATATATTATATATCTGCAGCAACAGTAAAGTTAATGATCAATAGCATGCTAACTTGCACTTTCTGATTATCAGACAATAAAATGCAGCATGCAGCAGACTTATTTTGGCAAGAGCTGTTTATATAATATATCTGCATGGGGCTTCGTACTTGCTTATACATGGTGGGAAAAAGGGCCCATATTACACTATTTTCTGAACTATGTATATAAAGTGTCACTCAAAAATGTGTGAATGAAACAAAACACAACTCAAGGTATGTTTTTTGAGAAGGTAACAACATTATACATGGCTTAAAGCTCACAAGAGTCAGTTTTGAGTAATATAGGAGCTTTAATAATACTCATGTCTAAAATACTACAGTAGTATGTTACAAATGGGTGAAGAAAAGAAAAAAAAACATGCTTCTATAAACCGCATGGTCAGATTACTGAAAAGTCAGTCCAACCCACCTTGCTAGGCCACCTTACAGGAAATTGTGGACTTTTTCACAGATTTATTGCGCGCTATTTCGATCACAGAGGAAACACGATGCAGGCATACACACTTCTATGCTTGCACAAAGTAAAAATAAAAAAATTGAAATAAAAACTCTGCTGTGTAAATGGCAACGGAAATTGTAGTGCAATGCTAGCAGCCCCTCAGATACACAACTCAACCCATTCAAGTCTGAGGATGAATCATGAAGAGGCTATACCGTGGAACATTCTAGACGAAGCAATAACATCTCCATGAAGACAAGCATGTGACACACCCTCCGACAAAAAAGTTGTGCAAAATAAGCATTGTTTGACACCAAAACACAAAAAGTCTATGGGAAAAGTGAACAGAACATGTACTTCCTGAACCGTAGCAGGTGGTCACTGTGGTCACCCAGAAGAAATTTCATGAAGAAAACCGTTTGAACAGTGTTCCTATTGAAATTCACCAGCTTAAAAACAAGCAATTATTAAAAATCTTAAACGTCAACATGTTAAAGTAGTATTTTTTGGTTACGGGTCCATCACCTGCTTGTTTCTCTAGATATGTCATTGCTCTGGAATGTTCCACAGTATGACATTAAACAGCTCTACATTACATTTATTCAATTACAGGTGATTTTATGGCTCAAAAAAACAAAAACAAAACTGTGAGCGGGGTTGCCCCTCTATAGATCTGACCTGTAACTTGGTCTGGTTTGGTCTCCATGAAGATAGAAAGGTTTAATATCACACTGTGAAACATTCCAGACAAAGCAAGAACATTACACAACGCACCTTTAAAGTAAGACAACAATGAAGACTACAATGCACTGCAAATAGACTCTAATTAATTATAATTAAGGTGCACTAAACTGCAATTATTTTATTTAAAGATATATAATTTGATTGTAATGAAAAATGTAATGTAAAGATGATTGCTATCAAAACAAATATATAAATGTATGTTGAAATAGAGATTCTATATTTAAATAAACAAATAAAGTTATGTAGTAAACCTTAAACTGGGTCCCACATACAGAATCTATTCTACACGCAGTACTCAAGGACTCATTTGAATTGATAAGTCCTTTACAGTAACTACCTTTCTCCTGGATGAGTCAGAATGTTTATAGACAGAGCTGTACTGCATGTTCTAATAATACTACGAGTTGAGCAACATTGTACTGTACGGCAAAAGAATGAAACCAGAGAAATGAAGGTCCAATGTTCAGGGCTATGAAAACGTATATCAAGAAAGAATCTTCAAGCACTAGAGAATGAGGAGCGAACGTAAGCCTGCAAAGACTGAATGAGAGGAATGAGGATCCAACAGCACAAGCTAATGACTGCGCGTTTTCAAGATGAGTCAAGCGTCACGGATGTGTCAAAAACCAGGTGCCAGTCCTCTGTTTTCCATCTCATCATTTCACTTATTCATGGTGTCTACTTCCTTTTATAGGCTTTTTACTATTCAAATCTGTCTTTTGATTGTCATGGCAGTAGTGCTAAATTTTCATCATTTTGAAAACCATAAATAACCCTTATGAAATCCAGGCAATGTTTAACTTTTATGCAAATGTAGTTCTAAAAGCTAAAAGTTGTCCGGCTATTTGTTGCTAGAAGTGAGCACAGTTTTAGCACATCCGGCTACTGAAGTTTGAGACGTTTCTTCTCATCATTTATGCACCCACCTGCATTTAACACATATGGGTCATTAAGACGTATCCCAATCAATAATGTTAATTTAGCTATTTATTTAATTTAGTTAATCATAACTTATTTTATCACACAGCAATAAACTTAAAGTTTTAGTGCCCTGACAACAGCGCTACCTAGTGTTGCAGCTTCATGTTAACCGCACAGGCAGTGGCGCTTTCTGCACTCCGGCCCACAGTTTTATCCCAGTTTTAACTATGCTGAGAGAAATATGGTTGCGTAAGCTATCTATGGTTCCTCCTTCTGTCTGTATCAACAATTAAATTAAATTAAGTACATTGCTATGACCCTCACCCTATCCTGGGCGTTATCCATTATCCTTCCTATCTTTGTTTCCTGAGAATGTTGGTTAATCTGCTCATCTTTTTCACTAATCACTGTTTAACTGTTTGAAGTTTATGTTAATCAATTATTTTCTGATGAACTGCGAGGCAACTGCTATTGTGTTTTGTAATAGTAAAAACACTATCTGAAGGCATACTAGACATATTTCAGTTAGTATCACTTCGCACAGTAACAGAGGGAGGACCCAGGGGTGGAGTGACTGAGAAGTTCATGTGAGGATACTGGCCTTGTTTCACCCCACGCTTTCACAAAACACACATACTGATGTTACAACAATGCACATAGAGCACGCACCACCCACGCACAGACTCTATGGAAACTGTGGCGTATAAACAGTCATAAAGCACTGATCATGAACTCATTTAGGATTTTATGTCTTTACGGCTCCTCTGCTTTGGTTAATCCATTTGTGCCCATCAGCTCTCATAACAGACGTTTCCTACTAACACGCCAATGACGTTTCCTTCCTCTTCTGAGAGCTAAGAGCTGGTAAATTTCGTAATGATGCCGTGTGCGAAAGAGAGTGGCTTAGGTAGTGATTAAAGGACCGATGTTAAACCATTTTCTGATCTATGTTCTAATGTTGTTTCCTCATCAAAAAACACACCTGGAGCTGCGTTTTGTCTCATTCACATATGTTTAATACACAAAAACCCTGCATAGTGAAGCTGAGTTCTTCTCTCAAAATGAAAACGCCTTCACTAGAATCATTTGGATGATTTCAGCCCTGGAATTGTCAATCTCTACTAAACAAAAAGTAAAAGTAGCTTGAAAATTGCTGCTTCGTGACATCAGAAGGTGGAACAGAGCATTTTGAGCTTTGGAGATGTAAACAGACTAATAATGCAGGTTTACTCAAACATGTGTGAATGCAACAAAACACAACTCCAGGTATGTTTTTGATGAGGTAACGACATAATAACACGGCTTAAAGCTCAAAAGAATCAATTGTGTGTAATAGGACCTTTAATACTTTTATTTGGTAACAATAAGGTAAGGGTTGGATTTCTGAAGATTTGAGCCAGGTGGAGATGGTCAAGATAATAAAAACTCAAAAACAGAAGTAAACGATTCAAAAAACTATGGTGGCTCCAATTATAGTGTCATGGTCCTCATCAAAAACATACTTGGAGCTGTGTTTTGTTTAATTCACACATGTTTAACACACAAACTCTGCATATTTAGGCTGAGTTCTTCTCTCAAATGGAAAACACTCCACCTTGTGATGTCATGTGGTAATACAGGAAGTGCTCCATTGTGTTTTTAAACTCATTTGGATCATTTCAGCTGGAATCTATACTGAACTAAAAGTAAAAGGCAGCTTTTAACTGGAAAACTACCACTACATGACATCACAAGGTGGAACAGAGCATTTTGAGCTAAGGAGATGTAAACAGACTAATTAAACAAACCACAGCCCAAGGTATGTTTTTGATTTTAACATGGCTAAAAGATCACAAGAGTCAATTTTTGTGTAATACATGACCTTTAATCCCATTCAATTTGTGGAAAATAAATGTCATTTATTAGCTATATTTTAATCATTTTGACCAGTATTGTATCTTTAAAAGTTTATAATAATACAATGAGCAACAATGCATAATTTTGTTATGCCAATCCAGGTTTTTTAGACTATAGGGGACTATGAAGTGGCCCCCCATAGTCCCCTGTATTAATGGGAAACCCTATTCATATCAGTCAAAGAAAAAAAAAGATATCTGCGTTTTCTAACAGCTCCAAACAACCAAAATCGGGATGGGGAATGGGATTTGCTAAAGGATCTGTGCACAACTTCCTGTCCGATTGTAGGCCAGTAGACATTGAGGGATCTGTGGTCTTAGGGGCTCACAATTAGAACCTACGTCTATTAATTTATATTGGAAGAGGGCCCATGTGAGGCTTCTTGCTCCAGGCCACCAAATTTCTGTCAATGGACCTGCCTATAGCTATGTGTTTTTTGCTGAGTTGTGCTAAAATGAATACATATTTAAAGATAAGGCATTGGACAGGCAGCTGGGTGGACAACAAGTGAGACAGATAGCATGCTACTGTGCAGAGCCTTTTGCAACCATTCAACGTCCAGCCAATGACCATTACAATCACTTCCACAACATGCGCTTACAAAAGGGGACATATTTAGCTAAATGTACTTTTATAAGCTTTTAACCATGTTTTTCTGTCTCAATCCCCCACTCAAAGGTGCAGTTAGAATGATTCATGATGTTTGAGTACTCTTTACTCTCCAGCAAATAAGAAATCATTGCTTTTTTTCATTATAGATCAATATGTCAATGTTAAATGTCTAAAATATAAAATAATGATCAACTTGTGTCATAGATTTTAAGTATATAACAGACAAAAGGAAAATATGTCTTCTTTAACAGTCCTATATTACACAACATTGATTACTGTGAGCTTTAAGCCATGTTTTAATGTTGTTATCCCCTCAAAAACATACCCAGAGTTGTATTTTGTTTCATGCATTCACACGTTTGAGTAACTCTTTATATTAGTCAGTCTACATCGCCAAAATTCAAAATGCTCTGTTCCATCTTGTGATGTTATTCTGCGGTAGTTTTCAAGTTAACAGCTAGATTTTGCCTTTAGTTGAGTAGAGACTGGCAATTCCAGGCATGATATCATCCAAATGATTCCAGTAAAGACGGCTGGAGATTAAAAATGCAATGGAGCACTTCCTGTATAACCACATGACATGAGAAATGTGCAGAGTTTGTGTGTTAAACATGTGTGAGCTCCAGGTTTTTTTGGTTTTGATTGTTTGATGAAGAAACAGCATTATAACATAGATCACAAAACAGCTTAATATTGGCCCTTTAACCACTCCAGCTACTACACAAACAGCAAATATACTATAGTTTTGAATTAAGTGTCAAAGATTGCATAACCTTAAATTAAGATACAAAAGCAAACTTTGCCCATAATTTGTGAATCACTTTTGCACGACTATGGCTGACTTCTTCACTTTCTTAACAACTTAGTGCAAACAAACAGGCGTCTGTAGCTGTGTACATGTGTTACTTTACATTATCCTCCTGTGTCTCTCTGAAACAGAGCCATGATCCAGACAGGAGAATATGAAGTGGACACAGCAGGTCAGTAATGTGTCACACATGACAGGAGCAGCACATGTGTCACACATGACAGGAGCAGCACAATCAGGGGCACGCCTCTCTATGAACAGAGCCACAGAGAAGCAGAGGGAAACCAGGGTCCTCCAGGAGAGCCTGGTCCACAGCAGGTGAACTGTGTACTAACACTACAAAAGGAAGTCTCTGCAGAGAGGAAATGTGCTAATGGATTAATGTGCACAACAAGTATGTTCAGTCGAGTGCTTACATCTGTGCTATTGTCCATTCAGTTCTACAAGGGCGCACAGAGTAGTAACTAAATGAAAAAAAAAAGTCAAATATAAAACAAGATCCAATAAGTGCTTTGTTTAAGTGCAAGTCAGAGTAATGTTACTGAAAAAGTTGAACATAGCTGAGCGTCTTTTGACACCTATTTTGAAGGAATTTGGAATTGCAAACTGTTAAAGTATCTTGTAAACAAAAACCAGAGACTATCTATGGTGGGATTCTACCAGTTTACACTTTCTTCACTTTCTCTTTACTTGAACTATGTTTAACTGGAGTTTCTTTTGTCCAACTTGTATTTTTGATTACACAATATTCATACTCCAAAAATGTTATTCATACACTTATCAGTCTTTCAAACCTCACTACATGTTTGCTAGTTAGTGTAAATTTTAGGGAAACTTGTGTCCTGAGCATCGAACAATCAAATAAAAGGGGATGACGCATGGTTCTGGCAAAAGCTGTAAAGCTTTCAAAGCCCTGACCACAAAGGCTCAGCAGTGCTCCGTTCTTCATGTGAGTTTCACTCCACAAGAATACGGCTTCAGCAGCAGATCTGCAGCTCAGAGTGCAGTCTGAGCAAGGCGTTACAAATAATGAGAAGGTTCAACATTTGTGGATGAGAATTTTGGAGATATCGTTCAAAAACAGTATATTAGAGTTATATAGGCCCCTGCCATCCACCTCATTTATAGGCCTGCCAGGATAACACATTTTGATGTGTAGTAAAGTAAATATAGAACATAATCAGTATTACTGAAACATGGCAAAATTTCCCACTAGCACCCACAATAAGCAGTACCCACAATAAATATTAATCCTTAAAATTAAATCCTATCATGTTGTCCCTGTCTCCACATGTTGTCCCTGTCCCACTCCCCTTTTGGGGAGTGTAACTGTTTCAGATGCTGCTGTTCCAGTTTGGACCGCTGCTGCCCCCTAGTGTCGGGGACCTAGACCCCTCCTCTCCTTCCCTATCCTGGATTAACTGTCCTCGTCCTGCTAGATTAGTAGTTTCATCTGCCTGTCCGTCCTTAGGAGTGGATCTCTCCTTCACTGTGGTTCTCCTCGAGGTTTCTCCGTTTTCCCACTGGGTTTTTTGGAGTTTTTCCTTGCCGAGAAGGAGGGTCTAAGGACAGGAGATGCTGGGACAATCATCCATTTGCCTGCTTGTTGTTGAACATTCTGTATTTGTGTTTTATGAATGTTTCTTTATTAATCAACAATTTTGTGAAGTCCGCCGAGATAACTCTTGTTGTGATTTTGGGCTATACAAAAATAAATTGAATTGAATTGAATTGAATTGAAAATAACTGTTCCATCCGCCATGTATTGAATGATAAGTCTACATAGTATTTATCATGACAGGCCTACTGATTTAACCTACTAATAAAAAGCCTGGGTCAACTAAAACCCCATGGACCTCTGAATCGACTACAGCCCTATATGTGATGCTTACTCACTGTAGTATGAGACACTTTTACAGTAAGGTGCGTGTGTGTGTCTGGTTTCACGTGGGAACTTCCACCCCAGATCTGCCCTATATGAACAGAAACGTCTCGTTCTTTTTGATATTACAGATTAATCAAAGCACAAACTACAGGCTGCACATTCACCCACAGAGCACCCACAGAGCACCCACAGAGCATCCAGAGACACAAAAACAGGAACTTACTGGCAGCTTTGATAAAGCTCCTCTGATACTGGTACGTCATCAGTGGAGCTGGCAGCATTCTGTAAACACAAACAGTAACAGCAATCAGTGAGCAAGTATAAGGAAAACTGTGCATTTACATTGTGTTGCATTCTAACTTCTATTTATCACTGTATGCATCTCAATATAGCATTTTTTATGATTTTATGATTCATTGTGTAAATATGCATTATTACTTTTTAATAAAGGGCCTATATAAGATAAGATAAGATAAGATATGCCTTTATTAGTCCCACAGAGGGGAAATTCCATATTAAACTGTTTTAATGTTGTTTCCTCATCAAAAACATACCTGGAGTTGTGTTTTGTTTCATTCACACATATTTAACACAAAAACTCTGCATATTTAGGCTGAGATCTTCTCTCAAACAGACAAAAAAAAATCTGTGATGTCATGTTGTAATACAGTAAGGGCTCCACAGTGCTTTTAAACTCTACACACCTTCACTAGAATCATTTGGATAATTTCAGCTCTGGAATTGCCAGACTCTAAAACAAAAGGTAAAAGGAGCTGTTAACTTGAAAACCACCGCTTCATGAAATCACAAGGTCAAACAGAGTATTTTAAGCTTTGGAGATGTAGAAAGACTGAAAGGGTCAAACTCAAACATGTGTGAATGAACCAAAACACAACTCCATTTTTAGTTACAGTCTAAATGTCTAATTAATAGAGAATCACACTGCAAGAGCTCTGGTTTCTATTTTTCTTCCTAATACTGAGCAGTTTAAAGCAAAAAATAAATAAAAATAAAATAAAAATACATGATGAAGTACCACTATGTATTTGAATTGAGTAAAGTAACTATATTCTGAATACCACCAAATGAAAGAGTAACTGTACCGGAATACAGGTACTCAAAATTTGTATTCAGAACCGGTATTTTCGGTATATGTATTTAGTTTTTTTTCCCCAATACTGACCACATGTTAGCTTAGCATGGTCTGATCTTTTCTCTGTCCGTCTGAATGCTAGCACGCACAGCTGGACATGACTTTATCCCAGCGCTTAGTTGGGTTTTTATGGCTCCCGCTGGTTTTCAGTGACCGCAAAGCTAATCCTCCCTGCAAAATGTGTGGCAACGAATCCTTCCATTAACCTTACATTCACTGGCTGTTAAACGTTCATTTTGGTTTCCGTATTTGCATAAAGGAACGCTCAACTGGTCATACTATATTCTTTTATAGATCTTTATGTTGCTATAGTTTAATTCACGTTACAAGAGCACACAGCACGGGCACCCCTGCTTTGAGAGTCTACCCACAATGCTTTTCAGCTCCACTTAACAAGTCTACTCCTGTTCCGTTACAATGAAACCAAGCCTGAGCTGAAGCACTTTATAATCACACTGAAGAGGTGCACAAGTGGGGAGATGTATGTATGGTTTGCGTTATAAAACATGGACTTGCCTTTTGTGACTGAAAGATAAAAATAACATATAGGGTTGGATACAAAAAAAAAAGAAAAAGAACATAAATGGAGAATAATTTTAGAATGGTTTATATCAGAACAATGAAAATTCAAATTGTCAAGTTAAGATGCCCATAAGTTTCTGCCTCTAGAGTCTAGTCCAAGGGTCTCCATCCTGTAGCTTGGAGAACCTTGGAGGGATTTCTGAATTACACGTATTGTGATGAATAATTGGATTAATTATATGCATGTTACCATTGTAAAAGTGTCATTTTGGTAAACCTAAGATGTTCATTTTGTCTTCTTATGTACTTTAACTTCTTGGATTCTTTTTTAAAGACAATACAGTAACGTGTATTTACCTTGTTGACATGTTTCGGCTGCTAGCTGCGAGCCATCTTCAGAACTGTCACCGGTGTTGGTGGTGACGTGTCGTATATGAACAGCTAGTACACCCCAAAGATAAAATCCCACAAGAACAAAAATGCAACGCCATCTACGAAATCCAATGCAAATCATGCAATAAATCATACATAGGGGAAACGGGCCGGGCTTTTCACATCCGAAAAAAGGAACACCAAAAGGAATGTGAAAAGGAAACATCAGGGCGACTCACCAGAACACAAAAAGACAAAGCATTGCAGGAAAACCTAAAATCCGCCATATCAGACCAGTGTAAAAGAAATAACCACATTATGGATTGGGACGGGGCACGGGTCATTGGATCGGAAAACAACAAGTTCAAACGCTGGATCAGGGAGGACAGTGAAATCAGGAAACGAGGCACGGACAGCATTAACCGTGATGACGGAGCGTTCCTCCTTTCACACACCTGGGACACCCTCCTCCAGAGACCACCAGGCGACGGGAGGCGTGGTCAGTTTGAGCGACCTGCCAGGTCCATCAGGCTGACCACGCCTACAGGAAGTAACAACAGCTGACCACGCCTATAGGAAGTAACAACAGCTGATATACGACACGTCACCACCAACACCGGTGACAGTTCTGAAGATGCAGCAGCCGAAACATGTCAACAAGGTAAATACACGTTACTGTATTGTCTTTAAAAAAGAACCCAGGAAGTTAAATGTCATTTTGGTGCTTAACTTTGTACACTTATAAATGGATAATGGTTTATGTTGTGTACCTCATCTAAGGCTCACTGTGGCTTTCATATACTGTATACTCAACTTCTCGTGACCGCTAAAATAAGTAGTTCTCTGGTATTTTCATCTTGTAAAGGCCAGAGCCAGCATAATCTTTATGAAAAACAGTTCTCCATAGATCTGACTTGTAACCTGACCTGGTGGCTTCAACAACCGAACTACCGATACCGAACTAGCAGGCAAAGCAGTAACATTTCCATAGAGACAGCTGGTAGACCCTTCACTAGAAAGGTTGTATAATGCACCAAATTATAATAAATGATTAGTTTTGTATTGATTATGAAATGTAATGAATGTGCTCAATTCAAGTCCTGGATAAACACAGTGATTTGTCTTTTCTTTGCTCATTCATACCTGAGATAGAACTTGATTGCACTTGTGATGGTCTTGATCTCCCACTCTGTGCTGTCCAGTTCAACGTCAGCACATGTTTTGGGATCTACAAGACAAAGCAACACAATCTTTACACATTTGCCGTGAAAGAAGGCCCACACTGCGAAAAAATGAAAAAATTACCCATCGCTAAGCTCAGTAGTTTTTGGACTTTGGAACTCACGCCAACGATTCTGTACAAGCCTTGTTCATCAATACCTTAAAAAAACAAAATAAAAACATGAAAAAATGAGTGCTGAATCCTTGATGAATTGCATTGTTTTCATATATAGTGAAGTAGATTCCTTGTGTAATTTGATTTGCTAACGGCGCTAACAAACAAAGAGGTACTTGAAAGCTCTTAAGTGAAGTAAAATGGACTGATCAGTGAGCGGGCTGAAAGCTCACGGCACCGTCAGAAATATAATTATCAGGAATAGCGGCACTCCTCAAAGCGTGTTGTTTCGCCCTACATAATACAAAACATAGCAGTTTCAATTAACCAGGGACAACGCATAACAAATGAGTAAAGATAATTGAAGAGGAAACAAGTCGAGAGAACTATTGCTAATTTGAAAATTCAAGGAAAAAGTAGACAAAAAGTACTTGAAAAATAAGGTTAGTGTGTTCCCTCGGCTGTGGGGAATAACACTGGTAATGAGTTTAATGATACTTTCAGATCAAGATAAAAAAAAAAAAAAGTCAAAAGGAAATCTGGTTTGGGCTGCAACATAAAATGAAATTGTAGTTACACTGTGGATTAATAGAAAGGTTAAAGGTGCCCAGTGAAACTTTTCATTCTGTCATCTGCTTGTTTCCATGGAGATTTTGTTGTCTTAGTGTTTCAAAGTATGCTCTATCTCCATGGTGACAAGCAGGTGATGCAAACAGGTCTCACAGTAAGAAAATAAATACAGTCACAGAGGATTTCATTTGTTTCAATGAAAACATCTGTAAATGAAACAAAAACAAAAAAAAAGTAATTACAGGCAAATAATATAATGTAATATATAATAATAATATAATATATAATATGTGCAAATTACCATATAATATTGAAAACCAGCAAATGTCTAATTTTGAGTTTAGCGTCTCAAAAGTATTTCATTGCAGTATTAATGAACACAGATGGGCGAGAGCTAAAATAAATGTTGTTAAAATGCAAAATTATGTTGTAATACAGTGACTTCTTGAGTTTGGTAAGGTAAAGTCACAAATTTTGGATCTGATCATTTCTATGAGTGAATACACCCAAGAACTCACTGTATTACAACAAAAATCTGAATTTTAGCAATATACATTTTAGCTGTGCCCCATCTGCATTAAATATTATTGGCCTATAGAATCCTATGACGTCATCTGAAACTCAGCAATACATTTGATTTGGTGCAATCAGCTGTAGCCACTACCATAACACTCCTGTAAAAGTTTATTATTGTGAACAACCAAAGTGGATGTCAAATCAAAGCAAAAATGCATCATCAGAGCTTCATATTTTTCTGTTAAAAATTATAGAGATTACAAATAAATATGAATCATCTGTGAGATATGCAAAATTACAACGGAAATATAATGACTATAAGAAAGTGATATCAAAACTAAAACAAACAGAAACCAGCAGAGTAACAGGTGACATTTCTGCACTTGAACCTCAACCAACACATTTATACGATCTTAGTATAAATATTGGGACACATCTGTAAATGAAACAAAACAAAAATGTCATAATATAAAGTTAAGCAATAACATCTCCAGGGAAACAAGAAGTTCACTTATTGTTGGATGTTTAAAATAAGATCGTATGTTTGCAATTCATCCAGAATGTGCCTATAATTGTGCTGGTTTTGGTTCAAGAAATGTCACCTGTTACTCTGGTTTGTTTTAGCTTTAAAATCAGCACATTTTGACACTCTGTTAAGCTTTGTTTCTTATAGGCGATATACTGTATTTCAATTGTAATTTTGCATATCTTAAAAACATATATATATATATATATTTTTTTTTAATCTCACAGATGATCTACGTCCTGTATTTATCTGTATATAATATAAATACTGATTGAAATAGTGATGTGTAGTGCCTGTGTACCATGCCTTTTGCTTTCTACTTTGGTTGTTCACAGTAATAGACTTTTATAGTAGTGGCTGCAGCTGACTACACTAAATCAACTGTACAGAAATAAATTGCGTGATGGGAAATATTTTTTAAACTCTAAACTCAAAATTGGAATTGCTGTTAGGTTTAGATATGATATGATAAATCGCACCGACCCCTGACATTTTGTACTGTATATTATAACATATGGGGAAGTCTTATGTTGTTTTTTCCGATAAAATACAAGAATAAAAAGGAAAAGGAAAAAGTGGTACCTCTCGTCTCCACAGCATAGATAAACTTCTTCATCACATTGAAGCCAATCACGTCCAGATGGGCCACTGCAGGACGTAACACAGTTAGAATATGCATCATTGTTGTTTCATTTATTTGTGCGACTTTATCATTTCTGCTACTAACAATAAGCAGTGGTGGAAGGTAATGAAGTACAAAAGTAAATGTACAATACTTAAGTACATTTTACAGTAGATACTTTTTACTTTTGCGTCACTACATTTGAGAGAATGTATATGTACTTTCTACTTCAGTACTTTTTAGATCTGGACTGAAAAGTAAAAAGTACTTTTCTTTACAGCAAAGACTTTAGTCTTTAGTTCCGTCCCTACTTTGAGCAAACCAAATACACAAAAGTGGCTAGAAAAAAATAAAGTAATCAATTGAATCACTTAAAATCAGCTATTTTTTTTTTTTTTTTTTTTCAAAATCACTACATTTCATCCTTTAATTATTCAAAAAATATCTGCAAAATACTACTTTTTTCGCTTAAAGTACCTTTTTAAAATGTACTTTAATACTTTTACTTAAGTAGATTTTTTCATGTGATACTTTTACTTTTACTTGAGTGACTTTTAAGTAAAAAAATTAAGCACTTCATCCACCACTGAGAGTAAATACTGTATATGACAAGTTTAATAGTTTTATTTTATACAAGACAAGAGTTAACAATGGTACTTACTGCCCTCTGTCTGGTTGTCTTTGTTTAGATTGTAAACCTGTGAAACATAAACGTGAACATAAAGACTTCTATACTGCGTTTTCATTTTAAACATGTAATGAGCATATTATACAGAAGTGAGACTGAAAAGAATGTGTGAATGCATGAAGGTGAAGATACTAAAAAGTTGGTGAATTCTGACACTTGTATCGTATAGGATTGTGCTGGAGCTTTACCCTGCACACTGGATATAGGCCAAGTAATGTAAATGTAGCATAGTTCATGAATTTATATGAATTTAAAGTGCATATGATCATTCATTTCCCTAAATTTGATATTTAACATTTCACCAAAAATCTTGCCTAGTGTTTGCATTGGTAAAGTTTATCGTTTTACTTCCCGTTTTATAACTGTTACCTAGCAACCATAATGCAACAATGGGCAAAATGAACAGTTATTATTAGACTAATAATTTATTTTGTTAGGTGAAGCGGTCAGAAAAAGTGGCTTCCTTGCATTTTAGATGGAATTTTCAGTGTTGACGACATAGACAGAGGATTTTTTTGTGTGTACTTTTCTTCTCATATATTTGTCCACAAACTGCAGCTGAACTGATATAAAACTATGATAAATATTGACCACAGGTACTATCCAACCAAACCAGAATTAGAAAAACATGAAAACCTGTCATTTGCACCAGCCGTTACATTTTTATTGCGTATCACTGGCCTTTGTTGCTAGGGTGTTTTCAAATTCAGTTTTATTAGCTTACACCAGTCGGCTAGTCTCTCTTCTCTCTCCCCTTTTCTCTCTCCATCTCTCTCTCCCATCTCCCCTCTCTTTCTCCACCCCTCCTCCTCTCCCCTCCCTCTCTCTTTCTCTCTTTATGAAGTGGACAAACGTGTCGCCATGGTAACTCACCGGCTCCCGTCCGTCCATGGCCTCCATCCACAGCCTGCGGTCCTCCTCTGACAGCGCCTGCATGGTTATTACCCCGGGCCTTCGACACAACACACAACACACGCGCTAATGCAGTCGTCAAATGTCAAGACAAACATGACAGAAAATAGATCCTCAAACGTCTCCATGGGAAAATCTACAGCGTTTTCTGACAGGTCAAATCTAATAAAACAGGGAAATTATGTTGTAACAGTGAACAGGGACTTTCATATGAATGTCGAAAAAATTACACTTGTGAGATTTAAAATGTTGTTTCCTCATCAAAAACATACCTGGAGTTGTGTTTTGTTTCATCCACACATCTTTATTATTAGTCTGTCTACATCTCCGAAGCTCAAAATGCTCTGTTTTGCCTTGTGATGTCATTAAGTGGTAGTTTTCAAGTTAACAGCTACTTTTTACCTTTTTGTTTGGTAGAGATCGGAAATTCTAGGGCTGAATTGAGCCAAATGATTCTAGTGAAGGTGTATGGAGTTTAAAAACACAGTGGAGCACTTCCTGTATTATCACATGACATCACAAGGTGGCGTGTTTTCTGTTTGAGAGAAAAACTCATCGTAAATATGTTTCATTGACATGTGTGAATGAAAGAAAACACATCTCCAGGTCTGTCAACATAATAACACAGATGTGAAAATAGTGCAATATGTTGTGGCCCTTTAAAGGAACACAGTGTAACTTTTCTGCTGTCATCTGTCATCGCCTTGTTTCCATGGAAATGCAATTGTTTTGCCTAGAATACTCCACAGTACGGCATGAAACTTATCCATCTTGCATTTGTTCAATTAAAGGCGCTTTTATTGCTAAAAAAATAAATATAATACAGTGAGAAACAGAAATTCTTACCACAGATCTGACCTGTCACTTGTGCCGTTTTACCCGAAAGGTAAAAATCATAGACTATATCTAATGCGTCAGCCCGTCGCTCGTCATTATGGTCTTAAACTGTTCATATTAACCCGTCCTACATGATTCTGGTGTTTTTATTTTGTCCATAAACAATTTACTATTCCAAATACGGAACTCAGCTCTAACTTCACACCTATAACTGCTAGTCTCTGTGAGCTTCATTTGACTGGAGCCAAACGCTATGGGTGACGTCACACTCCCTTAGTCCACTTAGTCACCGTAGTACGGGATTAAACATATTCATTTAGCATCTGTCCAATTACACATGTTTTTATTGCTAAATAGGGCTGAAAACTTTGAGAAAATAAATCGAATTGTGAGTTTTCGGACCTTCATCGTGATTGGATTGGCAATAATAATAATAAGATTCTGTTCAACGTTCACATTTGAAACACAGCTGGAAGAAGTTCTACAAAAACTGAAATCTGAACTGACAAACTAATACACAAATCACATTTAATGATGTTTGTGCAGATCTAAAGTACAGGTTTAGCAGTTTTTACTCAGAATAAGAATAGAGAGATTTTGTTGTGTGTGGAGGAAATGAAGGTACTTCAAACATTTTTACGATTTCTTAATTTTGTCCATTCAAACAGCATTTTTTTGAATAGAGTGTGATTAATCAACTTGCACCATTGCTAAAAATATAACAGCTTGACTTTTATTGGAGCGGGCTCAACTCTCCACATATCTGATTTGTAACTTGTGCTCGTCTCCATGGAGATTGAAGTTTAATGTGATACTGCGGAACCTTCATTTTCATAACCAACCGTTACATTTTTATCGCTTATTTAATCACTTCCGTTTGTTGCTATGGCGTTTTCAAATCCATACGTTAAAGTCATACTGTGGAACCTTCCAGCTGAAGCAATAACATCTGCATCAAGAAACAGGCTGCAAACCTTTCACAAGAAAACAAACCCTAAACTCCTTGGATGTCTTGGGTGAATATTGATCTCATATTATTATTATTATTATTATTATTATTATTATTTATTTTATTTTTTTTAAGTCAGATGCCCTTCCTTAAGCAGTCTTCTTAGCGTTTCTTGTCTGAGTCTTACTGTAATTATTCAGTGCTTCAAGTGTAACTGAGCACAGTGTTTATCTGTTCAGTGGATCTAAGTCCAAGTTCTGACCCAGAAAAGCTCCGTCTCTGTTATGATGATCTCCCTCTTGTCTTTCACAAAAAATTCAATTGTATGGAGTGAATGAGAACAGGTAAGAAGAGGGGAGAGAGAGAGGAAGGAAGAGAAGGAAGGGAGGGAGAAAGGGTAGACAAGACAAGCAGGAGGAGTGAAATCTGTTACTGCCGTTCATAAGTAGAAAAACAGCTCAGCATCGCCCTCATGTGGCTGAAATATTACTACAACGCCACTGAAAACTTTCTGATAACGTAATGAATGAGATCAGCACAAAAATAAAGAACAAAGCACTCACCGGTCAACAGCCTCCACGTCAAAACAAAACCTCTTTTCGATCGAGTCACTTTTCCTTCGAGTGCAAGATTTGAGAATAAAGCTTTCCTCCTCTCCCTAAAAATATAGATTAAAAAAACATATGTAATTTATCAGAAATGAAGCAACGTAAGGTTATACAAGATGAACTTTACCATTTTTCCTCCTGATTTAGGGTCAAAAAGAACCATCGTGATCCTCTTGGGTTCCCTGTGATATGTGCAGTAGTACTTCACCCAGGTAGATACAAATGAACCTGCAAGAACAAAGAACAACTCTATTTTCAATGATTGTACTTACACAGAATTATAATATTAAAAGCAATTTTTTTTAAGTGTAAATAAAAAATATACTAGAAATGTCCAAAAATAAGATGCTCTGAAATCCTATTTTTATGGCTTTTATAGCTTAAAATTATCTACAAAAAAAGGTGTTCTGTTTATAATCAGACACACGTGGCTGTCATCAGGGCAGTGCTGAGTGATGTCACCAAGCACTGGAAACTGCAGAGGTGATTTGGGCATTTTTTATCAGAAAGTTTGCACTAAAATTGCCAAAAAAAAAATAAAATAAAAAAATGTCTAGATAATACTATTAAACACAATATACACTCTACTCTCTTCCTGTCTTCTCATGTACTTTGTTTGGGAATTAACTGAATACAAGTACCGAGAATATGTGTTCTGAATATAAATTCTGAGTATTCAAGTACAGTTACTCTTTCATTTGGTGGTATTCAGAATACAGTTACTTTGGAATACATACTGCACAATTTAGGCTTCAAACTAGTAAGAAAACTAACTAGTAAGAAAAATATAAAACCCTGTTGTTGCGGTGAGGCATGTGTGAGTTTCCATGTGTTCAAATATGTTACAAAATACATTTTAATTCAGGTATTCAGTATTCTGTAAGTAAATAACACAGTCAAAGTATTCCTCCCGTCACTGCTCATGTACAGGCCATGACGTACGTTTCTCCTGTACAAAGAGGTATCCCTCCATGGTGTGCTGGCTCACGCTCTTGTGCTCATGGGGGTTCTCCTTCATCTTCCTCATCAGACTCTCCACCTCCGAGCGCGTGCTCTCAAAGCGGTTCCTCGTCTGGACAAGCAAACAGAAATGTGGTTTTATGTACAGCGCAAAAGAGTGTACCTTTTGTTTACTATTTAAAAAGTTCAAACACAAGCGTTAAATGGACTTAAAATGTGTAAATATAATATATAATAATATATATATAATGACAAGTTTCATCTTTTTCATGTATTTTGGCTGCACCTTTTTTACTTAAAGAAGCTGTAGACAAGATTTTTATGTTAAATTTGATAAACTTGACCGATCTGTGTCCTGAGATATGAGGTAAACATGTTCAAATGTAAATGTAGCTTAATAAAAACAATTGTATTCTTAATTACAAAAAAAAACAAAACACTGGTGTACACTAGTATATATGGACATATCTAACCTGCCAACAGCGTTCCAAATAGGAAGTGTTCATGGAGGCGCTTCTGGCTCTTTCAACTCTTGTTTCCAAATGACTTTACAACTGTTGACTTTGAAAAATTGTCAACCGTCTCTGAACTTCGTCATTTTGGTCTTAAACTGTTCGCATTAACCCACTCTACATGTTCCCGGTGTTTTAATTTCTTCATTTTGCCCGTTAATAAATTCCTACTGGCTCAAAATTCGTCCTTATAGCTGCCAGCCCCGTGAGCCAAACGCTATGGGTGATGTTATTTATTTATTTTTTGTCAGCACCTACAGCACCTAAAATGATTTATGGCCTGTCAATACACTGAGGAAAACTTGTATCTGCAGGTTAAGGCGCTGGCAGCCCAGGCCCAGATGTGACGCAATACTTTTTTTAAACTAGAATGTGGTGATTGATAAATATCCAAAACTCACTGCATTAGAAAAAAAAATTGCATTCCAACTATATTAACTTGCTGTCCCCCATCTGTATTAAATATTATAGGCCTATAAAATGTTATGGTGCCGTGTGAAACCCAGCAAAAGCCAGATTTTCCATTTTATTACATTGTTTTTTTCCTGTGAAATCTCCAAAAGCTGAATTTATTACAAATGTTGAACCGATATTAGTGATTGGCCTATCAAATGCTGCGATGTCATCTGGAATAACGCGATCCTTACGTTCTGTATGCTGATGGTCAGGTTGGTCTTGAAGTGATTGAAGTCTTTGGCCAGCTCGTATCCGTGGTGATAGTATGTAAAAAGACCTTGGAGAAACGCCAACAACTGTAAAAAATAAAATAAAATAAAATAAAAATTGACAGCTCGTGTGAGATTTTCTGGGCATGTTTCATTAAGGTTTCAGCCTTATTTCCTTCAGGTGATTAGTGTCAAGAGGGACCAAAGTGGGAAGTGATGGCGTATTTCTGGTTGCCATGGTGAACGTCTGTTGCCAAGAACACGACTAAACTGTTCTCTGTTTGACTGTTTTATCTTTTAGTTATAGTGTAAGGTGAGATGTGATTTTTTTATATCTCACGGTACGATATTTATTGCAAATTTTGTAGGGGCAAAAAAACCCAAAAAACAAAATTGTGAATACGCCACATTTCTCTTGTCATAATCCGAAATAATTAATCTTTAAAAGTGCGTAATAACAGTTATTTCAGCATGTAGTTTGGACTGAAACAGCAAAGGATCATGGTCTATGTAGTTCTCTCTGTGTTTTTTTTGCTGTTGCTGCGATAAAACAATGAATTTAAGCAAAGAGACTTGAGATTCGATATATTGTGACGGCTCACGATATTATTTTGAGACTTACGATACTGACTGATGATACGATTTCACAATATTTTAGTTACTGTTACATCCCTAGTTAATGATAGTCCTGTTGCTATTTGATTAATTAAGCCCTTAATCTCGTTTTCTAACCTAAATTATAAGACGTAAACTTCACCATTTCTAATTACCAATCACAGTACACCATCCCGTATTGCATAAGTAAGTATTTTAGATATAAATGTAAATAAGAAACATGAATATAATGTACTTATTATAAAGAAATTGAATTAATATTAAGAAGAGTGTAATGTGGATTCTTACAGGTTCCACAAAGTCAAACATCTTCCTCTCCTGCACCTCCTGAACTTTGAACACGTACTCCAGAGAAACCTCGTAAAAGTGCTGCCGTACGTTGTCCACCTGATTGTCCGCCTGGGGAGAAAAATCACAGAAAAGCATATTAAAACGTCCTACTGACAAATTCAGTTAAGACAAAATACAGGATCAAAGGTCCCATATCACGTAAACAAATCTACTGAAATTTTGCTGATTTCAAGTGATTCAATTGACTTCCTATTTTTCCCAGCCACTTTTATGTTTTAGTGTATTTGTTGCTCAAAGTTGAGACGGAAACTCAAATTAAATGTGCTAAAACTTAAAATAAAAAATAAATAAATAAATTAAAAAAATTCAAAATCAATATCACGCAACACTGTCTGCATTTTCTTTGCATTTACATTTTTGGCTTTACAATAATCCATACAAGATAGTATTTTTTTACTTCTATGACTCATTACAGATGCAAACTAAGTACTTTCAAGTAGTTTCATTCTGATATTTATTTATTTCAGCTCATGCATTTTTAACAATATTGAACATTTAGATTATTATTATTTTTTTAGTTAAAATTGTGTTTTTTGTTGCATAAATTAGTTGCAATATTACTGTTTATCTTCTATATTTACTTCAACAATATATCACACTTCAAAATGTGTTATCGTGACAGGCCTAGATACGTTAAATCCCATATTAGGGAACATTCCAGCATCTCCTTCTCCATGGAAACAAGATGGCATAGCCTCTTCTTTACATCTTTACATTGTGTGGCCATATTGTTGCTCCACTGTACCTCATGTAGATGGGACTCCTTCTTCTTCGCCGAAAGACTCAGATGTTTTTCCAAGACAGCGCAGTACTTTTCTGTTTCTTTGTCATATTTTTTCTTGGCTTCCTGTAACAAAAAATAAAATAAAATGAATTAAAAACAACCAAATAAATCAGTTTTGATACAGACTAAAAGGTAGGCTCGTCAAATGCTGGTCTCCATGGTGTCTGGAATGTTTCACAGTATGGCATTAAACCTTTCTATCTTCATGGAGACCAAACCAGACCAAGTTACAGGTCAGATCTGTGGAGAGGCGATCCCGCTCACAGTCAAAATCCCTGTTTTTCTAGGTATTTTTGAGCGATAAAACCAATTGTAAATAAAAGTAAAGTAGATCTGTTTAATGTCACACTGTGGAACATTGCAGACAGAGCAATGGCATATCCACAGAAACAAGCAGGTGACGGACTTTCCACCAGAAAAGTTACACAATCCGCCTTTAACCTTTCTACTTGGGTGTGTGAGAGGAAGCACCATCACACATTTCATATTGTGAGTTTTATGACACCATTGTTGGGAGTGTGCGTTGAAATGGTCGCTATGGAAGCACATCTGGTTATTAAACAATAGGACTTGTCTTCAGTCCAGTCCAGGGACATACAGACAGTTTGATGATAAACCAGGGACAGACAGAGGAGAAGGGAGTGGCCACTGTAGTGTTAATATCTCCAAAAAACAGGCCTACAAAGAGGTTTTATAGGGTTGACAAGAGAAGATGTCAAATTAGAAGACAGCGGGTCACCAAAAGTCCACAGTGAAGCTTTAAATATAAGACATGTTATTATTTAGAGTTTGAAATTGAAAATATGAGGCCATTAACCTGGTCTCATTAACTAAGCAAAGCACTTTTACATATTACAACCTAAATAAGTCTTTCGGTTCCTCTGTACTTTGGCTTCAAGTATCTGCCAGTGGTGAATGAAGTACTCAACTGTGTGACTTAAGTAAAAGCACAGATACAAAAGCAAGAAGTTACTCAAGTAAAAGTATCATATGAAAAAAATCTAATTAGTATTAAAAGTATTAAAGTATTTAAAAATGTAAAAGTATTTTTGCAGAGACTTTTAGAACAATTAAAGGATGAAATGTAGTGATTTTGATACAGAATTTACCTGATTTTAAGTGATTCAATTGATTTCTTGCGGCTGTGTGTTGCTCAAAGTTAAATTAAATGTACTTGAAAAATAAAGTCCATAAAGTAAAAATAAAGGCCATTTCAGCAGGTCTCACACCATAAAGAAAAGTTGTTGTTTTTTTCTTTTCAGTCCAGATCTAAAACGTAGAGGAGTGGAAAGTACAGATACAGCTCTCAAATGTAGTGAAGTAAAAGTAAAACCACTGTAAAACTGACCTGAGTAAAGTACAGATACCTAAAGTTTGTACTTAAGTATTGTACTTTTACTTTTGTACTTTGTTACCTTCCACCACAAACAGCATAAGGTAAACTAACTACAGAACAGCTTTGTTAAAATACAAGTTTAATAGTAGGGTTAGAATAGTATTATAGACCAAAAAGGGATAGATACCGAACTGATATCTTGGAAGCTGATATCTGTTCCACCAGAACTGTCAATATTGGCCCTGAGATCTGATACCGATACCGACTACACAGTATATGCAATGGTCAGATGAAGAGAAGAGGTAGAGCGCTTCACTGGGTCATAAAAAAGTGTAAAAATAGCAGTACAGGTGCTCTTCGAGGTTTACATTTCAGCAGAATGTAAAAATGAAAAAGTAAAAATGGGCAACGTACAAACCCGAGGCACGACCGAAAATATCAAAAGTCCTTTATAACACGGAGGGACTCCAACGTGTTTCGACCAGCGAAGGGGGCTTTGTCGGGGCATAAGGGCGGAACAGGGCAATCGCATTAAAATCACGAGACACCATCAAAGTTTGGCCAACCTCGAGGAATGAATAAGCATGAACAGGCAGACCCACAAAAAAGCAACAAGATAAAAATGCCACGTTGACAATAGGTAAGAGCGTCCATCGCATATGCATCAATAACAAATACACAACAAGAAACCACTGCACCACAGATCAAAACATCATTCACATTAAAGATATAAACACAATGGTGATTAGTGTTTAGTCAATGTGTTTAAGTGACAGGACGCAGGTGGGATTTTTGGTTTGGACAAAAACAGTAGAAGAAGAGGGAGAGTGTGCATGAGCCAGAGGAAGAACAGCTGTGAAATGCATTAGTGATGACAAACAACACAAGCCTGTCTACTATTTAACTGTTTCAACACAACAACATCACTGTCTGGTCTGAAAATACTCGCAACATTTACATTTTCAGTAATTGGTATTTGTTTCATTTATGTGAAGTGTAAAATTTGTCATGTAGTGTAATGTATTTAGAGCTTACTCCTGTTTTTATTGATTTATTGGATCCCCGTTAGTGTTTACCAGGGTTTTAGAGTGTAAATATAAAATACATATATTCCTAGTGATGTTAAATCAAAGACCAAATACACACTTTGTTAACTAGGAGAAAATATTTTGAACAAGGAACGCCTGCATTTATACATTCTACCAGCAGAGGGCAGTGTTGATCTGGAAAATCACTATCTGCTGCTCAACTTCATTTCACAATTTCCTTCCTTAATTGACCTGTTTACAAACTATTGCTTTCAGTTTACATACTATTAAAGGTGCATTGTGTAACTTCCCTGGTTGGGGGCCTGTCACCTGCTTGTTTCTATAGATATGTCACTGCTCTGCCTGGAATGTTCCACCGTATGACATTAAACAGCTCTACTTTACATTTATTCATTTATAGTTCAAAAATACCTAGAAAAACAGGCATTCTGACTGTGAGTGGGGTTGCTGCTCCACAGAACTGACCTGTAACTTGGTCTGGTTTGGTCTCCATGAAGATAGAAAGGTTTAATGCCATACTGTGAAACATTTCAGACAAAGCTTTAAAACTAACAATGAAAAACAAAACAGACAAAAAAAATGACTTCCTCTATCATTCAAGGTGCACTGTGTAACTTTTCTGGTGGAGGGTCTGTTACCTCCTCGTCTCCATGGAGATGTTGTTGCTTTGTCCAGAATGCTCCACAGTATTGCATTAAATGGATCTATCTCCATGGAGACAAAAAAGCAACACCACCGAGCCAAGTTACACATCAGATCTGAGAGGCAACCCTGTTCATGTTTTTTTTTTTTTTTTTTTAAGCAAACAAAACAAAACAAAAACACCTGTAATTGAATAAATGTAAGACAGATAAGTTTAATGCTACTGTGGAACATTTCAGGCAAAGCAATGACATCTCCATGGCAAAAAATCAGACGACAGACCCTCCACCAGAAAAGCTACACAATGCACCTTTCAGCTTTTTATCATTGTCCTGTTAAAGCATTATAATGTATTTACTTTGATGCTCATCAGACTGGATTTTCTATCGAAACTAGACACTCATTTGAGCAAGTATAGATGCTGTTCGATAATCAGGAAGTGCACGTTAGCATGAACTCCCCTCTGGTCTCTGCAAGTTGTGAAAAGCTCTTATAAACTCATTGCAGTGAATGATTCGAATACTCTGAATGTGTGAGGTGTGGGAGGATTAACTACGGACCACTGCAAACTATTTACATTTACAAAGAAACTAGTACTATTTTTCATTTTTTATTTTTAAGACAGTAAAACAGTAGTATCGAGTAGTACAGCAGTAGTATTAGTACAGTAGACAGTAGCATCGAAACTATATACTCATTTGAACAAGTATCGATACAAAAAAGTCACATTCACAGGACAGAAATGAATAAACCAGACTAGTATACGCCCATGGACCACTATGGAACCTACCTGGACACTATCAGAATCGGTATTGAGTATCGAGTCTATTCCTTAGTATCGAAATTTTAATATCATGACAACACTAGCACAGACTGGCCCTGATATCAGTGCATTTTATATTATTACTATTACGAAACAAGCATTCAAGAGGTTTCATTTTATCTCTACCCTAATTATAGTTTGAAGTTCAGTTGCAATGGTTTTAAAGGATGTTGTTTGGTTAAAAAATTCCTATACGAAATAATGACGGCTCTCAGAGTTTCTGTTGCAGACAGTTAAGTGCTTTGTTATAGAAAACTGAAATCATACTGTATTATTATCAAGTGCCCTTGCTAGTAATCGAAACACACACTTTCCCAATCGTTTGTACGCGCAGTAAATCACTGAGTACATGTCACGCATAATATTCACTGCTTTGTGTAACTTCCTGGTAAAAAAAAAAAAAAAAAAATTATAAATCAATTTAAATTCTACTAAAACAAGTATTGAAACTAGATTGTCATTTCATAAGTAGTGCTAAGAAAATATTATAAGAAACACATAAACAGTTGGAAACATTGGACTAATATTGTATAAGAACAGTATAAAAACTAGTATAAGTTTAATTAATCTTGACTAGAAAAATATAAAACATAATCCTAATCATTATGTGGACAATACAGTCACTAAAAAATACCTTTTTTTTATATAACAAAGCTGCAAAATTGACTCTGAATTGAGCTTTAAATCATGTTATAATGTTGTTACCTCCTCAAAAACAAACCTGGAGTTATGTTTTTTTTGAGTAATCCTTTATTGTTAGTCTGTCTACATCTCCACATCTCAAAATGTTCTGTTCCACCTTGTGATGTCATGTTTACAGCTCCTTTTTACTTTTAGTTCAGTAGAGATGAGCAATGTCAGGGTAGACACTATCCAAATGATTCTAGTGAAGCTGTATGGAGTTTAAAAACACAGTGGAGCACTTCTTGTATTACCACATGACATCACAAGGTGGAGCAGAGCGTTTTCAGGCTAAATATGCAGGGTTTGTGTGTCAAATGTGTGAATGAAACAAAACACAACTCCAGGTCTGTTATTGATGAGGAAACATTATACCACAGATCAAATAGTGTAATATGACATTTTTTCAATCAAAATGTCAAAAAAGGAGGTAACAAAAATGGTATATTGTGTGTACAGGATCAACGCACAATATATATTAGTATCATAGTGACCACATTTCCTGAAGTGGGGATTATGTTACATCTTTGACATGATAATAGTGCTGGAGGAGTGTGTTTTATTGGGTTAAACTGGGATTATAGCCATGAGGACACTGGGTCAGAATAAAGTGATCCTCTAGTAGAGCAGATGATCAGATGAGATAGTCATGTTTAATACTCAAGTCTGTAAAACTCCCCTGACTGATGACGGCAACAGCAGGCCCAGGTCTAAGAGGATTATACACATTAAAACATCAAATATGTACCACCAGGACATAGCGTTTAGCCAACAAATAACTAGAGTTTCAGAGTTTTTTTTTACCATGTTATAGTTGTTTCCCCTCAGTATTTGAGTGATTCGTGTATCTTTAATCGCTTATTTTCAACACTACTTACTTTGTTCCCCAATTTTATTATCTTAATCAGTGAAACATGTAGGATTCTGCAGCATTGTGTAGTCATTTTGGTAGAAAAGAAATGTGATGGCGTTTACGTTCTCAGTTTTCTAACACAGAAGTCAGTGAACTTGTTTCTTTTATTAAGTGGTTTTAGATAAATATTAGGATGTCCAAACATATTATTCCAGGGATGTCATAGATTATAACTATGCAGCAAACACAAAACTGGTCTAAGAGTGGACTACGTCATTTCCGCTGTACGTAATACGAAATGAATTATTAAGGAGGAGAAAAAAGTGGATAAAATGAACTCTAAATGAACCAAACTCACAAACTTCAGAGCTGTCCAAGTACCACCATTACAGGTACCACAGTTTGAGAAACATTGGATTATATTATTAGCTGGTTATTATATCTTTGGCCTGAGGTAAAAAAGTAAAAAGTAGTAAAAAAAAGTAAAAATGTCTCTGATAATGCAATAATACTACAATAATGTAGTAATTATTGGCAAGATCTTATTACATTTAAACTTGGCCAAAATGATTACGTTATTGGCCGCTGTGACATTATTGGCTGTTTTCAGTTGTTAAATATGTGTGTGTGTGTGTGTGTGTGTGTGTGTGTGTGTGTGTGTGTTAGAATTGTGTGTTGTCAAGAAAGATTAAGAAAACATAAAACCTGCTGATTAAAGGTGCATTGTGTAACTTTTCTAGTGAAGGATCCGTCAAATGATTTTCTCCATGGACATGTTATTGCTTTGTCTGGAATGTTTCACAGTATGGTATTAAACGTTTCTATCTTCAGGGAGACCATACTAGACCAAGTTACAGGTCAGATCTGTGGAGAGGCGACCCAGCTCACATTCAGAATGCCTGTTTCTAGGTATTTTTGAGCTTTAAACCACCTGTAATTGAATAAATGTAAAGTACAGCTGTTTGACGTCATACAGTGGAACGGTCCAGGCAGAGCAGTGACATCTCCATAGAAACAAGCAGGTGACGGGTCCCTCCACCAGAAAAGTTACGCAATGCACCTTTAAACTTGAAGCTCCTGGTTTGTGCGCACATTAGAGTATTGTCCATTATCTTGTAGCTCGGTGAAGGAAATAAAATGAGATGGATGTTCAGTAAAGCGTAAAAACAGTACAAGTTTGTCCTGAGGAGACCACCAGCCAAGCCTGGGATTAAACTCCAGTAATCTCCTATTGAGGTCAAAATACTCCCTACACTTGTACAGTATACAATAAGAATAACACTGACTGTAAAAATAATGTGATGGACTAGGAGAAGTCATTCTTAAAGGGCCCAAATTGACTCGTGTGAGCTTTAAGCCATGTTAGAATATTGTTACCTCCTCAAAAACATACTCAGAGTTGTGTTTTGTTTCATTCACACGTGTTTGAGTAAAATTCCAAGTAGTCTCCAGAGCTCAAAATGCTCTGTTCAACCTTGTGATGTCATAAAGCGGTAGTTTTCAAATTAACAGTGTTTTTAGTTTCACAGAACAACTAAATATGCAGAGTTTGTGTGTTAAACTTGTGTGAATGAAACAAAACACAAATCCAGGTCTGTTTGTGATGAGGAAACAGCAATATAACATAAATCAGAAGAATATAGAATGCCCCAAATGGTCAACAGCAGCTCAGTTTGATTTATTAGCTGAACTAGTTTCATTTTGACAGACAGTTTATTTACCGTACAAATTTATGCCTCATTAATGATGTAAGGGCTCATAGCAAAAATATTTTCTTCTAACTCAACAACTCATGCAGTGTACCATGATATAGTGGAACTTAAAGGTCCCATATTACGCCATTTTCTGATCTATGTGATAATGTTGTTTCCTCATCACAGACAGACCTGGAGTTGTGTTTTGTTTTGTTTCATTCGCACATGTTTAACACACATAACTAAAGTCCATACAACTTCAATAGAAATCACTTGGATCATTTAAGACCTGGAATTGCCGATCTCTACTGAACAAAGAGTAAAGGAAGCGGTTATCTTGAAAACTATCATTACATGACATCACAAGGTGGAACGGAGCATTTTAAGATTTGGAGATGTTGACAGACTAATGATAAAGGATTGCGCAAACAAAACCTCCTGTTTTTGAGGAGGTAACAACATTACAACATGACTAAAAGGCACTTTGGAGGCAATTTGTGCAATATAGGACCTTTAACCTGCATAGTATACCAGGTCCTACTACAGACAAGCAAATATTTACTTTGTGACGAGTTCAATAAATATATAATGGAACTAGTGTCACAAAACAACTCAGTATTGATTCAGATCCCATGATGATAATAAACAACACTCTTTATTTAGACAACAGAATGTGATTTTCAACATTAAATCATAGTACTTTCTTTTATATTCCCATGTGGTTTTATATCTGTGTAATCTCAGTGCTCCAGGTAGGTTCCATAGTGGTCCATGGGTGTATACTAGTCTATGCGCTCTTATACTTGTACTCTGTTCTGTAAATGTGATTTTTTTGTATCGATTTATTGTTCCGTTGACGATACTGGTACCGGCAAAAGCTATGATACCTTAAATTTTTTAGGTATTACCGTATTTTCCGGACTATTGAGCGCACCTGAATATAAGCCGCATCAACTAAATTTTCAAAGAATTTTATTTTTGTACATATATAGGCCGCACCTGTCTATAAGCCGCAGGTGTCCACGTCTTCAAGAAGTTTTCAAGTTCCGAGCATCTGCTTGTATTGCCTCTAAAGCTTTTGTCGTCTTTTTGCATTGAGTCAGTTCGTCACGCACGAGAGTCGCTCTGGCGCTCTACTGCGCATGTCTCGAGCAGAAAGAGCCGCTGTCCTGTCTGGGATCATGTCAGTGTCTTGTAGGATTTCAACAGGATTTGAGGCTCTCCCGGGGGTCGGGGTTAGTTGTATCAATCAGGTATGAGTGGATGTCCAGCTACTGAAGTTTGAGACGTTTCGTCTCGTCATTTACGCCTCACCTGCATTTAACACATACGGGTCATTAAGACGTATCCTACTCACTAATGTTCATTTAGCAGCAGAACTTATTTTATCACGCAGCGATAAACTGTTTTAGTGCTGACAACAGCGCTAGCGAGTGTTCTAACTAACCCTAACCCATGTTCACCGCACAGACAGCGGCGCTTTCTGCACTCAAGCTGTGCGCGCATCCGCTGTGTTCATAGACGAATAATCCGTCCATATATGAGCCGCATCGTTGTATAAGCCGCAGGGTTCAAAGTGTGAGAAAAAAGTAGCGGCTTATAGTCTGGAAAATACGGTACATTTTTTAGGCGAGTACTCAGACCAAATCACCGATCCAATACCACTGTGTATTTTCCTGAATGAGGGCCCGTAGATGCGAGCGGCTGCTGTTGACATCTGCAGCTAACGCTCAGAGCAGGTTAAGTAGCTTGGCCTTTGATTGAAATTTTATACTTTTACTTGTTTTTATTATTCATATTTTACTGTATTTGTTTATTTTAGGCGTATTATTAGCTTGAACTCATATTCCTTTATCATTTTTAGGATTTCCAGTGTTTCCACTGTAGGAGCCCTCTGCACCAGGAGCAGTGGTCGGCTGCGGCTGCCGGGGTCTGTCCCGTGGGCTCCTGGTGGAGGGATGGTGCTTGGGCCTCTTCTCTCCCCTGTGTCCTGGTGGAGGGATGGTGCTTGGGCCTCTTCTCTCCCCTGTGTCCTGGTGGAGGGATGGTGCTTGGGCCTCATCTCTCCCCTGGTCCTGTGTCCTGGTGGAGGGATAGTGCTTGGGCCTCCCCTCTCCCCTGGCCCCTGTGGCGGTTCCTGGTGGCGGTGGACGGCTCTCTGCTCCTGGTGTAGACGGCTCCTCTGATGGTGCTTTCTCAACTGGTTCGCCTGTATTCAGCCTAACATTTTACTAAGTGTAGTTTTATGTATTTTAGCATGTTAGTGTGTGTGTGTTCGTATATGTGTGTGTGTGTGTGTGTGTGTGTGTGTGTGTGTGTGTGTATGTGTGTGCATGTGTGTGTGTGTGTGTGTGTGTGTGTGTGTGTGTGTTCGTATGTGTGTGTTACTGTTTGGGTTGTTTGGTTGTGTGGGGTCAGGCAGCTGTGGGGCTGGTTGGGTGGGTGGAAGGAAATGTGGAGTTGTTTGTAATCACTGTAAAGCACTTTGTGTTACATTTTTTTGTATGAAAAGTGCTTTATAAATAAAGTTTGATTGATTGATTTGATTGAAGTACAGACTGTGGAGGCTCTGCAAACACTTGAAACACGCGCAATACAAACAATACTTAAGCCCTCAAAATCAAAAATCGCATTTGTGTCTATTTTCTTAAGAGATAGCCGTTTAGTAGAGCGATTTTTTGCTCTTGTACTGTAACAAAATTGATTATCCTTAGTCTGCTTCTTCCCACTGTGCCGTATCAGACTTTTATCAGTATCGGCGAGTACACTAAGGCGAAGTACTGGTATAGGATCCCAAAACTGGGCCAATAGCATTCCATATATACAAGAATATAAATTTGTAGTTTTCAGTTACCGCGCTAAATGATTTTTCTATGTAATCACAATAATGAGTTACATTTACTGCGAAAAGGAGCACAAACATTATCTATGAGTGACAACCCGCCCTCTTCAGTCAATATTGCCTCTATAATTTCTCTGCTGTAGCGGTCTGTGTGTCTGTCAAGGAATATCTGACCACTGTTCCTATAGGTTTCCACTATTAGACCCTATAGAAAAGCCCTGTACGCTGCTCTCCATAATGTAGTCAGTATCGACGGCCCTGGGTGTGTGGGGGCCCCTCTCTGTCACTGTGTTATTGGCTGTGCATCAGTATGTAGTCTGTACCTTGGCCGCGCTGATCTGCTCCTTCCTGAAGCGCTCCAGAGGCATGATCAAAACGTCATTTGCATTTTCAATCTGCAGAAAAAAAAAACAGGAGACTTAACGCAGAAAAAATATACATGAGAAATTTAAAGGTCCTATATTATGCAAACTTGTGTTATAAAGCTGTTACCTCCTCAAAAAAACGTGTTTCATTCACATGTGTTTGAGTCATCCTTTATTATTAGTCTGTTTACATCTCCAAAGCTCAAAATGCTCTGTTGAAGCGGTAGTTTTCATGTTAACAAATCCCTTTAATTTAATTTTTTTTTTCTGTAGAGATTGCAAATTCCTGAGCTGAAATGATTTAAATGATTCTAGTAAAGGTGTATGGAGATTAAAAACACAGTGGAGCACTTCCCGTATTACCACATGACATCACAAGGTAGAGCAGAGTGTTTTCCGTTTGAGAGAAGAACTCAGCGTAAATATGCAGGGTTTGTGCGTTAAATTAAACATTTGTGAATGAAACAAAACACAACTCCAGGTATGTTTGTGATGAGGAAACAACATTATAACATAGGCAAGCTGTGCAAAGTTATTCAACTGCAAAACAAAATTAAGGAAAAAAAAATCTAAGTTGTGAACGATGTGGGCGGTTGTTCTGACTCATAAAACCTGAAGCAAAGCCACTCATCACATTCAAAGTGGCTGTTACATCATGTATCACTAGAAAACTCCTAAAACTGTTAATAATAAAAATGTGCCTGTAATTCCAGTATATATATTATTCCATTATCAAAAAGACTCATTTCAAATCTGAGGCTTGTTTAGCAGAGAATATGAAGAAAAAGTCTAACAGTGCAACAAAAAATGGTCAAGAAATATTTGACTCTTTCGCAACACAATCAGAGGCTCATTTTGAAATTAAAGGAAGCAACATTTCATAAATTGTCGAGTCTAAGGAAATCAAAATTTGGAAGAGCAAATATTTTTTAAAAAGTGATAGCGTTTTAGGGATATAGTGCTTTAGTTGTTCAGTCAATTCATGGAATTGTCTAAAATTTGTACAGGTCCACTCATTATTTTAATAGGATTATAAGCATTCGTTTACTGTAGACCACAGTAAAAAATAAAAAGTGAAGGCATAGGGTGAGTAAGCAGGAGATTTGGGAATGAATTGTGAATTTATTGTGCCTTATTGCATGCTTAATATGTCTTTTACTGGTAATTTCTTTTGTCTTGTCAGTGCACTTTGGGTAAAATATATGGTTTTATCACAGAAATAATGTTTTTGAAGCATTTTTTGATTAAATGACGAGTCGATTACAGCGCTCTAGTGCTTCTAATACACTAACACTTTACTCTAGTCCTTCCAGAAGTGATAGAGGCTCATATATTTCCAGACTTCATTATACTATTGACATTTTGCAGTAACATCACATTGGGGGTGTTCAACATGTATCTGTATGGTGAAATGTTCAGGTCCTACCATGGTGACGTAATGCACACATTAGCAAACAGTGTAGAAAAAGTTTTAAGAACATGAGAAAAATACGAAATGGATTTAACAGCACATTTTCAGGAGTCTGTGATCACTACGAGCGTTCATGTTGCTGTTTAGGAGTTTGATTTTCAGCAAAAAAGGTGAGAGAGAAAAACTTAGCTGATCACACCCTCTGGGAATGTTGATGGCGTCAGCTGCAAAGTATCAGGAGCTCGTATTTGCAAAATTGGGAATCTTTGTTGAGGAAAAAATATTGACAACTTTGCAGTCTCCAACATGTATTCATTAACGTTCTCCAATATTCAATAAGACTCTTTCTTACCATCCGCGTCCTCTCATCCTCCAGGTTCTGAAGCACAGCTGCAAACTCCTGCAGGGATTTGGCTAAAAGAGACACACAACATAAAAATGTATGAAATATATGAATAATTATGAGTGAATAAGCCATTTTTATTTCAACTTTGATTTAGGCAACTATAGATAATGTGAAAGTGTCTAGGTGGCTCTCTGCTGTACAATGTGATTCAAATTTCATCTTCACCTTTTCCATAATGCATCAAGTGTGACTATGAATAGTCTAAACATGAGAGGGTCATGGAGTCCAGCCGAGACAAGTTCAGGACAGATATCTGTGAGAGTTAGACAGAGGCTGGGTGGGTCGGGTCAGAGAGAGGGAGAGAAAAGGAGAGAGAGAAAGAGAGAGAAAGAAGGACATAAAGAAAGAGGAGTGGGGAGGTGGACAGATACAGTCGGGAGAGACAGGGAAATGAACTAAAGGATTGATAGTATGTTGAGCAAGACATTTCATCAGAAAGTGTATAGCTAAAGATTGAGTTTATGGTGTTGCACAGTTAATGTGAGTTCACAAACTCATGAGAATCCATCTTGAGACACTCCCACTGTAAGGTTAAGCGGGCTCATGGACAAATCGCTTCGCAACACTGAGGTTTGTGCAGAAGCCAAAGACCAAGCGTCCAAACAAACCAAAACAAACATGGTGACGCCGACAGGCATACTTCAGGATATTTTAGCAAAAATATAGACTTTTTTGTTTGTGAAAAACATGCAGAAAGTAAGATTAAAATAATAGTCATGGCGTTCACGTTTTCCGATCTCTTTCAGCGAGAGCCATCCCAGATTGATCATGTATAGAACTCAATGCTACACATATCAATCTGGGATGAACCAGGATATAATACTTTATAATGTCAGACACAATAATAATTGGCGTCAAACTGTGGTACGCAGGCTCTTTCAGGTGATACTTGGACAGCTCTTCAGTTTGTGGGTTTGCCTCATTTAGAGTTTGTTTTATCCACTTTTTTGTTTACAACTAGGTATGATCTGTGTATGTGACGTAGTCCTCTTTTAGACCTGGTTTAGGCCTAGATTAGACCTGGAAGAGTCTTGTTATAGACCTGGTTTAGAGCTGGTGCTACTCGGAAATCCTTTCTTTGGTTGCACTTGGTGTGAAAAGTTTGAGGGGAAGCAGAAGCAATTCTAAGAAAAAATACATAAGTACCTAACATTCTACACTTAAAAAGATTACTGAAATCAACTCTTTTTTAACAAATGATTCTGTCATCAGCCATGCACCCATTGTTTTCTTTATAAAACTATATTGAATCTTATATCATAGATGATGCTTTATGTGTAGTCTGAAAGCTGTATCATTTTTTAATATTGCAGAACTGAAGAGAAAAACACAATCGCTTAAAATAGCCAATATCTTTGATCATCTGGGCCATAAATAACCCGGTGTTTCCTGCTGACGAATTTGTTCTATTTCCAACCCCAGATCAGAGCAATTTCCGACCCTCCTTCAGAACAGAAGCAGTGTTGAGTTACCTATGCACATCTCATCGTCCGTCTCTGCATCGCCGATACACTGAAACTTAAACTCGTTCAGGGAGTCAGCGAATTTCCTCTTGGCCGTGGACAGACCTGGAAGACACAGAGGAAAAATACCATTAGTGTTAATCAGTCTGAGCCAAATCCACCAAAATATGCAATACGTTTTAGAAGAGATTTTTCCAGATTTTTTGGAAGTTTTCACCTTGTGGTATGTGTACTTTTTGAGAGGTTCCAGTAATGGTGTCACAATATTATTAGACATTCTAACAAATAACTTGATGTACAATGGAGATTTTGATACAACAGTGATTATCAAAACAATGGACTGCAATTTTCAACACAAAATAGGAGCCATAGACATAGACATATAGACTTAGACAAACTTTATTGATATAAATAGAAATAAAAATAAAAAAGAAAATAAAAAAGTAATGTTTCAACGTCAGCTAATAGAGGTTAAAATCCAAATACAGTACTATATATTATAAAAAACAAAGACAAAATATCTTTTAATTATTGTGTGTTCTCAACATATTTCCTAAAACGATCTAAGATTTACATTTTTTTTTTTTTTTTATTAATACCTGCTAAAATGAGAATCTAGTTTTTATTTCTTTATTAATTGTAATCTGGGTATATATTTTTTGACAACCTTAGTTCCCAGTGGTGCTAGTGATGATAAAGGTTTGTCTATGTGAATGTATGTGAGCAAATGGAACAAAAAAATAAAAAAATCTTCCATTAAACTTTAGCCATGTTAACGTACTGAAGCGAAAACAGGGTAAAATGGATGACTTCTTCAATAATAGACGAGGTGCTAAGAGCTCCTATGAGACAGCCACTTTTGGCCTTAAACACACTCTAAAAAGGGTCTGCGCAAAGTTAACAGGACAAGAGATGAAAAACAGAGGAATAGAAGCATTGAAGTTCACTCCAAAAGATAAGATTTGTCTGGTTTCAAGTCTTCAGCCCTTCAACTGAATATTTTAAATGGCGACTTCAAGATAAAATGGCTTAACTTATTCTGTAGTATATATTTACGATCTCTTGTGTATTGCTGATATATTTTCTTTATTTTTATTACCAACAATCCAACAATCACAATCGAAACTAATCAGAACACACCTCTGAATCCAAGGGTTGCTGGTTCAAGTCCAGCATTAGGCACTCAAAATTGGCACTATGCACAGCCACTCTATTTAGTTCTTGTTCTTTAAAGTACTTCTCTGCTCTCACCTTAACCCTACTCCCACACACATGCATGTATACAGTTGAGTCTAGCTTGGCCAAATGTCTTGCTTATGGACACAACAGCACTATATACTGATGAGTGTAGCTTTTGCCCCCGTTATGTCAGGTTATAAGTAAAAACACTGCTTTAGACTAGGGCTGCACAATATTAGAAAATGTTGCAATATATCAAGAACTGTGATATCAATACTACTGCGATACTTTTTGACTCAATATTTTCAGTTATGAGAAAAATACTTGCTTTAATTGGCTAATGGATTTAACAGAGGCGAAACCTGGACTAACAAGGCTAATTTTGGAAAATCATTTTTAAAAATATACTTTTTAAAAAACAGTGCATTTTTGTGAACCTTGGTGTTACTGCAATATATTGAGTATGCCGCGATATCGATTATTGCGATATCAATACTTTTGCAATATATTTAGGGATGTACCTATACCAATACTGGTATCTATAATATCAGCACCGATACTGGAAAAATTAACTGGACTGGGTATTGGTTCAGCCGATATCCTGGTTGGGCCTTTTACTGGACTGTTTACTGGCTAATGTTAGAACGTCTTAAAATGTTTGATATTTTATTTGTACAAAACTGTTAAAACAGTTACTTGCTGGATAAATAACACAACTGGATGAATTTTCTATCAGTTAATTGTGCTTTAATGGAAATAAAATGTATTTTTCAGTCTCTACTCTGGTTGGTTATCGGCAGGTACCGAGGCAAAGTATCAGTATTGGTATCGTAACTGAAAAAGCCGGATCCTTAGATGTATTGTGCAACCCTGTTTTGGACCGATGCATGTTTTTGCTTATGTATAACTGACACACAAGGATGCCATGTTGTAAAAAAAACTTGGTCCAATCAAACCCAGCCGGAGAAACAAATGTGAAGTTGAATGTGTCCCTTTTGGCAAACTTCTCAAACAAAGACAGACAGAGCAGGAGGAAAATGAGCAGAACAGAGGGTCTCATGGACAGACAGATGCATTCTGGGAGAGAGCATACGTTTGAAAGGAGCAGACAGGCAGGAGCGCTCTGGACATGTCTCTGTAAATAATCCGCTCATCCGTGACACTGTGCTGCGTTTTCACTTGTGTGCACTAGTCTTATGTGGAAAGATGTGTTAGAAGCTGCCAGTCACAGAAATCATGGCACTTTCCCCTCCAAGAGCCAGGGGGTGTCAGAGTGGAGTGAGTCACAGAGGGTTCAAGCATGGAAATAAGTAAAGCAGTAGTCATGGCGCACTCAAGTTTGGCAGTAGTGCGTGTTTCAAAGTCATGTTTTTATTCCTACAAGATGTGCTTAGTCATACAAAACTATGGAGAATATGTGGAGTCAGCGAAAATGATTTGACTCTTGTGTAGTGCTGTCAAAATACTTTCAAACTCCATTTCGATACTAAGGAACAGACTCAATACTAGTACCACAGTAGTCCACAATGACATTTTTCCACATTAAATCATAGTACTTCTGATACAGCTCAAGATAATTCTAAAACTATTCAAGAACATGTGACTTTTTTAGTATCAATACCTGCTCAAATGAGTATCCAGTTTTGATACTAGTTTTAGTATTTATTATTATCTGATTTTCGATACTTTTGGTAATAAATTCTGCAAAAAATTAAAGTTAAAGCTCGATCATTTGAGAAGGCTGACTTTGAAAGAGCAATACAGTTACTCCTTATCTTCAATATTAAGTTAATGCTAAAAAGTTTGGAAATTAAATCAACAACTGAAATGGGGAACAAAGTATATTTAAAGGGCCAGTATCCAATTCTGAAATAAAAGCAAAGACAATGGCTCTGATTGGATAAAACGGTCCGTCCCTGGCAGTTTCTTCCTAATGGTTCTCGTCCAATGAAATGCCTTTTAAAATGTATAGGGAAAGGATTTTATTGTTTTACCATTCTTGTCAAATAAAAGTTTTGTAAATTATTTGTGCAATAGGTGAAATTATATAATAATTTAGAGGATAATATAGTCCGTCAACTTCTATGGATATGTCATCACTCTGTTTCGAATGTTCCACAGTATGACATTAAACAGATCTGCCTTACATTTATTCAATTACAGGTGATTTTATTGCTCAAAAATACCTAGAAAAACAGCCATTCTGACTGTGAGTGGGGTCGCCTCTCCACAGATCTGACCTGTAACTTGGTCTGGTTTGGTCTCCGTGAAGATAGAAAGGTTTAATACCATACTGTGAAACATTTTAGACAAAGCAATAACATCTCCATGGAGAAAAGCATTTGACGGACCTTCCAGCAGAAAAGTTACACCTTTAAGGATAGAATACAACTTTCGAGTAATACTGTACAAGTGAACCAATCAACTTTCCATTTTCAAATTCTGGTTCAAAAAATACAGCTTCAAAGAATCAAAAAACATTTTCCTGATTTGACCAATAATAACGTCGAACACTGGAACTTCTCAGAACATCGTAGAACAGAACAACATTTAGAACTGTCTCCGGCACAGAAAAGCCAGGGCCATCTTGGTTTAAGTCCCTGCAACTTTCCACTGAAGATTACCGCTGCCATTTTTGATTTACTGTTCTGCTCCAATAACTGACAGTGGCACCAAAAGCCTGTCTTTGCATATTTTCTTTGTCTCGCCATTTTCCATTACTTCAATAGTCCCAGAACATTACAGATATCTTCAAACTGGGTGGGCGCTGTGGGAATCAAGTCTAAATGGTTTGAATGCAAGTCATCTTTAGTCCTGGTTTCTGGTCTGGGTTTTGGGTCTGGTTTTTTGGCCCGGTTTTGAGGCTTGTTCTCCCTCCTCTGACAGTTCCTCTCCACACCTCCACAGAGAAACGTGCCTGAGGTCCTTCATGCTCCTCCTCGAGCTCTGCTTTGTGTAAACAGCCCGACCGCCCACTGATGAGGACAGATTAGTCACTGGACACGTGTGTTTCAGTGGGCAGCGTCTGATTTATGGCTAGTGTGAAAATGGCGAACAGATATGGTGGAAACTGATGAGAAAAAGTGACACAGCAACTTTTGGAAATCTAGAAAGGTTGGCTTCTAGAGGAGTGACAGCTGGTGCCAGATCACAGTTTTGAACAGTTTGACAGAGGAAGAGTGACAACAACGGACACAAAAAGAAATATAAACAAAAAGTCAAAGTACAATATACAATTTAGGTGCGCTATGAAGACAAGCAGGTGACGTCATCAGGTCAAGTTACACGTCAGATCTGTGGAGAGGTGTCCCTGCTGATTTCAAGGTTGAGCCATAAATATACCTTTAACTAAATAAATGTAAAATTCATTTACACTTCGATGCCACACTTTGCTTAATTGTAAATGGATCCATTGGTTAGTTACCTGACACAAGGGGGGTGGAGTGACGTAGGGCTTTGACTTTTGCCCAAAAATCATATTCGAAGTTCGTTTGTTTATTAATATTAATATTCGAATATATTCGAATATTAACCCGCGGCCCGCAACCCGCGGCTCCAGAGCCGCATGTGGCTCTTTCATCGTTCTGTCATGGCTCCCTGTGACTTTGGAAAATAATAACGAGTATTTAATTACATTGTATTTTTATTTTAGTTTGTTCGTTTTTAAATGTGAATCTAAAACTGTAGATAATGGTAATCTTGTAACATTTAAATAAAACGTTTTTAATATTTTTGTCGCTCAAAACATGCGTCAAAGCCGCTGATGTGCGCCACCCGCACACACTGGCAGCCCGGACTTACCGGACTTATTTTCGGCCCAATGATGATAAATCCAAGAAAAGAAAAGTTTCTGAAGAAAACAGAACGCTTAATGCTACGTGGGCAGATTCATTTGCTTTCACGGCTGATGAGACTGGTACACGCGGTACACGCAATAAAATGATGAAGGACACAGAAGCAGACGCATTTTTGGTTCGCTGCGGGTGGATAATTTAAGTGTGGATTTTTATTTCCTACGAGGAAGACTCAAATAATAATGTGTTTAATGCAGCTTTGCGCACATTTGTTTACGTTATACAGAAGCGAAACTTAAAACCACATGGCTCATTTGCATAAACTAGAAGCGCTGAAAAAAAACAGCTTGCTCCTTAAGGGCAGGACTCAGTGGAATATGCGTGTTCTGCTGTGACTGAGGGATGTTCTGCCTATGGTGGGTCTGTTCTGTGCTTCTATCCCGTTGGAGATGTTCATGTTAAACTTTTCGAACAGGTTCGAATATTAAGGGCTTCGTTCGAATATCTCCATTTTTTTAAATATTCGAATTATATTCGAATAACGAAGTTCGGAGTCAAAGCCCTAGAGTGACGCTGGGAAAATCTCCAAAAATCTAAAACCACGAACAGGACTTCAGGCAAAAACGACTAACTGAAGGTACTACACTGTCTAAAGCTCTGTACTCAAGTTAGACTTTAATCTGATCTTTATTTAATACAATCTGACCAGAAAGAGCTGACTGAGCTGGAACTACAACAGGTGAACTGATTTTTAAACAAATCCCTCTCAAATAACATTACAGTCAAAACATTAGTGTTTCATTTAGTCACGCTCACATTTTTGTTGAACAGCAAACACCTAACATGGACCATTATCACTTGAATTGAACACAGATTGAGCTCAGACTATCTTAAAACTCCTTTGTCAGTGTTTGCTAATGTGTGTATTGGGTCTCCATGGTAACTGCTGAACATTCCACCATAGAGACACAAGTAGAACACCAAAGCAAAGTATCAATAGTGTCTGCTATGGTACAAATACTTAGAATCCTAAATGACATAATTAGCTGAATATGCTGCCCTAAAATGAGCAAATGCTTTTCTTGCTTTCCTTTTTTGCAGGCCACTGACAATTACTAAAACAAAGATGCTTCTGCCAAGTAAAAAACACTGTTCCCTCGAGCGTAGTCACTTTTTTGGTTGCTATTGTGAAAATTCCTGTAACCACCGAACAAATCAGGCCAACATGAATCACAATCACCCACAGGTTTACGCTCTATGGATACATGATTAGGTTATTATATTACTGAATTGCTCATTCTTCGATCTTTTGTAAACTGTTTGTATTCTTGGCAAAGCTTGAACCACTGATCATTTTAAATAGGGGAAAGTGCCGCACAGAAAACCCCAACTCACAGTCAGCCATGTTTAGTTTCCCTGTCTTTTAAATGACGTTTAAACTGCGCTGCTGGCCGTTGACATGATGTCGTCAGTGTACAGTTATTCCTCACCACACACGCACACACACACACACACGCACATACACACACACGCACACACACACACGTCTTGGAGCACGTGCGCTACAAATCAGCTGTAGAGGCTATTAGCTCACCCCAAATCCAAAACACATTTATGCAAGTCCAGCCAACGCAAACACACAAGAGAATTACATGCCACACTGAGTTTATTGTATAGTGAGGCTTTTGTGTGCGATGTGAGCTGGAATATACTCAACAATAGAGAGAGAGTGAAGGAATAATGTAACAAATGCACTGTACTTAAAAGGTCTTATATTACGCAAAACTGACTCTTGTGAGCTTTAAATGTTAGAATGTTGTTACCTCCTCAAAAACATACCTGTAGTTGTGTTGCGTGTTTGCACATGTTTAGAGTAATCCTTTATTAGTTGTGTTTACATCTCCAAAGCTAATGATGTCATGAAGAGGTAGTTTTTTTCAATTTGCTTTTATTTCAGTAGAGATAGGAAATTTCTAAATTATCCAAATGATTCTAGTGAAGGTGTATGGAGTTTAAAAACACAGTGGAGCATTACCACATGACATCACAGGGTGGAACAGAGTGTTTTCTGTTTGAGAGAAGAATTCACCCTAAAGATGCAGGGTGTGAATGAAACCAAACACAACTCCAGGTCTGTTTGTGATGAAGAAACAACATTATAACATAGACCAGAAAGTAGCATGATATCTGCCCTTTAAATGTGCACAGTTAACTTTTATGTTCAAGTATTGCCAAGAATGTCCCACAGTATGGCATTAAACTCATCTATCTCCATGGTGACAAGCAGGTGATCTCCTCAGGTCAAGTTACAGGTCAGATCTTTGGAAAGGTGACCCTGCTCACAATAAAAGTGGATATTTTTTTAATACGTACAAGACGGAAAAAAATAATGCTACACTGGGCAATTCCTAAAAAAAAAAAAGGACAAGTAGGTGGCGGACTCTACCAGAAGTAATTTGAATCAGTAAAATACATTGTTTGTACATTGTTTTGTTTTGTTTTCAGCTGTGCATTGCATTATGGGTAACGGGATACAATAGTTAGCCCTGTTAGACCTAAATCATTGTTATCTGGACAGAATCTCAGCAAAGAGGACAACAGATGACCCGTTAAGACGCATGGAGCAGAGAGGACACACCAAACGTGACCTCTGAACCCAAACTTCCCCCTTAACCTCCCCTCGCCATGGCAACTGGAGTTAAAAAAGAAGCCATCTGTACTTCCTGGATGGGACTACAAACTTTCTCCACTTTTGGATCATTGTTTGGTCAAAATGGAGTTTCCTCTTGAGCTGGGTGTCACCATGACCCTGTGTGCTCTTTACAACAGGAAATGTAGTCATAGGACGAAATGTTTGGAAAAGTTGATTTTAGGGAAGCTGAGAGAGGTATTTTTCACATCACTATTAAAGACGCACTGTGTAACTTTTCTGGTAGAGGGTCTGGCACCTGCGTGATTCCATGTAGATGTTAATGTTTTACCCTGGAATATTCTACAGTATGGTATTTAATTTAACTATCTCCATGGAGACAAGTAGGCCACAAGATAAGTCAAAGTTACAGGTCAGATCTGTGGAGAAGTGTGCCCCTTCACAGTAATAATGTATGTTTTATATAGAAATAAAACCACCTGTAATAAAAACAATATTTATCTGTTAAATGCCATACTGTGGAACATTCCTGGCAAAGCAATAACATCTCCATGGAGACAAGTTCATGACAGACCCTCCATCAGAAAAGTTGCACAGTGCACCTTTAAAAAATAAGTACCGTATTTTCCGGACTATAAGCCGCTACTTTTTTCTCACACTTTGAACCCTGCGGCTTATACACCGATGCGGCTCATATATGGACGGATTATTCGTCTATGAACACAGCGGATGCGCGCGCAGCTTGAGTGCAGAAAGCGCCGCTGTCTGTGCGGTGAACATGGGTTAGGGTTAGTTAGAACACTCGCTAGCGCTGTTGTCAGCACTAAAACAGTTTATCGCTGCGTGATAAAATAAGTTCTGCTGCTAAATGAACATTAGTGAGTGGGATACGTCTTAATGACCCGTATGTGTTAAATGCAGGTGAGGCGTAAATGACGAGACGAAACGTCTCAAACTTCAGTAGCTGGACATCCACTCATACATGATCGATACAACTAACCCCGACCCCCGGGAGAGCCTGAAATCCTGTTGAAATCCTACAAGACACTGACATGATCCCAGACAGGACAGCGGCTCTTTCTGCTCGAGACATGCGCAGTAGAGCGCCAGAGCGACTCTCGCGCGTGACGAACTGACTCAATGCAAAAAGACGACAAAAGCTTTAGAGGCAATACAAGCAGATGCTCGGAACTTGAAAACTTCTTGAAGACGTGGACACCTGCGGCTTATAGACAGGTGCGGCCTATATATGTACAAAAATAAAATTCTTTGAAAATTTAGTTGATGCGGCTTATATTCAGGTGCGCTCAATAGTCCGGAAAATACGGTAATTTAATTTAATTAATCCAAAAAAGATATGGTCTTATGGACTTTACTTTTAAATGGTAAATATCGCTTTACATCAAGGAACCGCTCACCCATTCACACACACATTCACACACCATTATATGCAGACACTGGGGGCAAGGTGGGTTAAGTGTCTTGCCCAAGGACACAACAATAGCATTCATCTGTGGGAGCTGGAATCACACCACCAACCTTCGAAGCAGTAAACAAACACTGAGCTACTTTTTTGGTTTATTTAAATCCCCCATTGTGTTGAAATTTGCCTGTTCAGTATATTTGGGTAGGATTTTATTTGCTTTTGATCAAAAATTCAACAAATTGGCCCGAATTTTTCATTGTGTTGGCAGAGTTTGGTTGAGAGGAAAGCCACATTTGCTTCTGTCTGCTTCTCGTTCATTATATAATCTGGAGCAGCTCTAAAAGGTCAGAGGTCAAGGACAATGATTAAGCACAAACGCATTGACCGTACACAGCTCTCACCATCCATCACTGCCAAATCTGTCTTTGAATAAAATCAACAGCACTACTTCCTGTCTGAGGTCATTTGCATCTTAACAAATCAAAACCATTAAAGAGGGGGTATTTTACTTCTACGGGGTATTAACCGCTAACACATGAAATATTTAGATCACCATGTTACCTTTTATCGTTTTGAAAATGCTATATTCGCCGAAAACAACACACTAACATGTTTTATACATTTCATTCCCTTTGCTCCTCATGGTAAGTCACTCCCCCTTCAGAGCACTATCGCAATACAATCAGCATGCATTGAAATCACTGCACATCGCATATATTTGTACTGGGGAAAGACAAATTTTGCTCAATAGAAAAAAACACCTGATCTGATCTGTGTTATAATGCTGTTTCCTCATCACAAACACACCTAGAGCTGTGTTTTGTTTCACTGTTTCATTCAAACTATTTAGGCTGAGTTCTTCTCTTAAACTAAAAACACTCTGTTCCACATTGTGATGTCACGTGGTATTACAGGAAGTGTTCCACTGTGTTTTTTAAACTCCATACACCTTCACTAGAATCATTCGGTTCATTTCAGCCCTAAAATTGTCAATCTCAATTGAACAAAAGGTAAAAGGTAGCTGTTAATTTGAAAACTACAGCTTAATGACATCACAAGGTGGACTAATAATACAGGATTACTCAAACATGTGTGAATGACAAGAAAACACAACTCTGGGTATCTTTTTGAGGTAACAGCATGACAACATGACTTAAAGTGGTGGATGCACGTGCAGCCTGAGTGCAGAAAGTGCTGCTCTCTGTCTTAACGACCCGTATGCGTTAAATGCAAGCGAGTGTGTAAATGACAAGAATAAATGGCTCAAACTTCAGTAGCCGGACATCCACTCATACCTGATTGATACAACCAGCCTCGCCCCCGAGAAAGCCTGAAATCTGCTGAAATCCTACAAGACACTGACATGATAAAAGACAGGATAGCGGCTCTTTCTGCAGGACACATGCACAGCAGAGCGCCAAGTGACGTAGTCTGATAATCCCTCTGTCGGACCTTTAAACAAATACAAAAGCCTGTACATATTTTGAATTCACTGAAATAACATTACCCCATTGAGACCCAACAAAGATTTCCACACTATAATCAAGTTTTACTATCAAAGCAATCCCAAATACAAACAGACACACACAAACATTTTCTAGTACTGATCAGCTGTGGCATCCCTTTATTCCAATTCCAACTGCCTTCCACTACAGACATCAAGACATTTTTGCCTAAATTCTTGTCATTTCATTGCTGGTAAAGTCGTGTGAGGAGACAGAAATCTTTGTGTGTCCAGTGAATGTGCTCATGTATGTATGGCCTCATTGTGTACTGGGTGAATAATGTTTCTATTCAATCTAACTGGGAGCTACTGGATATCCTGTTGTTACCACACTGGCCTATTCTCTGCAGTGTGATGTGTGCAGTAGTTGCTGTACAAAGCTGGCGGTGCATGGTTGTGGCTAATTACAGATGTCCTTTGTGTTTTTGGTTTTTGGCCCCATTGGAACTTAAAAAGCCACTGTCACATTTAAATGTCGTTGGAAATTTCATTTGTGGCGTCTGGACTGGACAATATGACAACCACATATAAATAATAATGGAAGAAGCTTTTGAAGAATGACCAGTGCCCACACATTTTGAATAAAGAAAAGAGAAGGAGCAGAGGACAAAGGAACAGAGGAGAGGAGCAGAGGAGAAAGGAACAGAGGAGAGAGGAACAGATGAAAAGAGCAGAGAGAGGAGCAGAGAAAAGAGGTGAGGAGCAAAGGAAAGAGGAACAGATGAGAGGAGCAGAGGAGAGAAGAGCAGAGGGAGGAGAGGAGCAGAGGAGAGAGGAGCAGAGGGAGGAGAGGAGCAGAGGAGAGAGGAGCAGAGGGAGGAGAGGAGCAGAGGAGAGGAGCAGAGGAGAGGAGCAGAGGAGAGAGGAACAGATGAGAGGAGCAGAGGAGAGGAGAGAGGAACAGATGAGAAGAGCAGAGGAGAGAGGAGCAGAGGGAGGAGCAGAGGAGAGAGGAGCAGAGGAGAGAGGAACAGAGGAGAGAGGAACAGAGGAGAGAGGAGCAGAGGAGGGAGGAGAGGAGCAGAGGAGAGAGGAGCAGAGGAGGGAGGAGAGGAGCAGCGGAGAGAGGAGCAGAGGAGGGAGGAGAGGAGCAGAGGGAGGAGAGGAGCAGAGGGAGGAGAGGAGCAGAGGGAGGAGAGGAGCAGAGGAGAGAGGAGCAGAGGAGAGAGGAGCAGAGGAGGGAGGAGCAGAGGAGAGAGGAGCAGAGGAGGGAGGAGAGGAGCAGAGGGAGGAGAGGAGCAGAGGGGGAGGAGAGGAGAGAGGAGCAGAGGAGAGAGGAACAGAGGAGAGAGGAGAGGAGCAGAGGAGAGAGGAGCAGAGGAGGGAGGAGAGGAGCAGCGGAGAGAGGAGCAGAGGAGGGAGGAGAGGAGCAGAGGGAGGAGAGGAGCAGAGGGAGGAGAGGAGCAGAGGAGAGAGGAGCAGAGGAGGGAGGAGCTGTTGTAAAGTGAATGGGACTAAATGACCCTGTAGTGACTAGATTAAAGCTTATTATTCTAGGACATTTAAATCAAAGTCAGACCAGCATATTTGGTTTCAGATAAACGTGTTTGAACATGTTTATATGAAAATTCAAATTCAGAATCATGTCAAACATGCTTTGCTGCTGTCCCTGTTGTGCTGTAGCAGCAACACAAACTCCTCACTGTCAGACAAATAGTTTGATTAAACAAATACAGTTGTATTATTGTATCTGATGTGTGCTCCTCAATCCTCGCTCATGTTTCCTCTGTGGTTTCCTTCCCTTGTCTCCTCCTATAATATATGGCACCCCTGGATCACTATAATTTGCACATTTTAAAAAACTGTGGTGTCCAATGGGACACCACTGATGGATAGCTGCAGATCGAGTTCATGAGTAGCTGATTTTTTTGTACCAAAATGACTTTGCAACGCTGCTGAATCCTACATGTATCATCGGTTAAGAAGATAAAATTGGAGAATAAAGTACAGAGCAGTTGGAGTAAACCAGTGGCGGTGAAAACAGGGATTGATCAGCAAAATGACGTCTTGAAAATAAGTGATTAAAAATGACTCAAACATGCACGAATCACTGCAAATACAACTTCAAGTAAGTAAATGGTGAGAGGAAACAACTATAACATGGTTAAAAGCTCTGAAAAGTCAATTCTGCAGAATAGATCTGCTTTAATATGGTGTATTTGATTGACTGATGAAAAATGGAGGAATGAGAATGAAGTGAGCAAAGACAATTGAGACACGGCTCAGGTTGAGTCTGAACAAAGAACAGGTGAGGGCTGGGAGAGGGTTCCCATCTGCCACCTACTGGTGAAAACATGAATAAATAAACTTACAAACAGCTTTAATAATTAGCAAAAATAAAACAGCTTGTATTTACTGTAAAATAGTAATATTAGTAGCTTTTATTGCAAAACCACTAGTTCAATGTTGAAGCCTATAGCTATGTGCTGTGCTGTGTTCTTTTCTGACAGACAAAAAACACAAATTTCACTCATTACCTTGTGTTTTTATTATAAACTTACTGTATCATGTAATTTCAAACATCATAATATCAGTTCCTTCACGACTGCTCCTGTGCCACTGTTGTGTAGGACTCAGTGTGATAACAATCAATAGATGAACAGAAAACATGTGAGAAATGTCACGTCTTATCAGATTTATTTCTAAATGAAGGCGATAATGTTCTGAGTCTTCACATTTGTTTGAGCAGAGACTCCACATGTGACAGTGTGAAGCAGTAAAAGCAGCAGAGGACACAGGAGCTACAAATACAACGTCCACACTTGAAGTCCTGTGTCTGATTCACACTGGTGCTCGTGCACTTCCTCTGGTGCTCGTAAAAGAAGCTGACAAAAAAAAAAAAGAACCATGTCATAATAACTTTAAGGAAACATAGCACGGCTGAATGATTTTGGATAGATGTCTAATTTTTCTGGCAAACATTGTGATGTGTACATATTGGATTTGTGATGTATGTTGGAACAGATGGATTCTGTTCAAAGTGCAAATTGTATGCACAGGTCCAGAAGCATTAAGATAAGATAAGATAAGATAAGATATGCCTTTATTAGTCCCACAGTGGGGAAATTAATGTTAGAGAGATGGCTGAAATATGAACTGATAATGTAATACAAATACAACATGCATTTCAGAACATACTTAGATAATTACACTGGGTATTTTGATGTTTGCAAAGGACTTAAATAATCACAGTCTTTGAGATTAATTTTGCAGTCCAAGACGTAGTAAGCCATAGTTCCAAAAGCAGTAGTGTAGTACTATAATGAGAGTACCAGAGAGTACTAAAAAGTACTATAATGAGAGCAAAAATCTAAAATGAAATAAATTCAAAACTGTGAGGCCAAAACGTAACTGCACAATTTATTTATTAGAAATTGTGTCAAAATCTTGTGTCTCATCCTACCCATATTTTAAAATGACGAGCTCGGTAATATGTAGGGCAGATATAGAACCCAGGTATGTCCTAGAACATGACGTCACCAGCCTGTGCAGCCCCTACTCCGCTCCCTCCACTTCCCTTGTATTTTCTCTGCACACGCTGCTACTTCTTCAAATGTAATTTAAGCTGGTGGACAATTTCTTCAATAATCACATATGATAAGAAAACATAAAGAGCTTCTGCATTTTCAAAGATGAGCAGTCCCTGCACAATTCAAATTGTAATTGTCCAGTGTATGCAAAAAATAAATAAATAAAGATTTTAGCTTGGTATGTTAATGTCATTTCAGTTCAGAATTTCACCTTTAAAGGGGAAATGTTCAAATTTAACTGACAGGCAATTTGAAATGATGTTACCAGTGGGACTTAACTCTTGTATTGTCTTCTTGTTTGTTGTCGTTGTTTGTGTTTCTGCTACCTGGTAAATCCAGAATAATATCTCTGTGTATTTTTGATACAGATTCATATTAGTCTGGTCCCCATGCCCTCCGCCACACCTCAAGCGGTCAAACATGATCATGCAGTCTTTTTTTCAGTGACTCATGTAAAACCAGAGGGTCACTTAATGTGTCCTACCACAACTCTGCAGACGACACTCAGACCTACGTCTCACTGCAGCAGGTGAATATGGGCCACAGGATTCATTCTGCCACTGCATCCAACAGATCAGTGTGCGGATCCAGCTAAACTCAGACAAGACAGAAGTCACAGTCTTTGGCCCACAGAAACAGAAACAGTGTCAGCAGTCACCTCCGTCCCTCTCTCAAAAACCTTCAAATCAGGCTAGAAATCTGGGGGTAATAATGGACTCACACTTGAACTTTAACAGCCACAGCAAATCAATAACATCTGCAGCCTTTTACCACCTAAAAACATAGTAAAAATCAAAGGTATACTGTCTAAAGCAGACTTGGAGAGACTCATCTATGCGTTTGTATCCAGTAGGTTAGACTAACAGCCTGCTCACTGTGAGACAGCTGCAGTACATCCAGGACACTGCTGCTCGGGTCCTGACTAGAACCCGGAAGTACGAGCTGATGGGTCTTGTGCTTAGGTCATTGCACTGGCTTCCTGTGGCTCAGAGAAAAAACTTTAAAGTGGCTCTGCTTTTGTACAAGTCTCTCCATGGCCTAGCACCAAAGTACATATCTGACATGTTAGTGCCATATGAATCAACACGCACTCTCCTGCTGTAGTTCTGGTTTAGTCCTGGTTTAGTACTGGTTTAGTCCCGGTTTAGTCCTACAGTACTGGTTTAGTCCTGCTATAGTCTTATAGTCCTGGTTTAGTCCTGGACTCCCTTGGACCTCAGGGACCGGCCTCTTTCTGGTGCCCAGAGTCAGGACTAAACATGTAGAGTCAGAGTTTCAGTTTTTTTCAGCTAAAACCTGGAAAAGTCTCACACTGAACACGTGAGACAGGCCTCTGCTCTGACTCGGTTTAAATCCAGGCTCAAAACAGTTCTGTTTAGCTGTGCATATGACTGAATATGACTCTTCTCTTTTCTCTTTTAATGTCCATTTTGTGATAATTATTTATGTTTTATTTGTTTGTTTTGTGACTAGACTCACATCTTGATAAAGAAAGGTCTATTCTGGATATTCTGAAGTGTTTTTGTAATAATTCTACTACTCCTTTACTTCTAGCACAAGCAGAGTAATAGTAAAAGTACAAGTACAATGTCCAGTCTGTTTTACGTGAGTTACAGCTCAGGGGAAAAGAGAAAAGATTAGATATCCAAACTCCACAGTTTGTCAATTTAATGGAATTGCAATTTACCTCTGTATTTAAACGGCTGTTTGTAATCCAAGTATAAGGTCATATCCTCAGTCATAGTTTAACTTGGACCCAAAGACAATGATGTCACCAGGAATGGGAGAAGGAAAAGACATTAGAGAACCAAACAGTCATATTTTATCTCATCACTTCAGAGAATCAACTGACCACACAGCCAATTATCAGAACCACGCAGGAGGCTCAACGTCCAAACAGACAGACAGTGTGTTCATGGGCTGCAGACAGGTCAGTTTAAAGGTCCTATATTTGAGAATTTTATTATTAGTCTCCAAAGCTAAAAATGCTCTGTTCCACCTTATGATGTCATGAAGCTGAAGTTTTCTAGTTAACAGCTATCCTTTACCATTTGTTTAGTAGAGACTGACAATTCCAGGTCTAAAATCATCCACATGATTCCAGTGAAGGTGTATGGAGTTGAAAAACACAGTGGATCACTTCCTGTATTACCACATGACATCACCAGGTGGACTGTGTTGTGTTTGACTGAATGTTCCACGACATATCATTAAAAATACCACCAGGAAAAGCTACAGGTCAGATCTATGGAGAAAAAAACAGGTGTAATAATATGTATTCTAGATATATTTAATGCCATACTGTGGTACATCTCAAGCATGTACATCTCCATGGAAACAAGCAGATGATATATCCCCTAATAGAAAAGTTACACAGAGCACCTTTAAGGAATGAGAAAAAGAACATATATTAAAGTGAAATCTCTGACAGTGAACAAATGCTAGAAAAGCTGGACTCCTTCTTCTCTGCGGTGACCAGACTTTTGTCCTTGTTGCCATGGAGATGTGAACTATGGGTCCCGGTACAGAGGAGGGCGGACACAAGAGGCACAGGCACAATGAGCTACAAGGTTTGTGTTTCTAACCCAAAACCCCAAACAATTCACCCGAGATCTGATCCTCAGCCTTTCACGGGAAGTCATTACAAAATATTCTGGTTGTTTTTACCATTGCAAAACCAAATGACACAAGGCAAACATTTGAACATTTTGAAATACATTGTCTAGTTAGTGTTTAAAAAGTTGTGGTTTTCTTCAGTTACATGTTGCTAAGAATTTCAGCGAGGTTTAAGTTGAAAGAAGAAATATTATGCTCGAGTCACAGCTATAATCTATGACACCCGTGGATCATTATGTTAGAATTTGCACATTTTAATTTGGACATATTTTCATACAGCGCTTTTCCACCTTCAAGGCACTCAAAGCGCTTTACAACAAGGAACCACTCACCCGTTCACACACACATTCATACACCAGTGTACGCACACTCTGGGGGCGAGGTGGGTTAAGTGTCTTTCCCAAGGACACAACAACGGCATTCGGGAGCTGGAATAGCACTGACAACCTGTGGATCTGCCTGCTCAACCAATGATGTTTGTGTCAAGAGCGGGATTCGAACCACCAACCTTCGGATCAGTGGACAAACACTACCAGCTGAGCTACGGCCGCCCCATATTCATCTAAAACGACTTAATTAAAGAAACAAGTCCACTGTACCAAAATTACGCTGCAGAATCCTACGTGTATCACCGATCAAGAAAATTAAATTGGAAAACGAAGTAAATACAGAGCAGTGGGCGTGTACCGTTGGCGGTGAAAACAGGCGTCTAGAAAATAAGCGGTTAAAGATTCACTCCAAATACAATTTCAAGAGGGTAAATGAGAAGGGAAAACAAATATAACACGGTTAAAAGCTCTAAAAAGTCAATTTTGCAGAATAGGTCAGTTTTAAAGGTGTAACTTTTCTGGTCGATGGTCCGTCTTGATTGTTTCGCAGTATGAAAATAAACTTGGTAATCGCAATGGAGACAAGTGCATGGTCAGATCTATGGAGAAGCAAGCATGCACATAGTAAGAATTCATGTTTTACACTGTATTTTTAAGCTAAAACACCTGTAATTGAATAAACCCAAGGGAGATATGTTTAATGCCATACCGTGGAACATTCCAGGCAAAGCAATAACATCTCCACGCCGACGAGAAGATGGAGGACTCTCAGTTAATGCACATTTAACAGTAATTTATTTTATGCCTCCATTGTCGTATTACGCATTCAAACAACCCTAGTTCATTCTGGTTCTTTGTCCGTTGCTTTGTGCGGCGCAGTATATAAACTATTGTGTCTGACTGTTTTGACCTTTGAACCCTTTGACGGAGGAGATAAAGGCGTTGTAAACTGACACTTTGCCTTGATGGCTTTATAATATCCCATTAGCTTAGTTTATAGTTTTTGAGTGCTAGCATAAAGTCAGGTTAAGATGGGCACTTTGACACTTTCACTATAAAAATGTACAGCTCTATTACTTTTCAGCTGCCTTATGTAAACCTAACCTGTGTTCAGATCTCCCGTCTATAGTGGCATTAGATATTTATTAATTATATTCACTTTTAACAATATCCAGATCTCACAGTACGATATTTGTTGCCATATTTTAACTTTAAAGATGGGGTATTTTATTTCTGTGGTGTATTAACTGCTAACACGTAACATATTTAGATCACCGTGTTGTCTTTTCTTGTTTAGAAAATCTTATATTCACCGAAAACAACGTATTAACAAATCCTCCTCCCTTTGCTCCCCATGTTAAGTCACTCCCCCTTCAGAGCTAATGAAACCACTGCAGATCCCATCAGATCTGTGAAGTTGTTGTGTACAGTTTTGTATCATGTTTTTGTATATTTATAGAGAATTGTCGTGTGGGTGTGGGTGACGTAGGATTGTGCACAGAGTCCTACAGCTAACAGTAATGAGGGTTTGAATAGGGCCCGGGAGAGATCACTAAATTACTGAAACATGCATGAGTGACATCTAAAATTTCTTCAGGGAAGTTTCTGATGAAGGATCTCCGTGATAACATGGTAGAAAACTCAACAAAAATTGACTTTGCATAATAACGCTCTTTAACAGAATGGCAGAAATGCTTCTTTTTCCTTTTAAAACGCCTTCAAAAGATTAAGAATAATTACTGTCATAATCCAAAGTACATAAGTCCTTACTGACTGTTACTTCTTTAAATCAAAATGTCCAAAAAGGATAAACAATTTCTGATTTGATCTGATTTAAAATGTCTCAATATTAGGGATACTGGTATCGGATATCGGCAGCGATATTGGAAATGTTGACAGCTCAGATATCGTTTCAGTTGATATCCCATTCTGGTGTCTAATTGGTCTAAAAAGAGGATTTTCTTACCAACATTGTCTCGAAACACCTTGTAATACTGAACTTGTATTTTTTTCAAAGCTGTTCTGTAATTACTTTATATGAGAAATAAGTTACAAACACATTAGGATAATTGTTTCCCATTCACCTTTTGTGTTTAAAGGAAATTCATTTTTTCAGTCTCTGCCCCGGTATCGGTTGATATCGAGTAAAGCCGCAGTATCAGCGTCGGTATCGGAACATAAAAAACTGGATCGGTGCATCCCTACTCAATGTGCAATAGAAATAATCATTTGACTAAATGAAAAAGTAATCGCTGACTCATCAGCTACTAAAATACTCGTTAGTTGCAGTTGTAGAGTTGTTCTGATGAAGTCCTTACACTGTGTACTGCAGACAATAGAGATGTTTCCAGTGGCTCTGCGTTGTCCTGGACCGGCCCCTGTGAGTGGATGCACATGTGGGGCCCCCCTCCACCCCCCATACCCCCTCTGTGTTTACCATAAGGGCTGCTGTGATGTTTCAGACCAGTGTTTATGGCCCTCGGGCTCATGCTGGAACTCACTGCAGTTTTCACAACACAACCACCGCCTGTAAATGTCAAATCATGGCATGTTCTGTCCGTACATTATGGGTGGGACCATTCTCACGATTCCATTTTAATTCAAAACAGAACTTAAATATAATAAAACTATTGGCTTACTGCTTTAATGTAGTCCATGTGATAAGTCAGGAGTCTATTGTATTTGCTTTAATGAGGCTACAGCTCTGAATTTATAATCATTGAAAAAAATACTGTCTCATAAGACTGAAAGTGGTGTATGATATGCAACCTAAAGGTGCACTGTGTAACTTTTTGCTTAGGGGTCTGTCACCTGCTTGTTTCTATGGATATGTCATTTCTCTGCCTGGAATGTTCCACAGTATGACATTAAACAGCTCTATTTTACATGTATTCAATTACAGCTCAAAAATACCTAGAAAAACAGGCATTCTGACTGTGAGAGGGGTTGCCTCTCCACAGATCTGATCTGCAGCTTGGTCTGGTTTGGTCTCCATGATGATAGAAAGCTTTAATACCATACTGTTACTGCTAAGTGAAGATAAAAAGTGAGTTCATATAATAACAAAAAGATATTACAATACTATTAAAATGTCAATGGTCATATTTACAGAACACTTTTCTAATGCCAATGGGTACTCAAAGCATTTTACATTCATACCGTACCACCAGGGGGCAAGGCGAGTTGCATGTCTTGCCCAGAGACACAGCAACAGTATTCATCTGTGGGAGCTGGGATCAAACCATCAACTTTTGGATCAGAAAGAGATCAAATAAGGATCACTCTACTAAGCTGCTGCTATCATACAATCAAACAGTCTTGCCCAGTGATAGCAGAAATGTTTGAATAATCTGCATTTTTCATCTGTCTACATGTCTAAAGCTCAAAACACTCCACCTTGTGATGTCATGAAGTGGTAGTTTTCAAGTTAACAGCTAACCTTTACCTTTAGTTAAGTAGAGGTTGGCAATTCCAGCTGAAATTACCCAAATGATCCTAGTGAAGGTGTATGGAGCTTAAAAACACAGTGGAGCACTTCCTGTATTACCACATGCCAAGTTGAATGTTTTCTGTTTCAAAAGAAGAACTCAGCCTAAATATGTGAGGTATGTGTGTTAAATATGTGTGAATCAAACAAAACACAACTCCAGGTATGTTTGTGATGAGGAAACATTATAGCATAGATCAGAAAATAACACAATATGGGCTCTTTAAAGAGGGATACACAAATAAAGTAACAAATGTGCAATTAAGGTTTTTTTTTTGGAATTAACAAGTTGATAATTTTGGTCATTTGGAGTTAGATATTGTTCTTTTAGCAGTTATTTCATTATTGCAGTTATGAGTTCTTCTAGCTCCTCTGTAAACTCTTTTGAATGGACCCGCTCCATTATTCCCTCACCACCACCAGGCCCTGCTTCTGCTGACTCCGCTCTCTCAGGCCGGGGAAGTTTTTCTTTTTAAACCCAAACACTGAAATCATCGCACACAAAACAGATCCAGCACTGCAGGAATGTAGGGCACCCTCGGAACTGGCAGCGGCACTGGCACTGTGTGAGGTTTTTAAAGGAAACGCCAACATCTGAGCTCATTCAATATTTCTGCTGCACAGACCCACAACACCACAAACATCTGAGCACAAGACACACACAAGAACAGCAGTAGTTCAGGGGTGGATACAAGTGTGGATGTATGGACAGAAATAAGATCATTATTTAGGATTCTCCAGATAACAATAATCACATTTGATTTTTGCCACACATCACCTTTCTGGGAACAGTGGCTCAGTGGTTAGAGCCACCAACATCAAGGTAGACAGAATCCAGCTCCAACCACTGCACACTGTTGTGATGTCCTTGAGCAAAACATTTCCCTACAGTGTAGATGGTGTGGGAGTAGGACTGTGCAGTTATCAGTATTATGAGTATGGCTCTAAATGATTACTAAAATGGTGCAAACAAGTCAGTGCACATGTACATTTCCTTGAGTGGAAAAGTAGTTCACAGAATGTACCCACTTGTACTATACAGTAGTCACTTTCATCTACTCAGATTTTATGGATAATTGTGTTATGATGTTATGATTTACAGCTAATGTTTGATCAGTCTGCCCCAGGGCAGCTGTGGCAGTGTCTTACCCTCACAGAGTATGGACTGAATGTCAAGTGTTAGGAATAAATAGTATTATCATGACAATTAGTATATGGAATTTCAAAAAGAAGTAGGCTACAGTATAAAGCTGAATGCATCAGAACTTGTATCTTCCCTCAGCCCATCACATGATCATAAACTGTGTGTTTCTAATGACATTCCCTGATCTGAGCAGGATGATTCCAGTGCGCGCCCCTGAGAGCTCTTCAAAACAGGAAGTGTGTGATGAATATATGGCCTTCCCCTTTAGTCGGAGCGACCCATAAGAGCACAGGATGGAGACACGCATAACAGACCTATGTACAACAGGCCTATGTACAACAGGCCTATGTACAACAGTACAACAGACCTATACACAACTGTACAACAGACCTATACACAACTGTACAACAGACCTATACACAACTGTACAACAGCCCTATGCACAACTGTACAACAGGCCTATGTACAACTGTACAACAGCCCTATGCACAACTGTACAACAGCCCTATGCACAACTGTACAACAGACCTATACACAACTGTACAACAGACCTATGCACAACTGTACAACAGACCTATACACAACTGTACAACAGACCTATGCACAACTGTACAACAGCCCTATGCACAACTGTACAACAGACCTATACACAACTGTACAACAGACCTATGCACAACTGTACAACAGACCTATACACAACTGTACAACAGACCTATGCACAACTGTACAACAGCCCTATGCACAACTGTACAACAGACCTATACACAACTGTACAACAGGCCTATGCACAACCCTACAACCCTGAATGATTTCTTAGTATAACAGGAATTAAACTTTTAACTTAGCACATGCAAAAAAAAAAAAAAAAAGCATTATCAGCATTAAATCAAGTTTTTCATAGTTTGCGCTGAAATAATGTATTGGCCAATTCTGTATTTTGTTTCTCAAATTTGGATATATCAAAAAAGAAAGATTACATACATGCTGTAAAAGATGAAAACTGAACTTTAATACAAACTGAATCTGAAATATATATTTCAGGAAAAAACTAAGTGAGCTTCTGCTTTCTATCACACAAAATGCATTTTAATGTCAGGGTTGAAATATGGCCATACGCTTTGCACAGTGGCATTGTGGATAAATAGAAGGCTGGATGGGTGTTCTAGTTATAGACTGTGAATACGGAGAAACCACTGCAACCAGATTAGGTCAGTCTGCAAATAGCCATGCTACTTCCTGTCAAACACCAACTGCAAGCAAAACACTACTACTACTAGTAGTACTACTACTACTCCTACAAAGTACATACAATATTTGGCTTTTCAATAAGAACGTAGCAAAAAACGAAATATCGTGATGTTGTATTGTCAAAAGTCTCACAATAATATCGGAGGCCATTACAATATATCAAATTACAAGTCTCTTTGCTTAAATTAATGGTCATTTTAATCTGTTTCTTTGTGATTTTAATGTCTTTCTTATTCTGTAAAGCTCTTTAAATTACTTTGTGTATGAATTGTTGAATTGTGCTATACAAATAAACTTGCTTTGCGTTGCCATGGTGCAGCAATAGCTAAAAAACAGAGGGAACTACATAGACCATGATCCTTTGGTGTTGTCAGTGCAGACTACATGAAGAAATAAATGTTATTAAAGCTGCCCACAGCGATGATGGCCCTCCCCCTGGCGTGCACGCCCCTCCCACGCGACTGCCCGGCATGTTATTGTCCAATCCCGACAGCTGTTCAGGCATCCATCATTTTCTGCTGATCAACCGTGAAAAATGCCCCATGTCTGTAATACTTTTTTTTTTTTTTTGCTTGTAGTCATTCATAGAATTTAATCCCCAAATTTGGTACAAGTCTGATAATGTTGACATTTCATTTATATGATAGGGGGCGCTACAATGTACACTTGTCATACACTTTATAGTATATTCTATTCAGGCCGAGATCACGCATTAGTGATTCAAAATTCAGCGTGATCGGACTAAGCATGTGCGTGTAATTTTTTTAAATATTTTTTTGGGGAGTCGTCGCATCCCTGCTGGCCAACAGTGAAAAATGCCCCATGTCCATAATATATTTTTTTCCTTGTAGTCATGCATAGAATGTAATCCTTAAATATAGTACAAATCCAATAATGCTGACATTTCATGTCTATGATAGGGAGTTATAGTGTCACCCCTGTTCAGGGGGTGAAAAATGTGATTTCCTACTGAGAAAAAAAATAAGAAACCGGCGAAGAACAATAGCCCTCACCAGTCACCAGTTACTCTGTTATTGGCTCGGGCAAATAAATTGGAAACATTAGCCACATGTATTAGTAATATTTATACATACTGTACATACACAGAGCATACATATTTTCAACACAGATGAATGTAGCTGATCTTAAATGCTGTCCTAACCCTTAGCCTAACAGATGGACTCTGGTCAGGGCGCTCTGTGAAGAGTTGGCGCGAGCAAGGGCCAAACTTGCAGATCAGGTCCAAATAAGCAATTCTTTGGACCACAAGCTTAGGTCTCAGGAGAGAATAGACCAAGAAAAAGACTTGGAGTTGAAAAAACTCCATGATTCTCTCCAGAAGAAAGACAAGCAACTCCAAGACCAGATTAATGCACATAAGGAGATCCAGTACCTGCACAACTTTACAGTACAGGAAAATGTGCAGCTGAAGCAAGAGCTTGCAAACTCCAAAAAGGTCAGGAATAAGACTGATGATTTGGTGATGTAAAAACTCAAAGCTTCTCTTCAGAAGAAAGACAAAGACAGTGCTACTACCAGCACTAAACATCACCCTTTACCCTTTGCATTATGAAAAAATCAAACAAAAATTGTTTTAACATTATGTTGTTCTCTTAAATGTCTGTGGTAGTTATTCATGTTTATTGTTTCAGATGTCAAAACTTAAATTCACATGTCAGCCACAGCTGCAGTCACTTGATTTTTATTAACTGGTAAAGTGGAAAAAAAAAAAAAAAAAAAAAAAAAAAAAGAATGGTTAATTTGCATTTGTATGCTAGGGGGCGCTATGAAGTACACTTTTCATATGCTTTATAATATATTATATTCAATTCGAGCTCACACATTAGTGATTGAAATTTCAGCATGATCGGTCTAAACATGCACTTGTAGAATTTTTTAAAATATTTTTTGGGGGAGTCTTTGCACCCCTGCTGGCCAACCGTGGAAAATCCCCCATGTCCGTAATATAATTTTTTGCTTGTAGTCATGCTTTTTGCTTGTAGACATGCAATTAAGCACTTTGAAATCTTAATTCTTCATACAGTATTATAACAGTACCAAAGGCTTCTCAGGGCTTTTCCGAGGCTTTTAAAAGAAAAAAGTGGCATATTCACAATTTTGTAAGCCTCCAGAAAATATTGCAATATCGAACTGTGAGATGCATATCATGAAAATATCGTATTGCGGGATTTTGATGTTGTTACATCCCTACTTTACAACTACCATTTTAAAGACATAAATGATTACATAAGATGGAATCAGAATTAAATACTAAGAGACTAAGCTTTAGACCTCAAATGTATAGGAATAAATGTGATGAGACAAAACTGTTACGAAAAGAATCACAATCAAAAGAATCATACTGTGACTAATGACAAAACTGCTTTAAAAATACATATTATGAGATTTTATCATGTTATATTGTCTTGCATGTGAGGCTCGCATGCATAGAAAATATCTGCTACCATGTACCACCTGTCCCCTCCCCCAGTTATGTACTTCCAAAATAACATGTTGTTGCTTGCTTTAGTGAAATGAAATCTATGTAATAATGTTTCCTCATGAGTTGTGTTTTGATTCATTCACACAAGTTTAACACACAAATCCTGCATATTTAGGCTGAGTTCTTCTCTCAAACTGAAAAAAAGTGTTCTACTCTGGTAATACAGGAAGTGCCCACTGTGTTTTTAAACTCCATGCATCTTCACTAGAATCATTTGTATACTTTCCGCCCTGGAACTGCCAATCTCTACTGAACTAAAGGTAAAAAGTTGCTGTTAACTTTAAAACTATCACTATAGGACATCACAAAGTGGAACAGAGCATTATGAGCTTTGGAAACATAGACAGACTAATAATAAAAGATTACTCGAACATATGTGAATGAAACAAAACACAACTCCTGATCTGTTTTTGATGAAGTAACAGTATTATAAAAGGCTTAAAGCTCACAAGAGTCAATTTTAGGTAATACAGGACCTTTAAATTACTATCTCTAGTACCTTTTCCGTAGTATAAGTTTGACATTTTACTACAATGACAACAACAGTGTGGAAATAAGCTGCAGTCACATAAATCTCAGGACAAAAGTGCTACCAGTGAACTCTGTACCCCCATTACCACATTTTGAAAAGCAGACCCATAAACCAGTTAGCTCTGTGGCTAATGTGTCGCGCTCCACCACAGGCTTTACAATGGGAAAAATGCCAGTGAATGAGCTGCCAACACGCTAACAGTGCCAATGGTGCCAACGGTGCCAATGGTGCCAACGCCGACGATCCGGGGGAGGGTGAAAAGAGGCCAATGTGTTTTATAGAGTGGGACAAAACTACGCCCAAAACCAAATCTTAACTTTTAAACACAATACTGTATACAGACATTAGAAAGGATGGCAATAGAAGACTTATTGTCAAAGGTGCACTGTGTAACTTTTTGGTAGGGGGTCCGTCACCTGCTTGTTTCTATGGAGATGTCATTGTTCTGCCTGGAATGTTCCACAATATGACATTAAACAGCTCTACTTTACATTTATTCAATTACAGGTGGTTTTATAGCTCAAACATACCTAGAAAAACATTAATTCTGACTGTGAGCGGGGTTGCCTCTCCACAGATCTGACCTGTAACTTGGTCTGGTTTGGTCTCCATGAAGACAAAAAGGTTTAATACCATACTGTGAAACATTCCAGTATTTTTTGTTTAACACACAAACCCTTAGGCTGTGTTCTCTCAAACAGAAAACACTCTGTTCCACCTTGTGATGTCATGTGGTAATACAGGAAGTGCTGCACTGTGTTTTCAAACTCCACACACCTTCACTAGAATCATTTGGATCATTTCAGCCCTTGAATTGCCGATCACTACTGAACTAACTTGAACTTTTCACATAATTTGCATCTTGTTTACTCAATGTTCCAATTTTGCACGTCTTCAAAACAATTTTTTTAAATAACAATGTACCTCCTACTTATAAACGTACTGTTATAATAGATTAAAAATATGGTAGTCATTATGTCAGGTCACGTATTATTGCATATAGACCGCACATTTGACGTTTTAAATTCAATAATAAGAGCTTGTTAAATGCAAAAATTGGCGGTGAACCCAAGAATTTACAATGTGGCCCGAGGTTGTAAAGTTACTTAGCTCTGAGTGGGGTAGACCCAAGAGTAAAGCCACAAAACTGGGTAGAAATTAATCTTTTTGACATTTGCTAACAGATATCGACCGATATGGGTTTTTTCCATGGCCGATATCGATACAGATTGTTTGGAATCCTGAGAAACCTATGGCTGATAAGCTCTGCCGATATTTTTGAGCCAGTTTTTGATTATTTTGTCCAAATTCTGTAATTTAAATTTACTACAAACTCACCCACAGCCCTTTTTACCACAAACCTTTATGAGGGTGGTGCAGTCATGTTTCAGCAGTTACCTCTTCACACTAAAGTGGTAAAACAAAGCTTTGTGTGTATTTTTTAGCGAGCGGCTCAAAACAAAATATCAACCTGTGCTGGAGATTTAAAGCTGCACTGCGCAACTTTTCTGGTCAAGGTTATACTACTGCATGTTATTACTTTGCGTGAGTTAATGTTGCCAGGAATGTTCCACACTATGGCATTAAACTTATTTATCAAATATTTATTCAATTTCATATGTTTTTGTTGATCAAAAATACACTGAAAAAAACAACTTAGATTCATACTTGGTGTGCATGCCTCTCCACAGATCTGACCCATAACTTGGCCTACTGGCATTCTTGTCTCCATGGGGATAGAAAGGTCGAATGCCAGACTGCTCACGCAGACAAAGCAATAACATATTTACCATGGAGACAAGCAGAAAGTTACACAATGCACCTTTAAGGCTGATGGCCGATATGCTAAAATTATGCAATTAATATTTACTAATATGGTCACATTTTTATAGCACTTTTCCACCTTCAAGGCAAACAAAGAGCATAGAATATAGTCTGATCACGGTTCTTAAAAATAAGATATATACTGTAACCAATATTATGAAACCATACTGGAAATAAAAGTTTGACAAAAAAAAGTAAGTAAAAATAAAGTCAAAATTATTGGTGAGTTTACTAGAAATACACATCAGGGATTATTCTTTTTGCTATAAGTTTCAGTATGAAAAATTAGGACAATTTTCAATAGCGATTAACAAGTTAAAACAAAATATTACATCTTTTGAATGGGAAAAACTAAACATCTTGCACATAACAGGAAGCTGAAAGTAAAATGAGAACAATGGTCATATATGTTCAGTATCAAAGTATTACGACATAAAAAATGCTCTCATAGAACAACATGGAACAATAGACCACTGTACACAGCTAAGAAAGACCACACAGCAACTATGACTACAGTTACTTTTACAATACTAATAATACTGCATGCAAAGTTTATCACTTCCTCTACACATTTAGCGTGAGTTGTGAAATCACACAAACATAACGCACACATGCAGGCTACACCACAACAGCTTCTGGTCCGTAGTGCCTCTGAAGTGTGAAGGGTGACGTCTCTGCTACTTTAGGTGCAAACTGTTACAAAAGCCTCAGACACAGTAGAAAGAGGAATAACAAAAATAATGTGTTTGTGTTGAATTATAATGAATCATGAATCACAAACAATAGTACTAATTTGTCTATGCTTGGTTGCACACATTCAAGGCTCTGTGACGTCAATTTGCTGAATGTCTCTCCCTACTCTTCACATCTAATCTATCCTGTTTACTGTCCTGTCTGATCAAGCCAGCAGGGCAAAAATTACACAGCTATTATTTGTAATGTAAGCCTGTTATTGCTAAGGGAAACCACTGAACCCAAAAGAACAGTTAAGGCATCATTAACTGAAGATCTAGTAGAACTTTCTGTTGGAAGATCTGCCACCTGTGCGGAGCTTTGCCCGAAATGTTCTGAAGTACGGCATTAAATTTATCGTCTGTCTTGCATTTATTAAATTACAGGGGGTAGCAAAATCGACTTTTTGGCGCTTTCTCCCATGTTATAATGTTGTTACCTCATCAAAAACATGCCTGAAGAGGTTTTAGATGTCACCCATGTATGTCTGAGTCATTTAGCGATCTCTCCCAGGCCTTATCTGAACCCTCCTTATGGTTAGATGTACAATCTTATCCAAAGTTCCGCCCACAAGCCTACGCCAACCATGCTCCCACACGACAATTCTCCATAAGTGTACAAAAACAGCAGAGCACAACTGGATTGTTACTGTTTAATACGTATGTGTGTCTTTATTGTGCTCACTGGGGTTATTTTAGTGGTCTTGCACTTTACATCAAAACATTTATATGCTCTGAATGTAATTTCATTGACAATAAAATCTTGAATCTTGAACGTCACAAATCTGATATGATGTTAATTTCATTGTAATGCAAAGAGGGTGTGACTTAGTGCAGGGGGTAACTGAGACGTTTTTGGCGTATTTACCCTTAAACTTGAACCATTTGTGAAGGAAACAAAACACAACTCCAGGTATGTTTTTGATGAGGAAACAACATTATAACATGGATCAGAAAATAGCATAATATAGGCCCTTTAAATGGCATAATTTGAGAAAAATAATCAAAATTAAGGCCACATATTGGCTCAAAAAGCTTATCGGCCATCGGCGTCTCTGGATTCTAAACACTCAGTATCATATCGGCCATGAAAAAACCCATATCAGTCGATCTCTAATAACAATCCTATGGTATACAAGTACAACATGTTCCGCTGTATCACTTCAGGATGGCAAATGTCCCGGCTGGAGCTTTCCCAGAATAAATCCGGACCGCTATGAAGCCTGGGAAGTCCGAAACAGGAAGTACCAAACAAGAAGAGGAAGAGGAAGCGCGTTCTCCATAAACGAGGCCGAGCGCTGACAGCTGGAATGTCGAGGGCACCGCTCCAGTGTGGAAACGTTTCAGATCAGGATCAATCTCCAGTGTCATTAATTACAGGGGGATTTCAAACTTTTCCGTAAGGATAAAGAATAATGAATTTACAAGAAAAAACAATGTATGGAACTTTGGATAATGGAGTAGTTTATGTCTTATCCAAACCTCATGTCACATCACCTAACATCAGTCCGGTTCACTACATCAAAATCTCGTGTTTCCATGTGTTTTTCCACATTCAAAGCCATGGAAGTATAAGATCTGGAAGATGAATCAAAGGTGGAGTTGTATTGGGTTTGAATGGTGTTCTCCTTTCAAACATGAGCATGATATTTGACTGCTTGATCTTGATTTTCGATTCAAATTTATTTAGTCTTTTCATAAACGAAATAAAAACACCTCTTAGTATTGATTTTATGAACAATACAGACTTTTAATCAGAGTAATTTTCCTATTTTTTTCCCTCCAGCTTTGAACTCTGGACATATCTAGGGATGCACTGATACTGGTATCGGATATCGGTGCCGATCCAGGAAAATCTGAATTGGATATCGGTCCCATGTTATCGATTCAGCCAGTTGGCCTGGTTGGGCCTTTAAATGGATGTAATAATATTTACAGGCTGATGTAGACCTAGAACGTCTCATAATGTTTGAACTTTTATTCATACAAAGCTGTTCAGTAGTTACTTTCAGGATAAATAACAGTTACATAACACAACAGGTAGATACTTAAAGGTGCACAGTGTAATTTCTTGGTTGGGGGGTCCGTCACCTGCTTGTTTCTATGGATATATCATTGCTGTGTCTGGAATGTTCCACAGTATGACATTAAACAACTCTTCCTCACATTTATTCAATTACAGGTGGTTGTACTGCTAAAAAATACCTAGAAAAACAGGGTCGCCTCTCCACAGATCTGACCTGCAACTTGGCCTGGTTAGATCTCCATGAAGATAGAAAAATTTAACGTCATACTGTGAGACATTCCAGTCAAAGCAATAACATCTCCATGGAGAAAAGCATTTGACGGACCCTCCACTAGAAAAGTCACACAATGCACCTTTAAAACTTAAGTAGTGACATTGGTATGGGAGCTGAAAAAGCTGGATCAGAACATCTCTAGACCTTAATCACAAACTTTGGAGTATTTGCCCAGCCCTCATGTGACGTCAAAAACATGTACCGTGCAAACTTTTAGGGTTTTTTATGTTTTTGTTTGAAATGATCAAAGGGAAAAATATGACCTTTGTGAAAGCTGTCGATACCCAAAAAATCCGTGACGCTCTATGGGAGAATTCTTTCTGGGCCCAGATGATGTAGCACTCATGGAGCGGCCACTAATCACTGTCTTCAGAACAGAGGGGGGTGTGCCTTATCTTTTCCATACCGTAGATACATGATTTATACACTGTACTTTTTTTGTTTTTGCTTTTTTCATCTGACATTGTGCAGTGTGCTTGGCGACCCACCCAGTCCAGGACCCCGTGCATGCAGAGAGAGCAGATAAACTCACTGGAGGCACTGCACAGTCTCACCAAAATCTGGCATCAAACAGACTATGGGAGAAGTCATAAGAAAAGTGCACTTTGATCTCACGCAGGACCTTAAGCCTTTTAAGATGGGCTCCACATGCCTGGGCCGTATCTCCCCACAGCTTTAGAAATATGCATTTAAATGAAGATTCTTGAACATGAAGACTGACCTCTCATTCATCAAACCAGGAGGCAAATCCCACAATAGCACAAGCACCTTCAATATTTGAGTCTATTTTGGCTCCCGCTTAATCCTGTATTCTCTTAATAGATTTGTTAACAGGATAGCAGGTTAATCCTTTTCATGCATTACACCACACTGCACTTTTGACACCTTCAGCTGACACCGGTGTATGTGCAAAAATACTGGCTGAAGAAATAGATGTCTCCAGGTCCAAAAATAGAAATGATATAAAAAGGGAATCACGGAAAATGACAGACCTAAGGCAATGTAATGTATATGATGGGAAAAAGAACTGGAAATGTCTGATGATGGGTAGAGATATAACAATAACCGAAATATCGTCTCTCAATAATATCGTGGGCCATCACAATATATCAAATTACAAGTCTTTTCACTTAAATGAATAGCTATAGTGCAGCAATAAAGCTAAAAAACAGAGAGAACTACATAGACCATGATCCTTTGCCCCGTTTCAGTGCCGATTATATGAATAAATAACTGTTATAAGCGCTTTTAAATCTTAATTCTTTGGATTATGACAGAACCAAAGTCTTGTCGTGCATTTTAAAAGGAAAAAGTAGCATATTCACAATTTGATTAGCCTCCACAAAATATCGCACTAAATATTCTACCATGAGATACATATAGTGGAAGTATCGTATCAAGGGATTTGGATATCATTACATGCCTAGTGATGGGTAAATACTTTGACCAAGCCACAAATCTCTGGCAGAAAAATCCTTTATTCTAGAAGTATCTTAATTCTGAATCCTTACCTCAAAATGGCACAATAATTTACCCTTTTTTTTTTTACCTAAACATCATTTATGACTGAAACTATGCCCTATTCTCTTCTCTCACATCTTCACTACGGTGCCCTACTACGTCCACATTTGATCAAGCCTCAGATTCAGTCATTTGTCATCATCACTAATCAGCTTGGATCTTAATAATGATGTGCTCAACAGTAGCGGCTGGTTCCAGGCAGACGGGCAGTCCACTTGGCCATTTACGGTCTAACGTAATTGTCTTTTTAATGAGGTTTAGCTAAAAGCAAAAGTTTCCTCTGGTGAAGTTTTCTCCTCATTTGTAAAGTTCTGAATGTGGTGTCAGTGACATCCACCTGCAGCTCCCTGTCACTTCCTGATCTGTCAGGATTGAGTGATTTTAGCAAGTCCACTGTCCCTCTGGAGCTACCGTTGCACACAGAGCCGACTGAATCATTACTGAAGTGAATAAATTGTAACTGAGAAGTCTACAGCCAGTCCTCTGTCATCACGTGTATCAATTATGTGGTTTGGAGCAGACTTTGGAGGAATAAAATGTACTTTTTTGTGTGCAAATAATAAAAACTAAATTTACATGTTTGCTTTTTTTTATCTCCAAGAAATAAATATTGAAAGCCACAAGATCTCGCAAGACAAAATTGCGAGATCTTGTGGCAATTTTGTGCATAAATGTGCATAAATACTAAAAATGACCTCGTGAGATTTTTCCCTCTTTTTTTTACATTTGGTTTGAAAAACTAGAGTACTGCAGAGTTACATTTGTTGAGAATGTGTAGTCCCAAAAAGCAGAGCTACAATGACAGCAGAAATATTAAATAAAGTAAATCAAAAATGGTGAGTCTAAAGTTGGGAACTGTAATGCACAATGTATTTGTCGAAATCTCGTCTTGTCTCTTTCTTGTAGATCCAATCTCGTGTCTCGTCTTGTGGAAATTGCATCTCGTCCCACCCCTATTTATTTGTGTATAGTTTCTTTTAATAGTAATTGTTTTTTTGTTTGTTTTTTTTATTCTATCTACGTAACTGCGTGGTAAAATGAATGACCCATAATGACACTTTTCTATACATCTCTTCATCTATCCACCAATATGAATATTTTACTGCCTTCATTACAAGCTCTCTGCCTTCTCCTACATCCGCCTGTCCACTCGGCTCTACAGCACCCTCAAGCCCGTCTCTGTCACCATTAGTCACTGAGCAGATTTCTAGCACTAATTTATCCACAGGAGCGAACGAAAGACACATGGTCCCACTGTGGTGCATGTGCCTGTGAGAGCGGGTGCCCGGACACCTGCTGCACCCTAGGGCGACATGCTGTCCGCTTCAGCTGAAAAACTCCAAGACAAGTCCGGACATACAGTATTGAGGTTCGAATATGCTCCTTTAACAATGTCACATGAGCTCATTGTTTACAAGGTTAAAAATAGAAACTGAAACGAGGCTTGGGTGGAGGAATGATTCAACTGAAATGCGCAAATCAAATGCACAATGGATGTATGTAACGGCGTCCCAGTTGCAAGGCTAAACAGCATTTTATCTGCGTGCGAGTTGAATTCCAATGCACGCAATGGCATTTACTAAAGGTCAAATGCAAGATCATACAAAAGATTGCAGGCTGCAGTGGTCAAAAGATGATTCTGCATGAGATATGTCAAGATCAGGCTCAGGGTTTAATGCTACAGTTGAAAGGCTTGTAATGCAAAATTGTGCAATTAAAATGCATGTGTCATACAATTGTAGTAGCATAGTTTTGTTGAATAAGAATGGTATCAACAAAATGATAATGTGTCTAGCCTGGCAAACCAAGACTGATATCTCTGTATTTTTATACAGATTGATATCAGTCTGGTCCCCACACCCTCTGATTGTGCAAGTCAATTTCAGTGACGCAGGTGAAATTAAGGAGCTCAATGGTCACCTACAATGTTTTTCAGCCTTCTACGGATATTTCTTTTATACCTTCATTTTTTCCCGATACTGATGAACCATGCGTGTCTCTGATTGGCTAATCCACCTGTCAATCACACCCATCTGAAAACAGGGAGATTCACCGGTGACCAGACTCACTCAACAAAGAAATATGAGTAGATTACTTCCAATAAATGTCCGTGAAATACAGCTTGAATGGATACTACGGTATGTTTTATTATTAAAGAAATCAATACTGAAATACTACTCGATATTAAAGTATAGGTACGGGGAAAAGTACTCAAAATAGTCACAGGACGAAATCAGCTCTTTTCTGCTCTGATTTAGTTTGTCTCATTTTTGTGTCCATCCTTTGAAAATATCAGATTATGTGTATTATTTTATTTAATGTTTATCCTTCCAAATACATTAATTCAATCTTAAATCTTATGTAATTAATCTTGCAGTAGTAGTTTTCCCAAATACCTTTTTACTCTTACTTGAGTACTACTACTACTTCAGTAATATTATTTTAAAGTAATTTTTTTTGTTTGTTTTTTTTTTTTTTACTTCAGTACTACTATTACTACTACTTGAGTAGTATTATTTTGAAGTAATGTCATTCTTACTTGAGTAATTTCTTGGACCACTACTGCTACTTGAGTAATATTACTTTGTAATAATGTTTTTGTTACTTGAGTAATTTTTTGGACCACTACTACTACTACTACTTGACTAAAATTATTTTGATGTTTTTTTTTGGGGTTTTTTTACTTCAATAATTTCTTGGACCACTACTACTACTTGAGTAAGATTATTTTGAAGTAATGTCATTCTTATTTGAGTAATTTCTTGGATCACTACTACTACTTAAGAAATATTATTTTGAAGTAGTTATTCTTACTTGAGTACGTTTTAAATAAAAAAAGGAGCTACTAGTTCCATAAATCTCTATTTTTTATTGCAGTCCACAGCGTGACACTAAAATCCGCCCTCGAGGCTCCATCATTCACTTTACTACAATCCGCCTCTGGTACCATCACTTCAAGTTCACTCAGCCCGCGCACTCTTTTGTTGGCGCCTCCATTACAACCCCCCTCCTTTCTGTCCTCTTTACCCGATTTCTGTGCCTGTCTCTGGGTCAGCGAGGATGGAGTGGGCCCCGGGGACGAGCGCAGCGCTGGACGGTTTGTCATAAAGCTATTTGAGGTGGCAGTGCTGCAGTGAGTGGGAGAAGCCGCAGGAGCAGATGAAAGCAGGAGATAGAACGCAGCGAATACTTAAAAAGACGCTAATGTGATCTATTATAGACAACTCTGAATACACGGTTCACACTTCTGTCAATGCAATTCAGTGAAACTCATATAAAAGAGCTCTAAAGGTCTATATAGTGAGGACATAGCATATTAAAGCTGCACTATGGAACTTTGCAGGCACAGAAATGTTATGTTTTGTATTGCATTCAAGTTATCTTTGCATAAGCATTCAATAACAAGCAAAGATAATAGATAAACTGATCAAAAATACATGCATTCTATCAGACCCTTTGCCAGATTTGCAATTTGGCCTTCAAGTTTAATGCCATACTGTGGAACATTCCAGGTCAAAACATTTAACATCTCACTGGAGACAAGACAAATTACAGCTGGGCAAAAAATCGAGTAAAATTGATTCATTGAATTTGAAGTTCAAATCAATTTGTTTGGAAGAAAATTTATTTTTATTTTCTATATTTTCTTACCTTGGAAATTACATTGAAAACGCAAGAGAGGCTTAAATACGATCACAGAATACATTTTTTTCAGTTTTGACATTTTTTTCTGTAGTTTGCAGAAATGTTTGAGTGGAGAAGGAAGGGAAGAGAGGTCAAAAATAGATTGGATCTTTATAATGTCTACAAGAGATGACTAAAGCTAAGATACGTCACTACGATGCGTTAGAATCATAACTCTACCAAAAGCTTCAATTTCTAGTTTCAGTATTTCAGTATTACATCAAATGATCAGTTTCAACTTGTTTTCTGTGACCAAATGTGCATTCCTATCCAAAAATGAAACAAGAAACTACACTGTAACAGACTCAGGATAAAAAAAAAAAGAAATCAGAATCAGTTGTAAGGCCTGTATTGTGCTGGCAGCGCTTTTTATGGAAATCAAGGGAAAATTTTGTTAGAGATGAGCCGGTCAACCATGGCTGTCTGTGCAGTGACCTGAGACAGTACACAAACAGAAAGCACATTCACACTCCATTTACCTCTTTCATGTGTTATTTGTTTATGCTTTACAATACTGGGATTAATACAAAGTCAAATTAGTCTTATTAGAAGGCCCCAGTGTGATGGTCCACTGACAGCGGGTGGGACCAGGTTTGGCAATACAGACACAATGAAATTTACAGCTTTGTGGTTATGTTTAGACAAGAAAAATACTTCTAATAGTATTTTTAGTACTTTTTTTTTGGTTATAAAAAACAATATTTGCCGATACCAATATTTAGTTTTCTAAATCTACAGCAAAGTCCACATATGTATCTTAAAGGGCTCATATTATGCCATTTTCTGATCTCTTATAATGTTGTTTCCTCATCACAAACATACCTGCAGTTGTGTGTTTTTTTTATTTGCACATGTTTTATACACACACTATACATATTTAGGCGTTCTTGAAACTGAAAACACTCTGTTCCATCGAGTGATGTCATGTGGTATTACAGGAAGTGCTCCACTGTTTTTAAACTCCTAATAATAAAGGCTTACTCAAATATGTGCGAATGAAACAAAACACAACTCCAGGTATGTTTTTGATGGTTCTAAAATGTCAATTTGCATAATATAGGATCTTTAAGTTGCAAATTCACTTTTCACTTTTGCAAAAACTTTAACAGTCTGGGAAAATTGAAAGAATAGGTACTTAAATTGGGACCTACTATAATTTGACTGCAGTGTTACCATAGAAACAACCGTTCAAGTTTAACATTATATTTAGATGAATGATAGGGATGGTCAAAAATGGTGACAGCTTTAATTTGCTCCAATTTGTACAAAACAGAACATGCAAACTGCTCGCTATATGGGTACGCCATGTATGCTTAAACAAAACAATATATTTAGACAACAAGGACTTCTCCCACACACAACATACTGTATGACATCAATATATTTTAAATATATACAATATATTTTTATGAGCCACAAAAAATTTAAAGAGCCCATATTATGCTTTTTTTTTAAATCTATGTTATCATGTTGTTTCCTCATCACAAACATTTTCTTTCATTCACACACGTTTAACGCACAAACTCTACACATTTAGTACTTCTCTCAAACAGAAAATACTCTATTCAACCTTGTGATGTCATGTGGTAAAACAGGAAGTGCTTCACTGTGTTTTAAACTCCACACACCTTCACTAGAATCATTTGGACAGTTTCAGCCCTGGAACTGCCAATCTCTACTGAACTAAAAGTAAAAAGGAGCTGTTAACTTGAAAACTACTACTATATGACATCACAAGGTGGGACAGAGCATTTTGAGCTTTGGAGATTAACAGACTATCAACAAAGTGTTACTCAAACCTGCATGAATGAAACAAAATACAATGTTTTTGAGGAGGTAACAACATTCTAACATGCCTTAAAGAGTCAATTTTGTGTAATATAAGACCTTCAATGAAACGCAGTATTAACTTGAACTGAAATGATATTGGTTGGAGTGGAAAAGGGCATCTGAACCTATAAAATGGCCATCAAAGCACTAACCTTGCGATTGTGTCATAAATTCTCGAGGTCTACATCAAGTCAAGAGCAGCCTCAAGCAAGACTGAATTGGTCCTTGGTATTGATGTCTTCAGAGCTGCTTGAGCGATGAAATGCTCGATGAAGGCCTAGTATATATTTTCAAACCACTGTGGAATTTTTACAGCGTCTTAAAGCGGACCTATTCTGCAAAATCGACTTTTCAGAGCTTAAAAGCGTGTTATAGCTATTTCTCTTCTCATTTACCCCCTTGAAGTTGTATTTGGGGTGATTCGTGTATGTTGAGTAGGGATGTCCCCATTCAGTTTTTTCGGCTCCCGATCTGATACCGATTTGAAAAATATTTGTAATTGCCAATACCGATCTTATTTTTCTCATTTTTAATCATTTTATTTACATAATTTAGCCTGTGCCTTTATAAACAGTAAAGTATTCCATGGTGAATTTAGACCCAGTTAAATAAAAAGGATAATTGTGTAACTTTTCTGGTGGAGGGTCCGTCACCTGCTTGTTTTTATGGATTTGTCATTACTCTGCCTGGAATGTTCCACAGTGTGACATTAAACAGCTCTACTTTACATTTATTCAATTGCAGGTGGTTTTATTGCTCAAAAATACCTAGAAAAACAGGCATTCTGACTGTGAGCGGGGTCGCCTCTCCACAGATCTGAACTGTAACTTTGTCTGGTTTGGTCTCCATGATGATAGAAAAGTTTAATGCCATACTGTGAAACATTCCAGACAACGCAATAACATTTCCGTGGAGAAAAGCATTTGACGGAAGCTCCACCAGAAAAGTTACACAATATCTTAAAATTTGTATATACAGTAAAGTCTTAAAGTCGTCCATAGTACAGTCGCTTCAGAACATTGTGACAGAAGCATTAGGTGATGTTTTATCTATCTATTTTTTTTTTTTTTTTCATTATTCATGTTTGAGGCCTTTTTTAGCACATTAGCACATTAGGCTCTGCTCTGCCGCCTAGTTGTGATTATAAATGAAGCTCTTTTTTATGCAGTTTTTCTACACAAATCAAAATATAGGCACTGTGTCCAACATGGGAATATAAGACCCGCCCTCAAAACTCAAGTCTTCTGAAGCAGCGCCCTTTTTCTTGTTGAGATTACTCCTGTCTTGACCCCATGACCCAGGAGCCGTTCAATAGTGAGAATTACGAGTGTGCACACTGCTCATAAATCAGCAACATCAATTTACCGCCAGAAAGCATAGGATTTCCATATTATTCCAAATATAATAGACTGTTATTTAATGTAAAATGTGTAAAAGGACAAGAAAAGCTTATTATTATTGTGGACCACAAACATTCAACGTCTGATCTTTGATTCAAACTAAATTTCAGTGAAGACAGAGACCAGAAAGAGGCAGCAGTGCAGACGCTCCAAAGTTCCATTCACTTCAGAAGGCATCAAGTGTGAAAAAAAATAACTAAATGATTCAATGGCTGGCACAATGACACAATATATTACAGGTAGAAGGATTCAATGACTACAACTACTGGCCTCGACCACAACCATGAGACTTTAAGGCAAGGTTTATTTTGGTTCTTCTCGAATACCATTAACCCAGCAACAAAAGTCAATAATTTTTATCACCAATTTTCAAACATAAAAACTCTTCCAGCACTCATATCAGTTAATCAATCAGCTCACAGTCCTCAAACGTGCTAAGATAACGGCTAAAGTCCAGAGTCTAGTAGCAGTGTTAACCAGGATTACATATTCTTAGCGGGGGGTTATTTTGGGCGCGAGGCGGGAGGAGCAGATCTGGAGCTAAACGCAGACAGGCTCGGACCCACTCGCCTCGTCATGCCAGTGGTCTGTGGTTTGTTTGGGTTGGCTATCGGGGTGCCCTCCTTCCCCTCAGCCAACCCCAGGCACAGAAAGAAGAAAGACCTGTGCTATCCGCTACCCAGAGGTGGAAGAAATACTCTGTTTTGTTACTTAAGTGAAAGTACAAGAATCCTCAAGTGAAAGTACCACATGAAAAAATCTACTTAATGGTGCACTGCGTAACATTTCTATTTGAAGGTCCACCACCTGCCCGTCTCCATGGAAATGTTATTGCTTTGTCTAGAATGTTCCACAGTATAGATTACACCTATCAGACAAGTCAGATCTGTGGAGAGTCGCCCCTATTCTCAGAAGGAATTATTGTATTTTTGAGCAATAGAAACACCCGTAATGAATAAATGCTAAATGGATATGTTTAAAGTCATACCATGGAACATTCCAGGCAACGCAAAAACATCTCCATGGAGACAAGCGGGTAGAGAAACCTCCACCAGAAAAGTTGTGCAGTGCACCTTTAAGTAAAAGTACAGATATGTAATATAAGTAAAAACCACATGAAAAACCGACATACGCAAGTATTTCTAAGTAAGTAAGTACTTTTTATGTATATTTTTGTTTGCTCAAAGTACAAATGTGTTAAAAATAAACCCTCAGCCTTTTAATCAGGTCTCAAACTATAATAAAAATACTTTTCAACAATGTAGTGGAGTAGAAAGCACACATATCTGCTCTCTGTTAAAGTAAAAAGTATCTACTGAAGTAAATAAAGTACAGATACCGAGAAATTATACTTAAGTCCAGTTCTTTACTACTTTTACTTCATTATGATCCTGCTGCTATCCTGCTCGATCTAGCTGAGAAAGACGGCAACCCTCGTGTATGTTTGAAAATGAAAGGTGCCGTGTGACTGGAGCAGGGCCTGATCGTAATGGGTTGTAATTGGAGGGTTGCCAGGTTTGGATCTTTTCACCCAGCTGGGAAATCTACAGCAGGAGCACACTTGTGTCTGCCAACAAACACTTCAGGAGAGACCCTTGAGTGGAGAGAGTGGAAAAGTGATGTTAGGGCTAAATATATGGTACTTAGAGAGATGGATTGTAGCTGATCTGACTGGTGAAGCCGCTTTTGTCTTATCATTTTATTATTTATAATTGTGGCACATGGACTGATACCTTTTCTTTTGTGTATATTTTCAAACTGCTGTGGAATTTGTATTAAAGCAGACCCATTCTGCTGCCATTCAAATCAACTTTTCAGAGCTTATACCGTTATAGCTGTTTCCCCTTCTCATTTCCCTTCTCGAAGTTTTATTTGAGAGATTTGTGCAATGTTTGAGCAATCTTTAATCACTTATTTTCACCATATTGCTGACCACCTCCTGTTTTCCAGTACACACCCACTGCTCTGTACTTACTTTGTTCTCCAATTTTATTTTCTTAATCAGTGATATGTGTAGGATTAGGCAGTGTCGTGTAGTATTATTATTAAATTGCAGTTTACCTTTTGCAACCACAGATTTTTTTTTTTTTTTTTTTTTTTTTTTTTAAATCGGGTAATAGGTGCTCAAACAAACAGTTAGTTTATCAGTCACATAAAACATGACTTCAGTCTTATCTCAAAAGTTGAGCAACACTAACTTTCTGGAGGAATAGCACATGTTACTCTGTGGGGCTTTATGCAATATACACTTAAAAACATGATCTCTACAGATAACAGATAAGTCCCATGATGCAGTTCAAATTAACAATAAAATTATTTGGGTAAGATCAAAACGCCTACACAGCAATTAACGCATTCATGTGAAATATGGCTGATCCTTCTTAACACAACGGTCTGTTTATTTGGGTGTGGAGTCTGTACTTAGGAAATCCTCTTACAACATTGTCTGACAGATTAAAGAAACACTATGTAACTCTACCATCACTTACTGTAAAGAGCTCTACCATAATCTTATTCGTCTACTCAAAAGGAGACACTGTTCAGGTTAGACACCAGAGACACAGGCGTGTTTGAACCTGCAAAGATTATCTCACTGTATTTTTATTAATAAATGTGAAATGATCATTCATGAAAGTGTGGATATGTTATAAATCATCTTGAAAATAATAAACATACTTTTATGTTGTTGCACTGGAAAATAACTGTACAACTTTAGACAAGAATCTACTCGAGCTGTTTACAGTCCTGATAGCAACACTTTTGAGCATCTGTCTGCTCCATACCAGCTAATACTGAAGCAGAGGCCTGGGATCCAGAGCACACTTCTCCAACACCTTATGGAGATGTGAGTCTGGTCACCAGTGAATGTCTGAGATCAGGTCAGGCATTACTGACAAGTGGATTAACCAATCAGGGACACGTTTGATCCGCCTGTGTCAAAACAAACACTGCATACTTCTGCAGTATCAACAGACGAAGGACGAAGATGAGCTCAAAGGAATGTCATTTTGTTCAAAATAATGGATTACCAATGAACTCCTTCCTTTGACATGAGCCAGTGAAATAAACACATCTGATTGCACAGTTGTGTTTGAAGTGTGGCTCCAGGCTCAGTGAAGGGAGTGTGGTGCAGACTGATCCCTCTGTACAAAACACAAACACAGATCATTCTGGACCTGCTGGACAACAAGCTAATCCAAATATGTAATTTTCACATCAGTGACAGGTGTCATCTATTCACTTTATTGTAAACACTGACACAGTTTTTCATATTCATTAATGAGTAAATAGGCTTTAGTAAGAAGTCCAGCCAAGAGGATATACTGTATGACTTGTATGTGTGTTCTATGTGCATGTCCCTCTCTTCACAGACCAGGCCTCAGCTCAGATCTCTGTCTTCAATTATTCACTTCATCCTTTTTACTAATTCATCCATCCTTCATTGTGCATTTCTAGTTTGAGTTATTCTTACATAAAAGGGTTAAATAAAAATAAACACAAATGCATATCCAATGAAATATTTGGGTTCCAGTTTCGTTTTGTTGTAGTTTGGGCTTGTCCTGTTCCAGTTCTGGTTTAGTCCTGGTCTAGTCCAGGTTTAGGCATGGTTTCAGTCCCACTTTAGTTCCTCTTATATCTGTATAAAATGTAGTAGATAAGCAAATAGTTATATGTTATAATGTTGTATCCTCATCAAAAACATTCATTCACATATATTTAACATACAAACCCTGTATATTTAGGCTGAAAATACTAATAAAATCTTCTTTAACATTATGCTTAGAATTTACATCTCTTAATAATACTTTTAGCATTTCAACTTAGGACCAAAAATAAGTGAAATGCTCAAACCACACTCTCACAACACATCCATCAAATCCAACTCTGACCTTTGACCTCTGTCCCAGTATGACCCGTTTGGACCTATTTCCTCCCTTAAACCTTCATTTGGACTTGATATAAACACATCTTTGTCCATTTCTCTGTCACCTTATGACCTGCCGGATTTCCCACAATGGTTGCCAAGGATTCGGTCAGCGCCATTATCCGGCAAGTTCACCGATTCTGAATGAGGAATTTGAACACCTCGTATAAAGAAGGACCGGGGTTATACTGACATTTAAGAGCAGCTACTAGTCTGTTCCACTGAGCTAATAAAATCTGGGGACGTCTTACTCAAATTTTACAGTGTTTGTGTGGTAAATCATGGGGCTTTTTATGGCAGTTACAAGTCGAAATAACAGTAAGAAGTAGCAAAAAGAAGAATTGCTAATACATTCTAATATATTGCTAGATATAGACAATAAACAATACTAGATCGTGCAGTTTTAAACCACAAAAACTACTCTAAAACATCACCATTAAATCTTTACGTCTTCTGCATTTATTTAAGATGTAATAATATCTAAACGGGTTATTTATTAAGTCAAGTTGAGGAGATTGTGCTTTTAAAAAGACTGCAGTAGCACGAGTCGCATGTGAATTACATATTTGATTGACATGCATAAAGGGAAAAGAGGTTCTGGAGTATTTAAAAGTTCATATTTTTGTCACCTCACTAACCTCTGTTAGAAAATAGCAGCACTAAGCCTCTATAAGAGCTGTTTACTTTCTGTATCTAAGAAAGGACCCAAAGACAAAGACAACACAGTGCGCATGGAGGGACACGAGAGAATCGAACTCAATACGGAATCAAACTGAAACAACAGAATCGATCTTCTTTTAAGAATTCGATCTTCTTTTAAGAATGTGATTTTCTTTTGAGAATCGTCTCATCCCTAATAATAACACAATAACACAAGAGAGACTGTATCTCCCTGAATACTTCTACTCTGTAAGGATTTTTTTTATTAGTCTGGTCCCCTGTAGGTACATGAAGTCACCGGCATCAATTTGCTACATCCGAAACCTGACTTTTTTTTTCACCCAAGAGGAAGTGAGCTCTCCAGCAAAACACACACACACACACACACACGCACACACACACACACACACACACACACACACACACGCACACACACACACACACACACACACACACAAATGTTGCGTTTCCATGCTTCTTTGAGACATTACATTGACTTGCATTCACTTCCTGGAGATTGTTTCTAACCTCAACTAGAGTCTCTACTTAACCTTAACTTTACTATAATCTATTTTAATCCATATTTGATTCTAATAATAAAGGATTTACATCATGGGGACCAGGTTTTTGTCCCCAGAAGGAAGATGTGACAAATACCCGTCCACACACATGCGCACACACACACGCGCACACACACACACACGCACACACACACACACACACACACACACACACACACACACACACACTGCAGGAAAGACGTGTCTCTGTAATCAGATAAAGAAGAGGACTTTGTGCTGTTTCAAAGACAGTATCATCCCTCCTGGACACAACTACCTGCTCTGACATTATCAGGTGGACTGCCACTTGGAACTACTTCCTCTACACATCATTATGTAGTCAAGATATACTACTACTACTACTGCTACTACTACTACTACTACTACTACTACCATTATTGATAATACTACTACTACTACCTCTATTCCATTAGGAGAATGTCTCTAATTTTTTGTGTACAATAAATTATGTAACTTTAGTACTTGATTAAAGCTACACTTTTAAAGGTGCATTGTGTAACTTTCCTGGTGGAGGGTCCGTCAAATGCTTTTCTCCATGGAGATGTTATTCCTTTTCTGGAATGTTTCACAGTATGGCATTAAACCTTTCTATCTTCATGGAGACTAAAACAGTCAAAATGCCTGTTTTTCTAGGTATTTTTGAGCTATAAAACCACCTGGAATTGAATAAATGTAAATGTAAACAAATTAATGTGGAACATTCCAGGCAGAGCTTTGACATATCAGGTGATAGACCATCCACCAGAAAAGTTACATTATTTCCATGGAGACAGGCCAAGTTCCTGGTAAGTTCTGTGGAAGTTTTTTGGAATTGAAGCAATGACAGATGGACCAGTTTTAATGCCAAACAAACATCAACTGTGGGGTTCCAGGCAACACAATAACATTTCCATGGAAATAAACAAGTGAATTGTAATTTCAAATTCAGTGCAATTTTAACAATTTCATTACTAGCAGTTGAATAAACTTTCAACTAATCACAGCCTCCATGTCGCGTCACGTCAAACGCCGATGGATGATTAAAATAACAGTAAAGCGTGTGGAATTGGCAGTTTTATCAACAACATGTGTAGTCCTGCTCAAACTATAACTGTGGGTGGCCACGCCTCTAATTCTCCAAATCCCAGTATTTAAAGGTGCATTGTGTAACTTTTGGGCTGGGGGTCCGTCACCTGCTTGTTTCTATGGATATGATAAAATAAGATAAGATAATCCTTTATTTGTCCCACAATGGGGACATTGCAGTGTCACAATGCAAGTTTCAGAAACAGTAGGAAAATAAGAGCAAGCATCAAAATCAAGATATGTGACTGCTCTGCCTGGAATGTTCCACAGTGTGACATTAAACAGCTCTACTTTACATTTATTCAGTTACAGGTGGTTTTATTGCTCAGAAATACCTAGAAAAACAAGCGTTCTGACTGTGAGCGGGGTCGCCTCTCCACAGATCTGAACTGTAACTTGGTTTGGTTTGGTCTCCATGAAGATAAAAAGGTTTAATGCCGTACTGTGAAATATTCCAGACAAAGCAACAATATCTCCATGGAGAAAAGCATTCGACGGACCTTCCACCAGAAACATTACACCATGCACCTTTAAGACTCTCACTAACATTTCCAGAGATCTGCTAATGTGACACCTGCTACAAGTCCAGACAGGAGTTTATTTGTGGTTTCTTCTTGTAGCCATTTTCAGAGCCACACCTCCATCTTTCTAGTTTCTGCTTGACTGCAAAAAATGAAGATCTGGCTGTACTGAATAGGACTTGAATTCACGAGGTTAATCTGGATATGAGAAGTTTTGACGAGGTTGGATTCACTTGCTTATATAACATAACATATTACAAATGTTATGACATGTCAGATTGGGTTCAATGCAATTTATTCATAAAGATGTTGGTTTGCCTGGCATTAAAGGTCCTATAGTATTATTTTTTATTAGTCTGTCTACATCTCCAAAGCTCATAATACTCTTTTCCTCCTTGACCAAACACAACTATAATTTTGATGAGAAAACATTATAACAATAGTAAGAAAATAGTAATAAGAGCAGTTAAACATAAAATCTTATGTTTTTTCCATTACACGTGGATCTATATTGCTCGTGAATACCTTGAAAAACATGCATTCCAGTCCCCTCCCCACAGATCTGACCCATACTTGGCCTGCTGACATCACCTGCTTGTGTCCATGGAGATAGATAAGTTTATAGATAGATAAGATAAGCCCCACTGTGGAACATTCCAGGCAAAGACTTAGACAAACTTTATTCAAATAATGAAGATCCATCAAAACTGTAGTCAAAGCTTCTCAAATTAAGAAGTTATTATTACAGTTAGTTTTTTGCAGATCTTGTTACTTCAAAAACCTTTAATTTGAGTCTGACAGCTAAAGACCGGAGGCAAAGGAGGAGGACATGGAAATCTCCAGTTTAATATTGACTTTTACAGGGACAATGTGAACCACTTTGACGTTTGTTTTACCCAGAGGACACGAGATATTACTTATAAGTCAGCACAATAGCTTCCTGCTTAGATAACCTTACATTAAACTCAAGTGTGAATTTCACTCCATAAAGCCATTAAAAGCGTGTGACACCGTATGGAAACGAGATCACCATGGAAATAAGCAAAATAAACCCTGCTACCAAGGCAATAAAGTACAACTGTTCATGACTTTCAGCTTTTCTTGATATGGTGCCATTTTGAGGAGAATTAACCATTTAAAAATATATAATAGTGTGTTTTGAATTGTTAATTACTATGGCGACGGTCCTAACTTTTCATCATTCTGAAATCCATTATCTTAAAATTTAGTGACCAACAGTTTTTCAGTTGGTATTTTCACCTTTTTTGTTGAACGTCAAACACCTAAACAGGACCATGCACGCTCGTATTGATCACAGGCTCTTGAATGTGTGTTTAAATCTATTTTGTGGTTTTTCTTGAGTTTTTCAGACAATCTTAAACTTTTTTAACAGTGTGCATTGTGTCACCATGGTAAGTCCCAAACATTTCCCCATTAGAAATACGTGATGTCACTGCAAAGTAAACAGATAACCCAATAATAGACTTACGTAGTACATAAAAAAGAGAGATTTCCTAAAAAGATTTCACCTTTTTCCATATGTCTGTAAAAAGTATGAAGTTTTAAGTCGGTAGTTCTTTTTTTTTTTTTTTTTTTGCATCTCCCATTGCTCCTCACAAGCGTTTACTGAAAATTATTAACAATTCATTCCAACTCCACTATTTGCATAATAATTACGACGGTTTACTAACTCGAGCTCAAGTGATGCTCTATTTTGTGGACAAATCTCTGGCCACAACACACACAAAAGCACAGGCAGTTACAGTAACTGCATGACCCTTGACCCTTCCCGGGGGCCAGCTGGCAGCCAGATTAAACCATGTGAAAAACAAGAGGGCACGAGAGGAGGAAGAGGGCGCAGTAAAAACATATGCGCTATTAGAATAACAACAACAGACCTCCACAGAGCGCCTAGTAAAACCATCCATTTCTGCTACTCCCCAGGAAGGGCAAAATTTATGTTTCCAAAGGTGAACTATATTTAAAAGACCTAGTACTTGGCTAATCTGCATTTTGGGTAAAGTTTGATTTCAAATTCTTAGCATACATGTCGTGCATTGAGATGGTTTCATATGCAAACAAAACTGGAATATTCTGCTTTTACTACCATGTTATTTCACTTTTGACATATTTATATACTTAAAAACACACAGTACAATATCTTCACTTTTTAAAACTTTTTTTCAGCCATATTGCCTAGATCTAAAATCTATCTATCTATATATATTCTGTATATTTTAAAAAAAGCCTAAGGCGATTCTTCACCAACCCAACAGTAGTAAACCATCAGAGAGTTATAGCTATGGAGTACCCACTTTTATTTTTGAGTCAATTTTGTTTTTGTTTTTGCCTAAAGAGTATAGTAAAAAGCAAATATATAAAAAAACACTGTCCATAATAGTTGTTCTAAAGTCGTGCATGTGTCCGAAAATAATGCTGCATGTTTGAGCCATGTTTAGTCACTTATTTTCAAGACGCTATATTGGCGTCAATCCCTGTACCTACTACTTCATTTCATTTTCTTACGCAGTGATACATGTAGAATTCAACAGCGTTATTATGGTACAAATGAAAAAAAAAAAAAAAAAAAAAACACTGCTCGCTAGGGATGGAACAAGATCTCGTGCCACAAGATTTTGCGAGATTTTTTCCCCATGTTCTTACATTTAGATTGCTTACAAAATTGGAGTTAAGTACTGAGGGTGAGTTACATTTTTTGAGAAGCTAAAGCAAAAATATTAAATAAAGTAAATCAAAAATGGTGAGGCCAAAATTGGGAAATGGATTGCACAACTTGTTTGTTATAAAATCTCGTCTTGTCTCGTTCTCGTAGGTCCAATCTCGTGTCTTGTCTCGTATTGTGGAAATTGTATCTCGTCCCACCCCTACTACTCAAGAAACTTTGTTGTGGTGGTGTTTACGGTGACGCCAGCTCCCATTGGGCACCGCATTTTTGTAATGAGGAAATCTTGTTTTTTATGAAGTCGTTTTAGATGAATACTGCAAACACAAGCACGATACGTCTTCTTTATGGTAGCTCTTCTTTAATGCTGATCTAGACTTCCCACTTATAAATTACACTATAGCCCACCACACAGAAAAAAAGCTCCAGTGTCCTTACCTAACCTGTGCACCACTCTTTGCAACATCACCATTAAAAAAAATAAAATAAATGATGTTGTAAAAACCACAAGTTCTCCTCATGAAACCAGTTTGTGAAGTCAGCTTTTTTCGCTCAGTCACTCTTTCCGTACATACACAGTCACGGCGCACCTATAAAATGAGAGAAAGTGCGGTACAGTGCAATTAACCCATTTACTTTTATACTCCCGACTTCATAAAACGCAGCTGTGTTTTTAAAGCAGATGATCAGGTAGCAAAGTTAGTCATTCCTCAAAAGTTCAACCCCTCCTTCTTCTTCCTGCTCCTGTATTTTACGACCCTGGACTACAAAAGCATGATCAAATTCTATACGAATCCAAAACGGCTGCCAAGACAACAAGTGTTTTCCAGCGATCTTCAGAAACTCGCCAAAATCAGTCAATGAGTGGTCAATGCGTTCCTCAAGGGTCAAATAGTTTTAAGGGAGTTGCTGTTTATGTCATTTTATTTAAAAAATGTGGAAAAGATTTGTATTTTCTCAGTGGGTTTGATAAGAAATAAAAAGTTGAACCAAGAATTACTTCTCGAGGCTTCATTAACATTTACTACTTGTAAACATAGACAATCCCAGACAGTATTGCGGTAGCCAGTGGGGAGACATAAAAGGTGTGGTAGGAAAATGTGACCATAAAATGCACTTAAAATACTCGAAAATGTTCCTAAATTGTGTTAAAATCCAACCACAATCTTTATAAATGGTGTACAGTATAAGGCAAATGAGGTGTGATCGCCAAGTCAGCTTTACCGTTTAGAGTACTTTGTTAATGATGTCATCAACATTCTCTGGGGGTGCGATGCTAACTGTAGGCATGCTCTGTCTGAGGCTTAGTTAAACATTACAGTTGCGAGCAGTTTTTCAGTTAGTCATTCTTGCCTTTTTGTTGAACATGAAACACCTAAACCATGAAGGCTTGACTTCTTGACAAACTTAAAACATGTTTGCTAATGTGTGCATTGCGTCACCATGGTAACTGCTGAACATTACTGGCATACACATAAACGTAGAACACCCCTAGCATGACGTCACTGATATAAATGTTTTAATAGTTTTCCAAAATGTCCAATTCTTGAGTACTTTCACTGCGCTTTGTATACAATTTATTCAACTAATGTTACTTCAAATGCGTCTAGATGTTGTCACAATTCTAACATTTCAAACTCGATTTTGACACAAGCGAAAAAAACAAGTCTGACTTTAAATAGATTAATCATTTACAGTAAACTTCTGTCTCCTTTACAGTATCTGAACTCTAAGCGCAGTAAAAATATGAGTCATTCAGCCCATTATCAATAGGGATCTTAGACATTAGTGCTATAAAAGGTGTTGGCGCTCTGAATCAGATCAACTTTATCTTACTTGCTTTTGCCACCCAATGTCTACAAACGATTACAGTCAAACAAGTATTCTGAGTTAGAATCTTACTGAAGAAAATGACACACCTACACACAGTTCTCTTTTCCACTTCTCTGTCTGATCTTGTCCAGTCAAACTACAGTCTGCTTTAGAGAGGTGGCATTCAAATACGTAGAGGTCAGAGGTCAATAAGGCTTACGGTTTTTGACAGAATGATCCAAACTGAAAATGCACAAATGTTGAATCGCATCATTATTTGTAAGTATGGAGGTCCACAAACTGCATTTTAGTGATTGAATAAAGCAGCGATTGGGGGCGGCTCAGTTGGCAGAGCGTTTGTCCACTGATCTGAAGGTTGGCGGTTTGAATCCCGCTCTCAACATAAACATGATTGGTTGAGCGGTCAGATCCACTGACCCACAGGTTGGCGGCGCGATTTCAGCTCCCACAGATGAATGCTGTCGTTGTGTCCTTGGGCAAGATACTTAACCCACCCACCCCCCAGTGTCTGCGTACACTGGTGTATGAATGTGAGTGGTTCCTTGTTGCAAAGCGCGTTAAGTGGAAAAGCACTATATATTTAAAAAAAAATTACCATATAAAAATGCGACAATTTTTACGATTTCTGTGACGCTATTTTTGCATTTGCAGATAGAAATAAAATTCAACTTTGTACCAGTTTTTGTTTCATGTAAATAGGCCCAGTAATCACAAAGACACTGACCATAAACCACAACAAATATATCTGCATTTTGACAATTAAAAGGCAAATACTACAAAATTTGAAACTACGGGCAGTTTAGAATCAAGTCACATGAACCCAACCTAATGAGGAAGTGTATCTTATCAGAGAACAGCTCAATACAAGTGACTAACACTAAAGCCCTGGGGTCTGAGTCACTGACATGCTGTAGGCAGGTGTAACCCAATCACACAAACTGAAATATTTACTAAGCAAACTCCAGCTGGACTGCAGGGCTGATGATGAAATGATGAGGTCAGGGCTCTAGTTCTTTAGTCAATTAATGGGATCTTAATCAAGCAAAATTTGTATTGACTTTTATTTAGATTATAAGGATGCATATAAGACAACAGCTGAAAGTAGAAGTCTTCATACAAATACTTTTTATAATATTACTATATACTAATACTTTACTAGTAAAGTTGAGAGTGCAGTTCAGATACACAGAGCTATGTAATGTAGTTTTGAGAGTTTTTGTCATGCCCCTTTTTTACTATCGATCTACAGGACGTGCCAAGAATGTCTTTAGTCGACTTCACCCTGAGATGAGATGAATGAAAATGTCAGAGATTAGATGTTTTACAAGTTACAAGTCACGTCTGCAAGTTCTCAACCATAAATTGTTGCATGGTTAATGCATTTTATTACATTTTCCATTTCTGTTTTAGACTGTTACGACTTGTGATCTAATACATTTTGATGCAAGTTGATTTGCAAGTCTGTTTAAGAGGCATATTTCAGCTTTGCTCCACTCAGTTACTGCACTACTACAATTGTAGGGTAAATTGACTTGTATATTTTAAATACGTCTTAAAATCTAATTTCTTTATTTTGGATCAACCTAAAATAATTACATGGAAAATAGTGACATTATGGTCAGCAGTTTTTTCAAAAGTAATATTTTGTGTATTTCCTGTGTAATCTGCGTAGTTCTCTGTATCAGCTTCCCCTTCAGCAAACAAAATATAAAGAATTACTTAGTAAAATAATTGTACAATGATTTAAAACCAGCTTAATGTTGAGATGACCTCCGCTGCACCTTTTTGCACAAAGTTGACTGACCATTTCCTTTTCTTCCAGGAAACCACAAAAACAATTCAAGTAATGCCAAATTTGGGCATGATGAGCTTGCAAAACTGGTTTCCATATTACACTGATGTTATTGTAGTACTTGTACAGCTTTAAAATGACTGATACAGAATCTACCAAGTTTCAGCAAAACTGTAAATGGTCAAAATGCAAATGTTTCATTCCACACATTTTCACACTTTTACACTGGTTAAGATGGATTACTATGTGTTTAAAGCATACTGTAAATGCACATAGCTAACCTGCAAACCACTACGTTCCAAACAGGAAGTGAGCAAAGGCGTGCATCAGGCTCCATCAATTCTAGTGTCAATTCACTTTCTATTGAAAAAACTTCACCCCTCTTTCTGTAACTGCTGTTGTCAGGTCATTTTGGTCTTAAAATGTTGATATTAACCTGCTCTACATGATCCTTGTGTTTTTTTTTCTCTATCTTGTCCATAAATCATGATATGAACATTAATAACAGACCAACCAGACGCCTTCTTTCCCCAAGGTTGCTCCTGCTAGCATTAGCAACAGGTTTGATTGACAGCATTGCTAAGCGCCCGCTCTCTAACAAACCAGTGGTGCGAGTGGGAAAGGGTGTTATCTTCAACAGCCTAGCTCCGGATTGGCTCAGATCTAAATCTAGCCCTGTAACTGCTAGCCTCAATGAGCTTCATTTGACTGGAGCTGAACACTATGGGTGACGTCACACTCACTTATATAGTGAATGGTTCAAAGGCTGCAGTAAATGAGGATATGAAATGGTGTAAAAGTGAAAAGTATATCTTAGCCATTCTCACACACAGGCTACAGCCGCCTTATAAGAGAGGGGCTGTACTCAAGTTCCTTCTTGAAATTCTGCAGTGAGAGAAGCCCAACACAGCAGGACCCTCACTACACGCCCCAAATACTAGTACAAATACACACAGAGGACACATGCTTACTTAGGTGTACAGCTGTAGGTCATTTTAACATGTTCCATACTAGTTTGATGTGATAGTGTTAATGAGAATCCATAAAGGTGAATCAATATGCCACTTTGTCGCTAGGGTGACGTTATTGCTTTGCTTGGAATGCTCCACAGTATGACATTAAATTTCTAATGGAGACAAGCAAGTGATGCTGCCAGGCCAGGTTACAGGTCAGATCTGTGGAAAGCAGACCCCATTTACAGTAAGAATGCCTGTTTGGAATCTTGATACCGATACCACAAGGATTTTAGACAGTTTTTAGTCATTTTCAACACAAAATAATAGTACTTTGTTTATGTTACCATGTAGTTGTATACTAGTTTTGATAAAGCTTATCCTGGGCAGGGCAATAAATCGAATAAAAAGCAGAGTTTAGCAGGGTCATACAGCACTGATGCTCTGAAATCAGTGCTGTCAAATGAAATGTTGGGGCTGCATGTTTAATGCAATAGTTTGTTTTATCTCATTCATAAAAGTTTTCCTCGGTGGCCACTGGGTTCAATATGATCACTTCTGAATACAATCTTTTTAGTTTTGTCAATTTTCTGTAGTTTGCTAAACATTTTTGGAGAAATTGCCAATTTTATTTTAAGCAAACTCACCCAGCCCTAGCTTATCCTCAAACTGTCGAGTCTTTATTTATGTATTTATTTATTTTTTAGTACCAGTGCTTCAAACAAGTATCTAGTTTAGGATTAGAATCTAATTTTCAATACTTTTGACAACCCTAGAACATATTGTTTTGTTCAAAGCTACTGATACTGATAAGGCCTGTCTTAAAACTGTTCAGGAAAGGTAACATTTTATTACGGTTATTGGATTATGGATCATGTTTTTGATACTTTTGACCACAATAGTATATATTATATTTTGTTCAAAGTCACTCACACCCTTCACCATTTCTTCATGCACTCATCCTGTCTCTGTGGCCCACATCTCAGCGCTCCTCCGCTGCTTCACACAGAATAAGGTCATGTTGGCTTTCAAAACACTATTGTGATCCACCCCACCCCCTCAGCCTATAACCCCGTCCCAGCTCCTCGCTCGTCTGTCTCCCAGTCCAGACCTTTTCAAACTTCCTTCAGCCCTCACAGATGATTAGTTCTGCCCCTGTCTGTGTGTTTGTCTTCAAATGGGAGCTTCATCCATCAATGAGAAGGCCATGACAGCTCCAAGCCACTGGAAACCTGACATTAGCCCGGGCGTTCGTCAGAGCAGAGGCAGCACCAAAACAAAGGCGGATCTTAAAGACAGTAATGTTCAGAAGATTGCAACGCAACAGGGAATCCCCACTTCCAAGACTTGCATGGAATTTGGGGCACGTTCGTAGTTCAGGAAGCTCAATATTTTAGCTTTTAAGATGTAGATTTGGAAGTGTTTTTCACAGTTTTCAGGGTTTAGGTGGAACTTTTGGTATACAGATACTCTATCTAATCCTTTTTTCAAGTTACTCCTATTTTTTTTTTTTTTTGTCCTGATGTGAACCTCTTTTTAGAGAGAAAAGTTGGACTACGTAGACTTTCTAGCATAGGTTTGGAGCCAGATTCCCTCCCTGACCGATGTGCAGATCAAATTACGGTATACTTACATTACATTTTGCATGCTATATGTTATACTTTATTAAGTGGAGTATTAACATAATCAGAAATGTATAATCACAAAAACAGCAGCATTATTCAATCCAAGTTAAGATAGAATTATCAATTTCTGATTTTCATCCATAATATATCTGTATTTTAAAAAATGTTGATATGCAATAGGAATTATTGTATCGTATCATGTATCAGCCCTGATATACACACTACAATTATCAAAAAACAAAACCAAAAAACATTATATCACACAATCCTTTCACTGTAGGGCTGTAGTCGACTAAAGAAATTCTTGGTAGACTAAAAACATGTCCTGCTGATCAATTTGCAGACTTAAAAAAAAAGGGAGCATGGCAAAAGCTCACGTATATATCCCTGTGTATCTGATCCCAACTGCACTCACAAGACTACACCTGCACGGGAGTTCAAGAAAAATGTACTGCATATATTTCATATATTTATAGTGTTTTTAGAAATGTTTACTCTGCCTTTTTACTTATAAATCCCAAATCTTCAGCTAACTCCCTCATGCTGTTGGCCCATATAAATCCTTATCATCTAAATAACTGTACTTAACTACTTAAAGGTGCATTGTGCATTGTGCATTTTTTTTTTTCCCCCATCAAATGCTCATCTACAAGGAGATGTTATTGCTTTGTCTGGAATGCTTCACAGTATGGAATTAAACCTTTCTATCTTCATGAAGACCAAACCAGATCAAGTTACATTAAGAGGTCAGGTCTGTGGAGAGGCAACCCCGCTCACAGTTTTTCTAGGTATTTTCTAGCTATAAAACCACCTGTAATTGAATAAATGAAAGGTAGAGCTGTTTAATGTCATACTGTGAAATATTCAAGGCAGAGCAATGACATCTCCATAGAAACAAACAGATGACGGACCCCCGACCAAAAAGTTACACAGTGCACCTTTAACTGAACTTTTTTTTTTTTAAATTAACCTTGAAAATGTTGTCATATTCCATAATTATAAATGACAAAAATATAAACTCTGTAGACTCAATACAGTGATCCTATAGTTTTGGGAATCCGTCTGGTTCTTCTTCTCAGCAGATGTGTGAGGAGCTGGGGGCAATTCCAGGTTCAAATTGGACTCTCCATAAAGACCTGAAAATGGGGCCATTACCGACACTGTGCTAATGAAGGAGAGCTGTTTTTAACCAGCCACAGACTCACACATGTAACCTATGTACACGGCCATACCTTTAGAGTGTACTTGTACTACCTCGACACAGTACAGTGGAGTAAAGCTGTGTTCTGGTGTTCAAAGAAAACTTCAAATGTTTCTACCAAATGCGAGTGGGTTTTATTGGTCAAATCTGCTCCATCCATCACTACCATCATAAAAGGATGAAAATAGACTTTGAATGTCGTTTTAGAAGGTTGGACCAAATGTACGGTAATTTGATATGGTTTAGTAAAAAACAAAGGCTAAATCATGGCTGTGATACTGAAAGTCTTTATTAAACCACTAAGTTTGTGCAAAGTTAATATGAAAAACACCCATTTTACTCATCAAAACAGCGGAAATGTAGTAAACACATTTCCTTTCTCCAAACAAGCAACACAATTGTAGCGCTTTCACAAAAGAATTTAGTAAAATATACCAAAAAAACTATATATTGATACGGCAGCCCACGATGTCAATACGGTATCATCAAATTAAACTAAACAATATATTGATAATTGAATATTTCTGCACACTCCTATATACAACGCTGCCAAATCCAAAATAAAATTGGTGAACAAAGTAAGTACAAAGCAGTGGGCGCGTACCGGTAGCAGTGAAAACAGGAGTTTAGGTGATTAAAGACTGCTCACTGAAAAAAAAAAAAAGGTAGCTGGATTTGCATTAAAAAAAACAAAAAATTATATATATATATATATATATATATATATATATATATATATATATATATATATATATATATATATATATATATATATATATATATATATATATTAGGGCTGAACGATCTATCGTTTTAGACCGAAAATCGCGATCTCAGACAACACGATTTTGGGATCGTTTAAAGCCACGGTTTTTTGCAGCGCTCCTAACTGACCCAGGTTTTGTTTCGTCAACTATTTCACACATGTACGTCGCCTCCCTGCCGCGCTGCTGAGCTCACCAATCAGAAGCGGCAGCACAAATCACGTGTTCTCGACTCCAATCAGTGTAGCTGGTCATCAGTTTCAGAAATGGCTTTAGCGGGACCAGAATTGGAGTCTGGGGGTTTTGAACCCAAAGAAAAACAGCACGTCGGTCATTTTTCTGTATTTCGGGTTTGAGGCTGCAGACGAACATCAGAAACAGGTGCTGTGCAAAACACGTCGTGCTAAAGTTGCCACATCCAGTGGAAACACGACCAATTTATACCGCCATACGCGCATTTGCATGACGAGTGCACGGCGAGAAAGTCCAGTGAAACGTCTAGTGCAGGGGTCGGCAACTCCACTACAGCTCTTAACGCGAGTCTTAAGAGAATTATTTACACCTTTCAGTCTTTTCATCACAACAGTAGCAACATAAATAAAGTGCATGAGTGAAATAAAGAACTGCGCTGCACACGTACGACCTGCACAGGTATAATCTCTGAAAAGTTTAACATGAACATCTCCAACACGATAGAAGCACAGAACAGACTCACCATAGGCAGAACATCCCTCAGTCACAGAAAGAACACGCATATTCCACTGAGTCCTGCCCTTTAGTCCGACAGAAGCTGACCGCATTTTTCAGCGCTTCTAGTTTATGCAAATTAGCCATGTGGTTTTAAGTTTCGCTTCTGTATAACGTAAACAAATGTGCGCAAAGCTGCATTAAACACATTATTATTTGAGTCCTCCTCGTAGGAAATAAAAATCCAAACTTAAATTATCCACCCACAGAACCAAAAATGCGTCTGCTTCTGTGTTCCGTCATCATTTTATCGCGTGTACATTGTGTACCAGTCTCGGCTTTAACTCATGTTTTGAGCAACAAAAATATTAAAAAGTTTTATTTAAATGTTACAAGATTACCATTATCTACAATTTTAGATTTACATTTAAAACGAACAAACTAAAATAAAAATACAATGTAATTAAATACTCATTATTATTTTCCAAAGTCACAGGGAGCCACGACAGAACGATGAAAGAGCCACATGCGTTTTCATTCTTGCATTACAGTTATGGAATTTAGTGTTTGAATGATATGATGTAAGTTTCTCTGATGCTTGCGAATGTTCATGTGCACTGAAAAAAATCGTGGATAAAATCGAAATCGCAATTTTTGCCAGAAAAATCGCAATTCAATTTTTTCTTAAAATCGTTCAGCCCTAATATATATATATATATATATATATATATATATATATATATATATATATATATATATATATATATATATATATATATAATGGCATGCCGTTTAGGAAATTAAAGAATATATTGAATGGATGTCTGAATATATGGAATGAAACCTGAATATATTGAATGAAACTTGAATATATGGAATGAATGTTTGAATATATGGAATGAAACTTGAAAACTGACGTCATGGCAGCACTGGCGCCATCTTTTGTTTTCGATGTCAGTTGGTAGTACGGTGGCCGAGAGGTGCAAACCAAATTTACAAACTGTAAAACACTTTTACAAAGTTTGAGACAAATTTACATTTTGGAAACCATTTTTACATATCATAAAACAAAATTACAAGTTCTGAAACAAATCTGCATTTCAGAAAACAATTTAACAAGTCACAAAACACTTCTGCGATATAAACCGGTTTCATTCAGTTTGCTTTTCAGAGACCTCAAGCTGATGTGAACACCGTGTAAACATGACATCATGTCCACGATTACGGCGTACGAGTGTCCCTCATTAAAATATCTTATACACTGCTGCAGCATATCCGGTCTGTCGGTCTGGTCTGTGCCTTTTAAAAACTCTAAAGACCGACCACACGAAAAACAAAATTGCGTTAATCGGCTCATATGTTCCCCGCAAAACGGGCAAAACATCACTCGCTCGCTGTCCTTCGTGCTTCACCATAAACACCATCAATACTTCACGTACTGGCCGCTTCTTGTCGTCACTTCCAGTTAAACCCCACATTTGGGACATTCCCTTTCCGGTTAAATTTCGCTTGTAAATATGTTTTGGGATTTGTAAAAGTGTCTCGGAGTTTGTAAAAGTGTTTCACGACTTGTTAAATTGTTTTCTGAAATGCAAATTTGTTTCAGAACTTGTAATTTTGTTTTATGATATGTAAAAATGGTTTCCAAAATGTAAATTTGTCTCAAACTTTGTAAAAGTGTTTTACAGTTTGTAAATTTGGTTTGCACCTCTCGGCCACCGTAGTACCAACTGACATCAAAAACAAAAGATGGCGCCAGTGCCGCCATGACGTCAGTTTTCAAGTTTCATTCCATATATTCAAACATTCATTCCATATATTCAAGCGTTCATTCAATATATTCAGACATCCATTCAATATATTCTTTAATTTCCTAAACGGCATGCCATTATATATATATATATATGGAAAGTGGTTGCATGCAATAAAATTATGTTTAAGCTTTGAAACTTATTTCAATGCCCTCTACACATATTTTTCTCAGAACATGAACGTCACTTTTTTATGTTGATGAAATTTGATCAAATCATGCTGAATACGTATATTTATCTTATGTTACCTTATCATGAAAATTTGCCTTTTTTATGGTTTTATTTTTTTATGTATAATTTAATTCTTTCTACACAATTATTTTAACATGCAACATCAAATGTCCTTAAAGGGTTTTAAAGTAAATTAATACAAAAACAGTCTTTAGTTTTCCATCGTTCTGTATTGGCTTAAACAGAATCAAACACACTGGTCACAGGTACAGAGACCTGTGATCTCTGTACCTGTGACCAGGTACAGCCTGTTTGGAGCTGGACAGTGTGAGGACTTATTCCAGTGAAGATACTCTGGTCTCTGCCTGTGGACACAGGAATAACACATGATGAACACATTATGATGATCTACTCTGTGTTGTACATGTTTAAATAGACTTAAAGCATTTATTACTCTAATACAATAATGGACCAGAACAGAATCACGTGAACATTAGAATTGTATATGTAGAAACAAGACTCACCATGTGCTGCTTCACCAGAAATTATAACAAAGTCCAGTCTCCTTAAGGTGATTAAAATATGCAGGTTTAACATCGGCCACAATCAAAAAAGTCATTATTGTCAAATTTGTGTTTGCAATTTGAGCAACCCCCCCTCAGATAATTTTTTTCAGTGTGCAAACATGCACAAATCACTCCAAATACAACTTCAAGTGAGTAAATGGTGAGGGGAAACAACTATATATAAAACTCTGCAGTGGATTTTGCAGAATAGGCCTGCTTTAATGTGGATACCTTGCAGTTGAATGTCTAGTGAGGTACTTTGTGGGCAGTTACCACTTAATCATCACTGAGGTAACACTTCTTCAATCCAGGCGACCCCTCACTTCATTTTCTCGGCTGCATAGGGCCAGGGCACAGCAAGTTCACCAGGTGTGTATGGAAAAACAATGGGACTTCCAACTCTACTAAAATGGCACCATAGAAAACAATGACGATTTTGGATATTTATCTATTTATCTGGTGGTTAGAGCTGGGCGATATGGCCTAAAAATAAAATCTCAGATTTTTTTACAAAAAATCCGATTTCCGATTTTAATCGATTTTTCTCTCCCCTACTCAAAAACAAATAACAGATGACAAATAAATGGCTCAAAACAAGTTTTAACTTTATTCTTTTTTTTTTTTATTTAGGGTTAAAGTGCAATCTGACAAGCAAAAAACATACTTGTAAGTGAAATGGCAGACCAGGCCATTGTAAACACTTTTAGAAAGTTTTGATCATATTGCTGCCGCTGTCTGTTGTCATGCAGATGAGTCGGTCTTCTGCAAGTTTCCACGAAGTGAAAGCATCTTTCAATCCTTGCGCGATTAATCCCCCCTTGTGATCCTCGGGAAAATACACTGTTTGCAGACAAACGCTTCGCATTGCCCAGCTACTATTAACAAAATGTACCGTTAAACTCAAGTAGGGCTGCATCGTTCGGCTGGACCACAGGTCAGTCGTAGTAGAAAAATACGACACCTCCTCCGCTCCGCTAACTTACCCGTGTAGAGCGCTGCAGCGCATTAGTTCCGCTTTCGACGCTCGCGTGTAAAAAATAATACTAATAATAAAAAAAATCGATTTTCATAAAAACACATCGTTCTGAACTGTAAATTCGAATTAATCGATTTAATCGATATATCGCGCACCTCTACTGGTGGTGCACACTTTATGTACAGTGATAGAATTTATGTTAGTACAACGTAAAGGTGCACTGTGTAACTTTTCTGGTGGAGGGTCAATCAAATGCTTTTCTTCATGGAGATGTTATTGCTATGCTTGGAATGTACCACAATATGACATTAAGCATATCTATTTCCATAGTAACAGGCAAGTAACGCCACCAGGCCAAGTTACAGGTCAGATCTGTGGAGATTTTACCCTGCTTACAGTATGAATGCATGTTTTTGGTTAAACTTATGAGTTGATTGTATTAAATGCAAGACTTGTGTTAAGTAAGTGGCAAATCCTCGCAGTGCACCTTTAACTTGAATATAGAAAATAAATACACGTCTACTGTACAATACAATGCTCCACCATAAAAATTTGAGAATTTCTTGGAATATACAACCTTTTAGTTTATCATACCAAAATATGAAAGGTGAACTATGAAACTCTTCTGATGTAGGATCTGTCAGCTGCAGGTCAGAGCTGTGTAGAGGAGAGCCCACTCATCAAGAAAGCACGTTTTACAAGGTATTTTGTTATCTAATTTGTAGGGATGGGACGAGACACAATTTCCACAAGACAAGACGAGATACAAGACTGGGTCCACAAGAATGAGACAACACGAGATTTTAACAAATTTCACGATTCAGTTTCTAATTTTGGCCTTACAATTTTATTTGATTTTATATTTTTGTTTCCATTTTAGAACTGCTTTTAGGAACTGTCAGACATGTAATTAACCAACACGTAACCATTTTTTTGTCCAATCCAAATGTAAACACTCACAAGATAATTTTTCTCATGTGTGCTCGACCTCGTGGCAATTGTCTAACGAGATCTTATACCATCCTTACTAATTTGCAATTGAATAAATGCAACATAGTTTAATGATAGTGTGGAACATACATTATCTTCAATGAGTTGTGCATATGCATGTTTTATTACCCACCATATGACTTTACAAATTAAAATCTCTAACAAACAAAATAAAAGGCCCCTGAACACTCTCAAACAATTCCTGCTTTGTACATGCACTTTCAAGCAAACAGAAATATGACATTGTTATGAACTTTGCGCCTCTGGTCTAGCTGTTTCTCTGCTGAAGCTGCTGGCTGCATTTTCAATAAAAAAGCCCAGCGCCGCTCTGGAAGCCCCCACTTCCTCTCTCTCGCTCTGCTGCTAAAGCTAAACTAAACATCACATACAGGCCCAGTGCAACAAGGCTCTAAAACTAACTACATAGAAAAGCAAAACCACCGTGCTACAAGCTGCTATCATAATATGTGACAACACCGGAACCAGCCTAAATGTAACAGTGAAGTGGGCTGTAAAAATCATATAAATACAAGAGATTGGCGAGCTAATCTGTTTATTCTATATGGATGGTTCTGAAACTGTGGGGCAGGTACAATTGGTGGCAAGCATGGGTTCTTTCAGTGATCAGGAAATCTATTACTGTTCAAATCGTCAACTTTATGCCATATTAACTTTATCATTTAGAGAGTTTGTGTTTGGATTTATTCATTAAAAGGAAAATGCATATTAAAAGAAAAGAAAAACACACTCATAAAGGTGGTCGCGCACTAGAGGAACAGCGATCTTTCATTTGGACCGGTGTTTCAAGACCAGGGGGGTAACTGGAACGCTTTCAGACTGAAAAACACAGTAAAATTGCATTGTAAACACTATTAGCTCCATCACGGGACAAAACTCTATTGATACTTTGCCGGTGGTTGCATTATGGTGGAATGTTCATCAGTTACCATGGTGACACAATGCACACATTAGCAAACACGGGCTAAAAAAGTTTGAACATAGTCTGAAACTCCAGAAAAAATACAAAATTGATATAAACAACACATTTTCAGAAGCCTGTGATCAATACGAGCGTACCTGGTCCTGTTCAGGTGTTTCATTTTCAACAAAGCGTGATTTACTGAAAAACTGTTGTGACTGTGATTTTACGTGTGAGAGACTTGTTTAGCCGTACAAATCAGCTTCTCTCCTGTTGCTGCTCCAACTAAGTCCGTTCTTTTTGGTCACACTGCGTTAAAACGAAGCTCAGATTAAAGTCTAATAGATCTTCTGACAGAGCAGTGCCTCCGGTTAGCAAAACGCACCCAGGGAATGTTGATGACATCAGCTGCGAAGTGTCAGTACAACCCAAAATCAAACCTGTGACAGCATCCAGGAGAGAGACACCATTTTCAAACCCTCCACACTGTAATCTGCAGCTCCTGAGTGTTTGCCCCATAGACCCCTGTCATTTAAGACTGCAAGCGTTTACATCGCCACTCATGTTTTTCCCCTACTGTAATAACTACATGCACATCGCCTCTGCAAGCCAAAAGGAAACAACCATGAAGCTAGATAGACATCCTGAGTCTATTTTAGTTACATATAAAACGCAAGTGCATGGTTTAAAAAGTCCTATATGACGCAAAATTGACTCTTGTGAGCGTTAAGCCATGTTAGAACACTGTTACTTCCTCAAAAACAAACCTGGAGACGTGTTTTGTTTCATTCACACGTGTTTATTATTAGTCTGTCTATATCTCCAAAGCTCAAAATGCTCTGTACCACTGTGTGATGTCAGGAAGCTGTAGTTTTCAAGTTAACTGCTCCCTTTTACCTGTAGTTCAGTACAGATTGGCTTTTCTCAACTTGTTTAAAGGGTACCATGTAACTTTTGAGGGTTGTGGGTCCGTCACCTGCTTGTCTCCAGATGTCGTTGCTCTGCCTGGAATGTTCCACAGTATGACATTAAACAGCTCTACCTCACATTTATCAACGGTCCAATATTACGTAAAATTGACTCTTGTGCGCTTATAGCCATGTTCGAATGTTGTTACCTCACCAAAAACATACCTGGAGTTGTGTTTTGTTTCATTCACATACGTTTGTCTACATTTCTAAAGCTCAAAATGCTCTGTACCACCGTGTGATGTCATGAAGTGGCAGTTTTCAAGTTCAACTTCTACCTTTTACCTTTAGTTCAGTAGAGATTGACAATTACATTGAAATTATCCAAATGATTCTAGTGAAGGTGTGTGGAGTTTAAAAACACAGTGGAGCACCTTCTGTATTACCACATGACATCACATCTATGGTGACCAAATTTTCTAAATTAAAAAATGACACAGTCAAGTTGGGATGTATAAATAAAACTGTAAAAAGAGCGCGCAACATTGTCCATTCTCGACACACTGTACTTTTTTTGCATGTTTTTTGTATTTTAGCTAAACAAATATGTCACCCTAATCACATCACAAAGTGGAACAGAGGGTTTTCCATTATTCCACTTGTGTGAATGAAACAAAACACAACTCCAGGCCTGTTTGTGATGAGGAAACAACATTATAACATAGACCAGCAAATAGCATAAGATGGGCCCTTTAAGTTAAGCTGCAGTCTGATAGCTTCACTTAGCAGCCCCGTGTTGTAATTATGCTGCTAGTTGGCGTCTTGTCTGTGGGTGTGACGTGGGATGTTAGCTAATTAGTGCAACACGTACTCAAAGTCTTAGCACGAGCTCAAGAAACCGCGCTGTCGGACAAATATGTAAAGGGCGTTTGACGTACAGTAAACGCAGCGGATGATTTAACACTGAGGTGGACCCAGATGTGGCCGCCAGCAACCAAGGCCGAGTGCAGTCTGTTGTTATGCGAGTCAAATGTGAACGCTTTTCTTGACTTGGTTTAAACATGCAAAAAACATGTTTCTATTTTAGTGTAGTTTTTGCTGAAATGTTACACAATGGGGCTTTAACTTGAATTGGATGAATGCATGAAGATTAACTCTGGAATTTGTGCTTGTCAGAAAGAAAGATGTAATTTAGTGGCTATAGATCTTCATAATAGACTAAAAAATAAAAATGAGTGAACTGTTACTATGCAGTGACATCATGGGGGTGTTCTACATGTGTTTCTAATGATAAAAGTAGCAGTTACCATGGAGACAACGCACACATTAACAAACACTGTCAAAAAAGTTTTAAGATGAAAACTCAGTTCTTTGTGGTCAGATTGTGTTAAAATAAAGTACAGATTAAAGTCTAACAGACAGACAGACAGACAGAGCAGTGCTACAGTTAGCATCACACTTCTGGGGAATGTTGATGACATCAGTTGCAAAGTATCAATAATGTGCTTTTATTTTGTCTTTTGTTATTTTCCTTTATTTCATACTTTTTGTGAGTATTTTCTTGGTACAATGATCAAAGCAATATTTATGCTATTTTCAGTTTATCATTTACAAAAAATTAATTCCTGACATTTGGTTTGTGCAGCCCTCAATACATTCTATAACAAGAAAATGCTGCACATATGGGGCTATAAACACCATATCGATAACTGTACGCTGGCTTCACTTGTAAGAACCAGTTTCATTGAGTGAGGTCATGGTTCATTACAATGTTTTGGAGAAATCTGAAACAGGACGATCCCAGAGCCCATTGTAGAGCGCGGCACACGTGTATAGGACTGCACTATTCCTCCTGCATTATGTCATGGAGATGGATATCTTCAGCGTGAAGTTCTGTTTTTCAAACCCTCAGGCCCGAAACATGAGAGGACCCAACAGAGAGTGCAGCTGCTGCTCTTAATATTTAATGTGCTCAAGGAATTTTAATCATGTTTGGCTTCAATAAATACATTTTACAACATTTCAGTGTTAGGAGATAAAATCAGATGAGACAGACTTTTCTGTGCCAGAGGAGGCAATATAGAAGACGTAACAATATTTAGCGTTAGTTTAAAATGCTATGAATGTAAAAATCATCTAAAGTTTTAAAGAACACATATTGTGCTTGTGTCTGCTATATAGTTATAATCTCTGACACCCGTGGATCATTAAGTTATAATTTACACATTTTAATCACAATAAAACTACTAAAAAAACCAAGTCAGCTGATTTCTGCGGTAGAAAACTGTGGTGACCAAAAGAGAGCTTAAGTCACAATAAACATAATCACAAAAAAACGCCGGCACCTCAGACGGATAGATGCAGATCGCGCAAGCAAGTATGTGTATCACTGATTAAGAAAAATAAAACTGGAGAACAAAGTTAAGTACAGAGCAGAGGGAGTATGCTTGGTGGAAGTGAAAACGGGTTAATGGGCAACATCGCACCCTGAAAATAAGCTCCAACATGCACGAATGATTCCGAACACAACTGTGAGACGATAAACGAGAAGAGGAGAGCTACAACAAAACTAAGCTCTGAAAAATCCATTTTGCATAATAGGTCTGTTTTAAATATAACTCATGACTCAAGACCGTGCAACAATAAACTGGCACTGACTAAATTATTAGGATCTTGCACAAAAACAACTACAGTATAGTGTTGTTACGATACTAAATTTTATTCAGTCAATTCCGATACCACAATGAAGATAAAACATGCTCCGTTTTTGGTAACAGAATGTAATTTTCATATACAAAACAACAGTACTTTCTTTATCTTTCCATGAGGTATTAGATTTGTTCTGATAAAGCTCAAAATCATAATAAAAAAAGTTCAGGAAAGTTCAAATTGTGTCCTGCTAATGTGATTTTCTGCAGTATCGATACTTGCACAAATGAGTATCTAGTTTCAATATTAGTTTTAGCATTGATTAGTGTCTGATTTTCGATACTTTGAACAAGTCTGGTACATTACACAGAGAAGTACTAGTAAACAGCATCCCCATAAGTGAAAAGGTATATTAAACACTACTAAAATATACAATAGATCAAACAAATAGCATGCAAAGGAGGACTTCCAGGTCCAGGAAAAACAAGCCAAGACTAAATGTGGGTGTAGAGGTAATGGAACACCCACTTACATAACTTACATAATAAATCATGTATTGTTTTAATCAGTTACCATTTGATTTCATGATCAGATCATGGTTCAGATACTCAGTCAAGTCCTTTTTTTGGTTCTTGTAGCCCTTGTTGTAACAGATCTACTTACAGCTTTGTCTTTGATGAGTGGAAAATTGTCCAAAACTGACTTCTTGTAACATTTTCACAGATCAGGTTTCTAGGGGGTCATCTCCTCCATAAATCAAGCTCATTCTGGAGAACTCTTAGCTTAGAGGTAAAGGTCCATACATTTTTCGCCAAGAGAAAAGCTGATCTTGTTGAAAGGCTTTAAGGAGCAAAGGGCTGCTCACATAAGAGTCATAAATTACACAAATAGAATAATACTGTGATTGTAAAGGCAGGGTTTTCACAATGAGACCCATGTTATAACCTACAAAGCTTTAATCTTAAATCATTTCTAATCTATTACTACAAAACATCTCAAAAGGTCCAAATTACGCTATTTTCTGAACTGTTATAATGTTGTTTCCTCACACACAAATCCTGCATATTAGGACGAGTTCTTCACTGAAACAGAAAACACTCTGTCCCACCTTGTGATGTCATGTGGTAATAAAGGAAGTGCTCCACTGGGTTTTTAAACTCCATACACCTTCACTAAAAGCATTTGGATAACTTCAACCCTGGAATTTCCAAGATCTATTGAACTAAAGTAAAGGGTGGAAAAAAACCTTAGGAAAAAAGTTGTTAACTTGAAAACTAACGCTTCATGACATCACAAGGTGGAACTGAGCATTTTGAGCTTTGGAGATGTAAACAGCCAACATGTGTGAATTAAACAACATGTGTGAATTAAACAATTAAACAGGTCTGTTTTTGAGGAGGTAACAACATTCTAACATGATTAAAGTTCACAATAGTAAATTTTGTGTAATACAGGACATTTAACATTAATTAATATATTGTATATTTGTTTAATTAACTAAAAAAAGGTGAAAAAATGTATCAAATAGTAGAAATAATTGTAGTATAGTAGACTTTTATAGGCTTTATCAGTAAGTATGAGATTAAAATCTAACTGAACTTAAAGGTGCACTTAGGTAGCTTTTCTGTTTGTCTTAGTTTGTCTACATCTCCAAAGCTCAAAATGCTCTGTTCCACCTTGTGATGTCATGAAGCGGTAGTTTCAAGTTAACAACTACTTACCTTTAGTTCAGTGGAGACAGGACTGAAATCATCCACACAAGTCTAGTGAAGGTGTATGGAGTTTAAAAACACAGTGGAGCACTTTCAGTTTTTCTGTTTGAGAGAAGAACTCAGCCTAAATATGCAGTGTTGATGTGTTAAACATGTGTGAATGAAACAAAACACAACTCCAGGTATGTTTGTGATGAGGAAACCACCTTAGAACATAACGGTAACAGAAAACAGATCAGAAAACAGTTTTGGCCAGTATTCACCATTGCAAGTCACTGATGTATAATGCCACTGTAATTTGGGGTCGTATCCGTGCATTTAAAACTATACTGAACAAATCCCCTCTTGTCCCATAATTGGTCCCTGGTTGCGGGTTTCCTGGCTACAGTATAGGATTCTCTGGAAAGCCCCGGGCCATATGCACTGACTTTCACTTTTGCAGTATGCAGAGGTGATGACAGCTCTGACATGTCACCTCTCAGCTCCTGCCTTATCACCAACACGTTCATAAACAGATACCATGGACAGAAGGAGGAGAAGGGGTCTATTAAAAGTCCTACATGACACAGAATTGACTCTTGTGAGTTTTAAGCCATGTTAGAACGCTGTTACCTCCTGTTTTGTTTCATTCACATACATTTAACCTTGGTTTATTAGTCTGTCTGCATCTCCAACGCTCAAAATGCCTAGTCGAGATTGGAAATTCCAGGGCTGAAATTATCCAAATGATTCTAGTGAAGGTTTATGGAGCACTTCCTGTATCACCACATGACATCACAAGGTGGAACAGAGTGTTTTCTGTTTGAGAGAAGAACTCTAATAATAAAGGGTTACTCAAACATGTGTGAATGAAACAAAACACAACTCCAGGTTTGTTTTTGATGAGAAAACAATATTATAACATAGACCAGAAAATAGCGTAATATGGGCGGAATTTGAACTTGAAATCAGCGCACTTGCAGTCACCATTTCCTCATTGCTTGTGCACTGCAATTGACCATTTGCATTTATGTAAAAACAGATTTAATTGTAGTAATGGAGGAGAATGGTGCTGTCAGTCAAGGCAAAACATTGCACTGATGTACAATAAGATAAAACAAGAAAGGTTTATTTATATTAGAACAATTTATAGCTGTATTTTTTAACTGCAATTTTGAAATGAAAGTTAACTGGTTTAGATCAAGTCTAAATCAAACAATAGAGTCAGTATTATACACACTGTAGAAGCACTGGTAGTTGAAGATCTAGGGTAGTAGTAGTAGTAGTACTTAGTAATAGCAGCCTTGTAGCAGTACAATTAGCAGTAGTAACTCATTCAGCTCATGAAAAGTTTACTAGTTAGGTCAAGCTTAGGTCAAACAATAGTCACCTGCATTATACACACAGTAGTAGCCGTAGTAGTGGAAGTTCTAGGGTGGTAATAGTAGTAGTACATAGTAATACCTTGTAGCAGTACAAATAGCAGTAGAAATAGTATTCAGCTCATGAAAAGTTTACTAGTAAGGTCAAGCTTAGGTCAAACAATAGTCACCAGCATTATACACACAGTAGTAGCCGTAATAGTAATGGAAGTTCTGCGGTGGTAATAGTAGTAGTACCTAGTAATAGCAGCCTTGTAGCAGTACAATTTGCAGTAGTAACAGTATTTAAAGTAAAAGTAGTTAAATAAGCAGTAATAGCAGTAGCTGTAAGTAACCTCAGCTAGTCATGTCCCAGCATAATCAACTATTACTACTACTACTACTACAAAAACAACAGTACTGCCTATTGGAGAAGTGCAGCCCTCACTGACAGCTCATGGAATCCCCTGTTCATGTGTTCTGTAGTAGCCAGTGTCCAGTCAAAAGTGAATGCATTAAACGGACACTGCGCGCCCACTTACTTTTGAAGGCTTGGATGAGCGCCTTGCCATCCTTGATAAGCTCCTTGATAAACTTGTTGGTCTTGTCCAGTTCCAACTCGTGCGATTTGAGGCGCTCTCTGAACAGGGGACTGTCCAGGTAGCAGTCACTAAACTCCAGCGCAGGTAGCCCCATCGTGGTGAATCAAACCCCCAAATACGATGCCAAGAAAAAGACGTAAAACACAAGGAGATTCCGGGGGTTGCCTTTGTTGAGATCGCTAGTACGGTTGTTCCCGCTGGTCCAGCTTGAAATGATAGAAAATCCTCTTACAAGATGCAGACAACGGGAATGTTTAGTTTAAAGACTGCGTAATAGTAAGTGCATAGCCTTGTATTCCGATTTGGGTTTAAAAAGTATTGGTTTATTGAAGATCGGCTGCAACACTCGAGCAACGCGTTCAATAAAATAAGAAATCCGTGCGTAAAAGTGCCCACCGTAGTCTGTCCACTTGTTCAGGTAAGCCGCGGTTGCCTACCCGTCCACTGCGTCATTTTGGTCCGGGGAAAAGTACGATTTGGAGAGGCTGGGGTGATGGATGTACGCGCGCAGGGGATAAACAAACGAGGAGGTACGGAGCGCAGTGTGGCGTGGTGAGTCTTTTAAAATGCACGCACGGCTTTCAACCCAACCCCGCTCAAAGCCAGGACCAGAGGAGTGGAGGTGGAGGCGAGCTACCCCAACCAACGCGGATAATCCCCCGAGTGACAGCGCGCTCGGCCAATCGCGGGGAGAGATGGAGGAAAGAGGGGGTGAGGGCGGGGCGAAAGCGGGCGAGGGATCCACGAGAGGAGGCGATGGTGTGGGAGAGAAGAGGGCGCACTCTCGGGTAGTGGCAACGACACCATGGAGCTAATACAGTGTTTGACAAGAAGTGATCAAGTGGCCTTGATGATTTTTCAAAGAAACATTGGGAAACATTGAAAAGACAGTCACTAGGCCTATTTGCAGGTGTCATTAATAAGCAGTTTATCACCACTGTATCTCACTATAAACAGGGCTGGAAAGTCATTACAAATATACACATTACTCTAATTGATATTTTGAGTAATTATATTTTTTGTAGATTTTTAAAGCTATACTTGTACTTTTAATTGAGTATATTTCTAGCCATGTAATTGTAATTGGTTACAGTAAAAATCATATGAGTACTGAGTACAGCACAAGTCTCAATAGCCCGAGTCCATGGCTGTTTCACCACTGTCTCTCCTTCAGAGGCTGGTCTAGACCAAACTGACTGAGGGGCATGTGAGTTTTTAAGAGGTGCAAAGGCAATACTCCTTCATTAAGTGTCATTATTTAACCAGTCTAAAATGAGGGTGCAATGCATGCTTCTGCAGCCCTGTAGACCCAGGCCTGCTCTGCTCCTCTCTAAACCAACACATAAACATAACTGTCTGTATCGCCTGCACTGACTGGCCAGCGCTCAGAGAATATGTGGATTGTGATTTAAAACAATGAAATTTTTCTTAAAACTGTTCATTTAAAATACTAATTTAATATCAATTTATTTAAAATACTGATCTAGAATGCCGCTAAAAATCTGTTAAGAAGTAACTCTGAGTACTCTGACTAGTATTTTTAATGTGTACTTTTTACTTTTACTTGAGTACAAATTTGCAGTACTCTTTCCCCCACTGACTGTAATAGGCTATATCTCTGTCATATTTTTAGCTATATGTAAATATTATGAAGGCCACATAAAGGATATTTGCCTGTAATGCACACAGTATAGCACTGCACATCGGTCTCTAAGGAGGTAAGCATGTGGCAGGGCCAGGCATAGTTGTCTGATCTGTGGATAGGCGAGCCTGTTCATAGTAAGAAGCATGTTTTTCAAGGTATTTTTAAGCAATGAAAATACCTGTAAGATAGACCTGTTTATTGCAATACTGTGAAGCATTCCAGGCAAAGCAATATCATCTCCATGGAGACAAGCAGGCGGCTGCCCCCTTGCCAGAAAAGTGAGGTAGTGCACTTTAAAAGTATAATGACAGTATAAAGCTCATCAGACTTGTTTTGCTTGTAGAGGTAACCCTGTGACTAAACCCTGACTTCAGCCGTGTTGATGTCATTGCTATGATGTAATGTAATAGTCATTCACAGAGCTGGTGTTTGGGGCCTGTCTCACGCTCAGCTCTGACCTACACAAACACAACTCTGCTCACTGTGAACAGCAGTGCACACTGACAGCCTGCCTCACTGTATTCTCCAGTATTATCATGGTGTCCAGTTGTACCAATACTTACGGCGTCATTTTGCAATATATACTTTTGCCTACATTATTGTTTTTATACAGTTTTATAGCTCTATTACATATTTTTCTTGAATTTAATGTGAGTTTGACTAATCTTATAAACATTAATATTTGCAATCCAGGTCAACTGCTTAGTCGATCCATCATCTAATCTATTATTATTTATTTATTTATGAACTATAATTGTCTTATATTGTTACTGCTACTAACTACTCTTTAATACAGGCCTTGTAGTCCTCCATGTGCTCTGCTCCTCTGTGATATCACCTTGTAGTTGCAGGTTTCTTCATGTCTGATCTGTGACTTGAACTCATAGTGAATGTGTGCGTCCACAGATGATCTTTGAGTGGAGGACGCGACACGGTGACGTCATTTCAACACGCGCGGGGAATTTCTGCTGTTTAATCTGCGCGATCACCTGGTCACCTGGTGTACTGCGCCCTCTGCTGTCGGATCTGCGCATTACAGCTGCGTGAGCCGTGAACGCTGCCCTTCCGGCTCTTGTGAACGCGTTTTGAGTTCTGCGCATGTCCATCAGCACGCAGGCCCACAGAGACAGCTCCAGGAAACAGGAGACACGGCGGTTTATTTATTTAGCCTGGATCATAGACTCTTTTTATTGGATTTATCAACTACTGTGCAAGCAAAGAGGAGAAACTGTCTGTATAATGTTTGATTTTTGATTTCTGATCTGTTATAATATTCTTTCTTCATCAAAAACACGTTTAACACACAAACCCTGCATCAAACTTTTTTTTTTGTTGTTCTCTCAAACTGAAAACACCTTGTTCCACCTCGTGATGTCATGCGGTAATACCTCACTGTGTTTTTAAACTCCACACACCTTCACTAGAATCATCTGGATAATTTCAGCCCTGGAATTGCCGATCTCTACTGAACTAAAGATAAAAGGAGCTGTTAACTTGAAAATTTAGAGCATTTTGAACTTTAGCGATGCAGACAGACTAATAATAATAATGATAATAATAATAAAGGGTTACTCAAAATATGTGTGAATGAAACAAAACATAACTCCAGGTATGTTTTTGATGAAGTAACAACATTATAACATGACTTAAAGCTCACAAGAATCCATATAGGAGCTTTAAGCAGGTCAGATCTCTAACTGCTACTCCATACAATCTTTTATTATAGGCTACATTTGACTAATAACGATTCACTTTTTTAAGATAGTTTTTCAAAATACCAAAAGACGGTTTAAAGAAGCAAAACCTGTATGTACTTTAACCACTGAGCCACCACTGCCTGTCGTTCATGAAGTAATACTAATCATAGTTGCTCTTGTTTAAGTATACTCCCATCTGCTGGTTGTGAGTTGTCACTACAGCCAAACGCATTACCACCTTAGAATAATAACTACACCTTAGCCTTAAAGGTGCATTGTGCAACTTTTCCAGTGGAGGGTCCGTCAAATGCTTTTCTCCATTAACATGTTACTGCTTTGTCTGGAATGTTTCACAGTATGGCATTAAACCTTTCTATCTTCATGGAGACCAAACCAGACCAAGTTACAGGTCAGTTCCGTGGAGAGGCGACCCCGCTCACAGTCAGAACACCGTTGTTCTAGATATTTTTCAGCTATCAAACCACCTGTAATTGAATAAATGTAAGGTAGAGCTGTTTAATGTCATACTGTGGAACATTTCAGGGAGAGCAATGGCATATCCATAGAAACAAGCAGGTGATGGACCCCCAACCAAAAAGTTACATAGTGAACCTTTAAAGAAGCATGAAAATAAAGATGAGATGATAATGGGAAAAAAAAAAAAAGGTTTATCTTTGATTAAGGGTCTCATATTACACAAAATTGACTTTTGAGAGCTTTCATTCACACGTTTGAGTAATCCTTTATTATTAGTCTGTCTACATCGCCAAAGCTCAAAATGCTCCGTTCCACCTTGTGATGTCATCCAGTGCTAGTTTTCAAATTAACCGCTACGGCTTTTACCTTCTCTTCAGTAGAGATCAGCAATTCCAGTGCTGAAATCACATGGTAGAACAGAGTGTTTTCTGTTTGAGAGAAGAACTCAGCCTAAATATGCAGGATTTGTGTGTTTAACATGTGTGAATGAAACAAAACACAACTCCGGGTATGTTTGTGATGAGGCAGCATTATAACATAGATCAGACAATAGCGTATCATTGGCCTTTGAACCATCAATACATGTGCAAATTGAAATGGAGAATCTAATTGTTCCTAAATGGTCACACCAAGTTTACAAATATGCTTTCACATGTCAGCTCTAATCATTTCTCTTGTAGTTTAGTTCGACTTCCAGTTCCAAAACAGAAACACGAGATAACAGCTACACCACCCCATTGCCAAAAATATGTCCGTTTAGCACCACACACAGGACCTTGTTTAAACCTTCCATGAAATGTTAAATCAACATTATTATATCAATTTTGATGAAGTTATTCCATCTGTTTTATGTCCAGTGAATTATGTTTGATAGCTGTTTACATGTCTCCAAGCTGGACTCCCCCGTCAGGAATGTCCCATGGTCCGGTCAGACGGTCAGACCAGCTTCTTTCCGCTCTCTGCTAATTTTAATCCTGACGCAAAGATGTGAGAGTGGACCCGTGACTCCTGGTTTAGCCGCATAGGTAAGTAAAGCCGGGGGAGTATCTATGTGTATGTTTTAGTCAAATATTTGTACTATAGCCACTACTGCTTGTGATTTGTGCAGGTCGGAGTGTGGATCTGGTTGGCATTTCACAACAGCACCCTAAAAGGTATTGAAAGAGAGGAATTTCAGAAGATTTGGCAACCCCAGAAGATGCCTGTAAGCTAATACGCGAGTGAATGGGACAATGTGAAACAACCAGTGAGCAGGTGTGTATTGGTTTATTTTAAACTACAGAATACTTCAAAAATGCTGTTGGGGGTGTCATACATGTATTTCTATGGAGTGACACAATACACACATGAGCAAATACTGTCAGAAAGTTTGATTGTTTGAAAACTCAAGAAAAATTACAAAATGTAGTTCAGGTGTCTGTGATGAATGCAGGAGCTTATGGTCCAGTTTAAGTGTTTGATTTTCAACAAAAAACGGTGAGAGTGAGCCCACTAAGTCAGTTCTTTATGGTCTGATTGTGTTAAAATAAAGCACAAAAGGTTCACAAAGCCTCAGACAGAGCAGGGCCTACGGTTAGCATCATACCCCCAGGGAATGTTGAGGACATCAGCGGCCAAGTATCAATACAACTTGAAAAGATTTGATTTAAATTCTAGTTTAATTCTAGTTCTAATTTTTTTTTTAATGCATGTAAATCAACTTTTATGAGCTTTTGTAACAGTGTTCCCTCATCATTCATTTACTAACTCTGAAAATGTCTATTTCAACTACCCCCTAACTCCACCCACTTCACCGTACTGCAATTATTCACTGAAGTCAGACTCAGTGTCAAATATTCTATACTCAAAAATGTCACATAGAATAGAAATATTTCAACAATCGAAACATGAATGAAAATCCGCTGTTGCTATGGTGAAATTCCACTGTGAAGGGGGCGGGGCTTCTCACTTCGGCGCTTTTGAACCGGAAGTCCATGAAGCCGTTTTTATTCACGTAAAATTATAATCATATAATTCAATTCTAATTGCCAAGAAAAAATGCATAATACTGTATGTCTTCTTTAAATAAGTAAACATGAATAGACTTTAAAAACACAGAGGAGCACGTCTAGATCCGCACCAGATGATGTCAAGAGATTGGCGTAATTTAATGTGAAGATATACAGTATTTTTTGCATATTACAAGCTCATAAAGTTGCATTTTTTGATTGAAAGAAAAACAAATAAACCAAAGTTGTTGACTGATATAAAATAAGACTAAGCCATGACTTTACCATAATAAATACAGCTGGATTGTCTAAACCAGGACTTAAATCTCGTCCAAAGTAGTACCGAACCAGATCTAGACCTGGGCCGACTGTGTACCATTTGCTGTACGTGCACCTCAGTTTGAGACTCACTATCATCACGCTTATAAATCACTTTCACACTTTTACAACCTGTCTTATCATCTTCTCTTTCCTTAAAAATAACACTACTTTATGTATTTATCAAACACACTTCTCAAATATGCAAACCGTGGATCCCCTCCCACACTTCTGCACCCTTTCCCACGTCATTCTCAGCAGCAGCTCCATCCAAAAGTCCAAAACTATCTTCTCAAATCCCGTACCGTGCTCTCGTTGTGCTGTTAGAGGAACTGTAACGCGAGTGTGAGCAGCTGTGGCTTTGCACTTGTCTGTCTGGTAATATTTTGGATGCCATTCGCTAAGATGTTCCAGATGTGACGGTGCATCTGGCTAGCAGCGCCGCAGTGGAGTAGGAACTGAGCAATTTTGTGGATTTAAAGTTGGATTCGAGAAAGCCGGAGTTGAGTTGTCGGCGGGTAAGTGATGCAGGATGACAGATTTGGATAATACACAATGGTGACTGTGGGAGAATGTTTTGAATAAAGCTTTTAGAATTTATTTACATTTTTTTTTTATTGTTGTGAAAATGTTAGTTTTAGAAATTTCAGACAAAAAGCTGCAGACCATTACTACTTGCTTTAAAGGTGCACTGTGTAGCTTTTTGGTTGCAGGTCCCTCACCTGCTTGTTTCTATGGAGATGCCATTGCTCTGCCTGGAATGTTCCACAGTATGACATTAAACAGCTCTATCTTACATTTATTCAATTACAGGTGGTTTTATAGCTCAGAAATACCTAGAAAAACAGGCATTCTGACTGTGAGCGGGGTCGCCTCTCCACAGATCTGACGTGGACCTTTAAATATCATATATATTTAATACAGATACACTATAAAAACCTTATAAAACCAATGAAGATAAAATGACTAGGAAATATGTTTGTTTTATTTTATTGCAATAAATACACAAATGTTTTCACATATTTCCAGAGAAACGTTTCTTTACAGTAGCATCATAAGTTTGTTTTGGTAGAGGGTTGAGGGTACGGTAGCTGCTGCTTTCCGAGGAGATGCCTGGAATGTTCCACAGTAAGGCAATAAACATACTGTATCTATTTGTATTCGAATCTATTCTGGTGTTTTGCTAGAAAAAACATACCTAGAAAAACATGGATTCTTGCTGTGAATGGGCTTGCCTCTCCACAGATCTGACTTGTGACTTGACTTGGCAGCATCCCCTGTTCGTCTTTGTGGACTTGATTAATGGCGACGGTAGCTCAGTTTGTAGAGGGTTTGTCCACTTATCCGAAGGTTAGCGGTGCGACTCCAGATCCCACTGATGAATGCTGTTGTTGTGTCCTTGGGCAAGGCACTTACCTCACCTCGCCCCCAGTGTCTGCGTACACCGGTGTATGAACGTGCGTGCGAATGGGTGAGTGGTTCCTTGATGTAAAGCGCTTTGAGTGCTTTGCCAGGAATGTTCCGCAATGAAGCATTAAACTCATCTAGCTACATGAAGACAAGCAGAAATGAAACTAGGCCTAGATACAGGTCAGATCTATGGAGAAGCGTATGTAAGTGTATATCATAATGTTTTTCCACAGCATTTTTAAGCAATGAAAACATCCGTAATCAAATAAATGCAAAATAGACAAGTTTAATATCATACTGTGGAACATTCCCGTCACAAACCATCGCATCATCACCATGGAGACAAGCAGGTGATGGGTGGTGGACACTCTACCAGAAAAGTTACACACACAGTGCATCTTTAAAGTCACATTGTGGAATCTCCTGCCTATCTCTTTCTCTTGTTACTAAGCTCGGCCTTGATCTGATTCAGGTGACGCTACATCGCCGCCATCTGGAAACAATTTATACAAGAAAGAAAGAAAAAAAAAAAAAAAAAACCTCAAGGCAAAGCGGCAAAGATAGGAGACAAGTTTGGTCATGTATCTCTTTGTGTTTGGATAGTGGCCAGTCTGGCTCCTCTGAGTGGGCTTTTATCATCCATACGACACAGAGGGGCAGACGTTTACAGAGCGCACTGCTGGGAATAGTTTTGTTTGTTCCTGTAAGACAAAAATGAGGGCAGCTCTGTCTTCTTTGCCCTGTTTTTCCTGTCTCAAACGCTCCCAACAAGTGGAAGAAGCAACTGGAGCAGAAAATAATGAAGAGATTAAAGTGCGTATGGCAGCTTTTCATGTTTCTGTGATTATGATTTGAGAGTTTATGGAGGGAAAAAAGTTAAAACGGAGTAGCGTTGAGTTTTAAAGGTGCACTGCGTAACATTTTGCTTTGCCTGCTTGTCTCCATGGAAATATTATTGCTTTGTATAGAATCTAGCCCTAACAGCACTATGAAAGATTACAATTCAGATCTATGGAGAGTCGCCCCTTTTCACAGAAGTAATTATTGTATTTTTGAGCAATAGAAACACCTGTAATGAGTAAATGCTAGATGGCGCCGATATGTTTAATGTCATACTGTGGAACATTCCAGGCAAAGCAGTAACATCTCCATGGAGACAAGTACGTTTAAAACAGAATACCTCTACCTGTGTCATTAATGCTGAAAATTTGTCCAAAATTTAAGACAATTTAGATGCAAGGAAGGTATTTTTTAAACAAATTAAGAGTTTTTAGCCTTTTTTTCTATAGTACAGTGTGATTAATTTGATCTTCTGATAATTTATTTGAATCGATTCTGTTTTCAGACTAAGGTTTAGTTTGATTTCTATGAAAGATCATTTGTTCCATCAAATTTAATTTTTTATTTTAAATACCGCTGAATTTCTCACATAGAATTTTTTAACTCTGAAAAAAGATGATTTGAATTATTTTTATGCTAATTTTTTGTTGCTGAAATTTAAAGTATACTTTTTCAATGTTTCAAATTCAAAATAAAAATTTCACCTTTTAAATATTCAGCACAGATATTTTCAAGCCCTCAAATTCAACAGTCAAAATTCAGAGTGTGAAATTCGCAGTGGAAAATTTCACAGCAAAGATCCAAGATGCCAAGGCAGAAGCAATCGATCCTGTGTGAGTGAGGAGGACAGACGCTGTTTCTTATTGGCCGTTCTCATCTGTGGGCGGGGTTTACACTTAACAAATAAAAGAGATGAGGGTCATTCCATATGAAATGGACCAAATTCCAGAAAAGTGGTTGCACTTGGATCTCAGATTGACCTTGTATTTATTTCATGCATTCCTTGGCTTATTTTAGGGGGAAATCTCAAATTATGACCTATTTGACCTATTTGTTTATGAGTTATGGCCCTACAAAGGGGGTGGGGGTCCAATTGTAAAAATTCCGCCTGCAATTTTTTGCTATTTTTACATCTTTATTGCTCAAAAAGTATTACAGATATCTCCCTGAAATTTTCAGGATTTGTTCAATGTAACTTATACCTAATTTTCAACTTAAAAAATTTACAATAGATGTTAAATATTCTTTCTGGTGAAGCTCTACAAATGCAAAGAAATTAACCAAGTCGCCGTTTTAAAATGTATGAATTGTACCACTAGGCAAGTATTGAAGCACCAGAAATGGTTTATCTTGAAAGAAGTACACCTATATTTAATGTTAGGCAAGTATGGTCAGTCGGATATAAACTGTGTCCTCTCAGGATACCTGTGAACATGAGCAAAATTGTAAAATTCACGATTTTCAAGTACAAAATACTGCATGTGTACCAAGTTGCAGGAATATGTTACTAAAACTATACAAGTAGTAATAGTTTACCTTTCATTTGATACCAAAATCATTTTTGCTCAGGCTTGCTGACTCCTTCATAATGGGGTTTGAAATGCAGGTGTCTGGACGATTACAAAATTTCAGCTTTATGCCACATAAAGTAACCATATATATGTAAGAGAACAATCTTATGATATATCCAAGGTCAGTTCATGACAGAAAACTTTATAAAAAACATCTAGGTCACAGCCTACACCTTGGCTCTCCACTTTTGATCAATTAATTTTAAAACATTAGCATCACTAAATTTATAACGACGTCCTGAGCCACTGGGATCTGGCACAGGAACAATGCACAGCACATGCTCTCTTGGCACCCAGCATTTACCTTCTTCCTTTGGCCAGTAGAAGGACTTTGTTGGGCCATGAGGGTGAAGGAACCTTGCTTCAAAGTCATCATATTCAGCATCAGAAAAGACTGAAATGATATTGGCTATCCACCAATATCCATCGTACAGACAAGCTACATACTGGCCAGGATTTATCTCCAGTGTGGGTTCAGACTGGGCTGGATGCACCTGTATGTTCTGTTCATCAGAATCCTCTGCTGAAGTTTCTCCTGGCTGGCATTGTCTTACATGTACATCTTCGCAGGTCTGTACAGTGAAGGATGCTGTGTCCTCTGAAACACGTCTCACTTGTAGATGGGACTCAGATAAAGGTACAAAACAATGATTGTCCCTTGTGCCTGGAACTCTCTGATACTGTGCAAATCTTTCTTCCTGGGACTTGGCAACAGCTTCTACATCATGATGGCCCACCCAGAAGAACTGGATTCCTTTTACGTTGGTCACTGCCCAGTCATACAGTTCTCTGGGGTACATAATATGTCCTTCAACTGGGCTTTGAAGAGTTGCTCGCGCCACCAACCGCTTTACGGTTCCTCCTATGCCATCGCAAGGGGACTTGCCATGGCTGGTGGCGAAGAAGTGCCACTCAGCCGATGGTCCAAAGTCCCCTGCGTGGCAGCACAAGTTGGCAAAATTTTTCTATGGAGTTATCGAAACACATGATTTTACCTGTAGATCTATACTATTTTTTAAATACATTTCACCACTGATTATATTCAATTCTACAGGCATATTGCTTTTCTAAGCTCTGAGTTGTTAGAAAGTACCCTTAGAAAGGTAGTTTAGAGTCCAACAATTTCACTGAAACTTGGAATCAGCAGACCAGATAGAAAAAAAAAGAAGCCAAAAACAAAAAAACACCCAAGACTTTGGTATCAGACATGGATGGTGTAGAGGTCTGAGCAGTTTTCAAATTAGGTACATTACATTGGTCATATACCCAACTTTCTGTTTCCAAAGTTTGAAACCTGTACTACTTGGTACACATGTAGTAATTTTAGTTTGAAAATGTGAAATTTCGATGGTAGGTCCATTTTGTAAAGCCTCACAGCAGTCACCAAGGTATTGCAGGCCAGTTTTTTAGACTTAGTTAAGTACAAAAAGTCCACTTCTAAAGATTTAAATGGCTAGTGATTCAATTTTGCTTCTACACAGACAAGAAAAGGCTGTATAAATAATGTGTTTTGGGATTTTTTTCACTGTTTTTGTCTAATATTAATGAAGAAAGGGAATGTTACATCTGGCATTTTCATATTGCTAAATTTGCAACTATGTACAGATATTTGATCCTGAAAATTTTGAGAAGATATCTCAAAAACTTACTGAGATAATTAGGTCTAAAAATGGCTAAAAATTACAGGCGAGGATTTAAAAAAGGGATCCCCCTCTCCTTCAGGAATTTTTATACTTGGAACTAAGTGAATCTCAAGGCTAAAACTTTACATTTCCCCATGAATTATGTTTGTCTACCTTAGGAAAAAAAATAAAGCAATTCTGAGACTATGATGCACACCCCATTGGTTGATTTGATATGGAATGACCCATGAGGTTTTGATGAGGCTAATTCTGACCAATAACATCGCTTCACTGCACTGCACCGCATTTCCTGCTTGTTACTAAATTAGATCGGATCACTTTGGATCGATTGCTTCTGCCTTGGCATCTTGGATCTTTGCTGCGAATTTTTTTCACAGCGAATTTTACACTCTGAATTTTGACTGTTGAATTTGAGATCTTGAAAATATTTGTGCTGAATATTTAAAAGGTGATTTTTTTTTTTATATTGAATTTTAAACAATGAAAATGTACACTTAAAATTTCACCAACTCCCATTCAGAATAAAAATAATTCAAACATGTTTTTTCAGAGTTAAAAAAATCTAAGTGAGAAATTCAGTAGCATTTCAAATTCAAAATCTGATGGAACAAATGATGTTACATAGTTTTTATACCTCACGTGGCGTTGCTGAGAAGTGCCAGCTTAACTTTTGTAACTTTTGTGTCATTTAGCTGTTGTTAAAGGTGCACTGTGCAACTTTTCTGGTAGAGGGTCTGCTACCTGCTTGTCTCCATGGAGATGTTAGTGCTTTGTCTAGAATGTTCCACAGTACAGAGTCAATTAATCTGTCACAAGTGAGACGAGTAGGTTACAGCACTACGTTCCATTACAGTTCAGATCTATGGAGATGCGCCCCTATTCACAGAAGGAATTATTGTATTTTTGAGCACTAATACATACATGCTACATGGATATTTTATATGTTAGGGAAAGCAATATACATCTCCATGGAGATCTCCAAGCAGGTATCAGACCCGTCACCAAAAAGTTGCACAATGCATCTTTAACATGGTCGCTAGGTAACTGTAGCACATGTACGTATGTCACATGTGCTGTCTGTGTCCAACCAGGAAGTAAAATTATAGGCCTAAACTTCAAAGTAAAAAAGATTCAAAAGCTGGTAAAACAAAAAAATAGTAAAAAGTCATAGTATGTAAATTTTTGGCCAAAAATAGACTAGACTTATCTATCTCCAGGGAAATTGTCACAAAGTATGGCTTTAACTTTTTATTTCAATGGAATCATGCAGCTGACTTTCCACCAAGTTAGTGCACCTTAAAGGGCCCATCTTACGCTATTTTCTGATGTGTTCTAATGTTGTTTCCTCATCACAAACAGACCTGGAGTTGTGTTTTGTTTCATTCACACATGTTTAACCCACAAACCCTGCAGGTTTAGGCTGACTTCTTCTATCAAACGGAAAACACTCTGTTCCACTTTGTGATGTCATGTGGTAATGAAATGCTCCACTTTGTTTTTAAACTCCATAATAATAATAATAATAATAATAATACATTTTATTTGCAATGCACTTTACATTTCAACAAAATTTCATTTCAACTTGAAAACTACCACTCCATGACATCACAAGGTGGGACAGGAGCATTTTTAGCTGTAGAGATGTAGACAGACTAATAATAAAAGGATTACTCAAACATGTGTGAATGAAACAAAACAACTCCAGGTCTGTTCTTGATGAGACATTCTGACATGTCTTAAAGCTCACAAGAGTCCAGTTTGTGTAATATAGACATTTTGATCCAATGACTCTTAATATCCGCTTTATTCTCCACTGCAGCCCGTTGGTCGTCCCTCCGAGCGATCTGATACACAGCGTCCTTCCGGGATGTATGAGGTGGGGGAGGTGACCGTACTGCCCCCCGCCCCCTCAGCCTCCCCTCAGGGCAGACCCACACACGAGCACAGGACTCTGACCAGGCTCTACTGTAAGAACGGAGGATACCACCTGAGACTCACTCCAGAGGGCAGAGTGAGCGGGGGCAGGCAGGACAATGACCCCTATGGTAAGAAGGGTTAGGGTCATTGTCAACAAATTCATTTGTCCCACAATAGGGAAATTGTTTGCAGTGCACACAACACTGTGCAAGTAGTTGTAGTAGTAATGTTAGTAGTTGTAGTAGTAGTAGTAGTAGTAGTAGTAGTAGTAGTAGTAGTAGTAGTGATGTTAATAGTTATTGTACTACCGCTTCCTGGTTTGTGGACAGGAAAAAAGCTTTATAATTAGCAGCAGACAGCACACAGAGGTCTTGTGTTGACCCCAACAGCTGATTTACAATTTAGCTGTACTGAGGCAAGACACATTTTACTTTATTGCATGAAAAAAAATGTATTTAATGCCCTTTATACAAACATTTCCCATATATCCTTGGGAAGGCCACACTTGCAGATAACAGTAGATAGATAGATAGATAGATAGATAAATGGTAGTAGTGAATGCTTTTGTGTTGCAGACGTGCTGCGGCTGAGGGCTGTGAGTGTGGGGGTGGTGGTCATAAAGGGGGAGCACAGTGGACTGTACCTGGCCATGGACACAGAGGGGGCCCTGTATGGAGCTGTAAGTCACTCTTAACGCTCAAATATAGTCCTGTGTTATACAAAATTTACTCTTCTGAGTTTTAAGCTATGTTCAAAATGCTCTGTTCCACCCTGTGATGTCATGAAGCAGTACCTTTTATTTTTACTTTAGAGACTGGAAATTCCAGGGCTGAAATTATCCAAAAGATTCTAGTGAAAGTGTGTGAAGTTTTAAGGGTGCACTCACACTAGGAGTTTAGATCGCCCTTAAAGCGCGGTACGTTTGTCCAGTGTGAGCGCAACCGAATCGCGCCCAGGCGCGGCCCGGTTGGGACTTTGGCCCGGTTGGAGGAGGTGGGCCAAAGCACGGCACGATTGCTCATGTACGCGCGCACGCACGACTTTACCAAACAAACCCTGTCAGGTGCGCAGATGTTATTCATACGAGGAAACCGGTGAATAAACTTCGCTCCAAAACACACGGCGAATCTGCGCTTACCTGTGAAAGAAGTTTTGCAGCCTCACCTCCGTCTGTCCAAACTCCTCCGCGCTGTTTTTACATCCATAAACTCACGGAGGATCGCGTATCGCAGCAGGACTCATATCTATTTAATAGATATTTCATGGCGCTGGACTTATTTTCTCCGCCAAAGCTTTAGCTCTGCTGCGCGACACGTAAACAAACAGCGCCGTGTGATGACGTCATGGGGCCGTGGCCCGGTTCGGTTGTGCACGTGTGAGTGCGCCCTTCCATAGGGATGGTCAAAAATGGTTAGTGGAGATTATGTCATACGCACTGTGGAACAACTCCCAACATAACAGCTCCACAGAGACATGCAGGTGATGGACCTTTCACTAAAAATGTTCCATAGTGCAGCTAAGTTAGTTTACTTGAAGATAATTAGTGAATGTTGACATATATAAAAAAAAGATATAGACAGAAAACTCATGTTATTGTGTCTATTTAATCTACCACTCAAAATCTAATATAAAAAATATCTTTATATAAATACATTTTCAGATCTTCCACAGCGCCCCTTCAAATATTATCTTATGACGTAAATTCCAGCTAACACATTACTAATCATTCCTGGAAGTCTCATTTTGCAAGATGTCCGACCCATTCTCGAAAGGTCCACCTTACACAGTCTGACCATTTCTGAGTAATACTTATTCACTGCACCCGATGGCCTTCAATCAGCCTTGAACAGTCCTCTAATACTTTGCAGTAAAATTCATATTCTTTCTTCAATCTTTCTCTGCAGCTAACACTAAATGACGAATGCCACTTCATTGAGACGTATGAGGAGAATCACTATAACACGTACCGCTCGCAGAAGTTTGGATGGTACGTGGGGCTCAAGAAGAATGGCCAGCCCAAACCAGGAAGGGACACTCATCTGGGGCAGAAGGCTGTGTTCTTCTTGCCCAGGCCTGTCTGAAGAACCAACACAAACATACACACTATTGTTAAAGCTGCATTGTGTAACTTTTCTGGGACCAAACCAGACCAAGTTACAGGTCAGATCTGTGGAGACCTATAATTGCCACCTATAATTGAATAAATGTAAAGTAGAGCTGTTTAATGTCATACTGTGGAACATTCCAGGCAGAGCAGTAACATAGCCGTAGAAACAAGCAGATGACGGACCCTCCACCAGAAAAGTTACACAATGCACCTTCAAAGTGGGACTAAACACCTAAACTCCACCCAAATCCACATTTTAAATAGAGCTGCTAAAGTGGGCAGTGCCTGTGGACTTATATTATGCAAAATGGACTCTTGTGAGCTTTAAGCCGTGTTAGAATGCTGTTTCCTCATCAAAAACATATCTGGAGATGTGTTTGTTTCATTCACACATGTTTAGTAATCCTGCATTATTAGTCTGTCTACATCTCCAAAGCTCAAAATGCTCTGTTCCACCTTGTGATGTCATGTAGTGGAAGTTAAGAGCGACCTTTTACCTTTAGAGATTGGCAGTTTCAGGGATGTTTGTGCGATAAATATGTGTGAATGAAACAAAACACAACTCCAGGTGTGTTTATGATGAGGAAACAACATTAAAACAGATCAGAGAAAATAGCGTAATTTGGATCCCTTAAGAAAAGAGTGAGGAGGGAGGAGAGGCGGGGTCTGGGGGTTTAAGGAACACTGTGATTGGTCTATCCGCACTTCAGACTCCAGCCCCGCAGCCAGGTGTTTGCGATCAGAAACACCCGGCTGTAATCAGGCTAGTGTGAGTGACGTCACCAACTACTTGACATTTGCAGAAGCCACTGAAGGCAGCACACATTTTATCTTGTTTGCACTAACATTGCCAAAAAATGACTAGAGACAGTAGATAAAGTGGATTTAGTGTTTAGTTCCAATTTAATATGACTAAATAATGTTGCTAAAGGATATTTGCAACAAGGGCTGTGCTGTTGATTCAATTTTAAGCCAATCTTCTCTATCTGTAAAGGCACTGGAGCAAGGTTCATACTTTGGAGGAAGAAATGTGTTACCAGTAGTTAGTAGTTGTTGTACTACTGCTTCCTGGTTCGTGGATGATAAAAATGCTTCATGGTGAGTTACTGACAGCGAACAGAGGTCTCATGTTGACCCTAAGAGCTGCTTTTACAATATTACAAAATTATATCTGTATTGCGCTACTTAAATTTGGCTTTTTGTGTTTGAAATCGCAATGAAATTTGGTTTAGTGTTTTTTTTATATATATATTTAAGTCAAAATAAGATTGAAAAATGTTTTGTCGCGTTGGCCAGCCCTATTTGCAGCCACTTAAATGGATCTATACTGTAGATACTGTATTAACAAAATTGACTCTTGTGAGCTTTAAGCCATACTAGAGCTTTGTTACCTCTTCAAAAACATACCTGGAGTTGTCTTTGGTCTCATTCACATGTTTAGTAATCCTGGTTTATTAGTCTGTCGACATCTCCAAAGCTCAAAATGTTCCGTTCCACCTTGTGATTTCATGTAGTGGTAGTTTTCAAGTTAACACCTACCTTTTACCTTTAGTTCAGTAGAAATGGGTAATTCCGGGGCTGAAATGATCCAAATGATTCTAGTGAAGGTGCATAGAGTTTAAAAACACAGTGGAGCACTTCCTGTAGTACAATTGCTTTCTGTAGGAGAGAAGACCACAGCCTAAATATGCAGGATTTGTGTGTTAAGCACCACACAATGTATTTATTTTTATTTGTCTTTTCGATAAGGTAGCATTTTGAGTTGGCAGTTGTTACGCTCTTGTTTAAATGATTCTCGATTCTCTGTGGGTCCTCTCAGAACTATGTGGGCAGAGCTGTTGTGTCAGGCTGAGAAATGACTTTTAAATTTGAGCTGTGGTTCCAAATACCACTTGAGTCGACCAGTTAGGAGCCTATTGTTAATTAATGTGGACCATAAATCAAAGCAAAGTGATTGTCCTGATTTCAAAGTGCATTAATACATAAATAGGCTATTGGAGATTGGTGTGTTTAGAAAGACAACAGAGGTGGGTGGAGTGTAGATCCAGATTGTACTCAAGTAAGAGTACTGCTACTTCAAATCACAAAGTAATGTCTCAAGAAGTTGCTCAAGAGTAAATTTGGGTAAGCTACTACTGAAGTAAAAGTAAAAGTACAAGTAATTGTAAGTAGCGTGAGTAAAACTGTCATATCTTATTTATAATTTGAATTTGAGTGTAATGTAATCAACAAAAAAACCAAACAAAAAAACGTTAAATAATAATAAAATCTGTTATTTTCAAAGGATAGACACAGAAATGAACCCAGCTAAGTCATATCTATGAAGGAGTGAAGTAAGAAACACAAATATTCAAATCATTTCAAATTATGGTGTCTTAAAAATGTAATAATGTTGTTTCCTCATCAAAAACATACCTGGAGTTCTTCTCTCAAACAGCAAACACTCTGTTCCACCTTGTGATGTCATGTGGTAATACAGGAAGTGCTCCAGTGTGTTTTTAAACTCCATACACCTTCACTAGAATCATTTGGATCATTTCAGCCCTGGAATTGCAAATCTCTACAAAACAAAAGGTAAAAAGAAGCTGCTAACTTGAAAACTACTGCTTCATGACATCACAAGGTGGAACTGGGCATTTTGAGCTTTGGAGATGACAGACATTACTCAAACATGTGTGGATGAAACAAAACACAACTCCAGATAGGTTTTTGATGACATAACAACATTCTAACATAACTTAAAGCTCACAAGAGTCAATTTTGTGTAATGTAGGACTTTTAAGTACATTAAAAGTCTACAATACCCTATATCCACCTCTGCATACCAAAAAGTGCTAAATACTGCATATACCCACTAGAAGAGAACTGCTTGTGTATTTTATTTGTTGATGAATGTCATGACTGTAACACTGTATGAAGCAGACCCACTGAGTATTGAGTATTTAAACATACACGACTTCAGTATTGCACTACACTAGATAACAGCTTTAATACTAACTTTTTGTATTTTTGTATCAGAGCACAGCGTCTTGTATTTATCAAACATGGTCACAAAAACGCAATATTCTTAGTTGTATTCTAACACATAATCATACTGTTACTTTAAAGGTGTATTGCGTAACTTGTCTGGTTGAGGGCCCGTACCTGTTTGTCTCCATGGGGATGTTATTGCTTGTCTAAGTGGAGACAGGACAGGTGGTATAGTCAAGCAAGTTACAGGTCAGATCTGTGGAGAGGTAAGCCTGCTCACGACATGTTTTTCGTATTTGTTTTTTAATAAGAACATCTGTAATAAATGCTGGATAGATAGTTTATAATGCCATGCTGTGGAACATCCCAGGCAAAACAATAATTTCTACGGAGACGGGCAGGTGGCAGACCCCTACGTCAGAAAAGTTACACAATACACCTTTAATAATAGCCTGTTTTATTATTGTGTATATTTATATAGCTCTATTATATTTTGTCATAAAAGATTGTGCTTTAAAATTATTATTTATAGCTGAACAGTGTGAAATTTCTATTATTATTATAAGAATTGACTTTTTCTTTTTTTTAATGAATAAACTATAAAAATGTTGCTTTGTCATGTCACTGTGGGTTAAGAATTGTATTAGGACCGATAATAAAAATAAACTAAAAAATAAAGTACATAACAAATTGAAATATTTAGACTTAAAAACGAAAATGATCGACGTGTTTTCTTTATTCATTCTTACGTTTTGAGTTGCAGTTCATTACGCGGCCACTAGAGAACGCCGTTGACTAAAACAACAGAAAAACAGAAGCCAGGGGCAAAAACGCTCAGAACACGTTTGTTTTCGTTACGAGTCTGGGAAAAGTTGTATTATTTTAGGTCAGTTTGAAGAGTAACTTTAGGCTTTTGTGGTTAACTTTATCCTTAATGAAAAATGTGGAACAGATCAATTATGTCATTTTTAATGTTTTAACGTGACATACCTTCAAATAACATTTTACTGCTATGATGAGCTCACCTCAAAATGAAATTAAACTAACCAATATTGTAGTTTTGTTTTTGAGCAATCCTTTACTATTAGTCAGAATGCTCACTTCCACCTTGTGATGTCATGAAGAGGTAGTTTTCAAGATAACAGCTACCTTTTACTTTTTGTTTAGTGCATGGGCAATTCCAGGTCTGAAATTATCCAAATGATTCTACTGAAGGTGTATAAAGTTTAAAAACAAAATGGAGCACTTTCTTTCTGTATTACCACATGACATCACAAAGTGGAATAGAGTGTTTTCAGTTTGGGAGAAGAACTCAGCCTAAATTTGCAAGTTTTGTGTGTTAAACATGTGCGAATGAAACAAAACACAACTCCATGTGTGTTTTTGATGAGGAAACAACATTATGACATAAGATCAGAAAATAGTGTAATATGGGCCCAAGTCAAGTCAAAATTGTGTAACTTTTCTCCATGGAGATGTTATTCCTTCGTCTGGAATGTTTCACAGTATGGCATTAAACCTTTCTATCTCCATGGAGACCAAACCAGACCAAGTTACAGGTCAGGCAACCTCACACAGTCACAATGCCTGTTTTTCTAGGTATTTTTGAACTACAAAACCACCTGTAATTGAATAAATGTAAAGTAGAGCTGTTTAATGTCATACTGTGGAACATTCCAGGTAGACTAATGACATATCCATAGAAACAAGCAGGTGACAGACCTTGAACCAAAAAGTTACATAGTGTATTCAGCATTATATTACCCCACTCATAAAGTGTATAAACAAACACCAAAAAACATTGTCAGAAAAAAAAATACTGCTTAAACATACAAGTACTTGGAACTACTCTATCCAAATACCTGCCAGGATCAGCTTTAACATGCACACAGCAGCCCCATTTGGAGTTTTGTTCCTGTTCAGAATGAGACTAAAGTTGTTACAGATGATCGAGAGCAGAGTACAGGAAGCAGCCTCACTCTCACCCTCAGCCTGTCACTGCATCACGCTGTTGGAGAGAGCACAGTTCTTCATCTGTTCTGCTCCAAACGTCCAATGAGAAATGACATACACTCTAAAACACAAACATGGACTGAAAATCAAATAGTCAGTGTAACTCAGTTGTTTTAAGTACAGTGTATTTGCTCTGTTGATTGTTAATACTTTTAACTGTTTTGGTCTTAAGATCTAGTATTTGCTGTGAAAACATAGTGCAGATTATTACTGTTTATTATTACATTGTAGCTCCTAAAGGGCCCATATTATATCTGTTTTCTGATAGGCTATAATGTTGTTTCCAAAAACATTAGCCAAAAACAGACCTGAAGTTGTGTTTTGTTTCATTCACACATGTTTAACACACAAATCCTGCATATTAAAACTTCTTTCCAGAAACAGAAAACACTCTGTTCCACCTTGTAATGTTATGTGGTAATACAGGAAGTGCTCCACTGTGTTTTTAAACTCCATACACCTTCAGTAGAATCATTTGGATCATTTCAGCCCTGGAATTGCCCATGCACTAAACAAAAAGTAAAAGGTAGCTGTTAACTTGAAAACTACCTCTTCATGACATCACAAGGTGGAACAGAGCATATTGAGCTTTGGCGATGTAAACATATAACGATGTAATAACAATGCACCCACTTAAAGCCACAGTATGCAACTTTTTAGCCAAAAAATAGACTCAAACTGTTAATTTTTTTGTTATGTTTATTAGCACTCGAAAAACAGGTGTCCTTACAGTGAGCAGGCTTGCCTCTTCACAAACCTGACTCATATGTGACCTCCTGGTTGACTCTTTTGAGCTTTAAGTCGTGTTATAATGTTGTTTTCTCCTCAAAAACAGACCTGGAGTTGTGTTTTGTTTCATTCACATGTTTGAGTAACTCTTTATTATTAGTCTGTCCACATCTCCAAAGCTCAAAATGCTCCGCTCCACCTTGTGATGTCATGATTGTTATGTTAACAGCTACCTTTTACATTTCATTTAGTAAAGACTGGCATTTCCAGGGCTGAAATTATCCAAATGATTCTAGTAAAGGTGCATGGAGTTTAAAAATACTGTTTAGCGCTTCATGTATTACCACATGACATCACGAGGTGGAACAGTGTTTCTAGTTTGAGAAGAACTCAGCCTAAATATGCAGGGTTTGTGTTAAAAACAAAGTGTGAATGAAACAAAACACAACTCCAGGTCTGTTTGTGATGAGGAAATTATAGCATAGATCAGAAAATAGCGTAATATGAGCCCTTTAAATCATGTTTGCATTCATAAAAAAGCCTTTAAGGATATACATAACTGTGTCTAATTTTCAAACTCAACCTATGCGACAATATTTACAATAGTTTACATTAATTAAAGAAAGTAAATAGGCTACTTTAATTATTTAAGAGCATTTTATTTCAAGTAACAGACTTTTTTGCAGTGCAGAAAAACACAATTCGCCAAATAGGAAGGAAAAACCCCCGAGGAGAAGCTCTGGTCTGAGATGTTTTTTTGAGTTGGAATGCCGTCGATTCCAACAATGTTCCATATTACCCAGGGACTTAAACTGGGCTGGCACAGTGCATTATGGGATTATGAGTTTTCCGAGACAAATTAGTGTTTGGAAACGGGCTCCTTACTTCCTCACTGGGACTGTAGCTAACATGACTTTACTCTGACCCTGTGTACAAATATAATACTTCATGAGCTCATAAAAAACTCTACGCAACCGTCTTGACTCTGGGGTGTTCTACTTGTATCGCTATGGTGGAATGTTTCTGTAGTTACCATGGTGACAAAATTCACACATTAGCAAACACAGCTAAAAAAAAGTGCGAAGATTGTCTGAAAACTCAAGAAAAAATACAAAATGGATTTAAACAGCACATTTTCAGGAGCCTGTGATCCATCCGAGCGTTCATGGTCCTGGTTTGGTGTTTGATTTTCAACAAAAAGGTGAGAATAACTGGAAAAACTGTTGGCTAAACTGTTGTAGCTCCAACTGAATCAGCTCTTGTGTTAAATGAAAGATCAGACAGAGCATGCCTACAGTTAGCATCACACCCCCAGAAAATGTTGATGACATTAGCTGTAAAGTATCAATATCTTAAAGGTATACAAATCCAATAAAGAATTACAGGAAATGATAAAACTAGGCGAGAAAAATGTTACTGAAGAGAAGAAATGTGTTTTGGCAGGCAAAAACGCAGCCTCTCCACAGATCTAATGTGTCACTTGGCTCAGTAGTATCACCTGCTTGTTTCCTTGGAGATAGATCAGTCAATGCCATACTTTGGAACATTACAGGCCAAGCATTAACACCACCATGGATGTACAAAAAACTAATGTCTAAACTAATTTTCTTACAACAACGATAATAAATATTGAATTTGAGTAAGTCGCAAATGGTGGTAGGGACTCTTTAAAAACTAATTTGTCTGGGGATGGGACTTAAAATTCTATTGCAACCATGCCAACCCACTTTTAAACAGTGTTTTCCTATTCACCCGAGCTGCCAGGACTAAAAAACAGACAAGACAAAGTGAATTTAGATCTAAAATTTTAACTAAAATACGTCCAGTTTTTCTTTGACTTTCGGTTGATGTATCAGTTTCTACCAAACGCAGTAATAACAGTCACTTTGTATAGTTACGCTGGCAAATGGAGATGTAGAATGATTTTGTTAGGGTTTGGATCATGGTTAGGAGCTGGAAATTTTGGTCAAAAAAAAAAAAAAAATTAAATTAAGGTATTAGTAACAGTATTTAAGAGATCACAAAAATACTGTCAGTGTCAATGAAATCCATCAAATGCTTGTCTCCATGGAGATGTTACTGTTTTGTCTGGAATGTTTCACAGTGGCATTAAACCTTTTTATCTTCATGAAGACCAAACCAGACCAAGATACAGGTCAGATCTGTGGAGAGGCGACCCCGCTCACAGTCAGAATGCCTGTTTTTCTAGGTATTTTTGAGCTACAAAACCACCTGTAATTGAATAAATGTAAGGCAGAGCTGATGTTTAATGTCATACTGTGGAACATTCCAGGCAGAGCAGTGACATATCCATAGAAACAAGCAGGTGACGGACCCCCAACCAACAAGTTACATAGTGCACCTTTAACATTTTCTGTAATTACATCCTCAGCAGTTAGTTGCTGTGATTGACATGGACGAAATGCCAAGAATTTAGGGAGTCCCAATGTCAGTACTTTACCTGAAAAGTGATCGCATCTTCAACTTTAACCCACCAAAACCTTATTTCAAATGACAAGTTACAATATGAAACTTTAAGCTAAAAAGTTGGTTGTTTTTATCGTTTATTGCACTGAAAAACACGCCTCCTTACTCTATATAGTCTCTTGTCATTTCAGTCATTATTTCATCTCTGCACTCTTTCTCTTTACCCACCTTTTCTTTAATTATGCCTTATTTGACACCATCTACTGCTATTTTTGCTACTTATTTTAAATTTATTATGACCATTTATATTTTTGCTTCTTGTTTTGATATTATATTGTGATGTCCCTTGTGGATCAATGCAGTCTAAGTCTAAGTCTAAGTCTAAGTAAGGTGAAAGTTTGTTAGTGAACCTTTAACTTTAAACCATGCTGTTGATCTTATATATTTTGTGACAATATTTCGAGTTCCGATTTCAGTCCCCACACTGTGATAAATCCAGGTTCCAGAGTGCACCCGGGCTGGCTGAGGGCCGCAGGGCTGAGCGGGACAGGAAGGGAATCATTCACTGTAAACTGAACAAGGACTCGCTTCCTCTGGGACGGTACGAGTCTGACAGAGCCAAGAGTACTGCAACACAACCCCTCCAGCACACACACACATATACACACACACATACACACACACGTACACTGAAGCACACACAAAGACACACATACACTCAAAGCAACGCCACGCACGTTCACACACTCACGCACACACACACACACGCACACAGACACAAGCACATGCACATGCACACACACACACGCACACATGCACACAGACACAAGCACATGCACACACACGTATACAAATTTATAAATTAGAAAGAAGACAAAGTTCACTCCTTGGGTTAGTTCAATGGCCTGTTACGCTATTTTTTGATCTATGTTATAATGTTGTTTCCTCATCACAAACAGACCTGGAGTTGTGTTTTGTTTCATTCACATCTCCAAAGCTCAAAATGCTCCGTTCCACCTTGTGATGTCATACAGCAAGTGCTCCACTGCGTTTTTAAACTCCTTACACTTTCACTAAAATCATTTGGATCATTTCAGCCCTGGAACTGCACATCTCTACCGTACTAAATGTTAACAGTACGGTAGGTGCTAACTTAAAAATTACCACTAGAATTCAACCTTTTTTGCTATGGACTCCACCTGGACAACTGAGGGACACGGACTAGAACTAATGATGTATTTGGCAGGAGAGTGAGCAGTTTGAAAGTGGGGGGGTGAAGAGCAGGAGGAGACATTCAGCAAATTGTCAAAACCTGTAATGTTAAGGCCAGCACATATCCAGTGATTAAACCTCTTGGACATAAAACTGTTTAAAATTCTGCGACCAAATTTGATGAGGTAGAAAACAGGAAGAAACAACCTTATTTGGAAAAACGTGAAATCTAGTTTATTAAGCTACAGGCTGGTTGATACAGATGTTATGTTACCCACTATCCAAAAGGTTCACAGTTCGATCCTTGATAAAACTGCAAAGAAATAGATTAGAACGCTTATTTATTTTAGTTAGTTCTTAGTTAGTTCTCGTTAGTACTTAGACAGATTTTGGTTTCAAAATATTTAATTCTAAGAAAAATGCCAATACAACCACACAAACAATGTCCTTTTATTGGGCATTTAAAGATATTCTCAGACCCACATGACCAGACTGAATCAAAACTCTGTGTTCAGATGTGTGGGTGGCTGTTTTTTACATTGTGGGGACTAAAATCCACATATGAGGACCTGCTTCTGTAACGGGAAAAAAAACACCTCCTTCCAACGTCAGTCCTTTATTATTAGAACAACAGTCTAAGTAGTAGAAGTATCACATGAAAAAACTACTTAAGGAAAAGTACAGACACTGGAACAAAAAAGTATCAAGTGAAAAAATCTACAAGTAAAAGTATTAAAGAACCTGTTTAAATATGTACTTAAAGAGAAAAAAGTAAAAGTATTTCATTTTCAGATTTTATAAGGCTTCAAATGTAGAGATTTGTGGTGAATTTTGTTCAATAGAAACAATGGAATCAGCCTTTTTTTTTTCTTTTTAGCTGTTTTTCTTTGTATATGTTTGTTTGCTCAAATTATGAAGTTGTTAAAAATAAACCCCACACTAGAAGTAAAAAGTAAAATACAGTTTCTTTAACTTAACTACTTTTACTTTGCTATGTTCCACCACTGGTAGTGAGTATGGTTAAGGGTAGGATTATTCTCGAAGAAGTCGATGTAATGTCCCCAGGAAAGGTGTGGTTTGTTCTGTGGTTTCATCATAAAACATGCGCTTTACCGACATTATTGTAAAACTGACACAGCTCTCGCTCTCTTTCTCCTCTTTCTCTCCCTGTATCACCTCTATCTCTCTCCCCTCTCCACCTCTGCTCCCCTTCTCCCCTCTTCAATGACAGGAAGCTCGATGCATATCCGTCAGCTGATCCGGGAGGAAGTGCTGACAGCGGTCTCCCCAGCGCTGAGTCTGAAGGGCGGGGCCTGAGACGGAGCACCTTGACAAGTCCGTATAAGGAGATCGGACCTGATAAATCGAGCGTGTGTTCAGCTGTATGGAAATGAATGGACTAACTCATCCAAAAAAGGCCTTTTCAATACAGTTTTATAAGAATATTTGAATGAAAAGTCTCTGGGGTCAAACTATAAATGGTCAAATCAGGCTCCCTTTCAGCGGATTTTATTTGGATCATGAGAGACTGTTGATTCCTACTGTGATCTGTTTGTACACTGAAACACTTTTATTTCTCATATTATTACATGTCGATGGAAAGAAAAAGCCTTCGATACCCCTGGGCGTAGAAACAAAGCATTTGAAAGCAGTATGAAAATTTACTGCACAAAGTACGTTGTTGTTTTCCATGTTTTAAAAGAGTCGGTATTACTGTGGTACTTTCATATTTTACACAGCTGGAGGATGGACCCAAACGGCCGTGCCTAATGTCATGTGTCAGCCTAAGAGGACATGTCCCGTAGTGTAACTTTAGCGATGTGCTCAGAAGGGTACAGTGTAATCTTATATGAGCGGAGAGCAGCCTGGGGCCTCTGATGTCCACGCGCGTCCGTTCTAACTTCACCTGGATTTGATTTGAGCGTTTCACAGTCAGATGGGATCAGCTTGTGAGGAGATCTCTCTAGGGTTCAGTGGAACAGGTCTAAGCATTCGTTTTCAATCGGTTATGAAATCAACTGTTCTGTCTGTTCATTCAATATTATCTCATTGTCATTTGAATGTACTTTTCTTCAAACCATCCACCATATGACATCAACAAGCACTTCAAAAATCACCTAGGAAGAGCTCAGAGTAGAGTCACTGCTCTGCCTTATTGAGATAAACCATAAACTATTTGGGAAGTATGAAGTATAGGTCCTATTAGGAGAATTAATACAATGAATAACTACAAATACAACTAAGTACGGCGAAGTGGGCGGAGATAGGAGGTAAATATGTTTTGTGTACGACAGCCTCAAATGCAGGACAATACTTAGACTTAGACTTAGAAAAACTTGAATGATCCACAAGGGAAATTATTGGGACATAGTAGCTCACACATCACAATATAATATAACAAAGAGCAAAAATAATTTAAATTTCAAAATAAGTAGCAAAAATAGCAAGGGACTGGTGTCGAATAAGCCATAATTATTGTTTAAGTAAAAGAAAAAAAATTACTCAGCCGTGCATGAATCAACCGAAATGCTAATTTAAGCAAACGATGACTGTTATTTTATTAAAAGCTTCATGATTTCTGCTTTAAAAGTCCAAATAATGCTTAATATAATCCCACATACGCGGTTACATCATCGGGGTGAGTTCTTCCCAGAGACAGTGAGCCGTGGGCCTGTGAGTCTCACGGTGCACAATGTGAGTGTGACATTGTGAATCACTGTCTGTTCCTCTGAGCTCTGTCCCCTTTGTATCTTTGTATAAATACTTAAGTACAGTTTTTAGGTATCTGTACTTTACATATTTTACTTTTACTTCACTACATTTGAGAACGTGTATCTGTACTTTCTACTCCATTACATTTTAGATCTGAACAGAAAAGTAAAAAGTATGTCTTGAGAAATGCTGAAATGGCAGAGACTTATTTTATCAGATTTCATTTGAGTTAACGTCCCAACTTTGACCAAACCAAATACACAAAAACATCAATTAAATTACTTAAAATAAACTATTTTTAAATCAAAATCACTACATTTGATGCTTTCATTGTTCTAAAAATCTCAGCAAAATAGTTTTACTTTTTACTCTTAAAGTACATTTTTAAACAGGTACTTCAATACTTTTACTTAAATAGATTTTTTCATGTGATACTTTTACTTGAGTAATCTTTTGCCCCTGTAACTGTACTGTCTATCATCATGGAGACCAAACCAGACCAAGTTACAGGTCAGATCTGCGGAGAGGCAAGCCCACTCATAGTCAGAATGCCTGTTTTCCTAGGTATTTTTTAGCACTAAAACCACATAAAATTTATTAAATATAAGGTAGAGCTGTTTAATGTCATACTATGGAACATTCCAGGCAGAGCAATGACATCTCCATAGAAACAAGAAGGTGACAGACCCCCAACCAAAAAGTTACACAGTGCACCTTTAAGTAACAAAATAATCTGCTCAGCTGTCATTCCTGTCACAACAAAGCAACAGCAATGACAGAAGAATCCACAATAACTCAAATACCAACTGATGAAGTCATGGGCGGACATTTTCCTGTTTCACACAAGTTTCAGGCTAAAATTAGTGTCCAGTGGTGGGATACTCATGGAGCTAATTGTGACTATATTCTCACAGGTTTTTAGTCAGTGTGTTTGGGTGATGTTGCGGTCAGCTCGGTGACGCAAAAGGCAAAGGAAGCAGCTTAGAGTTCAATTGTTAAATGGATGAGTGGTCCACATCTGCACAATTGGGGCCAAAGACTAAAAACATAAACGAAATGTTCAGAGGAAGTTGGTTTTCCAGGGAACAAAACACAGAGAACAATGTGACTGTAAAAGTAAATATAGGTACGTTATAATAAGACAAAAAAAAAATAAATAAATCTTAAAGTAATTATAGACTAAAAATTAACTACTCATTAAAGGTGCATTGTGTAACTTTTCTGGTGGAGGGTCAGTCACCTGTTTGTTTCTATGGAGATGTCATTGCTCTGCCTGGAATGTCCCACAGTATGACATTAAACAGCTCTACCTTATATTTATTCTAATACAGGTGGATTTATAGCTTAAAAATACCTAGAAAAACAGGCATTCTGACTGTGAGCGGGGTCGCCTCTCCACAGATCTGACCTGTAGCTTGGCCCGGTTTGGTCTACATGATGATTGAAAGGTTTAATGCCATACTGTGAAACATTCCAGACAAAGCAATAGTAATAATCATCTCCATGGAGAAAAGCATCTGATTGACCCTCCAACAGAACAGAAAAGTGACGCAATGCAGCTTTAAGACAACCAGGCCATTCGTACTTCGGCCTAGGAGAAGTAAAACACATATCCTTTCTCCACCTGCTCCATGAGGTCAAACTTACATCACATGAACCTTTTGTGTGGAACTTTGTCATGGAATAAACACTATTCTGGGAAATTCTCAGCCCACTCCCCAGTCTCCAGTCTCTTCTATGGAAACTCCACATCCCAGTTTAGTCACTTATCACTTCCCTTTCCTCTTCCTGTCATTCACGACATAAAAAGCACCTCACAGGGAAAATCTCTTCTAAACCAGTGACTAATGCCTTTAAATAGTACATAGCCAGCATTCTTAGCATCCCAAATATGCCATTGTTCAGCTGCTCCCTTTTCATTGCAGGATACTGTGGCTTCCTCTCTTTCTTTTTACTTTTTATTCTTCCGTGCTTCCTTTCTTTTCTGTTTTTAGACGCCGTTTTATGCGCACACAAAAGAGGGTAGCGGCGATTACTTGGACGCTAAAACGAAAATTTCAAAAGTTACCCAACCTTTTGAAGTGGCCTTTGTCTGCAGAGCTTAATGTAGGTGCACAGACACAAAAGAAATGGATTAGGGCCTCGGAGAATTTTAACAGCGACAATACAATGAGAAATATTATGGAATTTTTAATATAATTACAAGTTGGATTTACAAAGCAGGGTGGGGTTTCTCGGCGTCAGAGTCAGAAGTTACATTATTATCTTATGCGTTAGACGTTGTCAGCAACCGCCAATTAAAGAAGGATGTTGTGATGCTTTGAAAAGAGACAGCTTGTAAATGACAGGATGAAAAATGTCTCCGGGTGGATCAAAAGAGTCAAAAGTCATTGTTAAAAGTGAGATGAGAGTAGGCTGAAGCAGGGAGGAGGGCGATAAAAAAGAAAAAAACTGTACATGTGAATTTTCCTCTATACATGCTTTTTGTACATGCTTTCTATAGGGCGGCAGTAGCTCGGCTGGTGGAGTGATCCAAAGGTTGGCGGTTCTGATCCCCCTCTTGACATAAACAGAGAGGTCACAAATGCATGCTGTTGTTGTGTCCTTGGGCAAGACGTTTAGCCCACCTTCGGCCCCAGTGTCTGTGTACATTGGTGTGTGAGTGTGTGTGTGTGAATTGGTGAGTGGTTCCTTGATGTAAAGCGCTTTGAGTGGCTTAAAGGTGATATATATGCAAAAAAAAAAAAAAAAAAAAATACAATTTAGATAAGGGGAAATTTCAGTGTTGCCATGCAAAGTAGAAGAACAAAATATGGTGTAAGTGATTCAATTGTAATAAATGAGAAATCATAATATTTTCTAGTACGACTGCAATGTGTGTAGGCCAGTTGGAAATAATCTATGACTTCAAAAATCCTCAAAGGTTCACCTATTTTATTTTTTTTTTAATTGAGGAATCACAGTATATCCATACAAGATTTACAGATTTTTTTTCCTTTACATTATTATTATTTTCAAACCCACCATCTTAATAATAAATGTCAAATCCAGATATTATCAAAAATGAAATAAAGGCAAATATATATAAAAAAAAGGAAAAAGGAAAAGAAAACGAAGTGCGTTTTGTGTGTGTGTATGTGGGTGGTGCCTAATAATAATAATGTTGGTCTACATCATCAGAGGTATAATACTCCCTACAATGAAAGCATATGGGATGACAGTAGTAGAGTGTTTGCCTTTTGATCCAAAAGTTGTCGGTTTGAATTCCACTCTCGACATAAACATCTCTGCTTGGGAGGTCAGATCCACTGACCCACAGGTTGGTGGTATGATTCCAGCTCCCACAGATGAATGCTGTTGTTGAGTCCTTGGGCAAGACACTTAACTCACCTCGCCCCAAATGTCTGTGTACAGTGGTGGTTCCTTGATGTAAAGCGTTTTGAGTTCCTTGAAGGTGGAAAAGCGCTATATAAAAATGTGACCATATACCATAACTATTCCAAACTGAGTGAGCACCCTTGGTACTCCTCCTAGTGTCTTTTCAATATTCTCTCTACTCTGTTGTCTTTTATTGATATGTTTTATTGATTTTATATATTTATTTATTCATTCATTCATTTATTCTATTTCACGGTTTTATTTCTTTGTTTTTATTTTGTTGTTTTTATTATGTTTTTATTGTATTAAATTTTAGAATTTAAAAATTTCTCTATATGCAGTACTTTGGAAACAGTCTTTGTTTACGAAATGTGCGATAGAAATAGACTGCTCTGCCTGGAATGTTCCACAGTATGACATTAAACAGCTCTACCTTACATTTATTCAATTAGAGGTGGTTTTACTGCTCAAAAATACCTAAAAAACAAAACAAAACAGGCATCCTGACTGTGAGCAGAGTCATTTCTCCGCAGATCTGACCTGTAACTTGGCCTGGTTTGGTCTCCATGATGATTGAAAGGCCATACTGTGAAACATTCCAGACAATGGAATATCATCTCCATGGAGTAAAGCATTTGACGGACCCTCCACAAGAAAAGTAACACAATGCACTTTTAAGTCATTTTAGATTAGAATCGCAATTTAAAATGTTAAAAATAATGATCCAAAGAACAAAAGCATACCAACACTCTAACGAACATGTGGTATATCTCAAGAACAATTAACTAAAGGATCAAACTAGTCTTTACCGTAATCGTTTTTGCATCTAGCATCTTTTCTACACGTGGCCAGCATACACGCTTTGAAAATTCATATAACATTAGACACACTGTAAATAATAAAAGTCTTATCCATAGTCCATTGGATTTTAATACCATTTTATTTGCGCATTTTTTCCTTGACTTCCTCCCACAAATCACTGACCCTTCAGAAAGGTGAACCGCTAATTGCAATCTGCGCTAACCTGCTTCGCTAATAGCCCAGGTTGCGCCACGCCTAAATGCTAACCGCTGTGAACTAAAATGATATCTTTACACGTAGTTTTGTAACAAGTTGCTAAAAAATATATATTTTCAGAATGATTCATATCGACTTTTAACATCCGAACTTCGTGCATATGTCCGCGGTGGAGTAACTTTGATTGCGAGGGTTTGCAAACAGCCCTTTTAAATGCACCATTGAAGCTGAACGCGCGTGGAGCTAGCTTGGGCCTTAGCTCCACATGATCCCAGTTCAAAGTGCTGCTCCAGGCCCACGTGTGTACGCCACGGTCCGGCCCCTCACGTTTGATTTATAAGAAAAGCGCTCAGAGCACACTTTTAACATTGTTTTACTGCGCCGTGCCGCTGTCCGCTCACTTCTCGTGACCGTTCATCCGTCCATAATGCCGTCCACTTCCTCCTCAAATTAGACAGGCCCTATGGGAGCTGGAGAGTGGGAGGTTTTGGTTGCTATAGCGTTACTGGACCTTAGCTGTGGTGGGGGTTTGAGTGGTGCTTAGATGTTAATTCTTTAGCATGCAAAAAGTTTCATTAGTGACTTTAGGGTTATGGTATTAAAAGGTGCACTGTGTAACATTTTGGTTGGGGGCCTGTCGCCTACTTGTTTCTGTGGATGTGTTGTTTCTCTGTCTGGAATGTTCCACAGTATGACATTAAGCAGCTTGACTTTACATTTATTACAATACAGGTGGTTTTATAGCTCAAAAATACCCAGAAAAACAAGCATTGTGACTGTGAGTGGGGTCGCCTCTCCACAGATCTGACCTGTACCTTGGTCTGGTTTGGTCTCCATGAAGATAGAAAGGCCAATGATGAAAGGCAGAAAAGTTACACAATGCATCTTTAAAGGGCCCATGTTATGCTGTTTTCTGATTTATGTTCTAATGTTTCCTCATCAAAAACAAACCTGGAGTTGTGTTTTGTTTCATTCACACATGTTTAACACACAAATCCTCCATATTTAAGCTGAGTTCTTGAGTTTCTCTGAAAATCCTCTTTTCCACCTTGTGATGTCATGTGGTAAGACAGAAAGAGCTCCACTATGTTTTTGAACTCCACACACCTTCTTTAGAATCATTTGGATAATTTCAGTCCTGGAGTTGGTGGAACAGAGCATTCTGAGCTTTCAAGATGTAGGCAGACTAATAAAAACAGGGAAGACAGTAGCTCAGTTGGTAGAGTGACAGATGAATACTGTTGTTGTGTACTTGGGCAAGACACTTAACCCACTTCGCTCCCAGTGTATACACTGGTGTATGAATGTACGTGTGAATGGGTGAGTGGAGATGGAAAAGCGCGGTATAAAAAGATGACTATTGACCATCGACCAAAAAGGAGTTACTCAAACATGCGTGAATGAAACAAAACACAACTCCAAGTACGTTTTTGAGGAGGCTCACAAGCTCACAAGAGTCAGTTTAGCGTAATATAGGACCTTTAAATTTTGAATCACCACCATTTATGTTTGGTGAACATTTGAACTTCTTTGTTCACTACGAGGGTGTGGTTTCAATGTAGTTAGCTTGTACCTTCAGACAGATAAAAGGCAGTGACTCACCAGTATCACAACTGAAGAAGACTCTTGGATGAGCGGCAAAATGTATTCACGCTAAAACGTTTGTCCAGTTGACATACTAAAATTTTCCTTTGCAATGGAACCTACCTGAATGACTGAGGGGTTACACAGACATTTATACACTAGAATATAAAAAAATAGTTTCAGTTGCCAGATTTTTTTTATGTTTGATCACTCGCCATAAGGGTTTAAGGTTTGGCATTTGATTTATACAATAAGACCAGCCAGTCCCTTCTGGTATCCAACAGAATAATAGAAGACAATAGGGCATGAAAATATTCTGTCCAAACTTGAGACAGTCCAACCACAGCTGCTAATTTGTAGCACGTGTTTCTCAAATGTGGAAGACATCTCTCAAAAAAAAAATAAAGAATAACTGTTAAGACCCATCCTTTAATGCCACTGGGGCAAACTGTCAGGATCTCCAGATCTTGACATAGGTTTGATCAGGACTATCTGAGGTGGAGGTTATGGCCTATTGTGCATGAGGGTTTGACTGGATAGATTGGTTTTGGTAAATGGTCACATTTTTATATAGCGCTTTTCCACCTTCAAGGCACTGAAAAAAAAAAAAAAAACAAAAAAAAAAACAACAACCCTCACTTAGTTAAGTGTCTTGCCCAAGGACACAACAACAACATTCATTTGTGGTCAACCTGTGAGTCAGTAGATCTGCGCAACTGTCAAGGAAATAAACGTCTGCTGTCTCTGCTCTGGTAATGCTCGAGTATAAAGATCAACGCCAGTTTCAAAACTGAAAAAGCAGGTATCACTAATTTGAACACAGCGTGATAAGAAATGTGTTTTATTCATTATGCAAGTTACAAGTTACAGATACAATAAAATAATGTAGATCAGAGTATGTTTTAGCCATCTTTTCACAATTAGACCTACATATTTTTATTGCTAAGTCCCACAGCAGTTTCTTTTGTCTGGCCCATGTCCTCTACAGATAGGAGGAGATAGTCAAACAATTACAAAGTCACTGGAGTTTAGTGAAAGAAACACAAGGTTGTTCTTATTATGTGGAAAAAAGCAGAACATTTCCACCCAATCACAATTATAAAGTGGACTAATCAGCCCTGGTTTGATTGGCCTTGATTTGAAATCCAGAGTCGTCTTTTGTACGAGAGACAAATTAGAAAACCAAGCTCCCATTCACTGTTCTCATTCTTAAATCTCAAGGACTACACAACCATGAAGATGCACCATCAAAACCTACGCTGTCTGTCTTATATTGACAATCCAGCTGTTCTCCGGAGCTCTGATTCATTCAAATACTGAACAAAGTATAAAATTAAATATACCATATGTATTTTGTGATGATTTTACTCATGATATACAAATATAGTCATGGCTTTGATGCTGATGTCTCTATATTTTTGTCACTCGATAATTTAAAAGTGCACATGGCACATAATCTGCATCATTTCAGGGATTTTTACTGAAATAGAAAATTAAAACCAGAACATTCTCCATTTATGCCGTACTGTGGAATATTATAGCCAAATGAACAACATTACCATGGAAACATTAAATTATGAATTCATTAAGACACCCAAAGCGTTTACACTGCATTCTTCATTCACTCCACACTCTGCGGTGTTAAGACACTATGGTAGCCACAGCTGCCCTGGGGCAGACTGCCAATCTGTGCCACCGGCCCCTCCCACCACCACCATCACTCACACACACTGCACTTTCTTACTAAGCAAAGTGGGTGAAGTGTCTTGCCTAAGGACACAACAACAGTTTTTGTTGTTGTTGTTGTTGTTGTTGTTGTTTTGTTTGTTGACACTGGCGCCCCACTGTGGCACCTGGAATTTTCATCTACCCAGGGCCGGCTTTGACAAGCTGGTATGGTCACATGCATGCAGGAGCAGGCCCTCCTCCAGGCCAAATAAGAGTCAGGTCTGTGGAGATGCAAGTCTGTTCTCAGTAAGGGTGCAAGTTTTTTGTTTTTTTCCAGTGCTATAATAAAATGTTACATAATGTGGTTTTAAGGCTAATTAAGGTGTAGTTACTTGGGATGCAGAATACACACTTCAGTACTTTATGAAGATGTGAGTCTGGTCATTAATGAATCTCCCTGGAGATGCAAAGGATCAGACTGATATCAATTTTTATAAAAAATACAGAGAGAAATCAGATTTATCAGGCAAATAAAGTGCAACCAGTGATTTGAATAGCAGTCCTACTATTATTCCTGTATTTGTAGATTGATGCATTGTCTACAGATAAGTGATAGTGCTGGAATAATGAATGTCTTCAGGTGTTTTAAATCAGTACTGGAGTTTGCAATGAATAAAATGTCAAACAATCATCTACACACTCACACATTTTCACACACTAAACACTCAAAAGCCTAATATATCTTCTTTAGACGTCTCCACGCTTCCTCTTAACTAAAGTTTACATACTTTCCTGTTCAGGTAAACCATGTGACACACTTTCACTGTTTTGTATATCTGTGTTTTGTATATGTGTGCGCGCTCTCAGGATGTTTTCTTAGCACTCGCCTTTGACGTTATGATTTACATCCGCTCCTTGTCCCGGCCCTAAACCTCACCGAAGATCATCAGACTGGTTTAGCAGAGGCCCTCACATGTTTGCACAGCCACCCCGTACACGAGCAATGGCTTTCACATACTCACCACTGACAGGTCTTCCGCTGTGGAGATGTGCGTTTGATGGATATTTCAGAAGGTACAGCGTCCTGTCACTCAAGTATGTAGTGTTATGGTTTAAAGAGGCGAGTTACCATGAAACAAAGACTCCAGACACGCCCTCACCTGACACACACAGGAAAACATACAGGTTCTGCGATACTGCTGTTAACTCATCAAAAACATATGTGGAGTTTTGTTTCATTCACAAGTGTTTGAGTAATCCTTTAATATTAGTCTGACTACATTCACCAAGTTGTGAAGTCATGAGGCGGTAGTTTTCGAGTTAACAGCTCCTTTTACCTTTTGTTTACTGGAGTTTGGCAATTCCAGGGCTGAAATGATCTGTTTTACGTTTCCTGTGAATGGGGTCACCTCTCCACAGATCTGACCTCTAACTTGGCTGCCTCCATGGAGTTAGATTTATCTAGAAGTAACTTAACTTTCAGGCAACACACTTTACAGGTACACTATACACCAGATATTTTTTTATATTGTGTTGTTGGATGTTCCACAGTAAATGGAAAAACAGTCAGCAATAACATTTTTTATAAAGAGCTTTTCCACCTTTAAATCACTCAACACATTTTACATCAGAGTTGGATGAAGTATTCAATTTTGTTACTTAAGTAAAAGTACAGATACAGGGGCAAAAGATTACTCAAGTAAAAGTATCACATGAGAAATCTATTTAAGTAAAGTATTAAAAATGTTCTTTAAGAGTTAAAAGTATTTTTGGAGAGATTTTTTTTTAACTAGTAAAGAATCAATTGTAGAGATTTTGATCATTCTAAAATCTTTTATAAAAAATTTAGCTGATTTTAAGTGATTCAACTAATTTCTTAATTTTTTTTAGCTGATTTTTGTGTTTTTGTGTATTTGGTTTGGTCAAAGTTGGGACATTAACTCAAATTAAATGTGCTAAAAAAAAAAAAAGTCTTCAGCAGGTCTCAAACCATAAAGAAAAGTACTTTTTACTTTTCAGTTCAGATTTAAAATGTAGTGGTGTAGAAAGTACTGATACCCGCTCTCAAATATAGCGACGTAAAAATAAAAAAGTATCCAAGTAAAGCACGGATACCTAAAAAGTATTGTACTTTTACTTTTGAACTTTGTTACCTTCCACCACTGGGTGCAGCCAGTTCAAAATAATATTTCTCAAGTATAGTATAAGTAGAACGTGTAAAAACAAATCATACATTTTCTATTTCTAGAGTTGCAGTTTTTGGTTACAAGCCTAATATTTAGCATACATCACTCTTATAGGATATATGAATTTATTTTATGTTGAATATTTTTTATTTTTACAGCTCATATGTAGGTCCCAAACACAATTCTCTATCCAGTCGTAACTCCCTTCACTTCCACATCCTACTTCCTGTCCATCAATGGCTCCTATTGATTTAGCTGTGGCTCTGTAAGGGCCCGTACAGCTGTATTGACATGTAGTCCCGGTTTCAGGTGGCCCTCTTTGGGTTTGGTCCCACCGTTGTCCCGCTCAGGTGAAAAGGATCCTGGGAACAGCTCTGCTCCTTCTTCCCCAAACCCCTCTCCCAGCTCCAGTCTCACACAATGGAACAAAGATGGGCTCAGTGCGGGGTTCTTATGAGAAACCCAACCCACACTGTAAATGGGGCGTCCAACAACAGGAGCTAATGGGGGACAGGTCCAATCTGATGACGACAAAAGCCCACAAAGGGGGGATTACATGTTGCTATCTGCACCATGCCGTTCTCAAACTTTTACAAACAAATACACCACCTAAGGAAATATTTAGCTCTCAGAGTACAATAAGATTTAAACCAGGTTGAAACAAGGGCAGACCAGGTCTTAAATTGGACTACACTAGCAGCAGTGAAGTTGTACAAAGACAACGCAAAATGAGACTGAGACTGAGACTGAGACTTAGACAAACTTTATTGATCCACAAGGGAAACTGCTTGGACACAGTAGCTCACACATCAGATTATATTACAATAACAAAGAACAAAAATATAAATGTTGAAATACTAAATAAGTACCAAAAACAGCAAAAGACAGGTAGGGCATAATTATTTAAATGTATGAGTATTATATTACATAAGGGTGAGTAGTTGTACAGTTGTAGGGAGTATTATCTGTTACATAAGGCTGAGTTGTTGTACAGTTGCAGGGAGTATTATAGTATGAATGTAGTCCTGTATCTCTCACTGTATGAGCGGAGCTGTAGGAGCCTGTTGGAGAATGAGCTCCTCTGTTCCTCTATAGTCTGGTGCAGTGGGTGAGTTGTTGTACAGTTGTAGGGAGTATTATCTCCTCTGTCCCTCTATAGTCTGGTGCAGTGGGTGAGTTGTTGTACAGTTGTAGGGAGTATTATCTCCTCTGTCCCTCTATAGTCTGGTGCAGTGGGGGAGTTGTTGTACAGTTGTAGGGAGTATTATCTCCTCTGTCCCTCTATAGTCTGGTGCAGTGGGTGAGTTGTTGTACAGTTGTAGGGAGTATTATCTCCTCTGTCCCTCTATAATCTGGTGCAGTGGGTGAGTTGTTGTACAGTTGTAGGGAGTATTATCTCCTCTGTCCCTCTATAGTCTGGTGCAGTGGGTGAGTTGTACAGTTGTAGGGAGTATTATCTCCTCTGTCCCTCTATAGTCTGGTGCAGTGGGGGAGTTGTTGTACAGTTGTAGGGAGTATTATCTCCTCTGTCCCTCTATAGTCTGGTGCAGTGGGTGAGTTGTTGTACAGTTGTAGGGAGTATTATCTCCTCTGTCCCTCTATAGTCTGGTGCAGTGGGTGAGTTGTTGTACAGTTGTAGGGAGTATTATCTCCTCTGTCCCTCTATAGTCTGGTGCAGTGGGGGAGTTGTTGTACAGTTGTAGGGAGTATTATCTCCTCTGTCCCTCTATAGTCTGGTGCAGTGGGTGAGTTGTTGTACAGTTGTAGGGAGTATTATCTCCTCTGTCCCTCTATAATCTGGTGCAGTGGGTGAGTTGTTGTACAGTTGTAGGGAGTATTATCTCCTCTGTCCCTCTATAGTCTGGTGCAGTGGGTGAGTTGTACAGTTGTAGGGAGTATTATCTCCTCTGTCCCTCTATAGTCTGGTGCAGTGGGGGAGTTGTTGTACAGTTGTAGGGAGTATTATCTCCTCTGTCCCTCTATAGTCTGGTGCAGTGGGTGAGTTGTTGTACAGTTGTAGGGAGTATTATCTCCTCTGTCCCTCTATAATCTGGTGCAGTGGGTGAGTTGTTGTACAGTTGTAGGGAGTATTATCTCCTCTGTCCCTCTATAGTCTGGTGCAGTGGGTGAGTTGTACAGTTGTAGGGAGTATTATCTCCTCTGTCCCTCTATAATCTGGTGCAGTGGGGGAGTTGTTGTACAGTTGTAGGGAGTATTATCTCCTCTGTCCCTCTATAGTCTGGTGCAGTGGGGGAGTTGTTGTACAGTTGTAGGGAGTATTATCTCCTCTGTCCCTCTACAGTCTGGTGCAGTGGGTGAGCAGGAGTGTCCATGATGGAGAGCAGTTTGTCCAGTGTCCTCCTGTCCCTCACTGTGACAAATGTCTCCAGCTCACAGCCGATCACGTGACCAGCTTTACGGATCAATTTGTCAATCCGCCCAATGTCCCTTTTACAGATTCTCCATAGAAACAAGAAGGTGACAGACCCCCAAACTAAAAGTTACACAGGGCGCCTTTAAACAGTCTTTTCTGTTCTACTCTACTGCATAAGCATATTTTGTTGTAGCTAAAACTTTCAAAACATTGAGGGACAGATGTGACGAGACACAGACAGAGCCTTATTCTGAGGAGCTGGGTCCAATGGTAAACATGTGCCCACTGGTGGTTAGGGGCCTCCTCGCTCAGTAATACTTGTCTCTGTTGTGTAATTGGCATGTTAAAGTAATTACATGTTTTAACTAATTACACAGGCCAGATTACTGCCATTGGGCTCATTTTGGACAAGGCAGGTGGCAGGAAGTTCAAATGATGATATATTAGCCCAACAGTGTTTACCTCAGTCCGGGAATGTTCTGTTCACTTACAAATCTACAGACAGAAATATGTTTGAATGGTAGTGTGATGCTAACTGTAGGCTCTGCTCTGTCTGAGGCTTTATGAGGCTTATCTGAGCTTTATTTTAACACAATCTGACCACAAACAACTGGTTTAGCTGGAACTAAAACAGGTGAGCTGATGTGTGCTGTTAAACAAGTCTCTCTCACATAAAATTAGAGTCACAAGCTAAGTTTTTCAGTTAGTCACCCTCATCTTTTCTGAAAATCAAACTCCTAAACAGGAACATGAACACTTGTGTTGATCACAGGCTCCTGAAAATGTGCTGTTTAAAACCATTTTGTATTTTTTCTTGAGTTTTCAGACAATCTTTAAACTTTTTTTTTGAGTGTGTCACCATAATAAGTCGTAAACATTCCACCATTAAAGATACGTTAGAGGTACATTAAAGAGGACATGTTATGCAAGATGGACTTTTAGGAGATTTTTACCAGGTTACAATGGTGTTCCTTGTCATTGTTTTGCTCAAAATTGTATTTCCGTTGATAAATACGTATTTGAGTAATCCTCAATCCTTAGGAAAAAATCTTTTCCACCTACTCCCCTATCTCCGCCCTCTTGTCTGTATTTACTGACAATATTAAAATGTAGTTTTATGTAAAATTATAAGCTATTGTGCCTATACAACTAGCCTAGGTCTTTAGTTTAAGTTTTTAAATCGTAAATATAATTATGATAACTACACTCACTCTATGCTAACTCTAGACACTACCTCTCATCCAGTGTTTTTGTTTTCTTATTGTTTTCTACTTTGTACATTTTAGATACATGTAGGCAAAATCAAGTATAAGGTGTAAGATATATAGTATTATGTAGCAAATCTATATTCAAACCTTAGCCACCTTTCATTTTTCAAGTTTTTTTTTAGTTATTTTGAGTTTATTTTTTTGTTTACTACATTCCATTTGTGTTACCCATGTAAATAATCATGAAAATAAAGAAGAAACATACATGAAAAAGTGTGTCCAAACTTTAACTGTTAGTGTATGTTTTAGTGAAATGAGTCTAACCTCTCCTACACACTTTAAATAACCAGATCACGCTATTTTATTGAATCCTCCCGCCCAATTGAAAACACGCACATCTTTTCTATTGCTTTCTTGTGTAGTACATGTGTATGAGCCTGTCCTTCCTGTGAGTGGGTGCGGTCGTGTCTTATGTTTTCTATTGGCGCTGAACAAAGTGTCCACCAAACCATCAAAGACACACACTGCATGAAGACAGCATGTTTTATGAGCTGGCCTTCAAAAGAACCCAGAGAGGAGTTCAAAGCTCACACTCAAGACCAGAAGACGAAGAGTGAGACAGAGAAGCCATGAGTGAGACAGAGAGACACCATGAGTGAGACAGAGAGAAACCATGAATGAGACAGAGAGAAACCATGAATGAGACAGAGAGAAACCATGAGTGAGACAGAGAGACACCATGAGTGAGACAGAGAGACACCATGAGTGAGACAGAGAGACACCATGAGTGAGACAGAGAGACACCATGAGTGAGACAGAGAGAAACCATGAATGAGACAGAGAGAAACCATGAATGAGACAGAGAGAAACCATGAGTGAGACAGAGAGAAACCATGAGTGAGACAGAGAGACACCATGAATGAGACAGAGAGAAACCATGAGTGAGACAGAGAGACACCATGAGTGAGACAGAGAGACACCATGAGTGAGACAGAGAAACCATGATGAGCAGAGAGACACCATGAGTGAGACAGAGAGAAACCATGAGTGAGACAGAGAGACACCATGAGTGAGACAGAGAGAAACCATGAGTGAGACAGAGAGAAACCATGAGTGAGACAGAGCGAAACCATGAGTGAGACAGAGAGAAACCATGAGTGAGACAGAGAGAAACCATGAGTGAGACAGAGAGACACCATGAGTGAGACAGAGAGACACCATGAGTGAGACAGAGAAACCATGATGAGCAGAGAGACACCATGAGTGAGACAGAGAGAAACCATGAGTGAGACAGAGACACCATGAGTGAGACAGAGAGAAACCATGAGTGAGACAGAGAGAAACCATGAGTGAGACAGAGCGAAACCATGAGTGACACAGAGCGAAACCATGAGTGAGACAGAGAGAAACCATGAGTGAGACAGAGAGAAACCATGAGTGAGACAGAGAGACACCATGAGTGAGACAGAGAGAAACCATGAGTGAGACAGAGAGAAACCATGAGTGAGACAGAGACACCATGATGAGCAGAGAGACACCATGAGTGAGACAGACAGAAACCATGAGTGAGACAGAGAGAAACCATGAGTGAGACAGAGAGACACCATGAGTGAGACAGAGAGAAACCATGAGTGAGACAGAGAGAAACCATGAGTGAGACAGATACACCATGATGAGCAGAGAGACACCATGAGTGAGACAGAGAGACACCATGAGTGAGACAGAGAGAAACCATGAGTGAGACAGAGAGAAACCATGAATGAGACAGAGAGAAACCATGAGTGAGACAGAGAGACACCATGAGTGAGACAGAGAGAAACCATGAGTGAGACAGAGAGAAACCATGAATGAGACAGAGAGAAACCATGAGTGAGACAGAGAGACACCATGAGTGAGACAGAGAGACACCATGAGTGAGACAGAGAGACACCATGAGTGAGACAGAGAGACACCATGAGTGAGACAGAGAGACACCATGAGTGAGACAGAGAGAAACTATGAGTGAGACAGAGAAACTATGAATGAGACAGAGAGAAACCATGAGTGAGACAGAGAGAAACCATGAGTGAGACTAGTAAACTATTTTTAACTGTCCTGAGCAAACTTCTAAACCAGAAAAGCAAGCGAAACAAGAATCACCGTTGCCAAATCCTTCAAACCTAACAGTAACCATAGTAATCTAATATCGATACCAATGTGTTTTGTATTAAAGTGGAAGTAAACACTAAATCCACTTTTGCTACTAAAACTGTGTATATGGTGTTTTAATAGCATTAGCTCTTTGTGATTAAAATTTGCTCAAACATGCACAAATCATTCCAAGTACAACTCCGAGATGGTAAATAGTGAAGGGAAACAAGTATAACATGATTAAAGCACTGAAAGGTCAATATTGAATAACAGGTCTGCTTTAAAAATGCATGGAATTTTACCTCGGTGTGTAAAGATAATTATTTTCACTCCAGTATATGTGAAACTACATGGGTACACATTTTATTTTAAATAATAATTTTTCATTTATTTATTTATTTATTTTGCATCGATCCGCCCATCACTACTGTAGAATATTTTCAACAAAAATATTGTGACAGCTGTAGCATATACAGTAATACTATAAGGTTCTAATGCCATATTGGGGCTTTATCAATTCTAGCCAATGTATTAAGGCTAAAGGCTGCACTGGGTAAAGTACACAAACAATATGAAGCTATAGTACAACACCCTTATTCTGTAGTACTCTAATAATGGGGTTATGGGGTCCTTAAGGTGCCCCCCTTTTTTCACCTGCTGCAACAAAGAGTGGATCTGCTCAGCGGGACCCTGACCTCTGACCCCATATACCCCATTCTGCTTTGAGTACTGCCCCAAAACCAGAGAGATGGAGAGAAAAGATTATTAACCAGTTATAGTTGTTTCCCCTTCTCATTTGCCCTCTGAAAGTTATTTAGAGTGATTTGTGCATGTTTGGGTGATCTTTACCGGTACACACCCACTGCTATGTATTTCCACAATTTTGTTTTCTTAATCGGTGATGCATGTAGGATTCGGTAGCATTTTGGTACTCGTTAATGTGATCTGCAGCTATCCATAGGAGGTGATGTGGAGAGATTGAAGACTCTGTTGTGGCGACGTCAGCTCCCATTGAGCTTCGCCGTTTTCTAACGCGGAAATCAGTGGACTAGCTTCTTTTATTAGTCATTTTAGAATTATATTAGAATATATTTAAATTGTGCAAATTATAACATAATGATCCACGGGTGTCATAGGTTATAACTATTGTATATACAGGCACAATATGTCTTCTTTAAGAGATTCAAAGTGAGATGGAAAGAGAGAGTGGTAAAGAGAAAGATGGATTAGAAAAAGAAAGAGAGAGACCGAGGAGAAAAGAGGGGGAGAGGGGGATTCTATTATAACTATTAGACCCGAGGAAGGAAGTGGGTCTGGCGCAGGGGACAGGGCAAGGAGGTAGGAGGTAGGAAGCTCCTGAGGGGATTAGTGTCCAGCCGATCCCTCGGGACCGGAGCAGATAGTTTCATTCAAGTTCAGAGAGCGGAGAGGAGACAGGAACTAAGGAAGGACGCACATGAAAAAGCAGAACAGGAAAATAAACAGGACGAGATAGAAGTAAAAGCAAAAGGATGAGATGATAAAAACATGAGTGAACGCACCTGTTTAAACTGCTACGGAGACGCTACAGCTGACCACAAACAGAACTAGCATGTGTGCAACTGGATGCTACACGGAAATTTAATACGGATTTTATGTTTCTTTTCTTTTTTTTTAGTTAAGCTTTTTACAACAAACTAATGATTCTTTCTTTAAAGCAGACCTATAATTCAAAAACGACTTTTCAACCATGCTATAATTTCCATCACCATTTATTCACTTGTAATTGTATGTGGAGTGATTTGTTCATTTTACCCGTCAACCCCATTTTCACCCACTGCTCTGTACTTACTTCGTTCTCTAATTTAATTTTTTTTACTCTGTGATGGTTACACACTGCTATTCCGACGTGCCACTATTTAGACATTGATGTCTAATTGTTGGAATAACGGCATAAATATTATTTTTCAAGCGTCCTACTACTTCGACATTTTTTTTTTTCATTGTTGGAGTAGTGGCGCTTTACTATTTCTCAAACATTCCGCTTTTTCGACATGAATAATATTGATGTGGTAGCCTATTATACTTTGCGCTCCCATATATCATGAGATTCTTGGCTTGCTGGTGGAATCAGAGAATACTTCGGGTACTTCGGCCACATAGGATATCAGACAGTGGGAAAATGTCCTAACTGATAGCTCTTGGAAACAGTTATTTTAAAAAAGAGCATAGGCCGGCCTTCGGGAAAATATCGAATCTAAAACGGAGGCTGTGAGGGAGCGAGACGATCGCAACTCTCAAAAAAAATATGTATGAAGTGTCTAAATACGTCTAAATATGTCTAAATAGAGGTATGTCGTGATGAAGGAATGTTGGAACAGGCGGCGGACCCCCTCTGTGATACATGTGGGATTCAACAGCACTACATAATCATTTTAGTACAAATGAAAAAAAAATCAGCTACTCACTAGTGTCATGTGCTTACGTGGCCAGTCAGAAGCGCACACTTAGACAAAACTTCACAAAAACGAGTGTATTTGGAACTGTATCCTGTCTCCCTGATTTCAGAGAACATGATTGACAGGCGGATGAACCAATCAGGGAGACGCATGCTCCGTTTTTCACACTCTATGGTCCGTTCCAGACCCTTCTGGATTTGAACAGAATGTAGAAGGGACTGGCTGGTCAGGCACGTGATCTGCAGCTATCCATCGGAGGTGTCGACTCTTCGTTGTGACATTTACACCTTTGTAATTTTACTTGAGTATATTTTTTGCCATGTAACTGTACTTTTGAATACCTCTTTAGAACTCTTTCCAGCACTGCTCAAAACTACAATATTCTCGCAACACCGTGTCACTCGGCTGCATGCACAAAGTTAGTTCGCCGCCGTCAGCGTTAGCGCCGGATTCACATGTTGGTGGGTGTTAACGTGGAGCAGCTGTAGCGACACCTCTGCTCTCATGAAAAGTGTTATGTCTGATACTTCAGAGCCACCTCAGCCCATTCATCCCAACTCACAGCAAAGTTTAGGAGCTCGCAGAGAAGTAAACACAAAGTCAATCAAGTTCAGCTACGGTGAAAGATAAAGTTTGCAAAGGTCTGATAGCAGTTTCAAAAGATGGCACAGATGAGAATGTGTCATTGCCCTCTGCCCCCATATTGCTTTCAATACTGCCCCAAATCATAGAGATGGAGAGAAAAGGGGCTGAGAGAGTTAAAGTGGACCTATTATTAACCGCGTTAGTTGTTCCCTCTTCTCATTTGCCCTCTGAAAGTTATTTGGAGTGATCTGTACATATCTGAGTAATCTTTAACCACTTATTTTCAAGACGCTATATTGTCAATCAACCCCCGTTTTCTCCCACGCCGGCGGAAACTACCCACTAGTCCGAGGGTCCACTAGTCTGAGGGTCCACTAGTCCGAGGGTCAAACCCCAATCCACTTTTTTTTTTCTTTCAAAGTCTGGTTAAGGTTAGGATTAGGGTTAGGTTTAGGCAAGGGGTCCAAGTCTGGTTAAGGTTAGGGTTAGGGTTAGGTTTAGACAAGGGGTCAAAGTCTGGTTAAGGTTAGCTCGGACTAGTGGACCCTCGGACTAGTGGACCCTACCCCACACCGGCATACACTCCCTGCTCTATACTTTCTTCATTCTCCAATTTTATTTTCTAAATTGGTGATTCGGTTTTGTCACATTGCCATTTTGGTTCAAATGAAAAAAAAACAAAACTAGTATGATGTGTTATCCATTGGAGGTGCCGACTCTTTGCGGTGTTGATGTTTTACGGCGACATCAACTCCAACTGGACACTGCAGCAAAGTTTAGGATAAATAAATCAGATAAATAAATACAAAATCAGTCAAGTTGAACTAAAGTGAAAGGTAGTTTTCAATGGTCTGATAGCAGTTTCAAAGTTAGCAGAAATGATAATGATGGAAGTTTGAGCTTATGGTTAAAGTGTACTTTATTGTCCCGTTGTACAATTTGACCCATCCACGAATGTTGTATATTTGTTGTACACAAATTTTCTAAGTCGTTTTAGATGAATATTGCAATTTAAAATGTGCAAATTAAAACATGATCCACTGGTGTTATAGATTCTAACTATATACCAGACATAAGTGCAATAGGTCTTCTTTACAACAGTCAAAAGTCCAGAAAAGTTTAATCCTTTGTGTGGTAGTATTACATCATTGTGACACCATCACAATAAGGTGACAATTGCTGCTTGTAGACTTTGTTCTTTGTTGTTGTACATGATTACAGACCATCTCCACCTCAGCCCATTCAGCCCAACTCACGGCAAAGTTTAGGAGCTCACAGATTAAGTAAACACAAAGTCAGTCAAGTTCAACTACAGCAAAAGAAAAAGGTCTGATAGCAAAGATTATAATGATGGAAGTTCAAACTTACGGTTAAGATGTACTTTATTGCAAATAAAAAAATAAAAAAAAAGTGTCCCTTACTTTTGACCCATTCATGAATGTTGTTTATTTGCTACCATGAGTGGGCATGAGTGACAGGTGGATTAACCAATCAGGAACTCGCATGGTCTGTCCATATCAAAACAACTTACAAGAGAAAAATAAATGAAAAAATAAATAAAGAAATAATAATAATAATAACATGGGACTGAAAAACATTGTGGATTTCTGCAGAATCATCAAGAAGCGAAGGACTAAAGTCTGTTAATCTGAGGTGAGAGAAAATGACCAGTGAGCTCCTTCCTTTCACATGTGTCATTGCTTGAGCGTGATGAAGTTACCTTTGTATGTTTGTACACTCTACACATAATTACAATACAACATTACAACTAGAAATCTGAACTTAAAAGGTGCACTGCGTAACTTTTCTGGAGGAGGGTCCATCACCTGCTTGACATTAAACAGCTCTACCTTACATTTATTCAATTGCAGGTTGTTTTATAGCTCAAAAATACCAAACAAAACAGGCATTGAGACTGTGAGCGGGGGTCGCCTCTCCACAGATCTGACCTGTAACTTAGTCTGGTTTGGTCTCTGTGAAGATAGAAAGGTTTAATGCCATACTGTGAGATATTCCAGTCAAAGCAATAACATCTCCATGGAGAAAAGCATTTGACGGACCCCCCACTAGCAAAGTTACACAATGCACCTTTAACTCCAAGCGGCTTCCATATAAAACGCGTGACTCTTACATCACTCTATCTCTGTATGTCTGTGTGTATGTGGAGAAGCACCTGTAGCTCGGAGCCCTCTCTTTACAAGCCAGACACGACTCCAAACACATGGGTGCACGTGAGCAACCAACAAGTCATGTCTGAAACATCCCAGCTATCCTGTTAACGTTATTATTGGCGCTCATTAAACCTTTTATGTGGATTAAATGTGGCAGAAAAATGCTTCCCAGAGGACACGGAGTCTACACAGGTTTACACAAGTTTACAGGAGCGGCCCGTGTCGTACAATGGGACGAGATGATTCTTACAGGTGATGTTATGGGACAGTGCTCGGGCAGGAGGTACTTCCAAAGCAGGAAATGTTAAAGCTAAACTACCATTTTACTACTCAGCTATATGTTTATTCATGTATATATATGAAAACTGAAGAATTGAAAGCTGCACTGTGCAACGTTTCTGGTGAGGGTCCGTCTCCTGCTTGTTTCTATGGCCATTTCTCTGCCTGGAATGTTCCACAGTGTGACATTAAACAGCTCTACCTTACATTTATTCAATTACAGAAGGTTTTATAGCTCAAAAATACATAAAACAAGCTGTGAGTGTGGTTTCCAAGTAACTTCCCTTGTGGATCAATAAAGTTTATCTAAGTCTAAGTTGCCACTCCATATATCTGACCTGTAACGTGGTCTGGTTCGATCTCCCTGAAGATAAAAAGGTTTAATACCATACGGTGAAATATTCCGGACAAAGCAATAAGCAATAAATATATATGACAACACCTTTATTTGATGAAAAGACTGTTTAAACTGTCTGAAAATGTGCTTAAATTGTCAAGACATTTCAGGTGGAATTTTGTGTATTTCTCTTCAACTTCTCTTCTACAAACTGCCACTGGACTAATGCAAAACTATAAAAATTTCGATCACTTTTGGATCACACTATGAGCTTTATGGAACAGGATTTCAGGATTATAACTTGGATTGGATTGTCAGAAAAAAAGTAAGAAGTTTTATCTGGGAAAATAACACTTCCCAGTTAGACATGTATAAAAATCTGTGTATTTTTTGGTAATAATTGGTGTCCCTTATGAAATACTGAATCATGAATTATTTTTAATTTTGAATTTATAATGTCTCAAAGTGTTATTTTTCCAGATAAAAACAACTGTTACGTTGCGTCTTTTTCATACAATCCAACCAAAGCTGTAGTCCTGTTCCATAAAGCTCACATAGCGTGATCCAAAAATGATCGAAATTTCAAATCTGTCTCCGGAGAAACTTTGACTGCTCCTTCCTTCTCCCTCTTCTCCATATGGCAGCCATTTGTCTGGAGCAGCTCTGTCAGACATAAATAATAGGTTATGAAAAATGAGGAGGAGGAGGAGGGACGCAGGCTTCTTCCTGAGGGACAGAATCTCCAGAGCCCCGGTGTCCTTCACGGCAAGAGAGAGAGAGACAAAGGTGAAAACAGAGAGAGAGACAGAGGTGAAAACAGAGAGAGAGAGACAGAGGTGAAAACAGAGAGTGAGACAGAGGTGAAAACAGAGAGTGAGACAGAGGTGAAAACAGAGAGAGAGAGACAGAGGTGAAAACAGAGAGTGAGACAGAGGTGAAAACAGAGAGAGAGAGACAGAGGTGAAAACAGAGAGTGAGGGAGAGAGAAGTGAAAACAGAGAGAGAGACAGAGGTGAAAACAGAGTGAGAGAGAGAGAGGTGAAAACAGAGAGTGAGGGAGAGAGAGAGGTGAAAACAGAGAGTGAGGGAGAGAGAGAGGTGAACACAGACAGAGAGACAGAGGTGAAAACAGAGAGTGAGAGAGAGAGAGAGAGAGAGAGAGGTGAAAATAGAGAGAGAGAGAGGGGTGAAAACTGTATGAGAGAGAGAGGTGAAAACAGTGTATGAGAGAGAAGCACGAAAATAGAGAGTGAGAGAGCTGAAAACAGAGAGTGAGGAGAGAGAGAGAGGTGAAAACAGAGAGAGAGAGGTGAAAACAGAGAGTGAGAGAGAGAGAGAGGTGAAAACAGTGTATGAGAGAAGCGCGAAAATAGAGTGAGAGAGAGAGAGCTGAAAACAAAGTGTGTGTGAGAGAGAGAAAGAGAGAGAGGCGAAAACAGTGAGAGAGAGAGGGGAGCGAAAACAGAGAGAGAGACAGAGGTGAAAACAGAGAGTGAGAGAGAGAGGTGAAAACAGAGAGAGAGAGGGGTGAAAACAGTGTATGAGAGAGAGAGAGAGAGAGGTGAAAACAATGTATGAGAGAGAAGCGCGAAAATAGAGAGTGAGAGAGAGAGAGAGTTGAAAACAGAGAGAGAGACAGAGGTGAAAACAGAGAGTGAGAGAGAGGGGTGAAAACAGAGTGAGAGAGAGAGAAAGAGAGAGGTGAAAACAGAGAGAGAGAGAGAGAGGTGAAAACAGAAAGTGTGTGTGAGAGAGAGAAAGAGAGAGAGAGAGAGAGACGCGAAAACAGTGAGAGAGAGAGAGAGAGGGGAGCGAAAACAGAGAGAGAGACAGAGGTGAAAACAGAGAGAGAGAGGGGTGAAAACAGAGTGAGAGAGAGAGAAAGAGAGAGGTGAAAACAGAGAGAGAGAGAGAGAGAGAGAGGTGAAAACAGAAAGTGTGTGTGAGAGAGAGAAAGAGAGAGAGAGAGACGCGAAAACAGTGAGAGAGAGAAGGGAGCGAAAACAGAGAGAGAGACAGAGGTGAAAACAGAGTGAGAGAGAGAGGGGTGAAAACAGAGTGAGAGAGAGAGGTGAAAACAGAGAGAGAGGTGAAAACAAAGAGTGTGAGAGAGGGATGAAAACAGAGTGTGAGAGAGAAAGGTGAAAACAGTGTATAAGAGAGAGGCACGAAAATAGAGAGTAAGTGAGAGAGAGGTGAAAACAGAGAGTGAGGGAGAGAGAGTGAGAGGCGAAAATAGAGAGAGAGGTGAAAACAGAGAGAGAGGTGAAAACAGAATGAGAGAGAGGTGAAAACTGAGAGAGAGAGGTGAAAACTGAGAGAGAGAGAGGTGAAAACAGAGGTGTGAAAACAGAATGAAAGAGAGAGGTGAAAACAGAGAGGTAAAAACAGAATGAGAGAGAAGAAGGGTCAAAGTGTGGTTCAGTTCATGGCATCAGTTTGGTGGTTAAGTTTGCAGGGCTCTAACCAATGAGTTTAGTGTTATTTTAGTCGACCAGTCAGTGAAGATTTGTACAGTTGAATCTTTTTTAAAATAAAATGCAGCCAGGTAAATCCTTAATAAGCCAAAAGAAGGTGTATTGATAGACAATATTTAAAGGTGCACTGTGTAACTTTTTGGTTGGGGGAACCTTCACGTGCTTGTTTTTGTGGATATGTCATTGATCTGCCTGGAATGTTCCACAGTATGACATTAAACAGCTCTACTTTCCATTTATTCAGTTACAGGTGGTTTTATGGCTCAAAAATACCCACAAAAACAGGCATTCTGACTGTGAGCGGGGTCGCCTCTACACAGATCTGACCTGTAACGTAGTCTGGTTTGGTCTCCATGAAGATAGAAAGGTTTAATGCCATACTGTGAAACATTCCAGACAAACAATAACATGTCCATGGAGGAAAGCATTTGAGGGACCTTCCATTAGAAAAGTTACACAATGCAGGATGTTTTGTTGTTTTTTTTTTCAACCTAATTAGAGGTTTTCTTCTTGTCTGCCCTCTGATAAAAGAGAACTGGACATGAATGAAACACAAATAGAAAGCTATAACCCACGTTCAGTCAAATCAACCTTTCTGAGAAGAATCTAGACCCCCTTGTATTGTTTTTTATTTATAGATACAAATCATTTTTATTTGTAGCTACAAATAAAAGAAAAAAAAACAAACCTTTTACCAAAATACAAGTCCCTAAATATCATTTTTTGGGAGTTATGCTGCAGCTTTGACATGGGAATTGTCAGGACCCCATCATTGTCGAATCTACTGTTTATCGAACAGCCAGGAGTTCAAATCTGACGTTCCTCTGTGCAGAGTTTGTTCCCACTTATAATTAGAGAAGTAACAATAACCGAAATATCGTGATATCATATCGTCAGAAGTCTCTCAATAATATCGTGGGCTGTCACAGTATTTATCAAATCACGTTTCTTTTCTCTTTCATTGTTATGGTGCAGCAACAGCTAAAAGAAACAGAGGGAACTACATAGACCATGATCCTTTGCTCTGTTTCAGTCTAATTTACATGATGAAATCACTTATTAAGCGCTTTTAAATCTTATTGCAATAAATATCGTACATCGATTACTGGATGCTGTTACATCCCTACAAGGCCAGATATCTCAGGGGTTAAACCTTCAGCTTGTTTTTACTCACTGTAGCCAATGAGTATTTTAGTACTCAAAATCAAAGTCTTATTCTGTAGTTTGTACAAAGAATGTACTGCAAAAACCAATATCTAGGTTAGTTCAAATGACTTAAATTAAAAACATTTGACTTGATTTGAGTCGATTCAACTTGACAAGTAAAATGATCTACCAATGGAATACATGTGTTTTTCTTTTCAGTTCAAGCGACATCAGATTTCGTTTCATATTTTAAGTGCAAAGAGTTGTTGTCTTTCTTATCTTAAGTGTAGGAAGATGCATTTTTATATTTTAAGTACTAAAAGTATTCCATTGGTAGATCATTTTACTTGTGAAGTGAAGTTATTCTTAATTCAAGACATTTTAACTAGGCTAGATTTTCGTTTTTACGGTGTGGCGTTGGTGTCACGTTTTATCTCATGGTAAGTGCCAATTAAATTTCCGACTTAAGACCGTATGCTCCTCCAGTATTTTGTATTTTGAAAGGTCAGTTTTCAAGGCTCACGGTGACGGATCTGTTTAATCTGCTCTTTTTTTTTTTTTTTTTTTTACCCACAATTTCAAACAAACTGTTACTGATCCGGTCATGTTTCTGGTCAACCATAACCATAAAATCTTAAGTTTAACTTCACATTTGACAATTTGATCTCTCTCAACTAACACTAAACTAAATACTAACAATAATCAGGAAGTTGAGTTAGCATGGACTAAATGGACATAGCTAACCTGCTAACCTAAATAGGAAGTGACCATGGGCACGCTTCCGGCTCCATCAACTCTGGCTCCAATTCACTTTCTACAGAAAAAACATTGACCCTCTCTTTGTGATTGCTGCTCAATTTTGGTCTCGTTTTTATTTTGCTTTTTGTCCGTAAATCAAGATATGAACATTAATAACCTTCTTTCCCTATGGTCGCTCCAGCTAGCGTTAGCAACAGGTTTGACTGACAGCCTTAACTTCAACAGCCTAGCTTGTGATTGGCTCTGCAGTTGCTAGGATACTCACAGTCAGAATTCCTAGTACAGAACTCACCTCCAAATTCACCTCTATAACCCACTAGCCTCGGTGAGCTTCATTTGACTGTAGCCGAACGCTATGGGAGACGTCACGCTCCTTTAGTCCACTTCTTTATACAGTCTGTGGTAGTTAGTGAGGAAAGTATTGCGTGACATTTTATTTAGTTACAAAAAAGTTAAAAGTTTTTCTGCCAAACAATGATACACTATTGTAGGCAGCAGGTCTATCTTCAAACATTTGATTTCCGAGCATGAAGTTTGACAGTGACATTTGGACAGAGAAAGAGAAAGAGAAAGAGAAAGAGAGAGATGATGTTTGGGTTTGAAAAAGGGGGGATCAGTGCACAGGATGGGGAACATTAAGGCCTTCTCTGATTCTCATCTGAAACCAATTAGCCCCAAACCACGAAGACAACACCGAGACTGCTTTTAAAAACAACCTCTTCCTATCTTTCCTTCTCTTTCTCTTCTCTCTTTCTCTCTCTCTCCATCCATCATGTGTTTTCCTCAGTCTCTGTCCATATCATTCATTATGTTATGGGTTGGTCGACTTCCTCCTCTTGATCTTTCACTCACCCTCCACAAGTTGACCTGTCACTCTTAAAATCTCTCTTTCTCTGTCAATCCTATAACTTTTCTCTCTTTCTCTCTCTGTCCCTTTTATAACCTTTCTCTCTCACTCCTATACCCCCCCCCATCACTCTTAAAAGCTCTCTCTCTCAGGCACTCCTATAACCTCTCTCTCTCTCTCTGTCACTCTCTTAAAATCTCTCTTTCTATGTCAATTCTATAACTTCTCTCTCTTTCTCTCTCTCTCTCCCTTTTATAACCTTTCTTTCTCACTACTATAACCCTCCCCCTCTCTCTCTGTCACTCTTAAAATCTCTCTCTCAGTCACTCCTATAACCCCTCTCTCTCTCTGTCACTCTTAACATCTCTCTCTCTCTCTCTCTCTCTCTCTCTCTCTCTCTCAGCCACTATTATAACCTCTCCCTCTCTTCTCTCTCTCTGTTACTCTTAAAATCTCTCTTTCAGTCACTCCTATAACCCCCCTCTCTCTCTCTGTCACTCTTAAAATCTCTCTCTCTCTCTCTCTCAGTCACTATTATAACCTCTCCCTCTCTCTCTCTTTTCTCTCTCTCTCTCTCTCTCTCTGTTACTCTTAAAATCTCTCTCTCTCTGTCATTCTTAAAATCTCTCTCTCTCTTCTGGTCTAGACTCCGTAGTGTGCTCTCTCTCTCTCTCTCTCGCTCTCTCTCTCTCTCTCTCTCTCTCTCAAAGCCTCTCTCTCTGTCTCTTATAACCTCTCTCTCTCACTCTTATAACCCCCTCTCTCTCTCTTCTGGTCTAGACTTGGTGGTGTGCTCTCTCTTAAAAACTCTTTCTCTCTTTCTCTTTCTCTATTATATTACCTCTCTCTTCTGGTCTTGACTTGGCGGTGTGCTCTCTCTTAAAAACTCTTTCTCTCTCTCTCTTATATTACCTCTTTCTCCCTCTGCCCCTCTCTCTTCTCTGGTCTAGACTCCCCTGGTCGGCGGTGTGCTCTCTCTTAAAACCTCTCTGTCTCTCTTATATAACCTCTCTCTCTTTTAACCTCTCTTTCTCTCCTCTGGTCTAGACTCCTCAGCTCGGGTCTGGCCGGTGTGCTCTCTCTTGTCTTAAAACTTCAGCGTTGTGATTAACATCCAGTCTGATCCGCTCTGGGACATGCTCTGTAAGCCCTTCCTTCCTGCTCCGAGTGGAATTCTCATTAGCTGATAACTACTTTTCAAGAGACTTCCACATTCCTGTACCGCTGACCAGGGCCCGTCCACAACAGCACAAACCCCCATACGCTACTACAACTACTACAACTACTACAACTACTCGCATGAAGTATAGCCACAGACACACGCATAGATCTGCAAGCTGACACTGTCTACATGGTCATAGTATTGTAAATCTGGCTGCGTATGTTTTCGAACAAAGTTTTTAACAGTCCGAATGAGATGGAACACGCTCCACAGTCCCTGAAGTGACAGATACATTGACTATTATCTTCCCCTGGTATGATCTGTACCTCCTGTTAGCATTTATTAGCTTGAAAAAGGAGCTGCTGGTGTAACCAAATAAGCACTGGAATCTTGCATTTGCTATTTAGGGATTGCCAAAAAAAAAAAAAAAAAGTCTACGGGGAGCTCGCCAAAATAGTGTGTTGGTATTTGCTCTGTGCTAACGTTTTCTGGAATATGGAAATATTTGCAAGGTGGAGCTTATAATAAAAATAATGAAATATATGTAGGTGATTGGATTACACAGCTGTTGTATTTTAGAATGGTTAAATTATAAAGGTCCTAAATTACGAAAAATTAACTGTCCGTCTACATCTCCAAACCTCAAAATTCTCTGTTCCACCTTGTGATCTCATAAATCAGTAGTTTCCAAGTTAACAGCTACGTTTTATTTGCAGTTCAGTAGAAAATGGTAATTCCAGAGGTAATTCCCGAGATCATATAAACGTCCAACATCCAAATTAAATTCCTAGGATTTAAAAGTGCACTGTGGAAGTTTGGAGTCCCCCATGGAGCTTGTTTTGTTATAGTTTTGTCTGGAATGTTCCGCAGTATGGCATTACACTTATCTTTCTAGCATTATCTTAATCTTTGTTGCTCAAAAATACCTGGCCAGACTGCCTCTCCACAAATCTGACTTATAACTTGGCCTGGTGGTTTCACTTGATTAATTAGTTTAATTCTATACTGTGGAACATACAGACAAATAAGCAACGACGTCTCCATAGGGACAAACAGGTGGCGGACCCTCCAGCAGAATCGTTACGTAATGAACCTTCAAGAGCTGGACTGATAAGGATACAGGAGTATATTTCACTAAATATTGAATGTGTCCTGTTTTAAAGCAGACCTATTCTGCAAAATCGACTTTTCAGAGCTTTTAACCGTGTTTTAGTTGTTTTATTCACCCAAAGTTGTATCTGGAGTCATTTGTGCGTGTTTGAGGAAGCTTTAATCACTTCTTTTCAACACATCATATTGCCAATTGACCCTCATTTTCACCGCCACCGGCATACGCCCACTGCTTTGTACTTTGTTCTCCAATTTTATTTTCTTAATCTGTGACTCATGTAGGATTTAGCAACATCACGTAGTCTTTTTGGTCCATATAAAAAACAACGTGGCTCATTAGTATGATCTGCAGCTATCTATCTGAGGTGCCGACAGCTTCACCGCTGCTTGTTGTGATGATGTTCATAGCGATATCGGCTTCCATTGGGCACCTCAGCTTTCTTTTTAAGTAATTTTAGATCAATATTACGATTAAAAATATCAAAATTACACCATAATGATCCACGAGTTTCACAGATTATAAGTAAATAATGGACCCAAGTACGATAGGTCTTCTTTAACCACTGTAAAAGCTTGTTCTTGATTGTAACCTTAACACAAATGTCCAAAAGTACTTGGTGAGAGACTGGTAAACAAATGCCCATCTGGCTGGCACTGTGGCTCTGCATATGTGACCACTCCTCACCATCTGCCTCTCCGCTTACAGTACCAGGCTGCTCTGACCCTTTTGTTTTGTTTTACAGTGTTCCGGCAAAGACCCTGATTTGTCCAGAGCTTCAAAGTGCACCACACACATGCCGAGGTTCACGTCAACACGTCTCCATGGTAATTTATGAGCGCTAATGCACGAGGAACCTGCCCTAACAGAAAGTAAATGAAGGAGAACGTCTCTGCAATAACACTAGCTGAATGAACCGGATGCAAGGGGCCGAGCGGAGGGCACGGACCGCAGTGGTACAGGTGGTAGTACTGAGCCAGTCGGAGTAATGATAAATAATGAAGATACTTACTGTAATTGTTGAAAAAATAAGAGTGTCCGTTCATTCGTCATCTTCTCTTCTCTACGGGTCATTTGAGGCTCTAACTGCTGCCATAGGTTTTACATGAAAGACCATAGACTGTACGTATAAAGAAGTGGACTCAGTGTGACGTCTCAAGTCAAATGAAGCTCACCAAAGCTAGCAGTTATGTTAGCCTTGTTAGGTTAGCTATGTCCACTTATATATACAGTCTGTGGGAGAGACTACTGTGCTGTAGAGTACTGGGATGGGGGACAGCTGGGAATACCTCATGGACTGTATATATAAATGGATATAGCTAACCCGCTATCTGCCATAAAATAGGAAGTGGGCATGGGCGCACTTCTGGCTCTATCAACTCTGGCTCCAACTCACTTTCTATTGAGAGACTGTTGTTCCTCTCTCTGTAACTGCTGCGGTCAGGCTCATTATTTTGGTCTTAAAAAGTTCGCATTAACCTGCTGTACATGACATGCTTCATAATCATGAAGACACTTAAGGATGGGTGATACATTATGGAAAATCACACTGGTTTAGTCACATCTGTTGCAGAACTATTCTAAAAATCGACTTTTCAGAGTTTTTAACCATGTTATAGCTGTCTTCCCCTTCTCATTTACCCTCTTGAAGTAGTGTTTAAAGTGATTTGTGTAAGTTTGAGCAATCTTTAATTACTTATTTTCAAGACGATATTGATTGATTGCTTTCACCGCCACCAGCATATGTCCACTGCTCTGAGAAAAAAAAATAAAAAAATACCTGGAGTTGTGTTTTGTTTCATTCACACATGTTTGAGTAATCCTTTATTATTAGTGTGTCTACATCTCCAAAGCTCAAAATGCTCAGTTCCACCTTGTGATGTCATGAAACGGCAGTTTTCAAGCTAACAGCGCCCTTTTACTTATTGTTTTACGGAGACTGACAATTCCAGGTCTGAAATCATCCAAATGATTCTAGTGAAGCTATATGGAGTTTAAAAACACAGTAGAGCACTTCCTGTATTACCACATGACATCACAAAGCGTAACAGAGTGTTTTCAGTTTGAGAGAAGAACTCAGCCTAAATATGCAGGGTTTTCTGTGTTAAACGTGTGAATGAAACAAAACAAAGGTATGTTTGTGACGAAGAAACAACATTATAACACAGATCAGAAAAAAGTGTAAAATGGGCCCTTTAAACACATATATTTACCATAATATAACCTTCCCCCTCACTGTCTGTACCTGTGTATTTGTGATGAAGGCCAGTGCGTATCAGAGCAGCACTACCACCCACTTAGCTCTACTCAGTCATTTGCCTGGCTCCTTCCCCTCTGCAGGCTCACTTCCTCTGTCTGTAAAACGATCACCGGATGGCTACTTGATTTCTCCTTTCCTCCCTTCCGTGCGTCCTCTGTCTCAAACCTCTGCTCTGATCCAGCACAGCCCGTGATGCTGATTTTGTCCCCGCGCTTTGTACTCCATAATTTGGGTCCTTTCCGGTCTCAAATGGATGATGTGGGTCCCTGGGGAGTGGTCAGTGGAGAGGAGGGAGAGAAGGAGACATTTAGAAGTTTAAACACAGAGGATGCTAAAAGAGGCGTTCAGTACATGGGGGAACAGGGGGGAATTGCAAGGTTTCAGATGACATCACAGCTTTCTGTAGGCCAATAATATTTAATACCAGTGGTGGAATGTAAAATGTAGTAAAGTACTGTATTTAACAAAAATGCTGAGTGTCTGTACTTTACTTAAGTAAATTTGAAAGTGGATACTTTTTTGTTTTACCTCACTACATTGAGAGCAGGTATCTGTTTCTTTCTAGTCCACTATATATTTCTGAACAGGACTGAAAAGTGAAAGTATTTTTATTATAATTTGAGACCTGCCGAAAAGGCTGGCTGAAAAATATACAAATAAAAAAAAATTCAATTGTTTCTGTTGAACAAAATTCAGTGCAAATCTGTATCAAAATCACTACATTTGAAGCTTTATTAGATCTCAAACTCTGCGCAAAATACTTCTACTTTTTACTCTTTAAGTTTTTAAATGGGTACTTTTAATACTTTTACTTAACTAGATTTTTTCATGTGATACTTTTACTTTTACTTGAGTATTTTTTGTTTGTTTGTTTGTTTTTGCTCCAGTATCTGTACTTTTACTTAAGTAACAAAATTGAGTACTTCTTCCACTACAGTTTAATACAACAGCTTAACAGGCTGCTTAAATAAATACAGTTCAAATGTAGTGAATGGGTTTAGTCTCCAATAGAAAAGATTACATTACATTACAGATTACAGATTTTGAGATCTAATAAAGCTTCAAATGTAGTGATTGATCAAGATTTGTACTGAAATTTGTTCAACAGAAACAACTGAGATGTTTTTATTTGTATATTTTTGTTTTCTCAAACTACTAATATGTTAAAAATAAACCCTCAGCCTAATCATGGAAAAATACTTTTATTTTTCAGTCCTGTTCAAAGTAAAAAGTAAAAAGTATCCACTCTAAAATGTACTTAAAGGTGCTTTTTTCCATGGAGATGTTATTCCTTTGTCTGAAATGTTTCACAGTATTAAACCTTTCTATCTTCATGGAGACCAAACTAGACCAAGTTATAGGTCAGATCTGTGGAGAGGCGACCCCGCTCACAGTCAGAATGCGTTTTTCTAGGTATTTTTGAGCTATAAAACCACCTGTAATTGAATAAATGTAAAGTAGAGCTGTTTAATTTCATACTGTGGAACATTCCAGGCAAAGCAGTGACATATCCATAGAAACAAGCAGGTGACGGACCCCCAACTAAAAAAGTTACATAGTGCATCTTTAAGTATATCTATATCTTACTAAAGTACAGTGCTTTTACTTTGTTACTGTAGTACTGTATATCTTTCATGTCTCTTATGTTCAGTTGGCTGTTCCACTCTCCTCCCTGCGCCCCCTCTCCTGCCCCCTCCCCTGGCTGTGTTGCGTGATCAGACAGGCTCCTGCGGGCCCCTAGTGCACTGGCTGACTCCACTCCTTTTCAATGGAGGACCCTCTTCCGCTTTCACATTCACAGCCACTGGCCCCGAGATCTCTGCACAAACACAGATCAGAGACATACCACAACCTCCGCTGCACGTGCACACACACACACACACACACGTACACACACACGTACACACACATACACGCACACAGGAGGAGGAGGGGCGGACTCGGGATAGCCCAAACCGGAGGCACGCGCTTCTAGACTTGTGGATGAGGCAGAAAAGCTATTATGGATTGTTATGGTTGGCTGATCGCTCGCATTCAAAGCCCGAGCTGGTCACAAAGCGGAGCGGGCAGGAGCTGGAATAATGCTCCCCCTGTCTCTACCCCTCCATCTCTCTCCCCCTCTTTCTCCCTGGGCTTTAGGGGACGAGAATGGGACAATACAGGAGTTAGGGCCCTCTGAAGATGTGCGTGTGAGGAGAGGTCAGAGTCAGAGGAGTCAGAATTGGTCATGACTGTGATAAGGAGTCATTGGGTTGATGTAATTTTGTTAAAAGACGTAGATTTAAACTTAAACTTAGACAAACTTTACTGATCCACAAGGGAAATTACTTGGACACAGTAGCTCACACATCACAGTATATTACAATAACAAAAAGTAAAAAAAACTATAAAAATGGTAATAATAAAGACAAATAAGGCATAATTATATATATGTATGTGTAGGTACAATTAAAGTAAGAAACATAAATATATAAATGCATTATATCACAGTTATATACAAGAGGTCATAAGTGCAAAGATGATGTAATGGTTGACAGAAAAGCGACAGAAAAGTTTGGGAGTTTATTGGTAGAAATAAAGATTTCACAATTCCAGTTACAATTTCTACTCTGTTTACGTAAGTGAAGTTCCCACGTGCAGTCACCGCTCACGTTTTTGGCCACAATCCTGAACAAAATTCTCCAATCACTACACCATACCTGTCCCTAAGGTCCCATGTTACACAAAATGGATTCTTGTGAGCTTTAAGTCATGTTAAAATGCTGTTACCTCATCCAAAACATACCTGGAGTTGTGTTTTTGTCCTTCACTTTTTGTGCAAAATGCTCTGTTCCACTTTGTGATGTCATATAGTGGTAGTTTTCAAGTTTTGTTTAGTAGAGATTGGGCTGAAACAAAAATCCATATTTGTTTTTGATGAGGAAACAATGTTATAACATAGATTTCAAAACAGCATAATATGGGGCCTTGTGGAATAAAGTTCTTCAAAAGACTGAACATGTAATAACCTAACCGTTCTTAGCAAAACACTCTTCGTTTTTGTATTAATGGAAAGGACAACCTTGTAAATAAGATGTTTCCTAGTAAAATAAAAATATAATATAAAAATAAAGGAAGGTAAAATTGAATTCTCAACTCCTCCAACATGGCAAAAAGTTGATGTAAATAAATTAAAATCAAATGACTCAAATTAAGAAGATTTGCCTAGATCTGAGTATATTTCACTTCACAAGTAAAATAACCTACTAGTGTAATAAGTATTTCTGTCTTATTTCAAACAACATATGATTTAGTTCCTTATTTTAAGTACAAAGAGATGTTGTTTTTCTTATCTTCGGTATAGCTAGGTGTATCTTTCTATTTCAGCTACAAAAAAAGTTGTTTTGTTTGTAGATAAATGTACTTGTGTGTGTTACTCATATCAAATGAATATTTTCTTAATTAAAGTCATTTTAACTTGGCAAGATTTGAGTTTTTGTTTTGAAATAGTTGTGGTTCAACATGGTGAAGGGCCCGTCAAATGCTTTTCTCCATGGAGATGTTCTTGCTTTGTCTGGAATGTTTCACAGTATGACATTAAACCTTTCATGTAAACCAAACCAGACCAAGTTACAGGTCAGATCTGTGGAGAGGCGACCCCGCTCAGTCAGAATGCCTGTTTATTTTTGAGCTATTAAAGCACTGTAATTGAATAAATGTAAGGTACAAACCAGGCAGAGCAATGACATAGCCATAGAAACAAGAAGGTAAAAAAAAGTTACACAATGCACCAATGTAAAGAATGACAGTGACACAGATAAGACATGTATTTAAAGTCCTTGAATAAACATGGTTGGAGAGTGCTGTCTGTACACCAGCCCCACACCATGAGCTCAGAGCATGCAGATCACAGTCCATCTCTGACACTGTGTAAATGTAGGCCAGGGCCATAGCTCATTCACATAAAAGCACATCTCACTGTTTTTCTTTTTTTTTTTTTTTTTTTTCCACACCAGGCTCCAGAAATAGCCATGTGCATGATTTGATTCCACTCGTATTTATAGACACAGGGTGGCCGCTCACATTGGCCGCTGTTATGTCATTGGACTGCGGTGACATTGAGGAGAGTGGCAGTCATCTATCCATTCGGCTATAAATAGAATGGCGGACATTTTTAGACCAAAGTCACATGACGCCGCTGGTGCTAGATAGAAAACAGAGGTGACATACTGTCCCTCCCGTGTGAGGGGTCTGAAGAGGGCCCTGGAGGGTGCTAGGTCGCGCAGGGCCGGTACAGCTGCGAGCGAGGCTAATGACCAAACCGGATGATTGGACAAGAAAGGAAGCAGAGTCAGGTGAAAAAAGCAGATACAAAGAGTCATTTCTCAATGTATTTCCAGTAATGGCAACTGAGCGGACGTGTTAGCAGACCCGTCGACAGAAATTTGGGGGCCCGGGGTGAGAAGACCCTTTAATATAAATTAATAAGGTCAGATCCCTAAAAGAAATTTGCACATTATTATTTACAAGGGTATATACTTGTTCTGTGTTTACAATGTTCAGTTCAATGTTCAGTTCAGTCATTGCACAAATAAATTCTGAATTTGTTCGTTTGTGCTTAGGGCCCCCAAATGTCTAGCAACAGCCCTGATAACGTAGATCAGAAAATAAGCGTAATATGGGTCCTTTAAGATATAACCATGACCAAGCAGCTATCTGATCATAGTACTAGTATTTTCAGTCTAAACATACTGGCCGGTCTCCATAGCGACGCCCCAAACAGTCAGATAAGAAGCATGAAGAGTCATTTCCTTGTATTGTCTGATTCAAACACATTTTCAAACGCCTGACCCCAGCTGATGCATTTTCCATTGAACTTCGGAGTCCTTTTCCACCCAGTGACGTGAGCTGGAGATATTTTTACACTTCAGATGTTTTGTCCGACGATCTCTGATTAAAAATAGCCCAGGGTTATGTAATGCGTCTCTCAAAATGTACATAAATATTTGATATGGCCTATTTTATTTCAGCTGGGGATAAAGATAGAAAAAAACAAGTCTTGTAGTCTGTAAGTCCGTTCACTTTGCTTGGTTTCTGTTTGCTGTAAAAGTAAGCTGGAGTGTGTTGCTTTAGAATGGATTGGTATTGATACTTAAGTACCTTTTACAGTGGATACTTTTTTCTACTTAATTACGTTTTAGATCTGGACTGAAAGTAAAAAGTACTTTTCTTTATGGTGTGAAACCTGCTGAAATGGCTGAGACTTATTTTTAACACATTTCATTTGAGTTAACGTCCCAACTTTGAGTAAACCAAATAGACAAAGACACAAAAACAGCTAGAAAAATGAAGAAATCAATAGAATCACTTAAAATCAGCTAAATTCTTTATCAAAATCACTGCATTTGATGCTTTTATTGTTCTAAAAATCTCTGCAACTTACTTTTTAGTCTTAAAGTACATTTTTAAACAGGTATTTCAATAGTCTTCTTCAATAGATTTTTTTCACGTGATCCTTTTACTTTTACTTGAGTAATCTTTTGAATCTGTACATTTACTTAAGTAACAGAATGGAGTACTTCATCCTCCGCGGCTCTGGTGTTAGAAAAGAAAATCAAACTGGAGAATAAAGTAAGAACAGAGCAGTGGACGTGTGCCAGTGGAAGTGAAAACAGGGATGGATCTGCAAAATGGCGTCTTGAAAATAAGTGATTAAAGATGACTCAGACACGCACAAATCACTTCAAACTCAACTTCGAGAGGGGAAATGAGAAGGAGAAACAACTATAACATAGTTAACCTTTACAAACTGTTCATTTCTTAAGCCTTCACAGTATGGTTCGGGTCAAATTTGACCCAGACCAAGAATTCCCTCATAGTAAGTGTCTACACCAAATTTTGAACTGCAGATCTATTTAGAATGTCTAAATAGACTATCCCACATTAATAAATATATAAATATAATGTTTCAGAGAGCAGGAAGAGCATATTTTTTAAGTTTTACAACACTTGTTTTTGGAGAAAAACATCTACTATCACACAGTATCATGTCCTGTTTTACGTAACACATAAAAACATAAAAGCCATTATGATTTATATATATTTTGGAACTGTTGGAATTTATAATATAACCATGTTTATCCACTGCAACCATTATGCTTATTTCAAACTAGTCAATGCATTCAAAGCAGTGGTAGGAAACTTTGCATGTGTGGGACTTGTATATGTGTTTCATTTGCAGCAGGTTTGCTCTCATGCTTCTCATCTTGGAAGATCAGATCAAGGGTTCTGTTGCACAGTAATTCTGCCATGATGTCAGTCACCAAAATGGCAGCTCAGGAACCTTTACACCCCACCCGCTCCCCTCCCACCATCACCCTCCCACCATCACCCTCCCAACCCAATTTCATTCAAATGTGTTATTATTTTGTTACATGTTGTGCTTTAGGTGCAGATCTTGTGTCTGTTTCAAAGCACCCTCTGACCTCTGGATGACTTCTGTTCTTTATGTGCACCATATACAGGATGATCACTCACTTTCTCCTATGCCCCTTCAAAAACCAACAGGTGTCTGTCTCTGGGAACCTGGGGCATGGGGGAAATCTCAAAACAGTGAACTCTTGAACTCTGTCACCACTGTCCCATAAAAAATACACACAAACATGGCCTGTACAGTTTCACAGTTTCAATATTCCCTAAAACTTTGATTTTCCTTCATTTGACCCGCACTTATAGATCTAAAATCCATCTCAACAGATACGGGTCAAAATTGACTCAAACCAGCTTCAGTGTCCAAAAATGTGTAACACCTGTACAAAAGTATACCATTTTAAAATATTTTCATTTTTGTGTATTTTGGCAAAATTTAGGAAAAGTCATCAAATTTCAGGTGAAAAGAATGATGCTTAGGGTATTTTTACAACTGCTGAACGTCAAAACGGGTCAAATTTGACCCGACTAGTAAGGGCTAAGAGCTCTGAAAAGTCGATTTTGCACAATAGATCTGCTTTAAAAAATGTATCACTGACAAAAGTGCACTTCAACAATATGACGTGTTAGAAAACATTTCACGGTGTCTAAGTTATGACAGTCTTGTTCATTAAATATATTTACTATACTGTTATTACTCCTTGTATAACATCCATGGTATTTTATTAGTACTGCTCATTAGTCTTCCAAACTCTACAAAATCCTACTAACAGTACTCAGCTGTACTACTACTACTAACAATACTCAAGGTCATGTACTTTGGGGTAGGGATGTAACGCTTAAAATCCCTCGATATGATATTTTAACAATATATATCTCACGGTTCGATATTTATTGAGATATTTTATGGAGGCTTACAAAATTGTAAATATGCTACTTTTTCCTTTTAAACGCCTTTGAAAAGCCTTTGGTACTGTTATAATATGAAGAATTAAGATTTAATAGTGTTTAATAACATTTATTTCTTCATGTGGTCTGCACTGACAACACCAAAGGATCATGGTCTATGTAGTAGTAGTAGTTCCCTCTGTTTATTAACTATTGCTGCACCATGGCAACGCAAGGCAAGTTTATTTGCATAGCACAATTCATACACAAAGAGCTTTACAGAATAAGAAAGACATGAAAATCACAAATAAAGACATTAGAATCACCTTAACTATGAATTTAAGCAAAGAGACTTGTAATTCGATATGTTGTGATGGCCTCCGATATTACTGTGAGACTTTTTGTTATTGTTACATCCCTGCTTTGGGGTATGAGGGGCTGTTGGTAGTAATAAGCAGTTATAGTTTAATTGCACCTTATCTGTAAATGTATGTACAGAGTAAGGTACTTCAAATATGTTGGATAAGTACAATTATCAGAAATCTTTTTAACGGGAAACCACACGGTTATTTTGAATGTGTCTGAGTGATTCATAATAAACTAATACATGTGTGTCACTGCTAACCCCACAGAGGCTCTGCTCAATCACGTCCTGTTGAGTCATTGTGAAAAATATGAATACGGAGCAGCAAGAGGCTCAAAATAGTCACAGATGTGTGTTATACAGAGCTGAGGGGAAAAGATGTCACATGTTTCAGACAAATATTTAGTCATGTTACAATGTGATGACAATCAGGACTAAAAATAGCTGAAAGTCAAGTTATTTTTATTCTTGACTGTCATCGCATTGTAATATGACCAAATATGACAAATATGAATTTGCTTGGTAAGGTCCTATATTCCACAAAATTGACTCTTGTGAGCTTTAAGTCGTGTTAGAATGTTGTTTCCTCATCAAAAACAGACCTGGAGTTGTGTTTTGTTTCATTCACACATGGTTGAGTAATACTTTATTATTATTATTATTATTATTATTATTATTATTATTATTATTATTATTATTATTATTATTATTATTATTAAGATAACCCTAACCCGTGTCAAAGCTGAAGCATGTCTCACTAAAAAATGAGATTAAGGGACTTGTAATTAGGCCAAAAGTCCAGGCAGAATTAATATAAAAAATCTAATAAATGTTTGTGAATTTTTGGGGATATTTTTTCTATTTGTAAGTTTGGAGTACAAACTGGTCCAGATTCTTCTCAGAATGCTTGATTTGACTGAAAATAAGTGGGTTACAGAGAGTATTTTCTATTTCCATGAGATTGAGAGTTCCCTTTTAGCACAATGTGGCCAAAGAGACGTTTATTAAGAGAAAATACCACACACTGGCCTGCTGTAGGGTTTGTACTGTGTATTTTTGAACAGGAAGTCAATGTACCTGTTTCAGCCATTTTAGACAAACAATGCTGTTTACAGTTGACAAACTGTGCCAGAGAACCATGCAAGAATGTTTTCTTTAAAGAGCTCAGATTACGCTATTTTATGATCATGTTTCCTCATCAAAAACATCACTCGGTTTTTAACTTTTCAAACATGTGTGAATGAAACAAAACACAACACCAGGCTGAGGAGGAAACAACGTTATAACAAGGCTTAAAGAGTCAATTTTGCAAATATAGGACCTTTAAAGCTGCACTGTGTAACTTTTTAAATGCTTTTCTCAATATTATTGCTTTGTCTGCAATGTTCCACAGTATGGCATTAAACCTTTCTATCTTCATGGAGACCAAACCAGACCAACTTACAGGTCAGATCTGTGGAGAGGCGACCCCGCTCACAGTTAGAATGCCTGTTATTTCTGAGCTATAAAACCATCTGTAATTGAATAAATGTAAGGTAAGGCTGCTTCATATCATCGTGTGGAACATTCCAGGCAGAGCAATGACATATTCATAGAAACAAGCAGGTGACGGACCCTCCACCAGAAAAGTTACACAATGAACCTTTAAGCCTTTACCTCTGGACTATGGGAGATCACTTGCATAAGTCCTGGAACTATATTTGCTATAAACTAACTGTACACCTATGACTTCAATCTGGACTCTTCAGAACTGTACTGCATGCTAACTTCCTCATGTACTGACAACTATTCCCTATTCAAAAGCCTCTACACAGTCCCTTTTATAAACAGAAGTGTTTGGTAGTAAAAACCATGAGAGTGTGTGATGACTGACCCAATGATCTGACCTCAGCTGTGGTTCTGTTTGTTCAGACCTTGTGCTGTTTTATCTCCTAAAAATAACCCATTTTGTTCCTGTTCTGTGACCTTTGACCCCTGTGTGTTCAGAGCGATGTCAACGTAGAGCGTGTGAGTGATAAGATGAGGAAGATTTTATAATGGCAAACTGATAAATGACTGTAATAAAACATCGTGGTTGTAATGTTTTATTCTCTAAATTAGTTTGAAAAGACATCAGTGAAAGGTCCCACATTACACAAAATTTACCCTTGTGAGCTTTAAGACATGCTAGAATATTGTTGCCTCATCAAAAACATACCTGAAGTTGTGTTTTGTCTCATTCACACATGCTCATTATTAGCCTGTCTGCATTTCCAAAGCTCAAAAGCGTTCTGTTCCACCTTGTGATGTCATGAAGCGGTAATTTTCATGTTAGACAAGGTAGTCATCAGCCACCTTTTATCTTTTGTTCAGTAGAAATTGGCAGCTCCGGGGTGAAATTATCCAAATGATTCTAGTGAAGGCATATGGAGTTTAAAAACACAGTGAAGCGCTTCCTGTGTTACACCATGACATCACAAGGTGGAACAGAGTGTTTTCTATTTGAGAGAAGACCTCTAACGCCTAAATATGCTTATTATTTGTGTATTAATGAAACAAAACACAACTCCATGAATGTTTGTGATGAGGAAACAACATTATAACATAATATATAATATGAGCCCTTTAATAAAAACACATGATACGTCTGAGAGGCAAAAATTATGAAACTGTATTTTTAGAAGAATGGAAAACTTGTATACTTGTGACTTGACCTTATATGAACAATGTGTATACCTGTGTGAGTGTGTGTGACAGCTCTGATAAGACCTACAAGTATACTCTTCAGTACTGGCTTTTATTTCTCACTCCAGCCCTTTCTCAGACTGCACTTAGATCACTACGACAAGTACGTCAGCGTGAAAATAACAGCAAAGTTTTACATTTAATTTGGAAAATTTTAATCACAGGTAAAAAAGTGCGTGAGAAACTGTGTCAAAATTTTGTACAGAAGTGTAAAATTCGCCAATATTAGGCTAACTAGATAACTAACTTTTTTGGGGGGGGGTCCATCGCCTGCTTGTTTCTAAGGAGATGCCATTGTGCTCCTTGGAATGTTCCACAGTATGACATTAAACAGCTCTGCCTTATATTTATTCTTTTACAGGTGGTTTTATAACTCAAAAATACCTAGAAAAACAGGCATTCTGACTGTGAGCGGGGTCGCCTCTCCACAGATCTGACCTGTAACTTGGTCTGGTTCGGTGAAGATAGAAAGGTTTAATACCGTACTGTGAAACATTCCAGACGAAGCAATGGGGGGGTTGAAATGTCCAGCAGTTACCATGGTGACGCAATGCCCACATGAGCAAACACTGCCCAGAAACGTTTGAAAATAGTCTGAAACGCAAGAGAACATACAAAATGACAGCCTCAAACAGAGCAGAGCCTACAGTTAGCATCACAACACCCCCAGGAAATATTGACATACGTGACAAAGTATCAGTAAAGGACCAAATACATATGTAGGTGGCTGGTAGAGATTTGTACTTTGGGCCTTATAAGGAAAAGTCTAAAAGGTCACTGCGCTGTCATAACAAAACACTGGTTTCCTCCAGATATCCACGTGTAGAACTAAAGCAGTCCACTGGTCAGATATTTCCTTCCGCCATATTGTCACACTTATCAAACATCTATTTTCAGCCTCACACCTCCGTAGCGTTCCCATATTATTCACGTACCCTTTCTCTCCAGTCCCAGGGGCCAGAGGAGATGAGAAGGTGATGTCATGCGTCTGTTTCCTGTGAGGGAGGTGAGGAACTGAACACTGTGTGCCCTGGATCACGGCCGGAGAGCTGAGACTGAGCTGTGCACTGACCCATGCACAGATACAAGGGGCAAGGGCACGATGCAAATGTTAACAGAATTGATTAGAATTTTAAATGCCGTTTTTCACAATGGGTTATTAAAAACTCTTAAACAGCAATTATAATTATAATATCTACTCCAAAGGGCTCATATTGCACTATTTTCTGATCAGTGTTATAATGTTGTTTCCTCATTAAAAACACACACACATGGAGTTGCGTATTTAGGCATTTTTCTTTCCTCAACACAAAACACTCCATACACTTTCACTAGAATCATTTGCATCATTTCAGCCCTGGAAATTCCAACAAAAGGTGAGTGTTAACCTGAAAACTACCGCTTCATGACATCACAAGGTGGAACAGAGCATATTGTGGTTTGGAGATGTAAACAGACTAATAATTAAGGATTACTCAAACATGTGAATGAAACAAAACACAACTCCAGGTCTGTTTTTGAGGAGATAACATTATAACCTGACTTAAAGCTCAACAAGAGTCCATTTTGTGTAATATAATTTAAAGACTGCCCAATACGGACATATTGTATAAGCAGCTCGAGGTCAAAGCAGGTACACCGCATGCTGCCAACGTCTAATTAGAAAGCATTTTGCTGTCTAATAACCAAGAAGTGCGCGTTAGCATTCTAGTTGTTTAACAGTCACTGCAAAACTCCGCACTGGTCTCTGAGGGTTGTGAAAAGCACTTGGAAAATCACCACAGTGACTAATTAGGATGTTCAGAATGCATAAGGTAAGTGAGGAATAACTTTTTTCCACATTTCTAAGACAGATACGGTGATTTAAGTTGTTTTTTTTAGTAAATGACCACTCAGCTCTGTATAAGCGACGTCAGAGTCTAGTTAGAAAACAACCAACCAGTTAACAATAGTATTTAACCTTACTTTTTATGTTACAGGAGATTATTTCACACACTTAACATTTTAATAAGATAAGATAAGATAAGATAAGACTTTATTGATCTCACAGAGGAGAAATTCACTCGTGACAGAAGCTCACAGTCAGGGGACAGTATAGTGCAAAAAGTTGTGAAAAATTGTGCAAACACTCAGAACAATAAGTAAATAAAAAATAAAATCACAATAAATATTAACATATTTACAACATCAGGTAGCTCTTATGTACAGGGAGTGAAAGAAATGTAAATATATAATAAAACATATCTCTTATATAATATATATATATGTAAAAGAATACAAATATACAAATATATAAATATATAATCTGAGGACAGTGGAGGCGGTTACTGATGAGGTGACATGGTTACAGGTTATTGCACTGGTTATTGCACAGGTTATTGCACTGGTTATTGTAAGTGTTAAACAGTGGAGTTGTACAGTCTGACAGCAGTGGGGATGAAGGACCTGCGGTAGCGTTCCTTCTTACACTGAGGGTGCCTCAGTCGGCCACTGAAGGTGCTGCTCAGTTCCTCTACAGTCCGGTGCAGAGGGTGAGAGGTGTCGGCCATGATGGATGTGAGTTTGGCCAGCACCCTCCTCTCACCCACCTCCTCCACAGACTCCAGAGGACAGCCCAGGACAGAGCTGGCCCTCCTGACTAGTTTGTTCAGTCTTTTCCTGTCCCGCTCTGTGCTGCTCGGGGCCCAGCAGACAACAGCGTAGAGGAGAGCAGAGGCCACCACAGAGTCATAAAAAGTCTTGAGCAGGGGCCTGCACACTCCAAAAGAACTCAGTCTCCTCAGAAGGTGGAGGCGACTTTGGCTCTTCTTGTACAGGGCGTCAGTGTTGTGGGACCAGTTCAGTTTATTGTTGAGGTGAACACCCAGGTACTTAAAACTGTCCACTGTCTCTATGTCCTGTCCCTGGATGTTCACCGGTGAGGGAAGTAGTGTCCTTCTCCCGAAGTCGATCACCATCTCCTTGGTCTTACTGGTGTTAAGGCACAGGTGGTTGTGCTCACACCAGACCACAAAGTCCCTGATGACCGATCGGTACTCCAGCTCATTCCCCTCAGACACACAGCCCACAAGGGCCGAGTCGTCAGAGAACTTCTGGAGATGGCAGGTGTCCGTGTTGTAGGTGAAGTCCGAGGTGTAAATAGAGAAGAGGAAGGGTGAAAGGACAGTTCCCTGTGGGGCCCCAGTGCTGCAGACAACCACCTCTGACTCACAGCCGCGCAGCCTCACATACTGCGGCCGGTCAGTGAGGTAGTCGATGGTCCAGGCGGCGAGATGTCCGTTCACTCCGGCGTCCTCCAGCTTCCCCCGCAGCAGTGCCGGCCTGATGGTGTTGAAGGCGCTGGAGAAGTCAAAGAACATGACTCTCACAGCGCTCCCGGCAGTCTCCAGGTGGGTGAGCGCCCGCTGCAGCAGGTAGATGACGGCGTCCTCTACTCCGATGTTGGGCTTGTAGGCAAACTGCAGCGGGTCCAGAGTGGAGCTCACCACGGAGCGGAGGTAGCTGAGGATCAGCCTCTCCATGGTCTTCATGAGGTGAGAGGTCAAGGCGACTGGTCTGAAGTGGGCCGGTTCCCTGGCATGTGTTGTTTTTGGAACTGGTACCACACAGGAGGTCTTCCACAGGACAGGGACCTTCTCCAGGCTGAGGCTCAGGTTGTAGATGTAGCAGAGAACCTCACAGAGCTGGTCCGCGCAGGTCCTCAGCAGCCTGGGGCAGATGCCATCTGGTCCTGCAGATTTTCTCTGTTTCAGCCGCCTCAGCTCTCTCCTCACCTGATCCGGTGTGATGTAGACGGAGGAGTAAGGGGGGGACTGGGGTGGACTGCCGGGGGTGGGGGGCAGAGAGGGGCTGGTGCTGGGAACAGTCGGTGTGAAGTGAGCTGGAGACGTGGGTGGTAGGGGGCGGGGGGTGGGTGCAGTCGGTCCGGGAAGGGGGGATGTGTCCAGTGGCCTGGGGGTGTGTGAAGAGGGGGGATCCGAGAAAGAGGCAGAGGGGATGGGGGGACAATCAAAACGGTTGAAATAAACGTTTAGTTCATCCGCCCAGCGCTGATCTCCATCAGATGTCCCTCTGGTGTTCTGACCAAATCCTGAGATGTTCTTCAGACCTCTCCACACATCCCGCACGTTGTTCTGGGCCAGCTGCTCCTCCATTTTCTTCCCGTAATCCTTCTTGGCCCGACGAATCCTCCACTGAAGCTCCCGCTGGACCCTCTTCTGCTCCTCTCTGTCCCCTGAGATGAAAGCCCTCTTCTTCTGGTTCAGGAGGTCTTTGAGCTCAGGGGTGACCCAGGGGTGGTTGTTGGAGAAGCACCGCACCCTCCGGGTTGGCACAGTGCTCTCCACGCAGAAGTTGATGTAGTCCGTGATGCAGTGGGTCAGGCCATTGATGTCATCTCCATAAGAGCTGCTGAACATGTTCCAGTCTGTGGTCTGGAAACAGTCCCTCAAACTCTCATTGGCCTCTTCAGTCCACAGCTTCACAGACAGCTTCCGCGCAGGTCCTCTTCGCACCTTTGGTGTGTATTGCGGGAGCAGTTTGACGAGGTTGTGGTCTGAGCGTCCAAGCGGGGGGAGGGGGACGGAGGTGTAAGCGTCTTTGATGTTCGCATACAGGAGGTCCAGAGTCCTATTGTCTCTCGTGGGGCACGTGACGTACTGTGTGTAAGTGGGGAGAATGGCGGACAGGGAGACGTGGTTGAAGTCCCCGCTGATTAAAACCAGGGCTCTGGGATGCCGGGTCTGCATCAGCGCTACGCTGTTGTGGAGTTGTTCACAGGCCGCCGTCGCATCGGCGGAAGGGGGGATATACACACAATACGTGATCACGTGTGAGAATTCCCTCGGCAGGTAATACGGCCGCATGCCCACTGCGAGCAACTCAATGTCCGGGGTACACAGCTGTTGTTTGACGTACACGTTAGCCGGGTGGCACCACCGCTCATTCACAAACACCGCCAGCCCGCCTCCCTTCTTCTTACCGCTCCTAGCGGCAGTTCTGTCCGCCCGCTTCAGTGTAAATCCCTCCTGGTTAATCACAGAGTCCGATATGTGTTCATTCAGCCACGTCTCCGTAAAACACATCACGCTGCAGTCCCGGTACTCCCGCTGATGCCGGGTCAGTGCGGTGAACTCCTCGGTCTTGTTGGAGATGGAGCGGACGTTTCCCATAACCACCGAAGGCAGATACGGTCTCCGTTTTTTCCGTCCACCTCTGCACCCTCTTCTCTTCCTCTGTATTTCCACTGGGACCTCGGGTTTCCCGGTGTGGAGCAAAGCGGGGCCGCGTAGACCGAGGAGCGCATCACGTTCGTACTTGATGCGCTCCGAGCCGTGGCTGAATGGAGTCCCAGACACGGATCCAAAAAGTGTGAAAAAGACTACAGCGAGCAATAAAACTGTAGTCAGAGTAGGTTTCCCATGTGCGAAACTGCACGATGTTTCACCCACTCTAAAGAAAAGACGAAAAAAGTGTCTATGTACAAGTAAATAGACGAAAAGAAAGAAAAAGGGGTTCAGAGCTTCTGTTACACGCAGCTGGCATCCCAGCGCCATCTTGATGATAATGAAAGCAAAGTCATGATTTTTAGGTTTTACTAACGTACAAGAATGTTTACCTTGCCAACATTAGCCTACTCACTGTTTCAACTTTCACCGACTATATAGGCCTACAATGTAAATAAAAAAATGAAGCTTTTGTTAGAAATATTTAAAATCATAAACTATATACTGTAACGACACTCATGAATAAAATCAGCAGGATGTGCTTATGTCCTGTTGCTTGTGATAATAATTACATTTCAGTTGTATTTATATTATTTAAGGATTACTTTAGATTTAAACAAAAAATGACAACAAAATTTCCAAATAATTACAGTAAATAGGGAGCATTTCAGATCCTGTATGCTGTGACTTTTGAATAGGGTCCTTTGCTTTGATTTAGCTAATTTGGTGATTAAAGCGGACCGATTCTGAAAAATTGACTTTTCAGATATTTTAACCATATAAAACCCATTTAATGACCTGAAATTGTATTTGGAGTGATTTGTGCATTAGAGCAATCTTATTTTCAAGACGCCATAGTGTCGATCAACCCTCGTTTTCAGCTCGGCAGATTTTTGTCGTGATGACGTTCACGGCGTCATCAGCTCCCATTTGACACCACAGTTTTCTAACGACTGACTTCAGAAGTAAGTGGACATGTTTCTTTCTATTAAGTGTTTTTAGATGAATATTGGGATGTAAATTAAAACATAATGATTATAACTATACAGCAGACACAAATGTTTTTAAGAATAATCTATAACAATTTATTTTTGTTAACTGATTCTGAAAAATACTCTTTGTAATGTAAATAAAATGTGCTGAATATACAAAATGAGCAGTGATAATGACAGGTCAGGATGTCCTACGTTGTCACTTTGATTCTTTTTGACTCACAGCATCTGTCAGAGTTTAAATGCAGCCTTGTGCTAATGCTGTTCCTCCATGTTATAATAATCCCTGTGTAATCGAATAAACCCTGATGCAGAAGATGGACACATGATACAGCAGCTCTGTTGTGATGGCAGCATTTTCCATTTTCTCTGGAAATGTAGAGTGTCAGGAAATGTGGTGCTAAAGATAGCCCTTGGGTGATTTAGTGGTGAAATGTAGAGAGGAATTCTTTTGTACTGCTAAGAATTTTTTATTAAAGCAGACCTATTATGCAAAATGGACTTTTTAGAGCTTTCAACCGTCTTAAAGTTGTTTCCCATTTTGCCAATCAACTCCTCTTCGTCTGTGATACATGTAGGTTTGGCAGTGTCACATAATCATTGTGGTACTAATGAAAAAAACAACAACTGCGGTTTGTTAGCGTGATGTGCAGGTATCCATCGGAGGTGCCAACAACTTCACCACAGTTTTCTAACGTGGAAATCAGCAGATTTGTTTCTTTATTAAGTTGTTTTAGATGAATATTGTGATTTCAAATGTGCAAATCATAACATAATAGTATCTGTAACTTGGAAACACAGTTATTTTAAATGATGGATAAACTTTTAATAGATAGATAGATAAATGGAAGGATGGATGGACAGATGGACAGATAGACATAAAGAAAGACGCCACCTGTTCACCTCTATAGAGATAGAAACGTTTAAAGCCATACTGTGGAATATTTCATAGCTTGTTTCTCTCTATGGAAACGATGAAGTGGCAGACCCTCCATCATAAAAACCTCTTTTGCCCACAGACAATTTAAAGATGGAACTTTCTGGGTGAAATCGTGCGTCACTTTATTTGAACAAGTTTTCCAGACTGTAGTTGACTTTTTAAGCATGATATTTGTGTAGTCCTCCTGATCATTAGGGACCTGTAATTTGGAGCTATACTGGGTTAAGAGCAGTACCAGCCTATGACAACAAACGCACACAAAAAGCATATAGTTAGACTTTTACAAACTTGTAGCTGACATTTTCCACAGTTATTTTAAAACTGGACAGTGAATGTGACCAGTAATACAAAAGTCATCAGGCTTCTAAGTGATAATAGAAATCTTTTAGCTATAGACTTTCTGACTTGTTTGGGCAGAAAGTTACCTGGCCAATCCAGAATGATATCTCTTTGTATTTTATATAGATATATCTCTGTATAAAAGTACAGAGATATTTATGCAGTCTATGTTTATACAGCGATATTATACAATGTTTATATAGAGCTCATTGGTTACCTATGACTTACAAATAAAATTTCTCTTCTCTCTGATTAACTGAATTTTTTTTTAGATACCGACAGAGCATGTATGTCCTAACTGGCTAATCCACCTGTCAATCTTGTCCATCTGAAAACTTGGAGATTCACCGGTGTCTCACAACTTAGTAAAGTATTGAAGAAGTTTTGGATCCCAGGCAAAGTACAAACAGAAGAATCAACTAACTGCTGAATTTTCTTCCATGCATTTGAGCATAATTCATCTGCCTCAGTACAGATATACTGTATAAGCAGCTCTTGAGGTCAAAATAAGTCTGCTGTGTACTGTCTGCATCTAAGTATGTATGTATGTTTTATTGTCAGAGAATAGTTGTTACTAACTTTACCGTCACTGTGAACTCCACTCTCATCTCTGAAATTTGTGTAAAACGCTTATAAACTCATCGTGGTGAATAATTAGGAAAAAAGAAAAGAAAAAAAGATATGACAAAAGTACGAAACGTAACCTCAAAATAAAAAGTTTTTGGATTAGTAAATGTATAAAATGTCCAAGATGTACTATAGTATCGTAACTTTTGTGAGTAAAGTTCTTTGGGAATGTCCGGGGTCAGGCAGGTCACGGGTCACTGGGTCACAAAGGCCACCGTGGAAGTGAAGGGGACAAGTGGAGGAAACAAGGAGACAAGGGAACAAGTTGACAAGGAGACGAGCGCTCACTGCTCGAGTGAACTGGCACTGTCCCGGGACGCCCTCCACCTTGAGTGACACCCATCAGTGAACAGCGGGGGGCCAGGGGAAAGGAGGGGAAGAGAGAGAAGGAGAAGAGGGTAAGGGAGGAAAAGGAAAAAAAGATCTATGTTGTAATGTTGTTTCCTCATCAAAAACATCCCTGGAATTGCCGATCTCTACTGAACTAAAGGTAAAACGTAGCTGTTAACTTGAAAACTACCACTGCATGACATCACAAGGTGGAACAGAGCATTTGGAGCTTTGGAGATACGTATAGACTAATAATGCAGGATTACTCAAACAAGTGTGAATGAAACAAAACATAACTCCAGGTATATTTTTGAGGAGGTAACAACATTATAACGTAGCTTAATTTTATTAGACTTATCTACCTCCATGAAGACGAGCTGGAGACACTACCGGGTAAAGTCACAGGTCAGATCTGTGGAGAGCAGACGTCTCAAAGTACAAATGCATGTTTTGAAAGTGATCTTTGAGCAATTAAATGCCATACTGTGGGACATTCCAGGCAAAGCTATAACATCTCCATGGAGACAAGCATATGGCAAAAAGTTACATAGTGCACCTTAAAACATAAGAACAGTAAATAGCATGATTTTACAGCAGTTTCCACCTCTTTTGGGCGCTTTTTTTCGCTACCTCATTGAACTTCAAAGATAGGTCAGTTAAAAGTGCATATATTTTCCTTTTTTTTAGATAACTACTATACCTCATGACATTTGTGGAAGCAGGACCATAGGGGGATCCTAGAATTACACTTGTGCTCTAAAAATCAGGTCTTATATTTCTAAAGAAGTTTTTAAATATACGATTATTTGGATCCAATGCCACAAACCCCGTTTCTTGGTCCTTACAGCGCACTGCTTACACATTTAAAGGTTACCGTGTTATAATGTTGTCACAAGGTGGAACAGAGTGTTGTAAATATGCAGAGTTTGTGTGTTAAACATGTGTGAATGAAACCAAGTACTAACCAGCCTCAGATCAAGCAAGATCTAACGTTCTTCTGGTGACCACTCTTCTACTGTAATAAAATTCATTTGATTCACTGAAATGTTCTGCGGCCCTCTCCATTATCCACAAAACAGGTCTGAGACAGGAACAACAACAACCTGTGAACCTTACCCCCTTACGTAATGACTTTTGCCTTGAGCCGTTCGTTAAAGTGTCATCTCCCAGGAAGCAGCACATTACAGCCATCACCGCCTATCACCTGTCTTTTGTAACAGTAACGCAAAGAGCATTTCGAGCTACCATGCTAACGTTAACTTATTCTAATGTCATCTATTTTGTGCCTGGCAGCTAATGAGGCCCACAGCTGGAAAATCCTCACATTCTTGTTTAAACTTTAACCACCGTCGCGAGCAGTTTTCACCTCAGTTTTCTCTCTTTGAAAACTATACCTGGCCTGCTGCTGCACACTGGAAATATAAGAGAAAGTGATAAGGTCTGGAGCACCACAGAGTCACCGTGAGCGGGGCCCCTACATCATTATGGTTTATGTTTTTAAGGGCCCATATTACACTATTTTCTGATCTATGTTGTAATGTTGTTTCCTCATCAAAAACACAGCTGGAGTTGGGTTTTGTTTCGTTCACACATGTTTAATACACAATTAAAGTTCTTCTCTCAAACTGACAACGCTTTGTGATGTCATGTGGTAATACAGGAAGTGCTCCACTGTGTTTTTAAACTCCATGCACCGTCACGAGAATCATTTGGATCATTTCAGCTCTGGAATTGCCGATCTCTACTGAACTAAAAGTAAAAAGTAGCTGTTAACTTGAAAACGGATTACTCAAACATGTGTGAATGAAACAAAACACGACTCCAGGTATGTTTTTGACAAGGTAACAACATTCTAACATGGTTTCAAGATCACAAGAGACAAATTTGCGTAATATAGGACCTTTTATAACAAATGTTCCCCAAATAAAAACTCCACGTTTATAAAATGACAAGCCAAAATATTTGCTGTCATCTATTTTCAGAATCCTTCGGGGCACCTCCTTTGAACCTGTGTCCACAAAAGGTGAGTCATTTGCATAATCCAGACTGGTGACACGTCTCAGCGGGGCTCTTTCTTTCTCTCTCCTTTACCCCGTCATCATCATCATCAGCAACAGGAAGCGCACGCCTTCATTTCCTTAATTGATCCGCACTTCCTGCCTACCGGGCGCAGAGATTAGCCACGGGATTAGCCAGGTAAACGCGCCGAGGAGTAAGCTCACAAAGACGGAGGGGAAGGGGGTGAAGTGGTGAGGGTGGGGGCTTCTTTGATCAGCCTAATGAGCTGCCGGGACCTGCTGCACCACGGGACAGCCCACGAGGGGAGGCGGGGTAGGAGAGGGCAGAGGACACCTGAAACAACAGACGCAGGGAGCCCGCAGAGAAGCACGCCCGCATCCTGTCCACCATTACTCCCCCGTTCCTCCTTTTTAGCCGTGCCCTCCCCCTGCGAGTTCTCCGCATTCAAATCCCTCACAACAATGGCGTTACGATGACAACGCTTCAGTACAGGTACAGGTGTAACGGAGTGGCGCTTGGAGAGTCACAGCAACGTAAAGGGTCCGTATTATGTTCGCAAACATACCTGGAGTTGTGTTTTGTTTCATTCACACACGTTTAATACTCAAACCCTGCATATTTAGGCTGAGCTCTTCTCTCGAAAAGAAAACGGTCTGTGATGTCGTGATGTCATGTGGTAACACAGGAAATGCGTCACTGTGTTTTTAAACTTTTGGATAATTTGGATAATTTCAGACCTGGAATTGCCTCTGAACTAAAACTAAAAGGTAGCTGTTAACTTGAAAACTACCACTACATGACGTCACAAGGTGGAACAGAGCATTTTGAGCTTAGACAGACTATTAATAAAGAATTACTCAAACGTGTATGAATGAAACAAAACACAACTCAAGTATGTTTTTGGTCAGATAACAGGTTTAAAGCTCACAGGAATCCTTTTTGCCTGATACAGGACGTTAAATCATTCTAAATATGTGATGTGACTGCAGTTAATACCCTATAGAAGTCAAATACCCCTGCTTTAATAAAATCATCCCATTCAGTAAAACTAGTCCCAGACCAAAACAGAATACATAACCATTAAATCAATTCTTTATCAGGTCACTGTTGTGATATCACCTGAAATGCAGCAGTAGTAATTCGGGCACATTCGCACTTCACAAAACAAATACACTTAACTAACATAGACTGTATAAAGACAAGAACTAAGGGAGTGTAACGTCACCCACTCCAGTCAAATGAAGCTCACTGAGGCTAGCAGTTATAGAAGCGAATTCGAAGCCAAGTAAGACTTGATTTACAGACAGAATAGCAAAATAAAAAACACCAGGATCATGTAGAGTGGGTTAAAACTAACATTTTTAGACTAAAATAATGGAGCCGGATGCGCGCCCATGCTCACTATGTGTAGTAGTCAATGTATAAAACCTCCTAACAAATGTATGTTTACCATTAAGATCCCGCATAGGTAACCTGCGGTGAAGCACACCCGCATCCTGCCTCCATTATTCCCCTGCTCCCGCCCCCCTGTCGCCCCTGTCGCCCCCCTGCCAGCCGGCCCTATCCAAGTGTCACTCACTAACAGTAGTCTAACCTTTGGCCCCTCCCCCCAAACTCACCAACAGCCCCACCTTCTGCCACCTACCACTGTTCTGCCTTTAACTGTGTGGTCCCCAGAAGAAAGAGTATTGTGTGGGTCAATTTGAAACATGTGGATGAATATCTAGAGGCTAAAAGCTCCTGTCTCTCTTCCTGTCTGCGGTCAGAGCTGATCCGTCAAAAGTGTCGCCAGCATATGGTCAGCTGAAGCATGGGCTATAGGAGGTGGGTGTAGGCTCCAATGCATTTATCTTCAGTATTTCTATTTTGTATTGCATATAAAGAAAGAGGCAACATTGATTAAAAGTAATATAGAACCAATAAAGGTCACCTGCTTGTTTCTATGGATGTCATTGCTCTGCCTGAAATGTTCCACAGCCATGCTTCCACAACTTTAAACAGCTCTACCTTACATTTATTAAATTACAGGTGGTTTTATAGCTCAAAACTACCTTGAAAAACAGGCATTCTGACTGAGCGGGGTTGCCTCTTCACAGATCTGACCTGTAACTTGGTCTGGTTTGGTCTCCATGAAGATAGAAAGGTTTACCATACCCTGAAACATTCCAGACAATAATAATAACATCTCCACGGAGAAAAGCGTTTGACGGACCCTCCTCCAGATAAGTTACGCAATGCACCTTTAAAACAGTTCAATATTATGGGATATTTCGATTTTAGACATCATTTTGCATCATTCAATAGGCAGACAAATAAAGATAGACTATTTAGTTTATTTGTTCATTTGATTAGGGAAAAGCGATCTTTCCCGGGCCCTATTCAAACCCTCCTTACGGTTAGTAGTAAGATTCACTACAACTTCACAAACCTGATGCGATGTGCAGTAGTTCCATTAGCGGGATGCACGCTGATTGTGTGGTGTGGTGATGGCGCTCTGAACAGGGAGTGAGGAAGGGGAGGCTCAGAGTGGCAAAAACAAATGTAAAATGTATAAAACATGTTAATACGTTGTTTTGGTGAATATAGCATTTTCAAAACAATAAAAGGTGCATGGTGATCTAAATATGTGATAGCAGTTAGTACCCCATAGAAGTCTAATACCCCCTCTGCAATAAAATCATCCCACTTAGTAAAACTAATCCCAGTCCAAATTACAATACATGATTAACATCTGGAGATGCACCGATCCAGCTTTTTCAGTTCCAATACGATTTTCGATATGGTTTTAAGTATCTCCCTGTACCCGATATCAACCGATACCCGTGCAGAGACTGAAAACAGCATTTATTTCTTTTAAACAAAAATAAAATAAGACAAAACTTATCCAAGTGTGTTATGTAGCCGACCTACGTAATCTTGATTCACTTTCTACATTAAAATACAGACTTAAAACCCATTTATTTAAATTAGCCTACCCCCATTAATGTACTCATGTTTTAGAACCTGTCCTGTACTGTTTGATTGTTTTTGATTGTTGAAATTATTTATCCCTCAAGTAACTACAGAACAGCTCTGTATAAACCAAAGTTCAAACATTTCCTGGTTATAACTGGCCCAGAAAGTCTCATAGTCTAATTATGTCCATTTATATGCCCAACTAGGACATCTGCTGAACCGATATTTGGAAGCCGATATCCAATACCAGTATCAAATCAGTGCATCTTTATTAACATCCATACACTACACAAACATGACTTCACAGACACATATCAGTCCCAGAGCAAATTCAATGTTCCCGAAGATAAAACTACAGAACATAGCATGGACACTATATTAAAATCCTGTTCTCTCTCTTTTGAAAACACTCCACTGAAACCAGCCCCGAGCGTAGAGGAAATGACCCTTATTTTTGTGAATGGAGCACCTCTCTGTCCCTTTTTACCTGAGTGCGTCTAAAACAGGCCTCCGCTCTCTATGGTATTTTTAGCTCTCTTCTGGTTGTTGGGATGTAATTACTACGCCTGACTCAGCTCTCCAAGCCCCCAGTGGTTTGATCCTGATCGAATGCTATTGTTTAAAAATAGTCTCCTTCTTTTGCCTGCAGATTGAGTTGTGGCCTGATTCACATCCTGTACTATCGACGGGGAGATGGACCACCACTTCGACGGCCATCTTGAGAGCAGAGTGGTGATTCATGGGAGGTTGTACGCACCAAGGCTCTCTGAATCACCCCGGCTATCATCTACATAAACAAGGCTGTCGTGATGCTAATACTTTCCATTATGTCCAACAGTGAATAATGGTGAACAACAGTGCAGAGGTGGATGGTGCATTTCCGATTGTGTGATTGTGTTCCTGTCAGTAATTAAAACAAGTCTTTAGATCGGGAGTCTTTTCAATTTTTCAAGTACCATAGACTGTGTAAAGAAGTGGAGAAAGAAGGGAGTGTGACGCCACCCATAGCGTTCAGCTCCAGTCAAATGAAGATCACAGAGGCTAGCAGTTATGGGGCGTATTTGGAGCCAGTTCCATATGAGGAATTTGTTTATGATCAAAATAGCAAAATAAAAACACCAGAATCATGTAGAACGGGTTAATATGAACCAAAATGAGGAGTCTGACAGCAGCAAGTACAGAGAGAGGGCTGACGTTTTTTCAATAGAAAGTGAATTAGAGCCAGATTTGATGGAACCGGAAGCGTGCCCATGCTCACGTCCTATTTGGAACATATCATCTAGCAGATTCGCTTTGTCCATTTATATATACAGTCCATGTCAAATGCGTCTTTTAGAAATTGAGTAAAACAAATTTTGTACCTGTGTGTTAAAGTTGTACTATGCAACTTTTGCCTATAATGTTCCACTGAATGGCATTAAATTTAACTTTCTTGCATCTAATAAATGACATTTTTATGTGCAAAAAGAAAATATATTTTTTCACAGTGAGCTGGCTTGCCACTCCACAAATCTGACCTGTAACTTGGCCTGGTAGTACTTGTGTACATGGAGATAAATTTTAGACATTTTAGTGCCACATGTTTGAAACTGAGTGCTGGTACAGTAAATTGTTATAATAATTCTGGGTGATTTAAGTGAATGGTTTAATGAGAAAATATACTTTCATTTCAAATTTCAAACTTACAATGCACATATTATAATACAGCAAATGTATAAACCTCTTCTATATGTGGAAACCTAAAAAACATGCACCAGGGACTACAGGTTTTCCACCTTTAGTCCCTGGTGCATGTTTTTAGGTCTAGTGCTACAACCTGCACAATGCATCTGTCCTGTTAAGGTTAATAAATATTGTGCACTGTCCTTGTCTCATAAATAACCTAACTAACTAAATCAATTTGTCTTGTTTCCATGTTATCAATAGGTAAAACTGACTCCCACTGACCACATTCTTGGAGCAGGCATCACATATAGAGCTAACTGTTTTTACAAATTATCAACAAATCAACAAAATCTAGTGTATTTCATTGTACTGCAGTTAAATGATGGGCCAAATGGACAAAATAGCTAACTAAAAACCCAAGTATCATATAGAGCAGGTTAATATGAACATTTTAAGACCAAAATGGCAAGGCTCACTGCAGCAGTTACAGAGGGAGGGGCCACAATATTCCAATGCAAGTCTATGGGAGCCAGAGTCAGAAGGAGCCTGAAGAGTGTTAACTATGTCCATTTATATATACAGTCTATTGTTAGGGTATCATCTTTCAAACAGAGACTCCACAAACTGTATTTAAACACACATTCCTGACTCAGACGCTCTGTGTTGTACTTAACACTGGGGGCTAATGGTGACTCACAGGAAGTGCCCTCATATCTGACTCCTCTGCTCGTCCTTTCCCCTTTGCCTCTGGACCAGTCAGCTCTCCCCTCCTCCAGACTTCCATCCTCCCACAGCAGCAGAACCATCAGCTTTCTCAGACTCTCCTCTTCATGACGCCACCCCCATTGTCTGGACTCTGAAGAGGTATTTTCCCAGCTAGATCGACCCCATGGCATGTCTAAAGGTCATTTTGCATTATAATACTAAGAGTTTCCTTTTTTCTTTTACAGACAGTCAGTTGAAAGTATTGTTTAAAGGTGCATTGTGTAACTTTTCTGGTGGAGGGTCCGTCACCTGCTTGTTTCTATGGATATGGCATTGCTCTGCCTTGAATGTTCCACAGTATGACATTAAACAGCTCTGCGTTACATTTATTCAGTTACAGTTGGTTCAAACATACCTAGAAAAAAAGGCATTCTGACTGTCGCCTCTCCACAGATCTGACCTGTAACTTGGTCTGATTTTGTCTCCATGAAGATAGAAAGGTTTAATACCAGCAATAGCATCTCCATGGATAAAAGCATTCAACAGAACATCTATCAGAAAAGTTACATGATTTAAAATGATCATGGTCAATTTTAGTAGGTACCATCCACTGTTAAAATGTCGTTTCCTTAAATACAATATCTGAAAATATTTATTTGGATACTGATACTTTGCACTGACACCACACTAGGGGTTTTCTGCATGCATGTGTATGGTGGTTCAGAAGTTACCATAGTGACACAATGCACACATTAGCAAACACAGCCAAAAACGTTTTAAGGTAGTCTAGCTGGCTTGTGAGTGTAATTTTATGTGTGAGAGACTCGTTAAAGACACGATTAAAGTCTAACAAAGCCTCAGACAGAGAAGAGCCTACAGATAGCATCAGACCACCAGAAAACATTGATGACATCAGCTGCAAAGTGTCAATTCAGTATGTTTAGGGATCTCAAAAGGATTGTTTACACTCCCGCCATAGGTGGTTCTCCATGAAGTGCTCCTCTGTGTTTTTAAAGTCTACACTCATTCACCAGACTCGGCACATTCATTTGCACACTCACGGTCCCTCGCTAAAGATGATACAGCATTTTCAAATAGTTTCTGGGAAAATGCTGAAAAGTATAAAACGACGCGACATAATGTTCTTTTGAAAATGCCAGCCAAACAGAGAGTGATGGTAGAACTGCTGAGAAATCTGGTCACATGATTAGAGGATCATCAGTACGAAACAGAAGAAGAATAGTTTTAATATTTACATTTTACTGACTTGGTTTAATTTAGCAGATTTTTTTTCTAGAAATGGGGAAATTTGTTTAAAGGTCCTATATTACACAAAACAGACTCTTCTGAGCTTTGAGCCATGTTATAATGTTTCCTCCTCAAAAACAGACCTGGAGTTGTGTTTTGTTTCGTTTGCACATGTTTGAGTAACTCTTTATTATGAGTCTGTTTACATCTCCAAAGCTCAAAATGCTCTGTTCCACCTTGTGATGTCATGAAGGGGTAGTTTTCAAGTTAAAAGCTACTTTTTAACTTTTGTTCAATAGAGATTAGCAATTCCAGGGCTGAAATGATCCAAATGATTCTAGTGAAGGTGTGTGGAGTTTAAAAAAAAACACACAGTGGAGCACTTCCTGTATTACCACGTGATGTCACAAGGTGGAATAGTGTTTTCAGTTTGAGAGAAGAACAAGGTTTGCGTGTTAAATGTGCACTATGTAACTTTTCGGTTGGGGGTCTGTCACCTGCTTGTTTCTATGGATACGTCATTGCTCTGCCTGGAATGTTCCACAGTATGGCATTTAACAGCTCTACCTTACATTTGCTCAATTACAGGTGGTTTTATAGCTCAGAAATATCAATAAAAACAGGTATTCTGACTGTGAGCGGGGTTGCCTCGCCACAGACCTGACCTGTTACTTCGTCTGGTTTAGTCTCCTTGAAGATAGAAATGTTTAATGCCATACTGTGGAACATTCCAGACAAAGCAATAACATCTCCATGGCAAAAAGCATTTGAGTTACACAATGCAGCTTTAAACATAGGCGAATAAAAAACAAAACACAACTCCGGGTGTGTTTTTGATGAGGAAATAACATTATAACAGATCAGGAAACATCGAAATATGGACCCTTTAATGGGCAATGTACACGGCCTGGTATCCTGGTATTTCCTGACAAATCGTGTACCACATTTCTGAATAGATCTCAGCCATACCAGTCCTCACATAACTAAATATACAGTACTGAAACAAGACATGAACACACCGAATGGCTCTGGATCTGATTCCTGTTTTCCGAGGCTAGCGGCTGGCTAATATTATGTCTAATCCACTCTGTAATTAACGTTAGCCTGCTCTGCTGCTGTCTGGGTCACTGTGATGCTCGCCAGTACCACAGGAGGAAGTGGACCTGACCTCCGCCACACAAGCAGAGAAGAGAGGACACTTAGAATCAGTGGTGGAACGTAACAAAGTAAAAGAAGTAAAGTACTTATTGTTCTTAAGTATACATTTTAGGTATCTGTACTTTACTTTTCTGCTGGAAGATCTGTCAAATGTTTTCGCCAATTTCTCCATTGAGATGTTCTTGTTTTGTCTGAATATTTCACAGTATGGTATTAAACCTTTCTATCTTCATGGAGACCAAACCAGACCATATTACAGGTCAGATCTGTGGAGAGGCGACCCCGCTCACAGTCAAAATGCCTGTTTTTCTAGGTATTTTTGAGCTACAAAACCACATTCCAGACAGAGCAAAGACATATCCATAGAAACAACCATGTGATGAATCCCCCACCAAAAAGTTACATAGTTTAAGTAGATTTTACAGTGGATACTTCTTATTTTTACTTCACTACATTTGAGAGCAGGTATCTGTACTTTCTACTCCACTACATTTTTGAACAGGACTGAAAAGTAAAATTAAGTTTTATTATAGTTTGAGACCTGCAGAAAAGGCTAAGGGTTTATTTTTAACACGTTCATAATTTGTGCATCTGTTTATCAAAATCACTACATTAGAAGTTTTATTAGATCTCAAAATCTGTGCAAAAATACTTCTACTTTTTACTCTTCAAGTAAATTTTTAAACGGTTTCATGTGATACTTTTACTTTTACTTGAGTATTTCTTTGCTCTGGTATCTGTACTTTTACTACAAAATGGAGTACTTCTTCCACCACTGCTTATAATACAGACATGGAGTGTTGCTGAAAATGGAAAAACAATAAAACATTTGAAAAAATGCCAAAGGACCCATTGACAGCTTGTACCATGCCTGTCTGTAATAAAGGATTTAACTGTAGTTAATCACGTTATTTTGCATATAAAAGTAAAAAAATAAATAAATAAAATAATAATAATAATAATAATAATAATAATAATAATAATAAAAACAACAGACATGATGGTGCCAATAAGAACAAGCCTAAAAAGCAAGGAACTACCATCATTTTGACCAGAGAACCGCGAAGAGGAACATTGCTTCATATTAAAACTCATAAACGTGCCCAGATAAGCAGACAGGCAGACAGCTGAGCACTTCGGATCTGAAACGCACTTGAGAAGTGAATGAAGCAAGTCCACACGAATTGTAAAAGTGCACATCAAAGTCTAAAATAAAGTGAAAATAAAAACAGCGTGTGTGGGCCTTTTGCATGCGTGTGGTTGATTCTTTTGAGTGAAACGAGGGCGAAGGAAAAGTGTAGTTAAAACTGAAGATGGAAGTGTACAAGGCTGTGTGGATTTGGGAGCAAACTTCAGAGAGTTTTTATTATTTTTGCGTTTTTTTGTCCTCGTAGCTGAGTTGGAGAGACGCACGAGGATATGGGGCCAAACCACTGTGTGAGAACAAAATTGAAAGAATTATTTTATTTTACTGCCACATTTGGTCGACAGGAACCACTGTAAAAATAAAATGTGTTTTCATATACGGCCTCATAGCTCACTGTTCACTTTTAAATATATTGGTTTTGATGGATAAAAAAACAGAATGTTCAATTTGAAAAAACAAATTTGAAATCAGTGCGCACTTCTGAGTTGGACACTAGCAGCCAAAAGTTTGTTTATGTTTACTACTTTTTACATTTTATTTACTTAATGAAGACATCAAATTTGTGACACATGATATATGGAATTATATAACAAAAAAAAGTTTAAGTTCATTTTTTTCTGTTTAAACGGCCCATGTTACGCTATTTTCTCATCTGTTATAATGTTGTTTTCAAATCCTGCATATTTAGTTTAAGTTCTTTTCTCAAACTGAAAACGCTCTCTTCCACATAGTGATGTCATGTGGTAATACAGGAAGTGCTCCGCTGTGTTTTTAAACTCCATACACCTTCACTAGAATCATTTAGATGATTTCAACCCTGGAATTCCCAATCTCTACTGAACAAAAGATTAAATGTAGCTGTTAACTTGAAAACTACCACTTCATGACATCACAAGGTGAAACAGAGCATTTTGAGCTTTGAAGATGTAAACAGACTTTTCCTGAGTTTTCAGACTTGAACTGTTTTGGCAGTGTTTGTTAATGTATGCATTGCGTCACCACGGAAACTGCTGAACATTCCACCATACACATACATGCGTGAAAAGCAAAGAGTATCAATAGATGTTTTCCTGCTAAAGAAAATGCCTTGAAACACATACATTCTAACAGTATAAAAAATATAATAATAATAATAATAATAATAATAAAATATATGTTAAAGGTGCACTGCGTAACTTTTCTTGTAGAGGCTCCCCGCCATCTGCTTGACTCCATGTAGAAGTTTTTTTTCTTTTTTTTTTACTGGAATGTTCTACAGTATGGCATTTAATTTAACTATCTCCATGGCAACACGCAACCACATCACCAGGCCAAGCTACAAGTCAGATCTGTGGAGAAGTGGGCCCTCTTACAGTAAGAATGCATGTTGCTGTGGTAGTTTTGAGAAATAAAAAGTCCTTTAACTGAATAAATGCAAGATGTACAGTGGAACATCCCAGGCAAAAGAATAACATCACCATGGAGACAAGCAGATATCGGCCCCCAACCAGAAAAGTTACACAATGCACCATCAAGTCTTTAGTACAGTATAATAAGGAATTTGAGATGTCTTTAACATTTCTTTTCTCCCAGTCTCTGCGACGCTTGGTATGCCCAGAATGTGAAGAGGAGGAGGCCCACTGAAAAGACTGCACTTCCTCTGCCCCGCCCACCGCACACAGAGCCCGCCCCCTCAGCTGGGTCACGCTTCACTGATTGGCTGAGCCCCGGCAGGTCAGAGGTCACTTGGGGTCCTGTCACTCTTCTGAGGAAAGGTCAAAGGTTAACTTCCTCCGGAGTTCGTCTTTCCTCCTCAGGCCCAGCGGGGGACCTGCCTCCAGGAGCAGAGCCATCAAGTCTAAACCAAACTGTGAACTGACGAATGAAATAACAACGACTCACTATGAGGAAAAATGTGGAGGGTAACGAAGTACAAGTAGTAAAAAGTACTGTACTTAAAGGTGCATTGTGTAACTACTCTGGTGGATCCGTCAAACGCTTTTCTCCATGGAGATGTTATTGCTTTGTCTGGAATGCTTCACAGTATGGTATTAAACCTTTCTATCTTCATCTAGACCAAATCAAACCAAGTTACAGGTCAGATCTGTGGAGAGGCAACCCCGCTCACAGTCAGAATGTCTGTTTTTCTAGGTATTTTGAGCTATAAAACTGCCTGTAATTGAATAGATGTAAAGTAGAGCTGTTTAATGTCACACTGTGGAACATTCCAGGCACATTCCAATGACGTATCCATAGAAACAAGCAGGTGACAGACCCCCAACCAAAAACATAATGCAGCTTGAAGTAGAATTTGTAGGTGTCTGTACTTTACTTAAGTAGATTTTGCAGTGAACTCTTTTTACTTTTACTTCACTACATTTGTATGAATGTATGTGTACTTTCTACTCCACTACATTTTTTAACTGGACTGGAAAGTAAAAGTACTTTTCAGATGATTTTAGGGGTTATTTTACCATGTTCGTGGTAATGTCCTGACCAAAGTTTCTAAGTCCAAGCTTCCACTTTGAGCAAACACAAATAAACACGCAAAAATCAGGAAAAATAAATTAATTTGTATTGCAACTGTTAATCAAAGCTGACATGTAACTGTACTAAAAGCCATGCAAATAAATTAATGTTAACCAAGAAAGGGAATTAGATGTCAGAACTGGTCTGTTAGCCAAACCAAGAATCCAAACTGAACTTGGTGAAGCTGTTTTTAGTTATTTTCCTGCACATACATGGAATGGACTTTTGGAATGTTGAAATAAGGTCATCTCCAAACATTACATTTTATAGGTGTTTACTTACATGTCTGTGGTTAAATTATACACAATTGTAATATTTAAACTATTTAAAATGAATTGTGTGTATTTATGTAAATTATATGTTTTCTATTATCTTGCTGTAATATTTTTTATACGTGTAAGCAGGCCCGTCAACAGAAATTTGGGGGCCCGGGTCAAGAAACCTTACATGGGCCCCCTTCTAATATAAATTACAGACTCCTTTGTCCCTCCCTGTCTACTGCCCTGTTTGTAAGGCAAATTGAGTTACCTTGAGTATGAAACGTGCAATATAAGTTAAAAAGCCTTGCCTTGCCTTACTTGAAACTATAAAACGGCTTCTATAATTTCTCAAAAATGTCTCCCTGATCAATTTTTAGAAGTAGGCTACATTTTTAAGTTACTCAAGAAAACATAATGATTCATCTTTCTTACAAAGTACTTTTCTCTCTCAAAAAAATCCTAAAAGTTTGTTGTGTTATTGTATTGCGTTTTGTTTTGCAGAGAAGGAGGGAGGAGGGGTGATGCGAGGACTCCCAGCAGGCCGCGGGCTCCGTGGGGCAGAGGAACATAAACAATGCTACTGGAGCTGAAGGCCAATTAGCAGCTAGAGCTAATGCTAACCCTGTGTTTTCAAAGCAGAACACACAGCTCTGTGCTTGTGTATTCACCATCAGCATATAGTGATAAGGCGAATAGGAAGTGTCACAGGTTTAAACAAAAGATAGAGGAAGATAAAGCTCTGATAACGGGACAAGGACATGACTATCAACTGTACACAATGTTCAGACAATTAGAATTTACAAATGGAACTTAAACATCCTTTATCACGCAAAATTGACTCTTTTTAGAACGGTGTTACCTTCTCAAAAACAAATGAAATGAAATAAAAACCCCAGGATCATGCAGAGTAGGTTATTACGAACATTTTAAGACCAAAATGAGAAGGGTGACAGCGCGAAAGAGGTGACAATATTCCTAAGTCTAATTTGAGTAACAGCTTCAGACAGAGCAGTGCTTACAGCGTCACACCCACAGGGAATATCGATGACATCAGCCGCGAAGTATCAGTACGGCCTCTGGTGACATCACAAGTGGACTCATCATCACACAGCGTTCCCAGGACCACCCAAACCTAGCATGTAGCGCGAGTTTTATTGGGATTGTTTTATTGATCCCAGCAGAGGAATTCCTTGTGTAGCCCCGGAAGTGGTGAGGTCAGGGTCAGGGCCGGAGCGGGGGCAGATGGTTGTGGACAGGGGGCTTCAGAGCAGGAGTCCAGTGGAGTTATGGCCCAACTGACCCCCGGGTTAGATATTTCCAGACCAAAGGATCCACTCAACTGTCCCCGACCACAAACAAGGACGGCTTTATGGCCTGTTTTGTCACACTCGGTTTATTTATGTTTCCTTGAGTTATATCTGCCAGTGTCTTTCTTTTTCTTGACTCTTGTTTCATAGCTGTACTCGGATGTCGTAATGTGGACGTATTGTGGAGTAATTCACGATTTTGGCTTTTTTAGTTAAAGGTGCATTGTGTAACTGTGTAATTATACAGGGTCAGTCAAATGCTTTTCAACATGGAGATGCTGTTGCTTTGTCTGGAATGTTTCACTGTATGGCATTAAAATGTCCTATCAACATGGACACCAAACCAGACCAAGTTACAGGTCAGATCTGTGGAGCTGCAATCCCGCTCACAGTCAGAATATATAATTTTCTAGGTATTTTTGAGCTATAAAACCACCTGTAATTGAATAAATGTAAAGTAGTAGCTGTTTAATGTCATACTGTGGAACATTCCAGGCAGAGCATTGACATATCCATAGAGACAAGACCGTGATGGGCCCTCAACCAAAAAGTTACACAGTGCACCTTTAAAGGCCTTGTATCCGATTTGTCTTTGAGCAAAATTTGTCTGGCCCCAGAACAGATCGTATAAATGTCTCTTGTGGCCAAAATAAGCCTAGTGAACTGCCTGCTTCTGATTATACAGCGTTTTCTTGTGAGACATTCAGGAAGTGCATGGTTAGCATACTAGCTGTTGCTACCGTGAAGGCCAAACTTCGGTCTAGTTGTGAAAAGCGCTTATAAACTCATCTCAGTGAATAATTAGGATGGTCGGGATGGATAAGGAAAGTGAGGAATAACTTTGGACGGCTGCAAAGAGTTTCAAATTCACTACTTCTGTTTTTCACGTTATTAAGAATCCTTTTTTGCGCTTGTAATTCGCTTTACAGACTATATGTGGTAAGCAACTGTAGCCTCAGATGCCCTGGGTTAGACTGACCAAAGCGAGGCTGACAATCTGCACCATTTGCTTTTCTGACCATTGCCATTTGGTGAAGTGTCTTGCCTAAGGACACAATGACTGTATACAGTAGAACCAGTGCCGCCCAGGGTCACTGTCAGAGTGCCTGCTGCTTACTTTTAAGTTCCGATGTTCATCTTGTAGCACAACACAATTATTCAGTGGAGGTTTCAGACCAGGATTGGAGGCCCCATAAATGTAAAAAAAACAACAAAAAAAAACAGATAAGTGGAATTTGAAAAAGTGATCAGAGGCTTTCAGTTTCCTCTTTGTCTATAAATATTTTCAAAAGCCAAATGTATTTTACTGCAATTTAAATATTATTCCATCCATCATTGATTCTTTATTTTCTGCTAATCTTTCAAAACTGAGATATCTGTTTTTGCAATTGAACTCTTTGTTATTAACCTGACGAAACATTTCAGTAGCATGTAGTGGATTCACAAATGTGTATTCGGAGTTGGAGACATGCAAAAACACCAAATCCATTCTATCTTATCTTCGTTTCTAAGTTTTACATAGTTTACATTCAGTTGGAGAATCATATATTTTTATTATGTTGTATTTTATTTTGCAGTACCTTTTTAAAAAAGATCAGGTCCCACCGAGATTTGAACTCGGATCGCTGGATTCAGAGTCCAGAGTGCTAACCATTACACCATGGAACCAGCTGTCAGAGGGGCCGCTCAGGGGCCTACAGGACAGAGCAGCCCCACCACAGCCTCACCACAGGCTCACAACAGCAGCTGAGAATGTGCCGGCACTGGATCACTTACTTTCACTTCACACTTACATAAGCTTTTCTGTTGCAACATGTGAACCTGCAAACTGTGCTTCAAACCCCGACACATGTGCGTATTTTGATCATATGTATTATTTGATTTATTTGTGTGTGTGTCTGATTACACAAATATAAAATAAATAAATACAAATAATTTCCCTTCTGGATCAATAAAGTTTGTCTAAGTCTAAATATATAACAAATTCAGATGGTTACTTTACAAAAATCTTTTTGTGATTTTACTTTAAAGCTGCACTGTAACTTTTTGGTTGGGGGTCCGTCACCTGCTTGTTTCTATGGTGATGTCACTGCTCTGCCTGGAATGTTCCAGTATGTGGAAAAGCCTTAACCTGTGCTATAATGAAGCACTAAGCCTGGCCAGTGTCATCAAAGTGTTTCTGGTGATGGACTTGAACACAACGTCTTCCTCCTCCTCTTCCACCTCCTTTTCCTCCTCCTCTTCCTCGTCCACCACAGTAGCCCCATATCCAAAACACACAGACACGCCTTGAGCGGCCGGCCACACAGGAAGTCAATATTTGAATAGTGCGATCTACCTGCTACTGCTCCACATACTGTAGGTGAACGATACACACTGAGTCTGCATGAGGCGACTCCTGCAGATGAACACTTATGAGAGCTAAATGTAAAAGACTGACATGGAGGCCGGGGTAGAGACTGCTGGGAGAGGAGAGGGTACGGGGGATGGGGGGCTAGCCACTTTATTTACCTGATCTATATGCTGACCAGAATGTTGTTTGTGTGTGATTGTGTGTCTGTGAGACTCCATTACACTTACACTAGTTCATTAAAGGTCCTATATTACGCAAAATTGACTCTTGTGCGCTTTAAGTCATGTTACAATGTTGTTACGTCCTCAAAAACAGACCTGCAGTTGTGTTTTGTTTCATTCACACATGTCGTCCCTACAGCTCCAAAACTCAAAATGCTCTGTTCCACCTTGTGATGTCATGAAGTGGTAGTTAACAGCTAACAGCTTTTGCCTTTTGTTTAGTACAGATTGGCAATTCCAGGCCTGAAATCATCCAAATGATTCTAGTGAAGGTGTATGGAGTTTAAATTTATTGCATAGCCTGTATACCAGCGGTGGGTAAATCTTTTTTCCATGGGGCCACATGAGAAATAGAAAATATTGTGGAGGACCAAAATGCTTAACTCAATTCTGCATCATATCAATTGTATTTCTTTATAAAAAGCAGTAAATAGCATTGTTTTGACAAGTTAGTAAAACTGGTAAGAGTACATGTTATGACTAAGCAATGGAAAAGTGAGGTTGCCTTACAAAAAATGTCATTTAAAAAAAAAAAAAAACCTCTAAAATAAATGCAACTTTAGTCCATGCATGAGGTAAAATTATAAAATAATTATAAAAAAATAAAATAAAGGGCCAGATGTGTCCTGGGAGCTGGAAAATGCCCAGGTCTGCTATATACATACAAATTATTATAAACAAATTATTCTAAACATACAAACAAGAAAACAGATAAACAATATTCACAATGATGACAAGACACAGGGGTAGTTAATTTACTAAAAAGATTGATAATTGATAAAAGTTTTTTATAAAGTGATAACATATAATTAAATATAATTGTTTATTTGGGAGGTTTTCTAATGATTTAAAATAATATTTAAAAACACAGCTGAACACAGTGTTTTTTGTTTGAGAGAAGAACTCAGTTTAAATAAGCAGAGTTTGTGTGTTAAATGAAACAAAACACAACTCTGGGTATGTTTGTGCTGAAGAAACAACATTATAACATAAATCAGAACACTGTAATATGAACATTTTATTAGTGATATTGGACAAGAACAAAATGAATAAAATGAAGCTTCAGTCGTCCAGTTTGGTCTAGAAAATGCACTTTTGTAGCTGTCAAACGGGTCTCATGTGAGCTGGAAAAACAAGTTATCTGTGAAAATTCTGTTGTCGCCTCCTAAATCTAACCTTTCCTTTTAAGTCCTCATAAGCCCGTGTTTAAAGGTGCGTTATGTAACTCATCTTCATGGAGATGTTATGGCTTTGTCTGTAATGTTTCACAGTGTTGTATTAACACAGTCAGAGCAGTGACATCTCCATAGAAACAAGCAGGTGACGGACCCCCAACCCAAACGTTTCAGCAGCGGAGTGAGCAGGAGGAAGAGGAGGAGGAGGCTGCAGGCTCTGGGTCAGGGTGAGGTTCTGTTTGTCGGGATGGTACAGGCCACACTCAGGCTGGAGTTTGGCCTCTACTCCATGAACAGTGACGAGGAGGAGGGCTTTGAGGAGCGCTGGGGCTTTGAGGAGCGCTGGAGCTTTGAGGAGCACTGGAGCTTTGGGAGGGGGGTAGCCTCTGGGAAGGAGGGCAACTCTGTTTTGGACCCCTGTTTTTGTAAATAGTGTAAATAGTGTAAATAGTGTAAATAGTGTAAATAGTGTAAATAGTGTGTATATGTAATGTCAATACCTTTTATGTAAATAGCACGAGGTGTAGATGGAATTCAGTGTAAAATGTTTTTGACGGACACAATAAAGGTCTGTTAAAAATCAAAATCTCTTTCTCTCTCTCTCTCTCTCCTTCTTTCTCTCTCTTTCTCTCCTTCTTTCTCTCTCTGTCTTTTTCCACACTCATTCTCACACACCCTCTCTCTCACCCTCTCTCTCATTCTCTCTAATGCTCTCTCCTCTCTCTTCTTCTCTAACGCTCTCACACACACACACACACACACACACACACACACACACACACACACACACACACACATCCTCTCTCCCTCCCTCTCCTCCATCACTCCTGGGAGGGCCAGGTCTTCACAGGGACCAGAGTGTGAACTCTTTTGAAGGCCAGAGTCAAACCTGATCCTCCGGCTCTTGAGTTTGTTTATTGGGACAAACGTGGATTGAAAGTAGAAGAAAAACAAAGACTGAAGAGAAGAGCGTCACATGACTCTACAGGGCTTTTACAAAACACATTTTTGTTGCACAACTTTATCTATGCCACAAGTATTACTACACAGTGCAGCCCTGAAAGGTAAAAGTTAGAAGTTAAAACTACCATTACGTGACATCACAAGGTGGAGCAGAGTGTTTTGAACTTTGGAGTTGTAGACAGACTAATAAATCTGGATTACTCCAACATGTGTGAATGAAACAAAACACAACTGCAGGTATGTTTTTGAGGAAATAACAACATTCTAACATGACTAAAAGCTCACAAGAGTCAATTTTGTGTACTGTAGCATCTTTAAATAAAGTACAGATACCTAGCACAGTACTTTTACTCTGCTACTGCTAGTACTTTTACATTCCACTACTGAAACTGGGTCAACAAAAGTGCATATTGGCAGACGATGCGTATTGTGTGGACGAACCAGGGGAGGAACAAAGAAAAAACTCAACAGCTTTTGAAGTAGATGAAGCCGTTATTTGCATACAGGCATTATCACCTACCCCCTAACCCCACCCCCCTCCACACACACACACACACACACACACACACACAAACACATCACAGGGCCATGTCAACGTTGCACCAATTAGCATCTTTTTCTCATTTTATTGTCTGGGCCGAGAGTGGGGCAGGAAATACAAGGGCAATAGAAAAGGGCAATATACAAACAAACAAACAAAATACAAAAGTAAAAGTACAACCTTTAAGTACAATATTTAGGTATCTGTACTTTATTTAAGTACATTTAGCAGTGGGTACTTTTTACTTTTACTTTACTTTCACTACATTTCAAAACATATATTTGTACTTTCTACTCCACTACATTTTAGATCTTTCTTTACGGTTTGAGACCTGTTGAAAAAGCTGAGACTTATTTTGAGTTAACGTCCCAACTATGAGCAAACCAAATACACAAAAACAGAAAAATCAAGAAATCAGTTCAATCACTTAAAATGATCTGAATTCTTTATCAAAATCACTACATTTGATTCTTTAATAGTAAAAATCTCTGCAAAATACTTTTACTTTTTACTCTTAAAGTACAGTTTTAAACAAGTACTTCAATAGCTTTACTTAAGTAGATTTTTTTCATGTGATACTTTTACTTTTACTTGAGTAATCTTTTGCCCCGTAGCTGTACTTTTACTTTAAGTGAAATGACAGGTTAAGATGGTTATATTTAAGAATTTAGTAATAACACACGCTCGTTTTCACAATTTGTCCATTTTTTTAGGTTTAAAATTTTACTTTCTGGTTGGGAATTGTGACTTCACACTAGGGAATTCCATAACTGTTACCTAGCAACACTCCTCTAAAGTACACAGAAATGATTATCTGATAAAAACAATTATTTTGTTGAAATCATGTTTAAAGTGTTAGAAAACTGGGATTTTTATGTTGTAAAATGTCCTGAACTTTTGGATAGAATTCTTTCTAATGTGATACTATCAATGTGTTTGAACTCTCCTGTAATTTTCAGCATATTTTTCAACATTTTCTTGCAAATTGCTTCTTGATTGGTGTAAAACTATCATTTATATTTACAATAGTTATAATACTGCCAAATTAAGTCAAAATTAGATAATTATAAAACTAACTTTAAAGGTGCATTGTGTAACTTTTCTGGTGGAGCTGTTTACTGTCATTCTGTGGAACACTCCAGGCAGAGCAATGACATCTGCATAGAAACAAGCAGGTGACGGACCCTCCACCTGAAAAGAATGAGTACTTGAGTACCCGCCACTGACTATAGGTGATAAACAAAACCTGTTGAGTCTCTAATCTCATTGTTGTTTGACGGTTAATAGAGAAATGTTGACAAAATACTCAAGAACAGGTCCAGGAGTGTTTATGGTTCAACAGTGAAGGATTCAAGAGCAGGCATAAATAAGCTTTAAAGGTGCATTGTGGAACTTTTCTGGTGGAGGATCCGTCAAATGCTTCTCTCTATGGAAACGTTATTGCTTTGTCTGGGATGTTTCACAGTATGGTATTAAACAGTTCTGCCTTACATTTATTCAATTCCAGGTAGTTTTATAACTTTCTATCTTTATGGAGACCAAACCAGACCAAGTTACAGGTCAGATCTGTGGAGAGGCGACACTACTCACAGTCAGAATGCCTGTTTTTATAGGTATTTTTGAGCTTTAAACCACCTGTAATTTAATGAATGTAACTTTCTGGTTTGGGGTCCATCACCTGCTTGTTTCTGTGGAGATGTCATTGCTCTGCCTGGAATGTCCCACAGTATGACATTAAACAGCTCTACCTTACATTTATTCAATTACAGGTGGTTTTATAGCACGAAAACAGGCATTCTGACTGTGAGTGGGGTTGCCTCACCACAGATCCGACCTGTAACTTAGTTTGGTTTGGTCTCCATGAAGATAAAAATGTTTAATCCCATACTGTTAAACATTCCAGACAAAGGAATAATATCCATAGAGAAAAGCATTTGACGGACCCTCCACCAGAAAAGTTACACAATGCACCTTTAAAGCTCACAAGAGTTAATTTTGGATAATATCGGACCTTTAGTAACTCCATATGTTGTTCTTTTAGATGGTAATTACTTCATCCTGGTCCTATCTCGAAATGATTTGAAAATGTGCATGAAACAAAAACAAGAACAAAAAACAAAACAATGTAAAAACACGCAAAAGTCCAAAACAAAGAGGTTTTTGTGAATGTTAAAAAAGACACACACACACACACACACACACACACACACACACACACACACAGTGGAGTACAGTGCAGATGTGGCTGTCCATTATGGCCTTAAGCCTCTCAGTGTCCCGTGAATGAGGCAGGAAGGAAGGAAGTCCAGACTGGGACCGGGACCCCAGAGACCCCGCTGCTCCTCTGTCTGTGGGCCGCTCTTTAGCACATTGTGGGGACTGGAATCTGCACACACACTCAAATATCAGACCCCCGTGACGCACAATTTGAATTATTAACAACACAATTAAGTTACAGGTTTTATAAGACGCAAAACTGACTCTTGTGAGCTTTAAAGGTGCATTGTGTAACTTTTCTGGTGGCTGGAATGCAGTATGTTATTGCTTTGCCTGAATATTTACAGTCAACTTTCCTATCTCCATGGAGACAAGCACCACCAGGCCAAGTTATGGGTGAGATCTGTGGAAAGGCGAACCCACCCACAAGTAAGAATGTACGAATGTAAGATTTATTTATTTTTTTTATGTATTTTTGAGCAATAAAAACACATGTTATCTGTTTTTTATTTGGTTCACAAGTTAATGCCATACTTTGGAACATTCCTGTACATGCAGTAGTGTAACCTCAACCAGGAAAGTTGCACAGTGCACCTTTAAATCATGTTATAATGCTGTTACGTCATCACAAACATACCTGGAGTCCTTCTCTCAAACAGAAAACACTTTCCAATTTATGATGTCATGCAGTAATACAGGAAGTGCTCCACTGTGTTTTTAAACTCCACACACCTTCACTAGAATCATTTGGATGATTTCAGCCCTGGAACTGTCAATCTCTGGACTACATTTTTTGGACTACTTTTTTACCTTTTGTTTAAAAAAGGTAAAAAAAAGTAGTCCAAAAAATGAATGTAAGTCAATGTAATGTCCCAAAAAAGGATGAAAACCTAACGTGTGTGCGCATTTGTGTGTGTGTGTGTGTGTGTGTGTGTGTGTGTGTGTGTGTGTGTGTGTGCGTGCGTGTGTGTGTGTGTGTGTGTGCGTGTGTGTGTGTGTGTGGATGAGCGTATCAAGCAGATCTCTAGAATTCAAGCCACATTACACACATATGCAGACGCCTGGAGCTCCACAGCTGTGAGGACGAGTTTGGTCTGTGGAGAGATGACATGTGGATTTAAAAGCTCTCATCTGACGCTTTGTCCAACGTTTCAAAACCTTTTAATTAAACGCATCACGATTAGCGTTTCGTGACCTATAATGAGCGATTCAAGCCTCGGAGAGTGAAGCGATTTAAATGAGGCAAAAAACGTTAGATGGATTTTGTCAGGTTAATGTAAAGGCGCTCACAACAAAAACACAACAAACAAGAGAGCGCACTTTTACTTGGTTAAAACTAGGCAAAAATGTTGTATTGATTCATTCTGTACCACTTTATTATAAAACTACACCTTTAATTAGCCTTAATGAAGTATAAACAATTAATAATGAACAAAACAATTATGAGACTTGACGCCTGGGAGCTTTAATCCATGTCATAATGTTGTTACCTTCTCTAGAACAAACCTGGAGTTGTGTTTTGCTTCATTCACACATGGAGCACTTCCTGTATCACCACATGACATCACAAAGTAGAACGGAATCACTTCTGTTTGGGAGAAATAAGCCTAAATATGCAGGATTTATGTGTTAGAAATGTTTGAATGAAACAAAACACAACTCCAGGTACGTTTGTGATGAAGAAACAACATTATAACACAGAAATAAATCAGAAAACTGTGTGATATTATTATTATTTTCAACCAACTACTTTAGTTTTGTCATGCTGATGTAGCCTATATAGTGCCTTGTAAAAACCAAGACTAAACCCAGAACTAAACCTGGACTATAGAAGAACTAAACCAAGTCTACATCAGGACTTAACTCAAACCACTCTGAAAGACTAAACTTACCAGAACGCCAAATGGTTGTATTGTGAAATCAGATTAGCCTCTGAGCAACTTCCCCAGTAACACAGACAGGTGTCACACATACGAGTACTTCCTTTCTTTACACCTTTTAACAAAAACAACAATCCGGGTGTGACGTTTCTATGGCGACGTAATGAGGGTGCGATGTTACCTTTGAAGGACCAGTACCACAAGGATTCCATCGCTATTAGTATGGGTGTATGCTGTTGTGTAATTTTGTGTTTATTTTAACTCTGGGTATTAAAGGCTGCCATGGATTGAAATGGTCTTAGTGATGACATTTTAATGCAGCTAGAGAAATGAGCTCCACAGATGTTTTACCCTGTTTTCTGTCTGAGTGAAGAACTCAGCCGAAATATGCAGGATTTGTGTGTTAAACATGTGTAAATGCAACAAAACACAACTCCAGGTTTGTGATGAGGAAACAATTTATAACATAAATCAGAAAACAGAGCCATATGAGCTCTTTAAAATATTCGCAAAGTTCAATTTCAGTTATATTTTGGTCCTGTTTTTATTTTAACCCAATTCTAAACTGCAATTGGCACCGCTTTCTGAAACTGCTGCAAAAATCAATTTCACCTTTGTTTATTTATACTGACAGATAAGACGCTGAACATCGTGCTTGTTTTTGTTTCATGTGTATAGGGCCAGTAATTACAGAGATATTAACAGAAAAAAAAAACTAGCTCAACAAATCATATAATTTAAACTATAGGGGTTATATGCTACGAAAAGTATAAACCAGATATACTGTAATACTAATGTACTAATATCTCTTAAAGGTCCTATAGTACACAACATGGACTCTTGTGAGCTTTAAGCCATGTTAGAATGCAGTTACCTCATCAAAACCACACTTTTGCGTTTTATTTTATTCACACGTGCTTGAGTAATCTTTTATTATTAGTCTTTCTACATCTCCAAAGCTCAAAATGCTCTGTTCCACCTTGTGATGTCATGGAGCGGTAGTTTTCAAGTTAACATCATTAGAGATTGGCTAAAAGCTAAAATTTTACTGATTTAAGTGAAGGTATCTGGAGTTTAAAAACATAGTGGAGCACTTCCTGTTTTACCGCATGACATCACAAGGTGGAACAGAGTGTTTTCTGAGTTTTTGAGAGAAGAACTCAGAAGAATAAGCAGGATTTGCGTGTTAAACATGTGTGAATGAAACAAAACACAACTAAAAAATATGATCGCGATGAGGAAACATTATAACATAGACCAGAAAATAGAGTAATACCCTATAATAAAAATTGAATTTGAGCCTGCACGCTTATTTTTAAACCTTCATCGCCAACATCGACTTGTATTCCACTATTTTTAAGATAGTCAAATCACCTTATATATGCTAAAAATACAGTATAGAAAACAACAATCCGCGTTTGCACTAGTAGTTGCCATGGTTTTATGTGCAAAGGGATAATGAGGGCACAGTTAACCTTTGACTAGTCCACACACACACACACACACACACTCACGCACACACACAAGCACACACACACAGGCACAAGGGGATCTCGGGGTCAGAGAAAGGAAATTCACACTCATTTCCTGCGTGTGGTTTCAGTACAAATCAACAACATCCTGTCTCTTTGTGAGCCGTGCCTGCCCTCATGCTGCTTTTCAGGGCCAGGCGTTATAAAGGCCCCTCCCCCCCTCTGGAACCAGTGCTGGAAGGTAGCAAAGTACAAAAGTAAAAGTACAAATACTGAAGTACAGTTTTTAGTTTGCTTAAATGCATTCTACAGTGGGTGTATCTGTGCTTTCTACTTTGGTACGTTTTAGATCTGGAGTGAAAAGTAAAAAGCTTTTCTTTATGGCTGAGATTTATTTTTAACACATTTCATTTGGGTTAACATCTCAATTTTGAGCAAACCACATACACAAAATAGCTAGAAATTTTTAAAAAATCAGTTGAATCGCTTAAAATCAGCAGAATCACTACATTTGATTCTTTAATAGTTCTAAAAATCTCTGCAAAACTTTAACTTTTTACTCTTAAAGTACAGTTTTAAACAAGTGCTTCAAAAGTTTCACTTAAGTAGATTTTTTTAGGTATCTGTACTTTATTTAAGTACATTTTACAGTGGATGTATCTGTACTTTCTACTTCACTACATTTTAAATCTGGATTGAAAAGTAAAAAGTACTTTTCTTTATGGTGTGAGACCTGCTGAAATGGCTGAAAACACAAAAACAGATAAAAGAAAAAATAAATCAGCGGAATTCTTTATCAGAATCACTACATTTGATTATTTTGTAGTTCTAAAAATCTCTGCAAAATACTTTTACTTTTTACTCTTAAAGTACATTTTTAAAAAGGTGCTTCAATAGTTTTACTTGACTAGATTTTTTTACGTGATACTTTTACATTTTCCTTAAGTAATCTTTTGCCCCTGTATCTGTACTTCTACTTAAGTATGTGTAGAATCCCTCAGTCGTCTTGACAAATTAAATTTCTCCTTTTGCCTTTTACTTAAGTAACAAAACCAAGTACTTCATCCACCGCTTTCCCCAACACCCTCCCAGACTTTAACACCTCAGTCGAAAGAGGATCATTTCAGGAGCAGAGGAAGGAAAGAGAGAGGAAGTGTAAATAAAGGGCTTCGGATTGCGCCGAGGATATAGGGTGCGTTGTCATGGTTAACGTCAAGATCCTAATCTGAGCTTGGTTTCAGTTGCGGTTGCAGTATGAAGGGAATTTGATTCGATTTCAGTTTCTGCTGTGTGTATTAATTCTTTAGTCATATTTTTAGAATGTTATCTGTGGTTTTGTATGTTGATTAATATGTAGGCGATGGAAAATATGAATTGTAGATGTTCCAGTAGGCTATGGTATGTCATGGCTATTTGTTAACAGTCTCTATAGTCGGCAACTTAGACTATAGGCAAGAGTAGGACTTGAGTAGCTACATTATTCATTTAAATTTGTGTAAAATTGTGTAACTTTTCTGGTAGAAGGCCCATCGAATGCTTTCCGCTGTGGACATGTTATTGCTTTGTCTGGAATGTTTCATAGTGTGGCATTAAACCTTTCTATCATTATGGAGACCAAACCAGACCAAGTTACAGGTCAGGTCTGTGAAGAGGCGACCCCACTGCAGATTTTCAATGTATTTTTTTTTAGCTATAAAACCACCTGTAATTGAATAAATGTAAATTAGAGCTGTTTAATGTCATACTGTGGAACATTCCAGCCAGAGCAGTGACATCTCCATAGAAACAAGCAGGAGACAGACCCCCAACAGAAAGGTTACACAGTGTATCTTTAATTTCAGTTGTAACATTGTAAATAACACTATTTGGAAATATAATATTAAGATTAAGCCTATTATTATACAAAATAAGTGTTAATCGTTTACACAAATGATTCACTTTTTTATTAAACTTATTTTTGTATTGCCTTTTGATTCATAGGCCAATCAGAATTTCTATTACCCTGCTTACCGTGTTCCACTCTATTTCACTACGAGCTTATCTTTGTTTTTTGATGGACACAGGAGCAGCTCATTGCTATTCTTGAACCTCACAACAGCATAAATCCGCCGCCGCGCTCGTCGCCCACTCACGACCGCCTATTACACAAGGAAAGCAGCGCCATCACGGAGAGAATATCTGTAGTTTTATGTAAATCAGTCCTGACTTTGCCCTTGTGACCAAATAAAGCCCCCTCCTCCTCTTTGCCTCTGTCTTTTTCTCCCCCTTCGCCTCCCTCTCTCCACACACACGCCTCATTCGCCATTTCTTTCCCATTCATAAAAATCTCCACATGGCGCATGCGCAATTCCATTCGGAGTCCTCCCCATTCATAAAAATGTAACCTCCGCATTTGAGCACCTCCCGAGTCTCTCTCTCGCGCTGCCATTCACAAGGAGCTCACGCAGAGACACAGACCGAGCACCAGCGCCGTCCCTCTCCCCGTCTCTATACCCTCCCATTCATAAAAAGGCACGGCCCTCCCCCTTTTCGTGGAGCTGGTTGCAACATCAAGAGCCAAAGCAGTGCTGCGTCCACGACCGCAGTCAGTTGCCTTTTACGCACAGGAGAGGAGAAGAGAGTGCTCTCCGCTGCCACGGCCTTTTAATCCTTCAAACATTTGGACTTAATACGGTTTACTGTGGAGCTATTCATTACCTGATTGGACTATAACGCGAGCACGACGGAGACATGGCCGTTTTACCCTGAATTGGTAAGTAAGCGCATTTTCGTGAGGTTTTAAAAAATTGTTTCGTGTCACTAGTAGCTGCAGACGACTTTACAACATGACATTTGGTTAAAAGATGACTGTCAAATCCATTCATCAGCTGCATATGTTGTATCTTAGAAGCATGAGTTAATATTTCGCTCGGAAAGCAAATTCCAAACGAAGACGGAGACGCGGAGTGTCATATTTTTGCCATTTCACAGCGCAGTAGTTGCGTTTAAAGCGCCACGAAGCTATTTACGACTTAATGGCGATTAAACCCAACTCTGTAACGCAGTTAATGCTTTTTTTACTGCGATATGTTGGAATCTTTTAGAGCTCAAATACATGATATTCCTGTCTTAAAACAGCTACGCAGTAAGCACTTAGCCAAATGTCGCTAAAATAAAACTAAGCAGCCACTTCGCTCAGGGGCACATACTGTACCATACGCTTCCAAAAGCTTTCCAAGGCACACAAACTAGCGATAATGCTCCAATACTCGGTCGCAATATCTATATAAACTTGCTATTTGACTATGCCGAGCGGCCGCCTCCGTATTTTTATGACTCAGTCCATTCACATATTGAAGGCAGGGAGGGACGCGCACAAACGCAGACACACGAACGGTCACGCACACGCACGCACATACGTCCACAGTTCCGGCTTGGAAGCTCATATAATGGTCGAGATTACACACAAGCACGGCGTAATCAGTGCCAGCAGCAGCGACAGTGTCGCAACAGGTTTTACGCACCAAAACTGTAGAAATCAGGCGAAAAGGAGCTCGGATTATGGGCTGGATTTGGTTACCGTGGTAATAACACTGCCATAAACCACAAATAATTTGATTTGAGCAACGTACGACGTGCTTTGATATCGTACATTCTAGACTAAATTAAACACAGCCTCCAAAATAAAACCAGGGCAAGTGCATGGGATAAAATAACCCGTTTGCTGTCAGTTGAGCTATATTTATTATAATGTAAAAGTCCGCACATGTGGGTCAGTGGAAATGACGCTTCAGCTGATTATCTTCAGTTTTTTGTCAAGTAGGTTAGGTCTGCGCACGCGGACGGGCGCCCATTGATAAAAATGGATTTTTTTTTTTTTTTTTTTTTCAATGAGGCTCATAATGACGAGAGCTCTCTGATTCATACTTGCAACACCGTCAGCCTCCATTCATAAAAACCTGCTGCGGCTCCTTCACTGGTTCATTCACAAAACCCAATGCTTCTTTTTTAGATTCTCATTCTTATGGTCTATTTTAAATTGATATTACTAATTACATAACACATAAATAGAAATGAGTTAATAACTGACCCATTAAAGTGGTGCCCCATACAAAAGGCTTTCCTTGACCCTACCAGAGTCTTTGTTAAATTCCCCATTGGCAACCTCTTTTCCTCTTTGCTTTGCCCCGTTTTGCATCTCTGGGTCTTTTGCATGCAAGCCCTGCTCCGTGGTGCTCCCAAAGAGGCGACGAGAGCCCAACTTCCATTGTTCTAATGTCAAACTTAAAATGGAGGAGGTTTCAAATGCTGCTGCTTTTCAGTCAAAAATCTTTGTTTACAAATTTGGGGGCAAAGCTAAAAGATTTCTGCTGATCTTTTTTGTTGCTTTTGGTTTCACAAATGCTAAATAAAACTTGAGGTTTTAATGTTGCTAAATTGGCTGGTTATACCTAATGTATACAGTATTATTTCATGCATATTTTCAAAAGTGACTAATCGCTTTTGGAGCAGCTCTACATAATGTCCCTTGCATTTGCATCCTGTTGTGTGGTGGGAAATAGGCAGATCCAGTGTAAAGGATCGATAGCTCTAATAGGATTGTCCTATTAATAACCCTTTGTCTCTGCAGTGTTGGATGCTGCTGTAGAGAGACGTGCCCGGCCGCAGCCCACACATGGAGTCCAGGGTCCCACAGCACATCCCGGGGGTGTCCTCCTCTCTCATGTCCCAGCCTCTGCTGGACAGTCGAGTGCCCTATGGCCGCCTGCAGCACCTCACCATTTACCCTCTGGACCAGATCAAGTCCACCCATGTGGAGAACGACTACATCGACAGCCCGGCCGTGGTGTCCCAGCAGCCCCCCAGTCAGAAGGCTCCCCGCAGGGTCATGTGGGTGGGACAGGGTCAAGAGAACTTTTTGGGAGCCAACCACAACCTTCATCACAACCACCAACAGTCCCACCTGCACCAGGACAGCACCACTCACCCCTGGATTTCCTTCAGTGGGAGGCCCAGCTCCATCAGCAGCAGCAGCAGCACTTCTTCAGACCAGAGGCTGCTGGACCATGCCGCCCCCACCCCTGTGGTAGACCACCACCCGAACCCGAACCTGCACCCCAGTGCAGTCAACACGGTCAGCCGCACCCCTGGGTGCTTCTCTTCCTCTGAGTCTAAAGCCCTCAGCTCTTCTTGCACCTCCAAATCTCTGGACCTCAAGTCTGCCCAGGCGTCTGTTGGAGGGGCGTGCCCCACGATCGGCCAGCACACACTGTCTCTTATCCCCTCCTCTCCTGCAGAGAAGAAGCACCTGGTGGTGTGTGAGGCCTGTGGAAAGTGTCGCTGCACAGAATGCACGCTGCCCCGGACCCTGCCCTCCTGCTGGGTGTGTAACCAGGAGTGTCTGTGCTCGGCCCAGAGCCTGGTCGACACAGCCACGTGCATGTGTCTGGTTAAGGGGATCTTCTACCACTGCACCGAGGATGAAGATGATGAAGGCTCATGTGCGGACAAACCTTGTTCTTGTTCACAGGCTCACTGCTGCGCCCGCTGGTCCTTCATGACAGCGCTCTCCTTTGTGCTGCCCTGCCTCGTGTGTTACCTGCCCGCTGTGGGACTGGCGAAACTGGGACACAAGTGTTATGACAAGGTGAGCAGACCGGGCTGCCGCTGCAAGAACTTACAAGGTCCCACCAATGTTTGTAAAAGTGTGGAGGCAAAGATCGGGACAATAGAGAAGCAGCCGGGGTCATGATAGTGGACCAAAGTCTTTGAACTGGACCATGCAGCGCTTGCTTGTTCTATGGATAGGACAATCCAAACAATCCCGTATGACCCCGTGTATCTGCTGGAACATGACTGTAACACTACGGTACTTAGTGGCTCTTGGCCTTATTTTAATGGGTGAATGATCAGAAGCGGTCGGAATAACAGGCCGATGGGACTAGATTGTGGAACTGGAGTTGGTTTGTTTTGCAAAAGATGGCTGAAGGCACAAAGTCATTGTACTTCTCTGCTGCTCTGTATTTTCTCAGCTAATTTTGTAAAGGTAAACTAACCCGAATGGTCTAATATCTGTAAACTTCCCTGCCCCAGAAGCACAGGCCGCTGCCCCTGTCTGCGCCTGAGTCCCTTCACACGTGGTTTATGATAGTTCTCAGAGGAGTAAAAGCACCACTTTACTCACTCTCTCTCCTCTATTATGACCATCACCATCACTTAGCGTCGCCATGCTTCCTCTTTCAGCTTAAAGATGCTAGCTTGCTAACATTTTATCTCCATGGAGGAGCTGTAAAAACAAACACGTTGAGACTTTGAGATAATAGTAATTTCCCCATTGCGTCGTGCTCTGTGGAAGCAGATCAGAGACATAATCACTTTATAGTAAGTTTAAGAGGTAAATTCCTCCTGAACAGATTGCGAATGCTGTTCACCAATCACCTCCCAGGTAATGCATGTCACAACCTGCATGCTTTAGTCTAATGGTTACCCACCTGTGCTAGGAGTCCATGTGTCGTAGAGAAATGTATAAAGTTCACCCGATCTTCTCAGGGACTGTTACCGTCTGGCCGATAGCATGCTGGTTTACAACTGCCTAAAGGCCTTTAAGTCTACTTCCTCTTTGCACATGTGGGCAAAGAAACATTTAGGGACGTGAAAGGCAATATAGTGAATCATTGAAATCACGTAAGCTAAGTCAGAAGAGGCCAGTTTTATTTTACGTTTTAGCAAGTGAGTGAAAAAAAAACATTGTCGGTATCTCGTCAGCCTTAGTCAGAAATCAACCTGCCACTTGCACAACCTTTTTTTAGGAAGACCCCTTATGACGGATGAACTAAAGCACAGTATTATGAACCACCTCAGCTTTCTCATGTTACGTTGGCCTGCGCTACATTTAGCCCGGCCCCTCCCCTCTTCATCATGCGCACACAAGTGTCTTCTTCATGTCCGTCTAGCCGTTATGCTGCATCGTTAGTCGAAATCGTTTTATTCTCAAAGTCTATTTTTATGTGGCTTGCGTTGAGCTCCCAGACCGGACGTTGCCAAAGGAAAGTTTGCGTACACGTAGTAGTAGCATGTCTGTGTGGTCACAATTGTTATGCACCAAATGGAGATAACGGGGAGTCTTTTTTGGCAACCCCATAACACACCTTTTTCATATTTGTGTAGTTGCACAACGCTAATATCATTCACTATAAAACAGCTAGAAATTACACTGTCCTTTGTCTTGAATGTACAAGTCTGAGAAGAAAGGTGCCAAAAATGACTTAGGAGATGGTGTGTGAGGGGGAGCAAAAATCACAAATGTTTTGACAATATATTTAGAACTAGAGCTATGCAGGTGAAATGTTCTTTGCTTGTAAATAGTTTCACAACATTTGTGTTTCTTTAGAAGAGACTTTTAAATGTCCCTTGAAAGATTGCATGGTACATTATAACAAGATATCAAGAGTATATAGAGAATATATTAGATTTATATTTTTGGGGAGGGGGGTGGGGATGGAAAGGCGGAAAGAGGATCAATGCTTTCTGTCGCGAGCACTTGATTCGGTAAAAGAGTGTCCTTCTGCAATAAGAAAAAGAAAACACATGGTTACACTATCCATGGCTCATTAGTAGTCGAGAGGCTAAGCTAATTCTTTCCTGCGTTCTGGAGACTGGGTGCATTGAATTCACACAGGGAACATAATCTGCTCTGTCCGGATCGCCCATTTCCTGCTCTTACCTCTCTCTCTCTCTCTCTCTCTCTCTCCCTCTCTCTTTCTCTCTTTCTCTCTTTCTCTCCATCAGTACAAAATGGTCCGACGCAAACAGCTCGGCCTTTTGATTGACAAACACAGCTGCGGTGCATAAACTTGTCATACCAGAAAGAGGGAGGAAGTGAAAGAAGAGTCAGATCTCTTTCTCTTTTCTCCCCTCTCTCGCTGCTCATGTCTTCTTCAGCTGTTTTGGGTGCCATAACTTTCACCAATCGTTTTTATTATCACCGCCCTTCAAAAGTGTGCTTACGTTAGCTTTATACTTTACTCAAATGATAGTCTGTTCAAAAATGCTACGACTTACACGACTCTTCTCGGCTCTCACTCAAATGGACAATGCTTCTCCATTCCTATATTTTTGCGTTTTGCAGATGTTGATGTTTGGGGGATACAGAAATCTGTGCTTTTGTTTGTTTAGATAGAACAAAATGGTAAAAAAAAAAAACTCTCATATAAAAGGTTCCCTTTATAGATATATTTATTTTGAAGTTCTATTTTATATAGTATTTATTTAGATGCCAACTTTTTGTTTGTGAAGAAAGCTTATGTCAAAATGGAATGTACATTGACAATGGAAATATATATTGTTAAATATTACTCTCTGGCTTGTGTCTTTAATTCATGAGTACTGCATCAAGTCTATTCAAAATACTTTAAAATTATCGTACACATCAGCTCATTTACACATATACTTTTATTTGAAGTAGAAGTACATTAGTATAAATTTAGAGTTTACCATTAGTGTTGAAAAAAGTTCAAGAGAGAAACCTTTGGTAATGTTCAAGGCAAGTAGAATGTACGAATTGACCAAAAAGTAAAAGTAAAAGCAGAGTTACTTCAAAATCATATAGTTTTATTTGACAGTAGAAGTATATTGGTATAAATTCGTAAGTTTACTATTAGTGTAGTGTAGTTTAAGACAGAAACGTACGGTGAAAACAGAGTTACTTCAAAATCATGAATGTAGTAGAATAAGTAGTAGAAATATATAGAAATCCAAGGCATTACTCAAAATAGCAGATATTGTTTTGAACTTAAAGATTTTGTCAACAGCAAGAAGGTATTAATTTAAGTACAATTTACAATACAATTTCATTTAAAAAATACTCAAGTAAACGCACAACATATTCAAGTAATACCCCTACCTCTGCATATTGGGATTTCACAGCTCAGTCTAAGTCATCAAATACTTTTATCCAAGTCCATCTTTCACAATATCACTTTATTAACCCAACTCTTGTCATGGATAAAGGAATAAACTATCAAAATACTGAATGAATACTGACGTGTACTATAAGATGAGTCTCTCCGCAGTGTAAATGACGTGAAAAGGTCAAAGGACATGTTTTTACGTAGGAAACAGTGGTGTGGACAGAGCTATAACACTCGCTCTTATAATGCCTCACAGATCTTAAAAACCAAATGCACGGAAACAGCTGTCCTTCACTGGTGTCATTTATAACACGGCTTAGGAACGGCACTGCACTGCACCCAAACAATGTCCAAGTGCTCAGTTTGAGTTAAGGACAAGACTCAAAAATGAAAATAGTTACCAAACTTGACTGAAGTGGGAAATAATAACGTAAAAGTAAAACTACTACTGTCTACTACTACTTACAGGCTTCCATCAAAACATCCCAGTGTCATTATTTCTGATAAGGAAGATGAATAAATCAGACGTCTTCCACCTTTACCACTGCAACAATACTACTACTATTACTACTATTAAGTTACTACAACTACTACTGCTACTAGTACTACTGCCACTACTACGTGCTAATACTACCACTGTCACTACTACTCCTTATAGCCTTCCATCAAAACATGTCAGAGTAATTATTTTCTGATAAAGGAAGATGAATAAATCAAACTTTTACCCTTTACCACTGCAACTATACTACTACTATTACCTACTATTACTACTATTAAGTTACTTCTATTACTACCAGTACTACTAGTAGTACCACTGTCACTACTAGTCCTTACAGGCTTCCATCAAAACATGTCAGTGTAAATAAATAATCCGTTAGCTATTTTTTTTCCTGATATAGGAAGATGAAACGACTAAATCAAACCTCTACTTTCGCACTGCAACTATACTACTACTACTATTACTACTATAAGGCTACTCCTACTATTAGACTACTACTACAACTACTACTACTACTACTATTAGATTACCACTATTACTACTATCATTAGACTATTACTTCTTCTATTAGACTACTACTTCTACTACTATTACTACTATTAGACTACTACAATGACTACTACTAGATTACTACTACTACTACTAGATTACTATTACTACTACTACTACTACTACTACTACTACTACTACTACTACTACTAATTGTACTACTACTACTACTCCTTACGTATGAGAGGTTTGCATGTTTTTTTTAATTGGTGGGATGGTGTGTGTGAACATGTATCATAATTTTATTCCAGTCAAATCACAACAAGTCGACCTGAGCTCTAAAAGGAATCCCTTTATCTACGCCATACACAAAATTCTGTCCAAAATTCCTATAAAGTTTTCAAGTGAACAGCTCCTTTTACCATTTGTTCAGTAGAGATCGGCAATTCCAGGGGTAAAATCATCCAAATGACTCTAGTGTATGGAGTATGGAGTTTAAAAACACAGTGGAGCACTTCCTTCCTGTATTACCACATAACATCACAAGGCAGAACGAAGTCTTTTCAGTTTGCGAGAAGAACCCAGCCTAAGTATGCAGGATTTGCACGTTAAACATGCGTGAATGAAACAAAACACACATCGGAAAACAGCGTAATACAGGCCCTTTAAACCCAGCGAACAAATTTGCATCACAGTCTTCCTCATATTTTCCTCGGATTCTTTTGTCATCAGAGAACGGGCTAAAAAGTGGCTAAGGCGCGCTAGCCGTTGATTGCGTTTTACGAGCGCATTTACAGGCTGTAGTTGTTTGGGCTTCCTGACGGTCCTTCCTGTGGCTGAATAGATAGACCTCTATAAAACAGGAGCTGACCTGAAAATCCAAACATTACGTAAGGCACAGGAAGAGGCCGGAACGCGCACTTCCTATGGAGTCGTAATGTGATATATATGCACGCGGAGGGAGAGAAAGAGAGAGGGAGAGGTGGAAGAACGGATAGTCTTGCTCCGATTATTTACTTAAGTACGTTTAAAAGAGAGTGCCATCCGAGTGCTTTGTCTCATCTCTTACATAAGTTTACTGAGCTGTAGGTCATGTTAGAACGTTGTTATGTCATGCAAAACATACCCGGAGTTGTGTTTTGTTTCACACGTGCTGGAATAACCTTTTGTTATTTGTCTGTCTTCATCTCCGAAGCTCAAAATGCTCTGTTCCACCTTGTGATGTCATGAAGCAGTAGTTTTAAAGTTAACATCTACCTTTTACCTTTAGTTCGGTAGAAATTGCCAATTCCAGGGCTGAAATCATCCAAATGATTCAAGTGAACATGTGTGAAGTTTAAAACACAGTGAAGCACGTCCTGTGTCACCAGATGACATCACAAGGTGGAATAGAGCATTTTCTGTTTGAGAAAAGAACTCACAAACACGAAACACAACTCCAGGTACGTTTGTGACGAGGAAACAACAAGAGTAAACGCACTGAACTAGTTTGTGGCTTATAATTTTGTTTTTAGAAAGTACATATTTTTTCAAACTGTACTCTCCATATCTGGCATTTTTTTGTGTTTTATTTGTATTATTTATGTGTCTGATGAGTTTGTGTGAGTTGTGTTTTTATTTAAGTACAGGTCTGGCTCCTCTTCCTCTCCTCACAGTCCCTGTCAGCTTGTGTAAACCATTTGTGACTGCGCTCATTTCCTGTGGCTTTATGGTTTATCGGGGTGGTCTCTTATATTTGGGACGTGCCACATTCCTCTCTCCCCAAAGCAACACAAACTCATGTTTTGGACTCGCGCGCTCTCCTTCACGCGCTCCCTCGCTCCGTACTCTCATCCATTTACTCTCTCTCGCCTCTCTCTTTCCTTTTCTCTCACATCCTCCCTCTCTCCCTCTCTTGCGCTTTCATTCACTCTCTCTCTCGCCTCTGTCTCCTTGTCTGTCACGCTCTCCCTCTCTCTGCTTTTCTCTCTCTCTCTCTCTGTCTCTCTCACTCTTTCATTTACTCTCTCTCGACTCTCATTCCTTTTCTCTCACACCGTCCCTCTCTCTGCTTTTCTCTCTCTCTCTCTCGCTCGCTTCCATTTACTCTCTCATCTCTTTCCTTTTCTCTCACACCCTCTCTCTCTCTCTCCTTCTCTCTCTCTCTTTTTCTCTCTCTGTCTCTCTCGCGCTTCCATTTACTCTCTCTCTCCTCTCTCTCCTTGTCTCTCACGCTCTCCTTCTCTCTCTCTCTCCCTCTTCCATTTACTCTCCCTCGCCTCTTTTTCCTTTTCTCTCACACCATCCCTTTCTCTGTCTCTCTCTCTCCTTCTCTTTCTCTTGCGCTCTTCCATTTACTCTCTCCCCTCTCTCTCCTTTTCTCTCTGTCTTTCTCTCTCTCTTGAATTTACTCTCTCTCTCTCCCATTCTCTCTTTCTCTCACCTCCTTCTCTCCTCTCTGTGTCTGCTTCTCTCACTTTCTTTCTCTTTCTGTCTCTCTCTCTCTTTATCTATCTCTCTCACATTTTCTTTCTCTCTCCCTCTCTCTCCTCTCTTTCTCTCTCTCACTCATTCACTCACTCTCTCTCCTCTCTCTCTTAAAGTTTGACTCTCTCCCATTCCCTCCCTTACCTTCTCATCTCTCTCTCTCTGCTACTCTCTTCCTCTCTCCTCTCTCCTTCCTCCTCTCTTTTCTTTCTACATTTCCTTACTTAGCTTTCTTCTCTCTCTCTCCTTACCACCATCTCTCTTTCCCACTGCCCCCCTCTCTCTGTCTCTCATTCCCTCTTTATTTTCGCTCTCTCTTTTCCTCCACCTCTATCTTTCTCTTCTCTTTGCATCCGTCCTCCATCTCTCTCTCTTTCTCTACCCCCACCTTTTTCTCCCCCTCTCTCACTGTCTCCTCATTCCCTCTTTGTTTTTGCTCTCTTTTCCTCCCTCTCTCTATTTTTCTCTCTAACCCTCAAGTTCCCCTCTACCACCATCCCCCTCTTTCTCTCTCTCCCCTTCCCTCTGTCACCCCCCGCATCTCTTTCTCCTCTCTCTCTCTCTCTCTCACACACACACACACACACACACACACACACACACACACACTCCCGGCCCACCTGTGCTGCCTCCGTGCTCTGCCCCGGGCCGTTCCTCTGCCCCTCTGGCCTCCCCCGCTCTCCTCTTCCTCTGCCCCTCCACGCTCTCCTTTCCTGGGTGTGTTTATCCGAGTGCACCTGGGACAGAGGAGGAGGAGGAGGAATTAGGAAACAAGGAGCGATTAGACTAGAGACAGAGACAGAAAGAGATATAGAGTTAAGATCGTATTGACATGGTGTTATTTATAGTACCAACCCAGGCTCTTATGACGACTGGGATTGTGTTTTCTCATCTCCATAAGCTCTTTTGAGATAAAATGTTATAAATAAAAAGAAAAAAAGTACTGCTGAACACTTTTAGGTAAAGAACTATAACATAATATATTTTTTTGATGAAATGTACTGGTAATAAGAAGTAATTTTGTGTAGATATTGTCCAATCAGTCAAAGCTGATGGAAAGTAAAAGTAAACACAACTGTAGTAGTAGTAGTAGTAGTAGTAGTAGTAGTAGTAGTAGTAGTATAATATATACACTACTTCAGATACTCCAGATAGACCCTTCCTCTTTCTTTTTCTCTCTCTCTTCCTTCTCTGTCCCTTTCTCACCCCCCTCATTCTTTCGTTTACTCTCTCTCCTCTCTTTTCTTTTTTCTTTCTATGTCTGTCTCTCTTTCTCACTCACTCACTCTCCTCCCCTCTTCTCTCGCTTTACTTTTGACTCTCTCGTATTGTATTTTTCCTACTTTACCTTCTCATTTTTCTCTCTCTTATCCTCTATCTTTTCTCTCTCTTTCCTATCTATCTACCCCTCTTCTCACCACCTCTCCTCTCTCCTTCGCTCTCTTCTTCTTCTTACATTTCCTTTCTTAGCCTTTTTCTCTCTCCCATCTTTTCACCACCTCTCTTTCCCTCTGATAGACTAAAAAGCTACTTATCGACGGCGAGCTCTTCTAGATCGTTGTTGTTTTCACTTGCTGTACCAATTGTTCTACTTGCAAACGGAAAACACTCTGTTCCACCTTGTGATGTCACGTGGTAATACAGGAAGTGCTCCACTGTGTTTTTAAACTCCACAAACCTTCACTAGAATCATTTGGATGATTTCAAACTAGGAAGTTCTAATCTCTACTGAATCTCTACTGAAGTTCTAATCTCTACTTGTTAACACAACTCCAGGTATGTTTTTGATGAGGTGACAACATTCTAACACAACTAAAAGCTCACAAGAGTCAAGTTTGCGTCATATAAAACCTTTAATCATTATTGTTTCACCAAATTTCTGGATGGAACACCTGTCTGAACACAAGACACAGCCTGGCTCTGACCTGCTCCCCCCAAAAGCTCTCCCAATAAGCTCCTGTTTCCTCCGCACAACAGACCCCGAGGCGCTGCTCATGGTCTACCTGCACCTCTGTCAGCGGCAACGGCACATGGCCCCGGGGACACCTGCACCCACTTCCTCCGTGTATACCCCCACCCCCATCCTGCAGCGGGACAGACAGCTATCATCAGGACAGGAAGCAGGGAACGGGCAGGTGGATGTCTCTAACCCTTCATTATGAGCTCCAGAGAACAGCACAGACCGGATCCGAGGAGGAAACTCACCACAAATAATCATTTAAACTTCAACGGGCGAAGGGGCACAGGAGGCAGAGGAGGAGGTACTGAGGGACAAAAGTACTGCGAGTAGCGCTGTGCTGCGTGGAGTCTCCAGCTTCGGAGAATGGTGAAAAAGTGCCGTTCTCCTGATTCAGTATTACACAAAATCCACTCTTGTGAGCTTTAAGTTGTGTTAGAATGTCATTACCTCCTCAAAAACATACATGGAGTTGTGTTTTGTTTCATTCACACATGTTTGAGTAATCCTTTATTATTAGTCTGTTTACATCTCCAAAGCTCAAAATGCTCTGTTCCACCTTGTGATGTCATCAAGTTATAGTTTTCAAGTTAACAGCTACATTTTACCTTTTGTTCAGTAGAGATTGTCAATTCCAGGTCTGAAATCATCCAAATGATTCTAGTGAAGGTGTGTGGAGTTTAAAAAAAAACAGTGGAGCACTTCCTGTATTACCACATGACATCACAAGGTGGAACAGAGCTTCAATATGCAGGGTTTTTGTGTTTTAACCGTGTGAACGAAACAAAACACAACTCCAGGTCTGTTTTTGAGGAGGAAACAACATTATAACATAGATCAGAAAACAGCATAATATGGGACATTTAACAATTGTGTCCGCTTCCTGTTTATAATCGACATTTTGGGGACTTTTCACTGTCCAAAAGTTAGAATGTTTTGTTTTGAGTTGTTAATTTCCATGGTAACATTAGCATTTTTCATCACATGGATAGAAATTTCACAAAAGCAGAATATAACATTATAATTTCTATGGTTAATTTTCATCTTTTAAGCTATCTACCAAGGAAGGAAACAATTGCTAGAGTGGCAAAAAAAGGAGAAAATTTAATTTGTCAACTGGACATAGTTTATTTGGTTGAATACGTTTCGCAGCTCATCCAAGCTGCTTCCTCAGTTCTGGTCAGATGCTGGCGGACACTGCTTTATATCTGCCTGAAGGGAGGAGCTAATTACAATGAAAATTACTCTGAGACACACATATTTAAATACAGTTTCAGTTGGTCAGGTGATACAATATGGAGTTGTTAACAGTTTCTGTTAGTCATGTGAGTCTATTCAATATGGAGTGGGAGTGGGGGAGTAGTTAGCATATCCATTCAGGGCCATGATGGTGTTTTCACACCTCTGGACCTGACCTGGCTAGTCCCATTGTTTTCCCAGTTTGTTTTGATTTAGGTTTGAGGATAGAGTTATAGATGGGAGACAAATGATGTCTGAGACCCCCATTTCTGTTCAAGGAAGGATTCTCTTTCTTGACAAAAATAGCTTCTTTAACTCCCCTCTCAAACCAGTTCTTTTCTCTGGCCAAGATCTGGACCTCGCTGTCCTCAAAGGAGTGGCCTGTGGCTTTTAGGTGGAGATGTACGGCAGATTGCGGCCCACCCTGGTTTTCCCGTCTGTGTTGATACATTCGTTTGAAAAGTGGCTGTTTTGTTTCTCCAATGTAGCGCTCACTGCAGTCTTCACTACACTGAATGGAGTAGACCACATTGCTTTGTTTGTGGCTCGGAGTTTTGTCCTTAGGATGGACCAGTTTTTGTCTTAAAGTGTTTGTGGGTTTGAAATAGACTGGGATTTCATGTTGTCTGAAGATCCTCTGTAGTTTTTCGGAAACGCCAGCCAGGTAAGGAATAGTTACACCCCTTCTCCTGGGCTCTGGTTCTCTGTTGTCCTGTTTCTTTGTTCTCTTCGTTTTGTTGAAAGCCCATTTAGGATATCCACAAACGGAGAGGGCTTTCTCCACGTGTTGTTCTTCTTTCTCCTTTCCCTCTGCGCTTGTAGGAACCACTTGGGCCCTATGTTGTAATGTCCGAATGACTCCCAGTTTGTGCTGAAGTGGGTGGTGTGAATCAAAAAGCAGATATTGGTCATTGAGAACACAGCCGAATTTGTGAACAAAATCAAGCATCTCCAGTTTGACCTGGATGAGACTATGGTTTCCTTTGATGTGACCTCTCTTTTCACTGCTTTTTGATTCACACCACCCACTTCAGCACAAACTGGGAGTCATTCGGACATTACATCACAGGGCCCAAGTGGTTCCTACAAGCACAGAGGGAAAGGAGAAAGAAGAACAACACGTGGAGAAAGCCCTCTCCGTTTGTGGATATCCTAAATGGGCTTTCAATAAAACGAAGAGAACAAAGAAACAGGACAACAGAGAACCAGAGCCCAGGAGAAGGGGTGTAACTATTCCTTACCTGGCTGGCGTTTCCGAAAAACTACAGAGGATCTTCAGACAACATGAAATCCCAGTCTATTTCAAACCCACAAACACTTTAAGACAAAAACTGGTCCATCCTAAGGACAAAACTCCGAGCCACAAACAAAGCAATGTGGTCTACTCCATTCAGTGTAGTGAAGACTGCAGTGAGCGCTACATTGGAGAAACAAAACAGCCACTTCACAAAAGGATGTATCAACACAGACGGGAAAACCAGGGTGGGCCGCAATCTGCCGTACATCTCCACCTAAAAGCCACAGGCCACTCCTTTGAGGACAGCGAGGTCCAGATCTTGGCCAGAGAAAAGAACTGGTTTGAGAGGGGAGTTAAAGAAGCTATTTTTGTCAAGAAAGAGAATCCTTCCTTGAACAGAAATGGGGGTCTCAGACATCATTTGTCTCCCATCTATAACTCTATCCTCAAACCTAAATCAAAACAAACTGGGAAAACAATGGGACTAGCCAGGTCAGGTCCAGAGGTGTGAAAACACCCATCATGGCCCTGAATGGATATGCTAACTACTCCCCCACTCCCACTCCATATTGAATAGACTCACATGACTAACAGAAACTGTTAACAACTCCATATTGTATCACCTGACCAACTGAAACTGTATTTAAATATGTGTTGTCTCAGAGTAATTTTCATTGTAATTAAGCTCCTCCCTTCCTGCAGATATAAAGCAGTGTCCGCCAGCATCTGACCAGAACTGAGGAAGCAGCTTGGATGAGCTGCGAAACGTATTCAACCAAATAAACTATGTCCAGTTGACAAATTAAATTTTCTCCTTTTTTTGCCATGGATTCTACCTGGACGACTGAGGGATTTTACATACAATTGCTAGAGTGGTTACTAACTATAAGTGACTATAGCTTTGAGATTAGAGTTGGTGGTTCAATCCCAACTCAGGTTATGCATGGTTTCGTTGTGTCCTTAAGCAAGACACTTCATCTAGTGACTGGTAGTGGTACAGAACAGTGCATGGCATGGAATTGCAAAGTTGGATCTTAAAGTGCTTGTAGCGGGTTTTGATGATTCTCAAATTTTGATTTAATTTGGTGAGATAAAATATAGTGTAAATATAAATAATAGTTTTACACCAATCAAGAAGCAATGTGTGAAGAAAAGTTGAAAAAATATGTTGTAGAGAGTCGCACACTGATGATCACGTTAGGGAGAATTCAGTCCAAAAGTTCCTCACAATTTACACAAAAGAAGCACACTGTTTCAACAAAATTAAGGTGTTTTCTTCAATTTGCATTTCTCAAATAATAATTCCTGTGTACATTAGAGGAGTTTTGGCCTACTCTACATCATGGTTGCTAGGTAACAGTTATGAAATTCCCTAGTGTGATATCATGATTTGCAACCAGGAAGTAAAATTTTGAAACTAAAAAATGGTTAAAAAAAAAAAATATATATATATATATATATATATATATATATATATTTAAAATGTTTAGTGAAATCTTAAATATTATTATGTTAATTGTGTTTTTAGTAAAGCGAGTATCCTAACCTGTCATAGGCACTTGAACCTGGTATTGATTTGTATTTAGAATAGAAAATGGACATAAACATAACAAAAAGTCCAAATATTTATTCACAGGGCTATTGCAGACACAGAGTTTGAACAGTTCTTCTCCTGTCCTGTTCTCATCTGTGGTACACAATGTTGAAAATAAGGTCGTCACACCCAACACACACACACACACACACACACGTTACTAGTAGTGGCCACAGCTTATGAAAAAACTAGTTCACTGGGTCATACGTATAGCTCTGCTCTATATATCTGACATACAGGTATACAGATGTATGTACTATGATATGTAGATAGCATAGTGGTGATACTGTATGTGAGCCAGTCTAATTACAGGTGGTAGCTTTATTGCAGTGGTTATTAAGCTTTTCACACCAAGTACTGATAGAGAAGTGGTATTTGTCTGCTTCGCCAACCCCACACTGCCAGCTGATCAGTCCTTGTTATCTCTATGTCATCACCCTATTGCACTGGACTGGACTAGACTGGACTAGACTGGACAACAGTGTCACATATGCCTTGAGGGTTCATGTCTCCGGGTCCCGTACTGATGGTGAATAAACTTGCCCTGCCTTTAAAGTGCTTATGACAGGTTGGACAACTCTATTTTAGTAAAACAACATAATGAGTTAAGATCATTATATTTAAGATTTAGCTAAAATTTTAGTATTTTTTCCTGGTTTGGCAATATTTTTAAGTTTCAAATTTTAATTTCTAGTTGGAAATTGTGATATCACACTAGGAAATTCCATAACTGTTACCTAGCAACAATGTCATACACTGGGCCAAATTTGACAAATACAGATATAAGAATATAGCTACATGCAGCAATGATCATCCCTCACCTACGCCATGCCCTGCACCGCAAGAGCAGGATGCGCTATCGTACGTTCAATTTCCCTCTTTACATTACACCCACTGCCACCACCTTCTCTTCCTCTTTGCTACAGAAATGGGGGCATCTTTACAAATTTGAAAATTTTGGGAAATGTATGCCTAAACCTCGTAACCCTACCCTAACCTAACGCTAACCTCGTAACCCTGACCCTGACCTAACCCTACCCACCCCTTGAGATAATGTGTACATGTGTCAGTTTGAGCGTGTTCGGGTGAACGCCCTAGGAGGAGTTTGTAAAAGTACGATGTTTACAAAAAATGCTTAACAAATTTCAAGCGGAAAGCGTTGGTGTAAGTGTATGTTGTGTCTTGTCATGATCTACTTCTGTGCTGACGCGCCACTTTATTTGTTTTTGGAAATTGGAAATGGCCAGAAATTAGAGAAGCACGACTTTTAATGTTTAGTTGAAAAAATTAAATATAATAATCAATACATTTTCGAAAAGCACTCGCACATTCTTACATCATGCCAAGTGTCCCTGGTCACTTCAGGCACTTCACTTCCTATCAGTGCACTTATGGGACACTTATAGTATCACTTTTATGATACTAAAAGGCCTTTAGTCAGCTTCTGACAGTCGGGCTTGATAACTCATGTTGAAAAATGAAATCGACATCCAGAACATCCATCCATCCATCCATTTTCTTCCGCTTATCCGGGACCGGGTCGCGGGGGCAACAGTCTAAGCAGGGACTCCCAGACTTCCTTCACCCCGGACACTTCCTCCAACTCCTCCGGGGGGACCCCAAGGCGTTCCCAGGCCAGCCGGGAGACATAGTCCCTCCAGCGTGTCCTGGGTCTTCCCCGGGGCCTCCTCCCGGTGGGACATGCCTGAAACACCTCCCGAGGGAGGCGTCCAGGAGGCATCCGGAACAGATGCCCGAGCCACCTCAGCTGGCTCCTCTCGACGTGGAGGAGCAGCGGCTCTACTCCGAGCCCCTCCCGAGTGACTGAGCTCCTCACCCTATCTCTAAGGGTGCGCCCAGCCACTCTACGGAGGAAACTCATTTCGGCCGCTTGTATCCGCGATCTTGTCCTTTCGGTCATTACCCAAAGCTCATGACCATAGGTGAGGGTAGGAACGTAGATTGACCGGTAAATTGAGAGCTTTGCTTTTTGGCTCAGCTCCCTCTTCACCACAACGGTCCGGTACAGCGACCGCATCACTGCCGACGCTGCACCAATCCGCCTGTCAATCTCACGCTCCATCCTCCCCTCACTCGTGAACAAGACCCCGAGATACTTGAACTCCTCCACTTGAGGCAAAGACTCCCCACCCACCCGGAGAGGGCAAGCCACCTTTTTCCGGTCGAGAACCATGGCCTCGGACTTGGAGGAGCTGATCTTCATCCCAGCCGCTTCACACTCGGCTGCGAACCGCCCCAGTGCACACTGGAGGTCCCGGTTCGATGAAGCCATCAGGACAACATCATCTGCAAACAGCAGAGATGAGATCCTGTGGTTCCCAAACCGGATCCCCTCCGGCCCCTGACTGCGCCTAGAAATTCTGTCCATGAATACAATGAACAGAACCGGTGACAAAGGGCAGCCCTGGCGGAGTCCAACATGCACCGGGAACATGTCCGACTTACTACCGGCAATGCGAACACAGCTCCTGCTCCGGTCATACAGGGACCGAACAGCCCTTAACAAAGAGCCCCGGACCCCATACTCCCAGAGCACTCCCCACAGGACCCCACGAGGGACACGGTCAAATGCCTTCTCCAGATCCACAAAACACATGTGGACTGGTTGGGCAAACTCCCATGAACCCTCGAGCACCCGATGGAGAGTATAGAGCTGGTCCAGTGTTCCGCGACCGGGACGAAAACCACACTGCTCCTCCTGGATCCGAGGTTCGACCATCGGCCGGATTCTCCTCTCCAGTACCCTGGAATAGACCTTACCGGGGAGGCTGAGGAGTGTGATTCCCCTGTAGTTGGAACACACCCTCCGGTCCCCCTTCTTAAACAGAGGGACCACCACCCCGGTCTGCCAGTCCAGAGGCACTGCCCCCGACCGCCACGCGATATTGCAGAGACGTGTCAACCAAGACAGCCCCACAACATCCAGAGACTTAAGATACTCGGGACGGATCTCATCCACCCCCGGAGCCTTGCCACCAAGGAGCTTGCCAACCACCTCAGTGACTTCAGCCAGGGTGATGGACGAATCCGCCTCCGAGTCCCCAGCCCCTGCTTCTTCCTCAGAAGGCGTGACAGTGGGGTTGAGGAGATCCTCAAAGTATTCCTTCCACCGTCCGACAACGTCCCCAGTCGAGGTCAACAGCTCCCCACCCGCACTGTAAACAGTGTTGGTGAAGCACTGCTTCCCCCTCCTGAGGCGCCGGACAGTTTGCCAGAATTTCCTTGAGGCCGTCCGATAGTCCTCCTCCATGGCCTCTCCGAACTCCTCCCAACCCAGAGTTTTTGCCTCCGCGACCGCCCGGGCTGCAGCACGCTTGGCCTGCCGGTACCTGTCAGCTGCCTCGGGAGTCCCATGAGCCAACAAGGCCCAATAAGACTCCTTCTTCAGCCTGACAGCATCCCTTACTTCCGATGACCACCACCGGGTTCGGGGATTGCCGCCACGACAGGCACCACAGACCTTACGACCACAGCTACGAGCAGCCGCATCGACAATAGAGGCCGAGAACAAAGCCCACTCGGACTCCATGTCCCCAGCCTCCCCCGGAATCTGGGAGAAGCTCTCCCGGAGGTGTGAGTTGAAGGTCCCCCTGACAGAAGGCTCTGCCAGACGTTCCCAACAGACCCTCACAATACGCTTGGGCCTGCCAGGTCTTTCCGGCTTCCTCCCCCGCCAGCGGACCCAACTCACAACCAGGTGGTGATCAGTTGACAGCTCTGCCCCTCTCTTCACCCGAGTGTCCAAGACACGCGGCCGGAGGTCAGATGACACGACAACAAAGTCGATCATCGACCTCCGGCCTAGGGTGTCCTGGTGCCACGTGCACTGATGGACACCCTTGTGCTCGAACATGGTGTTCGTTATGGACAAACTGTGGCTAGCACAGAAGTCCAATAACAGAACACCGCTCGGGTTCAGATCAGGGAGGCCGTTCCTCCCAATCACCCCTCTCCAAGTGTCACTGTCGTTGCCCACGTGGGCGTTGAAGTCCCCCAGTAGAACAACGGAGTCCCCGGTCGGTGCACTGTCCAGTACCCCTCCCAGAGACTCCAAGAAGGCCAGGTACTCTGCACTGCTGTTCGGCCCGTAGACCGACACAACAGTGAGAGACCTGTACCCGACCCGAAGGCGCAGGTACGCGACCCTCTCGTTCACCGGGGTGAACTCCAACACACAGCGGCTGAGCTGTGGGGCAATGAGCAGGCCCACACCAGCCCGCCGCCGCTCCCCGCGTGCAACGCCAGAGAAATAGAGAGTCCAGCCCCCCTCAAGGAGTTGGGTTCCAGAGCCCAAGCTGTGCGTGGAGGCGAGGCCGACTATATCTAGTCGGTAACACTCAACCTCCCGAACGAGCTCGGGCTCCTTCCCCCCCAGCGAGGTGACATTCCACGTCCCCAGAGCTAGTCTCCATGTCCGGAGATCTGGTCGCCGAGGCCCCCGCCTTCGACTGCCGCCCAGATCACTTTGCACCGGCCCCCTATGGATCCTCCCGCGGGTGGTGGGTCCACGGGAGGACGACCCCATGTCGCTCCTTTGGGCTGTGCCCGGCCGGGCCCCGTGGGGGAAGGCCCGGCCACCAGACGCTCGCCGTCGAGCTCCCACCCCAGGCCTGGCTCCAGGGTGGGGCCCCGGTAACGCCAATCCGGGCGACGTAGCTGATCTTGTTGTAATGCTCATCATAAGGGGCTTCTGAACCGCTCTTAGTCTGGCCCGTCCCCCAGGACCTGTTTGCCTTGGGTGACCCTACCAGGGGCATGAAGCCCCCGACAACATAGCTCCCGGGATCATTCGGGCACTCAAACCCCTCCACCACGTTAAGGTGGCGGTTCAAGGAGGGGACATCATCTCACATCCAGAACAGTTATTTGCTAAGTCATTGTTTATTTGAGATTAATTGTGACATTTGGAAGAAAGCGCCACAGTCCTAGATCTCCCGGACTCTCCTCCTTCTCCAGTTAGTGAAGTTGGTTTTCATCTCTCCCGATATTTGCACATCCATCTCCAGGGTTCCTTCAGTCTCTTCAGACTCGGAATCCTGAAGATCTTTGAACACTGTTGATTGAACGTCATCTTGCTGTCAGTTCAGTTATTAGGTTTTGATCCAGTCAGGTTAATTTGATCTTCGAATAATTCTAACACATTATTTCCATAGCCCAAAGTTTAATTTGTAAACTAGTAGTTTACAAACTCAACTACTCCTATTAAATTTGGTTTAGTAGGAGTAGTTTGGTAAGTTAAGTTAACTTTGGTTTGGAAAAATAAGATCAGTTAGAAAAAAGTTTTGATATTTTGGTGATGCGGATATGGCTTTAGTGGCGTCTTCACTGTTTTTGGGCCCCGCTGGTGCAAGGACAGTTTCCTTCAATAGCTCCATGTCATTAACCTGGAGTTCAGCTTCACTAAATTCAGGTTTCAGAGGAGCTAAAGAAAGTTCTGCCAGTTCAGGACATTTCTGGTCATTCATGTCTGTGGTGTCTGCCTCACCTGATTCGCTGTTGCCATGAAGATCATTTAGAGCAGGTGTAACACAGTTGGAATCATCTGTGGACTCAGGAGATTGAGGTTCATCTTTGATGACAACTGTAGGCTGCTCAATCTCTTCAGTCTGTGTATTGTCAATCAGATCAACATATACAACAACAGCACGCCTTTTTTCCCTTCTTTTTCTTCTTAGGGTTGATGGGCGGGTTCAAACATTGATCATTGAACATAGGTCTGACTGAAGGCCCTTCAGGTTTGTTCGTTTGTGGACAGCCAGTAAGCTTGGGTTTGAGCTGTGTCTTCTTAGGCGGCTTTCTCTCCTCTGCAGGTATAGTTTGGGGAGACTTATCTCTGACATTATTTTTGGTCTTTAGTGATTCAGCCTGAACTCTAACTGAAGATCCCTCCGTCTTGTTATGGGTCTGGCCCTCCAGGTCTCCCTGTTGAGTTTGAGACTTACCAGTTTCAGTGTGTAACACCTCCACTGCAGCCTCTTTCTCTGTGAGTTCAGTTTCTACTTTAGTGGTGTCTTCTGCTGAACATTTTTCATGCTCACTGTTTTTGGGCCCCACTGGTGCAAGGACAGTTTCCTTCAATAGCTCCATGTCATTAACCTGGAGTTCAGCTTCACTAAATTCAGGTTTCAGAGGAGCTAAAGAAAGTTCTGCCAGTTCAGGACATTTCTGGTCATTCATGTCTCTGGTGTCTGCCTCACCTGATTCACTGTTGCCATGAAGATCATTTAGAGCAGGTGTAACACAGTTGGAATCATCTGTGAACTCATGAGATTGAGGTTCATCTTTGATTACAGCTGTAGGCTGCTCAATCTCTTCAGTCTGTGTGTTGTCAGTCAGATCTACATAGTTATTTAGGGGAACAGTGAATTCAGAGATCATCTCCACTTCAGACACTTTGTCAATATCTTCAGTTTTTTCTAAAGATTTTTCAGTTGTCTTCTTTTTTCTCTTCTTTTTCTTCTTAGGGTTGATGGGCGGGTTCAAACATTGATCACTGAACACAGCTCTGACTGAAGGCCCTTCAGGTTTGTTCGTTTGTGGACAGCCAGTAAGCTTGGGTTTGAGCTGTGTCTTCTTAGGCGGCTTTCTCTCCTCTGCAGGTATAGTTTGGGGAGACTTATCTCTGACATTATTTTTGGTCTTTAGTGATTCAGCCTGAACTCTAACTGAAGGTCCCTCCATCTTGTTATGGGTCTGGCCCTCCAGGTCTCCCTGTTGAGTTTGAGACTTATCAGTTTCAGTGTGCAACACCTCCACTGCAGCCTCTTTCTCTGTGAGTTCAGTTTCTACTTTAGTGGTGTCTTCCGCTGAACATTTTTCATGCTCACTGTTTTTGGGCCCCACTGGTGCAAGGACAGTTTCCTTCAATAGCTCCATGTTATTAACCTGGAGTTCAGCTTCACTAAATTCAAGTTTCAGAGGAGCTAAAGAAAGTTCTGCCAGTTCAGGACATTTCTGGTCATTCATGTCTCTGGTGTCTGCCTCACCTGATTCGCTGTTGCCATGAAGATCATTTAGAGCAGGTGTAACACAGTTGGAATCATCTGTGGACTCAGGAGATTGAGGTTCATCTTTGATGACAACTGTAGGCTGCTCAATCTCTTCAGTCTGTGTGTTGTCAGTTAGATCTACATAGTTATTTAGAGGAACAGTGAATTCAGAGATCATCTCCACTTCAGACACTTTGTCAATATCTTCAGTTTTTTCTAAAGATTTTTCAGATGTCTTCTTTTTTCTCTTCTTTTTCTTCTTAGGGTTGATGGGCGGGTTCAAACATTGATCCATAAAATCATCCATGTCAGCATCACCGTTCATCAACTCGGGAGGAAGCCGTGAAAATCCCTTGAAAATATGCGTCTCGGAAATGTGCTTCTCCTCATGTTCCTCGATGTTCCTCAAATGTTGGGGGATTTTAAAGTTATCCTGTCTCTTGCATCTGCCCATCGCTGGTTCTTTGGGCTTAACTTTTGTCTTCTTTGCTGGTTTTGTCTTCTCTGCAGGAGAGCAAGGAGATTTACCCCTGACAGTATTTTCTGACATTGGTGGCTGAGCCGCCATCTCTGCTTTAACTGAAGGCATCTCAGGTTTGTTAGTTTCTTCCAGTTTCACTGCCCCTAGAGCAGCACTGATTTCAGCAGTACAGAACAGTAGTACAATTACTTTCTAACAGTTACTGTTCTTCCTCTGGTCAAAGATGAGTTTAAAACTTCGAATGTCTCTCTATAAAATGCTAACCCACAATAGATATCGCTTGGAGCTCTCTGTTTGTGTGCTATCTGTCGACTGGCTAAGTGTGATCTGATCCAAATACGTCCAGGGCCTCCTCCACAAACTCAGGGAGCTTTGTGTTCAGTCTTCAAAGCTTCAATCTATGTTCCGGAATGTCAACATGGTGCTTGTTGCTAGGTTACAGTAGTGCAAGAAACTTGATAGACTTCTAGAATTGGAATTCCATTGTAAAGAATAGCTGATAGTAATACTTACAGTGGATTTGTTTTTTCAGTGCAATGTATTAAAAGTGTGGCATGAGACCGTGTGAAAGAGTTCAAATATGTGCTCAAATTAGAAGAGGAGAATTGTTTATGGTAGTTTTTCATTTAAAATGTTTCAAATGGAAATATAAAGATTTTTGTTGTGGTTTAAGCTTTTTGCATTTCACTAAAACAGAGTTCACTAAAATAGATTTTTTCCATTGCACACACACACACACACACACACACACACACACATACACACGCACGCACACACACACACAAACACACACACAGATAAAACACTGTCAGTTTTTGTCATAGGCAGGCATTTTGGTTATGTCTGTAATGTACACAGAGTACACAGAGTAATGTACATTTACTCACTTACCACAGCATTTTAAAGGGTCTAATTTACACTATCTTCAGATCTGTGTTATATGTATAAAGCTCAAAATACTTTGTTCCACCTTGTGATGTCAGGTAGTCATAGTCTTCAAGTTAACAGCTACATTTTACCTTTACTTCAGTAGAGACTGGCAATTCCAGAGCTGAAATGATCCAAATGATTCTAGTGAAGGTGTGTGGAGTTTAAAACACAGTGGAGCACTTCCTGTATTACCACATGACATCACAGGGTGGGACAGTGTTTTCCATTTGAGAGAAAATCTAACCTAAATATGCAGGATTTGTGTGTTAAACAAAACACAACTCCAGGTATGTCTGTGATGAGGAAACAACATTAAAACATAGACACTGAAAAAAACATAATTTAATAAAGCATTTTAAAGGGCCACTAAACACCAAAATCTTTTTTTTTTCTACTGATTAGCTGTGTAAATGGGTCTAAAATAGAAATGTATATCTATTCCTGGCCTTATTTTGGAATTTTAGTGCATATTTGTTAAAAATCTGACTTTTGGGTCAAAAGCCGTGTCTCTTTAGGATCAACTACGGCCACGATATTTGAATTTACAGGTTGGACAAACAGCCGTCAATGAGTCAGATGCAGGTTATTACGTGACAAGCGCAGCCAGTGGCGGTCTACGGGCGGTACGTGAGGAGCCCCTCTCAGCCTCGCCCCTACCTGGCACCGATGGGCACTCTGATGTCCCGCCGTGTCTGGAGAAAAGGGAAACGGCGTGAGCCGAGCACAAATGTCCGCTCTGTTTCAAAGTCCGGAGCACACCAGTCCGCACTATGTTGGATTGTTGTGGCTGTCAATCCTCACTCCAGTATTAACCCTTTCTATCTTCATGGAAACCAAATCAGACCAAGTTACAGGTCAGATCTGTGGAGATGCAACCCCGCTCACAGTCAGAACGCTTGTTTTTCTAGGTACTTCTGAGCTATAAAACCACCTGTAATTGAATAAATGTAAAGTAGAGCTGTTGAATGTCATACTGTGGAACATTCCTGCAACTTTAATTAAAACCATTTGAAAGCATTTAAGAAGTGGCAGCTCATATTTGCTTCCTAATAGCAACATTTTGTCTCATTTTCTTCTAATGCTCTGAGGAGAAACACCAGGAGAATGACGCTTCCTTTCAGCTGGCCTCTGAATCCTCACTCATTTCGATCTTCTTCAGTTATGTGCTTGGACTTAGCCTCTGGAAATCCCACCACAGTTTGCTGTTTAGATGACATATTGCTAAAGCCATTTTTAACATCTGGTCAAGTACTCAACCCCAAAAGTCCTGGTCCTTACCCCCCTTCCTATCCCAAAACCACGCAACGCTCACAGCCCCCTGCTTTACTTTACTTTATTTTCTCAACAATTTCCCTCTCCCCGTGTTTTTGTACTTACTTTGAGATATTATATGGGACACTTTGGGGATCAGACTTGTAATAGCGGTGGTAAAATAACTCTGAGGTGGACGTAGGAACACACAGAATGAGGTTGGGTTACATGTAAGACTCTTAGAGCAGATTTGAGCTGTAATCCAGGGCTAGACTCAAATGTGTGCGAGAAGTGATACAGGAGCAGGAATCAATGGGCTAATAATGTGTACTTACAAATATTCAAGGTAGAGATTTGGAAGAAATAATTAAAGTAAAATGACTTTCATGTGATTTAAAGGTTCTATATTACACAAAATTGTCTCTTGTGACCTTTAGGCCATGTTAGAATGTTGTTACCTCTTCAAAAACACACCTGAAGTTGTGTTTTGTTTCATTCAGCATGTTTGAGTAACCCTTTATTATTAGTCTATGTAAATCTCCAAAGCTCAAAATGCTCTTTTCCACCTTGTGATGTCATGTAGTGGTAGTTTTCAAGTTAAGAGCTACCTTTTGTCTTTAGTTCATAGAGATTCCAGGGCTGAAATCATCCAGCTGATTCTAGTGAAGGTGTAGAGAGTTGAAAAACACAGTGGAGCACTTCTTGTATTACCACATGACATCACAAGGTGGAAGGTGGAGTGTTTTCTATTTGTGAGAAGAACTCAGCCTAAATATGAAGTGAGTTAAACATATGTGAAAGAAACAAAACACAACTCCAGGTATGTTTGTGATGAGGAAACTACTAATTATTATCATCTCCCACCCACCTATCTCCGCCCACTTCTACCGTATGTTGTGGTTTACAATGAACAAAATGTAAAAGTATGATCCATGTAATCCTTGGAGTTTCTTATCCAATTTCGAATCCGCTGCGTTCCTCCTGTGTGATGTCAGTGCGACTCGGAGCTGCTCTGTCAGATCATAACCACCAAACATCACCACGGCAACAGCCAATAAAACAGAGCACTGGGGCAGACGGGGTGATGGACACATAGAGGCGCAAGATGCAAACTCAGGAAATAGTGTATAATGACACCCGGCCCACAAAACCGCGCTGTAAATCCAGTCCGAAGCGTTCTTTAAAAGTAAAAAGTGCAGATCGAGGTGAAGTTGTTGCAGATACGCTACTTTCTGTCCATCTGTGCATTAAAAGCATTTATCTGAAGTACTGTACCACATTTCACAAATAATAATAACACACTTTTGACTAGACTAAACTAAAAGAGCAATTTCAACACTGTCAAGGCAAGTCATTTTACTCTAGACAGGAAACAACTTTCAGCTCGTGGTGTGCAGTCTTTACGCTCGGGATATACTGCAAAAAAGCTTAGCCAAAATTTAAGCTATAAACACTTAAATCTATCGGAAAATGGTAGTGAAATTATCTGTCCATGCAGCAAGATAATTTTACTTGACAAGCTGTCTTAAAATAAACCACCTCTAGACTAGAATTAATCCAATTCAGAACTAGTAAGTAGATAATAAATCTGAAAACAAGATGAATAACCTGATATAAGTTTTAAAATCTTGGCCAGATGAGAGAAATTTGCAGTGTAACATTCTCGTAATTTAAGACTGAAAAATGATGTAGTCTGTGGCGGGCTTTGGACATCTCCATGGAAACAAGAAGGTGTGGATAATGTTATATACATTGAAAGCCATACTGTGGAGAAGTTCTTATGTGTATGACGGTTACAGTGCAAATTCACACTTTTCCTGCGTATTCTCGGACGTGATTACGAGTTGAGTAATACGCCCAAAGCTAACCACTCTGCCAGCGTGCATCCTGGATAGTAGGCCGTTTAACGTCGAGCGGGTTACTTCAAGATAACATGACGTCACCTGCAGCGCTCCTCTCCATATTGTGCTTACACAGTGACAGTGACTCAGCCGGACTCTTCAGCTCGTAGAGACAATAGGACATGTCTGTTTGGGATAGGAGCTGCTCCGTGTTTTAAATAGGACGTCCTGACATCACACAAACGGGAAACTAAACCAGAGCGCGCACGCACACACGCACACACACAGGTCCAAATACGGGTGTAAACAAAATGAAACAGACTGAAAGCAAATACAAATGTAAGGCTCCGTCAGCGGAAGTTACAGTGGAAATATGTCAAGGTCATCTCTTATACTGTCTGAAAAACAACAAAATAACCTACTGTCTCTTTCTCTACCTCCCCAGCTCTTTCCTTCCTTCCCTCCCTCTCTCTCTTTCCATCTTTAACTCCCCTCTCTCACTACCTCGCCTCTCACCCAACTGTCTTTCTTTCCTTCACCTACTCTCTCTTCTCCTCTCCCCCTCTCTCTTTACCTCCCTCTCGCCTCAACTGTTTCACTTTCTTTCTTTCCTTCTCTCTCTACTTCTCCCCCACTCTCTCTCCCTTTCTCCCTCCCTCTCTCTGCCTCTCTCCTTCTCTCTCTCCCTCCTTCTCTCCCTCTCTTTGCCTGTCTCTCCATTCCTCTCTCTCCCTCTTTTTCGCTCTCTCTCCCTCTCTGTCTACCTCTCATCAACTCTCTTTCCCTCTCTTTTCCTTCTCCTTCTTTATCTTTCCTCTCTTCTCTCTCTCTCTCTCTCTCTCTCTCTCTCTCTCTCTCTCTCTCTGTTCTCTCCTTCTCTCCCTCACCCTGTCTCAACCTCAGCTGAACATAAAAACATACATTTCAACAGTCAGGAAGTGGCGGAGAGGTGAGAGGGGACTTTGGTTTTGTGCGTGCGTGCGTGCGTGCGTGCGTGTGTGTGTGTGTGTGTGTGGTTGTGTGCGGGGAGAAGCTTATTGGATCCAAAGTCCATCATAACTATTTTACTATCATTTGTAACATGGTTAAAAAAAAAACTGGTACAAGATTAAAAGTCCTGTGTTACACAAACTGGACTCTTGTGAGCTTATAATGTTGTTACCTCCTCAAAAATAAACCTGGAGGTGTGTTTTGTTTCATTCACACATGTTTGAACCTTTTATAATTTGTCTGTTTATATCTCCAAAGCTCAAAAAAGCAGCGGTAGTTTTCAAGTTAACAGCTACTTTTGACCTTTAGTTCAGTAGTGATCGGCAATTCCATGTTCCAAATGATTCTAGTGAAGGTGTGTGAAGTTAAAAACACAATAGAGCACTTCTTCCTGTATTACCTCATGACATCACAAGGTGGAACAAAGTGTTTTCCATTTGAGAGAAGAACTCAGCCTAAATATGCAGGATTTGTGTGTTAAACATGTGTGAATGAAACAGAACACAACTCCAGGCATGTGTATGATGAGGAAACAACAGAAAATAGTGTAATAGGCCCTACTGGTTGAACGAGGCACTAAAAATACTTGAATATAATTTTCAGAAAGCAACGGAAGCCTTTTTTTTTTTTTTCCAAAGTTATTTCTGCATATAATTACACACTTGACCCTCTCGGTCTATAGCAGATGCACGAAAAAAGCAGGTGGGGGAGAAAGTGGAGATTATATAGGTGTGATTTTAGGTTCCAGATTTCAGTCAACCAGAGCAGGGGCCTATGTACCAGGGGCCCTCCACACCCTCACCGGAGTGGCAGAAGCAAGCCAAGCATCGCGGGGCTTTGACTGGGACCACTGGCACGGGACCAAGAAATGCTCCAGGACAAAGGGCCACTGTCCTGCACCACTTCCCCTGAGAGAGAGCCTTATCACCAGGCACTGGCAGCCCCGGGTCCCTCCTCCCTCCACGGAGCGCCGCGGAGGACCACAATGCACCAGCACGCATGGGAGGGCAGGGCTGCACCGGACGGATGTGCGCGGCTAAAGAGGCCCAGAGAAAAAAGTAGAGACAAAAGTGTAGATAGGGTTTGGATGATGTTGAATTTTATTGTTAAAGGTCCTTTATTACACAAAAGTGACTCTTTAAGCTTTAAGTCATGTTATAATGCTGTTATCTCATCAAAAACATACCTGGAGTCTTCAAAGCTCAAAATGCTCTGTTCCACCTTGTGATGTCATGCAGTGGGAGTGTTTTCTGAGAAGAACTCAGCCTAAATCTGCAGGGTTTATGTGTTAAATGTGTGAATGAAACAAAACAACTCCAGGCCTGTTTTTAATGAGGAAACAACATTATAACATAGATCAGAAACTAGTGTAACATTTTCACTGTCAGTATAAATAAACAAAAGTGCCATTGTTCAGTCCTAAAGACTTAATTTTGATCAGTTGAAAGATGAATATGGCAAGAAGGGAAAAAAAAATCTAATCAAATGACTTTTAATCTACAAAAAAAAAAAAAAAAAAGTTTATAGTAAAAATCACAGTATTGAGTGATAAAGTGTGGGCTGTTCTAAAGTATAAGAGTGTAAAAGTACCTTATAATTATTACCAAATTATCCAGAATACACACTTCTTCAATACTTTACTAATATGTGAGTCTGTTTGCGGGTGAATCTGACTGACAGGTGGACTAGCCAATCAGGGACATGCATGGTCTGTCGTATCTGAAAAAAATACAGAAAAATGTTTATTTCAGCTGAGATTATAGGTGATCAGTGAGCACCATTAATTGCAATTGAACTCACTGATAATCTCTGTAATAAGATGTGTAAATATTGTTAGTGTGAATGTGTAATTAAGATTAATAAAGCGTGATAAAGCAATTAATAGTAGTAGTAGTAGTTTTGGAGCATTTGTAGCATTTTGGACAGATCTGATTTTGTTGAAAGTTTTGTAAGTTTGGATGCTGACCTCTTTGCAACGTTTCACTGTTTTAAGTTGTACATTTTCGTCCAAACCTTTGCTGTGTACATGTCAGATCCTAAAGCCGTGTGTGTGAATAGTCCGTGTGTGTGACCTTTGCCTCTCTCCGGGTTTGCACTGGTCCTGTTCTGTGAGGCTCAGAGCCGTGCCATTATTTTCTTATTGGGGAAGTTGAGAAGTGGAAGCCTGGAATCTTAATGGGCAGCTCTTTGCTCCTCAGTCGTGATAAGTATTCTGCCGGTGTAGTCTGATACTTCCTCCCTCTCACTCTCTCTTTCTCTTTCTTGCACTCTCCCTCTTTCTTTCTCCTTCTCACTTTCTCCCGCTATCTTTCTCTCTCTCCCTCCCTCTCTCTTTCTACCCCTTTCTCTCTCTCTCCCTCTTTCTCCCTCTATCCCTCTCTTTCTATCTCCCTCTGTCTTTCTCCCTCTATTCCTCTCTCTCACACTCTCTTCTACGCTCCCTTTCTATTTCTCTCCCTCTCTCCCTTTCTCTCACCCTCTGTCTTTCTCCCTCTATCTATCTTTCTCTTTCCCTCCCTCTCCTTCTCTCTCTCCCTCTCTTTCTCCCTCTATCCCTCTTTCTCTCCTTCTCTCTCTCTCCCTTTCTCTTTCCCTCTGTCTTTCTCCCCCTGTATATCTTTCTCACACTCTCTCTCTCTCCCCCTCTCTTTCTCCCTCTATCCCTCTCTCTCACACTCTGTCCCTTTCTCTCCCTCTCTGTCTTTCTCCCTCTATCTTTCTCTCTCTTTCTCCCTCTCTCTATCTTTCTTTCTCTCTCTCTCCCTCTCTCTCTCTTACTCCCTCCTTCTTTCTCTCTCTCTCTCTCTCCCTCCATCTCTCTCCCTGTGTGTGTGTGTTTTCAGTTTGTGGCCTCTAAAGGGGCTGGATGTGTGGAAAGAAACAGTTGCATTCTTTTCAGATCGTCCTCTCTGATGAAAAAAAACACACAAATTAAACTCATGTTGCACTCAGCCGCACGTCCAGCTCATCTCCATCGTGTTAAAGGTGCTTGACCAGATCAGAACTGGTCCAAATGCGTCGCCCACTGACCTAATGCATCGGAGCATCCTGATGATTCACCACAATGAGTTTATAAGCACTTTTCACAACCAAAAGGTAAATAAGACCATCAAGCATGCTAACAGCGCAATTCCTGGGTCACGGAGGATAAAACACTGTGGTCAGGATTAAGTCTTTCTCCTTTAGAAGTCATCACTCCTGTGTCACCACTCCCGTTATGTCTCCATGGAGATGTAATCGCTTTAACATGTTCCGGCATGTTCCACAGTTTGGCATTGAACATCTCTTCCTTTTTTCCATTTATTCAACTACACTTTTTATTGTTTAAAACTACCTTGAAAAACATGCATTCTTTCTGTGCGTGACGGTCACCTCTCCGCAGATCTGATATCTAACCAAGTCCACTAGTGTCTGTCGTGTTCCAAATAGGAAATGAGCATGTGCCCACTTCCGGCTCCATCGACTCTGGCTCCAGTTCACTTTGTATTGAAAAAACGTCGCCCCTCTCTCTGTAACTGCTTCTCTCAGGCTTCTCATTTTGGTCTTAAAATGTTCGTATTAACCCCCTCAACTTGATCCTGGTGTTTTATTTATTCGCCCCTATAACTGCTAGCCTCGGTGAGCTTTATTTGACTGGAGCTGAACGCTATGGGTGACGTCATACTCCCTTCTTCCTCCTCCCACTTCTTTAGCCTGGTGGCGCCTCCTGCTTGTCTTCATGAAGATAGACAAGTTTAACGTCATAGTATGGAACATTTCAGGCATAGCTCTTCACATCGTCGCAATAACGTCGCCATGGAGACAGAAAAATACTAGTTCCTCCATCCTAGTGTTGTGAGGAGCTGGACGGAGGGGTCTTGGCAGTATCACTGGACACTCCCCTTTGGAGCAGCCTGTAGTACATTCCTTCAGAAAGCATTGTCAAAACTTCCTCCTCCTAAACCACAATAACATTTATATATTCACGTCCAGCTCGGGCCAACACTGACTCAAATTTAGTCTCGGAAATACTTGGAATAGTACTAAACGGAAGACAAAGCATTTCTCATCTCCAACTTTTTCCCATTTCAGGACTTGAATGACTTATACAAGCGATTGTAAATAAACTTGAAGGACTTTTCTGGAGTTTTATTTGACAGAAGAGGAATTATCCCGTACCTTAAAAGTCCGCTGTGTCACACTTTTCCACAAAGATGACATTGTTTTGCTTGAAATGTTCCGCAGTATGGTGCGTAGACTGCTAGCTGCCGAGTTCCAAACAAAATGAGCATGGGGGCTCTTCTGGCTCCATCAGCTCTAGCTTTGCCTTGTTCACTTTGTACTGAAAAACTGTTGTCCATCTCTTTATAACTGCAGCTGTCAGACTCATAATTTTGGTCTTAAAATGTTCGTATTAACCCACTCTGTGTGATCTTGGTGTTTTATTTCACTATTTGTCCATAAATCAAGATATGAACATTAATAGACAATAGCAGACAAATCAGGGCATTACCTTCAACAGCCTCGTTCCTGATTGGCTCTTTGGTTGCTATGATACTCGTGGTCGGAATTCCTAATAAAGAACTTTGCTCCAAAATCGCCCACCTTGATGAGCTTCGTTTGATTGGATTCAAACGCTATGGGTGATGTTATACTCTCTTAGTCCACTTCTTTATACAGTCTTTGGTATGGCATTAAACTTATCTATCTTCATGGAGACAAGCATGCCACCGGGAAGAGTTACAGGTCAGATCTGTGGAGAGGCAATCCCGCTTACAGTAAGAATGTTTTCAAGGTATTTTTAAGCAACAGAAACGCCTGTAATTGTATAAATGCGAGATAGATCAGTTAAATACCATGGGCCATTCACTAGAAAGCATACACCTCTTCATTTCAGTTTTACTCAATCACCTGCTTGTCTCCATGGAGATAAGTTTAATGCCATTCTCTGGAAAATTATAAGCAAAACAACTCCATAGACTCAATCCTTCTTGTACTTCTAGCAGTATCATCCTGAAGTAACAATATTCATGCCTGAGTATAATTTAGGTATTGTGCAATGATGAATCTGTTCTTTTCGTAATGTTCCCAAATGCAAATGGCCACCATCGAACAGAGCTGCAGTGTACAAGAAGACAATCTGATCATTGAGCCCCTGTCCCTTCCCCTGTCCCTGCCCCTGCGGTCGCTCTCATAACGTTACATAGCTGAAGCACGCACACATTGTTTAGTCAAATGCTCTGAATGCCTCTGATCCACACCATTGTTTTTCCTCTTCTTCAGTAGCAATTGAATATTTCAGGCTTTGTTTGACGACACATGGATGCAGCAATCACGGATAATAAAGAAAAGAAAAGGCAACGTGAAGTGTCTTGTCTAAAGACACAACAACAGTAGAGCTAAGCACTAGAGCAACTAGTATTTTTTATCCATTGTCTGCACACTGCTGCACCTTTTCCAGCAGTCTCAAGTGCTAACTACGACCAACTCTGCTCCTAAAGCCGGGTGTCCTCTGCACTGCACGATCTGCGATGAAAGATTTTATGATCATGGGGAGAATGAGTGGTATTTACAAACTTTTACAAATGCCAAAACAAAGCTAGCATGTGCAGCTCAGCCTGGAGCTTGAGCTTTAGTCATAGCCATGACTGATCATGTGCACCATCATGCAAAATGTGTTTAACAGATTGACATCTATTAATCTTCTAAAATCATACAGTGGACACCAGGCTGAGATGAGATGTCAGGGTACCCACTTGTTTGCGTTCATGTGCTTTTATCTCAGAAAGTCGGGATTTTGATGTCACCATCAATAAAATCACTGGTCGCACTCAATGCTCACACGTTTAAAAGAACTAACCAATAGGCTAAGAGTAACTGTTAATATTAGCCTTCTTTTATTTAACTTTTATTTGTTTACTTTTGCTAGGTAATGCTAGTTAACGGCTTTGGCTTGATTTCTCGAGTCGTTTTTTCAGACTTTCAGGTGCAATTTTCAACTTCAAATTTTCAAAATGGGAGGTCTTGAGGATCACATGAACGCAGCATAAGGTCAGACGAAGTGTGGGCATTCTTAGTGTGGTATAAATAATGATAAATCAGATAAACATATGATTCACTGTTTACAGTAATAGGCCTATATGACCAATAGAGTCATGTAGGCAGATTACATGACATTATCCAAACACATCAGTCTACAGTGCATGAGCCTTCAGCTTTGTCAGTGCTCTTTTCCCATGCATCTGTCTTGTTTTCCTCTGCATATTGTGAACATACCTGTCTTCCTGTTAACATACATGTGTGTAGTGAATCCTACAAGCAACAGGGAACGTTTCTATGGCGACCGCTACTAAACAAACTCCATTCTAAAAAAGTCATCTATGAATGTGGTTTCGACAGTTCAGTCAGGTTAGCGCAGATCTGAGGGTATGTTTGGACCTCTGGACAGTGCTCTGACCTGGGCTGTGAGGGGGCGAGGGGCCGGGGTCATGGAGGTCATCGGGGTATTTCTCACCCAGGTTCCATGTTAGCTTTAGCGTGAGTTAGCAGTAGCAGGTTCCTGTTGACTGACCTCTGCTTCCTGTGAAGTTTGTGTCATGAGCTCACAGAGGTCAGAGGTCACAGGCGAAACCACAGTGGCCTAGAAAAGAGTTTGAACATCATAATGAAAAGAGCTACACTTAATGGGAACATATTACACTATTTTCTCATTTATGTTCTAATGTTGTTTCCTCGTCACAAACACACCTGGTTGTGTTTTGTTTCATTCACACATGTTTAACGCACAAACCCTGAGTATTTATGTTGAGTTCTTCGCTCAAATAGAAAACACACAATAAATGAAGTGCTCTACTGTGTTTACACCTTCACTAGAATTATTTGGATCATTTCAGCCCTGGAACTGCCAATCTGTACTGAACTAAAGATAAAAGGAGCTGTTAACATGAAAACTACTGCTTCATGACATCACAAGGTGGAACAGAGCATTTTGAGCTTTGGCGACGTAATCAGACTAATAATAAAGGATTACTCAAACATGTGTGAATGAAAAAAAAAACACAACTCCAGGTATGTTTTTGAGGAGGTACAACAGGAAAAACCCATTTTGCATAACGTAGGACCTTTCATAAGACAAAATACTTTAATTAAGAATAACTTTTCATTTTGAGATGCTTTAGCGTAAATATTTTGATGAAAGTAAAAGTAAAAATAAAATAGTACGTAAAATGTATCCTAAATCATTTTTATCTACATCTCAAAATGCTCTGCTCCACCTTGTGATGTCATGTAGTGGTAGTTGGTAAGTTAACAGCTAACTTTTACCTTTAGTTCTCTAGAGACTGACATGCGGGGCTGAAATCATCCAAATGATTCTAGTGAATGGAGTTTAAAAAACACAATGGCGCACTCCCTGTATTACCACATGACATCACAAGGTGGAACAGAGTGTTTTCAGTTTGTGAGAAGAACTCAGTATACACCTAAATATGCAGGATTTGTGTCTTAAATATTTGTTTAAACAATGTTATAACATAGATCAGAAAATAGCGTAATATGGGCCCTTAAAATCTTGGCATTTATTTATTTATTTATTGGGATGCTGAGTTTAGAGATAATTGAAATCAGGAGTTTTTTATAGCCTCTCCATAATATATCCTAAAATAAAAAGTGAAGGGCGGTGAGAGCTGCATGAATCTATATGGCCCTTAAAAATGGCGACTGGCTGCTTATTTATGTAGTGCTTTGCTTTATTGCTCCATAGATGTGGACAGTAAACATGCACGGTGTAGGTTACAGTAAAGAAATCTCATATGTTAAAATCTTTGAGGAGACAATTTTCTAATTATAAGGCCGTAAAAGGCGAGAAAATAACAACACGAACAAACAAAGCCACTAAAAATAAGTGTGTAATAAAAGTGTAATTTCGGTCCTATAGCTCTTGTGGTAGAATAATGAATCGCAAATACCAAGGAAGCAATAAAAACATAAAGATTATAACATAAAACGTAATAGGCTGAAATTGCTTAAGTAAGTATATGCTGAGTAATTAGCGTACAGTGTGTAGGATAATAACTTACTCTGTATTCAAATGTACTCTATTGTTAAAGGTGCAATTGTGTAACTTTTTGGTTGGAGGGTTCGTCACCTGCTTGTTTCTATGGATATGTCACTGCTTTACCTGGAATGTTCCACAGTATGACATTAAACAGCTTTACTTTACATTTATTAAATTACAGGTGGTTTTATAGCTCAAAAATACCTAGAAAAACAGGCATTCTGACTGTGAGCGGGGTCGCCTCTCCACAGAACTGACTTGTAACTTGGTCTGGTTTGGTTTCCATGAAGATAGAAAGGTTTAATGCCATACTGTGAAATATTTCAAACAAAGGAATAACTCCAATATCTCGATGGAGAAAAGCATTTGACGGATCCTTCACAAGAAAAGTTACACACTGCATCTTTAAGTCGTATTTTACCATCTTAATATTCAACATTAAAGCTGATCTATTACACAGAATGGAGCTTTTAACATTATAGTTGTTTTTCCTCTCATATTTACTCACCTGAAGTTGTATTTGGAGTCATTCGTTCATGTTTCAGTGATTTTGATCCCTCTCCGATTTTATTTTCTTAATCTTCATGTATGATTTCTTCATGGAAACCAAACTAGACCAAGTTACAGGTCAGATCTATGGAGAGGCAACTCCGCTCACAGTCAGCATGCCTGTTTTTCTAGATATTTTTGAGCTTTGAAAACACCTGTACTTTATTAAATGTAAGATAGAGCTGTTTAATGTCATTCAGAGCAATGACATATCCATAGAAACAAGCAGGTGATGAACCCCCAACCAAAAAGTTACATACTGTAGTGCAACTCATATGTGTACATCCTGCCAAGCAAAAGTGAAATGCAAATCAGCCAATGTCAGTTTCCACAAATCATGAAACATTTCTGGGAACTTATATTCAAAATCTTATCTGCTCAAATATCCGAGTGTGGTGGATGCAGCTCGCCCCAGGGTCTCGTACATTTTGTGGTTTCATCTCTGGCCTGGGAAGTCCTCTGGTCCAAAGAGCAGATTATGTGGTGGAGCATTTTGAGGCCAGGATGTGGTTAAAGGGGTCATTGAAAAAAACTTAGGAGGAGGCTTGGACCATTCACACTTGTGGTTCAAAACGGATTTCTCACCTTTGTTTGAGTTCACGTTACGAAATATGAGTCAAACACTGTCCGGAGTAAAAGGGTCACAGATTAGGGCCTATATTACGCCATTTTCTGATCTATGTTACAATGTTGTTTCCTCATCACAAACATACTGGAGTTTTTTGTTTTTACTTATATTTTATTTACAAGCCAACAATTTCAAAATGTAGCACAGAGAGACAATCAGAAACACGCACAATTCTAATTTAAACACACAAAACGCATTAAAAAGTCATTTGCGATCATAGACATTTCATTGCATAATTCCCCACATATTTCAAAACAGTGTGCTAGTTTCTCGTGCTTCAGGACTGAACTTCTGAATGGGTCGCCATAGAAACAGCTCAACAGGAAGTGCCTTGAGCTGTGTGTGTCGTACAGTGCTGAGGTCAAAACAAAGTTACTGTGAATAAAACTCTTTTCTTGTGTTACATAATTGTCCAGGAAGGAGCCGCTATACTGTAAAATCAACAACGGTGTCCTTGGATTTTCACAGTGTTTCAAGGGAATAGCTGAAGAGTCTGATCTAGCTCAATCCTTTTCCTGTAGTCAACATACGGGAAGACTTAAAACTACCCAAAATATAAAAGTAAAGAGATAAAAAGATACAAATTACACAGCAAATCTACTTTTCATTTTCTGATCTATGTTCTAATGTTGTTTCCTCATCACAAATAGACCTGGACCCACAAACCCTGCATATTTAGTTCTTTGCTCAAATGGAAAAAGATTTGTTCCACCTCGTGAAGTCATTTGGTAATGCAAGAAGAAATGCTCCACTGTGTTTTTAAACTCCATACATCTTCGCTTGAATCGTTTGGATAATTTCAGCCCTGGAATTGCCGATCTCTACTGAACTAAAGGTCAAAAGTAGCTGTTAAATTGAAAACACCAGGTATGTTTTTGATGAGGTAACAACATTTTAACATGATTTAGAGCTCACAGGGTTTTTAAAGGCACATGGACAATGTAGTGGTTACATAAAAAATACAAGGCTATGTTGGTGTAACAGGATTTGACCTCAACATTAAACTGACTCTTGTGAGCTTTAAGCCATGTCATAATGTTACCTCCTCAAAAACATACCTGGAGTTGTGTTTTGTTTCATTCATACATGTTTTAGTAATTTTTTATTGTTAGTCTGTCAAAAAGATCTGTTCCACCTTGTGATGTCATGAAGCTGTAGTTTTCAAGTTAACACCTACCTTTGACTTTTTGTTCAGTACAGATCGGCAATTCCAGGGTTGAAATGATCCAAATGATTCTAGTGAAGGTGTATGGAGTTTTAAAACACAGTGGAGCACTTCCTGTATTATCACATGACATAGATTTGAGAGAAAATCTAACCTAAATCTGCAGGGTTTGTGTGTTAAACATGTGTGAATGAAACAAAACACAACTCCAGGTCTGTTTGTGATGAGGAAACAACAACATTATAACATAGATCAGAAAATATGGCTGAGAAGTACAAATTATGAAAAAAGTAATATAACTGAATACATGTAACTATAACTATATAATAAATTCTTACAAGTTCACTATTACAAACCGATTAGCAAAGCAGCATGGCATCCTGGGAGAAAAGGCGAGCAGGCGCAGCTGGGATGTGTTTGACTGAAGTTTGATCCTCACTAACAATTATGTGGTTGCTAAGTGTCCACTGTTGCTATCCTGGTATCCCTTCTTCACACACCCAGAGGAAGAGGACCAAGGCTAAATACACAGTGTGTCTATAGGAAAGGTGAAGAGGAGGAGTAGAACTACTATCGTGTACGGTGTGGATGTTTGTACAGATTTTCATTGGGACAGTTCTGTGTTCTTTATGACTCTTGAGCAATTGCACCGTTGACATTTCTTAAGGTTTATTAAAGAGGATGTACTATGTTATTGTTATTATTATTATTATTATTATTCTTTTTAGCTTTTTACCAAGTTATAACATTGTTCCCTCATCCAAAAAAATGTCTGAAGAGGGTTTAGATGTCATCCATGCATGTTTGAGCAATCTAGTGATCTCTCCTGGCTCTATTCGAATCCTAGTTAGTTGTAAGATTCTGTCCAATGCTCCGCCCACAAGCCTACGTCACCCACGCTCCCACACGACAATTCTCTATAAATAAACAAAAAACATGATGCAAAACTGCTAATTGTGTTGTGATAGCGCTCTGAAAGGGGGGTGACTTAGCACAGAGAGCCAAGGGAGAGAAGACTCAGCGCGTCAAAAAGGAAAATTAAAATTTGGGTTTCATCTTTAAAGACATTTTAAGGGGCACTACATAAATTCTCTGGTCTTCATGGAGATGTTCTTGCTTTGCCTGGAATATTCCACAGTGTGGCATTAAACTGTGGAAGTGTGTCTCTCTCATAGACTGCATGCATTTATGAACATAACTAACCTGCAAGCCACCACGTTCTAATTAGGAAATGAATATGGGAACGCTTCCGGCTTCATCGACTCTGGCCCTAATTCACTTTGTATTGAAAAAAAACTCTCCTCTTTCCATAGCTCCTCCTGTCAGACTCATCATTTTGGTCTTAAAATGTTCATATTAACCCGCTTTACGTGATTCTGGGGTTTTTATTTCACTATTTTCTCCGGTGACTCCCGCTAGAGTTAGCAGGTTTTGGACCCAGAGGAGCAGGAAGGGGCGTTACCTTCAACAGCCTCACTCCAGATTGGCTCGTTGGTCGGTATGATACTTGCGGTCGGAAATTCAAATATGGAACTTAGCTTCAGATCCGCCCCTATAACTGCTAGCCTCAGTGAGCTTCATTTGACTGGAGCTGAACATTTGTCCACTTGTTTATAGAGTCTATAGTCTCCCTACAAAAATGCGTAAAAATGACTTGACCTGATGTCATCACCTGCCTGTCTCCGTGATTAAGGATAAGTTTAATGTCATATGTGAGTCATTCCAGGCAAAGTAATACATCCCCACGGAGACAAGCAGGTGGCTGATCCTCCATCCAAAATGTTACATCGTTCACCTTTAAATAAGTGTCTGGAATATCTGCTCTATATCCTGGACAATGCTAAACTCACCACTCAATCATATTTGTTTGTGATGGCGGTTTTATGCTCACATTTCCATTTCTCCTGTTCTTCCTCCTGTGTATATATGTTCTTTATGACTTGTAGCTTGATACAAACTATGACAAACTGTGAGAAGATGGAAAAGCCATTTTACAATCTCATTACTCAACTTCTCAGACCCCAGAGAGGAAGTGCAGTGTCCTTCGTGATCTGACCTAAATCATTTGCGGCCGCCGTGTTTCCCCAATATGAGCTCTGAAGTGGAGCTGTGGTGGGCCAGGTCCTCTGCTCTTCCTGTTCTACGAGTTCAACCTCAGGAAACCTCAAGACCATCAAGTCCACAAACTCCATAGACCTCTCACAGTGACATTATCGTATAGCACAGTTTAACACAGCTGCTTAAAGAGGGCGGGGACAGTCATGGTTTCACCTTTGGTTAAACTCAAATGATCTCCTCAAAGTTATAAAGGGTAGGTAGACAGATCATCTTTTGGCTGTAGTTAAATCACAGCTCACTGCGAGAAGGTTCCATGTTCAATTCCAGGAAGTTTGTATGTTCTCCCTGTGTCTGGGTGGGGTTTTTTGTGCACTTCACTTTCTCAGCCCACAACATGCGCAATAAAATCCTCCAGCTATAAGTCAGTCCTAACCAAGCTAGTTTAAAGGTCTTAAAATTCCAGGGCTGAAATCATCCAAATGATTCTTGGGAAGGTGTGTGGCGTTTAAAAATACAGTGGAGCACTTCTTGTATTACCAAATGACATCACAAGGTGCAACAGTTTTCCATTAGAGAGAAAATTCAACCCAGATACGCAGAGTTTGTGTGTTAAACATGTGTGAACGAAACAAAACACAACTCCAGGTCTGTTTGTGATGAGGAAATAAGATTATGAAAGATCCGAAAACAGCGTAATATGGGACTTTTAAGTAAACAAAACTCTTCATTACAGTTAGATTTCCATTCTTTGACAAATTCTTGACAAAAGTATGTATGCTGGTGTTTTGTAGCCTACAGAAAAGCACCTCTCCTCTCTTTCCTCCGCTCTCAGCCTCTTGAGGTCTGTGCAGTTTCCTTAAGTAATTTGACATCTTCACCACATCCAGGCTGGGTTTGGAGGCCGGACCATTCAGAGCTTATTTCTGGAGCCTGGTTCTGGTCCTACCCCCCGCTACAGTGTTCGGTTACATCTCTTAGGGCTTCAAATGCACGGTCCTGGTCCCAGTGGGGAAACAAGAGCTGGAAAAGAGTTTGAATAAGAAAGAGAGCTTAAAAATAGGGGTCACAGCTGGTTTATGTTGAGGTAAGTTGAACAGTGAGATTTTGGTATTTACATCCATGGATTTCATAGTGTGGACTAAACATAGCAAAAGCAATAGCAGCAAAAAATCTTAATTCCAAATCATATAATATTTTTTTTTTACTTAGTACTTACTTACTACTGTAATTTAAAATAGTTTGCAGTGGTCCAAAGTTATTCCTCACTTACCTTATGTATTCAGAGCATCCTAATTATTCACTTATTCAACTAGTATGTTAACTGCTCACTTCCTGATCACTTACATAAGCAGCTAGTTATAAGCAGAGTTATTCTGACCTCAGGACCTCCTTGTACAATCCATCTGTACTGGGGCAAGACAAATTTTGCTCAAGTGCATGGAAAATAATCAGGCATGGACCCTTTAAATGTGTATTATCCACCTTTTTTGGACCTGGTTTCCATGGAGATGTTTCAGTTTTGTCTGGAATGTTCCACAGTGCGGCTTTTTACTTATCTGACTATGGAGACAAGCAGGTGACACCACCAGGCCAAATTATAGGTCAGGTCTGTGGAGAGGCAAGCCACTGACAATAGAAACATGTTTTTCAGTCTGTATTATGCCTGGCTCAGGTGCAGAACAGAAAGGGAAGACGACACCGGGTTTAACGTGCTCAAAATTAGGTTTAATTTAGCAAAGGAAGATAACTAAGGATAATATTTACAAAAAACAAATGTATGAGGTTGTGAGTATGTAGGTGACAGTAGTGTGGTGCGGTGTGTGTGCGATGTGAGTATAGTGCGTAAAACTAAAGACAAATTCAAATGTGTGAGGCGGGTATTAGAGAGCCCCGTAGCAGTGACGCAGGGTGAGACGCAGCCGGACCAGCAGGAGTGCGGAGAGAGAGTGCGTGCTTGTAGGCGCCGGGCTTTATGGGCACACCCAACAGACAGGTGGAGTGGCAGGCGGGCAGCAGGCAGGGCCACAGCGGCGAGTGTAGGTGGGGTAACCTGCACAGAGAGGCGCACAGAGGAGCGGCACAGAGGCAACAAGCCCTCCCCTAAAGCCCATACAGGCCTGGCCCATAACAGTATTTATTTTGTTTGTGTTATTTTTTTTATTTTTTCCCAAAATTAAATAAATGCAAGAAAGATGTTTATTGCCAACATTCCAAGAAAAGGAGACAAGCACAAAAATTAAGCAATACATGATGCAACTTTAAAGCTTAAGCAACTAAAACTACTTTTTAAAGTCCAATAAAAAAATACTTCAGCTAATAAAATCAAGCCAGAATTGACCAATCTCTGACTAATGTGCACATTTACAGATCAAACTGAAAAGAAAAATATTTGAAAAAGACCAGCTGTATCAGTGTAAACCCATGTGTAATCCTGCTCCATTTTCAAACCAGTGTAAACCCATGCGTTGCCCAAGAGCACATAGAGCTCTCTGGTCCTGGAACATAAACTCCAAACATGAAGGCGCTCCAAACCCAAAGAAGAAAGAGCTCATTTAGTCATTTGTCCTTATGTCCTGCCCAACCCTAACCTGACCTAACCCTGTGCTTACTGCAGACAAACACAGACTCCAAAACACAGGGAAGATGTGGAGAGGTACACACACTGCAAAAAGCAACATCTAGGTAAGTAGATTCAACTTTTCCTATGTTTGTTTCTCATTGTAAGTGCAAAAAACAGTTGTTTTTTTCTTATCTTAAGTGTAGCAAGATGTATTTTCGTATTTTAAGTACAAAACTCTTGTTCCACTGGTATAGATCATGTTACTTGTCAAGTGATTTTTACTCAAATCATGATAAAACTTTGTTAATTCAAGTCATCTTCACTCGGCTTGATTTGAGTTTTTGCAGCGTGTACTTGCAGTTTAACAGAATGTTTTAATATTTGGAGGGAAATAAACCTCCTTGAAGACGTTGTACCTCATTTTTAAAACATGAAAAACAGAACTAGTTAACTTTATAGGGGCCATATGACGCTATTTTCTGATCTATGTTCTAATGTTGTTTCCTCATCACAAACAGACCTGGAGTTGTGTTTTGTTTCATTCACACATGTTTAACACACAAACCCTGCAGATTTCAGCTGATTTCTTCACTCAAACTGCAAACACTCTGTTCTGTTCTACCTTCTGATGTCATATGGTAATACAGGAAGTGCTCCACTGTGTTTTTAAACTCCATACACCTTCACTACAATCATATCGACAGACTAATAATAAAAGATTACTCAACACGTGTGAATGAAACAAAACACAACTCCAGGCTTGTTTTTGATGAGGTAACAGCATTTTAACATGACTTAATGAGTCTTTAAACAGTTTGCAGTGGTCCAACTTATTCCTCACTTACCTTATGCATTCTGAGCATCCTAACTATTCACGGTACAGCTGAGAACTAACTGCTCACTTTCTGATTCTCTGACAACAAAACACACAAATTAGATGTACGCTGTACAGCAGACCTATGTCAAGACCTCCTTTTACAATACAACTGCACTGGGCAAGACACATTTTGCTCAAATGCATGGGAAATGATCAGGTACAGACCCTTTAACTGTCCACTATCCACTATCTGGTTATCCTGATGAAAATACAGAATACAGAAGTCTGAGTGAAATTTTCTAAGTTCACACAAGATCTTCATCGGTACAGTTAAAATAAGTGATAGAGGCAAATATTTTAAGTGGAACTAAATACTAAATCTACTAAATCCACTTTTTTTTCTTTTTTTTCTTCTTTCTTTCTTAACTGTGAATATAGTGTTTTCATTGCACTGTGTACAGTTCATAGTCATTTTTTCACACCTAAATGTAAGTGTAATTGTTGACATCACACAGGACTGCCCTGATTAAGTTTGAAGTACTGCAATACCTTTGAATGTACAAAAATACTTTCTTAAGTGGGACTAATCCTTCAAGATAAACCACATTAAAGGGCTTGACTCTTGTGAGCTTTAGTTAGTTTCCTCCTCAAAAACAGATCTGGAGTTGTGTTTTGTTTCATTCACACATGTTTGAAATCAGTTTTATTTCCATTCACAAATAAAATTCACAAACTAGGAACTTCCTTCAGCGTTACGGAGACCGAAGCCCATCGCCTCGTCAGCAGACCCCACCGTGACGGAAGACGTACGGACAAACTCAGCGATGGCCGTGTAAACAGGAAATATAAACACTCACTAGCGTAATGCAAGTCTTATTTGTAAAACTGTTGATCCAGTCGATTCGTAGCGAGTGCGGAGGTGAGCGGGATCAGATGTTCACACCAGAAAGTAATCACAGAAATCTTACTGTTTACAGTCGAGCTTCAGATCCACCGTCGTAACATTATTTATTCCCGTGTTTATTAATCCGGCTTCCTGCACATTCCTGGGTTTTATGTTGAAGATCTGTGTTTTATTTTGAAAAGCTGCAGCGGAGTTTGAAAGAGGATAAAAAATACGAGCGGCGGGCATGTTAACGTAATTATTTTTGATGACAAACATGAGGGCCTGATGTGGCACCGTCTCATGTGGTCAGATACAGTATGTTTTGTGTTTGGGGAAAGACGTGCGCAGCCTGTTAGGACTTAAAACGGCAGTAGAAGAAGAAAACCAAAAACATCAAGTTAACGTGGAAGTAAAATGGCAGCTTCTGGTTTTCGATTGGTGACGGAAAATAGAATAAACTAATCTGTTTTTTTCACTTAGAAACCACCATTTTATTTTGGCAAGAATGGACCATGTGTTTCTCTGATTGGTTAAACCAGCTGTCAATCAAACCCATAAGAATTTCTGAAGATTCTTCCAAAAGTAGTAAAAGTGTGTAGACTTGTAGTGTGTAGTACTTTGTGTAGTCTTGGATGGACAGGCCCACTGAAGGCAAGGTGGGTTAGCTGTCTTGCTCAAGGACACAACAACTGCACTGCTCGGTCGTGGTCTCGACTTGAGGCTCGATTCCACAAGCTCTGAAAATAAGATTAATGTTTTTTCCCAAAGTCAGATACAGGAGCCCCGTGTGTGTGTGTGTGCGTGTGCGTGGGTGTGTGTCTCTGTGTGTGTGTGTGAGCAGATAGAGCGTGCTTGTTTAGTTTGAGGTGACGGCAGAAGAGGGAAGTGCCTTTAAAGAGCTGTCGGCTGCAGGCACACACTCATTACGCAACACAGAGCTGCTCCCTCTCCCACAGACCTGCCTAGACAATTCCAACATTTCAAACGAAGGAATAACATCGATACTCTCTACCAATTGTGATACCGCAATGATGAAATAAAAACACTTTGACAATACAACATCATTTTCAACACAAATGATAGGTAGATAGGGACCCATCTCCTTCATTTTGTTGCGACAGGACATTGGAAACCCACCCACACACAGGGAGAACATGCAAACTCCACACAGAAAGCCTGAGGGGGACCTGGGAATCAAACCTGGAACCTTCTGGCTAGCCACTCAGCCACCGTGCTTTCTTTAAGTTACCATGCGGTTCAAGATAACTTTAAAACTGTTCAAGAAAAGTCCAGTTTTGTCATGTTTAAAGTCGCATTGTGTAACTTCTTGGTTAGGAGTTCGCCACCTGCTTGTTTCTATGGATACGTCATTGTAGCCTGGAATGTTCCACAGTATGACATTAAACAGCTCTACTTTACATATATTCAATTACAGGTGGTTTTATAGCTCAAAAATATCTACACAAACAGGCATTCTGACTGTAAACGGGGTCGCCTCTCCGTAGATCTCACCTGTAACTTGGTCTAGTTTGGTTTCGTGAAGATAGACAGCTTTAATGCCATACTGTGAAACATTCCAGACGAAGCAATCATATCTCCGTGGGGAAAAAAGTTTAACGGACCCTCCACCAGAAAAGTTACACAACGCAGTTGAGATACCTGAAAGTTCACTTGAGCACAGCACTTTAATACTTGTACTTCATCACGTTCTACCGCCGTGTAGAAGTACATGACGGTATTTCACGTGGATATTGTTTTGACTCGAAGAGGAAGTAGACTCTCCTCCCACAGACAGGCCCTGTACAGAGTGAATGGGCTCTTGTGTACAGGTTTTAGAGACAGTAAATGTTGACAGTGGCTCGGGCGCGGGTCAGTCTGAACACTTTGTCACCGCAAACAAACAAATCTCACTTCAGACTTCCTGTGGATTTGAGAACACTGACTTCTGTTTACAGTTCAATGATGGACCTGCCTGTTGTATTGTTTCCAACGTACAATAGATTATAACTGACAGGATTAGAAGAGAAAACATCTTACCGGTTGACCTAGATAAAATGATGAAAGACGTGTCAGTTTCACCTTTCAAAACAATCGAGATAGAAGATACAGTATGTCTGTATATTTTTCAAAATCATTTTAAGTTTCGACTATTTAAAGGCCAATATTATATTTTCTGATCTATGTTATAATGTTTCCTCATCAAAAACCTGTTGTGTTTTGTTTCATTCACATGTTTAACACGCAAATCCTGTATATTTAGGCTGAGTTCTTCTCTTCATTTCAGCCCTGGAATTGCCAATCTGTACTGAACTAAAGGTAAAAGGAGCTGTTAACTTGAAAACCACCACTTCATGACATCACAAGGTGGAACAGAGCATTTTGAGCTCGAAGATGTAGACAGACTAAAGAAAAATTAACGAATAAAAGGTCACTCAATCATGTGTTGTGTCTCTTAAAGTACTACACACATTTGGGTATTCGCAGTACTGCAAAACAAATATTCCATTGTAATTTTATTTAAACATTTCAATACAAATGGTGCCAAAATGAGCTTGTTGTACATTGTTTACAACTTCTTAAACAGCCTATATTACGCAAAATTGACTCTTGTAAGCTTTAAGCCATGTTAGAACGTTGTTACGTCCTCAAAAACAAACCTGGAGTTGTGTTTTCTTGATAAAAATCTTGATAGAACTTTAATTCAAGTAGTCTTAACTTGGCTCGATGTGAGTTTTTGTTGTGTATCTTGTGTTATATGCTTCTGGGTTCAGTTTTCCGGTGCACGCACAAACAGATTCACATGCGACCGGGCTGGGCACATGTGCACACGACTCTAACGTGTCCACCAGCTGCATGGTCTGCTAATGCGTTTGAGCGGCGCTGAAACCTACGCACCCTGATTTATGCACCTGAAGGCAGCACGCACACAAGCCACAAATGGAGCAAGCAGTGTGTTTGATATGATGAGAACATACAATTACACAATGCAATATAAATAGTCGCAAACTTTTGTATATGTACTTTTTGAGTGGTAGACATGTAGTTTAGACATGTACTGTAGCTGTTATTGGGTTTTTGAGTACTTCAAGAAGTCTTTTTCATGCATACTTCATATTGTATACAGCACAATACTTGTACTGGTAACTGAGTACGTTTTAAGCTTACAACTATGCTTACTCGAGTACAATTTTTCAGTACTCTTTTCATCACGGTTTATTTATTTATTTTGATTTAATTTTTTTTTTGATTGAGTAACTTTTTTTTTTTTATTTGCAGTTTATTCAGTGCTTTTCTTTTTTTCTCCACATAAATCACAATATATTTGCACGTTTTTTTTCCCACACATAAAATTTGTAATAATGTAAAGATGCATAAAATAATAATAATAATAATAATAATAATAATAATAATAATAATAATAATAAATGAAAAAAATTAAATTAATAAATACAGAATATAAAAAAAGGAGTAACTTAATAACAAATATACAAGACGCACGTTGGGAAATAACAAAAATAGATGACATTCTAATTCCATTGATGAGATGAAGTAAAGAAAAAAAAGTAAATATGAAAACACACAAACAAAATAATTAAAGAAAGAATGAAATAAAACAGATAAATAATGTTAATATAATGTTGTTTCCTCATCACAAACAGAACTCCACTGTGTTTTTAAAGTCCATAAACCTTCACTAGAATCGTCTGGAGTTTTCAATTTCTACAGAACAAAGATAAGAAGAGAGTATTTTGAAACAAACAAAAAGCTCACAAGAGTCAATTTTTGCATAATAAAGGATCTTCAAAAATTGGTGTTTTACAAATAATGAACTCCGCGGCGACCAGTGCATCTGTTGCCATTGTGCTTTTGGGCAACACACTTAATTCACTCAAGAATTTAGCGCGTGAGTGAGTGTTGGACAATTCCCATGGCAAACTTTCCAGACACATACAGGTAATATCATTTGTCAAAAGTAGTTTCAAAACTACTTATCTGACTTCTTAACGTTTCAATCAAGCCACACGGGTCTTCTAAATCTGGAAGGGCATCTGGGTTTGTAACAGATGCCCTTCCTTCCGCTCATCCCAAAGTTTATATACAGTATGTGACTATAATTTGTCAAAAGCAGTTTAAAAACAACCAATACTTATGTGACTTTTTGACGTTTCAATCAAGCCACACGGGTCTTGTAAGTCTGGAAAGGCATCTGGTATAAACCTAAGCTCAACCCGATTTAAAAATTTGACTCCACCTACAAAAAAAGCCCAACTTGTGTGGCGCTCATGTCAGCTGACCAGCACCTGCAGAGGAAAACTCTTCTAAATCCGGACTCCCTCTCCTTGCCCAAAGTCTCGAGTCGTAATGTACAGCAGCCTGTTGTAAAAACCATAGGCCCGACCACGCACAGAGGAGGAAGTCTGAAGAGAAGAGAGGGCTCTATTTAAACCTGCTGTGCCTTATGTGTGTGTGTGTGTGTGTGTGTGTGTGTGTGTGTGCGTGTGTGTGTGTGTGTGTGTGTGCGTGTGTGTGTGTGTGTGTGTGTGTGCGCTTATGTAAGTTCAGCTGCTCTCAAAGCTTGTGTGTTCAAATTAATAAATACGCACAATTGGAAGCTTCCTGTTATTTGGTGGTTGAGGCCAGAGGAAGTTATTTTGTGGTACACTGATCATTTTGGTCAGAACACGGGGCTATAAATACTGTCAGAGCTGCTCTCTCTCTCTCCTCACTCTCTTTTCTTAGTCGTTCTTTCTCTCTGAGCTTCTCTCTCTCTTTCCTATGTCCCGCTCTCCCAGTCTTTGCCTCTACTACTAAATTTCTCTCCCTCTTTCTCTCTCTACCTCTCTCCCTCCCTCTTTCTCTCTATCTCTCTGTCCCCTTTCTCTCTTTACTCTCTCTCTCCCTTTACCCTCTCCCCTCACCCTCTCCCTCACTCTCCATCTACTCCCTCTCCTCTCTCTCCCTCCCTCCCACTTGTTCTCCATCTACCCCCTCTCTCCCCTCCATCTCTCTCTTCCCCATCTTGCCTTCTCTCTTTCTAACTCTCGCCCATTCATTCTCCCTCTCCTTCCTCTCTCCCCCATCTCTCTCTTTCTATCTTCTCTCTCCTTCTCTCTCTCTCTCCTCCCTCTCTCCTCTCTCTCTCTCCCTCCCTCCCAGTTGTTTGCCTTCTACCCCCTCTCTCCCCTCCATCTCTCTATCTACCCCATCTCGCCTTCTCTCTTTCTAACTCTCGCCCACTCGTTCCCCCTCTCCCCGTCTCTCCCTCGTCTCTCTTTCTACCCTCTCTCTCCTTCTCTCTCTCTCATTTCTCTTTCCTCCCTCTACCTCTCTCTCTCCCCTCCCTCTCTCACTCTTTTCTCTCTCCCTCTTGTCCTCTACCCCCTCTCTCCTTCTCTCAGGGGAGAGACAGGGCACTCTCTGTCTCTCTCCCCTGTCTCTCTCCTCCCTCTCTACCACTCTCTCCTCCCTCTCTTTCTCTTTTCTCTCTCCCTCTTGCCTTCTCACTCTTCCTCTAGCCCTCTCTCCTTCTCTCTCTCTCTCTCTCTCTCCCTCTCTCCCACTCGCTGTCCCTCTCCCCCGTCTCTCTCTCTCATTTCTCTCTCTCCTCCCTCTCTCCCTCTTAAAAGAGTCTGTTTGTTTTTAGACTTTTACAGCGGCTCTCTGGGTCATTGTGAGGCACAGGCTCTGAGGGGTGTGGCCACAAACATGCCTGTTACACAGAGTAATCTGCAAAGCACTCTTCACTATGGCCAGGCCATTGGATCACTATGATCACTATGATCACTACTGTATGATCACTATGATCACTATGACTGATCACTATGATCACATTATACCAGGAATCATTTTATCAACTGCAAGAGTCAAAGGGAGACTGCACAGAGAATTTTAATATGGCTCATTATTGGTTAAAGGTCCACTGTGTAACTTTTCTGGTGGCGGGTACATCACCTGCTTGTTTCTATGGATATGTCATTCCTCTGCCTGGAATGTTCCACAGTATTAAATTAGACAGCTCTACCTTACATTTATTCAGTTACAGGTGGTTTTATTGGTAGTTTTCAGATTCTACAATGTGATGATGTTTTACTCACAGATGGGGCCAAGACACAGATTTCTCTATTGATTCCATTGTACTTTATCATGAAATATCCAAATGGTAAATTTACAAATGTTGAACCTGGTATTTTCAATTATTGTTTAAACCTAAGAACTCACTGTATTACAACATCATTTTGCATTTTAACTATATTATTTTCAGCTGCCCCTCATCTGTATTCATTAATATTGGCCCATAGAATGCTGTGATGTCGTCTGTAATCCAGCATTAGCTCAAAAACACCTAGAAAAACAGGCATTCTGACTGAGCGGGGTCACCTCTCCACAGATCTGACCTGTAACTTGGTCTGGTTTGGTCAGACAAAGCAATAACATCTCCACAGAGAAAAGCATTTGATGGACCCTCCACCAGAAAAAGTTACACAATGCACCTTTAAATAACTCACAGTTTTGTAAACAGTTTGCAAATGTACAAATCTTGCACAATCACAATCTGTTCACAAGATTGGGCGCGTTCACACATATTCTTCTTATTTGTTAAATTAAGTTCATTTGTGGATTGTTCTAGTGTACGTTCAGCTTTAGTCCTGGTTTAGTCTCAATTCTGATGTGGTGAATGAGCAACATTTTCATTCTCCATGGAGACGTTGTGGTTTTGCACACAGCACTGGAACATTCTTGGCAAATCAAGAACATTTTCATGCAACCAGCAGGTGGTGAACCTTTCACCAGAAGCAGTGCATTTTAAATCAGAATCACAAAACATGTTCTGTAAGAGAAAAGGTGAAATTGTGATGTTAAATAAATATTAAACTTCTCCTTAAAGGTGCATTGTGTAACTTTTCTGGTGGAGGGTCCATCAGATGCTTTTCTTCATGGAGTTTTTGCTTTGTCTGGAATGTTTCACAGTATGGCATTAAACCTCTGTGGAGAGGCGACCCCGCTCACAGTCAGATTGCCTGTTTCTTTTTCTAGGTATTTTTCAGCTGTAAAACCACCTGTAATTGAATAAATGTAAAGTAAAGCTGTTTAATGTCATACTGTGGAACATTCCAGGCAGAGCAATGACATCTCCATAGAAACAACCAGGTGACAGACGCCCAACCCAAAAGTTACATAGTGCACCTTAAATAAGATTTTGTTTCCATAAAAAATAACCAACAATTGTATCAAATCAGTACTTTAACTTGCAAACTGCAGAAACTCAAATCTAGCCAAGTTTAGATGACTTGAATTAAGAAAGTTTTATCATGATTTGAGTAAATTTCACTTGACAAGTAAAACGATCTACCAACGGAACAAGACTTTTGAACTTAAAATATGAAAATACAGCTTGTTACACTTAAGATAAGAAAAACAACACTTTGCACCATTGGTCGGTCATTTTACTTGTCAAGTTGAATCGACTCAAATAAAGTCAGATGTTCTTAATTTAAGTCATTTTAATTGAGATATTGTTTTTGCAGTGTGCAGTTTAGTTACAATCCAGCGTGTAAAAGAGAGATTTCAAATACACAACTGCAGACAAATAAGCACACATGGAAGAGAGGGATTCTGACACTAAACAACAGAGAGAGAAAGAGAGCAGATAAATAAAGAGAATGAGTGAGAAACAGGGAGGGGGAGAGAGAGAAGAGAAAAAGAGGGAATGAGAAACAGGGCAAGAGAGGGAGTGAGAAAAAGGGAGACAGAGAGAGAGCAGATAAAGAGAGGGAGAGAGAGAGAGAGAGAGCAGATAAAGAGAGAGAGAGAGAGCAGATAAAGAGAGGGAGTGAAAAACAGGGAGACACAGAGAGAGAGAGAGATGCATGTGTTCCCTGCATGAGCCCAAACCCGGAAATTCCTTCAAGGGCACGTTAATATTCCAGATGCTTTTGGAAATAAACAAGTTTCCGAATCGGACAGCGGAAATGAGATTTGAACGCAGCTCGAGATGTTTATCGTGTGAGTACGGCTGTGGCCGGATGGCTGAGTGGCTGCGTACTGTTTACCTATGATAAGGACTTTGTGTTTGACTAGCAGTTACACAGCAGTCAACAGGGAGGCCACGCCGGGGAATACAGGAACTTAAGTGTAGCCACGGCGACGGTGAGTGGATTTACACCTAAGTCCCACTCAAACACCGGGGAACATGTCCTCTGCTCTGCACTGTATGTGTGTGTGTGTGTGTGTGTGTGTGTGTGTGTGTGCCAGACGCTCATAACTAGGCCTAAGTGTTGCAAGGTCTGCTGATTTTACACAGAAACCCTCACTTATGAAGTATGATGGGAGCATAGACTGTGTAAAGAAGTGGAGTGGAGCCTGCAGCGTTCAGCTCCAGTCAAATGAAGCTCACCGAGGCTTGGAGATATAAGGGCGTATTTAGAGCCAGTTCCATATTAGGAATAGGAATTGATTTACGAACAAAACTATTATTACTCTAATATCAACAGAATCAGACTCCAGAAGCGGCCCTTTCACACTTTTGGCATGATAAATGGCCCCAGAGTTCAATATTCAGTGTTTCCTAATAACCCTATAAGTTTAAGTAGGAGTTTTGTGTTTTTGTTTTTTCCCTACAATATTTTTATTTTTATTTAATTTACTTTTGGTGGAGATCACAGTGGACAACTTTGAAACATAAATTTGAGTTGGTACTGAAACGTAAATGTATGTCAGCTCTTTCTTATCACTAGCAGGTTGAGGGTTCAATTCCGAGCAGTGCGTGCTGTGATTGTGTTGTTGGGCAAAACACATAACCCGCTTTGCCTATGTATGTCTTTATATTTTTACTGGGTAGTGACTATAGACTGTATAAAGAAGTGGAGTAAGAGAGTGTAACGTCACCCATAGCGTTCGGCTCCAGTCAAATGAAGCTCACTGAGGCTAGCAGTTATAAGGGCAAATTCAGAGTGAGTTCCATATTAGGAAGAGGGATAGATTTACAGAAATAGTGAAATAAAAACACCAGGATCGCGTAGAGCGGGTTAATACGAACATTTTAAGACCAAAATGACGAGTCTCACTGCAGCAGTTACAGAAAAGGGTGGCAATTTTTTATGTAAAGTCAATTGAAGCAAGAGCTGATGGAGCCAGAAGCGCCCCCATGCTCACTTCCTATATGGAACGCGACGGCTAGCAGGTTGGCCAATAATAATAATATCAAGGTTTCTAATCGGAATCATTTGTGTCAATTACAAATGCATGCTCAAGTCAATCGAGTAATTCCTGATGTGGCGTGCTTATTTTGCCTCTGCGCTCCATCGCAAACACTTGATTAAGCTGTATATTTTTCCAAATCAAATCTGTCCTCTTTGTATCCCCATGTTGACAGTTGTTAGTTGTATGGGACAGTGTGCTGTAGCCCCTCTCCCTCACCCCTGCTGCCTCTGCCCAGGGACTCCGCGGCTCCATCGGAACTCTGTGTTTACTCGTCCCATAATGCACTGGTGGAGTGGTGGACATCTTGATTGGAGCAGTGCAAACGTCTGTTTCTCATTTCCCCGACAGGACGGAGGACACGAGAGGAGGTGGAATGACAATCGCTAATGTTTATCCTCTGAACGGACACGCAGCTGACACACTGACGGACTGTATGGATTGTTGGGAGTAGGGGTGGGTGGGTCTTTATCACTTTGCAGGGACCAAAAGCTGTACTATATTCTGTATTATTAGATCAACCACTTGTTTTAAAGTTTAGATATAGGTTAAAATAGGTTAAGGTTAGTTCTGATCTATGTTATAATGTTGTTTCCTCATCACAAACAGACCTGGAGTTGTGTTTTGTTTCATTCACATGTTTAACTCAGAAACCCTGCGGATTTAGGCTGTGTTCTTTTCTCAAACTGAAAACGCTGTGGTTTTAAACTCCATACACCATCATTTGGATCATTTCAACCCTGGAATTGCCCATCTGAACTAAAAGTAAGGTAGCTGTTAACCTGAAAGCTACCACTCCATGACATCACAAGACGGAACAAGGCGTTTTGAACTTTGGAGATGTAAAGGATTACTCAGACATGTGTGAATGAAACAAAACACAACTTCTATTACTCTACTGCAGCCACCCCTGAATTATTTTCCATGTCTACTGCTTAAATGGGTGATAATTGCTCAGTTGGTAGAGCGTTAGTCCACTAATCCGAAGGTTGAGCGGTCAGATCCATTTTCCCTCAGGCTCGTGGTGCGATTCCAGATCCCACAGATGAATGCTGTTGTTATGACCTTGGGCAAGACACTTAACCCACCTCACCCCCAGTGTCTGCGTACACTGGTGTATGAATATGTGAATGGGTGAGTGGTTCCTTGATGTAAAGCGCTTTGAGTGTTTTGAAGAAAATGTGAATATTTGGCATTTTCCATAACCATGATTTTCAAAATAGACATTTATCATCTGTATTTGTTTGCACTGAACTCTAGCGTACAGTATTAGTGCCCTGAATACTTGGTAAAAAAACAAAACAAAACCTGTTGTCCTGGAATAGTCCATCCCTCAGAAATACCAGAGCCTTATGTGTTTGCATCGATATTGAAACGTAATGAAATAAAAGTAGTAAAATACTGTACTTAAGTATACATTTTAGGTATCTGTATTTTACTTAAGTAGATTTTAAAGTGGATACTTTTTACTTTTACTTCACTACATTTGAGAGCAGATATCTGTACTTTCTACTCCATTACAATCCTTAACTGGACTAAAAATTTAAAGTATTTTTTGATTATTCTCTGAGACTTGCTGAAAAGGCTGAGGGGTATTTTTAACACATTTGTACTTTGAGCAAACAAAAATCTACAAATAAAAACAGCTAGGAAAAAAAATGTTTCTGTTGAACAAAATTCAGCATAAATTTTTATCAAAATCAGTACATTTGAAGCTTTATAAGACCTCAAAATCTGTGTGAAATACTTTTACTTTTTACTATTTAAGTAAATTTTAACTTAAACACTTTTATTTAATGGTGCAAATGTTTTTTTTTTTTTCTGTGGAAATGTTATTCCTTTGTCTGGAATGTTTCACAGTATGGCATTAAACCTTTCTATCTTCATCTAGACCAAATCAAACCAAGTTACAGGTCAGATCTGTGGAGAGGCAACCCCGCTCACAGTCAGAATGCCTGTTTTTCTAGGTATTTTTGAGCTATAAAACCAACTGTAATTGAATAAATGTAAAGCAGAGCTGTTTAATGTCATACTGTGGAACATTTCAGGCAGAGCAGTGGCATCTCCACAGAAACAAGCAGGTGACGGACCCTCAACCGATTTGCAAGTCGATTTTTTCATGTGATACCTTTACTTTTACTTACGTTACTTTATTTTTTGCTCCACTATTTGTACTTTTACTTAAGTACTTCTTCCAGCGCTGGTTTGCTTGTACATTTGAATCTCCCTGACAGTATTTCCTGTTGAGTGGAAACAGGCTTCACACTATTAGCACCTGGTTTTCCACACTCACCTCCAGCTCCTGATCTGAGTCCCTCTAAGCTCAACATTATTTTAAACCTGATGACATTTGTGTTTATGGAGCCAGCGTGGGGGAAATGATACACCTCTAATATCAACAGAATCAAACTCCAGAAGCGGCTCTTTCACACTTTTTAAATGATAAATGGCCCCAAAGTTGAATATTCAGGCTGTTTATGTGTTTCCTAATAACCCTATTAGTTTAAGTGGGAGTTTTGTGTTTTTATTTTTCCCTACAATATTTTTATTTCATTTACTTTTGGCAGAGATCACGTCAAAAAACTTTGCAACATAAATTCGAGTTGGTGGCGAAACATGTAAAAATATGCTGCAGAAAGGGTCGGTTCATTCTTATCGTTGCAAGGTCGGTGGTTCAATTCTCACCAGTGCGTGCTGTGATTGTGACGTTGGGCAAAACACTTAACCCGCTTTGCCTTTGTATCAGTGACTATAAATTGTATAAAGAAGTGAACTAAGGGAGTGTGACGTCACCCATAGCGTTCGGCTCCAGTCAAATGAAGCTCATCGAGGCTACCAGTTATAGCAGCAAATTTGAAGCCAAATTCCATATTTGGAATTCTGACCACAAGTATCATAGCAACCAAAGAGCCAATCAGGAGCAAGGCTGCTGAAGGTAACACTTAGAAACTTTTCCGGTGGAGGGTCCGCTGCCTACTTGTCTTCATAGAGATGTTATTACTTTGCCTGGAATGTTCCATAGTATGACTTTAAACATATCCATCTAGCATTTATTCATTATTGGTGTTTCCTTTGCTCAAAAATACAATAATGCCTTCTGTGAATAGGTGCGCCTCTCCACAGATCTGAACTGTAATGTAGCGTAGTGCTGTAACCTGCTTGTCTCCCTCATAATAGATAGTTAAGTCTATACCGTGGAACATTCTTGGCAAAGCAATAACATTTCCATGGAGACAAACTGATGGCGGACCCTGGAAATGTTACGCAATGCACTTTTAAAGAGCAAAATGCGGAGCCTGACCGCAGCAGTTACAGAGAGAGGGATGATGATTTTTCAATAGAAAGTGAATTCAGAGTCGATGGAACCGGAAGCGCGCCCATGCTCACTTCCTGTTTGGATCACGGCAGCTAGCAGGTTAGCAATGTCCATTTATATATACAGTACAGTCTATGGTAGTGGCTAATGTAATGTGTCAAAGACGTTATCATAGTATTCAAAAGTACACAAATGAAACTTTTACAGTACCTTAAATGAAGTACACTAGCTCGTACAAACACAGGCCTATGGTGAATGAGTGTTTATGTTGAGTCGGTGTGCAGAGTTCACGAGCAGATAACAAAGTGCAGAGTCAACATTAGCGCCGATAGCCCCTGATACACTGTCCCCCTGCTTCCGCTGTCTGTTTACCCAGCCATCAAATACAAGTACACGCTACAGCTAACGTGGGCCTCTCCTATCACTTTTACGGGCTCAAAATGAAAGTAACTGTCATGATTACAAATGTATAAGGAGTTTCAATAAATGATGATATTTTGGCAGTAAGATTATCGGGTATTTGGGGGTTACTAGAGGTCAAATCAACACAATGATTGATGCAACAAAACAAACACGCCACATCCGGGGAAAGGTGGAGATAAGGAAGGTTTACTGTTTAAATGCGGCTTGTGCATTAATGCAAGCAGCGCTTCTCAAATGGTGGGGCAGGGACAGTGGTCAGTGCCTCCTGGTGGTGTTGGCAGGTGTTGCAGAAGTTCATTTTACCACGCAGTTAAAGGTGCGTTGTGTAACTTTTCCGGTAAAGGGTCCATCAAATGCTTTTCTCCATGGACATGTTATTGTTTGTCTGGAATGTTTCACACTACGGCATTAAACCTTTCTATCTTCATGGAGACCAAACCAGGCCAAGTTGCAGGTCAGATCTGTGGAGAGGCGACCCCGTTCACAGTCAGAATGCCTGTTTTTCTAGGTATTTTTTGTTATGAAACCACCTGTAATTGAATAAATGTAAAGAAGAGCTGTTTAATGTCATACTGTGGAACATTCCAGGCAGAGCAAAGACATCTCCATAGAAACAAGCAGGTGACGGACACTCCACCAGAAAAGTTACACAATGCACCTGTAAAGAATGGAAATTAAAAAGTATAATTACAGTGATTTATGGTAATTACTAATGTAAAGAGGACATGTCTCTCATTTGACTTTAAAGGTTCCCTATGTAACTTTTCTGTTCTTTCCTGCTGGGAGGTGCATTGATTTGCCCGGAATGTTCCACACCAGCGATAAACATTTAATACACACACATCTCCACAGATCTGAGCTGTGACTTGGCCAGTGGAGATCGATATGTTTAAAGACCTGCTTCAGAGTGTTCAAACTATGGCATGTAGTGGTAGTTTTTGCTAATTCCAGAGCTGAAATCATCCAAATGATTCTAGTGAAGGTGTATGGAGTTTAAAAACACAGTGGAGCACTTTCTTCCTGTATTACCACAAGAGTGTTTTCCGTTTTAGAGAAGAACTCAGCCTAAATATGCAAGGTTTGTGTGTTAAACATCAGCTCCAGGTATGTTTGTGATGAGGAAACAACATTATAGCTTTAAAATATAGGAATTTTTATATTTGATGTGTGAAACAAAGCAGAGTGCAGTGAAAGTGTGTCTAAAGAGTGATGGAGCTGCTGTTATACTGTACCTGATCAAACCGGCGTGCAGAGGGAGGGAGGGAGAGATGGACGGAGGGAGGGAGGGAGAGAGGGATGACTCATGACTGTGACGTTTCAGCACTGATCACATCCACATCTGCTTACAAACTGCTCTATACCCACACGTCAACAGCAGAGCCAAGACGGAGACTATGGAGAAATGTATACCGGATAATGTCAATGATGGAGTTTGGAGGAGAGGGGGAAGAAAAAGGAAAAGGCCTGATATAACGAAGCCTAGACACATTATTGGCAAAAATCATGACTGTCTGAAAGAGTAAAAGGTTCTTGACCCAAGTAATCAGCATTTTAGAATCTCTCAGGTTAAAGGGTCCATATTACGCTATTTTCTGATCTATGTTATAATGTTGTTTCCTCATCACAAACATACCCGGATTTGTGTTTAGTTTCATACAAACCCTGCATATTTAGGCTTTGTTAGGTTAGTTCTTCTCTTAAACGGAAAACACTCTGCTCCACCTTATGATGTCACGTGGCAATACAGGAAGAAAGTGCTCCACTGTGTTTTGAAACTCCATGCACCTTCTCTAAGAATCATTTGGATGATTTCAGCCCTGGAATTGCCAATCTCTACTGAACTAAGGTAAATGGTAGCTGTTAACTTGTACACTAGGTGGAACAGAGTATTTTGAGCTTTGGAGATGTAGACAGACGGATAATGCAGGATTACTCAAACATGTGCGAATGAAACAAAACACAACTCCAGGTTTGTTTTTGATAAGGAAACATTATAACATGACTTAATGCTTACAAGAATCCATTTTGTCTAATACAATCCCTTTAGTCCCAGTTTACTGCAAGTTTTCCGGTGTTCATGGAAGTATCTGAATAAATGCATATAGCAGTATTCCCATATCACTGTGTAGTTATAACTGCATACGTACTGGAGAATGCATATCACTCAAATTCCATGGAAATAAACATTGGTGTTCACATGTGGAGGGCTGTTTGGGAGCAGAGGAGGAGAGAAGGATCAGCGGAGGAAATTGGGAATGTGAAACACGTCAGATTAGAGCCCCATGTCTAAGACCTTGGGAACAGCGCACACGCATACACACATGTTGGGTTCTCATGCCTTTTGTGGACATTACATTGACTGATCCTAACCTTAAAGGGCCCATATTACGCTATATTCTGATCTATGTTAAAATGTTGTTTTCTCGTCACAAACAAACCTGGAGTTGTGTTTTGTTTCATTCACACATGTTTAACACACAAACCCTGCATATTTAGGCTGAGTTCTTCTCTCAAACTGAAAATGATCTGTACCACCTTGTGATGTCATGGGGTAATACAAGTCCATTACTCAAATATGTGAGAATGAAACAAAGCACAACTCAGCTGTTATTGCTTTGTCTGGAATGTTCCACAGTATGGTATTAAACCTTTCTATCTTCATGGAGACCAAACCAGACCAAGTTGCAGGTCAGATCTGTGGAGAGGCGACCCCGCTCACAGTCAGAATCCCTGTTTTTCAAGGTATTTTTGAGCTCTAAAACCACCTGTAATTTAGTAAATGTAAGGTAGAGCTGTTTAATGTCATACTGTGGAACATTTCAATCAGAGCAGTGACATATTTATAGAAACAAGCGGGTGATGGACCCCCAAACAAAAAGTTACACAATGCACCTTTAAGTTTTGCTTAATAATGGACCTTTAACCATAGTCTACACTTGCCTAACCTTAACCTAAATCCTTTCAGAACTTTAAACCATGCTGTTGATGTAATAATAAGGTCCCCATAAGGCAGGTCCCCACGATGCGAGTGTGAATACAGATTTTCGTCCCCACAATGTGATAATTATCAGCCCACACACACACGCACACACACACACACACACACACACACACACACACACACACACACACACTCACTCGTGCAAAACAACAGGGAAACTGGGAACAACCACCTGCTTCAGACCGAGAGCTTCACTGTAAAAAGTAAAGTCCACATCTGAGTTAAAATGGCTGTAGTAGTAGTAGTAGTAGTAGTAGTTGTTGTTGTTGTTGTTGTTGTTGTAGTAGTAGTTTTTACTTTTTGGGGTTTGCTCAGATTCTTCCAATGTTTTGACTGATTGCATTTTCTTCTCATTTCAAGAACTGTCAGGAGAGAAAAGAAGAAAGAAAAAAGTACATATACCACTCAGAAATATCTTAAAACAAATCCAAAAGTGTGTGAACTAATATGGCAAGTTTCCTCGATCTAAATAGGTCAACGGAATTCCCCACGAGGACAGTACGGTTATGAAAATGTGCTTTTAACTAATGTCTTTTGTTTTAGCAGTAGGAAAACAGGCATGATTTTTAGTCATCAATAAAGCTACTTATGTGTACTACAAAGTAACTACAAAACAGGCTGAGAAATGCAGTAATGAGCCTCTAAATGCGTATAATCCGAGAAATCCTACCAGTAAAAAGTCTTGTGTAAGCTTATTTCCACACATTTTTTTCCCCAAATCTTCTTTACTGTATGAATTTATTTGGTATGACAAAAATTATTTATTGTGGAATGACAAAAAATGTGGTTTTCAACTACCAAATCCAGATGTGGATAGTATTAGTAGTTACATGGTGTGACTTTTTGAAGTAGTATGAGTACTTTCATCATACTTTTTTATATTATTTTTAATTGTAGTAACAGTACTCTTACTTTTTGGTTACTTTCCCCACTGTGAGTAAGTCTACAAGTGACAAAAGCTTGATGTGGACAATATGAAAAGATTTGAACATTTGTGTTTCTTGTACCACTCCTTCAGATATGATTTAGTTTGTCACCTTTTTGTGTTCGTCCTTTGAAAATACCTGATTATGTGCATTATTTAAAGGTGCATTGTGTAAATCCGTCAAATAGTTTTCTCCACGGAGATGTTATTGCTTTGTCTGGAATGTTTCACAATATGGTATTAAACCTTTCTATCTTCATGGAGACAAAACCAGACCATTTTCAGTAATAATCTCCATATATATAATAATCTTCAATAATAATCTTCTCTAAGCATTTGACGGGCCCTCCAGAAAAGTTACACAATGCACCTTTAAACCCCAAACGATGACCGGTTTACGTCTAACCCGGGTCCAGCAGCCACCCACACGTTTGGGGGGCTGATCCGGAGAACAGCCCAGAGGAAGCACTGATTATGAAGGAAGCCATTATGTGCCCCTCACGGCTCAGTGGAGAGCTTCAAACGCAGACAGAGACCAGCCCGGAGCAGGTGAGGAGGAGGAGGGAAAAGAGAGAGGAAGAGGATGGGGGGTCAAAGGGTGAGGCCGGGGCAAGGGGTGGCACGAGTGGTGATTTTATATGGGCCACTGTATACTGCTAATAGCAATATGTAGGTAAGTTAAAATGACTCAGATTAAGAACATTTTGACTTTGAGTCGATTCAACTTGACAAGTAAAATGACCTACCAATGGAATAAGTGTGTTTTTCTTAATCCAAGCAACATTAGATTTGAGTTGTATTTTTCTTAAGTGTAGCAAGCTGTATTTTCATATTTTAAGTAGAAAAAGTCTTGTTCCGTTGGTAGATCGTTTTACTTGTCAAGTGAAATTTACTCAAATCATGATAAAACTTTCTTAATTCAAGTCATCTAAACTTGGCTAAATATGAGTTTTTGCAATGTAGAGTGAGTGAAGATGCAAAAATTACATGTTTTAAAACTACATATTTCTGTGTAACTTTTTGGTTGGGGGGCTCGGTCACCTGCTTGTTTCTATGGATATGTCATTGCTCTGTCTGGAATGTTCCACAGTATGACATTAAACAGCTCTACTTTACATTTATTTAATTACAGTTGGTTTTATAACTCACAAACACCTAGAAAATCAGACATTCTGACTGCGAGCGGGGTCACCTCTCCACAGATCTGACCTGTAACTTGATCTGGTTTGGTCTCCATGAAGATAGAAAGGTTTAATACCATACTGTGGAACATTCCAGACAAAGCAATAACGTCTCCATGGCGAAACGCATTTGACGGACCCTCCACCAGAAAAGTTACGCAATGTACTTTTAAAGAGGGGTATTTTACTTCTATGAGGTATTAACTACTAACACATAACATATTTAGATCACCATAGTAACTTTAATTGTTTTGAAAATGCTGGATTGTACAAAAACAACGTATTAGCGTGCGTTTCATTTTAGTTTTTGATGCTCTGATTCCCCCTCCCCTTTGCTCTCTGCGCTAAGATACGCCCCGTTCAGAGCACAATCGCATAACAAAAATAAATAAAAATTGTAAATCTAAAAATGACTGTTTATCAAGATCATTTTCCAGCAGTTCCAGTGATTTTACTTTTGCAGTATGCACATGGTGGATACAGAGATTCATGGTGAGCTTGAGTAATTCATATCTCCTTTCTATTACTGCATGTTCCTTTTATCATTTCCTGTCTTTCCTGTGGTCTGCAGCACCTGTACCCCTGCCAGCTTCCTCGGACAGACGAGAGAGAAAGAGACAGAGGAGGGGAGAGGCAGAGAGAGAAAGAGGAGGGATCTCAGGAGAGGAGGAGAGGAGGAGAGGGGGGAGTAGTTTCCGGAGCAGAGGAAACCCCCGGGGTCTGACCGCGGCACTTCACAGATGCTTCACAAATTACACCTTCATTACCTCCTCTTCCTCTCTCTGTCTCTCTCTCTCTCTCTATTCCGCTGTGTGTCTGCCTGTCTTCCCTGCTCTCACTCTGCTCCCCTATGCCTTCCCTCTCCTTCTCTCCATCTCTCTTTCACTCTCTAGCTCTCCTTCTCTCTTGGTCTCTATTAATTTCTTCCTCTTCCTCTTTGTCTTTCTCTTTTTCTCTGGCCTCCCCTCTGCTTCTCTCTGTCTTATGATGGTAGAATGCCTCAAATTTTGCAGTAAAAGTACTCGGTTTACTCTTGATCATTTGGGTAAATTCCACAGTATTGCTCTATTACTGTACAAATCATATTTAAAAGTATCGCCTACTTTGGTACAGATTTTGAAAGGTCTTTATAAGGGACACCTTGTGGACTTGGACTTGCACTGAACTAAGTCCAACACTTCTGGGCCAGTTTATTGATACTTTGCGTTTGACGTCATCAACGTTCCCCGGGAATGTGATGCTAACTGATGCACTGCTCTGTCTGAGGGTTAATTAGACTTTAATCTGAGCTTTATTTTAACACAATCTGACCAGAAAGAACTACAACAGGTGAGCTGCTGTTGAAGAAGTGTCTCACACATAAAATCACAGTCACAAGCTAACTAGCATTAGCCAACAGTTTTTCAGTTAGTCACTACTGAAAATCACACTCCTAAACAGGACCATGAACGCTCGTATTAATCACAAGCTCCTGAAAATGTGTTGTTTAAATACATTTTGTGTTGTTGTTTTTTGTTTTGTTTTGTTTTGTTTTCAGCTTTCAGACAATATTACAACTTTTTTGCTGTTTGCTCATGTGTGCATTGTGTAACCATGGTAACTCCTACACATTCCACCATTAGAGATACATGTAGAACACCCCCGGCGTGATGTCGCTGATAAGTATCAATACCTTTTTATTATCTTTTTATTATTATTATTTTGGAATTTTCAGACAATATTACAACTTTTTTGCTGTTTTACCTTTTTATTATCTTTTTATTATTATTTTATTAACATTATTCATAACCATAAGGGTACTTTTCCTCAGAAGTAGGTCACTAAAGCTCATCGTTGTTCACCTTTAAGCTTTCATCTTTCTTACCTTGACAGTTGTGGATAAATTCTTCATGGAATAATGTTTATCCTTTGTGGACCTTATTGGTTGAAGATTTGGAGATTTATGAAGCTGGTGAAGAATACGCCGGACATTTCCACAGACATTTTGCCAGAGAAAACCATTAACGTGGTGAAAAAGGTCAATAGTTCGAATCAAATTTTCTATGTTGTATGTTGAAATGATAAAAATATTCCTTTCAACATAATACACTGATATCACCACATTTAGTTGAGAAAAACCAATTAAAAAAACCCCAAACACTTTGGCGTCCACACAAACTGAAATCTTAGACCATAAACCGTCCCCAAACGACCAGCTAAACTATAAGCATAAACACAACTTTCCTTCTATGGAAGCGACTTACTAAACGATTACAAGTGACACACAACGCAACTACAAAGACACGGGCCCTGAAGGCATCATGTAGCATTCATGTTCTCCATAAATCTTCATAAAGCTTTGTGTGTAATTACAGGCCTGGAAATGCTTACATGCTTTATCTCGTGACCCGATCTCCAGGCGCATATCAGTTTCACTTTAAAGAAAACAAAATGGCTTTAATTCGGTCATGTAGGTTTAAGCGCGGACAAATTCGGAGCATAAAAAGTGCCCAAGGTGAGATTTACTGTAGGTTTAATAGACAGGATAAGGTTGCATTACGGAGGTGAGTTGGGTTACAGGGGAGTTAATTGAAACCAGAAGTGCCTGTCAGTGTTTATCCTGCTGGAATAAAAAGTAATGAGGGCCAGGCAGACACAGGAACTAGATACTTGTAGTAATTTAGTAAGAGCAAATAAAACTGGAGTAGATCTGCTAAATACATTGGTTATGTATTGCAAAAAAAGTATTGCGAAAACACGATTTGTCTCATTGAGTTAAAATGGCTGTACGCAGCTGTGTTAGGGTCAAAATGAGACCGCTATGTGCTGTCCATATTTAAGTATAAAGCATTTTATAGTTCATGAATCAGGAAATAACAGTGGCGGGTGGTTAGCATGCTAGTTGTTGTTACCATTACCGTGATGCCTAACAACAGTATATTACAACATAAACGCAGCTCTTAAGGTCAAAATCCGACCGCTGTTTGCTGTCTGTATCTAATTGCAAAGCATTTTTATCATCCTTGAATAAGGAAGTAACATTGGTGGGCTGTTAGCATGCTAGTTGTTGTTAGCATTGCCGTGATGGCTAACAACAGTTTATTGTAAAAGCAGCTGTTAGGGTAAAAATACAACCACTATTTGCTGTCTTCATCTAATTACTGAATAAAGCGTTTTTAATTGTCTGTGAACCAGGAAGTAACAATGGTGGGCTGTTTCCATGCTAGTTGTTGTTAGCATTATTGTGATAGCTAACAATAGAATACTGTAAAAGCAGCTCTTAAAATCAAAAGACAAACACTACTTGCTGTCAGCATCATATTACAAAGCGTTTTTATCGTCCACGAACCAGGAAGTAACAATGGTGGGCTGTTAGTATGCTAGTTGTTGCTAGCATTACTGTGATGGCTAGCAACAGTATATTGCAAAAGCAGCTCATAGGGTCAAAATGAGACCTCTGTATGTTGTCTGCACCTAATTATAAAGCGTTTTTATCGTCCATGAACCAGGACGTAACAATGGCAGGCTTGTAGCAGTTAACTCTTTGTTGTTAGCATTATCATGATGGCTAACAACAACATATTGTAAAAGCAGTTCTTAGGGGTCAAAATGTGCTATATGCTGCCTGAGTCTAATTATAAAGCATTTTTATCGTCCGTGAACCAGAGAGTAACAATGGCAGGCTGATGGCAGAACTCAGGCCTCTGAAAGTTGTGAAAATCGCTTAGAAACTCATCACAGTATAAAAAACAAGATGCTCAAAATGGTTTAGCAAAGTGAGGCTGCCATATCACTTTTTATTTTGCAGTTCCTTCTTTATATGAACTCGCTCACCTGTGCTTAATACCTCCTCTTCCTCAGAGTGAGTAAAAGCCTGTGTCCACTGAACCGCTACTCAAACCATGGAATAATTAATGAACCCCACCAACACGCACACATGTTGGGTTTCCATGCTTCTTGGGGACATTACATTGACTTCATTCTAACCTTAACCTATTCCAACTCACGTTTGAACTTCAAACCATCTGAACTACTAATAATATAGTATTTACATCATGAGGACTTGGTTTTTGTCCCCATAAGGTAGGTAGGTCTCCATAATGTGAGAGTGTACACAGATTTGAATCCCCACGATGCAATAAATACCCGCGCGCACACACAAACCGCATACCTGCACCTGTCCCAGCTGTTTCCGGCAGGTGAAGCTCCGTCATGCAAAATGTATGGCCCTGCACTCGGCCTCCTCTACATCCGCTCTCAGGCACTTTGTACATGACAAACTTTATAGCGCTCCTATCGAATATTATGGACTGCTTCACAAATGGACCAAAGTGAAGTTCAAAATCATGAATGGGTTTGGACTGCAGTTCAGAGTTTTTTCTGGTCTGGCTCTTTATTTTTTTATGTAAAAAAAAAAAAAAAGACTAAAATATATTGTATTTAAAGGTCCTATATTACACAAAATTGACCCTTGTGAGATTTAAGACATGTTATAATGTTGTTACCTCCTCAAAAACAAACCTGGGGTTGTGTTTTGTTTCATTCACACGTTTGAATAACCCTTATTATTATTCTATCTACATCTCCCAAGCTCAGAATGCTCTGTTCCACCTTGTGATGTCACATAGTTGTAGTTATCAAGTTAACAGCTCCTTTTACCTTTAGTTCAGTACAGATTGGCAATTGCAGGCCTTAAATTATCCAAAAGAGTCTAGTGAAAGTGTATAGAGTTTAAAAACACAGTTGCACTTCCTGTATTACCACATGACATCACAAGGTGGAACAGAGTGTTTTCAGTTTGAGAGAAGAACTTGGCCTAAATACGCACTGGCACATGCATATTTACCAGCAACTGTTTTAACTGCTATAACAGAATATGTCATCTAAAGGTCTTTCTGTTGGAGGGCCACCTGCTTGTTTCCATGGGGATGATACTGCTTTGCCTTGAATGTTCCACAGTACTGAATGTTGTAAACTGGATCATTTTTATAGCAAAAAAATACCCTGAAAAAACATGCCTTCTTCCTGTCAGCGGGATCGCCTGTCCACAGATCTGACCTGTAATTTGACCTGGTGGCATCAGGGCAGTTTTCCTATTACAGTACGGATACTTTGCAGCTGATGTCATCAACATTCCCTGGGGTGTGATGCTAACTGTAGGCATGCTCCGTCTGAAGCTGTGTTAGACTTTAATCTGGACTTTAATTTAACACAATCTGACCAGCAATGAAAGTCTTAATACTTATCCGACAGTGTTTACGATTGCGTGCATTGCGTCTCCATGGTAACTGCTGAACATTCCGCCAATACACATACATGTAGAACACCCCCAGCGCAATGTCACTGCAAAGTATTAAACGAGCATTAGGTTTATATTTCGTTAGTAGATTCTTTGCATAGAAAAAAGTGATGTCTAAATTATTCTATGCAAATGAAGACTATGCCATTTCCTGTCTGTTTTTATTTATTTATATTATTATTTATTTATTTATTTTTCTTTGTATTTTATTTTTTTCTGAGCCTTGGGCGGGCATGGGAGGGGGTTGTTTTATTTACATTGTTTTTTCGTACAAATAAATGTCATTGTATATTACATATGCAAAACGAGTGAATAAAGTCTGAAGAAAAACAGAAAAAAAGACAAAGGACAAAGGACAAAATCTAATCTTTGGTAAACTTGGTTAAGCAGAAAATGAAATATACAGGGAGAGCCCACAGAGAGAGAGACAAAGAGAAAGAGACAAAGAGAAAGACAGAGAGAAAGAGAGAGGGAGCGGAGTCTTGTGGAGCTACCGCAGTGGAGTGACAATGAGCAGAGGAGCGAGCATGAGTCATACACAAGCCCCTCCTCTCTCTCTCTCTCTCTCCGCTCCCCCCTTCACATTAACCACTCTGCGCCCGCCGCCTCCACCCCCCCTACTACCCCCGTCCCACGCTAACGACATCGCCGTCCCGGCCAGCCAACCACGCCAGCGCGACGTCATTCATTCAGCCCGAGCTAGTTATACGGATCAGATCGTGCTACTTGAGAGACCAGCCCGAGCAGCCTCCTCCTCTTCTCTTCTCTCCTCCCTCTTCCTTCCATCATCTTGGAGCCTCTGACATAATTTCGTACTCATTCATAAAAACACTCACTTCGTCTGTTTTGTGAATGGGTTTTTGCTGGAGTTTTAAATTCCAGAAATACTGTCTCGAAGTATACGTGCAGTAATCAGTAATCAGGAGTATTTTGTGGCAGTTCTGTGGCAGACTCATAAAACAAGGCTTGGTTCAACTGAGCATGTGCAGACGACAATAATAGTTTTTGTGAATGGATTTGTGGTAGTTTTTAAATTCTAGAATTATTATCACAAGCACAGTTTTTATCATTAGCGCAGTTTGTCTTTGATTTCACAGTTCTGCGTGGAGACTCATTCAAAAGAAGGTGGATTCAACTGAGCATGTGCAGATGACAGTAATAGTTTTTGTGAAAGGATTTACGGTATCATAACACATACACATGCAGTAATCTACATACAGGGGGTGCTCCACTGTGTTTTTAAACTCCATACACCTTCACTAGAATCATTTGGATGGTTTAAACCCTGGAATTGCCCATTTCTACTGAATTAAAGGTAAAAGGTAGCTGCTAACTTGAAAACTACCGCTTCCTCATGACATCATAAGGTGGAACTGAACATTTTGAGCTTTGGAGATGTAGACAGATTAATAATGAAGCATTACTCAAACTTGTGTGAATGAAACAAATCACAACTCCAGATATGTTTTTGATGAGGTAAAAACATTCTAACATGACTTAAAGCTCACAAGAGTCAATTTGGTGTAATATAGGACCTTTAATGTGTAATATGCATGCTATTACTATACGTACAAGTATTCTAATTTTACTCTCTTGCTGCCTGTTCATCAAGCCCCATTCATAAAAAAAAAAAAATGGATTTAACTGAGCATGTTATTGTGCACAACACACTCCATATTATATAAAGTATGTCACAATCTTCATTCGATTTGTAAAAGTTCTCCTTAAAATCTCATTCATAAATTAAAACAAACTACTACACATTCTGTAACGTTTTATCAAGTTCCATTCATAAAAACATTTCCACTGGGCCCGGTTTAGTGAATGGATGCAGTGTATGACATAATGTGGGATTTAAAGGTCTTATAGTACACAAAACCAACTCTTGTGAGCTTTAAGCCATGTTATAATGTCGTTACCTCATCAAAAACAGACCTGGAGTTGTGTTTTGTTTCATTCACACATGTTTGAGTAACCCTTTATTATTAGTCTGTCTACATCTCCAAAGCTCAAAATGCTCTGTTCCACCTTGTGATGTCATGAGGAAGCTGTAGTTTTCAAGTTAGCAGCTACCTTTTACCTTTAATTCAGTAGAGATTGGCAATTCCAGGGTTTAAACCATCCAAATGATTCTAGTGAAGGTGTGTGGAGTTTCAAAACACAGTGGAGCACTTCCTGTATAACCACATGACATCACAAGGTGGAACAGAGTTTTACACAGCCTAAATATGCAGGGTTTATGTGTCAAACATGTGTGAATGAAACAAAACACAACTCCAGGTATGTTTTTGATGAGGAAGGATATGTGGATTTATTGCTACTACTACTACTACTTCTACTACTCATAAAAGTATACCTTATTCATAAAAACAGATTACTACTATGTCTATACCCCCACATGTTGTTTTCTGTGTCTCTGGCCTCTCTCTGTTCGCTCCGTTTTGCAGGAGGCTAATTATAGGCCAGTCTGAGGAAGCGGATATGACAGCATGCTGTGAATGTGTTTTGTGTATTCCCTCAAACCACTGGACTCTAAAGATACAAGACACTGCGCTGGCCAGTACTTTTAAAAATAGGATTTGTCATATTTAAGTACACACACCTCAACTTCAAGCAGTAGTGAAGATAGTGGATGCAGTAACAGTGATATTACGAGAACAATGCGAGTATTTGCAACAGTATACACAACCATTAGCGTCAAATAGTGCAGGTTGTACTTTTAGTATTTTTGATACGTTTCAAAGCCTATATTAAAGTTCCTGTAGTACATAAAATTGACTCGACTTGTTTTAACTCATGTTAGAATGTTATTACCTTCTTTAAAAAATACCTGGAGTTGTGTTTTGTTTCATTCACACATTTGAGTAACCCTTTATTATTAGTCTGCGTATATCTCCAATGCTTAAAATGCCCTGTTCCACCTTGTGATGTCATGAAGAGGTAATTTTCAAGTTAACAGCTACTTTTTACCTTTTAGATTGTCAATTCCAGGGCTGGAATTATCCAAATGATTCTAGTGAAGGTGTGTGGAGTTTCAAAACACAGTGGAGCGGGTCCTGTATCAAAACATGACATCACAAGGTGGAACAGAGTGTTTTCCATTTGAGAAAAGAACTCACCCTAAATATTCATGGTTTGTGCGTTAAACATGTGTGAATGGAACAAAACACAACTCTAGGTATGTTTGTGATGAGGAAACAACATTAGAACATCAATTTAAAAAATAGCCTAATATGGACCCTTTCAATTGGAGTATGCAATTTCTGCCTGAGAGTAGTAGTAGTAGTAGTAGTAGTAGTAGTAGTAGTAGTAGTAGTAGTAGTAGTAATTGGATTTTGTTTGTTTTAGTTAGATATTTAGATTGATTTTGTTACAAAAATGGACAAGCTAACAGCAGTAGCAGTGGTGGGGTATCCAATCACAGCCCCTCCTACACTGTACTGCATCTCTGACTCATACAAGGTGGAGGCAGAGACAACCACAGCTCCAGTGACTGGCAATATGCACATGTAGTACACTCCAAAATACTCCAAAATTCAACTGACCCAGAGTACAGCCCTCTACGTGTACTGTACTGCAGACACACAAATACTACTGCTTATCTCAAATTGTAACCCTCCAAATCCTAAGAGCAAACAAAGAGTAAAAATACTACAAACTTGAAGTAGCCTATATAGGACTACCTAATGTACTTCAATAGATATGGAATTATATTATCTTAAAATTATTATTAAAGGGCCCCATGTTAAACTGTTTTGTTTGTTTGTTTTTTATCTATTTTATAATGTAAAACACTCTGTTCCACCTTGTGATGTCATTAAACTTCTTACATCTTCACTAGAATCATTTGGATGATTTCAGCCCTGGAATTGCCAATCTACTGAACAAAAGGTAAAAAGGAGCCATTAACTTGACAAAGGAGAAATTCAATTTGTCAACTGGTCAAAAGTTTATTGGAGATGCTCAGTGTCCACCAGCGTCTGACCAGAACTGAAGAAGCAGCTTGGATGAGCTGTGAAATGTATTCAACCAAAATAAACTTTTGTCCAGTTGACAAATTGTTTTTCTCCTTTGCCATTGATTCTACCTGGACGATTGAGGGATTTTACACACATAACCGTTAACTTGAAAACTACCTCTTCATGACATCATAAGGTGGAACAGCATTTTGAGCTTTGGAGATGTAAACAGACTAATAATAAAGTATTACTCAAACATGTGTGAATGAAACAAAACACAACTCCAGGTATGTTTTTGATAAGGAAACATCATTCTAACATGACTTAAAGCTCACAAGAGTCCATTTTGCGTATTATAAGACCTTTAACTATGATAAGAATACTGCAGTAAACTAACTTGTGTAGTTACTCATTTCTGAATTTACCTTTTGGATATTTGATGACAAAGTACAATGTAATCATCTGATACTTTGCAGTGACATCGTGCTGGGGGTGTTCTATGTGCATCTTTAATGGTGGAATGTTTAGTAGTTACCATGGTGACACAATGATCACATCAGCAAACACTGTCAAAAAGGTTTTACAGTTGTCTGAAAACCTTTAATAAAAATACAAAATGGAGTTGTTTCAGGAGTTTGATTTTCAACAAAAAGGTGAGAGTGACTAACTGAAAAACTGCTGTCTACTAAAAACACTAGTTAGCTTGTGACTGTAATGTTATTTCAGTGGGACTTGCTTAACACCACAAACCATCTCACCTGTTGTAATTCTAACCAAGCCCGCTCTTTCTAGTCAGATTGTGCGAAAACAAAGCACAAATCGAAGTCAGATAGAGCTTCAGATGGAGCAGTGCTTCCAGTTAGCATTACACACCAGAGAAAAGACATCAGCTGCGAAGTATCAATAGGGAATACCGGCTCTTGCCCCCCCATCTGGCAATATGACATCACTGTATTCCAGAATCTGAAAACTACTGCCACATTTCCATAACAGTCCAGATCCTTCTCCACCAATACACCAGTTTAAACCATAACGTGTCTCAGTGGTTCATTTATCATCATTCATCATTATGCCATTGGTTTGCATGCGTTTGGTGGGAAAAAGCATTTAGGTCGGCGTAAATCTTGCTAAGGCATTTTAAAAGGCAGGTAACCATAGCAACTGGGTGATGTTGTTTCATTATGCTGCGTTAAACTCTCACCGGCCGTGGGTTAAATTTAATCCAGCCATTTGCATCTCAAGAGTTCTGGTTTAGTCCGAGGCTAGTTCCAATTTAGTCCTGCTCGATATTTTAATCCGTAAGAGGTTTTTTTGATTTATAAGGTATTTTCTTGGCTATGGCGTTGAATTTTTTGCCTTTTTTCAGGACAATAATAGAAGAAAGAAATAATAAGAAAAAAAGATTGCATTTGAAAATAGGAACAAAATCCAACGTTTTCCCTTCTGACTAACATCTGCAGCAGGGAGGGCATCAGGCTTAAAGGGTTCATATTAGACTGTTTTCAGATCTGTGTTATAATGTTGTTTCCTCGTCTCAAACATCCCCGGAGCTGTGTTTCGTTTCATTCGCACGTTTAATACACAAATCCTGCATATTTAGGAATGTATTGACTTCTTCTCAAACAGAAAACACTCTGTTCCACCTTGTGATGTCATGTGGCAATACAGGAAGAGCTCCACTGTGTTATCTTCACTAGGGCTGGGTATCATTAAAAAGTTGCAGATACAATCCATACCTAGGCCACAATACGATACGTACCTCAATACAGTGAAATTTCGATTTGATACAATTCAATATGACATACTTTAAAGTGATTTCATACAGTTCAATAAAAAATAAAGGCTAAATCACGGCTGTGATACTTAAAGTCCTTGTTAAACCACTTCTTGTGCAAAGTTAATATGAAACACACCCATTTTACTCATCAAAACAGTGAAAATGTCAAATGTGTGGTATAAATAAGTTTTCTTCCTCTAAAGAAGCAACAATACAGCTGTAACAAAATAATTTCGCAAAATATACCAAAAAATATTCTTGACGATGTATCGATACACGATATCAATATTGTATCATCACATTAAACAATATGATATATCTGTATTTCGATATTTTTGCAGACCCCTAACCTTCACTAGAATCATCTGGATGTTTCAGCCCTGGAATTGTCGATCTCTACTGAACTAAAGGTAAAAGGTAGCTGAAAACTACCACTTGATGACATCACACTTTGGGAAGTTTAGTGGTTGATATAATATATTAGATGCTATAGTCTAAACATTTATAATCTTATTTTATTTTTGAGGGTAACAGGTTTTCACTAAATCTCACTAAACATATCTGTCCTCATGGAGACAAGAGGGTGACACCACCGGCCTGAGTTACAGATCAGATCAGTGGAGAATAAAAATGTTATTAAAAATGCACAACAGATATGTTTAATGCCATACTGTGGAACATTCCAGACAGAGCAATTGATACTTTGCAGTGACATCATGCTGCTCAGACTGCGTTAAAACAAACTCAGATTATAGTCTAACTTGAGTAACAGAGCGTCAGACAGAGCAGTGCCTACAGTTAACTTCACACCCCCAGGGAATGTTGATGACGTCAGCTGCAAAGCATCAATAACATCTCCATGGAGACAAGTGACGAGCAGGTGACAGACTCCCCTCCAGAAAAGCTCCGCAATGGACCTTTAATACGCCAACCCCATAATGCTGTGATATGGTGTGAAACCAACTGATGAAGGTATTTTTTATTTTTTTATTTTTTTATAAAAAAATATTTAGCAAAATCCGCAATTTAATCTGAAAATTTTGTACCTACCCTTACCTAAGCAAAACCTACAGTATGTTGTGTTGCCATCCAGAAACCAGAATCAAGTCATAAGATCTCCCAATCCTCCACACGAATGCCTTATATATTCTATCTTTCCTTTACAGCGTACATTTTCCTCATCTCTCATCCAAAACCCAGCGCACGTCGCCTACTTCCTGTGGAGAGAGAGAGGGCGGTTGAAACTCGTGCGCTTTTTTTTTCTCTCTTTTTTTTTCCTCTCTCCTTTTTTTTCTGAATGAATCAAACGCTGCCTCCTTCGTACATTACGCACCAGGGCACAATAGCCTTCACACGTAAGACATGAGCTCAGCAGTCAATGTTGTATCCGCTCGATGCCATGGGAACTCTCTCTCTCCCCCCCTCCCCTATCTGTATTACGCTCGCTCGCCCCTACCCACCAGCCCCTTCTGCCTGCGTCGTTGTCTGCCTCATGACTTCCTGTCTCCGGCCCCTCCCCCAGACCACAATAAAGGATGGAGGGAGGGAGAAAGAGAGAGAGAGGTGTTCATTCATGCATTGGAACTAGTCAGCTGAGCAAGGAGAGATGGAGGAGAGGAGGAGGTCACAAGAATTGCATCAGCACATTGAGTATGCGCCGATTGGAAGAAAATTATAATGTTAACAAAGGTCCCTTTTCAATCCATCATTCAACAGTTTATGGGAGAAGATCATTTGCGATGGCATGATATTTTAGAATCAAAAGAACTCAAATTTGCCGTGCTTTTTACATTCCAGATCTATTATTAATTCCATGGAAAAGTTGAGAAAATTTGCTCATTTCTATCAACCGTGAACTGCCAGTCTTTAGACACTGATTACACTCGCTTGTGACTGTAATGTTATGTGTGAGGGACTTGTTTAACAGCACAAAACAGCTCACCTGTTGTACTTACAGTTAAGCCAGTTCTTTATGGTCAGATTGCGTCAAAACAAAGCACAGATTAACGTAATTTCAGCTAGCTTCAGACAGAGTAGTGTCTACAGTTAGCTTGACACCCCCAGGGAATGTTGATGACGTCAGCTGCAAAGTGTCTATAACATCTCCATGGAGACAAGTGACAAAGGTGACAGACCCTCCACCCGAAAACGGTCACATTTTTAAATAGTGTTTATCCAACTTCAAGGCACTCAAACACACACCACACCTTCATACACCAGTGTACGCAGACACTGGGGGTGAGATGGGTTAAGTGTCTTGCCCAAGGACACAACGACAGCATTCATCTGTGGGAGCTGGAATCGCAACGCCAACCTGTGCGTCGGTGGATCTGATCCGAGCTTTACCAATGATGTTTTATTATGTCGAGAGCGGGATTCGAACCACCAACCTTCAGATCCATTGGACAAACACTCAAACTGAGCTACTGTCGCCCACATGATCCTTTTAGTTTCATCTGTTTCATTTGTGTGAATTGTATTTGATTTGTGTAACATATATACTGTAGAAAACATACAGCCAACATCACAAGTTAAGTGAGAATTACAGATCTGGAAATGTTCTGTAAATATGTAACTTCCCTGGTGGAGCGTGCACCTGGTTGTCTCCATGGATACGTTACTGTGTTTGCCTGGGATGTTCCAAAGTATGGCTTTAAACTTATCTCATAGAGGTGAGGCCGCTCAGTGCAAGAATGGCAGATACCGATTGTTTGCAATACAGAGCAATCGATGTTCGATAAGCTCTTTTTTTGAGTCGATATGCAGGCCCCATTTTGATTATTTTCACCAAATTAAGTAATTTCAATTCACTGCAAACTATAAACCTATACGAGAACGGCGTAGTCACATTTTATGCAGCTATCTCTTCGTATGCGTAACCGTTAACGTAAAGCTTTGTGTATTTTTAGTCAGCGAATTGACCGAAACAAAATATCGACCTATGCTGGAGATATAAAGCAGATACAGTAAAGCTCATACAGCCCAAATATCAGTTCGATATATCGGCCAACCGTCTGTCTCTACTACAGAACATACAATTGTGTTGCAGAATAAACCCATAATTGAAATGTAAGATATCATTTTGCTCCCATACTGTTTTCAGTGCAATCTATATTAACAAATGCTCCTATGCTTTATAGCAGCGCTCTCTATTTTACAACACCGCGCTCCCATATTAACGTTAAACACGCATCTTAGGGAGAAATATTGTAGATAATATATTAGCTAAACAAAGCAAGGACGCCTCAGTCTCCACTCGTCTCCTCTCCTCTCCTCGCTCCCCTCCCCGTCCTGTTGGTATGACTCACAGACAGGCCAGTTCCCTTGATGCACTGCGGAAACGTAATCTGACGTAGCCTCGATCTCACCCTCCTCCTCCTCCTCCTCTCTCCTCTTCATCCTGTCACACAAACTCATGAAGAGTCCATTCACAAAAAAGAAAGGAAGGAGGTAAAAAGAAAACGCTGGAGAGATAAGAGGGGGAGCGAAAGACAGCAGGTGGATGCAAAAGCTGATAATATAGACATGGTAAGATAATAGCAAAAATAATACAATATAGGCTTTGTATTGGCGTAGATAATGGTTATGAAAGGTTACATGTTATGGCATTAAAGGGCCCGTATTACTCTATTTTCTGATCGATGTTATAATGTTGTTTCCTCATCAAAAACAGACCTGGAGTTGTGTTTTGTTCCATTTACACATGTTTAACACACAAATCCTGCATATTTAGGCTGAATTCTTCTCTAAAACAGAAAACACTGTGTTCCACCTTGTGATGTCATAATGTAAAACAGCTCCACAGTGTTTTTAAACTATACATTCACTAGAATAATTTCAGCATTGCATCTTTGGAATTGCTATTGAACAAAAGGTTAAAAAAAAAAAAAAAGTAGCTGTTAACTTGACAACTACCACGTCATGACATCACGAGGTGGAACAGAGCATTTTGAGTTTTGGAGATATAGACAGACTAATAATAATATTTAAAATGTAATATTTATGCATTTTCTTATATTTAAAAATGCATAAATGAAACAAAACACAACTCCAGGCAAGTTTATGGTGAGGTACACGGTAAAATGTAGCTGTTAACTTGGAAACTACCACTTCATGACATCACAAGGTGCAAATGAGCATTTGAGCTTATAGATATAGACAAATTAATAACAAAGGATTATTCAAAAGTGCATAAATGAAGCAAAACACAACTCCAGGTATGTTTTTGGTGAGGTAACAACATTTTAACTCACATAAGAGTTCATTTTGCGTAATACAGGACCTTTAAGGCAACGATGGGAGGCAAAACTGGAGATGTTGACGTTGGATAGTAACTACACTATAAAGACAATACCGGAATTTCACATTGTTAATAACATGGTAACGTGCTAAAGTAATCTGGATACTTGAAGAAGCGTATTGAACATGCTTGTAATGCCACTGAGAAAAAGACAGGGGGCAGAGCTGGAAATATTGAGGTTTGCTTAAGGGGCTGTAGCCTACCGATTTTTTTTACATGTAGTAAAATAAAATTAGTTTTGCCTGTGAACAAGCATTTTTATCCTCAAGAAACCAGGAAGTAGCGCTGGTCCATTGTTAGCATGCTAGTTACTGTTACCGTGATGGAAAAACCGGCAATTATAAATAGTCAAATGTGCTTAGATTGAAGGAAGTGAGAAGTCCGATTCGCGCCACAAGACCCTTCAACCACCACCAGTCACTCACGTACACACACACACTCCGCATTCATACTAGGCAAGGTGGGTGAAGAGCCTTGCTTAAGGACACAACAACAGTACATATAAGACTAGAGCCATTACTGCCCCATATGTCACCGGGTATTCTTGGCGGTCTCACTTCCAAGTACGAATCAGGCCCCACCCGGCTGAGCAAGATTATATATTTTCAAGTTATCACGCTAAAGTAGGTTCATTTTGTCCATTTTACAACTTTTTAGATTTGAATCAATAAAAAGCAGTGGATGATAAAGGGATGTTGAGCCAGAATCTTGGTTAAATTGTTATATTGTTTATATTAAAGGTCCTATATCACACAAAATTGATTCTTGTGAGCGTTAAACCATGTTAGAATATTGCTACCTCCTCAAAAACATACCTGGAGTTATGTTTCGTTTCATTCACGTGTTTGGGTAACCCTTTATTGTTAGTCTGTTTACATCTCCAAAGCTCAAAATGCTCTGCTCCACCTTGTGATGTCATGAAGCTGTAGTTTTCAAGTTAACATCTACCTTTTAGAGAAGGGTTTGTGTGTTAAACATGTGTGAATGAAACAAAACACAAATCTTGTTAAGTTTTTGACGAGGAAACATTATAACATCTATATATATTTCCGAAAACGTAGCTTAAGTAATATAATGCATAGTCAGTGAATGAAAGCTCAAACTTGCATATTGCGCTGCGTTTTATGACTTTCTGAATAACGTCCAGCAGAACTAATTGGTCAGCAGCAGCCTGAGACACAGTAAGCATAAAATGAGAAACTGGGATCGTTTTTCATATCGCAGACAAATGTTCTCTACTACACAGCAAGAAAACACAGCCGTGTGTGATTGTGATGACAGTACACTATTGTGGATGGTACAGTAAACGCATGGAGAGCTTTGCATTGTCTTTTATCAGTGTTTGAGTCGAGCTTCAGGCATGTCTTTAGGATAATCGATAGTTCTGGTAGTTATGGGATAATATATTGATTAACATTGTGTTTTCATGAGATGGTAAATGGTAAATAGTCACATTTTTATATAGCGCTTTTCCATTTTCAAGGCACTCAAAGCGCTTTACATCAAGGACCACTCACCCGTTCACACACACATTCATACACCGCCCAAGGACACAACAACAGCATTTATCTGTGGGAGCTGGAATCGCACCGCCGACTTGAGGGTGGGTCTGACAGCTCGATCGAGAACGGGATTCAAACCACCAACCTTCAGATCAGTGGATAAATATCAACTGAGAAATGTCCTAACAGAAAATGTAATATTTATATTAGGAAATAATTCATCCCAATGTAAAAATCATAAGATCAAGGAAGGATTTTTTAAATTTTATACAGTTTTTAAAGGTACATTGCGTCGTAACTTTTCTGGTGAGGAGTGGGCCTCTTGCTTGTCTCCATGGCGATTTTATTGGTTTGCCTGGAATGCTTCACATTAAGGCATTATGTAATTATATAATATACATGTCCTTGCAGTGAGTGTGGTGCTGGCGGTTGCCTCTCCACAGATCTGACCTGTACCTTGGCTTAACGGAGACACCTAATTGTCACCATTGATGTGCTTAATGCCATACTGCGGAATATTCACGGCAAAGCAATAGCAACTCCGTGGAGACGGTCAAGGTGAAGGACGGACCCTACACCTGAAAAGTTATATATAAAAAATGCACTTTTAAAAATATCAACACAGGATTGCACGTTATAATATTGATACTTTGCAGTGACATCGCGCTGGCGGTGCTCTACATGTATGTGTATTGGCAAAATGTTCACCAGTTACCATGGTGACACAATGCACTCATTAGCAAACACTGCCAAATACATTTTAGATGATCTCAAAATGAAAAAAAGAAATACAAAAAAAAATATATATATACAAAATAGATGGATTTTGTGCTCAATACGAGCGTTCGTGGTCCTGTTTAGGAGTTTGATTCTCAACAAAAACGTGCGAGTGACTAACTGAAAAACTGCTGGCTAATACTAGCTAGCTTGTGACTGTAAATTGATTTGAGAGGGACTTGTTTAAAAGCACAAATCAGCTCATCTGTTGTAGTCCAAGTCAGTTCTTTCTGGTCAGATTGTACTAAAATGAAGCTCAGATTAAAGCCTAACAGTTTTTTTTAGATAGAGCAGTGCCTACAGTTAGCATCACACACATCAGCGGCAAAGTATCAATAATAATAATATTGCATGTGATGTTAGATGCATGCATGTAAAATCTTATAAATCTGTATTATTATACACTGAATAGCTGCGAGCAATACAAAATGAAATGTGTAAAGTAAAATGAAACGTTCTACTTAAATTCAGTTTTTTGTTTTTTTTTGCTTAAACACAAACATTTGCAAACATTTACATTGATATGCCACTTTACCTCACATAGAGAAAAGCGGAAGAGGGTTTTTTTTATGAATGAACGGGTGGCATCGACATACACTATGAATCACCACAACAAAGTTCGGGAGAGGAAGAAGGGTGGTGGTGGGGGGTGATGATGTCATCGGAGGTGTCGGCATGGTGGTGGTGGCGGCGGTGGTGGTGGTGGGGGGGGGCATGTGTGAGTCATTGAGAGAAATGAGAGAAGACGAAGAAGAAGAAGAGGATGAGGAGAGAGAGGGAAAGAGAGATAGATAGGTAAAAACACATCACATAGGGGGGTGGGGACCTGCTGTTTGTGACCTGTGGATGAGTCACCAACATCGCAACAGCTTTACCAGCTCACAACGCGCAAGAAGCAATCAAATGAGTGGGAAATAAAAAGCTCGGAAGACTGCGTTATGCCATTTCAAGTGTATGGGAACATGGTTTAAAGGTCCCGTATTACGCAAAATTGACTCTTGTGAGATTTCAGACGTGTTAGAATGCCGTTACCTCATCGGAAACATACGTAAACTGGCGATTCTAGGTGTGAAATGATCCAAATGATTCTATAGTGAAGGTGTATGGAGTTAAAATGCAGTGGAGCAGTTCCTCCGTCGCCACAAGTGTTTTTCATTTGAGAGAAGAACTCCATATATGCAGGATTTGTGTGTTAAACGCGTGCGAATTAATTATTTCTCTTATGATTCTACAATATATCTTTAGTATTATTCCCTATGCACATTTTGTCCTTTGTCCCACTGTCCTATATTTTTGGACATTTCAAATCACAATATTTATCTAAAACCACTCAATAAAAGAAACGAGCCCACTGACTTCTCTGGTGTGTAGTGGGAGCTGACGTTGCCGTAAACGTCATCACAACATCATGACAAAGAGCTGTGCAGTTGTCGGCACCTACGATGGATAGCTGCACATCAAGCTGGCAAGTTGCTTTTTTTCCCCATTTGTACCAAAATGACTACGTGACGCTGCAGAATCCTGTGTGTATCACTGATTATGAAAATAAAACTGTAGAATGAAGTACGTACAGAGCAGTGGGCGTGTACCGGTGGAGGTGAAAACGGGGATTGAGCTGCAACATGGCGTCTTGAAAATAAGCAATTAAAAATTACTCAAATGTGCACAAATCTCAACAAATACAAGTAGTAGCAGTAGTAGTAATAGTAGCAGCAGTAGTAGGAGTAGTAGTAGAACTAGTAGCAGTAGTACTAGTAGCAGCAGTATTAGTAGCAGCAGTAGTTGCAGCAGTAGCAGTAGTAGCAGTAGTATTAGTAGCAGCAGTAGTAGTAGCAGCAGTAGTAGTAGTAGCAGTAGTAGTAGCAGTAGTATTAGTAGCAGCAGTAGTAGTAGCAGCAGTAGTAGTAGTAGCAGTAGTAGTAGCAGTAGTATTAGTAGCAGCAGTAGTAGTAGCAGCAGTAGTAGTAGTAGCAGTAGTAGTAGCAGTAGTATTAGTAGCAGCAGTAGTAGTAGCAGCAGTAGTAGTAGTAGTAGCAGTAGTAGTAGCAGTACTAGCAGCAGTTGTAGTAGCAGTAGCAGTAGTAGTAGTAGCAGTAGCAGTAGTAGTAGCAGTAATAGAAGTAGCAGCACAGCAGCAGTAGAAGTAATAGTTGTCGTAGTAGTAGCAGCAGAAGTAGTAGCAGTAGTAGTAGTAGTAGTAGTAGTAGTAGTAGTAGTAGCAGCAGTAGTAGTAGTAGCAGTAATAGTATTAGTTAGTATAGTATTTAGACATCATGACACTTTAGTCTGCTGCCTGACACACACTCAAATGTGAATACAGACACATGAACCAGTAGTCCCATTAGCAAAAGCAGTATATAGCAGTACTAGTAGTCGTAGTAGCCGTAGTAGTAGAATAATATAGTAGCAGTAGCTGAATATCATAACATTTAGACATCGGCACCACTTCCTGACTCACGCCTGCCTCAGATTCAATAAACGTGAACGGAAAGATGAGAGAAGGACATAAAAGGCCTTGTCTCGTCTGTTATGCTATTTGAAGTATGTAAACAGGGCCTAAATGCACTACGGGACACAGGAAGTCTAATATAAAGGGCACGAGAGGGGAAGGGGTCATGAATGAGATGAGTCACCACCGGCAACCATAACAGCCCTCCCCCTCCTCCCCGCGCACAGAGCCGGCTAATCAGACGCTTGGGGAGGGAGAAAGGAGGAGAATTTGGATGCAGCCCACAGTCTCCCAGCATCTCGGGAACCTCCCATTAGAAAACACAGAGATGACGCCGGTGACGGGAGGGTACCGGAGACAGACGGAGAGGGGGGTTTCTGAAAGGAGAGGTGTAAGGATGGTGTTTTTGAGCGATAAAAACAAATGGAATTAAATGAAGGGTAGATGTTTCAAGAGACTATATTTTGAAATCTATTTTATAATGTTTCCTCATTGAAAACATACCAGGATTTCTGTTTTGTTTTGTTTCGTTTGCGCAGGTTGAATGAGTTCTTCTCTCAAACTGAAAACACTCTACCTCGTGATGTCATGCGGTAATACCAGAGGTGCTCCACTGTGTTTTTAAACTCCACACACCTTCACTAGCATCATTTCGATAATTTCAGCCCTGGAATTGCCCATCTCTACTGAACAAAAGGTAAAAGGTAGCTCTTAACTTGAAAACTACGACTTCATGACATCACAAGGTGGAACGGCGCATTTTGAGCTTTGGAGACGTAGTCAGACTAATAATAAAAAATTACGCAAACATGTGTGAATGAACCAAAACACAACTCCAGGCTTGTTTTCAAGGATATAACAACATTCTAACATGGCTTAAAGCTCACAAGAATCCATTTTGCGTAATATAGGACCTTTAATGTCACACTGTGGAACATTCACGCTTAAACAGTAAAATATCAGAAGACAAGTGAGTACCTGATTACATTGTGTACCTTTAAAACAATAGGTTTCAATTAAATGAATCGAATAATTGCGATAATACATTAAGCTTCAACGTTGTAGCTTATCCCATTGACTGAACAGTGCCCTCTAGTGGACGCTGAAAGAGGAGCAAGTCCCTAAGTTTGCGTGACTGATTTTATTGCGCAAACATTACCTCTTGTGATCAAAGAGAGCGAATATGGCTTTTAAAAAGGATGCCAATGAGGTCAACGTATGTTTAAAATTGTAGGCAACGTATAGAATATAATGAAAGCTATACATTTCCAGTTGTCTGTGCTAGTTTTACGCACTCTAAAGCCTATCTGATGGATCTCATGGATCTCACGAAGCTGTTCTCCAGTCTCTAACAATTCCGAGTTTTTTCTCAACAGTAAATCACGATGAGCAGCAGAACATCTAATAACAACCAGAAAAGTAAGGCACGTCCTTTTTGGAAACACGGCGCACTTTCCAATGCGCGTAAATCCAAAACCTCCGTCCTCTTATCTAGTAATAATAGTTTAAACATGCGCAAAGAGACGGGCCAGGGTACGCCTAATCCCGAGGCATTACGCAGAGAAATGCTTCCGTGTTTTGGCACAATTATGGAGCCAAGTTGTGAATGGCATGTGGATGGGACAGCACCTGCACCCAGTGACCCCCGAGGAGGAGCGCGAGAGGGGTGCACGAGGAAAAACGTATTCTAGCAGTGATGAAACGTACAGAAGTAAAAGTAGTTAAGTATACATTTGAGGTACTTTTTACTTTTACTTCACTACATTTGAGAGCAGGTATCTGTACTTTCTACTCCACTACATCTTTGAACAGGACTGAAAAGTAAAAGTATTTTTTATTATTGTCTCAGATCAGCTCAAAAGAGTAAAAACGGCTAACAAAAAAAAGATAAGTGCAGTTGTTTCTGTTGAATAAAAATCTGTGCAGATCTTAAAAAAAAAAACATTTGAAGTTTTGTTAGATCTCAAAATGTGCGCAAAATACTTCAACTTTTTACTCTTTAAGTACATGTTTAAACAAGTACTTTAAAGGTGCACTGTGTAACTTTTTGGTTGGGGGCCCATCACCTTCTTGTTTCTATGGAGATGTCATTCCTTTATCTGGAATGTTCCACAGTGTGACATTAAACAGCTGTACTTTACATTTATTCAACTACAGGTGGTTTTATAGCTCAAAAAATACCTAGAAAAACAGGCATTGTGACTGTGACTGGGGTTGCCTCTCCACAGATCTGACCTGTAACTTAGTCTGGTTTGGTCTCAGTGAAGACAGAAATCTTTAATACCATACTGTGAAACATTCCAGACAAAGCAATAACATCTCCATGGAGAACAAACAAAACTGAATACTTCTAAAGCTACTGGATTCTAGATAAGTTTTTTGGGGGATAGAGATGATGTAAAGGGAGTGGTGGAGGTGTGGTTCAGGCAAGAACCAGTTTGCAAAATGTTTAGCCTTTTGAGTACCACAAGATATAAACCAGGCCTATAACAGGACTACATCAAGTCCAAACAAAATATTATATCTTTTGAGTGGGAAAAGTCCTTAAAGGGCCCATATTTGCGGTTTTCTGATCTCTGTTATGTTTCCTCATCACAAACAGACCTGGAGTTGTGTTTTGTTTCATTCACACATGTTTAACACACAAACCCTGCAGACTTTTGTTGTCTCTCAAATAGAAACACTCTGTTCCACATAGTGATGTCATGTGGTAACACAGGATGTGCTCCATTGTGTTTTTAAACTCCGTACACCTTCACTACAATCATTTGGATGATTTCAGCCATAGAATTGCCAATCGCTACTGCACAAAAGGGTAAAAGGAGCTGTTAACTTGAAAACTACCACTACATGACATCACAAGGTGGAACAGAGCATTTTGAGCTTTGGAGATGTACTAATAAACCAGGACAACTCAAACATGTGTGAATAAAACAAAACACAACTCCAGCTATATTTTTGAGGACACTACATTAAAACATGGCTTAAAGCTCACAAGAATAAATTTTGTGTAATATAGGACCTTTAAAATGTTATGCATACAACTGGAAGCTATAACCTATGAATAGAGAAGTTTAATGAGTGGTTAGACCTCTCACCTCACAGCAAGAAGGTCCCGGGTGCAATTCCTGGCTCGAGTTAGATACTAACTGATAGAAAAACAAGTATAAGAGCACATAGACTAGAATACATGGACCACTATGGAACCTACGTGGACCATTGAAGGATTACACAGATAAAAGAAAGTACTGTTATTTAATGCAGAAAATTATCTTCTGTTGTCTAAATAAATAAAATGTCTTTTATCATCAACAGGGTATCTGAATCAGTATTGAGTAGCAAGTCTATTCCTTAGTACAGAAATCGAAAAAGTTTGACATTTTTGTATTGTGACAACATTAGTCCTGACCACATCTAGCTCAAGATCTTCTCCAGACAGATTGCTCGGGCAGATGGGTCAAATGCATGGACACTATAAAGTAGTGGACTAAGGGAGTGTGACATTTGGCTCCAGTCAAATGAAGCTCACGAGGCTAGCAGTTATAGGGCAAATTTAGAGCCAAGTTCCGTATTAGAAATAAGAATTGATTTATGGACAAAATAGCGAAATAAACCACCAGGATCATGTAGAGTGGGTTAATGTGAACATTTTAAGACCAAACTGAGGAGCCAGACAGCAGCAGTTATGGAGAGAGGGGCGACGTTTTTTCAATACAAAGTGAATTGGAGCCAGAGTCGACGGTCGCTGGAGGCTCGTCCATGCTCACTTCCTATGGTCAAAGGACAAAATTCCAAGTTCATAACCATAACATTTTAAACTACCTTCTCCCTCTCTAATGCATGCTCTTTTATCAGCTCCGATCAGTCTTGTCAACGTTATATAGGCTGGTTTTATATGAATCCTCTCAGTTTACAATACAGACCCTCTCCAAGGCTTTCAGCTCCATTTAGACTGTTTTTATAGCATGAGATGTTAGCTCTTACATGTGCTGCTTTGGGGACGGGGCGATTTATAACACATACTAAAATCTTCATTTGGGAGAGTTGGCAGTAACGGTTTGGATGTGATTTGGAGATACAGACCTACGAGAAGTAAAGTACAGCAGTGTGTGATAAGGCTGAGTCAATGGTTGCTGTAATTATATTAGGCTAAAAGGACTTTAAAGGTTCGAGAATGTTGTTACCTCATCAAAAACATACCTGGAGTTGTGTTTTGGTTCATTTACACATGTTTGAGTAACTTTATTATTAGTCTGTCTACATCTTCAAAGCTCAAAATGCTCTGTTCCACCTTATGATGTCATGAAGCAGTAATTTTCAGGTTGCTTTTTATGTTTTGTTCAGTAGAGATTGGCAATTCCAGGGCTGAACTTATCCAAATGATTCTACTGAAGGTGTATGGACACAGTGGAGCACTTCTTGTATCCACCTTCAGATGTTGAACAGAGTGTTTTGCGTTTGAGAGAAGAACTCAACCTAAAAATGCAGCATAAGTATAATATATTTCATTGTCCTTGTTAAGACGTGAACAGGTCATTAATAATGCAAAATTTAAAAGACTATTATAGCAAAATGGAAGGAGAAAACTTTGTAAACATTCGAAATTGAGAGAGGGCTGTCCTGTAACTAGATGCGCCACCTGGTTGTCTTCAAGTTTAATGCCATACTGTGGAACATTCTAGGCCAGTGGCTCTCAAAATGTTTACAACAAGAACCGCTTTGGTAAATGTTTAGCTTTCCGAGTGCCACCAGATATAAACCAGGTCTATAACAGGATGAGGCTACACCAGGTCTAAACAGGGCTAAACCAGTGGAAATAGGAACACGCCATAAAGGTTCTAAACAAGGACCGAGCCAAAGAAGAAGAAAAACATTACGATAAAACTGACCTCAAACAAACTTTACAACTAAAACACATTTCCTTGCTAAATCCAATTGGTTATAATATACGCATAGAGGTAATGTGTTTTATTGATACTTTGCAGTGACATCACGCTGGGGGTGTTCTACGTTTATCTCTGTGGTGGAATGTTCAGAAGTTACCATGGTGAAAAAATGCACAGATTAGCAAACACTGTCGATAAGTTTCAAGATTGTCTGAAAAAAGGTGAACTGAAACTGTATTGGATTGAAATAAAGCTTAGATTAAAGTCTAACGCAGCCTCAGACAGATCAGAGCCTCTAGTTAGCATCACACGCTCAGTGAATGTGGATGACATCACTCGCAAAGTATCAATAGCAAATTATACTGACATCACAGGTCATATGTCAGTGATCTTGTGTCCAGTTTCTCAAACTCCACTTCTCCATCACAAGGCTCTCTGTCCCAAACCCCTGACCTTGGGAACATCCTCCAACGTGGATCTAAAAACATGTTTTGTTGGAGCCTTTGACTGTTGTGTTCAGGATTTCCAACCACACAGAGGAAGTCCAGCCACCGCCATGTTGTTCAGCGCGGGGGTAATTTTAGCAGCACTCGCCGTTGGACACACGTGAGGAGACAAATGAGGCGAGTTACTGCTGTCTGCTCCTGATTATACACTGCTCCGTCACAGGGACTGGACAGGAGCCTCAGAGGTTCGGGGACAAAAACATTACAGACTCACATAAGACACTGGACAGATGAGTCAGCTGAGGACGCCAATCAAAGGAAAATGATATTCAAGTAATGACATTGAATATAATCATAATGCAATAATGGCACAGGCTGGTCACCACAGGCTGTATTAGTAGGAAATAGGGTGAGGTAAGATTTCATGTTAAAAGTGCTAAAGGTCAAAGGTTAAAGGTAGGGGAGACCAAGGTTGGTTGTCACACTTTTTACTCAGAAGCAAAGTCATCATCAGAACGTCCTACAAAGGTTAAACATAGGCTACATTAAGTTAAAGCAACAATTTTTTATATCGTATTGTATTGTAAAAAAAAAAAAAAAAAAAAAAATTACCATTAACTCCACAATTAAAGATGCACTGTGCAACTTTTCAGGTGGAGGGCCCATCTTCATGGAGATGTTATTACTTTGTCTAGAATGTTCCACGGTAGAGATTCAACCTATCTGTCTCAAGGGAGACAACTACAGACTACATTACAGGTCAGATCTGTGGAGAGGTAACGCTATTCACAGAGAGAATTATTGTATTTTCAAGCAATAGCCACACCTGTAATGAATAAATTGTATTTTTACATGTGTTTAATGTCATACCATGGAACATTCCAGGCAAAGTTATAACATCTCCATGGAGACAAGCAAGTGATGCACCCTCCACCAGAAAAGTTGTGCAATGCATCTTTAAGAGAACTAAATCGATTGTAAAAAAAAAACCCAAAAAAACAAAACAAAAAAACTTACCTGTCAGTGTAGGTTGTCACAGTGAGTGGGGTTGGTTGTCCCTGTTGTTATTAATGACGTTTTCTGTCAAACTGTCAATGCTTTTGTAAGAAATTTAACTTCTAGAATAATGAAATACATTTTAAAACACTTAATCTTCACATGATGTGCTCTAACTATTCTTTGATTTTTACTCCATATAAAACTTTAAAATGAAAGAATTCCCCCCGTGTTGTAGACACAAGCTCTACAAAAACTACTGCTTTAATAACTAGCCCAGGTCTCTATCAGCACATAGCATTACTAACTACAACAACATGCTCCACCATTTTGTCCCATGTGACGACCAGCTTAGAGACTTTGTTTTCAAACACCACAAAAACATGGAAATGAACAGACCCATAAAAGAGCCAACTGTCTTCTCACTTTGTTTTTTTGTGACTGGAACAATATTAGGGCTGAAGAAATTGGATGTTTAACTTGATACTGTGGAACATTCAAGGCAAAGCAACAGCATCCCCCATGGAGCCAAGCAAAAAGTGACATATTTCACCTTTAATTGATGTGTCTGACTGCTTATTTTTATGAGGACAAATACACAAATTCCATGCAATTATTTCTTTTAACTACTTTTGAGAGTGAAATGAGATAAAAATGTTCAATACACAACACCAGAGCTCTAATGGTGAACTGATTTTAATTTACAGTTTTAACAAAATCCATCATTACAAACAAATTCTCTTATGATTTAATCCATAAACATCCACAAAAAGACAATAACCAGTGATTTTAATACCATTTATTTAACCAACCACAACCACCTCTAGACTTCTAATTATTTTAATTTCCCAATCAAGACAATTACATTAGACTGACCTTCCTGTGCATCGTCACTACAGTGTTTTCATATTCATTAATCAGTTGTCAAAGTCGTGTGGAAAAAAGCTTAGTGGATACCTAACCACAGAAATCCCCTTTCCTGCCACAATTCCCCTGATTAATTTTGCACACTAAAAATAAACATCTTAATTTAATAAAGAATAAAAAGCATTTGATCGTCGTAGTTAAAATCTGACAAACATTACATTGCATAAATCAATATATAAACTGTCTATACAAATGAATTGAACTCGGAGCGATGGGAAAAGATTTTAACATGGCGTGACACTGCCCTCTGGTGGTCGTGAGAAAAACCGATGGAGCATGCAGCAGCTATGCACAAAAAATAAGGCGTTGTAAAATTTCCAAATGTGATTGCAAAAGCACTTGACATAGGAATTAGAAACTTATATTTGTAAGTACATTACAGCAAAATGGGTTATGAATATTGCAGGAACTGACGAACAGACCAAGCATTACGTTAGCAGTTCCCCTTTTGTTAAATAAAGACTGAAAGTCCCATTACAGCGGGGCGGAGAGAAATATGGTGGAGATTTCGCAGATCAGTAGATGAACAGGACTCGGGTGCGGGGCAGTGTGGAGAGGGAGTCGGCCATTTTGCGGATCCGGGCGTAGTTGATGAAGCCTCGGAGGAAAAGCATGAAGCCTGGAAAGAAAATAATAAAGGCGTTGTAGGATTAACAGTGAGTATGTGACTTTATTTTCCATCTTTGCACTTAAACACATTAAAATCTTCAGACTTATGTAGTAATTAATGACATGCTTGGGTCTTATAATGGAGAGGTCTACAGGCTGTAATCTGCAGTCAAAGTGGTTTTAAGGAGGAAGAACTTTGACTTTTCTGTGTTAAAAGATCGAGTTTGTATTGTTTATGTTGTGTTCATTTTGACTGCCATTTTTTTTTTTTTTTTTTTAAACAACAAAATAAAACTGAAACTAAAAACTTATCAAAATTGTCATATGGGCCAGCCCTACCAATACTTTCTGCTGAAACAAAAAAAAGAAAAAGGATAAATTGTTATACAAATCCATTCAGCTTGTTTTTAGATTATGGGGGCCTCCATAGTCTCCTCTATTAATGGGAAAGAGTGGGCTACAGTACAAGTAAAATTTCCATTCTAACAGCGAGTAAAGCCTTGTCGTAAAAAAAAAAAAATAATAATAATAATAATATGGAGGTCTACGATGGTAAAAATATACTTAGAATAAAGTCTACGCTCCATACAAAAAGCAGAAATACTTTGGCTGACACAGTGGAAAGTTCAGAGGGATTTCCTTGTTTTCTGGTTGGTTACTGACCCTCAAAGAGCCAGTTAAAAGGAACATTACATTTGCTAAAAGATTACATATAATAGCATGTGTTACCGATTTACCGTGTTCTTTTGGAATCTAAATGGGTTTGAAGGTACTTTTGTTAGCTTGGCTACTTACCCATAACCAGAAAGACCCACCACAACCAGTACTGTCCATCGAAATACCCCGGGAAGTATGTGGAGAACTGCAAAAGGACAGAAGACACCAACGTAAAGTTAAAAGTTTAATTTCAAGAATTAACTGTTTACTTTAAAAGGTGCATTGTCTAACTTTTCTGGTGGAGGGTCTGTCAAACATCTCCATGGAGATGTTTTTGCTTTGTCTGGAATGTTTCACAGTGTGGCATTAAACCTTTCTATCTTCATGGAGACCAAACCAGACCAAGTTACAGGTCAGATCTGTGGTGAGGCAATCCCCTTCACCTTCACAGTCAGAATACCTGTTTTTCTAGGCATTTTTGAGCTACAAAACCACCTGTAATTGAATAAATGTAAGGCAGAGCTGTTTAATGCCATACTGTGAAACATTCTAGGCAGAGCAATGACATATCCATAGAAACAAGCAGGTGATGGACCCTCCACAATGCACGGTTAAGTGTAATGATCTACTCTGTTGAACACGTTCACAATTCATTTTATTTGATCAATTCATTTGAGCAAGTCCCATTTTCTGCAGTTTGTGTCAGTTTTGTTTGAAGTCCATCAGTTTAGTCTTTTCTCAAATGGCAATATACTTGGACATGAAATTAAAATGTTATTAAATATACCATGTCTGAAGAGTTACAATAAAATGTAGTCTTTCTAAAACGTTGAGAGCACTACTACTGGATGTGTGCGGAGTTGAGTGGGTTACCCTGACGATGAGGATCCATTTGATGAGGGACAGGCCAAACCCGGAGATGGCGCCGTAGCGACCGGCCGCCGAAGTGGTCAGACAGAACGACAGGAAGAAGCCGATCCAGTTGAACAGGAAGGCCACTGAACCAGAGGTGAGAAAGAAAAAGACTTGTTTGAATCCTTTATCGTTTTCTTTAGTTAAAGGTAAACTATGTAACTTCCTGGTTGGGGGTCCGTCGCCTGCTTCTGTCTATGGATATGTCATTGCTCTGCATGGAATGTTCCACAGTATGACATTAAACAGCTCTACTTTACATTTATTCAGTTACAGGTGGTTTTAGAGGATCACAGTGATACAAAGATCCAAAGTCGGGTTACGTCTCCCCACAGTTGGCAAGAAGCAAATCAAGGCCTAAATCGTGCCAACTGTAGTATGTGGCAGGCTTTAGTTTTTCTCTGTGATAATACTTTAGATAATTTTCTTGAAAACTAAAACACAAAATGTAAACATAAACATTATGAAAAAAGTAAATTTTCAGTAAAAGTAATATCTAATTTGAAGATTTTTACTTCATATAATACACAGAGACAGATATAATTTAAATTTAAAAATATATAAAAAAGCAAAGTTCTACATATTTTATCTAGAAACCCATTATTGCTTAGACGGGAATGTTTCATAGTATGGTATTGAGCCTTTCTATCTCCATGGAGACCAAGCCAGACCAGGTTACAGATCTGTGGAGAGACGACCCCGCTCACAGTCAGAATGCCTGTTTTTCTAGGTATTTTAAGCTATAAAACCACCTGTAATTGAATAAATGTAAAGAAGAGCCCTTTAATGACACTGTGGAACGTTTCAGGCAGAGCAATGACAAATCCATAGAAATAAGCAGGTGACGGACCCCAATGAACACAATGCACCTTTAGCAAGAACTTTTATCAAGTAGCAAATTAACAAAGTGATTGCTTATACACAGTAAACTAAAATAACTACTTCAAATATATTGGTAAAAATTCAAAACTTGCAATCCTACTACAATATCAATCCAACTCACTGAAAAAGGTGAGCATGAAGATCCCGTCGTTTCCTATCCTCAACTGATCCGCATCTTCAAAATCATCTCTGGTCACAAAGTCATCATCCTAGATTCAACAAAAAAATATATATATATTTTTTTTTAAATAGACAAAAAAATGTGATTAGTTCAAACACGTGGATTTATTCTGTATGCACGCCGCACTGCAAAACAAGAACACGGCTTCCAGGAACACAATGGCAACTTCAGGTTAAAAGCATTTATAATTCACTCACATAAATAATGATAGGGGGTCAAGTTTCTTTAAAATATTAGCTTACCAACACTGCATGGTTTTAACTGGTGTTACTGATGCCACCAATGATGTGAAATATTAGACTTGACTTTGATTCTCTATACATACATTCTCTGTATACATTTTAAATAATAAGTCTTTATTCTTGTCTTTATTGCATCGCAGACTTTGGGAATGGCTGCAATACACAATATGTGCATGTTGAAACTTTGCAATAACATCAATAGCAAATGAAGCAATGTTGGGTGACAATAAAAGGTTAGTAGTATGGTAGAAATATCAAGAAATATGATGCCTTACTACAACAAGAAGCACAGATACATTATTACTATAAGGAAGGAGTCCAACTTGGCATGAAAACATCACCACAAACCAACATCACAGCACAACAACTTGCCTTATCATGAACTTTGACCCAAACGCAGCCATTTGGGACATTTGTCATGTGAAGCTACTGCTACTGCTACTACTACTACTACTACTACTACTACAAGTACATACACAGAGTATACAGTGTACAGTAAGGGATGGGTACTGCCAAAGCTGGACCAGAAAACCCCCTTCATCATTACCTCAAGTGAACTTCGAATTACATCGTCAAAAGTGTCCAGTCGCTCCCTGGGCTGTGTCTGCTGCGGGAGCAATGTGTGTGGTAGAGAAACAACACCGGTCATCAGATCACAATGTTACACTTCTATTTTATCCATACTGACCGCCACAGGGCTGTGCACTGAACAATTCCCTTTGCAGATGTGCAGGGAATCATTCAGTGCTTTCAGCAGCACCATCTAGTGGTCATCCAGGATTCATAGAACCATAGTTACATTAGTAACTTTCATATTATGCTTTATTCAGGTACTTTACTAAGTAAGTATTTTCAGACATGTCATCATTGTCTTGGGTGGGTGATTATGACAAAATTGAATTGATATATTCTTAGATAGTAGGTTTCACAATCTATCAGAAATGTGCTAAAGTGCTCCAAGGTAAATGTCACACAACCTCAAAACCTGCATACTTTTGTTTGGAAGATTACCCAGCAAGTTTCAATTTCATTTGTATCAACCTTTTTAAAAACATGTTTTGAATACAGACAACTGTCAAGACAGGAAAGAGGCAGTGTAAATGAGGTTAAAACCCACACAAGTTTGTGGCTTAAATGTTGACACATCTAAATGAAGTTGTAATGATCAGGATGTATAGACCCATATAGACTGTACTTCCTATGTACCTCGGAGACAAAGCCGTATTGTCATGTGCTTACATGTGACCAGTGACTCTTTTTAGCCAGAATTGAAATAAATTGTGTTGTGTCCAATGAAAATGACTTGGTTTAGACATGGTTAAAGGCACACTAACCCATTTTGAAACATGTTTTAGTTTGAACTTAGTTTGGCCCCTTCACTCTAGTTTCCACATAGTTCTCATACAGTGACTGGCCTATTTCTTCTATATGGTTCCCACCCAACTAAATGCCTTTAAAAATGTTTTAGTTAATATGCTTTAGCCTCATTTTCTTCCCAAAATGGCCACTTTTCCATCACACAGCATGGTTCAAGAGTTTTCTGTAAGATACAAGCTTATAGATGGTTCAAAAGAGTCTCATGGCTTACGCAGATGCAGATTCAAAATAAAACTACCTTTAGTTCTCAGAAATACAGAAAACTTGTTGCTATTCCCCAAATAGTATGCAATGGCCCCAACACCCAAAGTTACTAAAATGATTCATTCACTCATCATTCATCTGTTTAAGTTTCAATAATTATACTCAAATACAGCTGAAAGGGTGGTGGGCGGTGAATTCAAATTACTTTGACATTTAGTGAAATAACCATAGTACATTGCTTTCATTTTATTTGAAGTGACTAAAATGATTCATAGAAGCATCTGGGTCAGACTAACCTGCTTTGTAAGATCATAAGGACCAGCTAAATTGAGTTGCTGTAAAATCTTCAAGAATTAGAAAGAAAAAAAAAAAAAAAGAAAATAAAATAGCTTCTTTCTGGATTAAACCACTCGTTTATTTCCCGTTGGTTGAATAATGAAATGTTGAGATATTTACTTTAAAGCAGCAGCACGCACATAAACAAAGGGAGGACATCAGGCACAGTGTACTTTTCAAGGTCTGGCAGAACATTTTATGAATAAAGATTAGATCCAAGCCTCCCAAATAGAAATACTTTGGCATTTCTGCTGGGTCAAATATGTCAAATAACGATTACAGGTTCAAGTGTGTTTTTTCTTTCTTTTAAGAGATGCTAATAGTGGTGTTAATAGCTATATAAACCTGTAAAACATACAGCAACAGTCTTTTTTTGTTACTGTATTTAACACAGGAAATACAACATGTGCTTTACAGCAGATAAGTGACAACTAAATGCATGACTGGTGCACATCCTGTGACAGAGAGGCTCAACCCCGCACTCTCTTTGCCAGGTTCAGATGAGTGCATAGAACCTGAAGAAAACCACAGAACTACACACAAAAGAGCTGCAGTATTGGTGCCATTACTATTATTGTATTGTATTTAGTAACTCTGTTGTGTAGTGATAGATTTTGAGCACTGTTGAGCACGCTGAAATTGTGAGGGCAGACTAAAATAGGGCAAATAAAAGTATCTGGATTGTTTAATAAGTAGTTTGATTGTAGGGACAGGTGATATAGATCGATTCTAGTATTGATATCGGCTCGCTACCAGTATTCAATGTTTTTTGTTTTTTTTTTGCTCTAGTCCATTCTGTACATTCATCTGTAACCATTTTACAGATGAATGTATTCGTTATCATTTTTACTAATAAAAAATATAATAAAAATATTGGTTATCAGCCACAGCAGCAGGTCAGATATCGGATATTGGCAAAAAAAAAAATCTCTATTAGAATGGGAGGGAAAGAATCCAATTAAAAGGTGCACTATGTAACTTTTTTCTGGAGATGATGCCACCAGGCCAATTTCACATTTCACAGGTCAGATCTGTGGAAAGGCGCATCTGTCCCTGTAAAAAGCATGCTTTCAAACTTATTCTTTTGTTTTTCGCAACAAACACTCCTGTAAACCTGTAAACCCGTTTTAACCCGTGCGTTTGTTACAATACAGCTTATGCCCTGACGTCATTTTATTTGAAAAATGCCTCTCAACATTCTGAAACACTGGCAGGGTAACACACTAGTGTTTCTTTGCTTTTTTAAGCCTCATTTTTGTCCATGGAGCCATTTTTTTTTAGTTCTTTTTTTAGGAAAAAAAAAAAAAAGGAATTTCTCTGTTGTTGCTGTCTGTATATCTTTGTAATTAAACTGTAGCAGCTCTTTCACACTTTAGATCTGTTTTGAGCTTTTACAGAAGAAAATTACTAGATATCATAATGCTGCCACTCATTGTAAAAATTCTGAATGTTAATCCGCATAACCTCTACAGATAAACCTGATGTACTGTGGAACATTCTAAAATGCTGGGCAAAGCAATATCGTCTCCCTGGAGACAAGCAGGAGTATTGGATCTCTCCACTAGAAAAGCTACATAGTGCTCATTTAAGGCTGACTGTCCTGTGTCAAGGCAAATATCAAGCCCTGCATTTCTAATGTTAAAATCCAATAGACAAGACCAAAAATGGGTCAGAACCTAAACGAAGGCTTATGGTAAACATAGGGAACATTTTAAGATGTTTCATAAAGAATCCACTGTAAATCACTGGTAATGAAAGGCGTCAGGGTAATTGCCATACATTTAATATATTGCTTCAGTCAATATTAAGAGTGTAAAAAGACATCTTATGCATCCTTAGGGACAGACTTACTCTGGCTGTTACCAAGGGAACGGTGGTCTCCACCTTGGAGCGCTCGGCCTCATCATACGAGGGCAGAGAAGTGGCCACGTTGTAGGAGGGAGGCTTCGGAAAACTCCCATCATCCTTGTACTGGAAGAACGCTACCGAAAGAAAAGGAAAGAAAGGTTTAGCACAGTACAAGATAATGCGAAAAACTCAAGGCAAAACAAGCTTGAATAAATGAAGCAGATGAATGAGGTTCATAATAAATTGGTAGTTTTTTCTATTACTCTTTTGTACAGTAAGACTTTAATATGGAAGACAGAGTTGTCATCAGGCGATGTTTGGAAAATAAAATAATTATGACTGTACTGACTACCCAGTTAAAGATTAAAAAAAAAATTATTGGGCAAATTTTAAATAATAATTTAAGCTGTGTAAGTGTAAGCTACATTTTTCAATGCAATGTGCGCTCAAGTTGTAGCTAAAAATGTATCTTTCATGCTGCAAAAGAGACTGTTGCCATCTGTAAGATGTTTTTTGGATGTTTAAGGTTTCCTTTTTTGTGTGCTCATTTCCGCCAAGAACCTTTAAATTGCACACGGAGTGGGAGTGCGCACGCACCATGCTGGGGAGCTGCCACGCTGGCTCCCCTGCTCCTGAGCGTTTGTTAGCTTTTGGGTTAGCTTAGCCTTATTTTTGTTTTGCTCTGGTGGGTACGGACGTCCCGTTTTCATTGTTTCATTTACCTAGGGATAGTTTTGGGAGTTGTGTTCTCATTTGGGTAGAGACAATGGTACACTGGCAGCTTCTACGGCCCTGTATAGCGCTGGTCCAGCGCACTGTCCTTATTTTACGTTGGCCGACTCACCAGAGCCTTTTCCTTTGTTACTTTGGTTTTTTTTGTTGGTTTCACTGTCCAGAATACTCAAAGAAACAACTAAATAAAAGAAATAAAAATGCTTAACTTCGTGTTCTGTGTCCCTTTTTTAAACATGGTGGGAGCCACCTTTGGGTCCTAACAGTAAGCCAAAAGGACTTTAACTATAATGGACTTAATAAATAAAATAAATAATGACACTGATAAAGTCAAACAAACTAAGTCCAAGATGATAGAGGAAGTCAGGACATGCCATGAATATTCTGCAGCCCTTGTAATGTGTGTAACTCAACCCATGTGTGCACAAACACAATACAACCAATTCTCAGCAACACCACACCCTTTCCACTTATATCACCAAACTCCACAGGAGCATGAGTCCATGTCTAACCTGCGTTGTCTTCTGCGACAGTGCTGTACGGAGGAGGCGCGTCAGCTGCAGCCTGTGGCCGCTCCTCTGGGTCCTCTTCGTTCGGCAGCTGCACAACAAAAATAAACCAAAATGCACATCATTTGTACATAATGTGCACGGCCTTTACCTCATATACAGAAATGTGCTGATTTATAGGCTGTTTCACTTCCACAAACATTTCCGCTACAGAGAAGTTTAGTGAGTTTTATATTATTAAAACTATGGGCAGTGAACATTACTCTAATTCTCTTTAAAACAAGCCACAAGATATTTTAGGTATTAAGTTAATTTTACCTTTTGTCCAAAAATAAAAGGGAATATGTGACATTTTAACTCAGATACTCAAATTCAATCAAATTATTCAACCACTGATTACGACAACTGTATTGTTATTTATTAGCAATACACTTTTTGAGCAAACAGCTAGACAATGCAATACTAAAAAGGTGCCAATAGGAGAATGAACCAAACGCAGATTATACTCTCAAAAAATTAAAGATATTAAGGTTTGGTTCAAAACAGCCGCAATCCCATAAGTGTTATTCAATTGACTGCCTCACCCCCAGCCTCCTTTATACAAACACCAACCAGATAACTAAAAAAATAAAAAAATAAAAAGGTTTAGCTGCTATGAAAAACATAACTGCAAAAATGTTTATAAGAGTTTTTGGTAAGTACAAGAAACGCATAATTTATAAGTTTAAGGTTAACATAAATATTCTAAAATCCTATTAATAGCTGAGGTGACACTTTTCTTACAGCAACTTCCCTGTGACATGTGACAGAGACACAAGAACAGTGCCTTTCACAGAAGAACAAGGCTACACGGTGAATAATTAAAACGAGGGAAAACCACTGCATTTCACGTCAAAGTAGAAGTCGCTTGGAAAATCACCAGAGGCAAAACATCAAACCCGAAGGACAAGACGATTACACTTTACATATGATTTAAATTCCTTAGTCATCTCACAACATTAGAACAGACAACTAGATTAGGGTGACCAGATTTTCAAAATAAAAAACTGGGACATCCCTGGTTTGGGGTGGTAGGTAATAATAAAATTGTGAACTTGTTTTCGTAATTAAAGGAAAATTGTTCTGCACTTGGCACTAATGTGAGTCAGGATAGTGACATTTTTTTGTGTTTTTGTCATTTTTAAGCAGCTTTTCTGTATTTTATCTAAACAAATGACAATTGATGCCTCTCTTTACTGTTGGCAGGGATCAGATTGGTCAAAAATAGGGACACCTGAGACATTTATTGTATAAAACTGGGACAAATCACTGGTTTTGGATAAATCTGGTGGGACAGGGGACACAGGGCTCAAAACTGGGACTGACTCGGGTAAATGGGGACATCTGGTCTAATCTCCTAAGTCTCCTAATATAAAATAGATGCGATATCCTGATTTAGTCCATCGTTTTGGTTGGCTTCTCAATCGTCGATTCACAAAACAGCAATTCTATTTAGTATTGTTGGTTATGGAAGTCTAGCGAACTACTACTACATTTTTATTAAGGCGGACGTTTAAAACATAGATGGCCTACAAATATCCATCAGTGAAAACTCAAACGCAATTTAATGTGTTGTAAATGTTATAAGATGTTCTGTTGACAATTTTACACCGGTGAGATTGTAGCTCGGCGTTAGCTCTGTTGCTAATTAGCATATTACGTTAAGGCGTAACAAGCCCAGACGCAAAAAAAACGTCAAAAAACCCCCAACAACACTGGATTGTTAACGTACCTGCTGATATCTGGCGCTCGGTTCGGCCATCCCCGGTTCGAACAGTCGGTAATCAGCAGCAGATACGGTGGATTTAACCAAAGCGCCCGACAAAAGTGAAGTTATATAAGCGTGAACCACAAACAGTGAGCTGAAGCCTCGCCAGAACGAAGCCTGCGTCTCCTCCTCCTCGATGCCGCTCCTTCTGCTGCTACAAAAGTGTCAAGAACATGTTAAATATTCGACAAACAAGACACTTCCTGCTTCCATTTCAAAATAAAAGCTCCTTTTTTTTTTTTTGTATTCTAGGATTAGGCTCAACATTTGTGAATTTACTTTTTAGATATTTAATGGCAAAATCTGGTTCTGTGAGTATGACATCATCACACTACACATTCTATGGGCCATTCATTTTTAAAACAGATCGGGGCAGTTAAAATATTGATGGTTTTCATATAGAAGAACGTGTGTTTCATCAGATTTCGAATTTTAAATGCCGTTGAATTTCTCACTTTGAATTTTTTTTAACCCTGATTTATTTTTATTCTGAATTTTAGTTGCTGAAATTTGAAGTGTACATTTTCAAAGTGTTTAAAATTCAATATAAAAAAAAAAACACCTTTTAAATATTAGCACAAATAGTGTATTTTCAAGCTTTCAAATTCAACAGTCACAATTCTGAGTGTAAAATTCGCAGTGAAAAAATTCGCAGCAAAGATCCAAGATGCCAAGGCACAAGCAATCGATCCAAAGTGATCCAATAACTTAGTAACAAGCAGGAAATGGTGCAGTGAAGCATTCTGATTGGTCAGAATTAGCCTCATCAAAACCTCATCTCTTTTATTTTTTTAAGTGTAAAGCCCATCCACAGATGAGAACGACCAATAGGAAACAGCCTCTGTCCTCCTCACTCACACAGGATCGATTGCTTCTGCCTTGGCATCTTGGATCTTTGCTGTGAAATTTTACGCTTAGAATTTTGACTGTTGAATCCAAGGACTTGAAAATATTTGTGAATATTTAAAAGGTGATTTTTTATTTTGAATTTGAAACAGTGAAAATGTACACTTAAAATTTCAGCAACTCAAATTCAGAATAAAAATAATTCAAACATATTTTTTCAGAGTTAAAAAATTCAAAGTGAGAAATTCAGCAGCACTTAAAATTCAAAATCGAATGGAACAAATGATCTTCCATATTTTCAGATTCTAGAATATGATGATGTCATACTCCCAAATGGGGGGCAAGGGCCAGATTCCCCTTTTGATTGTACTTTGCCATAAAATATCCAAAAGGTGAATTCACAAATGTTGAACCTAATATTTTCAATTATTGATTAAACCCAAGTACTCACTTTATGACAACATAATTTTGCGTTTTAACACATCTGTATTAATTAATATTGGCCAATAGAATGTTGTGATGTCATCTGAAACCCAGCAATTGTTAAAATATTGTTAAAATGCACTTCTGTATTGCATTTGCTGGGTTTCAGGTGACAGCACAAGATTCTATATAGACCAATATTATTTAATACACATTTTAATCGTTAAAATGCAGATTTGTGTTGTAGTATAGTGAGTTCTTAGGTGGAGTCGGTAAGAGAAATGAGCAGATTCAACATTTGTGAATTTACCTTTTAGATAATTTACCTTTTAGATATTTCATGGCAAAATATAATGTTATTGAGAGGAAAAACTGGCTCTTATCCCCCATCTAGGAGTGTGACATAATCATATTGTAGAATCTGAAAAACAACATTACAATGAGTTCTAGGATTTGTGAATTTACTTGTTAGATATTTAATGGCAAAATCTGTTTGTGTGAGTATTATATCATCACATTACACATTCTATGGGTCATTAAGTAATTTAACATAGTTTTATATTTGATTTTTGCCTTTCTTTTCACTTGGAAAATACCCCTGAGCTCATCACACCTTTGCTTCCACCCGGAGCTCTATGCACTAATCCACTTGTTTGACTTGACTAACTTTGAGCTTTCATTCCCGCTTCACTGCTGTTCCTTAAGAAGAGACATACCTGAAATTGCTTTTTGTTTCTTTATTCTGTTTGCTGCTGACTTTTGTTGGCAACCCACAAGAGACTTTTTTTCATGCCTGCTGTCATGAAAATAAAACAATGAAATAAAACAAAGATATTTAGAAAATAAAGTCTGTTTTTTAGACCATTTGTCTTGTCTTATGTCTCACATATGCATCGAGGAAGTTTATGTGGCGAGAGGGAGGGTGTTACTTCTCATAAATTAATAGAGCTACCAAATATTTAAAAGTCCTAAGTAATGCACTATAAAACCAACAACGCCACTCCAGTGGTCACACCTGGAGAATTAGTTACAGCACACAGGTCCGTTTTACTGAAAGGCGGAGACTGTTAACTTGACTTTGACAATGTTTATTTACAAGAGATAAATAAAAAACAAACTTTATTTTAAACACTATAATATTTTAAAAGGTATTAGACCTTAAAATGGATTGAGCTCACACACATGCACACACATAAGAAGAACTAGGGAGCTGGGATTTATGCCGTGAAGGGGTGGAGTTATACTGGGGGAACACCAAATTAATAAGACACACACACAACACAGCAAACGAAGAAAATAGTGCACCTCAAACCAACAGGTGACCACCACCAGGGAATCCACCACCACGAGGCTTGATTAACAGCTCCTAAAACCAGACATAAAATTACATTTTTTAAATAAAACAGATACAGTGTTCGGACAGAATATAGACCAAATTTTGCACTGCGCCACTGTATGGCCCTTAAACAGAGAGTAGCTGGGCCCACGAGGCAGAGCGAGGAGCGTGATAGGCCTCCACAAAGCGGACCGGGGGTGCCCGGTGCAGCAGCAGGCAGCAGGGCAACAGCGGCAACACAATCGCAGTGAGTATTTTAGCAACAGTGTAAATGGCAGAGCAAAACAGCAGCGTCTAGAGTAAAAATGGAGGACTCGTTATTAAATTAGAATGGGGAGCTCACACACCAGAAGACAGGCATTACTCACCACTTTGAGCTGAAATGCAGCTCCAATGAGGGAGAGGCTCGGCTAAGGAGCTACGCTGGTTGCCTAGCGATGACACAAGCTAAATTAGCATGCTAAGTGAACCCTGAATGCCATGACCAAGGGTGTAAGCTTACCGTTGACGTGGTAGCAAGCAGCGTGGGTCCGCGTACATATGCGCAACTGTCCGTGCTACAAATAGAGTTTCCAATCAGCGACATAAAGCCAGGATTTTGAAGAAAAAAAGAACTGCTCTTACCGGCGATGAGGCGCAAGGAAACACGGAAGTGACGTGCCGCGGGGCAGGCGGATGCGTGAGGTCAAAGGAAAAGCAACAGAAGGCAAGGCGCTTTTATTGACTACCGGCTGGCGCAAGTGACCAATGAGAACTCAGCCCGCAAATGGATAGCCTGCCCCTAGGGGCATAATGCCACATCCACCACCCCCCCCCCATTTTGCATCGGCGGCCCGTCGATGACTCAAATTGCGTCATGGTTCCCTACAGGGGACCAATGAGTTGCCTGACTGCGGTTGTCGAGAGACTGGCCTGGGAAGGTTGTGAGGATTGGGATGTTGGCCAGCTGTCGACCGGGTTGATCTACGTAACAATGCCTCACCAGGGCCAGGAATGACAGTGGGAACAAATGATGGAGGCCCAGAGGTGGAAGGGATAGCCTCTGGAAATTCTGATGCTCGCAAGACAGGCCTAGGCGGCCCCTGAGAGGAGTGCGGGGAAACCACCTCTGGCAAAACGGATGGTAACGAGGCGGTTACCTGCGGCGTCTGCTGTCTCGCAAACAAATCACCCTCAACAAAAGACTCATCCTCCTGGATAGGCACAGCGGCTACAATAGGAGGGCTTGGGACTGGACCTGGATCAGGTACTTCAGGACAAATCAGGGCCTTCAGCAAAGAACGATGCACCCTCCTGATTTTTGTCTGTTGGTCCACTGGTGCCACAGTGTACACAGCACCACCTTCCAGTGGAGCTTGCACAACCACATGGGTCACTGGACACCACAGATCCTGGGTCTTTTGACGACCCCTTTCACCAAGATTGCGCAGCAGCACGAGCTGGCCCTCCTTAAGCGGTGCCTCTCGCACATGCTGATCATAGTTAGCCTTTCTACGAGCAGCAGCCAAACGCAATTTCTCTCTTGCTCCATCAAAGGCTATTTGCAGCCGAGCCTGGTGCTCTTGCACCCACTCATGGACACTCCCTGCCACTGGGTCTTGTACTTGACCCAGCAAAAAGTCAATAGGCAGACGAGGTTCCTGCCCAAACATCAGAAAAAAAGGTGACTCACCCGTTGATTGGTGAGGAGTGGTGTTGTAAGCATAGAGCACCTGTGGCAGGCAAGAACACCAGTCCCTCTTCCAGGAAATGGGCAGCAAATGGTGAAGCGTCCGGTTGAAATGTTCACACTGCCCATTGCCAGCAGGATGGTAAGGGGTAGTGCGTGACTTCACGATCCCGTACAAGTTGCACAGCTGCTGAATCAGCACACTCTCAAAGTTACGGCCCTGGTCAGAGTGAATGCGCGCAGGGACCCCAAACTTTGCGAACCACTCTGAAACCAGGACCTGAGCAACGGTGGAGGCAAGCTGATTGCGTGTCGGGACAGCCAGCGTATACTTGCTAAAGACATCCGTCATTATGAGGACATTCTCCTGGCCAGATGGAGTGGGCTCCAGCAAGGTAAAGTCGACTGCGAGAATCTCATTCGGCTTTGATGCCAACAAATGACCCAAGAAGGCAGATGCAGTTGGGTTACTATCCTTGCTGAACTGGCACCGCTCACAGGCTTGACACCATTGAGCAACCTCCCGGGACATACCTGGCCAATAACAGCGGGAGCGTAGCAGGGCTAAAGTCCTTTCTACCCCCTGATGCCCATGTTCCTGGTGGACCTGGGTAAGCACGTCCTTGACCAGAACTCTGGGCAGGAGGACTTGATACATGGCCCCACCACCATCTGAGCGAAACACCTGTCGATACAGCAACTTGCCCAATTCGACTAGGCGATCCCACTGACCCAGCAAAACAAGCGCTGGTTGAGAGAGGGATTGACGCTCTTCACGACTGGGCTTCCGGTTCTGTTGCCAAAATGCCCAGACCTCCTGTATGACCGGATCAGCCCGCTGTAAGGCATGAAGGTCCGCGGGGGCAAGGTCTGGGAAAACGGTCATTGCTGACTGGGTTGCCTGACACCGGGTCCCCTGTCCAGCATGCTGCAGGGTTAAGGGCAGGGGAGTGCCTGGGGCTGCAAAAGTCCCTTCCTGGGATGTGGGCAAAGGTTTACGAGACAGGGCGTCAGCATTCTTATTAGACTTCCCCGAGCGTACTTCAGCTCAAAATCAAAGCAAGCTAACTGGGATGCCCAGCGCTGCTCCACGGCTCCAAGTTTTGCAGTAGCCAGATAGCTTAATGGGTTGTTATCAGTGAAAACAACACACTTCTGACCAAGCAGGTACTCCCTAAACTTGTCAGTCATGGCCCACTTGAGCGCCAATAGTTCCAGTTTCATAGAACTGTAATTGGACATGTTGCGCTCTGGGGGCCTCAGACCGCGACTGGCATAGGCAATAGGTCTCACTTTGCCTTCCTGCTCTTGAGAGAGCACCGCGCCCAAGCCAACATGGCTGGCATCTACCTCCAGTATGAAAGGTAGTGAAAAGTCCGCATATGCAAGCACTGGAGCACTGGTAAGCTTTGCCTTTAAAGAGTCAAAGCTTCCTTGGCACTCATCATCCCAGAAATCAACACAAGCTGGGGGGCTCTCTTTTTATTTTTCGCCGATTGTTCTGCAACCCGGCGATGTAATGGGGCGGCCATTTTGGCAAACCCGTCAACGAACCGACGATAATAGCTAGCAAACCCCAAAAATGAGCGGAGTTCCGAGACATTAGTGGGAGTTGGCCAATTGGCAACAGCATCGATTTTTCCAGGGTCAGGGGCCACACCCTCGTTAGAAATTATGTGCCCCAAGTAGCTGACCTGACGCTGGAAGAAGCTGCACTTAGCCAGTTTGACCTTCAGCCCTTCCAAGTGCAACCGACCCAACACCTTATCAAGCCACTCCAGATGCTGCTCCACACTAGACGAAAACACGACAATGTGATCTAGGTAGAGGAGCAATGAGTGGCCCTGTTGGTCCCCAAAGATTCTTTGCATTAATCTTTGGAAGGTGCTGGGCGCATTGCACAACGCAAACGGCATACGATTCCATTCAAAAAGGCCGAATGGTGTGCAAAATGCAGTTTTGGGTCGATCATCCTCGGTAACTGGCACCTGGTTATACCCGCTGGCCAGGTCCATTGTTGAGAACCAACGGGCTCCACTCAATGAGTCCAGAGACTCCTCAATCCGCGGGAGCGGGAAAGCATCCTTGCGTGTTTTGGCATTAAGCTGACGGTAGTCAACGCAGAGACACAAACTGCCATCTTTCTTGCGAACCAAAACGATTGGGGATGCATAGGGGCTAGCACTCCCTCGAATGATCTGTGCCTCGAGCAGCTGGTTAATGTGACTTTTTACCAGTTCGTATTCGGAGGGTGGAATACGACGGTATCGTTGACGCACAGGAGCGTCGTCAAGAAGAGGGATGTCATGTGTGATCAGGTTGGTACAGCCCAAATCCTGATCATGAGTAGCGAACACAGACAAATGCTTCCTCAACAAGGACCGCACCTGTTCCTGTTCACTGGAGGACAAAGAGGACAGGTCCAATGCTTCAATTGGGTCTGGTGCTGGGGGTATGGAGGTCTGTGACGAGACCGTAGCAGTGACAAATGTAACTTCAGTCACCCCAGCTGGGAGGCTAACGATGTTCACGCTATCCAATGTGCCCACCATGGTACGGGGGTAAAGGAGGACATCATTTTCTCCAACATTGACAGGTGTTGGAGAAAATGATGGTTAGAGGAACGAGAGCAGTTCCTCTAACCACCTGAACCAGTGCAGGAGATGCCAACAATCCAGCAGGCAAACCAGACTTTAATGGTTCAAACAGGACAGTGGTGCCAGAGTACTGTTCAGAGCAAGTTGCTGGTACGATCTTTGCCGCTCCTGCAGGAATGCGGACAGCCCATTTTCCCCTCACCCTAACCTTGCCCGGTTCCCCCTGGAGGGGTGTCACCTCCGCTGCATGACACTGCTGGAGGGCATCCACCAAGGGAACAGGGGATCCTGTGACAGGGGGTGTATCAAAGAGGGCAGCCGCATACTGACCAAACAACTCCTGATAGCATCTACGGAGAACATTCATTCCCAAGACACCAGGGACCTGAGAGGAAACCCTGGTGGGAGGGTCTTTAACAACCAAAACACCACATTGGGGAAGTACCTTACCACAGAGCTCAATAGTTAGCTCCAAGTAGCCAATATATGGAATGGCTAGGCCGTTGGCTGCTCTGAGTTGCAGCCAGTGGCAGGCTTTTAAGCGTTCTTCCCCCCATGGCTCAAAATTCTCATGGAAAAAGCTCTCTGTAATAGTGGAAACCATGGACCCGGTGTCCACTAGGCATGGTACGTTTACACCTGCCATGTTCACGTCAATATGTGGATAGGATGCAATCAACTTAGGAGCATCGGTCACTTCCCTAAAAGTATTGGTTGAGCCCAAAGGTGCCCCCAGGGGCATAATGCCACATTTAAGAATGAAACAATTATACACACACAAAGGGCTGAGAAACACTGTGAGCTTCTTTTCACAGGTGAATAGTAGCTTGTCAAATTTCTCGAAGAAAAATAACATTCTGAATTAATTTAGTAATTAATAAGTAATTTAACGTATATTTTCTACGTATGTAAAATCCCTCAGTCGTCCAGGTAGAATCCATGGCAAAAAAAGGAGAAAATTTAATTTGTCAACTGGACATAGTTTATTTGGTTGAATACGTTTCGCAGCTCATCCAAGCTGAACTGAAGAAGCAGCTTGGATGAGCTGCGAAACGTATTCAACCAAATAAACTATGTCCAGTTGACAAATTAAATTTTCTCCTTTTTTTGCCGTATATTTTCTACGTTATTTTTTCCTCTGTCTTCACTTTGACGATGCCCCACTCCCTGAGCCCTTCACACCTCTGCTCCCGCCCACAGCTCTATGGACTAATCCACCTGGCTCACTGACACTTAATGACCTTTGTTATTGAAATGCTGCCCTTTGTCTTGTGGGACATAATGTCTGTCTCACATGTGAGTTTTGCAAAGCTGCCCCTCCCTCAAATGCTCCTGATTGGCTGACGTGGTCCAATAAAAAGAGTGGGGAGGGGTGGAGGGGCACTTAACCAACTGCAGCAACGTCCAGAGACAAAGAAGGGACAGTGAATGGACACAGAAGAAGCTGCTTCAAACGACTGGAATTACCCATAACTTTTGAAGGAGTGAACTATCAGATTCTGTTAGCTGAAGTCCTTCCAGAACTTTCTGCCACTACTCTTGTAAGTATATCATATCTGTTGTCCATATGGATTTGAATTCAGAGCCAAAAAGTTGTTAAATATCTCTGTATATGTTACCCTAATGTGATCTTCTTTTGCTATAGACAGAAAAAGTGTGCCTTTAAAATAAAATACAAACTTAGCTGATTCATTCAGCCAAACGTAACTTGCTTGCAAAACACACATTGAAACATTCTTACATATGATTTACTATGTGTGATTTTATGTTTATTTAGTTGAGTTACTTTATTTGAACAGTTAAAAAAGTTGTTTTACTTGACACTTTTTTTTTCTTTTGTTCTAATGCAGAGCTACAGGATCCACCAACAGAATGGTATTCACATGTGACCAGTGTGGAAAGGTGTGTCCAAAAGCTTCCAAACTGAAAGTACACTACAGAACTCACACAGGGGAAAGACCATACAGCTGTGACCAGTGTGGGAAGGAATTTACACACTCTGGTAACCTCAATCAACATATGAGAATCCACACGGGGGAAAAACCATTTGAATGTGAACAGTGTGGGAAGGAATTTAAACAATCTGGTCATCTCCATCTACATATGAGAATCCACACGGGGGAAAAATCACACAGATGTGATGTTTGTGAGAAGACATTTTCACGGTCAAGCAGCCTTGTATCACATATGAGAATTCACACTGGAGAGAGGCCATTTGAATGTGAACAGTGTGGGAAGGAATTTAGAGTGTCTAGTAACCTCCATCTACATATGAGAATCCACACAGGAGAGAGGCCATACAAGTGTGACCAATGTGGGAAAGCTTTCTCTGCATCATCCAGTCTCAATACACACATGAGAATTCACTTCTGGCACAGACTATATGAGTGTGGTCAGTGTGAAAAGGCTTTTAGAACATCCCAGCAACTCTCCAGTCACTACCGAACGCACACAGGAGACAAACCATACGACTGTGAAGAAAGAGGGAAGGCTTTCAGGTCTGTGAGGAACCGTCTGAAACATGTCAAAATCTTCCAGACTGAAGAGAAAAGCTGCAGCTCTGACCAGTGTGGGGTGACTTTAAGAAAACCTGCTCATCTGAAGCCACACTGTTTTGAACACACTAAAGAAGAAAGAGCTGCAGAGGCCGGATCATGTGAGCCTAAAGTCAGACTCAAGAAGCTGGAGATCAGGCTTCAGAGACTCTAGACTGTGGAGTTGAGCTCTGTGTAGTGTCAAAAATTACAAGCTTTAAATTATATGTTACTTTTTTTTTTAGAAAGAGGTTTTAGCTGAACTTTGTCCATCTTATTCTTCATTATTGTTTTAAACTTTGAGCTTTCCGTCCTGCTTTACAACAGTTCCTTAAATAAAGACATACCTCAAATTGTATTTTGTTTTTATTCTGTTTACTGCTGACTCTTGTTAGCAACTCACAACAGAGGTTTATTCTTTTCATAGCTGCTGTGATGGGAAAATGAAATAAAAAAGAAAATGAGAAAGCAAGGTCTGTTTTATTCTTCTTTTTATTTTAGACCATTTGTTCATGCTTGTTTTGTGTCCCAAATCAAGGAACTTTAGAAATGAAACACATATACACACACAAAGGGCTGAGAAACAGTGTGAGCTTCTTACACATGAACAGGTGAAGTACTAAATGTTAATCAGAGGTGAGAGAAGGTTTGAAGCTGCCTCTGAATGACACAGAATAGTAGAAGAGGGAGCTCTTTTACATTTAATACATGTAGTGTTAATATCCAGTTTGTTGAGTCAGAAATGGCAAGTAGCTTTCCCTCTGATAGTAGTTTGTCTAATTTCTCTAAGAAAAATTATATTGAGAATTAAATTAACTTAATATATGTGTATATTTGATTTGACCAGTGTGTTCCGCTAACACAAAAAGCATAGTTGTAAAATAAGTTAGTAGTTGTAGTGACAGTAAATGTGTAAAGACAGATAAAAGAGACAGACCACATCTGATCTCAAGGAGAGGTTCAGTTCATGTGCTCAATAGAGCTGTCTGATATTTTGGAAAATGGGTCTTCAGATTTATTGTTCATTCTAGTGAAGAATGAGCAATAAATCTAATAAAATGTTGTCATCACTGAGACTGACTTCATGGTGGTGTTGGATCTTTGTTCTCCTAATAGTTGGGGTTTTGGCCAATGGTTCATTGAAAAGGTTAAAAATAAATTGGGCTAGTGGACATCCCTGTCTAGTGCCCCTGTGAAATAAGAATTAAGACTACTTTAAGATGTGTGTAGAATCCCTCAGTCGTCCAGGTGGAATCCATGGCAAAAAGAGAAATTTAATTTGCCAACTGGACAGAGTTTATTTGAGAAAGTTTAGAGTTTAGAGAAATTTAATCTGTCCAGTTGACAAATTAAATTTCTCTTTTTGCCACTACTTTAAGATTATAGGTCATTTTATCTCATGTAGATATTTGATTTTTGCCTCTGTCTTCACTTTGACGATGCCCCACTCCCTGAGCCCTTCACACCTCTGCTCCCGCCCACAGCTCTATGGACTAATCCACCTGGCTGACTGACACTTAATGACCTTTGTTATTGAAATGCTGCCCTTTGTCTTGTGGGACACCATAATGTCTTTCTCACATGTGAGTTTTGTAATGCCGCCTTGTAGTTTAAATTCCAATGCAGCTTCTCACCTGCTGTGTGGTTCTTGTGCCAAGGAGGAGGTGTCAAGAATCATTCAAAAAGACAGACGCTCTGATAGTGCAATACTATTTATTACAAAAACAGAGTATAGCCAATTAACAGACATAAGATCTCTGAGATTACCTCTTGCCAATCTGGTATCACCCTGAACAAAGGATTCCCCACATATATATTGTTTTCTATGAGGCATCCCCCACTCTATGTCCGAAGACTTTGAGCATCTCCAGATACCCCTTTACATTCCATGTCCATATTTGGAAAGTGAACATCTCAATCAGCACCTCAGCACCTCTTATCATTAAGACCTTATAAGGAACTATAGGGTCCCAAGTTTCAGAGGATGAACACCAGATACTCTGCCCCTCCCTCAAATGCTCCTGATTGGCTGACGTGGTCCAATAAAAAGAGTGGGGAGGGGTGGAGGGGCACTTAACCAACTGCAGCAACGTCCAGAGACAAAGAAGGGACAGTGAATGGACACAGAAGAAACTGCTTCATACGACTGGAATTAACCATAACTTTTGAAGGAGATTCTGTTAGCTGAAGTCCTTCCAGAACTTTCTGCCACTACTCTTGTAAGTATATCATATCTGTTGTCCATATGGATTTGAATTCAGAGCAAAAAAGTTGTTAAATATCTCTGTATATGGCAAAAGGAGAAATTTAATTTGTCAACTGGACAGAGTTTATTTGGTTGAACACGTTTCGCAGCTCATCCAAGCTGCTTCTTCAGTTCTGGTCAGATGCTGGCGGACACTGCTTTATATCTGCTTGAAGGGAGGAGCTAATTACAATGAAATTACTCTGATACAACACATATTTGTTTACAGTTTCTGTTAGTCAGGTGGGTCTATTCAATATGGAGTGGGGGTCCAAATCCATATTGAATTGACCCACCTAACTAACAGAAACTGTAAACAAATATGTGTTGTCTCAGAGTAATTGTAGTTAGTGTAGTATCTGCTTTACCTTTTGAACCCTGTGAATTATATAGCCCTTTGAGTGGGTTGTGAGGCCTCTGCATTCTAACCTGTCATGGTGGCCCGAGAGACCCATAACTTTAATGAACATCTGGAAATGTTTAAGTCTGTATCTTGGACATATAGAAGTAGTCAGATTACAGTGGGACGTCTCATAGAAAGCTATATATATGTGGGGAATCCTTTGTTCGGGGTGATACCAGATTGGCAAGAGGTAATCTCCCAGACCTTATGTCTGTTAATTGGCTATACTCTGTTTTTGTAATAAATAGTATTGCACTATCAGAGCGTCTGTCTTTTTGAATGATTCTTGACATCTCCTCCTCGGCACAAGAACCACACAGCAGGTGAGAAGCTGCATTGGAATTTAAACTACATTAGCTCCTCCCTTCAGGCACATATAAAGCAGTGTCCGCCAGAATCTGACCAGAACTGAAGAAGCAGCTTGGATGAGCTGCGAAACGGATTCGACCATATACTCTGTCCAGTTGACAAATTAAATTTCTCCTTTAGCCATGGATTCTACCTGGATAACTGAGGGATTCTACACACATCTCTGTATATGTTACCCTAATGTGATCTTCTTTTGCTACAGATAGAAAAAGTGTGCCTTTAAAATAAAATACACACTTAGTTGATTCATTCAGCCAAATGTAACTTGCTTGTAAAACACACATTGAAACATTCTTACATATGATTTACTATGTGTGATTTTATGTGTATTTAGTTGAGTTACTTTATTTAAACACTTTAAAAAAAAAGTTATTTTACTTGACACTTTCTTTCCTTTGTTCTAATGCAGAGCTACAGGATCCACCAACAGAATGGTATTCACATGTGACCAGTGTGGAAAGGTGTGTCCAAAACCTTCCAAACTGAAAGTACACTACAGAACTCACACAGGGGAAAGACCATACAGATGTGACCAGTGTGGGAAGGATTTTATACAGTCTGGTGACCTCCATCGACATATGAGAATCCACACAGGAGAAAAACGATTTGAATGTGACCAGTGTGGGAAGGAATATATACAATCTGGTGACCTTCATCGACATATGAGAATCCACACAGGGGAAAAACCAGTTGAATGTGAACTGTGTGGGAAGGAATTTACACAATCTGGTGACCTTCATCGACATATGAGAATCCACACAGGGGAAAACCACACAGATGTGATGTTTGTGAGAAGACATTTTCACGGTCAAGAAGCCTTGTATTACATATGACAGTCCACACAGGAGAGAGGCCATTTGAATGTGAACAGTGTGGGAAGGAATTTAGAGACTCAGGTGCACTCAATCAACATATGAGAGTCCACACTGGAGAGAGGCCATACAACTGTGACCAATGTGGGAAAGCTTTCTCCCAGTCATCCAGTCTCAATAGACACATGAGAATTCACTTCTGGCACAGACTATATGAGTGTGGCCAGTGTGAAAAGGTTTTTAGAACATCCCAGCAACTCTCCAGTCACTATCGAACGCACACAGGAGACAAACCATACGACTGTGAAGAAAGAGGGAAGGCTTTCAGGTCTGTGAGGAACCGGCTGAAACATGTCCAAATCTTCCAGACTGAAGAGAAAAGCTGCAGCTCTGACCAGTGTGGGGTGACTTTGAGAAAACCTGCTCATCTGAACGTGCATCGTCTTGAAGGCACTAAAGGAGAAAGAGTTTCAGAGGCTGGATCATGTGAACCTAAAGTCATACTCAAAAAGCTGGAGATCAGGCTTCAGAGACTCCAGACTGTGGAGTTGAGCTCTGTGTAGTGTCAAAAATTACAAGCTTTAAATTGTATGTTGAGATTTTTTTTTTCTTTTTTATTAGAAAGCGGTTTTAGTTGAAGTTTGTCCATCCTATTTGTTGATGTAGTGTTTTTAACTTTGAGCTTTTAGCCCCGGATCACTGCAATTCTTTAATCTAATGCATACCTGAAATTGTATATGTATTTGTTTTTTTATTCTGTTTGCTGCCGACTTTTCTTAGCAACCCACAACAAACTTTTATTATTTTCATGGAATAAAGTGAAATAAAATTAAAAAAATATGAAAAAGTATTTTAGAACATTTGTTCAGACTTGTCTTATGTCTCACATATGCATCAAGGAACTAGAAATGAAACACATATACACACACAAAGGGCTGAGAAACAGTGTGAGCTTCTTTCAAATGAACAGTTGAAGCACTAAATGTTAATCAGAGGTGAGAGAAGGTTTGAAGCTGCCTCTGAATGACACAGAATAGTAGAAGAGGGAGCTCTTTTACATTTAATCCATGTAGTGTTAATATCCAGTTTGTTGAGTCAGAAATGGCAAGTAGCTTTCCCTCTGATAGTAGTTTATCTAATTTCTCTAAAAAAATTATATTGAGAATTAAATTAATTTAATATATGTGTATATTTGATTTGACCAGTGTGTTCCGCTAACACAAAAAGCATAGTTGTAAAATGAATAAATGAATGCCTTTAATTAACTGTTAATATAGTTTGTTGATTCAGAAATGGCAAATTGAGTTTTCTATTAGTATGTGGCGTGAGGGATGTAGATGGAAATAATTTAGATAAAAGACAACAACGCCACCCGAGGAGATGGCCTCGGGACCAATGCACTGATTTCACTCTAAGGCCGCACAAGTCGTCGGACATGAGTGAGACGTAAGTCAAAGTTTAGAAAAATACATTACTTTATTTTGTCAGTCTTTTAAAATACTATAGGCCTATAGGAATGAATAATAAAAACGTTAAAAACATTGAACTCGCAGCAAGCAGGCAATGTAGACAGTGAAATAGCTGTAACTAATACTAAACCAAATTAAACAAGCAAATTATTAACAATGCGGAAACCATGCAAATGAATAGAACTCAAAAATAATAAACCATGCAAATTCAAAATAAACCAGGCAAAACATGCAGCAACAAATCATAAATGTAAGCAAAAGCAACTCAAATTTAATAACACAGCAAAAATGAATAAATAAACTTACCAAACAAATTAACCTATTAAAGTAAAATAAGAGAAATTAAACAGCTCATAAATTGTCCTTGTCGCTGAGAATACAATAATTTAAAAGTCCATTCCGGTGTAGAACAGGAGCACTGATTGAACAGAGCGCACCTGAACGCCCCACAGCTGCAGCGCGCTCGGGCAGAAGCCAGCGGGCTCCAAACGCTGCTGGCTCCGGGCGCGCGCACTCAGTTGTTTGCAGGAGGGGGACCTTTAATTTTTTAAATGCACAGACAGTGGACAAACACAAAGCAACGGCTCCCTTCTGGGACGTCGGCCCGTGCTCTGGACCGCGCAGAAGACCGTGCCTGCCGGTGAAGGCACGCGCTCACGGCCAGCAGGAGGAGGGGAAACGCCACGTTGATTGGCAGCGTGTCCCTGCTGCAGCTCAGGATCTGAATCAGAGTTTTGGAGTCAGCGTTGGCATGAAGCCAAAAATGAGAGGCTGGACAACGGGCGACTCACCCCAAAGCGAGGCGTCCTGAACCCACGGCGCGAGCCAAACCGCCGCGCCCAGGCACTCAAACGTGCTCCAAACAAAGGAGAAGCAGCCGGTCGCCAAACGCTGCCACCGCCGCACCAAATCAGAGTTGTATGGTTGCGCGCACCGCACCCGCAAGACTTTATGGGCACTGCTCAGTGACACCCACCAATCACCTCTCAGGTAAGGTGCACACCGACATGCCACAAGTAGCTTGGCTAATTAGTCTAAAAAATATTCAGAATTTATTAAAGTAATCTAACCTAATGCATTGTAGTCCATTGTTTGCTGGATTACTTACTACCTGTCTGGCAGGCCTCAGTATGTGTGCCTTGGGACCACCCTGTCTGACACTGTGGTCAATAATGTAGGAGCCTCCCAGGGTACAGTCCTGTATCCGTTCCTGTTCACTCTGTACACCTCTGATTTCCAGTACTGCTCCGGGTCCTGCCATCTGCAGAAGTTCTCTGGTGTCTCTGCAGTGGTAGGGCATATCAGGGATGGACAGGAGCTGGAGTACAGGACACTGATTGCAAACTTTGTGGAGTGGTCCCAGGCATCTGCTCCTGAATGTTGACAAGACCAAGGAATTGGTGATTGACTTCAGGAGAAAGAGGACACCAGTGGAGCCCATTACCATCCAGGGCCATGATGTGGAAATAGTGGACTGCTACAAGTACCTTGGCGTCCATGTGAACAACAGGCTGGACTGGAGGGACTACTGTAATGCTGTGTACAAGAAGAGCATGAGCAGACTCCACTTCCTGAGAAAGCTCAGGTCTTTCAATGTGTGCAGCATGTTACTGGAGATCTTCTACCAGCTCATTCTCCAACAGGCTCCTACAGCTCTGCTCAAACAGTGAGAGACACAGGACTACATTCATACCATACTCCATACAGTTGTACAACAACTCACTGTTATGTCACAGATAATACTCCCTACAACTGTACAACAACTTAATCTCAAGTAACAGGTAACCTATGCCCTGTCAATCATCTTATTATTTGCACTGTCGTTCTTGTCTGTTGTTTATAACTGTGATTTTTTTAGCTTATTTTATAGTTTATTACTTACTTTTTCTATTTTATTTTGACTTGTACATATAAATTTATTTTTATAATTATGTCTCATTTGACACCTGTCTCCTATCTTTTTTGCTATACTCTATTTTTATAGCAAAAGGAGAAATTTAATTTCTCAACTGGACAGAGTTTATTTGGTTGAATACGTTTCGCAGCTCATCCAAGCTGCTTCTTCAGTTCTGTCTATTTTTGTTATTCTCTGTTATATATTATGTTGTAATGAGTGAGATACAGTATCCAAATATTTTCCCTTGTGGATCAATAAACTTTGTCTAAGTGTTTTATATTTTATTGTTGCCTCTGTCTTCACTTTGACACTGCTTCACTACTCACTTTGAAATATACAGTTTATTGATTCAGAAATGATTTTGTTTTGATGAAATATTTTAAGTTGGACAAAGTGAGGATCTTCAATCTGATCATCTGATCTCAAGGAGATGGAGCCAGATCTTCAGTTCATGTGCTCAATAGAATTGTCTGATATTTTGGAAAATGGGTAATTCAGATTTATTGTTCATTGTAGTGAAGACTTCTGGTTTGTAAGAAGAGTAAAATGTTGTCAGCATTCAGAATGATTTCATGATGGGGCTTGGATGTTTAAGTAATTCCTCAGTCCTCCAGGTAGCCAGTAGAAAGTAGAAATTCTACTTTTGTCCAGTTGACAGAACTGAATTTCTTCTTTGCTGTGGGGCTTGTAAGTTTTTTTTGTAGATAGTGGACATCCCTGTCTAGTGCCCCTGTGAAATAATAATTAAGACTACTTTAAGATTAGAGGTCATTTTATCTCATGTAGATATTTGATTTCTGCGTTTGTCTTCACTTTGACGATGCCCCACTCCCTGAGCCCTTCACACCTCTGCTCCCGCCCACAGCTCTATGGACTAATCCACCTGGCTGACTGATACTTAATGACCTTTGTTATTGAAATGCTGCCCTTTGTCTTGTGGGACACCATAATGTCTTTCTCACATGTGACTTTTGTAATGCTGCCCCTCCCTCAAATGCTCCTGATTGGCTGATGTGGTCCATTAAAAAGAGTGGGGAGGGGTGGAGGGGCACTTAACCAACTGCAGCAACGTCCAGAGACAAAGAAGGGCCAGTGAATGGAAAGAAGAAACTGCTTCATACGACTGGAATTAACCATAACTTTTGAAGGAGATTCTGTTAGCTGAAGTCCTTCAATCAATCAATCAATCAATCAATCTTTATTTATAAAGCGCTTTTCATACACACGTGCAACACAAAGTGCTTTACAAGTTAAAATCACAAAAAATAAAAAATAAAAATAAATTTCACACACACACACACACACACACACACACACACACACGCACACACACCCACACACACCCACCCACATACACACACACACTATCGGTCCCAGCCCTCACCCGCAAGCACACCCACACAAGTAAACCCATCAGATACACGCATAAGGCTGGGCACAGATGCAAGTAAGTATGGAAACGCCATCACAGAAGCCCTCCGCACCGGGGGCGGCACACCAGCTGCAGCCACCAGGCGATGGCGCCGGGCACCCAGCCGAGGCGCGACCAAAAAGTCAACCTCAGTCCAGGCACCCAGAACCAAGCACCCAGCCAGCCACAGGCAAAGCGCCACCCCCGGCACAGAGGGCTCCCGCAGAGGAAACACTGGAAAGACCAAAAACACTGCAAAGGCCATGGACAAGAACATAAAATGGCCTAAAACAAATACAACTAAAACACAAATAACTATAACCAAAGGCAGTAAGAGCACAAGCTATCTAAAAGCTAAACTAAAAAGGTGGGTCTTGAGCCTGCTCTTAAAAACATTAACATTCTCTGCGGCCCTGAGGTCCTCCGGCAGACAGTTCCAGAGGTGAGGGCCGTAAAACTGAAATGACGCCTCGCCGTGAGTGTGTGTCCTGACTCTGGGAATAACTAGGAGCCTGCTGCCGGAGGAGCGCAGGGGCCGCGAGGGTTCATAAGGTAAAAGTAACTCTGAGAGGTAAGAAGGCCCAAGACCATTAAGACACTTATAAACCATTAAAAGAACCTTAAAATCGATCCTGAAACACACAGGGAGCCAATGCAGTGATTTTAAAACTGGTGTAATGTGCTCCCGCCCCCTGGTCCCCGTCAGAACTTTCTGCCACTACTCTTGCAAGTATATCATATCTGTTGTCCATATGGATTTGAATTCAGAGCCAAAAAGTTGTTAAATATCTCTGTATATGTTACCCTAATGTGATCTTCTTTTGCTACAGACAGAAAAAGTGTGCCTTTAAAATAAAATACAAACTTAGTTGATTCATTCAGCCAAACGTAACTTGCTTGTAAAACACACATTGAAACATTCTTACATATGATTTACTATGTGTGATTTTATGTGTATTTAATGGAGTTACTTTATTTGAAAACTTAAAAAAAAAAAAAAAAAAGTTATTTTCTTGACACTTTCCTTCCTTTGTTCTAATGCAGAGCTACAGGATCCACCAACAGAATGGTATTCACATGTGACCAGTGTGGAAAGGTGTGTCCAAAAGCTTCCACACTGAAAGTACACTACAGAACTCACACAGGGGAAAAACCATACAGCTGTGACCAGTGTGGGAAGGAATTTAAACAATCTGGTGCTCTCCATCAACATTTGAGAATCCACAGAGGTGAAAAACCAGTTGAATGTGAACTGTGTGGGAAGGAATTTACACAATCTGGTGACCTTCATCGACATATGAAAATCCACACAGGAGAAAAATCATACAGATGTGATATTTGTGAGAAGACATTTTCACGGTCAAGCAGCCTTGTATCACATATGAGAGTCCACACTGGAGAGAAGCCATACGAGTGTGACCAATGTGGGAAAACTTTCTCTGTATCATCCAGTCTCAATAGACACATGAGAATTCATGTGTCTATTGAGATGCACCGTCTTGAAGGCACTAAAGGAGAAAGAGCTGCAGAGGCCGGATCATGTGAGCCTAAAGTCAGACTCAAAAAGCTGGAGATCAGGCTTCAGAGACTCCAGACTGTGGAACTGAACTCTGTGTAGTGTCAAAAATGACAAGCTTTAAATGATATGTTACTTTTTTTTTTTTAATTAGAAAGAGGTTTTAGCTGAAGTTTGTCCATCCTATTTGTTGATGTAGTGTTTTTAAGTGTAGCGTTATCCCTTACACTTGTATATTAGCTTAGCTGTTGTAATGTTGGATATTCTCCAGTATGTAAGAATAATTTTGTCTTCAGGGAACAAGGAGCAGACCACCCGACTAACTGAGCTGAGGTGGGAGAACGACCACCTGTTCACTCCGTGAACATGGCTTGGAGGGAAGTATTAAAACAGTGCTATATACTCCTGTTAGATAATATAACATCAACATCAACGAAAACTAGATCAAAGCTGGCATTACTGCGATTTGAAAACCTTTTTAATTTGTACATATGTGAGTAGTTGTGAATTAACCTGGGTTTCCCCTTTTATTTCCTATGTTATCCACAGCCTGTACTTCTGTGATTACTAAATGATGGCTTTTCAGCTGATGATCTGAAAAGTATACAACACAATAGTACTATCATGTGTAGTAATGTAGTAATATCACAATGGAGAACTAAACCTACCTATTTGTCAGTAAACAGTTGTTCACAAATAATCAGAATCAGAATCAGAATCAGAAAAGGTTTTATTGCCATTGTCAGTGAACACAATTCACAGACTAGGAACTTGCTTTGGTGATAAGGTGCAACATAGAACACTGAATAATAATAATAATAATAATAATACAAGTAGAGATATCACAGTTATAAAGGATAATAATAATAATAATAATAAAGTATCACTATTTGAATAAAGTAAGAGCATGCAAAAAGATTAAAATATATCATAAAAATAAAAATAGTCAAGTATATACAGAGCATCAGAACAACAGTGCAAACCGACAGTGCAAAAGAGCAAGTGACGTGACATGACTTATTTAAAGTGACTGGTGTTATAAAGTGTCCTTAGTACAGGTGTTATAAAGTGTCCTTAGTACAGGTGTTATAAGTGTTCATAAAGTGTTTATGAGTCCAACGGCAGAGGGGAAGAAACTGTTCTTATGGCGAGAGGTTCTGGTCCGTATGGACCGTAGCCTTCTGCCAGAGGGAAGTGGCTCGAATAGTCTATGTCCAGGGTGAGAGGGGTCAGCTGCTATCCGGCCTGCACGCCCCCGAGTCCTGGAGACGTACAGGTCCTGGAGAGATGGAAGGCTACAGCCGATCACCTTCTCAGCAGAGCGCACAATGCGCTGCAGTCTCTGTCTGTCCCTGGCAGTGGCCCCAGCGTACCACACAGTGATGGAGGAGGTGAGGATGGACTCAATGATGGCCGTGTAAAACTGCACCATCATCTGGGCTGGCAGCTTGGCTTTCCTCAGCTGCCGCAGGAAGTACATCCTCTGCTGGGCTTTCTTGATGAGGGAGCTGATGGTCGGCTCCCACTTGAGGTCGTGGGTGATGCAGGTGCCCAGGAAGCGGAAGGAGTCCACAGTGGTGATGGAGGAGTCTGTCAGGGTGAGGAGAGGCAGGGGGGCTGTGACTTTCCTGGACTTCTTAAATGTTATTATCCATTATATCTCCCTTTCAAAAGCACCATGAAAACTGTAATTACACAAAAAGACATCATTAACTACATAAGTGAAAGGATAGCGTGTGCTGCATGGTTATTGAACAAATGTTTGCAGTAACAGTAGGAGATCTGTAACAGATTTCATATTATATATAATATAATTATAAAGGTACTGTATTTATTATTGTGTAAACTTGAATGTTTATGTTCTGTTTGACTCAGGACAATACTGGAGAAGTTAGGCCTGCAATAATAAGGGCTGCAAATGAATCATGCTCATATTGAAATCTAAATTGTGAAAATACACCTTTCTCAAATGTGTGGGATTCCTCTATTAAGATGTTTCGATTTATATAAACGGCCTTTGGATCTGAATGTACATGCTCTGTGAACCTCATTTTCCTCTAATAGTTTTGTAGTTTTCTTAATGTGTGTGTCATTACAGGTTTTCACTCTGCAGGACAGGACTTTGATCAATCAGACATAAGGCCCATTCTGCTCTTCCTCCTCCAGAAGACAAGGGACACATCACACTGAGTGGTCCAAGTGCACTGGGTCATGTCTCCACTGTCCATGCTGACTGTAGAAGACCTGTGGGGTCTCTGGTTGCATCAGGCCTCCCTCCTACACGTGCTGCTGTTGTCCCTAATGTGTCCTAATAGTGATGTTTAGGTTTAACTTCTAATTTCCTGCACAAGTAAAATAGTCAAATGGTAGTTTCTTTGCATCTTAGTAGAGAAGCACCTACACAGCTTAATCACTGAGGAAGTGTCCCATGATAAATGTGGCCTTATATGATCTTAACAGGTGTGTGAGACAAAACTGAAAACATAATTTGCTCATAAGTTTATTTGAATGTTTTTCAGTCTATACTGACATTTGAATCATGGTGAAATGTGCCACTTATTTGATGTCTCTTTTGATAGTAACTAATTATATGTACTATAAGAATGTACTATTGTACTGCAGTTAAGCAGTGGTAATCCACATGATCATATTTTGCAAAGATAATTTGTTCATTTTGGACTGTGACCTGCTTCAGCAAAAAGGGAACACAATTTGAGAGTACACTGACATACAGCTGTTTTTACTCACCTATTATTGCATTGAATGTGTGTAATGGGTTCAATGTTTGACTTTTCACATCATGATAAAAGTATTTCCAGAAGTTCCTTTGAATGTTTATTAAACCATCTTTTCTCAAAGGAGAGATGTCTCTCTTTATAAACTGATTTAAATGCATTCCCTGTATAAATATAATCCTTGGTAAATATAAAATATTTATTAATGATAATAATGATAATAATGATTATTAATGATGCATATCTCATCACTGTATTTGAAACTTTAAGATAATTTAGCCTATTTTAGATCTATCCCAGAAATATAACAGTTTTGTTTTGCAAAACTTAAACATATGTTTTCGTTTTAGCCAAATGATTTGGATGAGAATTTAGAATAACTTGGTCTCAAAATCCGATAGTTCAATTACCCAGGCGTAATCTTTGTTATTGCTCCGTGTGCGTAATCTGCGTGGTGCGTGTTGTTAGCAGTGTTGTTAGCATTAGCGTTAGCATTAGCATTAGCAGTGTGTCTCGGTTGCTGCGCGACGGGAGTGGTTCCGTAAGCTGGACCTGTCCCATTTCAGCAACGGTTTTGCGGTCCGCGGAGGCTGGTTCGAAGGCTGCAGCCTTCACAGCCTTTGGAGCACCCAGCCTTTGCAGCCTCCGGAGGCTGCAGACCCCGAATTGGGACACAGCCAAATGTCTTTCTCACATGTGAGTTTTGCAAAGCTGCCCCTCCCTCAAATGCTCCTGATTGGCTGACGTGGTCCAATAAAAAGAGTGGGGAGGGGTGGAGGGGCACTTAACCAACTGCAGCAACGTCCAGAGACAAAGAAGGAACTGCGAATGGAAAGAAGAAACTGCTTCATACGACTGGAATTAAGCATAACTTTTGAAGGAGATTCTGTTAGCTGAAGTCCTTCCAGAACTTTCTGCCACTACTCTTGTAAGTATATCATATCTGTTGTCCATATGGATTTGAATTCAGAGCCAAAAAGTTCTTAAATATCTCTGTATATGTTACCCTAATGTGATCTTCTTTTGCTACAGACAGAAAAAGTGTGCCTTTAAAATAAAATACAAACTTAGTTGATTCATTCAGCCAAACGTAACTTCCTTGTAAAACACACATTGAAACATTCTTACATATGATTTACTATGTGTGATTTTATGTGTATTTAGTTGAGTTACTTTATTTGAACAGTTAAAAAAAAAGTTATTTTACTTGACACTTTCTTTCCTTTGTTCTAATGCAGAGCTACAGGATCCACCAACAGAATGGTATTCACATGTGACCAGTGTGGAAAGGAGTGTCCAAAAGCTTCTACACTGAAAGTACACTACAGAACTCACACAGGGGAAAAACCATACAGATGTGACCAGTGTGGGAAGAAATTTACACAGTCTGGTGCTCTCCATCGACATATGAGAATCCACACAGGAGAAAAATCATACAGATGTGATATTTGTGAGAAGATATTTTCACAGTCAAGCAATCTTGTATCACATATGACAGTCCACACTGGAGAGAGGCCATTTGAATGTGAACAGTGTGGGAAGGAATTTACACGATCTGGTAACCTCCATGTACATATGAGAATCCACACAGGAGAGAAACTATTTGAATGTGAACAGTGTGGGAAGGAATTTACACAATCTGGTGCTCTCCATCAACATTTGAGAATTCACACAGGCGAAAAATCACACAGATGTGATGTTTGTGAGAAGACATTTTCAGTGTCAAGCAGCCTTGTATCACATATGAGAGTCCACACCGGAGAGAGGCCATACGAGTGTGACCAATGTGGGAAAACTTTCTCTACATCATCTAATCTCAATAAACACATGAGAATTCACTTCTGGCACAGACTATATGAGTGTGGTCAGTGTGAAAAGGCTTTTAGAACATCCCAGCAACTCTCCAGTCACTACCGAACGCACACAGGAGACAAACCATACGACTGTGAAGAAAGAGGGAAGGCTTTCAGGTCTGTGAGGAACCGTCTGAAACATGTCCAAATCTTCCAGACTGAAGAGAAAAGCTGCAGCTCTGACCAGTGTGGGATGACTTTGAGAAAACCTGCTCATCTGAAGGTGCACCGTCTTGAACACACTAAAGGAGAAAGACCTGCTGAGTCTGGATCATGTGAGCCTAAAGTCAGACTCAAAAAGCTGGAGATCAGGCTTCAGAGACTCCAGACTGTGGAGTTGAGCTCTGTGTAGTGTCAAAAATTACAAGCTTTAAATTGTATGTTGAGATTTTTTTTTTTCTTTTTTATTAGAAAGCGGTTTTAGTTGAAGTTTGTCCATCCTATTTGTTGATGTAGTGTTTTTAACTTTGAGCTTTTAGCCCCGGATCACTGCAATTCCTTAATCTAATGCATACCTGAAATTGTATATGGATTTTTTTTTTTTTTTTTTTTTTTTTTTTTAATTCTGTTTGCTGCCGACTCTTGTTAGCAACCCACAACAAACTTTTATTATTTTCATGGCTGCTGTGATGAAATAAAGTGAAATAAAATGAAAAAAAAAATCTGTTATTTTAGATTATTTGTTCAGGCTTGTCTTATGTCTCACATATGCATCAAGGAACTTTAGAAATGAAACACATATACACACACAAAGGGCTGAGAAACAGTGTGAGCTTCTTTCTCGTGAACAGGTGAAGCACTAAATGTTAATCAGAGGAGAGAGAAGGTTTGAAGCTGCCTCTGAATGACACAGAATAGTAGAAGAGGGAGCTCTTTTACATTTGATTCATGTAGTGTTTATATAGAGTTTGTTGATTCAGAAATGGCAAATTGGGGGACTTCCGGAGTGTCGCTGATGTAGTGAGGAGTGCATACTCGGCCTCTCGCAGTAATAACTATTTTTTGACCCCCCTACCTGCGTATTTACTAGCCTCTTACTGCCCTCGTTATCTCCTTTGACTTTTCTGACACTTTTCGACAAAAATGCCTCCAAAAACAACAAAGACCGGAGAAAAGACGGATGACATCGGCGCTGTGAGCGCTAGTAAAGCGGACCTCCTAGCTGCACTAGCTGAAAACAAGATGGCACTTTTAGTGGAGCTCAGTCCTTCTACTGACAAACTCTACGAGAAGCTGGATGGTTTCAAAAAGTCGCTAGATAGTCATGACACCCGTCTTCTATCCTTGGAGGATGAGGCTGTTTCAGTGAATCAACGTCTGGACAAGCTCAAAACTTCCTGGGCTAAGTTACAAACTGATAACGACAAGCTACGTGCTAAAGTTGTGGATTTAGAGGGGCGTAACAGAAGAAATAATGACAGAATTGTTGGGTTGCCGGAGGGCATTGAGGGGCCCCAGCCCAGTAAATTCTTTGCTGAACTGCTACAGCAGGTTTTTGGTCGCGACATGTTTCCCACGCCACCGGAGTTGGATCGGGCTCATCGCGGTACGGGCCCCAGACCGGGACCTGGTGCAAAACCGAGGCATGTCATGCTCTGTTTTCACCGCTTTCAGAATAAGGAGTGTGTTATTCGGGAGGCCCGGAGCAGGGACATGCCTTCAGAATATACGAGGACTATTCACTGGTGGTCGTCACTCAACACAGAGAATACAGAGCAGTGATGTCCACTTTGTACGGAATGGGACTGAGACCGGCTCTTCTTTATCCAGCAAGGCTTCGCATCACACAAGCGGATCGTATACGTATGTGGTTTGGCTCTGTCGCTGAGGTGGAGAAGTATGTTGAAGGAGCTAACCATTCGCCTTAAAATGTGTTTTCTGATGCCTATAGGTCAGGTCCATATATGCCTTGCTGCTGGTCAGCTAGTTTCTTCTTTTTTGTGTGTTTTCCCACACAGGACCCTGGCCCTATGAGGCTTGTTGTTTTAATTATTATTCTAATGTATCTGTTACTATTATTAATATGGCCTTTTTCTCCATAAGGCTTGGTTATTATTCATGAGGCTATTACCCTGTTATTGGGGTCAAGCTGTTTTTTCTTGTGCCTTCTTGTCTCTGTCAATTGTGAGAGTCTAAGTTAAGTTTGATTAGGATCTTAGTATTTTTGGAAGACGTGAGTTGTTAGATAGGGTAGGTGTACTGTTCGTTCTAACAGCTAGTTTCACCGTTCTGGGTGGGAAAGGGTTTTTTATGCTGTCACCAATTTCTATTCGTTGTTCTTTTAAGTTTAATGCCATTTCAACAACATCCTGTTTCATTTTTGGTAATATTGCACTAATGAATATTTCACTTTCTTTCAACCGGCCCAATGACTAACTTAAATATTGTTAGCTGGAATGTCAAGGGCTTTATGTGTTTGTAAACTGTATGTTTTATGTTCTTGCCCCCCCCCCCCCCCCCCCTTGAAAACGAGATGCTGCATCTGAAGGGGCTTTCCATAAATAAATTCAAATTCAAATTCAAATCACCCTGTTAAACGAAAGAAGGTTATGACACACCTCAAACATTTTAAAGTTAATATAGCGTTTCTCCAAGAGACACATCTTAAGGACTCTGATCACCTACGGTTAAGATCTGGTTGGGGAGGTCAATTTTTCCACTCAACTTTTCAGGCTAAGGCCAGAGGTGTTGCCATTATTATTAGCAAAGATACATCTTTTGCCTACTCTAGTTCATTGGTTGATGTCAATGGTCGCTATGTTGTAGTTACTGGTGTTTTATACAACATGAAGGTTGCACTTGTCAATATATATGCATCTAACTCTGACGACTTCACTATTCACTTTTGCTTATAATGGGCGGGGATTTTAACCTCTGTATGGATCCTGTGATGGACAGGTCATCCACTAGGTTAGGCAGCACTCAATCAAAATCTGCGTCTTGCGTGCAATCCTTCCTTTCAGAATATGGCATTTCTGATGTATGGCGTTTTCTGCATCCCCAAGACAGAGAATACTCATTTTACTCCCATGTTCATCACTCATATAGCAGGGTAGACTACTTTTTTATCGACAGTAATCTTACTCAATTTGTACTGGCCTGTGAATATAAAACTATTCTAATCTCAGATCATGCCCACTTAGTCTTAACGTTGAAACTACCTGGATGTAATAGTGCCAAGAAACATTGGAGGTTCAATTCTCTGCTACTGTCAGATGATAATTTTGTTAAGTTTTTCTCAGATGAAATAAATGTATTTATGGAAATTAATATGACACCGGATGTATCTGTTTGGGAGAAATTAAAAGCATTTATGAGAGGACAAATAATATCATATGGTGCCAATAAACGAAAGTCTGCTGCAGAAAGACAAACAAAACTGGAGGAGCAAATTTTGAAAATTTATGCTATGAGCGCTTTGGCTCCATCACCAGACTTGGATAAAAAGCGTCTTAAACTTAAAACAGAATACGATTTGCTCACATCTCGTTACACAGAAAACCTGTTGCTCAAAAACAGGAGTGTCGTCTATGAGCATGGGGACAAGGCTGGAGAGATTTTGGCCAGACAGCTGAGGGGCACAAGGGCTAAACAGCTAATTAATGGTGTGCGTTCACAAAGTGGGGCAGTACTCACTGATCAGCAGGAAATAAATGACACCTTTAGAGATTTTTATGCTAAATTGTATACTGCGTGTAATCCAAGTCTGAATTTAATTGAACATTTTTTACAGGACTTGGATATGCCAACTCTTTCCTTAGAACAGGTCTCATCTTTGGATGAACCTATTACTCAGGAAGAGGTCTGTGCCGCCATTAAAGCATTGAAAACTAAGAAATCCCCAGGTCCAGGCGGATTCACTAATGAATTTTACCAGGCCTTTTGTAAACAGTTATCTCCAATTTTAACAAGAGTTTATGCTGACTCATTTGTATCAGGTCAACTTCCTCCTACTCTCAACCAGGCATGTATTACACTATTGTTGAAGAAAGACAAGGACCCACTAGAGTGTGGTTCCTATAGGCCAATCTCTTTGCTGAATTCTGATTACAAAATTCTGACTAAAATTCTCTCTCTCCGTCTTGAAAAAGTTTTACCCACTATTATCGCCCCAGACCAAACAGGCTTTGTTAAACAAAGGCCATTGTTTTTCAATATTCGACGTTTGTTAAATATCATGTACTCTCCTTGCCAATCTGCATCTGAATGCCTTCTTTCTATGGATGCGGAGAAGGCATTCGATAGGGTCGAGTGGGATTTTCTTTTCCAAACCTTGGTTAAATTAGGCTTTGGTGCATCTTTCATTTCCTGGATCAGGCTGTTGTACTCGTGTCCCTCGGCAATGGTTTTAACTAATAACCTTTACTCCAAACCCTTTAATTTGTACCGTGGGACTAAACAAGGCAGTCCCCTTAGCCCGCTGCTGTTTGTTATAGCTACTGTATAGAACCTCTAGCTACAGCTATAAGGACTAATAAATTGGTCACTGGAATCTTTAAGGGGAACGTGGAACATAAGCTCTCCTTATATGCGGATGACCTTCTTTTATATGTGTCAAATGCAGAGGTCACAATCCCCCATATTATTGAAATTCTGCATCAGTTTGGAGAGGTCTCTGGTTATAAGCTAAATTTACAAAAAAGTGAATTAATGCCTCTTAACTTGTCCACTCCCACTTTAGAACATATCCAAGTCCCTTTTAGAATTGTTGAAAACAGCTTTACTTATCTCGGTGTTACAATTACTAAGACATTCTCAGATTTGTTTCAAAATAACTTTGGAAGGCTTTTGACTCAAACCAAAAAGGACTTTTCAACGTGGTCCTCTCTCCCAATTTCACTCATTGGCAGAGTCAGTTCAGTTGGTATGACTATTTTGCCAAGGTATCTGTACCTTTTTCAATGTCTGCCTGTATTTATTCCTGGTAGTTACTTTAAGAAGCTTGATGCAATAATTTCTTGGTTTATTTGGAATGGAAAGCACCCATGCCTGCGCAAAGTCTTTTTACAAAAGCCAAAACAAGAGGGGGGCCTGGCTCTCCCGAACTTTAGAATTTACTGTTGGGCTGCAAATCTACATTGTATGACATTTTGGGTGTACCATAATTCTGTTGAGAATAGCCCTGGCTGGGTAAACGTGGAAAAGCATTCATGTACCCCTATATCTTTACCTGCCCTTTTGGCCTCTTCTATGCCTATATCATTGTCTAATTTCCCTAGTGCACATTTTACAGTAACTCAATCATTGAAAATTTATTTGCAATTTAGGAAGCACTATAATTTACTTCAAGGTTGTCTTTTTAGTCCAATAGCACAAAACCATCTTTTCCAGCCCTCTATGCATAATACCTTTGCCATTTGGTATGACAAAGGCATTAAAAACATAGCTGATCTTTACATACAAGGCCATTTTGCATCTTTTGAACAACTTTCTCAGAAATTTCTTCTTCCAGCATCTAATTTTTTACCCGGATACCTCCAGGTTAGACATTATGTGAAGCAGTCTGTAGCAGATTTTCCGCATATGCCAGTTAACAATGTTCTGGATGACATATTTACAAGCGATGTTAAGAGGAAAGGTGCTATTTCCTTTATAATAAAAAAGCTGGGTGCCTTATCTTCTGACCATGAGTCTAAATTACAACAAATGTGGAGCACGGACCTTCAGATGCCTATTGATGACAGCTTGTGGGCTGACATTTTAAAGCAGGTTATTTCCTCATCTATGTGTGCACGCCACTCTTTGATCCAATTTAAGGTTGTACATCAGGTGCATATGTCTAAATCTAAATTGGTTTGTGGAATGTTTTGTGGAATGAAAATGTTTCCGCAAACTGACCCCACATGTGACAGATGCGAGATCAGTGAGGCTACACTGCTTCATATGTTCTGGTCATGCTCTAGCTTGGAAGGCTACTGGAGAAGCATATTTGAGGCATTATCCACAGTGTTAGGAGTAAAGATATCACCAAGTCCTCTTATTGCGGTGTTCGGGGTTATACCTGGGGAGTTGCGATTTCCAGTAGGAGGCCACAGGGTGATGAAGTTTGGCACTCTATTGGCCCGCAGACTTATTCTTTTAAACTGGAAAAACCCTGTGCCCCCATTTGTAGCGCACTGGATTGGGGATGTTCTTTCAAATCTCAGACTTGAAAAAATCAGATATACACTGCGTGGTTCTGAACAAAATTTCTTTAAAGTGTGGAAATCTTTTTTTATCTTCTTCGATAAATCAATAGCATCTACTAGCCCTTGATTGTTCTATTTTATTTTGTGTATATTTCAATTTTTATATATGTTTTGATCTGTTTTATGGGCTTTGTGTATTTTAATTTGCAGTGCAATTATGCTACAGTGCTGACAGCAGGGTGGGTGGAGGGATTGGGTTCTTTTTCTTTTTGTTTGTTCTTTTTCTGCAGTATATTGTGAAATCAATCAATAAATATATTTAAACACAGAAATGGCAAATATTCAGAATTTATTAAAGTAATCTAACCTAATGCATTGTAATCCATTGTTTGCTGGATTACTTACTACCTGTCTGGCAGGCCTCAGTATGTGTGCCTTGGGACCACCCTGTCTGACACTGTGGTCAATAATGTAGGAGCCTCCCAGGGTACAGTCCTGTATCCGTTCCTGTTCACTCTGTACACCTCTGATTTCCAGTACTGCTCCGGGTCCTGCCATCTGCAGAAGTTCTCTGGTGTCTCTGCAGTGGTAGGGCATATCAGGGATGGACAGGAGCTGTTGTCCATATGGATTTGAATTCAATTAACCATAAACTACTTGACACTTTCTTTCCTTTGTTCTAATGCAGAGCTACAGGATCCACCAACAGAATGGTATTCACATGTGACCAGTGTGGAAAGGAGTGTCCAAAAGCTTCTACACTGAAAGTACACTACAGAACTCACACAGGGGAAAAACCATACAGCTGTGACCAGTGTGGGAAGGAATTTACACAATCTGGTGCTCTCCATCAACATTTGAGAATTCACACAGGGGAAAAACCATACAGATGCGATGTTTGTGAGAAGACATTTTCACAGTCAAGCAATCTTATATCATATGAGAATCCACACTGGAGAGAGGCCATACAACTGTGACCAATGTGGGAAAGCTTTCTCTGCATCATCCAGTCTCAATAGACACATGAGAATTCACTTCTGGCACAGACTATATGAGTGTGGTCAGTGTGAAAAGGCTTTTAGAACATCCCAGCAACTCTCCAGTCACTACCAAACGCACACAGGAGAAAAACCATACGACTGTGAAGAAAGAGGGAAGTCTTTTAGGTCTGTGAGGAACCGTCTGAAACATGTCCAAATCTTCCAGATTGAAGAGAAAAGCTGCAGCTCTGACCAGTGTGGGGTGACTTTGAGAAAGCCTGCTCATCTGAAGGTGCATCGTCTTGAAAACAGTAAAGGAGAAAGAGCTTCAGAGGCCGGATCATGTGAGCCTAAAGTCAGACTCAAAAAGCTGGAGATCAGGCTTCAGAGACTCCAGACTGTGGAGTTGAGCTCTGTGTAGTGTCAAAAATGACAAACTTTAAACGGTATGTTACTTTTTTTTTTTTATTAGAAAGATGTTTTAGCTGAAGTTTGTTCATCTTATTCTTCATTATTGTTTTAAAATTTAAGCTTTTAGTCCTGCTTTACTGCAGTTCCCTAATCAAAGACCTCAAATTGTATTTTGTTTTTATTCTGTTTACTGCTGACTCTTGTTAGCAACCCACAACAGAGGTTTATTCTTTTCATAGCTGCTGTGATGAAAAAATGAAATAAAAAAGAAAATGAGAAAGCAAGGTCTGTTTTTTTCTTCTTTTTATTTTAGACCATTTGTTCATGCTTGTTTTGTGTCCCACATCAAGGAACTTTAGAAATGAAACGCACACAGAAAGGGCTGAGAAACAGTGTGAGCTTCTTTCACATGAACAGGTGAAGCACTAAATGTTAATCAGAGGTGAGAGAAGGTTTGAAGCTGCCTCTGAATGACACAGAATAGTAGAAGAGGGAGCTCTTTTACATTTAATCCATGTAGTGTTAATATAGAGTTTGTTGAGTCAGAAATGGCAAGTAGCTTTCCCTCTGATAGTAGTTTATCTAATTTCTCTAAGAAAAATTATATTGAGAATTAAATTAATTTAATATATGTGTATATTTGATTTGACCAGTGTGTTCCGCTAACACTAAAAGCATAGTTGTAAAATAAGTTAGTAGTTGTAGTGACAGTAAATGTGTAAAGACAGATAAAAGAGACAGACCACATCTGATGTCAAGGACAGGTTCAGTTCATGTGCTCAATAGTTATCTGATATTTTGGAAAATGGGTCATTCAGATTTATTGTTCATTCTAATGAAGAATGAGCAATAAATCTAATAAAATGTTGTCATCACTGAGACTGACTTCATGGTGGTGTTGGATCTTTGTTCTCCTAATAGTTGGGGTTTTGGCCAATGGTTCATTGAAAAGGTTAAAAATAAATTGGGCTAGTGGACATCCCTGTCTAGTGCCCCTGTGAAATAAGAATTAAGACTACTTTAAGATTAGAGGTCATTTTATCTCATGTAGATATTTGAGTTTTGCCTCTGTCTTCACTTTGACAAGGCCCCACTCCCTGAGCCCTTCACACCTGTGCTCCCGCCCACAGCTCTATGGACTAATCCACCTGGCTGACTGACACTTAATGACCTTTGTTATTGAAATGCTGCCCTTTGTCTTGTGGGATACCATAATGTCTGTCTCACATGTGAGTTTTGCAAAGCTGCCCTCCCTCAAATGCTCCTGATTGGCTGACGTGGTCCAATAAAAAGAGTGGGGAGGGGTGGAGGGGCACATAACCAACTGCAGCAACGTCCAGAGACAAAGAAGGAACAGTGAATGGAAAGAAGAAACTGCTTCATACGACTGGAATTAACCATAACTTTTGAAGGAGATTCTGTTAGCTGAAGTCCTTCCAGAACTTTCTGCCACTACTCTTGTAAGTATATCATATCTGTTGTCCATATGGATTCGAATTCAGAGCCAAAAAGTTGTTAAATATCTTTGTATATGTTACCCTAATGTGATCTTCTTTTGCTACAGATAGAAAAAGTGTGCCTTTAAAATAAAATACAAACTTAGTTGATTCATTCAGCCAAACGTAACTTACTTGTAAACAAGCAGAAGATGGAGTTACGCATTACGCACACACTGAAACATTCTTATATATGATTTACTACACTGGGGAACACTCTATATGTTGCATTTAAAGAAAGACTTGTTTTTAGTCAATTTAAGTGTGCTGAGTTCAAATCTGACGTTAGTTTATTTCTGCAAGCTACAGATTTTATGCAATCTTTTATGCAATTTTGCAATTTTGCAATTGATTTTATGCAATCAGGCTTGTTTCTACAGTGATGTCTCGATGAGGAAGCCATGTTTGATCTGGAAAAAAGAAGCATGATAAAAATATTAGAATCTATCTATGTATATAATCTCAAAACGCTTAGATTTGGGTTACGTAACTACGTACTTATGTACTAGTACATCTATCTCAAATTGCATGAAAACTAGATCTTATGGAGAAAAACTAATTTCAGATTTGAAATCAGCGCCTAAAAATCCTTCAGAATCAGTTAAAAAATCCAATTCAACAGGAAGTTAAAATTTTAGTGTTCCCCTGTGCTATGTGTGATTTTATGTTTATTTAGTTGAGTTACTTTATTTGAACAGTTTAAAAAGTTGTTTTACTTGACACTTTTTTTTCTTTGTTCTAATGCAGAGCTACAGGATCCACCAACAGAATGGTATTCACATGTGACCAGTGTGGAAAGGAGTGTCCAAATGCTTACACACTGAAAGTACACTACAGAACTCACACAGGGGAAAAACCATACAGCTGTGACCAGTGTGGGAAGGAATTTATACAGTCAGGTAACCTCAATCGACATATGAGAATCCACACAGGAGAAAAATTATACAGATGTGATATTTGTGAGAAGACATTTTCACGGTCAAGCAATCTTGTATCACATATGAGAGTCCACACTGGAGAGAGGCCATTTGAATGTGAACAGTGTGGGAAGGAATTTAGAGAGTCAGGTGCACTCAATCAACATATGAGAGTCCACACTGGAGAGAGGCCATACGAGTGTGACCAGTGTGGGAAAGCTTTCTCCCAATCATCCAGTCTCAATAGACACATGAGAATTCACTTCTGGCACAGACTATGTGAGTGTGGCCAGTGTGAAAAGGTTTTTAGAACATCCCAGCAACTCTCCAGTCACTACCGAATGCACACAGGAGACAAACTATACGACTGTGAAGAAAGAGGGAAGTCTTTCAGGTCTGTGAGGAACTGTCTGAAACATGTCCAAATCTTCCAGACTGAAGAGAAAAGCTGCAGCTCTGACCAGTGTGGGGTGACTTTGAGAAAACCTGCTCATCTGAAGGTGCACCATCTTGAACACACTAAAGGAGAAAGAGCTGCAGAGGCCGGATCATGTGAGCCTAAAGTCAGACTCAAAAAGCTAGAGATCAGGCGTCAGAGACTCCAGACTGTGGAGTTGAGCTCTGTGTAGTGTCAAAAATTACAAGCTTTAAATGTTACTTTTTTTTTTTTTTTTTTTTAATTAGAAAGAGGTTTTAGCTGAAGTTTGTCCATCTTATTCTTCATTATTGTTTTAAAATTTAAGCTTTCAGTCCTGCTTTACTGCAGTTCCCTAATCAAAGACATAACTCAAATTGTATTTTGTTTTTATTCTGTTTACTGCTGACTCTTGTTAGCAACCCACAACAGAGGTTTATTCTTTTCATAGCTGCTGTGATGAAAAAATGAAATAAAAAAGAAAATGAGAAAGCAAGGTCTGTTTTTTTCTTATTTTATTTTAGACCACTTGTTTTGTGTCCCACATCGAGGAACTTTAGAAATGAAACACATATACACACAGAAAGGGCTAAGAAACAGTGTGAGCTTCTTTCACATGAACAGGTGAAGCACTAAATGTTAATCAGAGGTGAGAGAAGGTTTGAAGCTGCCTCTGAATGACACAGAATAGTAGAAGAGGGAGCTCTTTTACATTTGATCCATGTACTGTTAATATAGAGTTTTTTAGTCAGAAATGGCAAGTAGCTTTCCCTCTGATAGTAGTTTATCTAATTTCTCTAAGAAAAATTATATTGAGAATTAAATTAATTTAATATATGTGTATATTTGATTTGACCAGTGTGTTCCGCTAACACTAAAAGCATAGTTGTAAAATAAGTTAGTAGTTGTAGTGACAGTAAATGGGTAAAGACAGATAAAAGAGACAGACCACATCTGATCTCAAGGAGAGGTCAGTTCATGTGCTCAGTAGAATTGTCTGATATTTGGGAAAATGGGTTATTCAGATTTGTTGTTAAATAAATTGGGCTAGTGGACATCCCTGTCTAGTGCCCCTGTGAAATAATAATTAAGACTACTTTAAGATTAGAGGCCCTTTTATCTCATGTAGATATTTGAGTTTTGCCTCTGTCTTCACTTTGAAGATGCCCCACTCCCTGAGCCCTTCACACCTCTGCTCCCGCCCACAGCTCTATGGACTAATTCACCTGGCTGACTGACACTTAATGACCTTTGTTATTGAAATGCTGCCCTTTGTCTTGTGGGACATAATGTCTTTCTCACATGTGAGTTTTGCAAAGCTGCCCCTCCCTCAAATGCTCCTGATTGGCTGACGTGGTCCAATAAAAAGAGTGGGGAGGGGTGGAGGGGCACTTAACCAACTGCAACAACGTCCAGAGACAAAGAAGGAACTGCGAATGGAAAGAAGAAACTGCTTCATAAGACTGGAATTAACCATAACTTTTGAAGGAGATTCTGTTAGCTGAAGTCCTTCCAGAACTTTCTGCCACTACTCTTGTAAGTATATCATATCTGTTGTCCATATGGATTCGAATTCAGAGCCAAAAAGTTGTTAAATATCTCTGTATATGTTACCCTAATGCGATCTTCTTTTGCTACAGACAGGAAAAAGTGTGCCTTTACAATAAAATACAAACTTAGTTGATTCATTCAGCCAAACGTAACTTGCTTGTAAAACACACATTGAAACATTCTTACATATGATTTACTATGTGTGATTTTATGTGTATTTAGTTGAGTTACTTTATTTGAACAGTTTAAAAAAAAAAGTTATTTTACTTGACACTTTCTTTCCTTTGTTCTAATGCAGAGCTACAGGATCCACCAACAGAATGGTATTCACATGTGACCAGTGTGGAAAGGAGTGTCCAAAAGCTTCTACACTGAAAGTACACTACAGAACTCACACAGGAGAAAGACCATACAGATGTGACCAGTGTGGGAAGGAATTTAAACAATCTAATCATCTCCATCGACATATGAGAATCCACACGGGGGAAAAACCATACAGATGTGATGTTTGTGAGAAGACATTTTCACAGTCAAGCCATCTTGTATCACATATGAGAATTCACACTGGAGAGAGGCCATTTGAATGTGAACAGTGTGGGAAGGAATTTAAACGATCTGGTAATCTCCATCGACATATGAGAATCCACACAGGAGAGAAACTATTTGAATGTGAACAGTGTGGGAAAGAATTTACACAATCTGGTGACCTCCATCAACATATGAGAATCCACACAGGAGAGAAACCATTTGAATGTGAACAGTGTGGGAAGGAATTTACACAATCTGGTGCTCTCCATCAACATTTGAGAATTCACACAGGGGAAAAATCATACAGATGTGATGTTTGTGAGAAGACATTTTCACAGTCAAGCAATCTTGTAAAACATATGAGAGTCCACACTGGAGAGAGGCCATACAACTGTGACCAATGTGGGAAAGCTTTCTCTGCATCATCCAATCTCAATAGACACATGAGAATTCACTTCTGGCACAGACTATATGAGTGTGGCCAGTGTGAAAAGGTTTTTAGAACATCCCAGCAACTCTCCAGTCACTACCGAACGCACACAGGAGACAAACCTTACGACTGTGAAGAAAGAGGGAAGGCTTTCAGGACTGTGAGGAACCGTCTGAAACATGTCCAAATCTTCCAGACTGAAGAGAAAAGCTGCAGCTCTGACCAGTGTGGGGTGACTTTGAGAAAACCTGCTCATCTGAAGGTGCGCCGTCTTGAACACACTAAAGAAGAAAGAGCTGCAGAGGCCGGATCATGTGAGCCTAAAGTCAGCCTCAAGAAGCTGGAGATCAGGCTTCAGAGACTCCAGACTGTGGAGTTGAGCTCTGTGTAGTGTCAAAAATTACAAGCTTTAAATGATATGTTACTTTTTTTTTTTTTTATTAGAAAGAGGTTTTAGCTGAAGTTTGTCCATCTTATTCTTCATTATTGTTTTAAAATTTAAGCTTTTAGTCCTGCTTTACTGCAGTTCCCTAATCAAAGACATACCTCAAATTGTATTTTGTTTTTATTCTGTTTACTGCTGACTCTTGTTAGCAACCCACAACAGAGGTTTATTCTTTTCATAGCTGCTGTGATGAAAAAATGAAATAAATGAGAAAGCAAGGTCTGTTTTTTTCTTCTTTTTATTTTAGACCATTTGTTCATGCTTGTTTTGTGTCCCACAAACACATATATATGTGGCAGTCGAGGGATTAACACAATAGAATATGACAATGTCTATGATCTTCTAAGTGTTGCAGCAACGCCACCTCAAATCGAATTGAGGAAATAGAATTTAACTAAAAGGCATATCAACAAGAGAGAGGGAGCCAGGTTCCATAATTTACAGAGTCTTTATTTTTCACATTTTAAAAGGGTACATTTAATTGAATTACTAGAATTATTTAAAAATAGCTATTTGCTTAAAAAGTGAGCAACACGAGATAAAACCACAAAACAGCGACACCAAGCTGCAAAAGAGACAGTTAGACAGCATTAAGCACTACAGACCCAAGCCGTGCAGAGCCGCAATAAAAAAACAAAACTAATACAAAAGAAAAGCAAAGCAAAAAAAGGCAAAACAAAACACGGCAAAGCAGAACAAGGCAGGAGGCAAAGCAGAACAAGCAGAAGGCAAAGCAGCAGTAGCGGCGCGCTCGAGCCGCTGCGGATCACTGCCGGCACCACGGTGGAAATGGCACGCAATCCCAGGCTTGTGTAAAAAGCAAAACACTGATCGACGCCAGACCCCTTTTACGGGTCGCCAGTCACACGCCGCACTGTCACCACGGTTTGGGAGACACAGCGGCGAAGAGCAAAAACTTAGGGGAGTGAGGTGCAAACTGTGCAGCAACTGGCATGGGGCGCGCACTACGTGCTACGCACTACGGAGCGAGGGACCGATGCGGTGCTGAGCTGCGGCCGAGCAGCGGCACTGAGCTGAGGACAGCGCGACCACCAAGGGAACCCGGAAGAGCGTGTGGGTCAAAAGGGGGAGTTACGGAGGAGGGAGCGCTTAAATAGTCCACCAGCCCGCGCCGCGGGGCGTCAGGTGAGTGCACTTACGTCATGGGCCTCAATAGTGTCTTGCCACATATACACACAAAAGGCTGAGAAACAGTGTGAGCTTCTTTCACATGAACAGGTGAAGCACTAAATGTTAATCAGAGGTGAGAGAAGGTTTGAAGCTGCCTCTGAATGACACAGAATAGTAGAAGAGGGAGCTCTTTTACATTTAATCCATGTACTGTTAATATAGAGTTTGTTGAGTCAGAAATGGCAAGTAGCTTTCCCTCTGATAGTAGTTTGTCTAATTTCTCTAAGAAAAATTATATTAAGAATTAAATTAATTTAATATATGTGTATATTTGATTTGACCAGTGTGTTCTGCTAACACAAAAAGCATAGTTGTAAAATAAGTTAGTAGTTGTAGTGACAGTAAATGGGTAAAGACAGATAAAAGAGACAGACCACATCTGATCTCAAGGAGAGGTTCAGTTCATGTGCTCAATAGAGCTGTCTGATATTTGGGAAAATGGGTCATTTAGATTTATTGTTCATTCTAGTGAAGTATGAGCAATAAATCTAATAAACTGTTGTCATCACTGAGACTGACTTCATGGTGGTGTTGGATTTTTGTTCTCCTAATAATTGGGGTTTTGGCCAATGGTTCATTGAAAAGGTTAATGTCTAGTGCCCCTGTGAAATAAGAATTAAGACTACTTTAAGATTAGAGGTCATTTTATCTCATGTAGATATTTGATTTTTGCCTCTGTCTTCACTTTGACGATGCCCCACTCCCTGAGCCCTTCACACCTCTGCTCCCGCCCACAGCTCTATGGACTAATCCACCTGGCTGACTGACACTTAATGACCTTTGTTATTGAAATGCTGCCCTTTGTCTTGCGGGACACCATAATGGCCGTGTCTCAATTCGGGGTCTGCAGCCTCCGGAGGCTGGTTTTTCGGCCGCATACGTCACTTCCGGAGTCCGCGGCTGCGTCCCCTACCAGTTGCAATTTTACTTTTAAATGTAAGTACTGGTTTACCTCACCTACAATTAATTTTAAGTTACTAGCTACATGAAACTGTTCATAAACAAGTTCACTTAAGTTGAACTTAAGATGTTAAGTTAAACATATGTATGAAGGTAGTTGTTACGGCTTAGTTTACGGCTATTGTTGTATTAGCGGTTAGTAGCGTTATTCCTTACATTTGTATATTAGCTTAGCTGTTGTAATGTTGGATATTCTCCAGTATGTAAGAATAATTTTGTCTTCAGGGAACAAGGAGCAGACCACCCGACTAACTGAGCTGAGGTGGGAGAACGACCACCTGTTCACTCCGTGAACATGGCTTGGAGGCAAGTATTAAAACAGTGCTATATACTCCTGTTAGATAATATAACATCAACATCAACGAAAACTAGATCAAAGCTGGCATTACTGCGATTTGAAAACCTTTTTAATTTGTACATATGTGAGTAGTTGTGAATTAACCTGGGTTTCCCCATTTATTTCCTGTTATCCACAGCCTGTACTTCTGTGATTACTAAATGATGGCTTTTCAGCTGATGATCTGAAAAGTATACAACACAATAGTACTATTATGTGTAGTAATGTAGTAATATCACAATGGAGAACTAAACCTACCTATTTGTCAGTAAACAGTTGTTCACAAATAAGCTGGACTTCTTAAATGTTATTATCCATTATATCTCCCTTTCAAAAGCACCATGAAAACTGTAATTACACAAAAAGACATCATTAACTACATAAGTGAAAGGATAGCGTGTGCTGCATGGTTATTGAACAAATGTTTGCAGTAACAGTAGGAGATCTGTAACAGATTTCATATTATATATAATTATAAAGGTACTGTATTTATTATTGTGTAAACTTGAATGTTTATGTTCTGTTTGACTCAGGACAATACTGGAGAAGTTAGGCCTGCAATAATAAGGGCTGCAAATTAATCATGCTCATATTGAAATCTAAATTGTGAAAATACACCTTTCTCAAATGTGTGGGATTCCTCTATTAAGATGTTTCGATTTATATAAACGGCCTTTGGATCTGAATGTACATGCTCTGTGAACCTCATTTTCCTCTAATAGTTTTGTAGTTTTCTTAATGTGTGTGTCATTACAGGTTTTCACTCTGCAGGACAGGACTTTGATCAATCAGACATAAGGCCCATTCTGCTCTTCCTCCTCCAGAAGACAAGGGACACATCACACTGAGTGTTCCAAGTGCACTGGGTCATGTCTCCACTGTCCATGCTGACTGTAGAAGACCTGTGGGGCCTCTGGTTGCATCAGGCCTCCCTCCTGCACGTGCTGCTGTTGTCCCTAATGTGTCCTAATAGTGATGTTTAGGTTTAACTTCTAATTTCCTGCACAAGTAAAATAGTCAAATGGTAGTTTCTTTGCATCTTAGTAGAGAAGCACCTACACAGCTTAATCACTGAGGAAGTGTCCCATGATAAATGTGGCCTTATATGACCTTAACAAGTGTGTGAGACAAAACTGAAAACATAATTTGCTCATAAGTTTATCTGAATGTTTTTCAGTCTATACTGAAATTTGTATCATGGTGAAATGTGCCACTTATTTGATGTCTCTTTTGATAGTAACTAATTACATGTACTATAAGAATGTACTATTGTACTGCAGTTAAGCAGTGGTAATCCACCTGATCATATTTTGCAAAGATAATTTGTTCATTTTGGACTGTCACCTGCTTCAGCAAAAAGGGAACACAATTTGAGAGTACACTGACATACAGCTGTTTTTACTCACCTATTATTGCATTGAATGTGTGTAATGGGTTCAATGTTTGACTTTTCACATCATGATAAAAGTATTTCCAGAAGTTCCTTTGAATGTTTATTAAACCATCTTTTCTCAAAGGAGAGATGTCTCTCTTTATAAACTGATTTAAATGCATTCCCTGTATAAATATAATCCTTGGTCAATATAAAATATTTAATAATGATAATAATAATTATTAATGATGCAAATCTCATCACTGTATTTGAAACTTTAAGATAATTTAGCCTATTTTAGATCTATCCCAGAAATATAACAGTTTTGTTTTGCAAAATTTAAACATACGTTTTCGTTTTAGCCAAATGATTTGGATGAGAATTTAGAATAACTTGGTCTCAAAATCCGATAGTTCAATTACCCAGGCGTAATCTTTGTTATTGATCCGTGTGCGTAATCTGCGTGGTGCGTGTTGTTAGCATTAGCGTTAGCATTAGCATTAGCAGTGTGTCTCGGTTGCTGCGCGACAGGAGTGGTTCCGTAAGCTGGACCTGTCCCATTTCAGCAACGGTTTTGCGGTCCGCGGAGGCTGGTTCGAAGGCTGCAGCCTTCACAGCCTTTGGAGCACCCAGCCTTTGCAGCCTCCGGAGGCTGCAGACCCCGAATTGGGACACAGCCAAATGTCTTTCTCACATGTGAGTTTTGCAAAGCTGCCCCTCCCTCAAATGCTCCTGATTGGCTGACGTGGTCCAATAAAAAGAGTGGGGAGGGGTGGAGGGGCACTTAACCAACTGCAGCAACGTCCAGAGACAAAGAAGGAACTGCGAATGGAAAGAAGAAACTGCGAATGGAAAGAAGAAACTGCTTCATACGACTGGAATTAACCATAACTTTTGAAGGAGATTCTGTTAGCTGAAGTCCTTCCAGAACTTTCTGCCACTACTCTTGTAAGTATATCATATCTGTTGTCCATATGGATTTGAATTCAGAGCCAAAAAGTTGTTAAATATCTCTGTATATGTTACCCTAATGTGATCTTCTTTTGCTACAGACAGAAAAAGTGTGCCTTTAAAATAAAATACAAACTTAGTTGATTCATTCAGCCAAACGTAACTTCCTTGTAAAACACACATTGAAACATTCTTACATATGATTCACTATGTGTGATTTTATGTGTATTTAGTTGAGTTACTTTATTTGAACAGTTAAAAAAATAGTTATTTTACTTGACACTTTCTTTCCTTTGTTCTAATGCAGAGCTACAGGATCCACCAACAGAATGGTATTCACATGTGACCAGTGTGGAAAAGTGTGTCCAAAAGCTTCCACACTGAAAGTACACTACAGAACTCACACAGGAGAAAGACTATACAGATGTGACCAGTGTGGGAAGAAATTTACACAGTCTGGTGCTTTCCATCGACATATGAGAATCCACACGGGGGAAAAATCATACAGATGTGATATTTGTGAGAAGACATTTTCACAGTCATGCAATCTTGTATCACATATGAGAATCCACACTGGAGAGAGGCCATTTGAATGTGAACAGTGTGGGAAGGGATTTACACAATCTGGTAACCTCCATCAACATTTGAGAATTCACACAGGGGAAAAATCACACAGATGTGATATTTGTGAGAAGACATTTTCAGTGTCAAGCAGCCTTGTATCACATATGAGAGTCCACACCGGAGAGAGGCCATACAACTGTGACCAATGTGGGAAAGCTTTCTCTGCATCATCCAGTCTCAATAGACACATGAGAATTCACTTCTGGCACAGACTATATGAGTGTGGCCAGTGTGAAAAGGTTTTTAGAACATCCCAGCAACTCTCCAGTCACTACCGAACGCACACAGGACAAAAACCATACGACTGTGAAGAAAGAGGGAAGGCTTTCAGGTCTGTGAGGAACCGTCTGAAACATGTCCAAATCTTCCAGACTGAAGAGAAAAGCTGCAGGTCTGACCAGTGTGGTATGACTTTGAGAAAGCCTGCTCATCTGAAGGTGCATCGTCTTGAACACACGAAAGAAGAAAGAGCTGCAGAGGCCGGATCATGTGAGCCTAAAGTCAGACTCAAAAAGATGGAGATCAGGCTTCAGAGACTCCAGACTGTGGAGTTGAGCTCTGTGTAGTGTCAAAAATTACAAGCTTTAAATGATATGTTACTTTTTTTTTTTTTTTAATTAGAAAGAGGTTTTAGCTGAAGTTTGTCCATCTTATTCTTCATTATTGTTTTAAAATTTAAGCTTTTAGTCCTTTACTGCAGTTCCCTAATCAAATACCTCAAATTGTATTTTGTTTTTATTCTGTTTACTGCTGACTCTTGTTAGCAACGCACAACAGAGGTTTATTCTTTTCATAGCTGCTGTGATGAAAAAATGAAATAAAAAAGAAAATGAGAAAGCAAGGTCTGTTTTTTTCTTCTTTTTATTTTAGACCGTTTGTTCATGCTTGTTTTGTGTCCCACATCGAGGAACTTTAGAAATGAAACACATATACACACACAAAGGGCTGAGAAACAGTGTGAGCTTCTTTCACATGAACAGGTGAAGCACTAAATGTTAATCAGAGGTGAGAGAAGGTTTGAAGCTGCCTCTGAATGACACAGAATAGTAGAAGAGGGAGCTCTTTTACATTTAATCCATGTAGTGTTAATATAGAGTTTGTTGAGTCAGAAATGGCAAGTAGCTTTCCCTCTGATACTAGTTTGTCTAATTTCTCTAAGAAAAATTATATTGAGAATTAAATTAATTGATTTGACCAGTGTGTTCCGCTAACACAAAAAGCATAGTTGTAAAATAAGTTAGTAGTTGTAGTGACAGTAAATGGGTAAAGACAGATAAAAGAGACAAACTACATCTGATCTCAAGGAGAGGTTCAGTTCATGTGCTCAATAGAGCTGTCTGATATTTTGGAAAATGGGTCATTTAGATTTATTGTTCATTCTAGTGAAGAATGAGCAATAAATCTAATAAAATGTCATCACTGAGACTGACTTCATGGTGATGTTGGATCTTTGTTCTCCTAATAATTGGGGTTTTGGCCAATGGTTCATTGAAAAGGTTAAAAATAAATTGGGCTAGTGGACATCCCTGTCTAATGCCCCTGTGAAATAATAATTAAGAGTACTTTAAGATTAGAGGTCATTTTATCTCATGTAGATATTTGAGTTTTGCCTCTGTCTTCACTTTGACGATGCCCCACTCCCTGAGCCCTTCACACCTCTGCTCCCGCCCACAGCTCTATGGACTAATCCACCTGGCTGACTGACACTTAATGACCTTTGTTATTGAAATGCTGCCCTTTGTCTTGCGGGACACCATAATAGCCGTGTCTCAATTCGGGGTCTGCAGCCTCCGGAGGCTGGTTTTTCGGCCGCATACGTCACTTTCGGAGTCCGCGGCTGCGTCCCCCACCAGTTGCAATTTTACTTTTAAATGTAAGTACTGGTTTACCTCACCTACAATTAATTCTAAGTTACTCGCTACATGAAACTGTTCATAAACAAGTTAACTTAAGTTGAACTTAAGATGTTAAGTTAAACATATGTATGAAGGTAGTTGTTACAGCTTAGTTTACGGCAATTGTTGTATTAGCAGTTAGTAGCGTTATCCCTTACACTTGTATATTAGCTTAGCTGTTGTAATGTTGGATATTCTCCAGTATGTAAGAATATTTTTGTCTTTAGGGAACAAGGAGCAGACCACCCGACTAACTGAGCTGAGGTGGGAGAACGACCACCTGTTCACTCTGTGAACATGGCTTGGAGGCAAGTATTAAAACAGTGCTATACACTCCTGTTAGATAATATAACATCAACATCAACGAAAACTAGATCAAAGCTGGCATTACTGCGATTTGAAAACCTTTTTAATTTGTACATATGTGAGTAGTTGTGAATTAACCTGGGTTTCCCCATTTATTTCCTGTTATCCACAGCCTGTACTTCTGTGATTACTAAATGATGGCTTTTCAGCTGATGATCTGAAAAGTATACAACACAATAGTACTATTATGTGTAGTAATGTAGTAATATCACAATGGAGAACTAAACCTACCTATTTGTCAGTAAACAGTTGTTCACAAATAAGCTGGACTTCTTAAATGTTATTATCCATTATATCTCCCTTTCAAAAGCACCATGAAAACTGTAATTACACAAAAAGACATCATTAACTACATAAGTGAAAGGATAGCGTGTGCTGCATGGTTACTGAACAAATGTTTGCAGTAACAGTAGGAGATCTGTAACAGATTTCATATTATATATAATTATAAAGGTACTGTATTTATTATTGTGTAAACTTGAATGTTTATGTTCTGTTTGACTCAGGACAATACTGGAGAAGTTAGGCCTGCAATAATAAGGGCTGCAAATGAATCATGTTCATATTGAAATCTAAATTGTGAAAATACACCTTTCTCAAATGTGTGGGATTCCTCTATTAAGATGTTTCGATTTATATAAACGGCCTTTGGATCTGAATGTACATGCTCTGTGAACCTCATTTTCCTCTAATAGTTTTGTAGTTTTCTTAATGTGTGTGTCATTACAGGTTTTCACTCTGCAGGACAGGACTTTGATCAATCAGACATAAGGCCCATTCTGCTCTTCCTCCTCCAGAAGACAAGGGACACATCACACTGAGTGGTCCAAGTGCACTGGGTCATGTCTCCACTGTCCATGCTGACTGTAGAAGACCTGTGGGGTCTCTGGTTGCATCAGGCCTCCCTCCTGCACGTGCTGCTGTTGTCCCTAATGTGTCCTAATAGTGATGTTTAGGTTTAACTTCTAATTTCCTGCACAAGTAAAATAGTCAAATGGTAGTTTCTTTGCATCTTAGCAGAGGAGCACCTAAACAGCTTAATCACTGAGGAAGTGTCCCATGATAAATGTGGCCTTATATGACCTTAACAAGTGTGTGAGACAAAACTGAAAACATAATTTGCTCATAAGTTTATCTGAATGTTTTTCAGTCTATACTGACATTTGAATCATGGTGAAATGTGCCACTTATTTGATGTCTCTTTTGATAGTAACTAATTACATGTACTATAAGAATGTACTATTGTACTGCAGTTAAGCAGTGGTAATCCACCTGATCATATTTTGCAAAGATAATTTGTTCATTTTGGACTGTCACCTGCTTCAGCAAAAAGGAAACACTATTTGAGAGTACACTGACATACAGCTGTTTTTACTCACCTATTATTGCATTGAATGTGTGTAATGGGTTCAATGTTTGACTTTTCACATCATGATAAAAGTATTTCCAGAAGTTCCTTTGAATGTTTATTAAACCATCTTTTCTCAAAGGAGAGATGTCTCTCTTTATAAACAGATTTAAATGCATTCCCTGTATAAATATAATCCTTGGTCAATATAAAATATTTAATAATGATAATAATGATTATTAATGATGCAAATCTCATCACTGTATTTGAAACTTTAAGGTAATTTAGCCTATTTTAGATCTATCCCAGAAATATAACAGTTTTGTTTTGCAAAACTTAAACATACGTTTTCGTTTTAGCCACATGATTTGGATGAGAATTTAGAATAACTTGGTCTCAAAATCCGATAGTTCAATTACCCAGGCGTAATCTTTGTTATTGATCTGTGTGCGTAATCTGCGTGGTGCGTGTTGTTAGCAGTGTTGTTAGCATTAGCATTAGCATTAGCAATGTGTCTCGGTTGCTGCGCGACGGGAGTGGTTCCGTAAGCTGGACCTGTCCCATTTCAGCAACGGTTTTGCGGTCCGCGGAGGCTGGTTCGAAGGCTGCAGCCTTCACAGCCTTTGGAGCACCCAGCCTTTGCAGCCTCCGGAGGCTGCAGACCCCGAATTGGGACACAGCCAAATGTCTTTCTCACATGTGAGTTTTGCAAAGCTGCCCCTCCCTCAAATGCTCCTGATTGGCTGACGTGATCCAATAAAAAGAGGGGGGAGGGGCGGAGGGGCACTTAACCAACTGCAGCAACGTCCAGAGACAAAGAAGGAACTGCGAATGGAAAGAAGAAACTGCTTCATACGACTGGAATTAACCATAACTTTTGAAGGAGATTCTGTTAGCTGAAGTCCTTCCAGAACTTTCTGCCACTACTCTTGTAAGTATATCATATCTGTTGTCCATATGGATTTGAATTCAGAGCCAAAAAGTTCTTAAATATCTCTGTATATGTTACCCTAATGTGATCTTCTTTTGCTACAGATAGAAAAAGTGTGCCTTTAAAATAAAATACAAACTTAGTTGATTCATTCAGCCAAACGTAACTTGCTTGCAAAACACACATTGAAATATTCTTACATATGATTTACTATGTGTGACTTTATTTTTATTTAGTTGAGTTACTTGATTTGAACAGTCTGGTAACCTCAATCAACATATGAGAATCCACACGGGGGAAAAACCATTTGAATGTGAACAGTGTGGGAAGGAATTTAAACGATCTGGTGCTCTCCATCTACATATGAGAATTCACACAGGGGAAAAATCACACAGATGTGATGTTTGTGAGAAGACATTTTCACGGTCAAGCAGCCTTGTATCACATATGAGAATTCACACTGGAGAGAGGCCATTTGAATGTGAACAGTGTGGGAAGGAATTTAGAGTGTCTAGTAACCTCCATCTACATATGAGAATCCACACAGGAGAGAGGCCATACAAGTGTGACCAATGTGGGAAAGCTTTCTCTGCATCATCCAGTCTCAATAAACACATGAGAATTCACTTCTGGCACAGACTATATGAGTGTGGCCAGTGTGAAAAGGCTTTTAGAACATCCCAGCAACTCTCCAGTCACTACCGAATGCACACAGGAGACAAACCTTACGACTGTGAAGAAAGAGGGAAGGCTTTCAGGTCTGTGAGGAACCGTCTGAAACATGTCCAAATCTTCCAGACTGAAGAGAAAAGCTGCAGCTCTGACCAGTGTGGGGTGACTTTGAGAAAACCTGCTCATCTGAAGGTGCATCGTCTTGAAGACACTAAAGAAGAAAGAGCTTCAGAGGCCGGATCATGTGAGCCTAAAGTCAGACTCAAAAAGCTGGAGATCAGACTTCAGCGACTCCAGACTGTGGAGTTGAGCTCTGTGTAGTGTCAAAAATTACAAGCTTTAAATTGTATGTTGAGATTTTTTTTTTCTTTTTTATTAGAAAGTGGTTTTAGTTGAAGTTTGTCCATCCTATTTGTTGATGTAGTGTTTTTAACTTTGAGCTTTTAGCCCCGGATCACTGCAATTCCTTAATCTAATGCATACCTGAAATTGTATATGTTTTTTTTTTAATTCTGTTTGCTGCCGACTCTTGTTAGCAACCCACAACAAACTTTTATTATTTTCATGGAATAAAGTGAAATAAAATAAAAAAAAAATATGAAAAAGTATTTTTTTTCTTCTGTTATTTTAGAACATTTGTTCAGACTTGTCTTATGTCTCACATATGCATCAAGGAACTTTAGAAATTAAACACATATACACACACAAAAGGCTGAGAAACAGTGTGAGCTTCTTTCAAATGAACAGGTGAAGCACTAAATGTTAATCAGAGGTGAGAGAAGGTTTGAAGCTGCCTCTGAATGACACAGAATAGTAGAAGAGGGAGCTCTTTTACATTTAATCCATGTAGTGTTAATATCCAGTTTGTTGAGTCAGAAATGGCAAGTAGCTTTCCCTCTGATAGTAGTTTATCTAATTTCTCTAAAAAAATTATATTGAGAATTTAAGTAATTTAATATATGTGTATATTTGATTTGACCAGTGTGTTCCGCTAACACAAAAAGCATAGTTGTAAAATGAATAAATGAATGCCTTTAATTAACTGTTAATATAGTTTGTTGATTCAGAAATGGCAAATTGAGTTTTCTATTAGTATGTGGCGTGAGGGGTGTAGATGGAAATAATTTAGATAAAAGACAACAACGCCACCCGAGGAGATGGCCTCGGGACCAATGCACTGATTTCACTCTAAGGCCGCACAAGTCGTCGGACATGAGTGAGACGTAAGTCAAAGTTTAGAAAAATACATTACTTTATTTTGTCACAGTCTTTTAAAATACTATAGAGGGTATGCAGTCACGTGACAGGAAGTTGTCAATCCGCCATATTGACGGTCTAATCATGACTGACCGCCAGTGCTCTAGTGACAACAAAAAGCCGTCTTTTACTCATACTGACTTCACTAATCACCTAGATAGTAATCAAAGAAAAGATATGAGGACAAGCTTGCTAATCTGAACATATCGGACCCCTACAGTGTGCCCCAGGTCCTTTTTACAGCCCTAACAGCGGTAGATTCTGTCCCAGACCTTCAGTGGCCAGATATTTACAACTATAAATTTCCCATCACACTTCACCGGGGAGTATAAATTTATAGTTTCATATGGCTAATTATTAACCATTAAATGAATAATACATAAATATATAATAATACAAACATACACTAGAAAAGCACTCAGAGAGCGCAGACCTCCGCCAAGACCCATTTAACGCAATGCTAACGAAATTTTCAAAGTGATCCAGAATCCAGGATTTCTTCTGGATCATCACCAAAATTTAATCATCTGTTGGATTTACCATTAGGAACATTTCCTGAAAATTTCATCAAGATCCGTCCATAACTTTTTGAGTTATCTTGCTAACTAACAAACAAACAAGCTAACTAACTAACTAACAAACAAACAGACAGACGCAGGCGAAAACATAATCTCCTTGGCGGAGGTAATGATATGTTAAAACTTTGTGAATAAAGACCAATAAAGTGATAGCTATGTGCAAAAACATACAAAAACACTGCAACATCTGATAGTTACACTGTATTAATAGTAATTAAGTCTTCTTGCTTACAAATGTGAAACCACTCAATGTGATTGACCTACTAGTAAAATTGTAAAGATCAAATCAAACCACACCTGATATGAAGTGTCTGCTACAAAGCCTGGAGTGTTTGGTTGGTTCCCAGGGCTTGTCAGCAGTTTTATGATGGGCTCGTCTAATCGCAGCAATCCACCTACTTCTGCGGTCAGGATCAGACTCAGCAGGAATCCTGTACAGCTGAATGTTTTTATCTTTGTCCCTTGTCTGAGAACACTGATAGGCACAACATTTCTCGGGCATTTTGTGACTTTATGACGCGTAATTTTGAATTGGACAGTGTGTTTACTATGGCGGCCTACGGAGATCTGGACCGCCGGAAGTGGATCAGGGGAAACCTGTGACGTCAACTGCATACACTCTATAGGCCTATAGGAATGAATAAAAAAAAAAACGTTAAAAACATTGAACTCGCAGCAAGCAGGCAATTTAGACAATGAAATAGCTGTAACTAATACTAAACCAAATTAAACAAGCAAATTATTAACAATGCGGAAACCATGCAAATGAATAGAACTCAAAAATAATAAACCATGCAAATTCAAAATAAACCAGGCAAAACATGCAGCAACAAATCATAAATGTAAGCAAAAGCAACTCAAATTTAATAAAGCAGCAAAAATGAATAAATAAACTTACCAAACAAATTAACCTATTAAAGTAAAATAAGAGAAATTAAACAGCTCATAAATTGTCCTTGTCGCTGAGAATACAATAATTTAAAAGTCCATTCCGGTGTAGAACAGGAGCACTGATTGAACAGAGCGCACCTGAACGCCCCACAGCTGCAGCGCGCTCGGGCAGAAGCCAGCGGGCTCCAAACGCTGCTGGCTCCGGGCGCGCGCACTCAGTTGTTTGCAGGAGGGGGACCTTTAATTTTTTAAATGCACAGACAGTGGACAAACACAAAGCAACGGCTCCCTTCTGGGACGTCGGCCCGTGCTCTGGACCGCGCAGAAGACCGTGCCTGCCGGTGAAGGCACGCGCTCACGGCCAGCAGGAGGAGGGGAAACGCCACGTTGATTGGCAGCGTGTCCCTGCTGCAGCTCAGGATCTGAATCAGAGTTTTGGAGTCAGCGTTGGCATGAAGCCAAAAATGAGAGGCTGGACAACGGGCGACTTACCCCAAAGCGAGGCATCCTGAACCCACGGCGCAAGCCGAACCGCCGCGCCCAGGCACTCAAACGTGCTCCAAACAAAGGAGAAGCAGCCAGTCGCCAAACGCTGCCACCGCCGCACCAAATCAGAGTTGTATGGTTGCGCGCACCGCACCCGCAAGACTTTATGGGCACTGCTCAGTGACACCCACCAATCACCTCTCAGGTAAGGTGTACACCGACATGCCACAAGTAGCTTGGCTAATTAGTCTAAAAAATATTCAGAATTTATTAAAGTAATCTAACCTAATGCATTGTAATCCATTGTTTGCTGGATTACTTACTACCTGTCTGGCAGGCCTCAGTATGTGTGCCTTGGGACCACCCTGTCTGACACTGTGGTCAATAATGTAGGAGCCTCCCAGGGTACAGTCCTGTATCCGTTCCTGTTCACTCTGTACACCTCTGATTTCCAGTACTGCTCCGGGTCCTGCCATCTGCAGAAGTTCTCTGGTGTCTCTGCAGTGGTAGGGCATATCAGGGATGGACAGGAGCTGGAGTACAGGACACTGATTGCAAACTTTGTGGAGTGGTCCCAGGCATCTGCTCCTGAATGTTGACAAGACCAAGGAATTGGTGATTGACTTCAGGAGAAAGAGGACACCAGTGGAGCCCATTACCATCCAGGGCCATGATGTGGAAATAGTGGACTGCTACAAGTACCTTGGCGTCCATGTGAACAACAGGCTGGACTGGAGGGACAACTGTAATGCTGTGTACAAGAAGAGCATGAGCAGACTCCACTTCCTGAGAAAGCTCCGGTCTTTCAATGTGTGCAGCATGTTACTGGAGATCTTCTACCAGCTCATTCTCCAACAGGCTCCTACAGCTCTGCTCAAACAGTGAGAGACACAGGACTACATTCATACCATACTCCATACAGTTGTACAACAACTCACTGTTATGTCACAGATAATACTCCCTACAACTGTACAACAACTTAATCTCAAGTAACGGGTAACCTATGCCCTGTCAATCATCTTATTATTTGCACTGTCGTTCTTGTCTCTTGTATATAGCTGTGATTTTTTAGTTTATTACTTACTTTTTCTATTTTATTTTGACTTGTACATATACATTTATTTTTATTTTTATTTTTATAATTATGGCTCATTTGACACCTGTCTCCTATCTTTTTTGCTATACTCTATCTATTTTTGTTACTCTCTGTTATATATTATGTTGTAATGAGTGAGATACAGTATCCAAATAATTTCCCTTGTGGATCAATAAACTTTGTCTAAGTCTAACCTACGTTTTATATTTTATTGTTGCCTCTGTCTTCACTTTGACACTGCTTCACTACTCACTTTGAAATATGCAGTTTATTGATTCAGAAATGATTTCGTTTTGATGAAATATTTTAAGTTGGACAAAGTGAGGATCTTTAATCTGATCATCTGATCTCAAGGAGAAGGAGCCAGATCTTCAGTTCATGTGCTCAATAGAATTGTCTGATAATTTGGAAAATGGGTCATTCAGATTTATTGTTCATTGTAGTGAAGACTTCTGGTTTATAAGAAGAGTAAAATGTTGTCAGCATTCAGAATGATTTCATGATGGGGCTTGGATGTTTAAGTAATTCCTCAGTCCTCCAGGTAGCCAGTAGAAAGTAGAAATTCTACTTTTGTCCAGTTGACAGATCTGAATTTCTTCTTTGCTGTGGGGCTTGTAAGTTTTTTTTGTAGATAGTGGACATCCCTGTCTAGTGCCCCTGTGAAATAATAATTAAGACTACTTTAAGATTAGAGGTCATTTTATCTCATGTAGATATTTGATTTCTGCGTTGGTCTTCACTTTGACGATGCCCCACTCCCTGAGCCCTTCACACCTCTGCTCCCGCCCACAGCTCTATGGACTAATCCACCTGGCTGACTGATACTTAATGACCTTTGTTATTGAAATGCTGCCCTTTGTCTTGTGGGACACCATAATGTCTTTCTCACATGTGAGTTTTGCAAAGCTGCCCACCCTCAAATGCTCCTGATTGGCTGATGTGGTCCAATAAAAAGAGTGGGGAGGGGTGGAGGGGCACTTAACCAACTGCAGCAACGTCCAGAGACAAAGAAGGGCCAGTGAATGGACACAGAAGAAACTGCTTCATACGACTGGAATTAACCATAACTTTTGAAGGAGATTCTGTTAGCTGAAGTCCTTCCAGAACTTTCTGCCACTACTCTTGTAAGTATATCATATCTGTTGTCCATATGGATTCGAATTCAGAGCCAAAAAGTTGTTAAATATCTCTGTATATGTTACCCTAATGTGATCTTCTTTTGCTACAGATAGAAAAAGTGTGCCTTTAAAATAAAATACAAACTTAGTTGATTCATTCAGCCAAACGTAACTTGCTTGTAAAACACACATTGAAACATTCTTACATATGATTTACTATGTGTGATTTTATGTGTATTTAGTTGAGTTACTTTATTTGAACAGTTTTAAAAAAAAAGTTATTTTATTTGACACTTTCTTTCCGTTGTTCTAATGCAGAGCTACAGGATCCACCAACAGAATGGTATTCACATGTGACCAGTGTGGAAAGGAGTGTTCAGATGCTTACACACTGAAAGTACACTACAGAACTCACACAGGGGAAAAACCATACAGATGTGACCAGTGTGGGAAGAAATTTATACAATCTGGTGCTCTCCATCAACATTTGAGAATCCACAGAGGTGAAAAACCATACAGATGTGATATTTGTGAGAAGACATTTTCACAGTCAAACCATCTTGTATCACATATGAGAGTCCACACTGGAGAGAGGCCATTTGAATGTGAACAGTGTGGGAAGGAATTTACACAATCTGGTAACCTCCATCTACATATGAGAATCCACACAGGAGAGAAACTATTTGAATGTGAACAGTGTGGGAAAGAATTTACACAATCTGGTGCTCTCCATCAACATTTGAGAATTCACACAGGGGAAAAATCACACAGATGCGATGTTTGTGAGAAGACATTTTCACGGTCAAGCCATCTTGTATCACATATGAGAGTCCACACTGGAGAGAGGCCATACGAGTGTGACCAATGTGGGAAAACTTTCTCAGCATCATCCAATCTCAATAAACACATGAGAATTCACTTCTGGCACAGACTATATGAGTGTGGTCAGTGTGAAAAGGTTTTTAGAACATCCCAGCAACTCTCCAGTCACTACCAAATGCACAAAGGAGAAAAAACATACGACTGAAGAAAGAGGGAAGTCTTTCAGGTCTGTGAGGCACCGTCTGAAACATGTCCAAATCTTCCAGACTGAAGAGAAAAGCTGCAGCTCTGACCAGTGTGGGGTGACTTTGAGAAAACCTGCTCATCTGAAGGTGCATCGTCTTGAACACACTAAAGGAGAAAGAGCTGCAGAGGCCGGATCATGTGAGCCTAAAGTCAGACTCAAGAAGCTGGAGATCAGGCTTCAGAGACTCCAGACTGTGGAGTTGAGCTCTGTGTAGTGTCAAAAATTACAAGCTTTAAATTATATGTTACTTTTTTTTTTAGAAAGAGGTTTTAGCTGAACTTTGTCCATCTTATTCTTCATTATTGTTTTAAAATTTAAGCTTTCAGTCCTGCTTTACTGCAGTTCCCTAATCAAAGACCTCAAATTGTATTTTGTTTTTATTCTGTTTACTGCTGACTCTTGTTAGCAACCCACAACAGAGGTTTATTCTTTTCATAGCTGCTGTGATGAAAAAATGAAATAAAAAAGAAAATGAGAAAGCAAGGTCTGTGTTTTTCTTCTTTTTATTTTAGACCATTTGTTCATGCTTGTTTTGTGTCCCACATCAAGGAACTTTAGAAATGAAATGCATATGCACACAGAAAGGGCTGAGAAACAGTGTGAGCTTCTTTCACATGAACAGGTGAAGCACTAAATGTTAATCAGAGGTGAGAGAAGGTTTGAAGCTGGCTCTGAATGACACAGAATAGTAGAAGAGGGAGCTCTTTTACATTTGATCCATGTACTGTTAATATAGAGTTTTTTAGTCAGAAATGGCAAGTAGCTTTCCCTCTGATAGTAGTTTATCTAATTTCTCTAAGAAAAATTATGTTAAGAATTAAATTAATTTAATATATGTGTATATTTGATTTGACCAGTGTGTTCCGCTAACACAAAAAGCATAGTTGTAAAATAAGTTAGTAGTTGTAGTGACAGTAAATGCGTAAAGACAGATAAAAGAGACAGACCACATCTGATCTCAAGGAGAGGTTCAGTTAATGTGCTCAGTAGAATTGTTTGATATTTTGGAAAATGGGTAATTTAGATTTATTGTTCAATCTAGTGAAGAATGAGCAATAAATCTAATAAAATGTTGTCATCACTGAGACTGACTTCATGGTGATGTTGGATCTTTGTTCTCCTAATAGTTGGGGTTTTGGCCAATGGTTCATTGAAAAGGTTAAAAATAAATTGGGCTAGTGGACATCCCTGTCTAATGCCCCTGTGAAATAAGAATTAAGACTACTTTAAGATTAGAGGTCATTTTATCTCATGTAGATATTTGATTTTTGCCTCTGTCTTCACTTTGACGATGCCCCACTCCCTGAGCCCTTCACACCTCTGCTCCCGCCCACAGCTCTATGGACTAATCCGCCTGGCTGACTGACTTAATAACCTTTGTTATTGAAATGCTGCCCTTTGTCTTGCGGGACACCATAATGGCCGTGTCTCAATTCGGGGTCTGCAGCCTCCGGAGGCTGGTTTTTCGGCCGCATACGTCACTTCCGGAGTCCGCGGCTGCGTCCCCTACCAGTTGCAATTTTACTTTTAAATGTAAGTACTGGTTTACCTCACCTACAATTAATTTTAAGTTACTAGCTACCAGGGGTGGAAAGTAACGAATTACATTTACTCACGTTACTGTAATTGAGTAGTTTTTATGAGTACTTTGTAATTTTCTAAGTAGTTTTTCAAACAGGTAATTTTACTTTTACTCGAGTACATTTTAAGCCAAGTATTTTACTTCGTTACATTGAAAGCCGCCCACGTTACTGAGTAAAATAACTTCGATAGGAGCAAAAAATAAAATACGGGGGGAAAAAAATCTGCCGGAACTGAAAGGAAACTGCATTGCGCGGGTTTGCGTGCGGCAGTTCCATTGTTTCCTGGCCAAACCTCGATGACCTATTCGCGTTTAAACGCAAAAATGGCAGCAACGTAATCATGAAATGTAAAATGTGTCTGCCCCGCCGAACCTCAACATGAATCTATGAAAGCATGTGATGGTAAGTAGGCTACAAATATAGGCCTATATGTTTTGCCTGTTATACCCAAACGGTATATTTATTATGGTTTGGTTAACACAATCTGGCTTCATGATTTCAATTATTTTCCATCCTGATCACTAACGTTTCAAGTGAAGGAGCCGAGAGTTGGGAAAAGCACCTCACGTTTAAAATTGGCTTTAGGGCAGTCAGAAATAATAAGAATGCAGGACTTTAGTTTGCGATTGGTCTCTTAATAAATCATCTTAATTTATGTTGGCTATAGGACAGTTCATGGGTTATTGCCTGGACTAGTTTCGAGTGGACAGTGCTAGTCCATCAAAAGTAGCGCTTCTAGTTTATGCAAATGAGCCATGTGGTTTTAAGTTTCACTTCTGTAAAACGTAAACAAATGTGCGCAAAGCTGCATTAAACACATTATTATTTGAGTCCTCCTCGTAGGAAATAAAAATCCAAACTTAAATTATCCACCCGCAGCGAACCAAAAATGCGTCTGCTTCTGTGTCCGTCATCATTTTATCGCGTGTACCGCGTGTACCAGTCTCATCAGCCGTGAAAGCAAATGAATCTGCCCACGTAGCATTAAGGGTTCTGTTTTCTTCAGAAACTTTTCTTTTCTTGGATTTATCATCATTGGGCCGAAAATCATACCGCTGATGTAGGTGCCAGTAAGCCCGGGCTCCAGTGTGTGCGGGTGGCGCACATCGGCGGGTTTGACGCATGTTTTGAGCGACAAAAATATTAAAAACGTTTTATTTAAATGTTACAAGATTACCATTATCTACAATTTTAGATTTACATTTAAAAACGAACAAACTAAAATAAAAATACAATGTAATTAAATACTCATTATTATTTTCCAAAGTCACAGGGAGCCACGACAGAACGATGAAAGAGCCACATGCGGCTCTGGAGCCGCGGGTTTCCGACCCCTGTCCTAGATTCATTATCCCATATATCTTCAGCTCCTAGAGGAATGAAATGGTAGTGCGTCACATTTAGTTTACCGCAGTTTATGTCTATTTAAGAGTGCATTTATGTGCAGCAACATTATGAAAAAACCTGCATTTTTACTGTAGTTTTTTTTTTTATTTCATTGAAAGTAACTAAGTAACTTTTACTCAAAGTACATTTGAAATGAAGTAATTTTTTACTTTTACTCGAGTACATTTTCAGACGGGTACTTTTACTTTTACTTGAGTAGGATTTAAGCAAAGTAAAGATACTTTTACTTAATTACAATTTTTCAGTACTTTTTCCACCTCTGCTAGCTACATGAAACTGTTCATAAACACGTTAACTTAAGTTGAACTTAAGATGTTAAGTTAAACATATGTATGAAGGTAGTTGTTACGGCTTAGTTTACGGCTATTGTTGTATTAGCGGTTAGTAGCGTTATTCCTTACATTTGTATATTAGCTTAGCTGTTGTAATGTTGGATATTCTCCAGTATGTAAGAATAATTTTGTCTTCAGGGAACAAGGAGCAGACCACCCGACTAACTGAGCTGAGGTGGGAGAACGACCACCTGTTCACTCCGTGAACATGGCTTGGAGGGAAGTATTAAAACAGTGCTATACACTCCTGTTAGATAATATAACATCAACATCAACGAAAACTAGATCAAAGCTGGCATTACTGCGATTTGAAAACCTTTTTAATTTGTACATATGTGAGTAGCTGTGAATTAACCTGGGTTTCCCCATTTATTTCCTATGTTATCCACAGCCTGTACTTCTGTGATTACTAAATGATGGCTTTTCAGCTGATGATCTGAAAAGTATACAACACAATAGTACTATTATGTGTAGTAATGTAGTAATATCACAATGGAGAACTAAACCTACCTATTTGTCAGTAAACAGTTGTTCACAAATAAGCTGGACTTCTTAAATGTTATTATCCATTATATCTCCCTTTCAAAAGCACCATGAAAACTGTAATTACACAAAAAGACATCATTAACTACATAAGTGAAAGGATAGCGTGTGCTGCATGGTTATTGAACAAATGTTTGCAGTAACAGTAGGAGATCTGTAACAGATTTCATATTATATATAATTATAAAGGTACTGTATTTATTATTGTGTAAACTTGAATGTTTATGTTCTGTTTGACTCAGCACAATACTGGAGAAGTTAGGCCTGCAATAATAAGGGCTGCAAATTAATCATGCTCATATTGAAATCTAAATTGTGAAAATACACCTTTCTCAAATGTGTGGGATTCCTCTATTAAGATGTTTCGATTTATATAAACGGCCTTTGGATCTGAATGTACATGCTCTGTGAACCTCATTTTCCTCTAATAGTTTTGTAGTTTTCTTAATGTGTGTGTCATTACAGGTTTTCACTCTGCAGGACAGGACTTTGATCAATCAGACATAAGGCCCATTCTGCTCTTCCTCCTCCAGAAGACAAGGGACACATCACACTGAGTGGTCCAAGTGCACTGGGTCATGTCTCCACTGTCCATGCTGACTGTAGAAGACCTGTGGGGTCTCTGGTTGCATCAGGCCTCCCTCCTGCACGTGCTGCTGCTGTCCCTAATGTGTCCTAATAGTGATGTTTAGGTTTAACTTCTAATTTCCTGCAGAAGGAAAATAGTCAAATGGTAGTTTCTTTGCATCTTAGTAGAGAAGCACCTACACAGCTTAATCACTGAGGAAGTGTCCCATGATAAATGTGGCCTTATATGACCTTAACAAGTGTGTGAGACAAAACTGAAAACATAATTTGCTCATAAGTTTATCTGAATGTTTTTCAGTCTATACTGACATTTGAATCATGGTGAAATGTGCCACTTATTTGATGTCTCTTTTGATAGTAACTAATTACATGTACTATAAGAATGTACTATTGTACTGCAGTTAAGCAGTGGTAATCCACCTGATCATATTTTGCAAAGATAATTTGTTCATTTTGGACTGTCACCTGCTTCAGCAAAAAGGGAACAAAATGTGAGTACACTGACATACAGCTGTTTTTACTCACCTATTATTGCATTGAATGTGTGTAATGGGTTCAATGTTTGACTTTTCACATCATGATAAAAGTATTTCCAGAAGTTCCTTTGAATGTTTATTAAACCATCTTTTCTCAAAGGAGAGATGTCTCTCTTTATAAACAGATTTAAATGCATTCCCTGTATAAATATAATCCTTGGTCAATATAAAATATTTAATAATGATAATAATAATTATTAATGATGCAAATCTCATCACTGTATTTGAAACTTTAAGGTAATTTAGCCTATTTTAGATCTATCCCAGAAATATAACAGTTTTGTTTTGCAAAACTTAAACATACGTTTTCGTTTTAGCCACATGATTTGGATGAGAATTTAGAATAACTTGGTCTCAAAATCCGATAGTTCAATTACCCAGGCGTAATCTTTGTTATTGATCCGTGTGCGTAATCTGCGTGGTGCGTGTTGTTAGCAGTGTTGTTAGCATTAGCGTTAGCATTAGCATTAGCAGTGTGTCTCGGTTGCTGCGCGACGGGAGTGGTTCCGTAAGCTGGACCTGTCCCATTTCAGCAACGGTTTTGCGGTCCGCGGAGGCTGGTTCGAAGGCTGCAGCCTTCACTGTCACACCCCCTCTAGCTCCTCTGTCATCATCTGCCACTCCCTGAGTGGCCACCTCCTTCCCCTCCCCGTTTGTGTTTCAGGAGTGGAGACAGGTGTGCTGGAGCCAAACTCAGCTGGGCTCACTCTGCAATCAACAGGGGTTTAAGATTCACTCTCACGAGCTCAGCGCTGCCAGATCGTAGAACTCCCTCAATCACCGTGCTCCAGTCTCCTGCTCCAGTCTCCTGCTCCAGTCTCTTGCTCCAGTCTCCTGCTCCAGTCTCTTGCTCCAGTCTCCTGCTCCAGTCTCCTGCTTCGTTCCGCTCCAGTTTCCTGCCCTGACCTGCAATATTCCTGATAGTTTGTTCTGTAATAAATACCTACCGTTTCCCTATTGACTTGTGTCTGCGCTTGGGTTCTTCCGCTGTCCGTCACAGTACGATCTGGCCAGCAAACATGAACCCAGCAGACTCTGACCCGCTTAACCGGACCCTATCGGCGCAGTCTATGCTGTTGGAGCAGCATGACAACACATTAAAGGCCCTCATGGACCACATGAAGGAATTTTCTGTTAGTCTCGCTAGCCTTCGTACTCAAATGACCGCCTTGACGCCTCAAGCTGCTGCAGAAGACCCCCCTCCAGCCCAGTTCTCACCCCCGCCACCTACTAGAGAGGCATTTGTTCCTCCTCCTGCTCCTTACAGTGGAGACCTTGGTTCCTGTAAGTCTTTTTTAACTCAATGCGCTCTCATTTTTGAACAACAACCCCTAACATATTCAAGTGACCGGGCTAAGATCTCTTATCTGATTGGTTGTCTACGTGGACATGCATTGAATTGGGCCTCTGCTGTGTGGGAGAAACAAACCCCTTCCTGTTCATCCTATTCAGCATTTACTTCAGAGATGAGACAGGTTTTTGATCATCCGGTCAGTGGCAAGGAGGCAACTAAAAGGCTTCTGTACCTACGCCAAGGAAACCGTAGTGTAGCTGAACTAGCCATTGAGTTTCGTACGCTTGCAGCTGAGAGCGGTTGGAATGGTGAGGCTCTACAAGGTGCCTTCCTAAATGCGCTGTCTGACACCCTGAAAGATGAAATGGCTTGCCGAGACGAGCCAAGCAACCTTCATGACCTCATAAATCAAGCTATACGGGTGGATAATCGCATTCGGGAGCGTAGGCGTGAGAGAGCTTGTAAGTTGTCCATCTCTAAACCATTCCTCTTACCTTCCACCCTTCCTCCCGCCACCACTCCTGCTCCCCCTGCTGCCCTACAATCTACAGCAGAGCCTGAACCTATGCAACTAGGCCGGGCCCGGCTTAATCCTGAAGAGAGGCAACGTCGTTTCAACACGCGGAGCTGTCTCTATTGTGGTCAGTCTGGACATTTTCTATCCTCTTGTCCTATCCGCCCAGTAAAAGGGTCGGCTCAGCAGTAGTGGGAGATATTCTGTTGAGCCAAACCAACTATTCATCTCCCTTTAAACCTAATCTGGAGGGCACGCTCAGGCTACGGGACCGTTATGTTACTCTTCCAGTACTCATTGACTCTGGGGCAGATGAGAGCTTTATGGATTGTTCAGTAGCTCGTCAGCTGGGACTGGAGACACAACCGCTGGTTTCACCCCTGGAAGCTAAGGCACTCAATGGTCAAATCCTTGCTCAAGTTCTAGAAAAGACACTCCCTGTTCATCTGCACCTCTCAGGTAATCACAAGGAGTATATAAGTTTTCACATTTTTGACTGTAAACACTCACCTCAAGTGTTGGGCTTGCCTTGGTTGAAGTTGCACAACCCGCATATTGATTGGTCAACAGGGAGAATAATTTTTTGGAGTTCCTTTTGCCATTCTGTTTGCACTCTGCGTTACCCCCTGTTTGTTCAGAGTCTGCATCTGTTACAGAAGCTCCTGACCTGTCTTCTGTTCCACTTGACTATCATGATCTCGAGGCTGTGTTCAGCAAACGCCATGCTCTCTCTCTGCCACCTCACCGACCTTATGACTGCGCCATCAAGCTTCTCCCCGGGGCACCACTGCCGAGCAGTCGTCTTTATAATCTGTCACGTCCTGAGCAGGATGCTATGGAGAAGTATATCCAGGAATCGCTGGCTGCAGGGATTATTAGACCATCTTCTTCACCGGTGGGTGCGGGTCTTTTCTTTGTTGATAAGAAGGACAAATCACTAAGACCATGCATTGATTACCGGGGCCTGAATAAAATGACAGTTAAAAACAAGTACCCCCTTCCATTAATCAGCTCTGCATTCACCCCTCTGTGTGGTTCAACAATCTTCACCAAGTTAGATCTCCGCAATGCTTACCATCTTGTTCGCATCAGAGAGGGTGATGAGTGGAAGACGGCCTTCAATACACCTCTAGGCCATTTCGAATATCTGGTTATGCTGTTTGGTCTGACTAACGCCCCAGCTGTGTTCCAAAATCTGGTAAATGATGTTTTACGAGACATGATTGGAAGATTTGTTTTTGTTTATATTGATGACATCTTAATTTTTTCTAAGGACCTCGACACTCATAAGCGCCATGTTAGACAAGTGCTCCAAAGGCTCTTGGAGAACAAGTTGTTTGTAAAGGCTGAGAAGTGTCAGTTTCATGCTTCCTCTGTTGCCTTTTTAGGATACATCATTGCCCAGGGTCAAGTACAAATGGATCCTACGAAGGTCATGGCAGTCCGTGATTGGCCTTCTCCTTCCAGCCGTAAGGAATTGCAGCGCTTCTTGGGATTTGCGAATTTCTACAGAAGGTTCATGCGTGACTTCAGCCGTCTGGCAGCCCCTCTTACCGCCCTCACCTCCACCTCTGTCTCTTTTGTTTGGACCCATGAAGCAGAATCTGCCTTCAAGGAATTAAAGCTTCGGTTCACTACTGCCCCAGTTCTGATTCAGCCTGATCCAGCTCTCCAATTCATCGTTGAGGTGGATGCTTCTGACTCTGGGGTTGGTGCAGTACTTTCTCAACGCTGTCCCTCTGATAATAGAGTGCATCCTTGTGCTTATTTTTCTCGCAAGCTTTCTGCCGCAGAGAGAAACTATGACATAGGCAATCGAGAGCTCCTGGCCATAAAACTTGCACTGGAAGAGTGGCGCCACTGGCTGGAGGGTTCCACACACCCCTTCATTGTTTGGTCAGACCACAAGAACCTGTCATACATCCAGAATGCGAAGAGACTAAATTCCAGACAAGCAAGGTGGGCCCTCTTTTTTGATCGGTTTAACTTTTCCCTGACATACCGCCCAGGATCTAAGAATGTAAAACCAGACTCCTTGTCCCGGATTTTCTCTGTTGATGTCCCTGCTCCAGTGAATGACCCCATTTTACCTGAATCCCGTTTTGTAGCCACTGTTTCTTGGGAAATTGAATCACAGGTCAAACTAGCACAGCAGAACCAGCCTGACCCTGGCAATGGTCCTCCTAATTCATTGTTTGTTCCAGATGCAGTTCGGTCTGATGTTCTTCAGTGGGCTCATTCTACGCATTTGACATGTCACCCTGGAATTAATCGCACCCTTTCTGTCCTACGGCGCAGGTTCTGGTGGCCATCAATGAAGAGGGACACTAAGAATTTTGTTTCTGCCTGTTAGGTATGCTCCCAAAACAAGACCTCTAATAGGCCACCTTCAGGTCTTTTACAGCCATTACCCATCCCTCAGTGTCCTTGGTCTCATATCTCACTAGATTTTGTGACTGGACTCCCTCCTTATAATGGCTATTCTGTTGTTCTTACCATTGTTGACAGATTTTCCAAGATGGCTCACTTTGTCCCCGTTTCTAAACTGCCTTCTTCCAGAGAGACCGCAGACTTACTGGTGGAACACGTATTCAAGTTGCACGGCATTCCGGTGGACATTGTATCTGACCGAGGCCCTCAATTTACCTCTCAGGTATGGCGGGCTTTCTGTTCCGCTTTGGACATTAATGTCAGTCTCTCTTCTGGCTACCATCCCCAGAGTAATGGCCAAACGGAGCGGGTTAACCAGCAGATGGAGGTGGCGTTGCGCTGTGTTTCCTCTGCCAATCCTTCTAGTTGGAGCGCACATCTGCCATGGGTGGAATATGCCCATAACACCCTATTGAACTCTGCTCTGGGTATGTCACCTTTTGAATGTTGCTATGGTTACCAACCTCCCCTATTTGCAGACCAGGAGCAAGAACTGGCAGTTCCCTCAGTCCAAGAGCACTTGAGACGGTGTCACCGTATCTGGACTCGAGCTCGTTCTGCTCTCGAGTGCTCTTCTACAAGGTCCAGAGTCCAGGCTGACCGTCGCCGCACTCCAGCTCCTTCTTACGCCCCTGGTCAGAAGGTATGGCTCTCCACGCGAGACCTGCCACTAAAGGTGGAGTCTAAGAAACTGTCTCCACGGTTCATTGGGCCATTCGAGGTGGAGCGAATTATCAACCCCTCTGCGGTACGTCTCAAGCTCCCCACATCACTTAAGGTTCACCCTACCTTTCATGTGTCTTTGATCAAGCCTGTCCGGTCCAGTTCTCTGTGTGCTCCTCCTCCTCCACCTCCTCCTCCCAGGATGATCGATGACCACCCTGCTTATACTGTCCGGCAAATCCTGGATGTCCGGCGCCGGGGTCGTGGTGTTCAGTTTTTGGTGGACTGGGAGCGCTATGGTCCTGAGGAGCGGTGCTGGGTGCCCCGTAAGAATGTCTTGGACCCCTCCCTGATCCAAACATTCTACCGTCTTAATCCGGAGAAGCGACGTGGGCCGCCTGGGGGCGTCCGTAGAGGAGGGGGTACTGTCACACCCCCTCTAGCTCCTCTGACATCATCTGCCACTCCCTGAGTGGCCACCTCCTTCCCCTCCCCGTTTGTGTTTCAGGAGTGGAGACAGGTGTGCTGGAGCCAAACTCAGCTGGGCTCACTCTGCAATCAACAGGGGTTTAAGATTCACTCTCATGAGTTCAGCGCTGCCAGATCGTAGAACTCCCTCAATCACCGTGCTCCAGTCTCCTGCTCCAGTCTCCTGCTCCAGTCTCCTGCTTCGTTCCGCTCCAGTTTCCTGCCCCGACCTGCAATATTCCTGATAGTTTGTTCTGTAATAAATACCTACCGTTTCCCTATTGACTTGTGTCTGCGCTTGGGTTCTTCCGCTGTCCGTCACATTCACAGTCTTCGGAGCACCCAGCCTTTGCAGCCTCCGGAGGCTGCAGACCCCGAATTGGGACACAGCCAAATGTCTTTCTCACATGTGAGTTTTGCAAAGCTGCCCCTCCCTCAAATGCTCCTGATTGGCTGACGTGGTCCAATAAAAAGAGTGGGGAGGGGTGGAGGGGCACTTAACCAACTGCAGCAACGTCCAGAGACAAAGAAGGAACAGCGAATGGACAGAAGAAACTGCTTCATACGACTGGAATTAACCATAACTTTTGAAGGAGATTCTGTTAGCTGAAGTCCTTCCAGAACTTTCTGCCACTACTCTTGTAAGTATATCATATCTGTTGTCCATATGGATTTGAATTCAGAGCCAAAAAGTTGTTAAATATCTCTGTATATGTTACCCTAATGTGATCTTCTTTTGCTACAGACAGAAAAAGTGTGCCTTTAAAATAAAATACAAACTTAGTTGATTCATTCAGCCAAACGTAACTTGCTTGTAAAACACACATTGAAACATTCTTATATATGATTTACTATGTGTGATTTTATGTGTATTTAGTTGAGTTACTTTATTTGAACAGTTTAAAAAAAAAAGTTATTTTACTTGACACTTTCTTTCCTTTGTTCTAATGCAGAGCTACAGGATCCACCAACAGAATGGTATTCACATGTGACCAGTGTGGAAAGGTGTGTCCAAAAGCTTCCACACTGAAAGTACACTACAGAACTCACACAGGAGAAAGACCATGCAGATGTGACCAGTGTGGGAAGAAATTTACACAGTCTGGTGCTCTCCATCGACATATGAGAATCCACACAGGAGAAAAATCATACAGATGTGATGTTTGTGAGAAGATATTTTCACAGTCAAGCAATCTTGTATCACATATGAGAGTCCACACTGGAGAGAGGCCATTTGAATGTGAACAGTGTGGGAAGGAATTTACACGATCTGGTAACCTCCATCTACATATGAGAATCCACACAGGAGAGAAACTACTTGAATGTGAACAGTGTGGGAAGGAATTTACACAATCTGGTGCTCTCCATCAACATTTGAGAATTCACACAGGGGAAAAATCATACAGATGTGATGTTTGTGAGAAGACATTTTCACAGTCAAGCCATCTTGTATCACATATGAGAGTCCACACTGGAGAGAGGCCATACGAGTGTGACCAATGTGGGAAAACTTTCTCCCAATCATCCAATCTCAATAGACACATGAGAATTCACTTCTGGCACAGACTATATATATATTTTTTTTTTTTTTATTTAACCTTTATTTAACCAGGAAAAGACTCATTGAGATTAAAAATCTCTTTTCCAAGAGCGTCCTGGCCAAGAGGCCACAGTTATAGTTACAAAAACATCAACATATACACACAATTTAAAAAAACACAGATCAGTCAAAAAGCTTCAACAGGATTCAGTTAAAACAGTTACACACTAATGATTCAACATCCCTGTTATTTAAGATATGTTTAAGAGTCTAAGGAGACCAGCTCCTTTAATTTCAAGTCATTTTGTAACAGGTTCCAGGCCCAAGGAGCAGAAAACTGAAAAGCCTTTTTCCCAAACTCAGACCTAACCCTGGGAACAGACAATAAAAACAAATCATGTGAGCGAAGGCTGTAGGCACCAGCATCTCTCTGAACTATGTGCCTTTGCAAGTACGAAGGAAGCTGACCAAGAATACATTTATATATAAATAGGTACAAGTGTTTGAGTCTCCGTGTGGCCAGAGACGTCCAGCCCACACGAGTGTACAGCACACAATGGTGCGTGAGCGCTTTGAGGCCAGTGATGAACCTCAGAGCTCCGTGATAAGCTGTGTCCAGAGCTCGCAGGCTCTGAGCTGAAGCATTCATGTAGACCACATCACCATAGTCCAACACTGACATGAAAGTGGCAGCCACAAGCGTTTTTCTGGCCTCAAAAGAAAGACAAGCCCGAATTCGAAAGAAAAATCCTAATTTCAGTCTCAGTTTCTTTGTTATTTGTTGTATGTGAAATGAGAATGAGAGTGAGCTGTCTATCCAAATACCTAAATACTTATATCGGTCTACCAACTCAATTGGAGTATTTTCAGAAGTGCAAATTTGAGGGAGATTTGGAGTGAGTGTTTTTGAAGTTGTGAAAAGCATAAACTTAGTTTTGTCTGAATTTAGGATGAGTTTTAGACTTAGGAGAGTGTTTTGAACGGTGTTAAAAGCGATCTGAAGATGTTGAAGAGCTTGTAGTGGAGTGGATGATGTGCTGTACATTACTGTGTCGTCTGCATAGAAATGAAAATTTACGTTTCTAGTATTCTGACTTATGTTGTTTATATATAGAATGAAGAGTAGCGGACCCAAGACAGATCCTTGTGGCACGCCCCTGTGTGTATTGAGCTTGTTTGAGGATGTTTGATCTACTTGTACAATTTGTGACCGTCCTGAGAGATAGTTTCTGAACCAATTTACTGTATGATTAGATAATCCGCACTCTGTGAGTCTTTGTTCCAAAATAAAATGATCAACGGTATCAAAAGCTTTTGTGAGATCAATAAAAAGGGCTGCACAGTGTTTTTTATTGTCTAATGTTGAGACTATGTCGTTGACTAGTTTCAGAGCTGCAGTGGTTGTACTGTGATGTCTCCTGAAACCAGACTGAAACTCTGAGAGGATGTTGTTTTCAGAGAGAGTGTATGAGTGTATGAGTATATGAGTGTGGTCAGTGTGAAAAGGTTTTTAGAACATCCCAGCAACTCTCCAGTCACTACCGAACGCACACAGGAGACAAACCATACGACTGTGAAGAAAGAGGGAAGTCTTTCAGGTCTGTGAGGAACCGTCTGAAACATGTCCAAATCGTCCAGACTGAAGAGAAAAGCTGCAGCTCTGACCAGTGTGGGATGACTTTGAGAAAACTTGCTCATCTGAAGGTGCATCGTCTAGAACACACTAAAGGAGAAAGACCTGCTGAGTCTGGATCATGTGAGCCTAAAGTCAGACTCAAAAAGCTGGAGATCAGGCTTCAGAGACTCCAGACTGTGGAGTTGAGCTCTGTGTAGTGTCAAAAATTACAAGCTTTAAATTGTATGTTGAGATTTTTTTTTTTCTTTTTTATTAGAAAGCGGTTTTAGTTGAAGTTTGTCCATCCTATTTGTTGATGTAGTGTTTTTAACTTTGAGCTTTTAGGCCCCGGATCACTGCAATTCCTTAATCTAATGCATACCTGAAATTGTATATGGATTTTTTTATTTTTTTTTTTTTTTAATTCTGTTTGCTGCCGACTCTTGTTAGCAACCCACAACAAACTTTTATTATTTTCATGGCTGCTGTGATGAAATAAAGTGAAATAAAATGAAAAAAAAAATCTGTTATTTTAGAACATTTGTTCAGGCTTGTCTTATGTCTCACATATGCATCAAGGAACTTTAGAAATGAAACACATATACACACACAAAGGGCTGAGAAACAGTGTGAGCTTCTTTCTCGTGAACAGGTGAAGCACTAAATGTTAATCAGAGGAGAGAGAAGGTTTGAAGCTGCCTCTGAATGACACAGAATAGTAGAAGAGGGAGCTCTTTTACATTTGATTCATGTAGTGTTTATATAGAGTTTGTTGATTCAGAAATGGCAAATTGGGGGACTTCCGGAGTGTCGCTGATGTAGTGAGGAGTGCATACTCGGCCTCTCGCAGTAATAACTATTTTTTGACCCCCCTACCTGCGTATTTACTAGCCTCTTACTGCCCTCGTTATCTCCTTTGACTTTTCTGACACTTTTCGACAAAAATGCCTCCAAAAACAACAAAGACCGGAGAAAAGACGGATGACATCGGCGCTGTGAGCGCTAGTAAAGCGGACCTCCTAGCTGCACTAGCTGAACACAAGATGGCACTTTTAGTGGAGCTCAGTCCTTCTATTGACAAACTCTACGAGAAGCTGGATGGTTTCCAAAAGTCGATAGATAGTCATGACACCCGTCTTCTATCCTTGGAGGATGAGGCTGTTTCAGTGAATCAACGTCTGGACAAGCTCAAAACTTCCTGGGCTAAGTTACAAACTGATAACGACAAGCTACGTGCTAAAGTTGTGGATTTAGAGGGGCGTAACAGAAGAAATAATGACAGAATTGTTGGGTTGCCGGAGGGCATTGAGGGGCCCCAGCCCAGTAAATTCTTTGCTGAACTGCTACAGGAGGTTTTTGGTCGCGACATGTTTCCCACGCCACCGGAGTTGGATCGGGCTCATCGCGGTACGGGCCCCAGACCGGGACCTGGTGCAAAACCGAGGCATGTCATGCTCTGTTTTCACCGCTTTCAGAATAAGGAGTGTGTTATTCGGGAGGCCCGGAGCAGGGACATGCCTTCAGAATATACGAGGACTATTCACTGGAGGTCGTCACTCAACACAGAGAATACAGAGCAGTGATGTCCACTTTGTACGGAATGGGACTGAGACCGGCTCTTCTTTATCCAGCAAGGCTTCGCATCACACAAGCGGATCGTATACGTATGTGGTTCGGCTCTGTCGCTGAGGTGGAGAAGTATGTTGAAGGAGCTAACCATTCGCCTTAAAATGTGTTTTCTGATGCCTATAGGTCAGGTCCATATATGCCTTGCTGCTGGTCAGCTAGTTTCTTCTTTTTTGTGTGTTTTCCCACACAGGACCCTGGCCCTATGAGGCTTGTTGTTTTAATTATTATTCTAATGTACCTGTTACTATTATTAATATGGCCTTTTTCTCCATAAGGCTTGGTTATTATTCATGAGGCTATTACCCTGTTATTGGGGTCAAGCTGTTTTTTCTTGTGCCTTCTTGTCTCTGTCAATTGTGAGAGTCTAAGTTAAGTTTGATTAGGATCTTAGTATTTTTGGAAGACGTGAGTTGTTAGATAGGGTAGGTGTACTGTTCGTTCTAACAGCTAGTTTCACCGTTCTGGGTGGGAAAGGGTTTTTTATGCTGTCACCAATTTCTATTCGTTGCTCTTTTAAGTTTAATGCCATTTCAACAACATCCTGTTTAATTTTTGGTAATATTGCACTGATGAATATTTCACTTTCTTTCAACCGGCCCAATGACTAACTTAAATATTGTTAGCTGGAATGTCAAGGGCTTTATGTGTTTGTAAACTGTATGTTTTATGTTCTTGGCCCCCCTTGAAAACGAGATGCTGCATCTGAAGGGGCTTTCCATAAATAAATTCAAATTCAAATTCAAATTCAAATCACCCTGTTAAACGAAAGAAGGTTATGACACACCTCAAACATTTAAAAGTTAATATAGTGTGGCGAGAGGGAGGGTATTTTTCATAAGTTAATAGAACCCAGAGGAAAGGGTATTTCAAAAAGAGATCTCAAAAGTAACTCATTTATTTCTCCTAGACAACTTTGAGCATTGTTTAAGACCAATCTGAGCCAACCGCTTATTGCTCCTGTTTCTCAGTTTTATCTCCTGAGCTAAAGAATGCACAAAATCTCAGATTAGACTCCTGCCGAGATGTAATAGAGATCTCACTTTGTTCTTAACCAAATCTGAAACTGTCACCACAGCTGCGTCTAACTTTTGTCTCAACCAGAGAAACTGGAGAGACTTCACATGAAACTGAAAGTTGTCTCACTTGAAGCTCATGTGTTCCTCATATTTTGTGCATGTTATTTCAGCAGTCTGCAACGATTAATTGACTAATCGTGACTAGTCAACTATAAAAAATAGTTGACCAAATTTTTTGTAATCAATTAATCTTAATCTGTTCCATTCACAGCATAAAACAGATTATATCAGATGGATTATTGTATGGAAATGTCATAGAAAAACACACTTTTTGCAATATTTTTTAAAAATAAAGTCATTATTTAGATAATGTTTTCTATCCAGACACTCTCATTCATCTTATTTTACACTTTAAGATGATGGAAATTAGTAACTTGTACTCAAACATACTTAAAAGAGCATTATAAAATAATAGTTTGACTAGTCGGCTAATCTAAAAAATAATAATTTTTGACAGCCCTATTCAGCAGCAAAATTGATTGTTTAGACCTACTGGTCTTTCAGCAAAATGTATGTATGTATTCACAACAAAGACAAAAATATGGAGCCACACTCATGCATAACAAGCTATGAGCTAATTTATGATTGTACTAAAGAAAAGGAAATGTTCCCCAAAGACCTTTGGCAGTTACATAATATTGATTTGTTAAAAGGTTTATGATACCAATTTTAAGAAATTGTAGGAAGCAAAATCAATGACTGATTCTCTTTATTCATACATGATTTATTTATTTATTTATACATGATGGCAGCACATGGGATTGGGGAAAAGGATCCAACTCAAAAACTGTGTCTTTTTCATTCACATCCAGTCCATGTGTTGATTCTACAAAAAACAAAACAAAACATATACATATTATGAAATAGTAAAAATGTAAACAATTCGTTTGGTTTGCAGTGTCCAAAACATTCTATCATTATAATAGGCTGAAAACTGAACTCAACCTGATCTCCTGATCGGAATATGAGCCCCCAAATTTTAATTCAGTGGAATTGCTGGTCTGTGCAAATGGCTTGTAAAACCACCACCAGTCACTCACCAGAGGCAGGTTGTACCCAAAAACATGAACTCAAATACATGTATTGATGAGACTGCTCAGTAACTGTACTTCTAGAACTCTTTCTTTCTAAGTGCACTGTTTACTCCTAGTTCAGTCATACTTACACCTACCATTGAGAGTCATGATTGTCACTATCTTCATATTGACATTTAAACAAAGTTTTAGTTTGTAATTTCCATCTTACAAAAATATTTATGTATCCAATTTTAAATCTAATTTGATTATTTGAATGATTTTCACTAAAATAACATCCTTGTTTTGCTTTGTTGATTAAATATTTTGACTCTACTACCTTACCCACCATTCATACAGCAAAATATTTCTTAGTGAACATGTACCTGGAGGGTCCTGCGACTGATGGCATCGCTGCATACATGGGGGGGGGGAAATACATACATTACAATACATACAATATATACAGCTTCTCAACAAGTAGGTCTAGAGTCTCAATAACTTTTTTTTTTAATGAGTCAGTGATATGATCGCTACTTATAACAGGATGACTAATGCTAAAACAGACTTTGGAATTAAAAACAATTGATATGTTAAGTGGCATTTTTAAACTTTTTATATAAATATTTTTATTTACAGGATTATGAGGGCTACACTATTTGAGAACCACTATCATGGAATGTATAATTATTATCCCAATAACAAATACAGATTTCTTTAAATAAAACAATGAAATCTAATTAAGTAGAAAATACCTTTCTTCTGTATCTTTTAGAAGTATTTTCTTGTTCCTTATTTATTCTCCTCCAACGTGGATCTGGCAGCTTGTCCGCCATTACTGAAAGCAAGTGACTGAAAAAAACAAACAAAAAACATCAAAATCTATGAATGGGTCTATTTAGAATTTTAAAAGATCAGACCTGTCAGCACAACTACCATCTAATCTGCGTGTGGTCAGAAACCTGGCGTTACTATGGCTACACAACATGATGCTATCGTTTTATTTGAGATGTTTTTGTCATAAAATGGGACTGGTGTTGCACTATTAACTGTGCAACAGAAACAAATAAATGGGGTTCCGCCTAGACAGTAGAGTGAAATAGGTCAAATATCTTGTGTTTTTCCTTTTGCCTGGGTTAAAACCCTGTTCCGTTTCAGAGATGACACTATGAGTCCATTAAAAATAAACTGTCTAATATCCTGAAAACCGCAAACTAGCTAAGACTTGACAGAGACATGATGCCCTGTTCTAAACAGGTGTGTTGAAAATCACGTATTTATTCAATATAAATTCTGTCACCTAGTGTGAATGAGGTATAAGAAAACAAAATCCGTAGTCACCAGAAACGTTTGCAAACACCATGAAACATAAGCAATCCAACAGTAAACTCGCATTGAACAAAATGAAATGCGATATCGTATCGCTCATTGGCTAAGCTGCTGTCTGCTTCAAATGCTAATCTATGATTGGGAGATTTTAAATTAAGCGCGATATTGTCGGTGTCAGTTTCAGATCAGTCATTGGCTAAGCAAGCTGTCTGTTTCAGAGCTGGCCTCTGATTGGTTGTTTGGGAAATTAGCGGTCATCGGCAGATGCAAGATGCTAACAGTCGCCCGGCATGGAAAGAACCGAGAAAAGACGGTAAGTGGTTTGCTCATCCAGTTTTTTTCACTCTATGGTCCTTATTTTAAGATATTCTCTAATGTACTTTAGCAGTAGCTTGTACAAAACGACAATCTAAATGCCAAACTCATGCATGCATGCCACCTAGCTTTACAACTAACAGCTAACTTAAGCTCAATGGTGTCCTCGCTTATACTTGGCTAATTCAGTGACCATTCGTCCGTATTTCGGCCGGACAGTCCGGTTTTAGAGCCTTCTGTCTGTTATGTGTCCTCATTTTTGACATTTTGTCCTCATTTCGGACCCTCGACCGCCACCGTTGCACGCGGCGCATCACCACAAATCCACGCTCATGTTACACCTGCGATGCTACGATGGTCTGCGATACTAGTACTCGTTAAACACTTGCTGATACCACGCACCGATACCACTATTACACGACACATTACGCAGTATTCCGGTTTCAGTACCCTGAATAAACCAATATCCCGGTTATGAGAAACCGGGAGCCAACATAAATAAAGCGACTGTAGTGACAGAAGTGAAAGAGCCGTGCTGCACACGTGTGAGCTCTGAAAATGTTTACATGAACCATAAACAACGCGATAGAAACACAGAACAGACTCACCTTCAGCAGTGCTCTGTCACAGAAAGAAAACATATATAATCCACTGAATCGTGTCCTTTAGCAGATGCTGACAACAGTTTTTTTTTTTCTCAGCGCAAATACATAATGCATAATTAGCCATGTGGTTTTAAGTTTCGTTTCTCTAAGACTTAAAAAAAAAAAGTGCGCAAACTGCATTAAACACATTATAATTAAGATTCAAAAAGGTTCATATTCACATATGAATAAATGAAATAATGTTTCTCACTCTCAATCAAAGCTAAATTAAAGAACAATAATAAAAAGAAAGAAAAGTTCAAAATTATTAGGGAGACAGCCTGGTGGGTAAAGAGGAAATTTCAAGGTTGTTTTTTAAGATTGGTAAAGTATTGGTATTGGTGCTCGGTATCGGCAAGTACAGAAATCATTGTACTCGTGTCAGTTTTCAAAAAAGTGGTATCACTGCAGCCCTAATAATAAGTGTGATGATTATAATCATAATACTAATAAAATATAATAAATAATAATGATAATGATTCCAGTAGTGTCCTCACTTTTGGGCCTAAGTGTCCTAATTTTCAGAGTCATGCCAGTGGTCACCTATTATATTATATTATATCATATCATATCCATTTCATATTAAACAAATGCTTAACATTTATTTTTTCATTCATCTTGATTTCAGAATACAGAGCCTGAAGAAGGAAATCCCCAAAAGGCTGCGCCTACCGCCCAAAAAAGATCACTGCTACCAAGCATATCCTGATTCCCCAAAAGATGGAATGGAGGGTAAGATTATTAGTTTTATTATTTATTAGTAGGGCTAAAACAACTCATCTCCCACAGACTTATTATTATGAACAAGTTTAACTGCTAAGAGCAGATCAGGCAGATTAAAGTCAGACAAACTTTAAAACAATTGCTACATAAATATAAATGATATAGGCCAAATTAAAATACAGATCAGTCAGTTCTAATAGATGAATGGAATAGAAGTGCTTCCTGCTGCAGTAGCCTTGTGTAAGCCTGAAACAAATGACCAAAGAATTTGACTGTGAGCATTTTTAGGAAAATTTGAAAGACCTGCAGTTTCTGTTAAGTTTACATCTATGAAAATGTATTTAAAATAAAATAAAAAAAAATAAAAACATTTAAATCGTAATCGTCCACTCTGTGTAAAAAAAATTTAGATTTTATTTTTTGGCCAAATCGCCCAGCCCTACTTTCACAGTTATTCAGTAACACACTTACAATAATAAATGGGAAATTAGCTACATGTAATGCAATGTCATTTTATGAAATGCAGTGGGTTTTATGGTCCATACGAGTGGGGAGGTTGCAGCAGATGATCATTTAATTGTTCTTAATTTTACCCCTTTTTTTTCTACAGCCTACATCATGCATTGTTCGGTGCTGCCTGGTTGGACTCCGGTGGAGAAGTCAAAGTTGAAGAAAGCGCTGATCAACAAATGCCGTGCGAGAGCCGTTAAAAGCATTGTGAATGCTTAAATGTTCAGTAATGGACTTTATTGAGAAGCCTCCATTTTAAATGAAAGATCCTGTTGGTGAAGGACTGAAACATTTGAGATGCTGTTTTTATTTCAAAGCAACATGTAGGTGAAGACTGGATGTTTTTCTTTCATATTATTATTTTTTCTGTTTACATAAGAATGTGTATCCTTTTTTTTTTTTTTTAAGTTCAGCTGATATTTATTTTAAGAGGGAAAAATCCTTATCCCAACGCTATATAAATCTGAACCCTTGTTGTTATGGTGTTGAAATCTGTTGGATTATTGTATTGGAGGCAAAAGTTTAATAAAAGCCTATTTTGGAATTTAAAAAGTGTTACTATTGTTTCTCCTTGGTAGCTTATATGAGACTATTATTATTGTCTCACTGGTAGACATAAATGAGACATACCTTAACTGTTTCTCCTTGGTAGCTTATATGAGACTATTATTATTGTCTCACTGGTAGACATGACTGAGACATAAATGAGACATACCTTAACTGTTTCTCCATAGTGTCTCCAGTATGTCTCATCCTCTTTGTCTCATCTATTGCTCCTAAAATTCACTAGGAGCAACAAATGAGAAACACTGAATTGTTTCTCCTGAGCTTAACACTAGCCATTATTGAGCAGCAAAATTTTCCTCTGGGAACTACCAAATATTTAAAAGTCCTAAGTAATGCACCGTTAAACCAACAACGCCACTCCAGTGGTCACACCTGGAGAATTAACAGTTACAGCACACAGGTTCGTTTTACTGAAAGGCGGAGACTGTTAACTTGACTTTGACAATGTTTATTTATAGGAAATAAATTAAAAACAAACTTTATTTTAAACACTATAATATTTTAAAAGGTATTAGACCTTAAAATGGATTGAGCTCGCACACACATAAAAAGAACTAGGGAGCTGGGATTTACGCCGTGAAGGGGTGGAGTTATACTGGGGGAGCACCAAATTAATAAGACACACACACACACACACACACACACAACACAGCAACCAAAGAAAATAGTGCACCTCAAACCAAAAGGTGACCACCACCAGGGAATCCACCACCACGAGGCTTGATTAACAGCTCCTAGAACCAGACAGACATTATTACATTTTTTAAATAAAACAGATAAACAGTGTATTTCCTGCAGTGCACAGATTGCAAGGTCCCGCCTCGCCCCACAACGTTCCCACAGTCAGAGGGGAGAAACACACAGTGAGTCAGGGTGGCACGCGCACTGTATGGCCCTTAAACAGAGTAGCTGGGCCCACGAGGTAGAGCGAGGGGCACGATAGGTCTCCACAAAGCGGACCGGGGGTGCCCGGTGAAGCAGCAGGCAGCAGGGCAACAGCAGCAACCCAAGCACAATAAATATTTTAGCAGCAGTGTAAAGGACAGAGCAAAACAGCAGCGTCTAGAGTAAAAATGAAATTAAATTAGAATGGGGAGCTCACACACCAGAAGACAGGAATTACTCACCACTTTGAGCTGAAATGCAGCTCCAATGAGGGAGAGGCTCGGCTAAGGAGCTACGTTGGTTGCCTAGCGATGACACAAGCTAAATTAGCATGCTAAGTGAACCCTGGATGCCATGACCAAGGGTGTAAGCTTACCATTGACGTGGTAGCAAGCAGCGTGGGTCCGCATACATATGCGCAACTGTCCGTGCTACAAATAGAGTTTCCAATCAGCGACATAAAGCCAGGATTTTGAAGAAAAAAAGAGAACTGCTCTTACCGGCGATGAGGCGCAAGGAAACGCGGAAGTGATGTGCCGCGGGGCAGGCGGATGCGTGAGGTCAAAGGGAAAGCAACAGAAGGCAAGGCGCTTTTATTGACTACCGGCTGGCGCAAGTGACCAATGAGAACTCAGCCCGCAAATTGATAGCCTGCCCCCAGGGGCATAATGCCACATCCACCCCCCCCATTTTGCATCGGCGGCCCGTCGATGACTCAAATTGCGTCATGGTTCCCTACAGGGGACCAATGAGTTGCCTGACTGCTGTTGTCGAGAGACTGGCCTGGGAAGGTTGTGAGGATTGGGATGTTGGCCAGCTGTCGACCGAGTTCTACGTAACAATACCTCACTAGGACCAGGAATGACAGTGGGAACAAATGGTGGTGGAGGCCCAGAGGTGGAAGGGATGGCCTCTGGAAATTCTGATGCTCGCAAGACAGGCCTAGGCGGCCCCTGAGAGGAGTGCGGGGAAACCACCTCTGGCAAAACGGATGGTAACGAGGCGGTTACCTGCGGCGTCTGCTGTCTCGCAAACAAATCACCCTCAACAAAAGACTCATCCTCCTGGATAGGCACAGCGGCTACAATAGGAGGGCTTGGGACTGGACCTGGATCAGGTACTTCAGGACAAATCAGGGCCTTCGGCAAACAACGATGCACCCTCCTGATTTTTGTCTGTTGGTCCACTGGTGCCACAGTGTACACAGCACCACCTTCCAGTGGAGCTTGCACAACCACATGGGTCACTGGACACCACAGATCTTGGGTCTTTCGACGACCCCTTTCACCAAGCTTGCGCAGCAGCACGAGCTGGCCCTCCTTAAGCGGTGCCTCTCGCACATGCTGATCATAGTTAGCCTTTCTACGAGCAGCAGCCAAACGCAATTTCTCTCTTGCTCCATCAAAGGCTATTTGCAGCCGAGCCTGGTGCTCTTGCACCCACTCATGGACACTCCCTGCCACTGGGTCTTGTACTTGACCCAGCAAAAAGTCAATAGGCAGACGAGGTTCCTGCCTAAACATCAGAAAAAAAGGTGACTCACCCGTCGATTGGTGAGGAGTGGTGTTGTAAGCATAGAGCACCTGTGGCAGGCAAGAACACCAGTCCCTCTTCCGGGAAATGGGTAGCGCACGCAGCAAATGGTGAAGCGTCCGGTTGAAACATTCACACTGTCCATTGCCAGCAGGATGGTAAGGGGTAGTGCGTGACTTCACGATCCCATACAAGTTACACAGCTGCTGAATCAGCACACTCTCAAAGTTACGGCCCTGGTCAGAGTGAATGCGTGCAGGGACCCCAAACTTTGCGAACCACTCTGAAACCAGGACCTGAGCAACGGTGGAGGCAAGCTGATTGCGTGTCGGGACAGCCAGCGTATACTTGCTAAAGACATCCGTCATTATGAGGACATTCTCCTGGCCAGATGGAGTGGGCTCCAGCAAGGTAAAGTCGACTGCGAGAATCTCATTCGGCTTTGATGCCAACAAATGACCCAAGAAGGCAGATGCAGTTGGGTTACTATCCTTGCTGAACTGGCACCGCTCACAGGCTTGACACCATTGAGCAACCTCCCGGGACATACCTGGCCAATAACAGCGGGAGCGTAGCAGGGCTAAAGTCCTTTCTACCCCCTGATGCCCATGTTCCTGGTGGACCTGGGTAAGCACGTCCTTGACCAGAACTCTGGGCAGGAGGACTTGATACATGGCCCCACCACCATCTGAGCGAAACACCTGTCGATACAGCAACTTGCCCAATTCGACTAGGCGATCCCACTGACCCAGCAAAACAAGCGCTGGTTGAGAGAGGGATTGACGCTCTTCACGACTGGGCTTCCGGTTCTGTTGCCAAAATGCCCAGACCTCCTGTATGACCGGATCAGCCCGCTGTAAGGCATGAAGGTCCGCGGGGGCAAGGTCTGGGAAAACGGTCATTGCTGACTGGGTTGCCTGACACCGGGTCCCCTGTCCAGCATGCTGCAGGGTTAAGGGCAGGGGAGTGCCTGGGGCTGCAAAAGTCCCTTCCTGGGATGTGGGCAAAGGTTTACGAGACAGGGCGTCAGCATTCTTATTAGACTTCCCCGAGCGTACTTCAGCTCAAAATCAAAGCAAGCTAACTGGGATGCCCAGCGCTGCTCCACGGCTCCAAGTTTTGCAGTAGCCAGATAGCTTAATGGGTTGTTATCAGTGAAAACAACACACTTCTGACCAAGCAGGTACTCCCTAAACTTGTCAGTCATGGCCCACTTGAGCGCCAATAGTTCCAGTTTCATAGAACTATAATTGGACATGTTGCGCTCTGGGGGCCTCAGACCGCGACTGGCATAGGCAATAGGTCTCACTTTGCCTTCCTGCTCTTGAGAGAGCACCGCGCCCAAGCCAACATGGCTGGCATCTACCTCCAGTATGAAAGGTAGTGAAAAATCCGCATATACAAGCACTGGAGCACTGGTAAGCTTTGCCTTTAAAGCGTCGAAGCTTCCTTGGCACTCATCATTCCAGAAATCAACACAAGCTGGGGGGGCTCTCTTTTTATTTTTCGCCGATTGTTCTGCAACCCGGCGATGTAATGGGGCGGCCATTTTGGCAAACCCGTCAACGAACTGACGATAATAGCTAGCAAACCCCAAAAATGCGCGGAGTTCCGAGACATTAGTGGGAGTTGGCCAACTGGCAACAGCATCGATTTTTCCAGGGTCAGGGGCCACACCCTCGTTAGAAATTACGTGCCCCAAGTAGCTGACCTGACGCTGGAAGAAGCTGCACTTAGCCAGTTTGACCTTCAGCCCTTCCAAGTGCAACCGACCCAACACCTTATCAAGCCGCTCCAGATGCTGCTCCACACTAGACGAAAACACGACAATGTCATCTAGGTAGAGGAGCAATGAGTGGCCCTGTTGGTCCCCAAAGATTCTTTGCATTAATCTTTGGAAGGTGCTGGGCGCATTGCACAACCCAAACGGCATACGATTCCATTCAAAAAGACCGAATGGTGTGCAAAATGCAGTTTTGGGTCGATCAGCCTCGGTAACTGGCACCTGGTTATACCCGCTGGCCAGGTCCATTGTTGAGAACCAACGGGCTCCACTCAATGAGTCCAGAGACTCCTCAATCCGCGGGAGCGGGAAAGCATCCTTGCGTGTTTTGGCATTAAGCTGACGGTAGTCAACGCAGAGACGCAAACTGCCATCTTTCTTGCGAACCAAAACAATTGGGGATGCATAGGGGCTAGCACTCTCTCGAATGATCTGTGCCTCGAGCAGCTGGTTAATGTGACTTTTTACCAGTTCGTATTCTGAGGGTGGAATACGACGGTATCGTTGACGCACAGGGGCGTCGTCAAGAAGAGGGATGTCATGTGTGATCAGGTTGGTACAGCCCAAATCCTGATCATGAGTAGCGAACACAGACAAATGCTTCCTCAAGGACCGCACCTGTTCCTGTTCACTGGTGGACAAAGAGGACAGGTCCAATGCTTCAATTGGGTCTGGTGCTGGGGGCATGGAGGTCTGTGACGAGACCGTAGCAGTGACAAATGTAACTTCAGTCACCCCAGCTGGGAGGCTAACGATGTTCACACTATCCAAGGTGCCCACCATGGTACGGAGGTAAAGGAGGACATCATTTTCTCCAACATTGACAACGGGAACGAGAGCAGTTCCTCTAACCACCTGAACCAGTGCAGGAGATGCCAACAATCCAGCAGGCAAACCAGACTTTAATGGTTCAAACAGGACAGTGGTGCCAGAGTACTGTTCAGAGCAAGTTGCTGGTACGATCTTTGTCACTCCTGCAGGAATGCGGACAGCCCATTTTCCCCTCACCCTAACCTTGCCCGGTTCCCCCTGGAGGGGTGTCACCTCCGCTGCTGACACTGCTGGAGGGCATCCACCAAGGGAACAGGGGATCCTGTGACAGGGGGTGTATCAAAGAGGGCAGCCCCATACTGACCAAACAACTCCTGATAGCATCTACGGAGAATATTCATTCCCAAAACACCCGGGACCTGAGAGGAAACCCTGGTGGGAGGGTCTTTAACAACCAAAACACCACACTGGGGAAGTACCTTACCACAGAGCTCAATAGTTAGCTCCAAGTAGCCAATATATGGAATGGCTAGGCCGTTGGCTGCTCTGAGTTGCAGCCAGTAGCAGGCTTTTAAGCGTTCTTCCCCCCATGGCTCAAAATTCTCATGGAAAAAGCTCTCTGTAATGGTGGAAACCATGGACCCGGTGTCCACTAGGCATGGTACGTTTACACCTGCCATGTTCACGTCAATATGTGGACAGGATGCAATCAACTTAGGAGCATCGGTCACTTCCCTAAAACTATTGGTTGAGCCCAAAGGTGCCCCACCCGAGCTTTGGCTCTGAAGCGCGGTGGGCACTAGTTTTCCGATTGCTGGTGGAAACGGTGTTGTGTTGGCACTGTGGAATGTGGGCGACGGGGAACACGGGGGCCATCACAATCTCTAGCATAATGGCCAGGCTGCTGACACCGTTGACAAATAATGGGACCGCGTCGGGGTGAACGACTGCGTGAAGGTGCAGATGTTTGTAAGAGAGTGATACTCTGAGTCAGAAGGTTCAGTTGTTCCTGCTGCTTTTTCAACAGCTCCTTCATCTCATTTACCTCTGCCTGTATGGGAGTAGTCTCCATCCGGAGGCCACTACTCATAGCGTATTGTATTCCAAATGCAGACGGGACAGAGTTACTCCGGCCCCGCATACCAGCCGGCAAACCTTCCAGCTCCCACCTCAGTGCCTCCCCCCTGACCTCAAGCATCGTTGCCCGTGGGTATTGACGCGCATATTTTTTCAAATCGCGGCGCAAGGAACCATCACGTACGTGTTCTATGAACTGATCCCGCAGTAAGGCTTCGGCATTTGGAATCTCACCAGGAGTCTGTTGCTTTACTCTCTCCATAAGACCAAGCAAAGCGAGGGAGAACTCTAACAAGGTCTCCCCCTCCTGTTGCCTCCTGGAAAAGAAAGCCTCCTGCAAAGCGACATAGGACTCAGTACATCCATAGAGCTCTTGAAGAATAGAAATGATCTGGGCCGGGTCCTCCCGCTCTGTGCTAGGGCGGTATTTAATCTCCTCCCGGGCCTCTCCCTCCAAGTGGTCATATAAAAAGAATGCCTGTTCAATAGGTGACAGATGTCGAGCCCTCATGCAGGCCTGCACCTCCTCCACCCATTCGCCCAGACTGATCCCTGTCCTTCCCCTAAACATAGGACATTTCCTATCCCTGGGTATAAAAACTAACCTTTCAGTGACTGGGGCAACTGGTGGAGCAGGAATGGCAGTAGCTGCAGAGGTCCCAGCACCGGAGCTGGCTGCGGCAGGGTTTGACTCTGAGCGCAACCTCTCATTATCGGCTTGTAGCTGAGCAATCAGATCTTTCAACTGCTGTAGCTCCTCCTCCATGGCCACCAGCACTTTTACAGTGATGCTCAGTGATGGCTGCTGTTTTGCCCTTCCAATGACACAAAAGAGAAAAAAAAAAACAATATTATTGCTGCTTGAATTGGTGAAAATACAGTGAACAATCAACAGAACAAATCTCCACCTTAAACAGTAAATCCTGCCAGCAACGCCAAATGTGGCGAGAGGGAGGGTATTTTTCATAAGTTAATAGAACTACCAAATATTTAAAAGTCCTAAGTAATGCACCGTTAAACCAGCAACGCCACTCCAGTGGTCGCACCTGGAGAATTAACAGTTACAGCACACAGGTTCGTTTTACTGAAAGGCGGAGACTGTTAACTTGACTTTGACAATGTTTATTTACAGGAAATAAATTAAAAACAAACTTTATTTTAAACACTATAATATTTTAAAAGGTATTAGACCTTAAAATGGATTGAGCTCACACACATAAAAAAGAACTAGGGAGCTGGGATTTACGCCGTGAAGGGGTGGAGTTATACTGGGGGAGCACCAAATTAATAAGACACACACACACACACACACACACACACACACACACACACACACAACACACAACACACAACACAACACAGCAACCAAAGAAAATAGTGCACCTCAAACCAAAAGGTGACCACCACCAGGGTCACCTTTTGGTGAAACTGTGTGGAGTTTGCATGTTTCCTCCCCGTGTCTGGATGGGTTTCCTCCGGGTACTCCGGTTTCCCCCCATCAACCAAAAACATGCAACACCCCTATGAACAGTTTACCATCAAGGACCGTCAAGGAATTCCTCCCTCCTGTGGGCTCACCACCTGCAGAGGGGTTCATAGGGGTCTGGGTCTGGTGCACAGAGTAATGGGCAGCGTGCTGCCCCCGCGACCCAGCCGGATTAAGCGGGAGAAGATGGATGGATGGATGGAAGATAAACAGTGTATTTCCTGCAGTGCACAGATTGCAAGGTCCCGCCTCGCCCCACAACGCTCCCACAGTCAGAGGGGAGAAACACACAGTGAGTCAGGGTGGCACGCGCACTGTATGGCCCTTAAACAGAGAGTAGCTGGGCCCACAAGTTAGAGCGAGGGGCGTGACAGGCCTCCACAAAGCGGACCGGGGGTGCCCGGTGAAGCAGCAGTCAGCAGGGCAACAGCAGCAACACAAGCACAATAAATATTTTAGCAGCAGTGTAAAGGACAGAGCAAAACAGCAGCGTCACTTTGAGCTGAAATGCAGCTCCAATGAGGGAGAGGCTCGGCTAAGGAGCTACACTGGTTGCCTAGCGATGACACAAGCTAAATTAGCATGCTAAGTGAACCCTGGATGCCATGACCAAGGGTGTAAGCTTACCGTTGACGTGGTAGCAAGCAGCGTGGGTCCGCGTACATATGCACAACTGTCCGTGCTACAAATAGAGTTTCCAATCAGCGACATAAAGCCAGGATTTTGAAGAAAAAAAGAACTGCTCTTACCGGCAGTGAGGCGCAAGGAAACGCGGAAGTGACGTGCCGCGGGGCAGGCGGATGCGTGAGGTCAAAGGGAAAGCAACAGAAGGCAAGGCGCTTTTATTGACTACCGGCTGGCGCAAGTGACCAATGAGAACTCAGCCCGCAAATGGATAGCCTGCCCCCAGGGGCATAATGCCACATTATCAACTTCACAATAAATTACCGGTAGTAGCTTCAAAAGATGTACCTACATCCTGGACTATGGGAGTGGCTAAATATACTTGTTTTCTTAAAGATACCATTATGTATACAGATATAATAAGTGATGACAAAAATGAAGTAGAAAGTTTCATTAAACATTTCTGTAATCAGACCTTATCTTCCGATAATTATAGAGAATTTGCTCTCCTGACTAATCATGTTATTGCTCGAGCAGATATTTGGTGGTTATGTGCAAATTTACGTTTATATGCCACTCTATCAAAAACATGGTCAGGTGTCTGTGCACCAATTATGTTAATCATTCCATTTACTATAAGCCCAGCAAATTTACTAAATTTAAAACAAACCCAATTGCCATACAGAGTTGACTCAAGAAATAATCATGTATCAAAGAGGTCGTTGTCTCATCAAACTAAACCCAAACCTCAAGGATCATTTAATGAGGATATTTATCTCAGTAATATCGGTTTACCTGTAGGGGTTCCAAATGAGTATAAAGCACAAAATGAAATTGCGGCTGGATTTACCTCAATTTTATTTGCAGGAGTAACGGCTACTAAAAATACGATTTGGATAAATTATCGTTATTACAATCAACAGAGATTTATAAATTACACAATTGAGGCAATAGAAGGCATTGTAGAGCAATTGGGTCCTACATCACTCATGGCCTGGCAAAATCGGATCGCTCTAGACATGTTACTTGCTAAAGAATCATCAGTATGCAGCATGTTTGGAGCAGAATGCTGTACTTATATACCAAATAATACCTCCCCTGATGGAAGTATCGCTAAAGCTCTGAACAAACTTAAGTCCATGTCCGTGGAATTTGCTAAAAACTCTGGCGTATCTGAAGACAGTTGGTCAAATTGGCTTTATAGGATATTTGGTCCTTGGACTGCTACAATAATGTCTATAGTTACTACAATATTAACTATAATTGCTATCTTAGTCATAATTGGATGTTGTATTGTCCCATGTCTCCGATCTCTAGTAGAACGATTGATTGTAACTGCCCTAACGAAAAAAGACCCTTCGTCACAAATTCTATTACTCACTTTAGGGTCCCAACTCTCAGTTCCAGAATCAATTGACTAAATTCGGTAAAATATGTAGATTGATCTTTTATTTTAAAATTATACGAAATATAAGCAGAATCCTAGTAAGTGCTTTTGTTCCTTATTTGCTGTCCGAGAGTCATGTGTAATTTTATGTGTTATATTAGCCTAAGGGCTGGGGTATGTTATAATCAGGGTGGTTAAAGCTAATGCTAATATTTTACTCATATATGATAACTTTATGTTGAACGCATAATGAAAGTGTTTTTTGTTTTTGATTTTGTTTTTGTGATCACATGTGATATGTGATCAAAAGGGGGAATTGTAAGATTATTATTCTATATCAAATGAAGAATCATATTTTGAACCTATATTTGTGTAATGTTCCAACATGACAATGAACTTCCATATTTGCTTAAGAACAGATTAATATTTGTTTATTGTGCACGTCGTCTCCTCTCAACCGAATGACATTTTGTATATGTGCATTTCTACATCTATCTGAACATTTCCAGTCGATGTATATGTACATTGAACTTGTTATGCAGACTTGTCCTAGTTGAACTCAGAGGGGCGTTTTGTACTTTGTACTTCTTAATGCAAAGTTTTGTCATGTACCACAGTATATAAAAAGCCACAGTGGCCATGTTAAAGGAGGAGATATCTGTAGAGACAGTTGGTGTTTAACTTGATTGTTAAATGCCTAAATAAAGAAACCGAATCGAGAAATCACCTGGCTCCTTGACTCTTGCTTTTGGTTCGCCTTCAGGAAAAAGCTGACAGTCTTCACTTTGACGATGCCCCACTCCCTGAGCCTTTCACACCTCTGCTCCCGCCCACAGCTCTATGGACTAATCCACCTGGCTCACTGACACTTAATGACCTTTGTTATTGAAATGCTGCCCTTTGTCTTGTGGGACACCATAATGTCTTTCTCACATGTGAGTTTTGTAATGCTGCCCTCCCTCAAATGCTCCTGATTGGCTGACGTGGTCCAATAAAAAGAGTGGGGAGGGGTGGAGGGGCACATAACCAACTGCAGTAACGTCCAGAGACAAAGAAGGGACAGTGAATGGACACAGAAGAAACTGCTTCATACGACTGGAATTACCCATAACTTTTGAAGGAGTGAACTATCAGATTCTGTTAGCTGAAGTCCTGCCAGAACTTTCTGCCACTACTCTTGTAAGTATATCATATCTGTTGTCCATATGGATTTGAATTCAGAGCCATAAAATTGTTAAATATCTCTGTATATGTTACCCTAATGTGATCTTCTTTTGCTACAGATAGAAAAAGTGTGCCTTTAAAATAAAATACAAACTTAGTTGATTCATTCAGCCAAACGTAACTTGCTTGTAAAACACACATTGAAACATTCTTACATATGATTTACTAGGTGTGATTTTATGTGTATTTAGTTGAGTTACTTTATTTGAACAGTTTAAAAAAAAAGTTATTTTACTTGACACTTTCTTTCCTTTGTTCTAATGCAGAGCTACAGGATCCCACCAACAGAATGGTATTCACATGTGACCAGTGTGGAAAGGTGTGTCCAAAAGCTTCCACACTGAAAGTACACTACAGAACTCACACAGGGGAAAAACCATACAGATGTGACCAGTGTGGAAAGGAATTTAAACAATCTGGTGCTCTCCATCAACATTTGAGAATCCACAGAGGTGAAAAACCATACAGATGTGATATTTGTGAGAAGACATTTTCACAGTCAAACCATCTTGTATCACATATGAGAGTCCACACTGGAGAGAGGCCATTTGAATGTGAACAGTGTGGGAAGGAATTTACACAATCTGGTAACCTCCATCTACATATGAGAATCCACACAGGAGAGAAACTATTTGAATGTGAACAGTGTGGGAAGGAATTTACACAATCTGGTAACCTCCATCTACATATGAGAATCCACACAGGAGAGAAACCATTTGAATGTGAACAGTGTGGGAAGGAATTTACACAATGTGGTGCTCTCCATCAACATTTGAGAATTCACACAGGGGAAAAATCACACAAATGTAATGTTTGTGAGAAGACATTTTCACGGTCAAGTAATCTTATATCACATATGAGAGTCCACACTGGACACAGGCCATACAACTGTGACCAATGTGGGAAAACTTTCTCTGCGTCATCCAGTCTCAATAGACACATGAGAATTCACTTCTGGCACAGACTATATGAGTGTGGCCAGTGTGAAAAGGCTTTTAGAACATCACAGCAACTCTCCAGTCACTACCGAACGCACACAGGAGAAAAAACATACGACTGTGAAGAAAGAGGGAAGGCTTTCAGGTCTGTGAGGAACCGGCTGAAACATGTCCAAATCTTCCAGACTGAAGAGAAAAGCTGCAGCTCTGACCAGTGTGGGGTGACTTTGAGAAAACCTGCTCATCTGAAGGTGCATCATCTTGAACACACTAAAGGAGAAACATCTGCAGAGGCCGGATCATGTGAGCCTAAAGTCAGACTCAAGAAGCTGGAGATCAGGCTTCAGAGACTCCAGACTGTGGAACTGAACTCTGTGTAGTGTCAAAAATTACAAGCTTTAAATGAAATGTTACTTTTTTTTTTTTTTTTTTATTAGAAAGCGGTTTTAGTTGAAGTTTGTCCATCCTATTTGTTGATGTAGTGTTTTTAACTTTGAGCTTTTAGCCCCCGGATCAATGCAAATCCTTAATCTAATGCATACCTGAAATTGTATATGGATTTTTTTTTTTTTTTTTATTAATTCTGTTTGCTGCCGACTCTTGTTAGCAACCCACAACAAACTTTTATTATTTTCATGGCTGCTGTGATGAAATAAAGTGAAATAAAATGAAAAAAAAATTCTGTTATTTTAGAACATTTGTTCAGGCTTGTCTTATGTCTCACATATGCATCAAGGAACTTTAGAAATGAAACACATATACACACACAAAGGGCTGAGAAACAGTGTGAGCTTCTTTCTCGTGAACAGGTGAAGCACTAAATGTTAATCAGAGGAGAGAGAAGGTTTGAAGCTGCCTCTGAATGACACAGAATAGTAGAAGAGGGAGCTCTTTTACATTTGATTCATGTAGTGTTAATATAGAGTTTGTTGATTCAGAAATGGCAAATTGGGGGACTTCCGGAGTGTCGCTGATGTAGTGAGGAGTGCATACTCGGCCTCTCGCAGTAATAACTATTTTTTGACCCCCCTACCTGCGTATTTACTAGCCTCTTACTGCCCTCGTTATCTCCTTTGACTTTTCTGACACTTTTCGACAAAAATGCCTCCAAAAACAACAAAGACCGGAGAAAAGACGGATGACATCGGCGCTGTGAGCGCTAGTAAAGCGGACCTCCTAGCTGCACTAGCTGAAAACAAGACGGCACTTTTAGTGGAGCTCAGTCCTTCTACTGACAAACTCCACGAGAAGCTGGATGGTTTCAAAAAGTCGCTAGATAGTCATGACACCCGTCTTCTATCCTTGGAGGATGAGGCTGTTTCAGTGAATCAACGTCTGGACAAGCTCAAAACTTCCTGGGCTAAGTTACAAACTGATAACGACAAGCTACGTGCTAAAGTTGTGGATTTAGAGGGGCGTAACAGAAGAAATAATGACAGAATTGTTGGGTTGCCGGAGGGCATTGAGGGGCCCCAGCCCAGTAAATTCTTTGCTGAACTGCTACAGGAGGTTTTTGGTCGCGACATGTTTCCCACGCCACCGGAGTTGGATCGGGCTCATCGCGGTACGGGCCCCAGACCGGGACCTGGTGCAAAACCGAGGCATGTCATGCTCTGTTTTCACCGCTTTCAGAATAAGGAGCGGGTTATTCGGGAGGCCCGGAGCAGGGACATGCCTTCAGAATATACGAGGACTATTCACTGGTGGTCGTCACTCAACACAGAGAATACAGAGCAGTGATGTCCACTTTGTACGGAATGGGACTGAGACCGGCTCTTCTTTATCCAGCAAGGCTTCGCATCACACAAGCGGATCGTATACGTATGTGGTTCGGCTCTGTCGCTGAGGTGGAGAAGTACAGTCCCTGACAAAAGTCTTGTCGCTTATCCATTTTGTAGAAACAAAAGCTTATAACCTGACTTTAAATTAATCGATTGGTTTTAGAAATGTCTCATATGAAAGCTAAAACCCTCCCAAATTATGCTTTGGGAGCATAATTTCTTCAGTGAAGCAAATTATGCTTCACTGAAGAAAGATTGATCATTTAATGAACACAGAAAGGTCAGATTTTGGCAAGACAAAAGTCTTGTCGCCTTGTCATATGATGCACCCAATCCTAGATTACAGCCTCACCTGTGATCAGTTACTGATCAATCAGTTAGTGGGTGTGTATAAAAAGAACCCCAGCACACCAGACCTTCACATCAACTGCAACTTGACCTCTGACAACATGCCTAAGATCCACCCTGAGACCAAAGCGTTAATTATCAAGAGGCTGAAGACCAGATCCACTGCTGAGGTGGCTGACACCTTCAATGTGTCTCAGTGTCAAGTACAAAGAATAAGAAAAAGATCTGAAAAGACTGGAGATGTTTTTGACAAGCCCAGGTCCGGCAGACCCCGCAAGACAACTGCTCGGGAGGACCGTTTGTTGATTCGAAAATCCAAGGCCAGCCCCTTTTCCACTGCAGCAGAGCTCCACCAGGCCTGGTCACCTCAAGTCCCTGTGTCAACCAGAACAGTTTGTAGAATTCTGTCTCGAAATGGCCTCCATGGTCGAATCAGTGCACAGAAACCAGCACTAAACAAAAGGCAATTAAAAAACCGTGTGGCATTTGCCAAGGCCCACAGCCTGCTAAAAGGATGGACACTGGAAAAGTGGCAGAAGGTGGATTTCTCAGATGAATCCTCGGTTGAATTACATCACAGCCGCTGCAAATATTGCAGGAGACCTACTGGAGCCCGCATGGATCCAAGATTCACCCAGAAAACAGTTAAGTTTGGTGGCGGAAAAATCATGGTCTGGGGTTACATCCAGTATGGGGGTGTGCGAGACATTTGCAGGGTGGAAGGCAATATCAATAGCCTAAAATATCAAGAAGTATTAGCTACCTCTTACATTCCCAACCATAAAAGGGGTCAAATTTTGCAGCAGGATGGTGCTCCATCGCATACTTCTATCTCTACATCAAAGTTCCTCAAGGCGAAGAAGATCAAGGTGCTCCAGGACTGGCCAGCCCAGTCACCAGACATGAACATCATTGAGCATGTCTGGGGTAGAATGAAAGAGGAAGCATGGAAGGCAAAACCAAAGAATCTTGATGAACTCTGGGAGGCATGTAAGACTGCTTTCTTTGCTATTCCTGATGACTTCATCAACAAATTGTATGAATCATTGTCGACCCGCATGGATGCAGTCCTTCAAGCTCATGGAAGTCATACAAGATATTAAATATGGATCTCACAGCACCACTACTTAATTCACTGACGTTATGCAACATATTTTTGTATTTGAAGTAAATTATTTGTTCAATTTTCTGTAGGCGACAAGACTTTTGTCTTGCCAAAATCTGACCTTTCTGTGTTCATTAAATGATCAATCTTTCTTCAGTGAAGCAAATTTATTTTAGTATATTGAGCATAATTTGGGAGGGTTTTAGCTTTCATATGAGACATTTCTAAAACCAATCGATTAATTTAAAGTCAGGTTATAAGCTTTTGTTTCTACAAAATGGATAAGCGACAAGACTTTTGTCAGGGACTGTATGTTGAAGGAGCTAACCATTCGCCTTAAAATGTGTTTTCTGATGCCTATAGGTCAGGTCCATATATGCCTTGCTGCTGGTCAGCTAGTTTCTTCTTTTTTTTGTGTTTTCCCACACAGGACCCTGGCCCTATGAGGCTTGTTGTTTTAATTATTATTCTAATGTACCTGTTACTATTATTAATATGGCCTTTTTCTCCATAAGGCTTGGTTATTATTCATGAGGCTATTACCCTGTTATTGGGGTCAAGCTGTTTTTTTTTGTGCCTTCTTGTCTCTGTCAATTGTGAGAGTCTAAGTTAAGTTTGATTAAGATCTTAGTATTTTTGGAAGACGTGAGTTGTTAGATAGGGTAGGTGTACTGTTCGTTCTAACAGCTAGTTTCACCGTTCTGGGTGGGAAAGGGTTTTTTATGCTGTCACCAATTTCTATTCGTTGTTCTTTTAAGTTTAATGCCATTTCAACAACATCCTGTTTCATTTTTGGTAATATTGCGCTGATGAATATTGCACTTTCTTTCAACCGGCCCAGTGACTAACTTAAATATTGTTAGCTGGAATGTCAAGGGCTTTATGTGTTTGTAAACTGTATGTTTTATGTTCTTGGCCCCCCTTGAAAACGAGATGCTGCATCTGAAGGGGCTTTCCATAAATAAATTCAAATTCAAATTCAAATCACCCTGTTCAACGAAAGAAGGTTATGACACACCTCAAACATTTTAAAGTTAATATAGCGTTTCTCCAAGAGACACATCTTAAGGACTCTGATCACCTACGGTTAAGATCTGGTTGGGGAGGTCAATTTTTCCACTCAACTTTTCAGGCTAAGGCTAGAGGTGTTGCCATTATTATTAGCAAAGATACATCTTTTGCCTACTCTAGTTCATTGGTTGATGTCAATGGTCGCTATGTTGTAGTTACTGGTGTTTTATACAACATGAAGGTTGCACTTGTCAATATATATGCATCTAACTTTGACGACAGTTTATTTTTTTCAACGTGTTATTAAACTAATCCCGATTTGAATTCACTTTTGCTTATAATGGGCGGGGATTTTAACCTCTGTATGGATCCTGTGATGGACAGGTCATCCACTAGGTTAGGCAGCACTCAATCAAAATCTGCGTCTTGCGTGCAATCCTTCCTTTCAGAATATGGCATTTCTGATGTATGGCGTTTTCTGCATCCCCAAGACAGAGAATACTCATTTTACTCCCATGTTCATCACTCATATAGCAGGGTAGACTACTTTTTTATCGACAGTAATCTTACTCAATTTGTACTGGCCTGTGAATATAAAACTATTCTAATCTCAGATCATGCCCACTTAGTCTTAACGTTGAAACTACCTGGATGTAATAGTGCCAAGAAACATTGGAGGTTCAATTCTCTGCTACTGTCAGATGATAATTTTGTTAAGTTTTTCTCAGATGAAATAAATGTATTTATGGAAATTAATATGACACCGGATGTATCTGTTTGGGAGAAATTAAAAGCATTTATGAGAGGACAAATAATATCATATGGTGCCAATAAACGAAAGTCTGCTGCAGAAAGACAAACAAAACTGGAGGAGCAAATTTTGAAAATTTATGCTATGAGCGCTTTGGCTCCATCACCAGACTTGGATAAAAAGCGTCTTAAACTTAAAACAGAATACGATTTGCTCACATCTCGTTACACAGAAAACCTGTTGCTCAAAAACAGGAGTGTCGTCTATGAGCATGGGGACAAGGCTGGAGAGATTTTGGCCAGACAGCTGAGGGGCACAAGGGCTAAACAGCTAATTAATGGTGTGCGTTCACAAAGTGGGGCAGTACTCACTGATCAGCAGGAAATAAATGACACCTTTAGAGATTTTTATGCTAAATTGTATACTGCGTGTAATCCAAGTCTGAATTTAATTGAACATTTTTTACAGGACTTGGATATGCCAACTCTTTCCTTAGAACAGGTCTCATCTTTGGATGAACCTATTACTCAGGAAGAGGTCTGTGCCGCCATTAAAGCATTGAAAACTAAGAAATCCCCAGGTCCAGGCGGATTCACTAATGAATTTTACCAGGCCTTTTGTAAACAGTTATCTCCAATTTTAACAAGAGTTTATGCTGACTCATTTGTATCAGGTCAACTTCCTCCTACTCTCAACCAGGCATGTATTACACTATTGTTGAAGAAAGACAAGGACCCACTAGAGTGTGGTTCCTATAGGCCAATCTCTTTGCTGAATTCTGATTACAAAATTCTGACTAAAATTCTCTCTCTCCGTCTTGAAAAAGTTTTACCCACTATTATCGCCCCAGACCAAACAGGCTTTGTTAAACAAAGGCCATTGTTTTTCAATATTCGACGTTTGTTAAATATCATGTACTCTCCTTGCCAATCTGCATCTGAATGCCTTCTTTCTATGGATGCGGAGAAGGCATTCGATAGGGTCGAGTGGGATTTTCTTTTCCAAACCTTGGTTAAATTAGGCTTTGGTGCATCTTTCATTTCCTGGATCAGGCTGTTGTACTCGTGTCCCTCGGCAATGGTTTTGACTAATAACCTTTACTCCAAACCCTTTAATTTGTACCGTGGGACTAAACAAGGCAGTCCCCTTAGCCCGCTGCTGTTTGTTATAGCTACTGTATAGAACCTCTAGCTACAGCTATAAGGACTAATAAATTGGTCACTGGAATCTTTAAGGGGAACATGGAACATAAGCTCTCCTTATATGCAGATGACCTTCTTTTATATGTGTCAAATGCAGAGGTCACAATCCCCCATATTATTGAAATTCTGCATCAGTTTGGAGAGGTCTCTGGTTATAAGCTAAATTTACAAAAAAGTGAATTAATGCCTCTTAACTTGTCCACTCCCACTTTAGAACATATCCAAGTCCCTTTTAGAATTGTTGAAAACAGCTTTACTTATCTCGGTGTTACAATTACTAAGACATTCTCAGATTTGTTTCAAAATAACTTTGGAAGGCTTTTGACTCAAACCAAAAAGGACTTTTCAACGTGGTCCTCTCTCCCAATTTCACTCATTGGCAGAGTCAGTTCAGTTGGTATGACTATTTTGCCAAGGTATCTGTACCTTTTTCAATGTCTGCCTGTATTTATTCCTGGTAGTTACTTTAAGAAGCTTGATGCAATAATTTCTTGGTTTATTTGGAATGGAAAGCACCCATGCCTGCGCAAAGTCTTTTTACAAAAGCCAAAACAAGAGGGGGGCCTGGCTCTCCCGAACTTTAGAATTTACTGTTGGGCTGCAAATCTACATTGTATGACATTTTGGGTGTACCATAATTCTGTTGAGAATAGCCCTGGCTGGGTAAACGTGGAAAAGCATTCATGTACCCCTATATCTTTACCTGCCCTTTTGGCCTCTTCTATGCCTATATCATTGTCTAATTTCCTTAGTGCACATTTTACAGTAACTCAATCATTGAAAATTTATTTGCAATTTAGGAAGCACTATAATTTACTTCAAGGTTGTCTTTTTAGTCCAATAGCACAAAACCATCTTTTCCAGCCCTCTATGCATAATACCTTTGCCATTTGGTATGACAAAGGCATTAAAAACATAGCTGATCTTTACATACAAGGCCATTTTGCATCTTTTGAACAACTTTCTCAGAAATTTCTTCTTCCAGCATCTAATTTTTTCAGATACCTCCAGGTTAGACATTATGTGAAGCAGTCTGTAGCAGATTTTCCGCATATGCCAGTTAACAATGTTCTGGATGACATATTTACAAGCGATGTTAAGAGGAAAGGTGCTATTTCCTTTATAATAAAAAAGCTGGGTGCCTTATCTTCTGACCATGAGTCTAAATTACAACAAATGTGGAGCACGGACCTTCAGATGCCTATTGATGACAGCTTGTGGGCTGACATTTTAAAGCAGGTTATTTCCTCATCTATGTGTGCACGCCACTCTTTGATCCAATTTAAGGTTGTACATCGGGTGCATATGTCTAAATCTAAATTGGCGAAAATGTTTCCGCAAACTGACCCCACATGTGACAGATGCAAGATCAGTGAGGCTACACTGCTTCATATGTTCTGGTCATGCTCTAGCTTGGAAGGCTACTGGAGAAGCATATTTGAGGCATTATCCACAGTGTTAGGAGTAAAGATATCACCAAGTCCTCTTATTGCGGTGTTCGGGGTTATACCTGGGGAGTTGCGATTTCCAGTAGGAGGCCACAGGGTGATGAAGTTTGGCACTCTATTGGCCCGCAGACTTATTCTTTTAAACTGGAAAAACCCTGTGCCCCCATTTGTAGTGCACTGGATTGGGGATGTTCTTTCAAATCTCAGATTTGAAAAAATCAGATATACACTGCGTGGTTCTGAACTAAATTTCTTTAAAGTGTGGAAATCTCTTTTTATCTTCTTCGATAAATCAATAGCATCTACTAGCCCTTGATTGTTCTATTTTATTTTGTGTATATTTCAATTTTTATATATGTTTTGATCTGTTTTATGGGCTTTGTGTATTTTAATTTGCAGTGCAATTATGCTACAGTGCTGACAGCAGGGTGGGTGGAGGGATTGGGTTCTTTTTCTTTTTGTTTGTTCTTTTTCTGCAGTATATTGTGAAATCAATCAATAAATATATTTAAACACAGAAATGGCAAATATTCAGAATTTATTAAAGTAATCTAACCTAATGCATTGTAGTCCATTGTTTGCTGGATTACTTACTACCTGTCTGGCAGGCCTCAGTATGTGTGCCTTGGGACCACCCTGTCTGACACTGTGGTCAATAATGTAGGAGCCTCCCAGGGTACAGTCCTGTATCCGTTCCTGTTCACTCTGTACACCTCTGATTTCCAGTACTGCTCCGGGTCCTGCCATCTGCAGAAGTTCTCTGCTGTCTCTGCAGTGGTAGGGCATATCAGGGATGGACAGGAGCTGGAGTACAGGACACTGATTGCAAACTTTGTGGAGTGGTCCCAGGCATCTGCTCCTGAATGTTGACAAGACCAAGGAATTGGTGATTGACTTCAGGAGAAAGAGGACACCAGTGGAGCCCATTACCATCCAGGGCCATGATGTGGAAATAGTGGACTGCTACAAGTACCTTGGCGTCCATGTGAACAACAGGCTGGACTGGAGGGACAACTGTAATGCTGTGTACAAGAAGAGCATGAGCAGACTCCACTTCCTGAGAAAGCTCCGGTCTTTCAATGTGTGCAGCATGTTACTGGAGATCTTCTACCAGCTCATTCTCCAACAGGCTCCTACAGCTCTGCTCAAACAGTGAGAGACACAGGACTACATTCATACCATACTCCATACAGTTGTACAACAACTCACTGTTATGTCACAGATAATACTCCCTACAACTGTACAACAACTTAATCTCAAGTAACGGGTAACCTATGCCCTATCATTCAGCTTATTATTTGCACTGTTGTTCTTGTCTGTTGTTTATAGCTGTGATTTTTTAGTTTATTTTATAGTTTATTACTTACTTTTTCTATTTTATTTTGACTTGTACATATACATTTATTTTTATTTTTATAATTATGTCTCATTTGACACCTGTCTCCTATCTTTTTGCTATACTCTATTTTTGTTACTCTCTGTTATATATTATGTTGTAAAGGGAAATTATTTGGATACTGTATCTCACTCATTACAACATAATGAGTGAGATACAGTATCCAAATAATTTCCCTTGTGGATCAATAAACTTTGTCTAAGTCTAACCTACGTTTTATATTTTATTGTTGCCTCTGTCTTCACTTTGACACTGCTTCACTACTCACTTTGAAATATGCAGTTTATTGATTCAGAAATGATTTTGTTTTGATGAAATATTCAAAAAGTGAAGTTGGACAAAGTGAGGATCTTTAATCTGATCATCTGATCTCAAGGAGATGGAGCCAGATCTTCAGTTCATGTGCTCAATAGAATTGTCTGATATTTTGGAAAATGGGTAATTCAGATTTATTGTTCATTGTAGTGAAGACTTCTGGTTTATAAGAAGAGTAAAATGTTGTCAGCATTCAGAATGATTTCATGATGGGGCTTGGATGTTTAAGTAATTCCTCAGTCCTCCAGGTAGCCAGTAGAAAGTAGAAATTCTACTTTTGTCCAGCTGACAGAACTGAATTTCTTCTTTGCTGTGGGGCTTGTAAGTTTTTTTTGTAGATAGTGGACATCCCTGTTTAGTGCCCTGTGAAATGATAATTAAGACTACTTTAAGATTAGAGGTCATTTTAACTCATGTAGATATTTGATTTCTGCGTTTGTCTTCACTTTGACGATGCCCCACTCCCTGAGCCCTTCACACCTCTGCTCCCGCCCACAGCTCTATGGACTAATCCACCTGGCTGACTGACACTTAATGACCTTTGTTATTGAAATGCTGCCCTTTGTCTTGTGGGACACCATAATGTCTTTCTCACATGTGACTTTTGTAATGCTGCCCTCCCTCAAATGCTCCTGATTGGCTGATGTGGTCCAATAAAAAGAGTGGGGAGGGGTGGAGGGGCACTTAACCAACTGCAGCAACGTCCAGAGACAAAGAAGGGACAGTGAATGGAAAGAAGAAACTGCTTCATACGACTGGAATTAACCATAACTTTTGAAGGAGATTCTGTTAGCTGAAGTCCTTCCAGAACTTTCTGCCACTACTCTTGTAAGTATATCATATCTGTTGTCCATATGGATTTGAATTCAGAGCCATAAAATTGTTAAATATCTCTGTATATGTTACCCTAATGTGATCTTCTTTGGTACAGACAGAAAAAGTGTGCCTTTAAAATAAAATACAAACTTAGTTGATTCATTCAGCCAAACGTAACTTGCTTATAAAACACCCATTGAAACATTCTTACATATGATTTACTATGTGTGATTTTATGTGTATTTAGTTGAGTTATTTTATTTGAACAGTTTAAAAAAAAGTTATTTTACTTGACACTTTCTTTCCTTTGTTCTAATGCAGAGCTACAGGATCCCACCAACAGAATGGTATTCACATGTGACCAGTGTGGAAAGGTGTCTCCAGATGCTTCCACACTGAAAGTACACTACAGAACTCACACAGGGGAAAGACCATACAGCTGTGACCAGTGTGGGAAGGAATTTACACAATCTGGTGCTCTCCATCAACATTTGAGAATTCACACAGGGGAAAAACCATACAGATGCGATGTTTGTGAGAAGACATTTTCACAGTCAAGCAATCTTATATCATATGAGAATCCACACTGGAGAGAGGCCATACAACTGTGACCAATGTGGGAAAGCTTTCTCTGCATCATCCAGTCTCAATAGACACATGAGAATTCACTTCTGGCACAGACTATATGAGTGTGGTCAGTGTGAAAAGGCTTTTAGAACATCCCAGCAACTCTCCAGTCACTACCAAACGCACACAGGAGACAAACCATACGACTGTGAAGAAAGAGGGAAGGCTTTCAGGTCTGTGAGGAACCGTCTGAAACATGTCCAAATCTTCCAGACTGAAGAGAAAAGCTGCAGCTCTGACCAGTGTGGGGTGACTTTGAGAAAACTTGCTCATCTGAAGGTGCATCGTCTTGAACACACTAAAGGAGAAAGAGCTGCAGAGGCCGGATCATGTGAGCCTAAAGTCAGACTCAAAAAGCTGGAGATCAGGCTTCAGAGATTCCAGACTGTGGAACTGAACTCGGTTTAGTGTCAAAAATTACAAGCTTTAAATGATATGTTACTTTTTTTTTTTTTTTATATTAGAAAGAGGTTTTAGCTGAAGTTTGTCCATCTTATTCTTCATTATTGTTTTAAAATTTAAGCTTTCAGTCCTGCTTTACTGCAGTTCCCTAATCAAAGACATACCTCAAATTTTATTTTGTTTTTATTCTGTTTACTGCTGACTCTTGTTAGCAACTCACAACAGAGGTTTATTCTTTTCATAGCTGCTGTGATGAAAAAATGAAATAAAAAAGAAAATGAGAAAGCAAGGTCTGTGTTTTTCTTCTTTTTATTTTAGACCATTTGTTCATGCTTGTTTTGTGTCCCACATCGAGGAACTTTAGAAATGAAACACATATACACACACAAAGGGCTGAGAAACAGTGTGAGCTTCTTTCACATGAACAGGTGAAGCACTAAATGTTAATCAGAGGTGAGAGAAGGTTTGAAGCTGCCTCTGAATGACACAGAATAGTAGAAGAGGGAGCTCTTTTACATTTAATACATGTAGTGTTAATATCCAGTTTGTTGAGTCAGAAATGGCAAGTAGCTTTCCCTCTGATAGTAGTTTATCTAATTTCTCTAATATATATATATACATATATATATATATATATATATATATATATATATATATATATATATATATATATATAGAGAGAGAGAGAGAGAGAGAGAGAGAGAATTAAAGTAATTTAATATATGTGTATATTTGATTTGACCAGTGTGTTCCGCTAACACAAAAAGCATAGTTGTAAAATAAGTTAGTAGTTGTAGTGACAGTAAATGGGTAAAGACAGATAAAAGAGACAGACCACATCTGATCTCAAGGAGAGGTTCAGTTCATGTGCTCAATAGAGCTGTCTGATATTTTGGAAAATGGGTCATTTAGATTTATTGTTCATTCTAGTGAAGTATGAGCAATAAATCTAATAAAATGTTGTCATCACTGAGACTGACTTCATGGTGGTGTTGGATCTTTCTTCTCCTAATAGTTGGGGTTTTGGCCAATGGTTCATTAAAAAGGGTGAAAATAAATTGGGATAGTGGACATCCCTGTCTAGTGCCCCTGTGAAATAAGAATGAAGACTACTTTAAGATTAGAGGTCATTTTATCTCATGTAGATATTTGATTTTTGCCTCTGTCTTCACTTTGACAATGCCCCACTCCCTGAGCCCTTCACACCTCTGCTCCCGCCCACAGCTCTATGGACTAATCCACCTGGCTGACTGATACTTAATGACCTTTGTTATTGAAATGCTGCCCTTTGTCTTGTGGGACACCATAATGTCTTTCTCACATGTGACTTTTGTAATGCCGCCTTGTAGTTTAAATTCCAATGCAGCTTCTCACCTGCTGTGTGGTTCTTGTGCCAAGGAGGAGGTGTCAAAAATCATTCAAAAAGACAGACGCTCTGATAGTGCAATACTATTTATTACAAAAACAGAGTATAGCCAATTAACAGACATAAGATCTCTGAGATTACCTCTTGCCAATCTGGTATCACCCTGAACAAAGGATTCCCCACATATATATTGTTTTCTATGAGGCATCCCCCACTCTATGTCCGAAGACTTTGAGCATCTCCAGATACCCCTTTACATTCCATGTCCATATTTGGAAAGTGAACATCTCAATCAGCACCTCAGCACCTCTTATCATTAAGACCTTATAAGGAACTATAGGGTCCCAAGTTTCAGAGGATGAACACCAGATACTCTGCCCCTCCCTCAAATGCTCCTGATTGGCTGACGTGGTCCAATAAAAAGAGTGGGGAGGGGTGGAGGGGCACTTAACCAACTGCAGCAACGTCCAGAGACAAAGAAGGAACAGTGAATGGACACAGAAGAAACTGCTTCATACGACTGGAATTAACCATAACTTTTGAAGGAGATTCTGTTAGCTGAAGTCCTTCCAGAACTTTCTGCCACTACTCTTGTAAGTATATCATATCTATTGTCCATATGGATTTGAATTCAGAGCAAAAAAGTTGTTAAATATCTCTGTATATGGCAAAAGGAGACATTTAATTTGTCAACTGGACAGAGTTTATTTGGTTGAACACGTTTCGCAGCTCATCCAAGCTGCTTCTTCAGTTCTGGTCAGATGCTGGCGGACACTGCTTTATATCTGCTTGAAGGGAGGAGCTAATTACAATGAAATTACTCTGATACAACACATATTTGTTTACAGTTTCTGTTAGTTAGGTGGGTCTATTCAATATGGAGTGGGGGTCCAAATCCATATTGAATTGACCCACCTAACTAACAGAAACTGTAAACTCTCCATATTGAATTGACCCACCTAACTAACAGAAACTGTAAACAAATATGTGTTGTCTCAGAGTAATTGTAGTTAGTGTAGTATCTGCTTTACCTTTTGAACCCTGTGAATTATATAGCCCTTTGAGTGGGTTGTGAGGCCTCTGCATTCTAACCTGTCATGGTGGCCCGAGAGACCCATAACTTTAATGAACATCTGGAAATGTTTAAGTCTGTATCTTGGACATATAGAAGTAGTCAGATTACAGTGGGACGTCTCATAGAAAGCTATATATATGTGGGGAATCCTTTGTTCGGGGTGATACCAGATTGGCAAGAGGTAATCTCCCAGACCTTATGTCTGTTAATTGGCTATACTCTGTTTTTGTAATAAATAGTATTGCACTATCAGAGCGTCTGTCTTTTTGAATGATTCTTGACATCTCCTCCTCGGCACAAGAACCACACAGCAGGTGAGAAGCTGCATTGGAATTTAAACTACATTAGCTCCTCCCTTCAGGCACATATAAAGCAGTGTCCGCCAGCATCTGACCAGAACTGAAGAAGCAGCTTGGATGAGCTGCGAAACGGATTCGACCATATACTCTGTCCAGTTGACAAACTAAATTTCTCCTTTAGCCATGGATTCTACCTGGATAACTGAGGGATTCTACACACATCTCTGTATATGTTACCCTAATGTGATCTTCTTTTGCTACAGATAGAAAAAGTGTGCCTTTAAAATAAAATACAAACTTAGTTGATTCATTCAGCCAAACGTAACTTGCTTGTAAAACACACATTGAAACATTCTTACATATGATTTACTATGTGTGATTTTATGTGTATTTAGTTGAATTACTTTATTTGAACACTTTAAAAAATAGTTATTTTACTTGACACTTTCTTTCCTTTGTTCTAATGCAGAGCTACAGGATCCCACCAACAGAATGGTATTCACATGTGACCAGTGTGGAAAGGTGTGTCCAAAACCTTCCAAACTGAAAGTACACTACAGAACTCACACAGGGGAAAAACCATACAGCTGTGACCAGTGTGGGAAGGAATTTATACAGTCTGGTGACCTCCATCGACATATGAGAATCCACACGGGAGAAAAACGATTTGAATGTGACCAGTGTGGGAAGGAATTTATACAATCTGGTGACCTCCATCGACATATGAGAATCCACACAGGGGAAAAACCAGTTGAATGTGAACTGTGTGGGAAGGAATTTACACAATCTGGTGACCTTCATCGACATATGAGAATCCACACAGGGGAAAAACCACACAGATGTGATGTTTGTGAGAAGACATTTTCACGGTCAAGAAGCCTTGTATTACATATGACAGTCCACACTGGAGAGAGGCCATTTGAATGTGAACAGTGTGGGAAGGAATTTAGAGACTCAGGTGCACTCAATCAACATATGAGAGTCCACACTGGAGAGAGGCCATACAACTGTGACCAATGTGGGAAAGCTTTCTCCCAGTCATCCAGTCTCAATAGACACATGAGAATTCACTTCTGGCACAGACTATATGAGTGTGGCCAGTGTGAAAAGGCTTTTAGAACATCCCAGCAACTCTCCAGTCACTACCGAATGCACACAGGAGAAAAAACATACGACTGTGAAGAAAGAGGGAAGGCTTTCAGGTCTGTGAGGAACCGTCTGAAACATGTCCAAATCTTCCAGACTGAAGAGAAAAGCTGCAGCTCTGACCAGTGTGGGATGACTTTGAGAAAACCTGCTCATCTGAAGGTGCATCGTCTTGAACACACTAAAGGAGAAAGAGCTGCAGGGGCTGGATCATGTGAGCCTAAAGTCAGACTCAAAAAGCTGGAGATCAGGCTTCAGAGACTCCAGACTGTGGAGTTGAGCTCTGTGTAGTGTCAAAAATTACAAGCTTTAAATTGTATGTTGAGATTTTTTTTTTCTTTTTTATTAGAAAGCGGTTTTAGTTGAAGTTTGTCCATCCTATTTGTTGATGTAGTGTTTTTAACTTTGAGCTTTTAGGCCCCGGATCACTGCAATTCCTTAATCTAATGCATACCTGAAATTGTATATGTATTTTTTTTTTATTCTGTTTGCTGCCGACTCTTGTTAGCAACCCACAACAAACTTTTATTATTTTCATGGAATAAAGTGAAATAAAATAAAAAAATATATGAAAAAGTATTTTTTTTCTTCTGTTATTTTAGAACATTTGTTTAGGCTTGTCTCATGTCTCACATATGCATCAAGGAACTTTAGAAATTAAACACATATACACACACAAAAGGCTGAGAAACAGTGTGAGCTTCTTACACATGAACAGGTGAAGCACTAAATGTTAATCAGAGGTGAGAGAAGGTCTGAAGCTGCCTCTGAATGACACAGAATAGTAGAAGAGGGAGCTCTTTTACATTTCATCCATGTAGTGTTAATATCCAGTTTGTTGAGTCAGAAATGGCAAGTAGCTTTCCCTCTGATAGTAGTTTATCTAATTTCTCTAAAAAAATTATATTGAGAATTTAAGTAATTTAATATATGTGTATATTTGATTTGACCAGTGTGTTCCGCTAACACAAAAAGCATAGTTGTAAAATGAATAAATGAATGCCTTTAATTAACTGTTAATATAGTTTGTTGATTCAGAAATGGCAAATTGAGTTTTCTATTAGTATGTGGCGTGAGGGATGTAGATGGAAATAATTTAGATAAAAGACAACAACGCCACCCGAAGAGATGGCCTCGGGACCAATGCACTGATTTCACTCTAAGGCCGCACAAGTCGTCGGACATGAGTGAGACGTAAGTCAAAGTTTAGAAAAATACATTACTTTATTTTGTCACAGTCTTTTAAAATACTATAGGCCTATAGGAATGAATAAAAAAAAAACGTTAAAAACATTGAACTCGCAGCAAGCAGGCAATTTAGACAATGAAATAGCTGTAACTAATACTAAACCAAATTAAACAAGCAAATTATTAACAATGCGGAAACCATGCAAATGAATAGAACTAAAAAATAATAAACCATGCAAATTCAAAATAAACCAGGCAAAACATGCAACAACAAATCATAAATGTAAGCAAAAGCAACTCAAATTTAATAACACAGCAAAAATGAATAAATAAACTTACCAAACAAATTAACCTATTAAAGTAAAATAAGAGAAATTAAACAGCTCATAAATTGTCCTTGTCGCTGAGAATACAATAATTTAAAAGTCCATTCCGGTGTAGAACAGGAGCACTGATTGAACAGAGCGCACCTGAACGCCCCACAGCTGCAGCGCGCTCGGGCAGAAGCCAGCGGGCTCCAAACGCTGCTGGCTCCGGGCGCGCGCACTCAGTTGTTTGCAGGAGGGGGACCTTTAATTTTTTAAATGCACAGACAGTGGACAAACACAAAGCAACGGCTCCCTTCTGGGACGTCGGCCCGTGCTCTGGACCGCGCAGAAGACCGTGCCTGCCGGTGAAGGCACGCGCTCACGGCCAGCAGGAGGAGGGGAAACGCCACGTTGATTGGCAGCGTGTCCCTGCTGCAGCTCAGGATCTGAATCAGAGTTTTGGAGTCAGCGTTGGCATGAAGCCAAAAATGAGAGGCTGGACAACGGGCGACTCACCCCAAAGCGAGGCGTCCTGAACCCACGGCGCGAGCCAAACCGCCGCGCCCAGGCACTCAAACGTGCTCCAAACAAAGGAGAAGCAGCCGGTCGCCAAACGCTGCCACCGCCGCACCAAATCAGAGTTGTATGGTTGCGCGCACCGCACCCGCAAGACTTTATGGGCACTGCTCAGTGACACCCACCAATCACCTCTCAGGTAAGGTGCACACCGACATGCCACAAGTAGCTTGGCTAATTAGTCTAAAAAATATTCAGAATTTATTAAAGTAATCTAACCTAATGCATTGTAATCCATTGTTTGCTGGATTACTTACTACCTGTCTGGCAGGCCTCAGTATGTGTGCCTTGGGACCACCCTGTCTGACACTGTGGTCAATAATGTAGGAGCCTCCCAGGGTACAGTCCTGTATCCGTTCCTGTTCACTCTGTACACCTCTGATTTCCAGTACTGCTCCGGGTCCTGCCATCTGCAGAAGTTCTCTGCTGTCTCTGCAGTGGTAGGGCATATCAGGGATGAACAGGAGCTGGAGTACAGGACACTGATTGCAAACTTTGTGGAGTGGTCCCAGGCATCTGCTCCTGAATGTTGACAAGACCAAGGAATTGGTGATTGACTTCAGGAGAAAGAGGACACCAGTGGAGCCCATTACCATCCAGGGCCATGATGTGGAAATAGTGGACTGCTACAAGTACCTTGGCGTCCATGTGAACAACAGGCTGGACTGGAGGGACTACTGTAATGCTGTGTACAAGAAGAGCATGAGCAGACTCCACTTCCTGAGAAAGCTCAGGTCTTTCAATGTGTGCAGCATGTTACTGGAGATCTTCTACCAGCTCATTCTCCAACAGGCTCCTACAGCTCTGCTCAAACAGTGAGAGACACAGGACTACATTCATACCATACTCCATACAGTTGTACAACAACTCACTGTTATGTCACAGATAATACTCCCTACAACTGTACAACAACTTAATCTCAAGTAACAGGTAACCTATGCCCTGTCAATCATCTTATTATTTGCACTGTCGTTCTTGTCTGTTGTTTATAACTGTGATTTTTTTAGCTTATTTTATAGTTTATTACTTACTTTTTCTATTTTATTTTGACTTGTACATATAAATTTATTTTTATAATTATGTCTCATTTGACACCTGTCTCCTATCTTTTTTGCTATACTCTATTTTTATAGCAAAAGGAGAAATTTAATTTCTCAACTGGACAGAGTTTATTTGGTTGAATACGTTTCGCAGCTCATCCAAGCTGCTTCTTCAGTTCTGTCTATTTTTGTTATTCTCTGTTATATATTATGTTGTAATGAGTGAGATACAGTATCCAAATAATTTCCCTTGTGGATCAATAAACTTTGTCTAAGTGTTTTATATTTTATTGTTGCCTCTGTCTTCACTTTGACACTGCTTCACTACTCACTTTGAAATATACAGTTTATTGATTCAGAAATGATTTTGTTTTGATGAAATATTTTAAGTTGGACAAAGTGAGGATCTTCAATCTGATCATCTGATCTCAAGGAGATGGAGCCAGATCTTCAGTTCATGTGCTCAATAGAATTGTCTGATAATTTGGAAAATGGGTAATTCAGATTTATTGTTCATTGTAGTGAAGACTTCTGGTTTGTAAGAAGAGTAAAATGTTGTCAGCATTCAGAATGATTTCATGATGGGGCTTGGATGTTTAAGTAATTCCTCAGTCCTCCAGGTAGCCAGTAGAAAGTAGAAATTCTACTTTTGTCCAGTTGACAGAACTGAATTTCTTCTTTGCTGTGGGGCTTGTAAGTTTTTTTTGTAGATAGTGGACATCCCTGTCTAGTGCCCCTGTGAAATAATAATTAAGACTACTTTAAGATTAGAGGTCATTTTATCTCATGTAGATATTTGATTTCTGCGTTGGTCTTCACTTTGACGATGCTCCACTCCCTGAGCCCTTCACACCTCTGCTCCCGCCCACAGCTCTATGGACTAATCCACCTGGCTCACTGACACTTAATGACCTTTGTTATTGAAATGCTGCCCTTTGTCTTGTGGGACACCATAATGTCTTTCTCACATGTGAGTTTTGCAGAGCTGCCCCTCCCTCAAATGCTCCTGATTGGCTGACGTGGTCCAATAAAAAGAGTGGGGAGGGGTGGAGGGGCACTTAACCAACTGCAACAACGTCCAGAGACAAAGAAGGAACAGTGAATGGACACAGAAGAAACTGCTTCATACGACTGGAATTACCCATAACTTTTGAAGGAGATTCTGTTAGCTGAAGTCCTTCCAGAACTTTCTGCCACTACTCTTGTAAGTATATCATATCTGTTGTCCATATGGATTCGAATTCAGAGCCATAAAGTTGTTAAATATCTCTGTATATGTTACCCTAATGTGATCTTCTTTGGTACAGACAGAAAAAGTGTGCCTTTAAAATAAAATACAAACTTAGTTGATTCATTCAGCCAAACGTAACTTGCTTGTAAAACACACATTGAAACATTCTTACATATGATTTATTATGTGTGATTTTATGTGTATTTAGTTGAGTTACTTTATTTGAACAGTTAAAAAAAAAACTACTTGACACTTTCTTTCCTTTGTTCTAATGCAGAGCTACAGGATCCACCAACAGAATGGTATTCACATGTGACCAGTGTGGAAAGGAGTGTCCAAAAGCTTCCAAACTGAAAGTACACTACAGAACTCACACAGGAGAAAGACCATACAGATGTGATGTTTGTGAGAAGACATTTTCAGTGTCAAGCCATCTTGTATCACATATGAGAGTCCACACTGGAGAGAGGCCATTTGAATGTGAACAGTGTGGGAAGGAATTTAAACGATCTGGTCATCTCCATCAACATATGAGAATCCACACAGGAGAGAAACCATTTGAATGTGAACAGTGTGGGAAGGAATTTACACAATCTGTTGTTCTCCATCAACATTTGAGAATTCACACAGGGGAAAAACCATACAGATGCGATGTTTGTGAGAAGACATTTTCACGGTCAAGCCATCTTGTATCACATATGAGAGTCCACACTGGAGAGAGGCCATACGAGTGTGACCAATGTGGGAAAACTTTCTCTGCATCATCCAGTCTCAATAAACACATGAGAATTCACTTCTGGCACAGACTATATGAGTGTGGCCAGTGTGAAAAGGCTTTTAGAACATCCCAGCAACTCTCCAGTCACTACCGAACGCACACAGGAGAAAAACCATACGACTGTGAAGAAAGAGGGAAGGCTTTCAGGTCTGTGAGGAACCGTCTGAAACATGTCCAAATCTTCCAGACTGAAGAGAAAAGCTGCAGCTCTGACCAGTGTGGCATGACTTTGAGAAAACCTGCTCATCTGAAGGTGCATCGTCTTGAAAACAGTAAAGGAGAAAGAGCTGCAGAGGCCGGATCATGTGAGCCTAAAGTCAGACTTAAAAAGCTGGAGATCAGGCTTCAGAGACTCCAGACTGTGGAGTTGAGCTCTGTGTAGTGTCAAAAATTACAAGCTTTAAATTATATGTTACTTTTTTTTTTTTTTTTTAATTAGAAAGAGGTTTTAGCTGAAGTTTGTCCATCTTATTCTTCATTATTGTTTTAAAATTTAAGCTTTTAGTCCTGCTTTACTGCAGTTCCCTAATCAAAGACCTCAAATTGTATTTTGTTTTTATTCTGTTTACTGCTGACTCTTGTTAGCAACCCACAACAGAGGTTTATTCTTTTCATAGCTGCTGTGATGAAAAAATGAAATAAAAAAGAAAATGAGAAAGCAAGGTCTGTTTTTTTCTTCTTTTTATTTTAGACCATTTGTTCATGCTTGTTTTGTGTCCCACATCAAGGAACTTTAGAAATGAAACACATATGCACACAGAAAGGGCTGAGAAACAGTGTGAGCTTCTTTCACATGAACAGGTGAAGCACTAAATGTTAATCAGAGGTGAGAGAAGGTTTGAAGCTGCCTCTGAATGACACAGAATAGTAGAAGAGGGAGCTCTTTTACATTTAATCCATGTAGTGTTTATGTAGAGTTTGTTGAGTCAGATAGTAGTTTATCTGATAGTAGTTTATCTAATTTCTCTAAGAAAAATTATATTAAGAATTAAATTAATTTAATATATGTGTATATTTGATTTGACCAGTGTGTTCCGCTAACACAAAAAGCATAGTTGTAAAATAAGTTAGTAGTTGTAGTGACAGTAAATGGGTAAAGACAGATAAAAGAGACAGACCACATCTGATCTCAAGGAGAGGTTCAGTTCATGTGCTCAATAGAGCTGTCTGATATTTTGGAAAATGGGTCATTTAGATTTATTGTTCATTCTAGTGAAGTATGAGCAATAAATCTAATAAAATATTGTCATCACTGAGACTGACTTCATGGTGATGTTGGATCTTTGTTCTCCTAATAGTTGGGGTTTTGGCCAATGGTTCATTGAAAAGGTTAAAAATAAATTGGGCTAGTGGACATCCCTGTCTAGTGCCCCTGTGAAATAAGAATTAAGACTACTTTAAGACTAGAGGTCATTTTATCTCATGTAGATATTAGATTTTTGCCTCTGTCTTCACTTTGACAATGCCCCACTCCCTGAGCCCTTCACACCTCTGCTCCCGCCCACAGCTCTATGGACTAATCCACCTGGCTGACTGACACTTAATGACCTTTGTTATTGAAATGCTGCCCTTTGTCTTGCGGGACACCATAATAGCCGTGTCTCAATTCGGGGTCTGCAGCCTCCGGAGGCTGGTTTTTCGGCCGCATACGTCACTTCCGGAGTCCGCGGCTGCGTCCCCTACCAGTTGCAATTTTACTTTTAAATGTAAGTACTAGTTTACTACAATTAATTTTAAGTTGCTAGCTACATGAAACTGTTCATAAACACGTTCACTTAAGTTGAACTTAAGATGTTAAGTTAAACATATGTATGAAGGTAGTTGTTACGGCTTAGTTTACGGCTATTGTTGTATTAGCAGTTAGTAGCGTTATCCCTTACACTTGTATATTAGCTTAGCTGTTGTAATGTTGGATATTCTCCAGTATGTAAGAATAATTTTGTCTTCAGGGAACAAGGAGCAGACCACCCGACTAACTGAGCTGAGGTGGGAGAACGACCACCTGTTCACTCCGTGAACATGGCTTGGAGGTAAGTATTAAAACAGTGCTATATACTCCTGTTAGATAATATAACATCAACATCAACGAAAACTATGTAGCACCCTTATGGCCACTCGGTGTACTGTGTACTTACATGAATGGTGGGTGCTTGGGTTCATTGAACTACTTTTATTACGTAATACTTCGTAGTTAGAATAAATTAGACCCAGAGATGGTGTTACTTCTAGCCCAAAAGTATGCAAAGGCCTTGTTTAATTTTAGTATAATAATTGGGCAAATTAAACATAAAGTTTCCCCAACACAAACAAAATAGTCAATTAGGCAAAATATACTAATATAGATAACACAAATTATGGCTAAATAAAATTAATATAATCCCTTCCCCTTAGCGTCTCCCCAAACAAAGTCCAGAACTCAATGCACGCAAAGTCAAATTCAGTCTTTTACCAGTGGTGGGCCCACACACACACAAGGTCACGCACGTTATCGTTTACTCATAGGATGGTCAGCAAAACTCGTTGCAGGCCTGAGTGCGGTGAAACAATCCGGTGAAGGGAACCGAGGTCCGGTGCTTGAGTGCGACGCGGGGACACCGACCGCTCCGCTGCGTCCGCTCCCGCTCGCTCTAGCCCGGCCGCCTCCGCTGCTAGCTCCCGCTGCTCCGACGAACGGGTCTCTGGGCCGCTCACCCCGATACCAGCTGCTCCATTAAGACAGCGCAGAACCCGCGGTCCTCCTCCGTGGATCTCTCTCACTTTCATGCGAATCAAGAGCTTTTTTTCTGTCGGGTTTATGGCGAGAAGGTCTGAGCCTGGGGCACTTCTCCAGCTTCGGCGGGAAGAGAGCTTCTTCCCCCAACTTTTTCGCGCTTCTCTCCCCCAAAGTTCCGGGTCTCCGCCCCCTTTTCATTTTCCTGGCCAATAACTATTGACATTATACAATATGACCTCTCTAAATAACCAATACACCGTAATTACATTAGAACAGTGGGAAAACAAAAGGTAAATACCTTAACTTATAATATTTTATCTAAAATATTATGAACTATTTTTAACCTTGAAATACTTTTATGAAATCTCAGGATATTTATTGGTTTTTAATAAAATGAAATAATGGAATATTTAACATTTTAGATTTTTAATCATGTGTCAGTGTTTAATTATTTATTTATTTATTTATTTATAAAGTAAATTAACGTTTACTTTTTGTGATTACTGGTTAAAAGAAAGATTAAAGCAAACCTATTCTACTTTTATACCCATGTTTACCACTGGGCTACAACTATATCAAAGCTGGCATTACTGCGATTTGAAAAACTTTTTAATTTGTACATATGTGAGTAGTTGTGAATTAACCTGGGTTTCCCCATTTATTTCCTATGTTATCCACAGCCTGTACTTCTGTGATTACTAAATGATGGCCGGGAAGCTGGTGATCTGAAAAGTATACAACACAATGTAGTACTATCATGTGTAGTAATGTAGTAATATCACAATGGAGAACTAAACCTACCTATTTGTCAGTAAACAGTTCACAAATAAGCTGGACTTCTTAAATGTTATTATCCATTATATCTCCCTTTCAAAAGCACCATGAAAACTGTAATTACACAAAAAGACATCATTAACTACATAAGTGAAAGGATAGCGTGTGCTGCATGGTTATTGAACAAATGTTTGCAGTAACAGTAGGAGATCTGTAACAGATTTCATATTATATATAATTATAAAGGTACTGTATTTATTATTGTGTAAACTTGAATGTTTATGTTCTGTTTGACTCAGGACAATACTGGAGAAGTTAGGCCTGCAATAATAAGGGCTGCAAATTAATCATGCTCATATTGAAATCTAAATTGTGAAAATACACCTTTCTCAAATGTGTGGGATTCCTCTATTAAGATGTTTCGATTTATATAAACGGCCTTTGGATCTGAATGTACATGCTCTGTGAACCTCATTTTCCTCTAATAGTTTTGTAGTTTTCTTAATGTGTGTGTCATTACAGGTTTTCACTCTGCAGGACAGGACTTTGATCAATCAGCCATTCTGCTCTTCCTCCTCCAGAAGACAAGGGACACATCACACTGAGTGGTCCAAGTGCACTGGGTCATGTCTCCACTGTCCATGCTGACTGTAGAAGACCTGTGGGGTCTCTGGTTGCATCAGGCCTCCCTCCTGCACGTGCTGCTGCTGTCCCTAATGTGTCCTAATAGTGATGTTTAGGTTTAACTTCTAATTTCCTGCAGAAGTAAAATAGTCAAATGGTAGTTTCTTTGCATCTTAGTAGAGAAGCACCTACACAGCTTAATCACTGAGGAAGTGTCCCATGATAAATGTGGCCTTATATGACCTTAACAAGTGTGTGAGACAAAACTGAAAACATAATTTGCTCATAAGTTTATCTGAATGTTTTTCAGTCTATACTGACATTTGAATCATGGTGAAATGTGCCACTTATTTGATGTCTCTTTTGATAGTAACTAATTACATGTACTATAAGAATGTACTATTGTACTGCAGTTAAGCAGTGGTAATCCACCTGATCATATTTTGCAAAGATAATTTGTTCATTTTGGACTGTCACCTGCTTCAGCAAAAAGGGAACACTATTTGAGAGTACACTGACATACAGCTGTTTTTACTCACCTATTATTGCATTGAATGTGTGTAATGGGTTCCATGTTTGACTTTTCACATCATGATAAAAGTATTTCCAGAAGTTCCTTTGAATGTTTATTGGCTAAAGTCACCTCTATGCTGGACCATGAGTGTCACCCCCTGCAGGACGCCCTGTCTGCTCTGGAGAGCAGCTTCAGTGACAGACTGATTCACCCTCGCTGTGTGAAGGAGAGGTTTCGCAGGTCTTTCCTTCCTGCTGCTGTCAGACTGTACAATAAACACTGTTAACACTGAACATGTGTCATTCAACTATATCCCTGTGCAATACAATTCACTTATGTCACTTTACTGATATTTATCCGAATGCTGCTGTACATAAACATAGTCATATTATTGTAAATAACATTATAATATACTGAAGTCACTTTACTGAGATTTATTCTGTTCATATGCTGCACTATTACTTTTATTGTACATAATAGTTTTTCTGGTATATTTCTGTATACTGGAATTTCCCCACTGTGGGACTAATAAAGGCATATCTTAAACCATCTTTTCTCAAAGGAGAGATGTCTCTCTTTATAAACTGATTTAAATGCATTCCCTGTATAAATATCCTTGGTCAATATAAAATATTTAATAATGATAATAATAATTATTAATGATGCATATCTCATCACTGTATTTGAAACATTAAGATAATTTAGCCTATTTTAGATCTATGCCAGAAATACAAGTTTTGTTTTGCAAAACTTAAACATTCGTTTTCGTTTTAGCCACATGATTTGGATGAGAATTTAGAATAACTTGGTCTCAAAATCCGATAGTTCAATTACCCAGGCGTAATCTTTGTTATTGATCCGTGTGCGTAATCTGCGTGGTGCGTGTTGTTAGCAGTGTTGTTAGCATTAGCGTTAGCATTAGCGTTAGCATTAGCAGTGTGTCTCGGTTGCTGCGCGACGGGAGTGGTTCCGTGGGCTGGATCTGTCCCATTTCAGCAACGGTTTTGCGGTCCGCGGAGGCTGGTTCGAAGGCTGCAGCCTTCACTGCCTTTGGAGCACCCAGCCTTTGCAGCCTCCGGAGGCTGCAGACCCCGAATTGAGACACGGCCAAATGTCTTTCTCACATGTGAGTTTTGCAGAGCTGCCCCTCCCTCAAATGCTCCTGATTGGCTGACGTGGTCCAATAAAAAGAGTGGGGAGGGGTGGAGGGGCACTTAACCAACTGCAGCAACGTCCAGAGACAAAGAAGGAACTGCGAATGGAAAGAAGAAACTGCTTCATAAGACTGGAATTAACCATAACTTTTGAAGGAGATTCTGTTAGCTGAAGTCCTTCCAGAACTTTCTGCCACTACTCTTGTAAGTATATCATATCTGTTGTCCATATGGATTTGAATTCAGAGCCAAAAAGTTGTTAAATATCTCTGTATATGTTACCCTAATTTGATCTTCTTTTGCTACAGACAGAAAAAGTGTGCCTTTAAAATAAAATACAAACTTAGTTGATTCATTCAGCCAAACGTAACTTCCTTGTAAAACACACATTGAAACATTCTTACATATGATTTACTATGTGTGATTTTATGTGTATTTAGTTGAGTTACTTTATTTGAACAGTTTAAAAAAAAAAGTTATTTTACTTGACACTTTCTTTCCTTTGTTCTAATGCAGAGCTACAGGATCCACCAACAGAATGGTATTCACATGTGACCAGTGTGGAAAGGTGTGTCCAGATGCTTACACACTGAAAGTACACTACAGAACTCACACAGGAGAAAAACCACACAGATGTGACCAGTGTGGGAAGAAATTTACACAGTCTGGTGCTCTCCATAGACATATGAGAATCCACACAGGAGAAAAACCATACAGATGTGATGTTTGTGAGAAGACATTTTCACAGTCAAGCAATCTTGTATCACATATGAGAGTCCACACTGGAGAGAAGCCATTTGAATGTGAACAGTGTGGGAAGGAATTTACACAATCTGGTGCTTTCCATCAACATTTGAGAGTCCACAGAGGTGAAAAATCATACAGATGTGATGTTTGTGAGAAGACATTTTCACAGTCAAGCCATCTTGTATCACATATGAGAATCCACACTGGAGAGAGGCCATTTGAATGTGAACAGTGTGGGAAGGAATTTACACAATCTGGTAACCTCCATGTACATATGAGAATCCACACAGGAGAGAAACTATTTGAATGTGAACAGTGTGGGAAGGAATTTACACAATCTGGTGCTCTCCATCAACATTTGAGAATTCACACAGGGGAAAAATCATACAGATGCGATGTTTGTGAGAAGACATTTTCAGTGTCAAGCAGCCTTGTATCACATATGAGAGTCCACACCGGAGAGAGGCCATACGAGTGTGACCAATGTGGGAAAACTTTCTCTGTGTCATTCAGTTTCAATAGACACATGAGAATTCACTTCTGGCACAGACTATATGAGTGTGGCCAGTGTGAAAAGGTTTTTAGAACATCCCAGCAACTCTCCAGTCACTACCGAACGCACACAGGAGACAAACCATACGACTGTGAAGAAAGAGGGAAGGCTTTCAGGTCTGTGAGGAACCGTCTGAAACGTGTCCAAATCTTCCAGACTGAAGAGAAAAGCTGCAGCTCTGACCAGTGTGGGGTGACTTTGAGAAAACCTGCTCATCTGAAGGTGCACCGTCTTGAACACACTAAAGGAGAAAGAGCTGCAGAGGCCGGATCATGTGAGCCTAAAGTCAGACTCAAGAAGCTGGAGATCAGGCTTCAGAGACTCCAGACTGTGGAGTTGAGCTCTGTGTAGTGTCAAAAATGACAAGCTTTAAATGATATGTTACTTTTTTTTTTATATTTGTGAGAAGACATTTTCACGGTCAAGCCACATTGTATCACGTATGAGAGTCCACGCAGAAGAGAAACCATACACATGTGACCAGTGTGGGAAAGCTTTCTCTGCATCATCCAATCTCAATAGAGTTGAGCTCTGTGTAGTGTCAAAAATTACAAGCTTTAAATATTATGTTGAGATTTTTTTTTCTTTTTTTATTACAGAGGTTTTATTTGAAGTTTGTCCATCCTACTTGTTGTTGTATTGGTTTTAACTTTAGCAACCCTCAACAGACATTTATTATTTTCATGGCTGCTTTTCTGTTATTTTAGAACATTTGTTCATGCAACTAGTCTTGTAAGTATTTCATATCTGTTGTCCGTATGGATTAGGATTAATTTTAATACAGATAGCAGCAGTTAAAATATTGTTAAAATGCAGCTTTTTATTGAAATAGAGTGAGAATAACAGAACCTGACCTCAATGATCAGGGTGAATATTTACAAATGACCCCTTTGAATATTTAATGGCAAAAGTGTCTCTTCCCCTCTATCTGCGAGTATGACGTCATTGTTATTCTAGATTTTGAAAATTACACATTCACACATCACACATTTCATACAGTTCTTGCGAACAGAGCAATTAATATGACCAGTGCCACTTTATTTACTTATTTTTATTTATTTTGTAAATTGGACTGTTCATCTATTAACTGAAAATAATGTTGATACTGATTAATCTGCAGACGGTGGATCAATGTGCTTCATTATAAATAGGAAGGGAAAGAGCCAGATATTTGGATAGTTCTGCTGCAGTAACGGACTTATTAATTTGATATAGTAATATCATTTATTAACTATTGTGAGTTTAGCAGAAGTAAACAGACTATAATAAAGGATTACTCAAATGTGTGAATTTGAAAACACAACTCCAGGTATGTTTTTGATGAGGTAACAGCATTCCAACATGGTTCAGAACCCATAAGAGTCAATTTTGCATAATCTTTAAAAATACATTTAAAACTGGAGCAAGCTGCAACTATTTTGAAAAGTTCTTGATAATATTCAACTGCCTTGACTAGGCTGTGTTTGGGTCAGGGATTGACGTCAGTAACCACAACAAGCTCTCTGTCGCCTCCATCTGTCGCTCTAATGAAGGTGCATAAACTGTGAGCTGTCCCATTACCCAACAGTCTGCTTTAGTACACAAAGTACTTGGATTCATTTATTCATGGAACAAGGTCATAATAGGTTTTAAATACAAGGGATAATGTGATTTGAGGCTAAAATTTTATATATATATATATATATATATATATATATATATATATAGGGAGCTTGAGAGTTCTGCGCAGTATCTATGCTGTTCCTGTACTGCGCTTTTCTGGACTGAGATGTCTGATGATGTTTTTCCTGGGATCTGCTGTAACCACTCCTCCAGTTTGGGGGTTACAGCCCCAAGTGCTCCGATCACCACGGGCACCACTGATGCCTTCACCTTCCAGACCTTCTCCAGCTCTTCCTTGAGCCCCTGGTATATATATATACATCTGCCTGAAGAGAGGAGCTAACTACAATAAAATTACTCTGAGACTACCACACCTCAGATGATGTCTGAGACCTCCATTTCTGTTCAAGGAAGGATTCTCTTTCTTGACAAAAATAGCTTCTTTAACTCCCCTCTCAAACCAGTTCTTTTCTCTGGCCAAGATCTGGACCTCGCTGTCCTCAAAGGAGTGGCCTGTGGCTTTTAGGTGGAGATGTACGGCAGATTGCGGCCCACCCTGGTTTTCCCGTCTGTGTTGATACATCCTTTTGTGAAGTGGCTGTTTTGTTTCTCCAATGTAGCGCTCACTGCAGTCTTCACTACACTGAATGGAGTAGACCACATTGCTTTGTTTGTGGCTCGGAGTTTTGTCCTTAGGATGGACCAGTTTTTGTCTTGTGTTTGTGGGTTTGAAATAGACTGGGATTTTATGTTGTCTGAAGATCCTCTGTAGTTTTTCGGAAACGCCAGCCAGGTGAGGAATAGTTGCACCCTTTCTCCTGGGTTCTGGTTCTCTGTTGTCTTGTTTCTTATCTCTCTTAGTTTTATTGAAAGTCCATTTTGGAACTCCACAGTTCTCAAGATATGTGTAGAATCCCAATCGTCCAGGTAGAATCCATGGCATAAGGAGAAATTCAATTTGTCAACTGGACAAAAGTTTATTTGGTCGAATACGTTTTGCAGCTCATCCAAGCTGCTTCTTCAGTTCTGGTCAGGCTCTGGTGGACACTGTCTTATATCTGCCTGAAGGAAGGAGCCAACTACAATGAAATTACTCTGAAACTACCACACCTATTTGTTTACAGTTTCTGTTAGTTAGCTAGGCCTTTTGAATTTGAGTGTGGGGTCTTGTTAGCAGAACCATTCAGGGCTATAATGGGCGTTTCCTCCCCTTCAGGCAGATATAAGGCAGTGTCCACCAGCGTCTGACCAGAACTGAGGAAGCAGCTTGGATGAGCTGCGAAACGTATTCGACCAAATAAACTTTGGTCCAGTTGACAAATTGAATTTCTCCTTTTGCCACTGACTTGGAAGGCACTTTAGAAAATGGGGACGGGTGGGGGCTGTTTTTTTAAAGACTGTATTTGACAATATTTTAAACTATTCTTATTGTTGTTTGTGCTGCTGATGACCTGGACCTGAGTGCAGTGTTTCGTTTCTGTGTATTTTTTATACTTGAATGACAAATAAAATCTGATTCTGATTCAGGGGACATCAAAAATATCCAGTAAGGTATTTTTAAAACCCCAAGTCATTTAAAAACAGCTCACACACAGAGTTATCTTGAAAGGCTTTATTGTATCTCTAAAATAAACAGACAGCAACAATACCTGACACTTTAGCGTTTTGCCTCCAGTATCTCATGTGAATACAGTATTTCTATACTCGTCCTACTCTGTGCTCTGGTACTTGAGCAGGACTGGGTAAGTGGTGCCGATGTGTTTCTGGTTGTAGTGGTGGCACACGATCTCCACATCGTACAGGCTGAACTGAACTTTGACACGTTCGTTTGGAGACGAGAGGAAACAGAGCGTGTAGAGTGCAAACTCAAACTCGGGACTGACGCCGATGAAGATGCTGCCTTTGGGTTTGATGCCGTTCTTCCAGCTGAACTGCAGGGCCAGGATGTGCTTATTCTCATCAGGCTAAGAAGCGTGAAGAAACAGAGAGAGTTAGGAACGCACCAATACCGATATTGGCACTGATACTGAAAGATTTGCTGGATCAGATATCGGTTTCCAAATATCAGTTCAGCAGATATCCTGGTTGGACATACTGTATAAATTGATGTAATAACACTATTTACTGGTCATAGTCGCTATTCTGTAGTTACTTGAGAGATAAAAAAAACAGCTCCATTACACATTTGGATCAGTTCTCTTATATGACTTTAGTTTAAAGGAAATAAAAGCCGTATTCAGTCTCTGCACTGGTATCTGTTGATATGGGGTAATATAATATAAATACTAAAAGCCATAGGATCGGAATCAGTATCGGAAGTGAAAAACCTGGACTGGTGCATCCCTATTACACAGTATTGTTTTAATGTATCTATTTTGCATTAATTCTGTTATTCCAAGCAAAACTACATGAAGGATTTGCCACCTTAATGTCACTGCTCATAGTAAGAATGCATGATGTATTAAACAAGACAGATAGAAGATCACTGTTGAACATTTCTGCAATGCAATACATAAGTTCATGCACAGTTCATCTTTAAAGTATATTAAATCCATAGAAAACCAGGGAAATAGTGGCTTGCTTCAGAGTTGAGTGCATGGTGATACAAACTGTAACGATGAAAACGAGTCAAAAGGAAACAGACCAGAGAAGAAGATAATTCATATCTTTTTGTGTAAAATTACTTTAATTTTAAATTATGATCAAAATGATTATTATAAGAAAGCTTGGGTTTCATATTTTTACCTATTGTAGCAGGGCTAGTCAAACGTAAGAGTGAAGAGTTGTGCAGTACCAGGGGTGAGTTGGCGTTGACGCTGTAGCCTTTATAGTCGATATGTCCCAGCTTCTCCTGTAGATAGAGCTGGATCCAGTTGTGGAAACCAATGACCGTGCGAGCTCCTCTCGTCTCCCCCACAAAAACGTGCTCGAAACCTGAAGAGTCTGGCCTGGAACAAGATACATAAAACTAAATACAACCAAGTCTTTAATGGAAAAATCATTCACAATATTATCTTCAAAGCAGAATCCATGATTAAAAGAATCTCCATCTTTTACACAAACACTAGCCAGAGTATGACCTAGAGTCTGAATTTTATGAATAATTGCAAGTAAGTAGAGAGAAGTGGGCGGACATGAAGTGAAAACAGGAACTTTCTGAACATTTCTGAACACAAGTCTTAAAATGCAAGATTTCTCAGACAAGCATGAAGCAAACAAAATTCAACTTGGTGGTAAAAGCTCATAAAACTTGTTTTAACATAATATGTCTCCTTTAATTTTAGCGTGTAGATGCTGTATAAATGTGGTCATCATATTGTCATTGGTTACATAACAGTGGTACCTGCTGGAGCCTCTGCGTGCGTACAGCTCAAACCAGATCCTGTACAGCTGCTCCTTGAACTCCTCCTGGTCCTCAGGGGACAGGTTCTTCTCCACCAGGTACTTATGAGCAATCTGAAACACATTATTTGTTACTTATATCTGTACATAAATAAGAATATATTTTGTAATGCAAATGCTGTACACTATAATCACTTACACTTTTTCACACTTCTGTCATTATAACTTCCTTTATTAAATACACGCACACACAAAAGCTATGTATTTTTTAGAATGCTTCTGCATCTGGAGTAAGACTCCCCAGATCCTTCTATTTTCAGCTGATTTGTTTATAAACTTTCAAGAGCTACTGCATGCTGACTACATTTGAACTCTTGAGAAATACTCTGTTTCATGTTTAATATAAGCATGCAAGTTGTATTACCTTCATTGTGGGAGTTTGCATTATTGAGTCGAGGAACTTGTGGTTCTCAGCCTCTTCTTCTGGAGTCACGATCTCCGGCTCTCCTGTGTCACTCTCATAGTTGTCCAGCAGGGAGATAAAAGCTTTAAAAAACAAAAACAAAAAAACCTTGTCTTAAAAGGTACACAAACTGCAGTAACTCTTGTAGGCCTTCATACACTGTTGAACATAAATTAAGAAATGAATATATATACTTGAATGTATGTTATCAATCTATGTGGTTAGGTGGAGTTAAGTGCTTGCTTCCATAGAGATTGCTAGAAGTTTTATACAATTTTCAAGTACATTCCAGACAGAACAGCATTTCCATGGAAAAAAGAAAGTTTTGGACCAACAACCTAAAACCTGGAAAGAGCCCCTTTAAATACAACTGTATCTCTAAAACATGCTAAAATCACAGGAGCTTCTTTCTAAATCCAAACAGACCCTTTGCCCCCTCTGTGGCCTGTAGTTACGCAACACTTCACTGTTCGTCATAAGAAGATTAGATCAACTCTAGTGGGACCGGGCAGATGAGAGAGAAGCACAGACTGATGATAACACTGCAGATGTGTAAAACAGGCTGTGCTCTACATTTATTATTCCTAAGAATACATGGTAAATATCTGTACATTGCCTTATATTTACTAACGTATAACCAACATTTATAGTTGTTGTCTTGTTGTTCTCTCTGTATGCTTAAGGGTGAAGGTAAAAAATACAACAACATGAAAATAAAATAATACATACAAATATGATTACATTTGGCCACATTTTATTATAAAAAACTATAATATATTTAAATTCAGAGACTCACCTAAAAATGTCTCCTTTTTGAAAATGCTTTCGTCCACATACGTAAAAAGAGGAAATCCAGCTGCATCATTTTTGTCATCGCTGCCCATCGTGTCTCCCACCTTTCCCTGTTTAGGAAGTTTAAAAGACAGCATCAAATCAGAAAATATAAAGTACTTTATGGATGATGAAAAATGTTTTAAATGTAACAATATATTTTTAAAATATACTTTTGTTGGGTATATGACTCTCAAACAAATGTTTTTTTTTTTTTTATTTGTTCATTACACTACTTTCTTTTTAGGGGTTACCTATTGTATGGTAATATTTCACACATGTTTATGTCAGATGCCCTGCCTGTCGCAAACTATTACTGTGACTAATACTTTGACCAAATTCAGACTTCACCATCTTCAGAGGAGGCTTTAAGATGGACGTGTTCTGTAGACTGTGGACCCTATGATGCTAATACCTTCACTTTAGTCCGCCCCAGGGCCACCAGCTATGGAGTAAACAAATATTGAGCACAGTACAGTGGTTTGAATGCCTTGCCAAGCGGTTTTAGAGGCTGTTTTATTCCACTGCATTACTGCACATTGAAACTGTCCACTGTCTGTACTTAATACTGTATAAGAGAGATTTTGAATCCAAAATGATCTCCAAAAATCTAGATGACTCCTTTTTAAAACATGCATTACTTTTGAACATTCCTCGATGTCTAATGTACTTGGAAGCAAGTGGGCATGTTGAACCTGTAGTGAGATACGGTAGTCCTTCCCGGGCCGCAGTCGGTTGGTGTCATTGTCCCATAGCTCCTGCACCATGGCTGAAAGCTCTCTGTCGCTCTCAATCATCATACACCTCTCTGCTGGGCTCCTCTGCTCTGAACCGCTAAGCCTTTGGTTGGAGGGCAAACCTCTGCAGATGTAGATGAGGAAGAGTTTGACCTCAGTGCTTTATCTAAACAGAGAGGCACATCTGAATAAAACCACTTAGTGAAATCATTTAAATCCATTGCTCCAGACTGTGTATGTTCTATATTGATGGTTTCAGCTTCCCGTTTTTAGGCAACATTTTGAGGACTTTTCAGCATTCAAAATACAGAATATTTGGTTCAGAATTGTATATTGTTATGGCAATGTTGGAAGGTTTTTTTTCCCAGAAACCCATGGATAGGAGTCCAAAAGCCTCTAAGGTAAAGCAGGAGATGCAGATGTGACAATAGATTAACTCTGGATAAATTTGACAATGGAGTATTGTTACATCAGAATTATATTAGTAAAGCACAAGTAAATGTAAGAAGTATACTTTGTTCTAAAGGTTCCTTGCAGTAACAGAGTAAATGTGACTCATTACCCAACTCTGGCTTTGTGAAATACAATGGGCTTTGGTCCATTTAACTCAGCACAATGGTGCTAAAACATGGCTGGAGGGTTGTACATCAAATACTGTATTGCAAAATTTCAAATGGCATCAAATGCTATAGGCCTATAACAGTTAAAAGATATGGGACATGGGTAAATTTTAATGGTTTAAGATGAAAATGTTTTAAAATGCCTTATTAAATGACATTTCCCTATTGCCCACCATTTGGGACTTTGACATAAACATATTCTAAAACCCATTCAACAATCTAAAACAAAATATTGTATCTTTTGAATTATAAAATTTCCTACAAATGGCATCCACAACAGGAAAAAAAAAATCACGTGACTGAAGCCTATGAATACATGACATTTAGCCACTCACCTGTCCAGTCCAGATGTTGCCTCTCAGTGCAGCCTTTGGTTCTACTGATATTTCTAGATGTTGATAAAATGCTGTTTGGTTCCTGTGTGCCTTAGTTCCTGTCCCTTCTCGGGCATAGTCCCAGTGTGGGGGTCTGTGGAGGTCTGTGGAGGCTGAGGGGGGCGACGGAGCACGAGGCCAGGACAGGAGCACAGGGGGCCGTTTAAAGGGATGTCCCGCGTCAGCAACTCTCCTTTCAGACCTTTGTTATTATAGGATTGTATTGTCTCTGTGTCTCTTTGCATGGCCACACCACCTCTGCTTTAATCAAGAGGTAAATATGGGTCAAATTACACCTGACTGGAGAAATGTAAAGTGGCAATCGTTTGGTTTCAGATGCTACAATGTGGACAGAAAGAGCCTGGATTCCCTACCGATTTTTGTTGTTAAAAAAAAAAAAAAGAGTGAGCCACCTGACTGCTTCAAGGTGCTATTGCTTTGCCTGGAATGTTCCACAGTATGGCATTATTCCTTCCTTTAAAGGTGGCTCTGTGTAATCTCTCAGTTGTGCAGGTAGGTTTCATTGCAAAATAGGAATCAATTCTGTCAACTGGACCACATTTTCCACTTCAAAATGCGTTTTTATAAAACCAAACAGCTTACTATTAGGGGACTTGCTTTGCCACAGATCTGACCTGTAACCTGGCCTAGTTGGGTCACCTGTTTGTCTGTGGAAATAGGTTTTATGTCATTTTGTAAAGCAGCGAAGGCAAAACAATAACATCACCATGGAGACTAGCAACTGGTGGACTCTGCACCAAGAAAGTTACATTTCTAAAGTGTTAAGAGAAATTTTGAAATCGATTGGAGTGTAGAGAGGTGGAACGGTGAATATGCTTTAGTTAGAGAAAAAGGAGATTTATGGATGTAGAGAATTTGAATCTACCAACTACTGATTCCAAATAGAGAATTATACATATAGCACAAAATGTTGTAATTCCACAATAAGAAATACAAAAAAATATGCAGTAGCTTTTATTCAACTGTCTTGTGCGTTAACATGAAGCTTATGGAGCTGATTGTTGAACAGGAACTATTATATGGAAAGTAGTATTTTAAAACATAACCCATTTCAGTTCAAGGCATAAGACATAATAAAAACTGTCCATGAGAAATTTTGGCAAATGATTGACCAGCTCCACAAAAAAGTCCAAGACATCCAAACACGCACAGTGGCGAAGCACAAGAATCATGTAAAACTCTAAATGAACCCAAATGGATCAATATTGAATTTTAGATCTTTTAGAAGTTGTGGAAAAATAATAACCAGCTGCCAGTTTGTAAGTTAACCAGTAAACCAGTATTACAAGTCTAGATTTTGTTATTTTGGGAAATCTATATATAGTTGATTGGTCATGGAAGGTAGTGGCATATCTATACATACTAGTAAATCTTATATGGCAAGTATTACTATTATTTTGCCTTTAATGGTCCTATATTACGCAAATTTGTCTCTTGTGAAGTTTAAACTATGTTATAATGTCATCAAAAACATACCTGCAGTTGTGTTTTGTTTCATTCACACATGTTCGAGTAATCCTACATCTCTGTCTACATTGCCAAAGCTCAAAATGCTCTGTTACACCTCGTGATGTCATGTGGTGGTAGTTTTTAAGTTAACAGCTAGCTTTTAACTTTTGTTCTGTAGAGACTGGCAATTCCAGAGCTGAAATCATCCAAATGATTTTAGTGATGGAGTATGGAGTTTAAAAACACAATGGAACACTTCTGGTATTAGAGCACTTTTTGTAACAGAGTGTTTTGTATCTGAGAGAAGAACTGAGCCTAATATGCAGGGTTTGTGTATCAAACATGTGAATGAAACAAAACTTCAGGTATGTCTTCGATGAGAAAAGAACACAGCTCAGAAAATAATGTTATATGGGCCCTTTAAGAATTAAATAAAAGGTATTTTTTTCTTCTGGAAGTTCACAATTTACTCTGGTGAAAGGTCCTATATTACCCAAAACTGACTCTTGTGAGCTTTAATGTTGTTACCTCATCAGAAACATACCTGGAGTTATGTTTTGTTTTATTAGAAATATTTGAGTAATCCTGCATTATTACCCTTGTTTACATCTCCAAACCTCAAAATGCTCTGTTCCACCTTGTGATGTCACGATGAAGCAGTACTTTTCAAATTAACAGCTACTTTTACCTTTTGTTCAGTACAGATGGGAAGTTTCAGGGCTGAAATGGTGCAAATGATTCTAGTGAAGGTGTATGGAGTTTAAAAACACAGTGGAGCATTTCCTGTATAAGTACATGGCATCACAAGGTGGGATACAGTATTTTCTGTTTGAGAGAAGAACTCAGCAGGATTTGTGTGTTAAACATGTGTACGAAACAAAACACAATTTCAGGTATGTTTGTGATGAGGAAACAACATTAGAAAATAGTGTAATTTGGGCCCTTTAATAAAATATCATATCGTCATAGGGACCAAATCTTAATTCTTTCCTTTTTTTTCCATATTGTCCTGTATATGATGAAGAACTGATGTGTGTTTTTATAGACCGGTTGTAATATATAATACAAATGTAACATGTTTGTTTACCCAGAGAGAGTGAAGGCCACAGCTACAGTGATTGTTTTTGTGAGATAAAGTGCATTTACATAGAGCGTGTAGGGACATTTACTGCACTGGTTAGTCCTCTTCATCACTGAAAAACTCATCACCGTCGTCCGGATCCACGCCAAAAAATAATCTGAAAAACACCAAAAATTCACGTCTACTTGACCAGTCACAATTACAGTGCTTCTATATAGAATTAATAACATCATTTAGACACACTATAATAATAAAATTAGTTTAAACCAAATTACGACTTCAATATATGAAAGCAAGAACAATATACAGTATTTTGGGGCTCAATATTTACTGTGTGTACAATTTTTTTGCAAACGTGGGGAGATTTTTGCAAATTTTATGTCATAAGGTAAGAGTTGAGTTGTAGAGGGTAGAATAAATAACTTCAGTGGCAAATTATTGGTTCATTTTGCCATTCATTTGCTACATCTTATGCGTTTTAATGATACTGTATATTTAAAAATGTCTTTACTGGGACTTATCTTGCTTTGTGTCAGTGGCATAAAGTAGTTTCAATATTATCACATTATTCTTCTGTAGTTATACATCCCAATATATGATTCCAAATTTGTTATAGTGACATAACACCATGTATTCTTTTAAGTAATTATAATCTGAATACCGACAAAGGAAATAGTAGCTCTGGTACAAGCTACTTTTCAGCACTGTCCTTCCCTAAGTTTCTGTACAATACCAGGGCAATGGCTTCAAATGTGGTTTAAATTGCCTGACTATACCATGATACAGGGAAAAAGCATGATTTAGGCTCCAACTATATAAATATATAAGATAAACCTATTTTCTTCATATTTTTTTTATTCCATTTTGGCAAATCATTCGCTTTTCTTTACAAGCTGTCCATCTGTGAGACTAGTTTAAAGATGCACTGTGTAACTTTTGGTTGGAGGGTCCGTCACCTTCTTGTTTCTATGGATATGTCATTGCTCAGCCTGGAATGTTCCATAGAAATAACTACAAAAACAAACATTCTGACTGTGAGCGGGGTACTGTGAAACCAGACAAAGCAATAATATCTCCATGGAGAAAAGCATATGATGGACCCTCCATCAGAAAAGTGACACAATGCACCTTTAAGAGAGATAGTATTATATTATTGGGCATGGCTGCATTTGAGCAGAATACTCACTGATTGAAGCAGGGCGACTCGGGGCTGTTGAAGTGGCTGTAGGGGTTTCCTCGGCTCAGCACTCCCATGCACAGCCAACAGAAGTACTGCTTACAGGACGTGCAGGTCATCTTATTACACCCATCCACTTTCTACAAAACAAGAGACAACTGTGCACTATCCATAATATGTCAAGAGACCATGCCATTTTATTTGTAATTGGTAATTTTCAGATTCTACAATGTGATGATGTGATACTCCCAGATGGGGGGCAAGAGACAGATTTTCCAATTGATTACATTGTACTTTATCATGAAATATCCAAAAGGTAAATTAAAAAATGTAGAATCTGGTATCTTCAACTGACTAAACCCAAGAAGTCACTGTATTACAACATAATTTTGCATTTTAACTATATTAATTTTAGCTACTTCCCATCTGTATTAATTAATATTGGCCTATTGAATGCTGTGATGCCATCAGAAACACTGCAATATACATACTGCAGGTGTATTATTTTTAGGGTTAGGGTTAACTATGTCCATTTATATATACAGTGTATGGTTCTGACCTGTATGTTGGTGCCACAGCGAGGGCAGTTCTTGCAGTTCTCGCTGAGCCAGTCTCGGCTGAAGGACTCCTCCACGGCTCTCTGAATCACCTTTTTACCAAACCTCATCTCCATAAACTTCTTCCCGTCTTCACTGGCCGCCAGGTAGTCATCCCTGAGATCCCGAAGCTCCTCTGAGGAATACAAAGATTATTTAAATATGATAACATGTATCACAATAGCTTGGTTTAGTCAGATTAACCATTAGAAAAATGCATGATCCATTTGTGTCAAAACAAATATAGTGGCATTGTGCTGAAAAACACTGTGAACTTCTGCTGAATGGGCAAAGTTCTGCATTTCAGAGACGTGCTACCAATAAGCAGCTGTGATTGGATTATCGAAGAACTTAGTGTATTGTACTGTATAGTCTAACGTTGTAAGCCTGGTCCCAGACCCCTCTGCATCCAATTTGAACAGAAAGTAGGACAAGCTGGCTTGCCATTGTACTATATTTTGAACCACTATACTGTTTGTATTTGTAAGCGTTACATGTCATCATAGAGAGTACCAGGCTATTTGTGTCCATGAACCTTTTCGGAGCATCTTTACCTGTGGGCAGTTTGCAGTGGGAGACCCCGTGGTAGCCCATCTTACAGAGTGTGCAGAAGGCGTACTGGCACCCGGAGCAGATGCCCATGGTGGAGTCGGGCTCTACCATCACAGGCGTTCCACACGACACACGGGGGCAGTACACCACGTCGGCCATCAGGTCCAGGGTGGACTGAAGCAGAAGGCGGTCATAACGAGCAAACAACTCCTCACCCACCAGATGCTTCACCTGCAAAAGACATAGGGTACTTTAAAGACAAGTAATGGTGTAAAAAGATGACCTTTATAATAGTACGAGGCATTCTTTTCCCAGTTGTGCTATTTACGTCCTGCAGTTAGGCTGTAGATCAGACATGCTGATTGAACTCTATATTACTTGACTATAATCTACTGTTGCACTAAATTGTGGTGGTTGCGTGTTTTTATGTATAATGACAAATAAAAATAACAAATAAACTCATCTAATCTAATATTAGTTTTGAAGATAAGCTGTTCTACCTTCCCAAATAATTCAGAAATACTGTACAATAAGACAGTGTAACAGTAGATAAAATTTAAATCTAGAATGCCTTATTAAAATATTCAGTTTATTAATGTGTTTCATCACAAAAAATACTATTGTAGTATCAGAAAAGACCTATTATGCAAACATATCGCATTATTTACTCAGAAAAACTACTTCTGTAGCTACAGCTGCCCTGAGATAGACCGCAGATCTCAGAACTGTCAGCTGCCACTTATCCATGTGTTTGTAAAATCTTTCAAATCAGGAAGGAATCCTTTGCCTGAAACATTAAAAATGTTTAGTTTAGTTTAGTTGCACAGACCTATTAAAAATAGGTCTGTGCAACTAAACACATTTTAATGGAGATCAAGACAATATGATATGCTTTTGTCTTTTTAATCAGTGGGTCCACAGCAAATCCTCTGCCAGATAAAAGCAGAGCAACACATTTTACCTGTTTTGGTCTTAAATTGCACTGATTAAAAGTATGTATTGTTTATGTTTTTTGTTTTTTTTAATCTTAGCCCTATCTTAATAAAATGCAATCTGCAGAGTAGTTCTTCGGACCTAGTCCCAGCAAACACAGGCAAAGTAACACAAATATAAATAGCCAAAGTTAAATGAGCCAAAGTAATCGCCTCCCTGATTACCTGTAGTGGTGTGGCCACAGAAGAGCATTTGGGCTCGGGGCAGTTAAGGCACTGAACGTTTCCATCTTTGATTTGGATTTGAAAGTACTCGCTCATGCAGGCTTTACAGTAGACGTGCTGGCACTCTTTGAAGCAGAGACAGGCTGCGCCCAGTTTCTCGCTGAAGCAGATGCCACAGCAGAACACCTTCCCGTCAAACAGTCTCTGGCGCTGGGCTTCGTCATGATCCAGGAGCTGAGGCAGGAGGTCCACGCGGGGGTCCAACAGAGCAACAGCCCGCGGGTCGAGAGGGGCCACGGAGGAGGCGGAGGAGGGGTCTGGGGGTTTCTTTACTTCACTATTTTTCTCCTCTCTCTTTTCTGAATTCAAACATTCAAAGACGTTTTAAGATAAGAAAAGATAAGACATTGCATAAACATGACCTACAAGATAAATACACTATGTTCAAATCAAATATAGGTTTTACTGATAATAATTGTAAGGCTGATTTATTCTACACTGTGTTGCAATTAATCCAGTACCATTTTATACTGGATGGTCAAGTTGTTTGTTAGAATTTGGTGTTTTAGTTCTCATGACGATTAGCCAATCAGAAAGCAAAATGAGCCTCACATGAGTCTCTTATTGGATTGGCCGTTTCAATGTTCAAATCCCATTGGTTAAAACCTAAAAGGACTCTCTCTGATCTGAATGGTCACTACCTACAGCTCAGCACCGGCAGACAATCATGACTCAGTGCTAGTGCAGCTCATTATGGGAATTCTGGAGGTTCTGAGCTTTCATATAAGGCCTGTCTATACTGAGAATGAGGAAAAAAATCTATAACTATCTATACACAGGTTAAAGTCCCTATTTGTAATTAGACTGGCCAACCCAGCCGTGTTGTATTCTCACATAACGCCACCAGATTCTACAGTCTGACAGTGTGTCGTCAGGCCAAAGCTGAAGACCAGAGATTACAGATGAGCTTGAACAACTTACTCTTCACTCAAATGTTTATGCCCTGAGTGGGCTTAAAATGTACACTATGAACCCAATCTTGATTTCAAAACAAAAGGCTAAATATTCCTAAAAAATCCTCACTGTGAAAGCAGAGGACTTAAAAAGGGGTAACTTTGTAACTTTGGTGAGTGTCATACTGTACCTAGCTCAGGTTTTTTGCGTTCGACGGTGGACTTTGCTCTGTGGACCTCCAGGGGCGACTTGATACAGAGGTAATCCACTGTCTCCTCTTTAAGAAACTGAATCCAGGTGAAGAGAATGACACAGCCCTGGTTCTCCTCCCACAGTTCATCCAGACGCCTGCAGAGGGCGCTCATCTGAGGAGTAGTAATGTAATGGTATAAGGTCTTTTCACGAACATATAATACAATATAAGAGATGGGTGCTGGATTATCCACCAATTTTTGTTGTCCCTCTGGCTTTCTGCTGCATTGGCCCAGACTATCATAAGCAGTTATTTTGCCCTAAGTATAAAACATCCTCTTTACAAAATTATATTGAATTTATTGTATGGAAGATTTGTAAAATACAAATACTGACTGTGAGTAATTATGAAAAAGCTACAAGGAGCAAAGCAAATAGAAAGCACACAGGCTTGATAGGGATACCTGAGCTCTTGTCATCCATTTGGAGCTGAGTGTGTAATGCGGTGGAGATGTCGATGGATAATCTTCAGGAAACTCAAAGTTAAGCACCAGCGGAGGTAGGAAGCAGACACTGTATTCAGTTTGCTTGTCTCCTGTGACACAAATAAAACCATTTAAGAATGCATTAACAAACTTTAATAGTGTTTGAATGATTAGAGATAGAATTGGTGACAGACTGGTTTAGCTCAGAAGTGACGATGGTTTGAGGGGGGTTTAGTCTGGGTTAAATCCTTGTTGAGTCCTGATCTAATCAGTTCAGATTCAGTCCTCTTCCACCTCTCTTCCAGTATTTCTCCAGGTCAACATAGACAGTTTGTTCTGGATAGTGCCTGACCAGCCAGTCCATTCTACATTCTGTTCAAATCCAAAAGGGGTGAAAGTGAGGGTGAAAATCCTCTGTCCTAACTTGAGACGTTCCAACTACAGCCGCCAGTTTGTAGCATGTGTCTCTCAAATGCGGAAGCCATCTTCTTTCCAAAAGACCCGTAACATTCAGAACAAAATATAAAACTTTTTTAACCTGAGATAAATACTAGTTTGGTGCTTCGATTGTTGATTCTGAGGAAATCCATGCTGTTTCTCAGTCCATTATAATGCTTCCCCCCTTTTTTATGTGTAACTGGCTATGTTTGGTTTTAACGCAAACGGCCCATGCATCCGCTTGTCAATCACGTCCTCAGAAACAAGGGAGAATGGATACAACTCCAGATTCACTCATCTTTGTATAGTTTTGTCAAAATGTGTAGTTCTGGCTGGCCAGGTATGGTAAAGGGGGAGATGAAGAGTGGAGAAACATTCAGCAGGTTGTTGTTACTGTAGTGTTACGCCACACTACAACCGGGACAGACCTCAGCAGATATGTTGGGCATCCTTTCTCCTTGGCCACAGCGCTGAGCAAAGTCCAGGATTAGTTTAGTTATTACAAAGCACACAGATGTAGCAATACCAGGGATCTGAAGTGACTAATTACAAATACTCATGTTACTGTAATTGTGTAGAGCATTTTTAAACCTATACTAGCACTTGTAATTGTATATAATTCTAGCCATTAATTTAAATTTGTTACACTTTAAACCATAGCAGTTACTGACTACTGTACAAGTCAAGTCGTCCCAATCCACTGCTGTCTCACTTCTGTCTCTGCTCTTTTCAAAACCGACAAACTCACATAACAGCTCTGTATCGCCTGCTCTGATTGGCCAGAGCTCAGAGAATATATGGATTGTGGTTTGAAACAACTAAAAGTTTACACTGATTGGTCAAGTGTGATCTAAAATGCTTTTAAAATTTAGTTTAAAAAGTTACTTGTAATTAGTACTCTAGGTACTATTTTTCATATTTTTACTACAGTTTTGGAAGCAGTACTTGTACTTAATGACATTATTAGGCATGTAACTGTATTTTTACATGAGTACAAATTTTCAGTACTCTTTCCACCAGTGAGCATTATTAAACACAACACGGATAATACGCTATTTTGTGTTATGTTTCCTCATCAAAAATGTAGACGGAGATGTGTTTTGTTTCATTCACACAAATCCTGCATATTTAGGCTTCTTCTCTCAAAGGAAGGAAAACACTCCATGTGCTAACACCGGAAGCGTTTCACTTTGTTTTTGGATAATTTCAGGCCTGGAATTGCCAATCTCTACTGAACTAAAGGTAAAAGGAGCTGTGTGAATGAAACAAAACACAGCTCCAGGTATGTTTTTGATGAGGTGACAATAAATAGCTTGAAGTCTTATTGGACCTGTACAGAACAAAAGGAAAAAAAAAAAAAAGCCTAAATAAGCTGATCATGATGGAATACCTTTTGTAACTACTTTGAAATCCGCAGGCAGCTCCACACACATTTGGACCTCTCCTCCTTGAGCAGCGTCGGCTCTGCGAAACTCCTCTTCATCGTAGATACTCGCCAAGGCAAGCAGCTCATCCTCCTGGGCTTCCTTATCCTCAGACATTTACATACCTGCTATGGCAACCACACAAGTCATGTCAACGTTACTGCAAACATTATGTGCATTGACTATTACAACAACTAGTACGTGAGATCCATACAACCAGCCCAAAATAATGCTGTTTTTTTTCTTTTATTATTATTATTTTTATTATTATTTTAATAACTTAAAGCCATAACAAAACAATAACAAAATTGACATACATGTAAACTTAAATTGAATTAAATTATTGTTAGAAATACTGTTTAGTGTTTAAAATGCTGTCTGGGATGAGGGATGACGTAAAATGCACGTAACTAAACGTCAGATTTACAGTGAATTCAGAAGCGATCAAGAACCAAAAGCCTATTATAAGCGTATATTTTTAAGCAAAATAATATGGCAAATTTAATCCAACCATTTTCAACAAACATACGAGATGCCAGGTGTGATCAAACTAGTTTCTGTATTATAAATAGCCCCGGCTAACTTAGCTCCATAAATACATGTAAACAATAGCTACGTAAGCTTTTAAAATGTTCATAATATGGTTTGATCGGCTTGAATACAGCTGTCCCATCAGTGTGTGCGGGACTGGCCATGAAAAAGTGATTATAAATGAGTTAATAACACATTTCTTACCTTGAAGTTCCAAAGAGCTAGCGATTGTCAGCTTCTGTCCGATTTGCTTCACGTGGGTTGCCAGATTCCGGGGGCAGTTTCCAGCGCAATCACAAAAACTCCGCCCCCATTCGTACAGTTTAAGTTTAGGAGCCTAGGTTTGCTTTTCATGTGAATAAAGTGAACGGTTTAGACAAGGAATGAATATAGTAAAAATAGATTTAATGGCACTGTAGTTATGTCCCAGAATATTTTGTTCTTTGTTCATGGGTTGCGGGTGGGCTGCCATTTTAACGACCTCTTAATTGGAAGATGTTTAACTACTTATTTATGAGACCACACACACACACACACACACACACACACACACACACACACACACACACACACACACACACACACACACACACACATATATATATACAATATTATAACTTTTCACAAAATTTTATGTAGGATTTAATGACGATTTTGCTGTTAAATCCTAATGTAGAATTGGTTTGATCCTGTTCTATTCCTTGTCCAGGTTTAGTTACTGGTTTAGTCCCAGTTTGGTCCCAGTGTAGGGTGACCAAATGTCCATTTTTACCTGAGTCAGTTCCAGTTCGAGCCCTGTGTTCCCTGTCCCAGCAGATTTATCTAAAACCATTGATTTGTCTCAGTTTTATACAAGAAATGTCCCAGGTGTCCCTATTTTTGATCAATCTGATACCTGCCAACAGTAAAGAGAGGCATACATTGTAATTTGTTTAGGTAAAATATAGAAAAGCTTAAAAATGACCAAAGCACAAAGAAAATGTGGCTATACTGACTCACATGTTAGTCGTGAATATGTCATGAATGGGTCAAACAATTCTGAGAACAATTTTCATTAATTACACACAGGTTTCACAATTTTATTATTACCAACCACCCCAAACTGAGGGTGTCCCAGTTTTTGATTTTTGAAAATCTGGTCACCCAATCCCAGTTTTCATGTGCACACTCATACCACATTGTGCAAAGCCTATTACTGCACCACACCTCTTCCGTGTAATATATCAAGCAGGCTATTATTTATATTATACTTTTTTCTATAACTACCTGTACGGCCCTTGTATTTCAGATGAAAAGTACATTGCTAAAACTGCTACTCCCAAATCTCCAAAAGTTTGTCTTTGTCTAAAAGTTGCTGGAATTTTAACATATTAAACTCAAATGATGCTTTGTCATAGTAATGTATATAATTTTTATTTTACACTTTGATTTTCTTGTGATGCGGAGACAACATTAGCACCCTTATCTTTATAATGTTGAGTTGTTGGACCAGCCTTCGCTATATTTAGAAGTAGAAAAAATACAACAAATACAAGGAATGGCAAAACAAAATACTGCGTGACACCAAGTCGTAGTATCAACTAGCTTTAACAGACAGTACAGGTAAAGTGAACAGAAACATTCTTTTAACAAAATACATCGGTATGCAGCAGTTGCAGTTATTTAAGTGAAAAAGCGCTATAGTCATATACAGCCCTAGAACAATCCACATAGTTTACAATAGTCTCAAAACCTCGCTTACAGCAATCATATACATAAAATGTTTCAAGAATCCTGGGTAGTTCCTTTACTCTTCCACCAGTTTTGTACTCAAAGCATAAAACAACCATATTTATATTCATATGAACTTAAATGTTATCAGCAACACAGAAAATAAAGCCATTTTCCAAAATACACTCACAACTTTGTAATCAATATCAACATTCTATCTATGTAATGTCTAAATCAAAATAGTATATAAATTAAACCATGCCAACAGTCGGTCGATTTAACGAACAGTACTGGGTTTTGTACAGCCTTTTTGTTTCTTCAAAAACAAAAAGCTACTGCCACCATTTTACAATCTTAAAGATCGGCTATCTGGACAGAAGCGACCGGACGTACATAGGAAAGGAATTGCGGTTGTTGGCATTAAGGATTTAGTCAATGTCCATTTGGGGGAGTTTGTTTTCTGGCGTCTCCTTCCCTTTGCCTGCGGGTGTGGCTTTGTCCTCTGCGGCCGCGGGCTCTTCGTGTCCGTTCACTGGCCCGTTTGTGGTGGCTTTGTCCTCTTTCGGCGACTCCACTTTGGGTTTTGGTTTGGAGATGACAGGGTTGCAGGATGAGTAGAGCTCCTGTAAAGATAGAAGAAGAAAGATAGAAGTCGTTAATCACTCGACCAGTCACTAGTTGCGTTCATGTGACATCACCATAAATTGTGTAAAGAAGTGGACTAAGTGAGTGTCATCCATAGCATTCAGCTCCAGTCAAATGAAACTCATTGAGGCTGGTAATATTTTGAATTTTGACTGCAAGTACAGTATTATAGCAACCAAAGAGCCAATCAGGAGCGCAGCTACTGAAGGTAACATCTCTTCCCGCTGGTTTAGCAAGGGGCAGGCGCAATCAATGTTCATATCTTGATTTGTGGATAAAGTAGCAAAAAAAAACCCAGGACCATGTAGAACAGGTTAATATGAACATTTTAATTCCAAAATGAGGAGCCTGACAGTATCAATTACAGAGAGAGGGCTGACAGTTTTTTTAATATAAATTGAACTGGGGCCAGAGTCAATGGAGCTGGAAGTGTACCCATGATCACTTCCCATTTGGAATGCGGAGGCTAGAAGGTTAGCTATGTCCATTTACTAGTACTGTCTATGGACTTCACACATCGCCATAGTTTCAAAGGTCGAGCCAGAATTAAATGGTGACTTATTATTCAGCAAATGTATTCTTATTCCAACTGGCCTAGTAGCAGTTGTTTGTGTGGTTAATTGTGGGTTTGTTACATACAAACATTAAAGGTGAACTATGAAACTTTTCTGCTTTTCATGGAGCTGTTCTTGCTTTGCCTGGAATGTTTCACAATATGGCATCCATTTTGCATTAGGTGTTTCTATTGCTAAAATACCTTGAAAAACAGATCTGACCAGTCATAACATAACAGTGATATATATTGTCTGGAATGTTATTAAACCTTTCTGTCTTCATGGAAACCAAACCTGACCAAGTTACAGGTCAGATCTGTGGAGAGATGACCTCGCTTACAGTCAGAATGCCTGTTTTTCTATGTATTTATGAGCTATAAAACCACCTGTAACTGAATAAATGAAAAGTAGAGCTGTTTAATGTCATACTGTGGAACATTCCAGGCAGAGCACTTACATATCCATAGAAACAAGCAGGTGAGAGACCCCCAACCAAATAGCATGTGTCTCCTTACCTTGGCTTTTCCGCAGATCTCTGTGACCTTGACCACTGGGTTCATGGTCAGGTCTTGACTGTTCTGTTGGTTCATTTTGCCGTTCATCCAAACCATGGCGTCGTTCACTTGTTTCTCCACCCGGGTCACCTCCAACTCATCCAGGTGGTTGTACAGCTCGTCCTGTAGATATACGGACCATTCAAATTAAAAATACAACATAAAAACTCAGCAGGAATGAATTTTTACGATAAGCAACTCCTACCTTTGCTTTGTAACATTCAATGACCTTCATGTATTGCTGGATCTGTCGGCCGAGCTCCTCAAACGCTCTCGGCCTCTCCTCTGCCTCCATGTACCTGTCACAGATTGGCTGGCCCATTTTCTGTCGAGGAGAAACAAATCACTGACTACACAATGCATTAAGTACTTTTTTTTTTTAAAGTTCTATGGTAACCAGTTACCTTAAGTTCAGCCAGTTTGTCAATGTAAACTTGTTTCTGTTGGTCCTCTCCATCTTCATAAAGCCAGTTCTCTGTATCCTCCAGTTTCAAAGAGAATGCGTCACGATCCTGAAGAAGTAGATATATACTTCATTTTTTACAACAGTAACGTATTTTTAAGTAGTTAGAAATTAGACTAGACAAATAAATTCAGAAACCAAAACACTGTATTAGGTTAACAGCATTTTCTAACACTCCTGTAAAAGCAATGGATGCAATTATCACATAGTAAACATCAATTACAAAAAACAAACAAACCACAAAATCATCATTAGAGTGCACTATTTTCTACTCACGGCTTCAGTGACGTATTTCTCCAAGACGCCGTGCAGTTTGTCCCTCATCTCATAAACATATTCTTCTACATTGTTCTTGGCGTCATTTCTCTCCTTTTCCAGCTTGTCCTGCATGATCATCTTGCCCTGGAAATGTCACAATAAAACGTGTGAATACAAAACAAAAATAGAGAATTTATCAAATACTAAAATATATGACCAAGTAGAGAAGTGAAAGGACCCATATTACACTATTTTCTGATCTATGTTATGTTTCCTCATCAACCACATACTCACAGTTGTTTTACTTCATTCATACAAACCCTGAGTTCCTCTCTCTGCTCTAGCCCAATGTTTTTCTCCATAGAATTTTTTTAATCATTCTTTGTTGTATTTTTTTTGTATTTGCTCACCATATAAATAAATATTACAATGAATAAAGTTATATTCAATTAATCTATATACTTAAAAAAAAGATTCTTGCTTATACTTGGACTGAATACATTGGGAACAAGGACAGATTGTATAAAAAGTGGACTAAGGGTGTGTGACGTCACCCATAGTGTTTGGCTCCAGTCAAATGAAGCTCACAGAAGTTAGCGGTTCCATATTAAGAAAAGGAATTGATTTACGGACAAAATAGCGAAATAAAAACACCAAGATAATGTAGAGCGGGTAGAGCGAGCCTGACAGTAGGAGTTACAGAGAGAGGGACGATGTTTTTTCAGTACAAAGTGAATAAGATGAAGATAAAGCACGGCCCTGCTCACTTCTATTTGGAACACAGCAGGTTAGCTATGTCCATTTGTATATACAGTCTATGGGAACAAGTGATAAAACTAGTCAAGCAAAATATAGCTGTTTTAGTCAACTATTATGATAGGAATACTAAAACTTTTACATTGTGTACATCTTTCTATGTTGCTTGCTTGGACTATAGCTGTCAAACAAACAGTCTGTTAGCGTGCTCCACATTCCTGGTGGTTTTTGGAGCATTACCTCATTCTCCACAAACCCATTGAGCACGTCTGTGGACAGCTGCCAGTGCAGACTGTTCTCAATGGGCAGCTCCACCGTCTTCGTCTTGACTTTGGCCTTTTTGGGCTGAGGTGGCTCGTTCTTCTTCTCCTCCTTTGAGTCCTCTGTCGACGTCTGGAAAAGGGAGAGAGATGGCGATTGACTTTTTTACATCAAAAAGATTAACGTGTGTTGTGAGCTGTCTGACCAGCAGGGGGCAGCAACTAGGCATGTAGGAATATCAATACAAGAGTTAGTTGCATAGTATCTTTGAATATTATTTAGTACAGAGCTTTTTAGTAATATAGCTTGGACACGAGTAGGCACTGGTTAATTTTATTTTAACAAAGCATTTAGTGTAGAATGGAAGTTAATGCGGTTAATGAAATATAATATAATATAGTGTAGTGATTATTAGATGTTACACATATTTCTCTTGTTTCTATCGTGTTGGCTTCTGTCCTGAAATATAAATAATAGTTGATAATATGTAATTACTGGTAAGGTATTTGTATGTCCATTTCTATGCTGGCTTTCTAAGAAAATGTCTTTTTTTCTTCTTCATTAATCCAGATGCCCTTTCTGTCACAACACAGCTACCTTACTGGGACTGGAGACAGGGGAAGGCCACTGTGAACACATGCAAATCTGGTGATATTTGAGACGGCTACGCTCTGGCTGAGTGCTCTACTGCAGCCCCTCACTTTCAAATTAATTATTTACATCTAATAATTTGGTTTAATTATTCTTCAAAATTGTACAGGTTATGAACATAAATTTGCTAATCATAATCTGGGTAATAAAAAATAATAAAAATAAACTTTAACCTTAATTTATTCACCCTGCATTTACAGCAAAAACTATAGTATAGCTATAATCGTGTAAATGTCTTGGTAAACCCAGGGCAGAAGTTGAGTGAGAGGGCCGTACATTCCAAGACTGATGATGAATGAGGCCTGCTGCTGTTTGTGTGCCTGGTGCAGTTTAAACAAAGTATTCAAATACTTCTTCACACTACTCAAGTTACTATTATATAATAAAATGTTAAAGACCTCCATCTCCTCAGCCTCTGACTTCTTCTCCCCCGTATCTCCAGACATTTTCTGCTCCTCCTGGTCCACCTGCATCTTATTCTGACACATGAGAAATAAAACAAATAAAACATAGTATTAAAAGAATATACGTGTTTGCATGTTCAAGCGAGTGTGGTCTTATCTCTCTCCACTGACATCATGTATTCTCGTTCAATGGTTTGACTGCGCCGGTGTCACTTAACAGTAAACCCAACCTTAAACGATGGGCTTTTAAATGAAAGGTGTGGAAGAGTTGTGGAAGGAAAATGAAAAGACTACCAAGGACGACCTATAGATACTTTGCAGCTGATGTCATCAACTTTCCCTGGGGAAGAGGACTAGCTGGCAGTGCCTTAGCTGAAACTACAACAGAAGAGCTGATTTGTGCTTTCAAACAAGTTTCTCTCAAATTTCAATCAAATGATGAACATTCTGCCACAGACAAACATGCAATACCCCCCTCCCCAGCCTGATGTCACTGCAAAGTATCAATAACCAACCATGCAATGAAACACTAAACATAGTTTAATATGGGTTTGGTCAGATTAGTAGTAAAACAAAATGTGTTCAGTTTCCGTGTCTAACACCACAGCCAGGTGGCCAGATATTTTATGGGAAGGATTTGTACAAATAAGATTATAATTAGGTACAGAATTTAACTTTTGTTTTGAATGTTTGACTTCATAAACTGTCAAGCTAGGACAAAGTGGATTACAATAGCAAAATAGAAAAAAAAAGTGTTTATTAAAGTTTTGTTCGTGCCAATGTTACCATTTGCCGATCTGCCAAAACTGCTAAATGCCAGCGCAATCTTGTCCACATTTACAATTACAATGGGTATTTTGAAAACGAGCATTCTTTAGCAGCTTGTTTAATGCGCAGATGGCATTAACAGTCCTGTGAAAGGAAAACAAGCCCACCCTTTTAAAGCCGTCTTAGGCCTGTTTGAACAATTTATCTGAATACCACAGAGCTGACACCATGACGAGGAAAATACTAGGTGTGTCCTTGGTGAGAAAAGTTACATGTTAAAAGTGGCATGTTAGCTTTATGATCCACACTTACAAAACAGTTGTACAGAATACAGCTGAACTATTTGGAGGAAAAAAACACATGTAATTTTGAGATTTTAGGCTTTGAAATCCATGTAGCTGTAAATTTTAAATATATCCAGGGACATTAACATTTTTTTTTATGAAGAAAGAATTTTGTTTTAGGTCACTAGAAAAAAAAAAAAATATATATATGTATAAATTCCATACCTCTTCATCCTTCGCTGTGATTGGATCAGTCTCCATAGGCTCCTCCCCCTCTGTGGATTTGACCACCTCCACCAGAGAGGCGCTGGACACGCTGAAGACACCATGGATGTTCACCCGCACCTTCACTTTGACCTTTGAACTCTCACCTGACTGCTGCGGGGTCACGTTTTTGATTTGGAATTGGCCTGTAGGACCAAGAGGGGCAAAAGTTAAAGAGTTGATACTTGATAACACTACCAGAGTTTATTAAAAAGACAACAATGCAAGAAATAAGAGTTAAATGTGTCCACTTTAACAGACTGTAAACCACAATACACTGCTATAACTGCTGACAGGTACAAAACATAAATAGTACAAAAAGGCTGACAGTGAATTGACGCTGAAGCTATAGTGGGTATAAGCTGAGTTACCGATGGTGGCTGTGGGGTAGGGCAGTTCTTTGGGGTTGTTGTAGTAGCCTTCCAGAGTGAACGGTTCTCTTCTGTAAAACGTCAGGACTTTGGAGAATGGAGCAGCATGGTTCTTGGGGAAAACTTCACAATCGCTGCAACAAAAAGCAATAAGAAGAATGAACGGTCTGTTAGTAATGTTAGTAATAAAGATTCACAGATAAAAAAAATAGGAACTGTGTAAAATAACTGAAAAATACACATTTCATACTACAGCATATATAATTGTAGTATAGTTGTAATTATGCTCTACTATAGACTAAAATCTGGTACAAATAAATGTTCTCTTATCTTAAGACATGTCTAAAATGATTTTTTTTTAATATGCTATTTTAAATCTTTAATGACGCTGATGTTGGGGTTTGATTTGATAGGTATAATTGTATTTAATTGCCATAAAAATATGAAATTAAGTTTTGTTAAGCCTAAAAAGTCAATTTCAACTAAAGAAATATAATAAAAATAATAATAATAATGTTTCGTATGAATATTCTTTCCTTGTACAGTACCTCTGTCCCTCCTCTGCTGCCGAATGCCACTTCAGTGAAACTGAATATGGAACGACATCTGTGATGGAGAATTCTCTGACTTTGAATGCTGGTGACAAGATGGCACACTGCAAAAACAAGATTAAGGTGTTACCAAATAGATTAAGGTTAGTTTATTTGCTTTTATCCAACTTTTATCACACTTCAGTGTCGTGATGTGATTTGTGGATTACCTGCAGAGCACAGCCGCGGGCCACTGCCTCGTCTGCGTTCAAAGTGGTGCTGAGTTCTTTACCAAAGAATTTACTGACTCGCTCTTTGATGGCGGGAATTCTGGAGGCGCCGCCGACGATTTCCACTGCGTAAATGTCCTCTTTCTTCAGCTCTGAGGAACAAAGGAAACACAAGAGACGTTAATTTGGGAACTTTACTACATAGTGTTTTGGGAGTTGAAATTACTTTTTACTTTTTCAAGTCATAGGGACTACAAGACTAAAGCATAACATACAACAGGTGTTTTACAGGATGTGTAAAATGCATTTGGGAAGATTCTGATACAAGCAGAAAATGGAAAAAATAAAAATACTAAAAACAGAAAAAAATATATTACTACATGTTAACCTTAAAATTACACTCAGCAGCATTTAAAGCAACACCATGTAACTTTCTGGAGGGTGCATGTCACCTGCATGACTCCATAAAAAGTTAAAAGTTAAAACCATAATTCGGAATCAGTTGTACTGTATACTGTGTAAGACTAACCAAAGGAACAACATTTCCACAGAGACAAGAAGAGGAAGGCCCTCCTCCAGGCCAAGCAAGAGTCAGGTTTGTGGAGATGCAAGCCCACTCAGGGTTTTTCAGTGCCGTAAACACAACCAAATTGGGAAAAAAAATGCTTGTATTTTAGTCTAATTTTTGGCTAAACGTTGCATACTGTGGCTTTAACTAAAATAACTTTAACTAGTAAAAAGAAAAATGTTAAGATTGGGTAGAGTATGTTTTCCCATCCTGATAAATTAAGGGGCAGGATAACTTCATCAAGAGAAGCAGCAAATCCATGCACACTGCCAATGTCTGGAGGGGAGACCTGTTGAAGCAACTCAACCACTTAAATATTTCACTTTCAGATGATTATGTGCATCATGTTACAAGACTATAATATAACTTTTGAGACTCTAACGTGTGGTGTTTAAACAACAATAAGTTTTTTTTAATATTTCATTTGAACTGCTGCTGAGACACAACTTGGTGTTTGTGTATTAGTTCTATGTTACGCATAATTGCCCCTTGCGATCTTAAGGCCTTCTCAAGAACATACCTGGAGTTGTGTTTTGTTTCATTCACACATATTTGAGTAATCCTTTATTATTAATCCGTCTACATCTCAAAAGCTCAAAATGCTCTGTTCCACCCTGTGATGTCATGTAGTGATAGTTTTCAAGTTAACATCTATCTTTTACGTTGTGTTTGGCAGAGACCGACAATTCTAGAGCTGAAATCATCCAAATGATTCAAGTGAAGGTCTAGTCTATGGAGTGTAAAAACGTAGTGGAGCACTTCCGGTATTATCACGTGACATCACAAGGTGGAACAGAGTGTTTTCTGTTTGAGAGAAGAACTCAGCCTAAATTTGCAGGATTTGTGTGTTGAATGTGTGTGAATGAAACAAAACAACAGCAGGTATGTTTGTGACGAGGAAACAACATCAGAAACAACAAGATCAGAAAATAGTGGAATATGGGCTTTTTAAAGTGCACGCAAAAGGACAATAAAGTTATCCAACTATTGATCTGGAGTGTTGGAGTGTTATCGGCTCTTAACCTGCTGGTTGTACTCACTGGTTTGTTCCATGACGCTGCGAAGGGGAGCCTCAACTTTGGCCAGCAGCCCCGCACACATCTCCTCAAACTGACCCCTGGGGAAACACAGTCACAGCATATTATTAGCACCTCTACATAAGCAGGCATCTATTTATAAGTAGATTCAAATGGTCCCTACTAATACAGTGCTTGAGTTCTTATAATAGTTACACTGTCATTATTGAGACTTTAAAAACACAGAGGAGTACTTTCTAGATTTGATTTTCCATTTTCTTTGCTAGAGAAGGTGACAGCTTAACATACTATGCAGGATGACTTAAAGGTGAACTGTGTAACTTGGAGGATCAGCCACCTGTTTGTCTCCATGGATACGATGCTGTTTTAAATGGAATGTTCCACAGTATGGCATTTGGAGAATAAAGGCTCAAAACATGCATGAATCCCTCTAAATACAACTCTGGAAATACAATTTACACATTTTTTCAAGATTTTTAGCATAATATATCTCCATGAATTCATCAAGATGCATAAACCAAAACACAGCTTCTGAAATGTTTTTGATGATGACATTTTAAGTAAATGCCGCATAATATGGGACTTGAAATAGGAATCATTCATTCATTATTTGTAACAAAGCCAGGGATACAACAGTTCACTCATTCATAAATAGTGTATGTCCACTAGGCTCACTTTTGTCTGCTGGAAAGGATTAAATGAAATGATCTTATATCGACAAGCTCCAATCTACTGATACAATACAGTAGGTTGACAAAAGTTTTGAAAGCAAGATAATAACTGATAATAATTGACAATACTAAAACTAGTATTAAATTACAAGGTACTAATTCCACATATACCTGGATGATTGAGGGATTACGCAGGTATAAAACAAAGGAAAAAGAGTACTACGATTTAATGTTGAAAATCTCATTCTATTGTCTAAATAAAGATTTTTTTTTAAATTATCATTAATTATTGTGTTCTTAGACTCAGTATTGAATATTGAATCTATTACTTAAGACTCAAAAATTTTAGTACTATGACACTATAATGCAGTAGACAGTGGATTGGCTTGAAAAAATAGGGAAAAAAAAACCCCAATAACTGTTTAAATATGAGATAAGTGATTGTACCTGTTGAGTTTTCCAGAGACGTCAATGTCATTCATGAAGCACTCGATGTTGAGGGGCAGGTCCGAGGAGTTGGCGCTCATCAGTTTTTTCAGTTTCTCACACTCCTGGTACAAGCGCCCGAGTGCCCGAGGCTTGGACTTCACGTCCAGCTTGTACTTCTGCCTGAACTCCTCACAGAAGTGGTTCACCAGGATGTCGTCAAAGTCCTTACCGCCCAGATCTGAGTCAAACGCTGTGGCCAGGATCTGAGAGAGAGAGAGAGATTATAAGATCCACAAGAGAAAGGATTTTGTCACATTAGTTCAGTTGTACAATAACAAACTTCAACTGCAGTGAAACAGACAATGGAATAAGGCTGTCATAAGTATCAAAATTCAGATGCTGCTTGAAAAACTAGCATCAAAACTATAAAACTATCACTGTGTTATCAAATCTGCATTGGATATTGAGCCTATTCCTTAATACAGAAATAGATTTTAAAAAATTTTGTATTATGACAATAAAACAAAATTGAGGTTGTCTGGGATCCAGAATACACACTTCATCAGTACTTTATGAAGATGTGAGTCTGATCTGGATTGGTGGATTAGCCAATCAGGGTCTATCCATATAGGAAAAAAATAAAGGAAAAATTTTTCACAAGGGACTGAAAACCATTGCGGATTTCTGCAAAATCAATGAGCAAAGCACTAAACTCTGTTTATCTGAGGTGAGAGAAATTTCATTTTATTTGTAAATGAGCTCCTTCGTTTCACATGTGTCACTTAAAAAATGAATCTGATAGCATAATCACATTTGGCCGGGCTTGACACACAACAGAGGAAGTGGAGACCAGACTGATATCTGTATAAAAAATACAGAGAGATCATTCTGGATTTGCCAGGGAAATATTGAGTATATACGTAGAAAAATAAAAACAATTTAGCACCAATATTTTCGATATGTAGATGTCTGAATTTAAAGAGTAGCATATCGAGTTAAGACATAGCATCATGTATCACTGATACAATAGGTTCCAAGTTTAAAGGTTGTATGGAGGATTTTTTTGTTTCAAATTGTCAATGATAGCATTATAGAAATGTAGCAGCCTTGTAATTATGATGACCAAAAAAAAAAAAAAAAGAAAATCCACCACCTGTGGACATGGTGGGGCCAAATAAACATTAGCCAATAGATAACAAGGCTACCTCGTTATCTATCTTAGCGGCTTTTTCCAACTGTAGCTTCCTCGCAGTTAGCACAAAGTTTGTTGCAATGACAAATAAGAATCCACCACCAGTTAGCCGTAAAAGAAAGTCAGTTTTTTAGGTCACTGAAGGAAGAAGAGAAGGGGAAAAAAGAGCGAAGCTAAACTCAGGTGATTCTCAGAGATTCCTTCCAGCAATGGCGTGCACTGAAGCAGAGGGTCTAAAGACTGATACATTAGTCGCTAAATTGCTTCTGGACAGGAAACTTCTGCTTATCATTTGAAAACGTACAATATAGTTACAGCAGCAACAGCGATTCTGAACGCACACCGGCTGTGAACAAACATGATTTCTAGCGTAAGGAGGAGGCAGGAGGAGGCGTTTCTACATGGGGAGCTGTGGGGGAGGGGGGTGGTTTCACGCATGTGCAACATTTGAAAAAGGACAAACAGTCGCTGGATTTCTCCTTCCTTGGTAAATCCTCTATACAACCTTTAAATCCTAACATTAACAAAGACTTTCTCTTAGTTTAAAATATGGATGATTGCTGCAGGACTGTTTGCTCCACTATTACCTGCTGTAAAACACACACGCCTAGAGAAAAAAAGAACAGGAAAGACTACTTGCATAGTTCAATACTGAATACTATATGATACACAGTTCCATAGTTGTTCTTTCCATCTCTCCTATGCAGTAACAGATTCATTAGACTGTCTATGAGCCCACAGAGTAGAAACAGGCTGAGTCAGTGCTGTGACAAAGCCTCTGTCCCTTCAGCTCTTGTCTGTTCAAAAGCAGCACAAATTATTCATGGCGCACCTTGAGTTTTCCCTTGTTGAAGGCACAAACTGACACCTGGTAACCCGAGTGCCCCACGTCCACGAACACCACGATCCGTGGCTTCTCCTCTGGGGCTGGGAGATCTTGCTTGTAGATGCCATACGCCAGGGTCACTTTGCAAAACAAAACATGCATTTAACTTAGTTTGAACCTTTCAGTTATGCCTAGTGGGAAATATAGCAACATGTAAGGCAACATTTAGGTGAGTACTTTCTGTAGTGGAGGGGTGAGTCACCTGCCTGTCTCCATGGAGATGTTATTGCTTTGTCTGGAATAGGGCTGTAGGACTTAGTCATTTAGTGGTTTAATCAGTCGATGAAGTCTTAGTAGTCTTTAAGTAGTCTAGCTGATCATTTTATTTAGATGATAAGGATTTATAAGGGACAACAGCAGAAAGGAGAAGTTAGTGAGTGAGTTAGCTGAAGGTTTGGTATTTTTTGGCATTTATATGTAAAAAGGCAGAGGTTTAATCTGTCTTATATGGATACATTTTTTCTTTTTTTTTCTGTATAAATACTAATTTTTACATGAACTCCTAAGCAGATAGACAGCTACACAGAGATACATAATACTTTTGAGAGCTTTTGCAACACCCCCTTTTTCATTGACTAATCGAGCAACAAGATACGTTTCTAGCCGTTCAAGAATTCTTTTAGTTGTTTACAGGCCTAGCCTGGCATTAAACTACCGGTAATCTATCATCCATTTATTCAATTACAGGTTTGTGTATGTAAAAAAGGTGTTACATGGTGCCCCTTTAACTTTAACTAAACCTCTAACAAAATTTTTATAGCTGATGCGGATACCGATTGTTTCTAATCCAGAGCAACTGACAGCCGATAAGCTCTGCCGATATTTTTGAGCCGATATGTAGGGCCGATGTTAATTATTTTTCTCAAATGATGCCATTTAAATTTATTACAAACTCACCCACAGCCCTTTCTTATTTTTTTACCCAAACACCCATGAAGGAATTGTTTAGTCAGTTTTCTCATGTTATTAAAGTGTTCAAATAAAACTTAAACAGCAGACAGACAAAACCCAAATATCAGTCTGTGTTGGAGATTTAAGGCCTATAGGCAATGTGCTAAAAAGTCCAAATATGTGCCAATATATCGGTCCATCTCTAACTGAGTTGTTACTTTCCCTTATACCTGCTGTGGTCTCGTTCATCAGCCGTAGACAGTTGAGGCCGGCGATTTGGGCCGCGTCCATCACAGATCTCCTCTCTGCATCTGTGTAATAACTGGGAACCTGGAACAAGTCAAAACACAATTCATATCGCTGCATGTATTCAGTTATCTGCTCGTTTCAACAATTTAATTTAAAATCACTAATTTAATACAATTATTTAAACATTTCATTTCAGTAATTTGTGTTGGTTGAACTGTGGGTTTTAGGGGCAATGGGAAAATAAGAGCTGACACAAATGTCATCAGCTAGAGTAAATGACATAGTAAACAAGACTCTTTCTATAGATGTTATGTATCCACTAGCAGCAGTAATAATATTTTGTCCATCTCCCGGTGAAGTCACAGCCTATTTGTGTGTGATCAGTAATCTTACATAACAGATGCTGCCAAATGGAGATTCAAACACTGTATATGGAGCACTGCATGAGACGAAATCACAACATCCCACTCTTCACCCAACGCCAAGGTGTGAACAAGAAATAATGCTTTTAGACAGATCAGCTCAAAATTGCACAGGGGCAGGTGGCTTTGTGTTATGCATTTATTAAATACAGTGGGGAATGTCTGTGAAACTGAATGGATCAATGATAAGGTGACACTGTGAATGGCGGGCCCGCTTATAGTAAGAACGCATAATGTTTAAGCAAATGAACACCTGTAATTTAATAAATGCTATGCTGCAGAACATTCCAGGAAAAAGAAATCTCCCATAGCAACAAGCATGGTCTTCTGCCTCCTGAATTGACCCTAATGATCACAAAATGACCACAATAACAATTAAGATGTAGCTCAGACAAACTGATAAATGCAACAGTTTGTATGATCACATTATTGTCTTCAAGTCTCTTCTGAAGCCCCCCGCCTCGTATACTTTCAATATGTGGTCAATGGTGAAAAAAAAAAAAGAGTACAACCCTGGCTTCAAACATGGTACAGACCGTTAATTATTTGCAAACATTTACAGACTTTTGGCATTTAACCCTTTGCTCAAGCTAATAAGCTAATAATAACACTGTTTATGGAACAGTGCTGTATTTTTAGTAGAAGAGATGATAGACAAATGGTACATCATGGTATGGCAAGTCATGTGTATCAGATTTGGATGGCCACAAACTGCTTTCCAATGAGACCAAAAAACCTATACGAAATTAATTTTATGTTCCAGCTATAGATAATACTAGTTTTAGCTCATTTAATCAGCTTTTTGATTTGTTTGTTTGATTTGGTATTTTAAAAAGCACCAATGATTAGTTGCCACAAAAATGTCCGTCCTATCTTTCAAGTCAATACAACACTGATTCAGTACCAAAGGAAAAATTTAATTTGTCAACTGGACAGAGTTTATTTGGTTGAATACGTTTCGCAGCTCATCCAAGCTGCTTCTTCAGTTATGGTCAGATGCTGGCGGACACTGCTTTATATCTGCAGGAAGGGAGGAGCTTAATTACAATGAAAATTACTCTGAGACAACACATATTTATTTACAGTTTCTGTTAGTCAGGTGTGTCTATTCAATATGGAGTGGGAGTGGGGGAGTAGTTAGCATATCCATTCAGGGCCATGATGAGTGTTTTCACACCTCTGGACATGTCCTGGCTAGTTCCATTGTTTTCCCAGTTTGTTTTGATTTAGGTTTGAGGATAGAGTTATAGATGGGAGACAAATGATGTCTGAGACCCCCATTTCTGTTCAAGGAAGGATTCTCTTTCTTGACAAAAATAGCTTCTTTAACTCCCCTCTCAAACCAGTTCTTTTCTCTGGCCAAGATCTGGACCTCACTGTCCTCAAAGGAGTGGCCTGTGGCTTTTAGGTGGAGATGTACGGCAGATTGCGGCCCACCCTGGTTTTCCCGTCTGTGTTGATACATCCTTTTGTGAAGTGGCTGTTTTGTTTCTCCAATGTAGCGCTCACTGCAGTCTTCACTACACTGAATGGAGTAGACCACATTGCTTTGTTTGTGGCTCGGTGTTTTGTCCTTAGGATGGACCAGTTTTTGTCTTAAAGTGTTTGTGGGTTTGAAATAGACTGGGATTTCATGTTGTCTGAAGATCCTCTGTAGTTTTTCGGAAACGCCAGCCAGGTAAGGAATAGTTACACCCTTTCTCCTGGGCTCTGGTTCTCTGTTGTCCTGTTTCTTTGTTCTCTTCGTTTTATTGAAAGCCCATTTAGGATATCCACAAACGGAGAGGGCTTTCTCCACGTGTTGTTCTTCTTTCTCCTTTCCCTCTGCGCTTGTAGGAACCACTTGGGCCCTGTGTTGTAATGTCCGAATGACTCCCAGTTTGTGCTGAAGTGGGTGGTGTGAATCAAAAAGCAGATATTGGTCGGTGTGTGTGGGCTTCCTGAAGACCTCTACCTGGAGTCGCCGGTCTTCTCTTATCGTTACTGCACAATCTAAGAAGGCCAATGTGTTGTCCTTGGCATCTTCACGTGTGAATTTGATGTTCGGAGCTACAGAATTGATATGTGCAGTAAAAGGTTCCAAATCTTGAATTTTGATTTTTGAAAAATTATCATCAACATAACAATACCAGTGTGTGGGTGGAGTGCCTGGGTAAGAGGCCAAGGTAGAGGTCTCCTCTACCTGGAGTAGAGGAGACCTCTACCTTATCCAGGTAGAGGTCTTCAGGAAGCCCACACACACCGACCAATATCTGCTTTTTGATTCACACCACCCACTTCAGCACAAACTGGGAGTCATTCGGACATTACAACACAGGGACCAAGTGGTTCCTACAAGCGCAGAGGGAAAGGAGAAAGAAGAACAACACGTGGAGAAAGCCCTCTCCGTTTGTGGATATCCTAAATGGGCTTTCAATAAAACAAAGAGAGCAAAGAAACAGGACAACAGAGAACCAGAGCCCAGGAGAAGGGGTGTAACTATTCCTTACCTGGCTGGCGTTTCCAAAAAACTACAGAGGATCTTCAGACAACATGAAATCCCAGTCTATTTCAAACCCACAAACACTTTAAGACAAAAACTGGTCCATCCTAAGGACAAAACTCCGAGCCACAAACAAAGCAATGTGGTCTACTCCATTCAGTGTAGTGAAGACTGCAGTGAGCGCTACATTGGTGAAACTAAACAACCACTTTTCAAACAAATGTATCAACACAGACGGGAAAACCAGGGTGGGCCGCAATCTGCCGTACATCTCCACCTAAAAGCCACAGGCCACTCCTTTGAGGACAGCGAGGTCCAGATCTTGGCCAGAGAAAAGAACTGGTTTGAGAGGGGAGTTAAAGAAGCTATTTTTGTCAAGAAAGAGAATCCTTCCTTGAACAGAAATGGAGGTCTCAGACTTCATTTGTCTCCCATCTATAACTCTATCCTCAAACCTAAATCAAAACAAACTGGGAAAACAATGGGACTAGCCAGGACATGTCCAGAGGTGTGAAAACACCCATCATGGCCCTGAATGGATATGCTAACTACTCCCCCACTCCCACTCCATATTGAATAGACACACTTAACTAACAGAAACTGTAATCACTCCATATTGAATAGACTCACCTGACTAACAGAAACTGTAAATAAATATGTGTTGTCTCAGAGTAATTTTCAATTAAGCTCCTCCCTTCAGGCAGATATAAAGCAGTGTCCACCAGCATCTGACCAGAACTGAAGAAGCAGCTTGGATGAGCTGCGAAACGTATTCAACCAAATAAACTCTGTCCAGTTGACAAATTAAATTTCTCCTTTTGCTATGGATTCTACCTGGACAACTGAGGGATTCTACACACACTGATTCAGTACATTTAAAAAATAGTGCTTCAGTGGCTATATATATTACACTCTTTATTTTTGACACCAGTGTTCATATCAAGCAGTGCCACCAAAGCATAATTTTTATATTCTGTGCCAAGATTCAGCAAATAAATGTAATTTTACAATGAATCGTCCATTACATTATGCATGAGTGGCAGATAAAGAAGCTTAGTCAAGGCTACAAACAGACAGACAGGGTGTGTTTTATAGATTTTGGGTGGCAGAGGAGAGAAAAGGTGCTTACCGAGATCACGCAGTCCACCACTGGTTTCTTGAGTGCACTTTCAGCGGTCTCCTTCAGTTTGGTCAGCAGCATCCCTGTTACCTGCTCAATACTGAACACTCTCTCTTCCTCCATGTACATCACCTGAAATTCAAAAATTGAAAAGGCAATTAGTCACAGTTTGAAATTTGAATGTGCGCAATAACAAATGACTAAACACTGACAGCTCTGTTTTATTTATTTTTTTGTAATGTGCATGTGACAGGTTTTCTTTTATTTTAATTACTTTATTTTGATGTGATAAATATTTTTCATAGTTTTACATCAGTGGCAGTTCGTGAAGAAAAGCTTTAAATTCCATCTAAAGTGCAGATATAGTTAATGCGAAGGAGCAAATCTGCTTCTAACAGTTTAAATATTCATTTAAGAAAACTCAAGGTGTTGTCATATTGTATTTGTGTAATCACAACTATTGCATAAATCAATCTTCAATATAATTCTGTTATCTATAGCTAAATCAGGGCTCTCTAATGCTCTCTCTGTTAAATGCCTGGTTTTAGCAATATATGAAAATGTGAAATCCAAACAAAATCCAAATTGTAATTGCAATAATTGAATGTATTGCAGTATTTTTAAGGCTTTCCATAAAATGAAGAGCTACACAGACAGAATAAAAATCCAGTTTTAATAATTCTGTTACATGGTATTACTAGTTTTAAATGTGATTTACTTTACTAATCTCTAGTTTCTACGCAGTCTACAGTTTTGTTTTCCATTATCACACCGCCCTACAGGTGAACAAATTTGATTTTAAAATAGAACAATTATCCATCAAGAGCCTATTATAATCTTGCAGCTTCCAGGTGATATAACACAGTGTGAATTATATCAGGATCTGGCATCAAGCAGCTATTGTTAGGGAAAAAACAAAAAAACTAACAAAGCCAAGAGCATCAGACAGGCGACACTAGTGGACTGCTCTAACTTATGATTTATCCTCAGGACGCTTTTTAATTACCCCCACAGGAACGGACACACAAGCTCAAGATAGGACTCAGGTAAAGGCAATGAACATCCTTAAGACATGATATTAATAGTGTGGCTACTAATTACAACTAAAAATGATCCTAGATCTGACTTTACAATTTTTAAATCTGATTGGCAAAGCTGAATTCATTAAGGAGAGTGTTTGTTTCTCAATATAAGCCAAAAAGTAGCACGATTTAAGAGGTTAATGTTGCTACAATCTGGGCTTTACCACAGCAAACTTTTGTGCAGTAAAAACACACAGCAGATTTCAGTAAAATTTAAATAATAATCATTTTTCTATACATTTTTAATTTTGTATAAGTAAATGTCATGCAACGGACTGCAGCAAACCAAATTATAGAAGTATAACGATAATAACCAGTAAATAACAACACTGTATTTAAGTTAATGACAACAAATTTCTAACTTCTTTTACAGCCAAGTCCATATTTTACCTTAATGCCAGTGGCTCCATTGGGCATCTGCGCCAGGTCGTACACCAGGTTGGGCTTCGTTGCCTGGACATATGGGTCTGAAAACGCTCTGCCATGGAAACGCTTGAAACCCTGGACAGTGTTCTTGTAATTGGTCACCACCTGGAGATAAATAAAGTATTCAAAGTCATTCAAAACAATAACTTAAACTATCACACTGTAGTATTTTGTAATAATCGTGCTGTTTTTTTCTACCTGGCTCTTTGCAGCGGCTCCAATGGCTCGATTTCTTGGTCCGAATGATACAAATGACCTAAAAATGATGCATAGATGTTAACTTTAATTCACAAATAAGCAAAAATACAGGACAAAACTATTAATTAACCAGTCTTTTCCATATTCAAGTGGTAAGTTGAGGTAAATCAATTTGTAAAGAAGATTCTTGAGGAAAACCACACATCCACTTGTCCTTTAACTGTCATCAAAAACAGATCTCATCTCAAACAAGCACAGTTTATATTGAGACTGTAATTAAGGGTAATAAATCATGTAATTAAGGGTAATAAATAAAGTATTATATATTCAATCAACCATGTAAAATGCAATACAAAAGCATCTCATATAGGCTACATCATTTATCATTATTTAGAATCAGTGAATTGGTTTGAGCACTACAGTCAAGGAAGGGCATCTGGACATTTTTGCTTTATTGTTTTTAGGATGCAGCAAAATGAGATGTTGCAGACTAGTTGAGACAAAACATAAATTACTCTCTGTGTATTCAGGCTGTATACGCCTTGTTCACTAATTCAGCTAACTTTATATGTGATTAAATAAAAAAGACTGGGCCATAACAACGTATTCTAACAAATAACCTGGTGTTTTAATGTTATTTTTAGCTTCTCGCTCAGCATTTAACTCTTGGAGGCGCACAAGGGAGAAAATTGCTAGAATCTTCCAAAGAGCGATTGGCTGCTGTCGTCATTGAGTATAACGCAAAGACGTACATTTTCTATTCTAGGACACACCAGTCGGGCGGGGGCTTTTGTAGATGCTCCTTATCCCCTGGACAAAGAGCAAACGCCGCCCGTCCGTGCGAGAATGGCATTTAAAGATAACGCATACATCCAACGTACAGCAACTTGCAATAAACCTGTGATTTTAAAGCCAACTCTGCCCAAAACGATATGTACATAAAACGCGTTTTTGTTTTTGCGAGACAGATTAAACACTTGATAATATATTTAGACATAAAAAAAAAAAAAAAAAAAAAAAAAAAAAAAAAAAAGCATGGTTACCATTAATGTACATAACGGTTGCTGGGTGGTGAAGCTATTCACGTGTAACTGCTCTGAGACACCGGTGAGGACACGAGACAGGCTAAAAAGGTGTGCCCCGTCCCCAGAAAGAATGGATTGTGGCTATAAAGTACAGAATGAAATAGTACTTACGGTGTACATCTGTCGCTGTACTCGTTGGCGATTGTCTCAATCCCCCCAGCTCGGGCTACAGCCACATAGCAGCTTTGAAAACCTAAATCAAATCCCACCACGGACATTCTGTTTCTTCTAAGGATCTTTCTATTCAAGCTACGAGATCGCGTATTAAGACAGCCTGAGAAGAATGCAAAAGTTGAATGGAAGAGTCTAAATCGGTCCCGCTGTGCTAAGTCGGGTTGGTTGCTTCATAATCCAGTGTAGCCGGTGTGTGTGAGCTCTCTCTACTGGAGCCGCAGCTGCCGGAGCTCTTACGGACTTCTCACCGAGACGTCACACAACTATCGCGAGATCTTCTGTTCTAGTAATCTCTGGGCTACTCTGGACCTTTCCATAACAGGTTTAACGAGAAAATGCTAAATATTTCTGGGATTCTGACCTGATTCTGATTCTGTCTGACCTTGAACTTACTAAACTAAATTATACATTAAAATGAAATTCATCATTTATTACTAATATCTTTATTTAGCCTAATCTATAGCCTAGACCCGTATTGTTCAGCTCCGGGACCACATACGGTTTGGTGACTCTGACTTTACCGTTTAAGATACAAAATAAACATGTTTTATAATTTTACCTCATGCATGGACTGAAGCTGCATTGCTTTTATTTTAGATTTTTTTTTTTTTTTTTTAATGACATTTTTGTAAGGCAACCTCACTTTTTCATTGCTTTGTCATAACATATACTCTTACCAGTTTTACCAGCTTGTCAAAACAATGCTATTTACTGCTTTTTTATAAAGAAATACAATTAATATTATGCAGAATTCAGTTAAGCATTTTGGCCCTCCACAATATTTTCCGTTTCTCATGTGGCCCCATGGAAAAAATAATTGCCCACCCCTGGTATAGCCTGTTCCTATTTCTATTGGAATGGTGATGTTTGAACTAACTGGTTACAATTAACACTTCATATTCACATCATAATTTAGAATTAGAAAAAAAAAGTTTATTGCCATAGTAAGTGAGCATAATTTACAAACAATTCATTTGTTTTGATAGTGTGTTGCAACATAAAACAATGAATTTAGATTTTAAAAAGGCATGTTTTGTATCAGAGAAAATACACATAATGCCAAGTGTATACTATTCATTCGGCAAAACAAATGGTAATATTTAGAAAACATAATGTAATGCTTTAGGTCCTATCATAGACTGTATATACAAGTTTTATATATGTCTTTATACAGTCTATGGGTCATATTATTATTTTTCTATTTTATTTTGAATTGTACATTTTATTTATTTTTATAATCATGTCTCATTTGACACCTGTCTCTTGCTGTCTTTTCTGCTATACCATCTATTTTTATTATTATATTATATTGTGATGTGTGAGCTACTGTATCCAAATAATTTCCCTTATGGATCAATAAAGTTTGTCTAAGTCTAAGTAATATATGTGACTTTTGTTGTCAAATTATACATATAAATAGGCCTATTACACAATTATAATGTCATTGTATGTTTCAGTTTGCCAGGTAGACACAGAACATTAAAAAAAGGAAATGAATTCAGCTAATAAATGGTTAACGACATGTCCAGTACAAAAATAGAGCCCAGAGATGCTGTGTAATTGCCTGTGCAGTTCCCTCTCTGTCCACAGGAGGCGCTGCTCTTTGTGTCACTGCGGCACGAGGAAGAGAAGCGCACCGCAACATGGCGACTCCCATGCACAGGATAATAGCCCGGAGACAAGCGTAAGGAAAATGTGTTCAATACGCAAAGAAACTGCTTTTGAAATTAAACTAATGAAATCGTGTGCTCGGTTTCAATCCAATGGTATTAGATGCGACTCAGTATAGCTTTTTGATGTGCTATTGAAGCGTGTAAGAATCGGCATGAAGCTGAACAAACGAAAATCAGTCGGCGTTGGACCGTCAACAGCGGCACAGCTGTTTATATGTCCAATAATCGAATGGCTATTGAATGTTTCAGATCATTTGCTGTAAACCAGTAGTTCCAGCAGATTATAATGATGTCTTTCCCGTTCCATTACATCCGTAGAGGCTTATTACAGTTTGTTCTGTAGTCTAACAATCTCAAAACCAAGCCCTGACTCAAATAGTCTCCTAAAACGGAATAAGACACCTTTTGCCAAGCCTCCTGCCTACTTACAAACAAACGGAAATGTATTTTAATATTTACAGCTGAAGCTATTGTTCGGCATTGTATTTAAAGGTGCACTATGGAACTTTTCAGATGGCTTTTCTCTCTGGGGGTATTATTGCTTTTCCTACACTAGGCTATATCATTAAACTTGTCTATCTTCTGGAAGACAAGGAGGTGATGCCACCAGGCCAAGCTGCAGGTCAGATCTGTGGAGATGCGACTACACCCAATTAGAACGCTGATTTTGAATAAAACATCTTTAATTGAGTAAATGCAAGAGAAACAATACTGCGGAACATTTTAGTCAGAGCATAACAGCTACACGAAGACGAGCAAGTGACTTAGCCCATGTCCGAAAAGTTCCACGGCTCACCTTTAAAATATTGGTTGTGCCATAAATTGATTCAAAGTGTATTATCATGTAATCTAAAGCCTTTTTTTAACTGACACTTTGTATGACTTTTATTCTTAAATTCACACTTTTCTTCTATTTCTGTACAAAATAAAATATGTGTTTAATGATTAGTAATCGAGTATGAAGTTTATTACAGGGATGTCCTTGAACATGGCAGTAATTCTTGCCTGTGTGTTTATAGAGAGGCGAACAAACAGAATGTGCGCTGTCAGAAGTGTCTGGAGATGGGGCACTGGACATACGAATGCACAGGGAAGAGGAAGTACGTGCACAGACCCTCCAGGACAGTGGAGATGAAGAAGAAACTGAAGGAGATTGAAAACAAACCTCCTGCCATCACTGGGTAAATACTACAGCTAGCACAGTAATATTATGTAAATATATTGGTATAACATGATTCACTATAAATGGTGAGATTGCATCAAAAACAAATGACTTTCAAAAATGTATACTGACATAAATATAATAAATTACATGCAAAATCAATGTAAGCAATTCAAGCTCAAAATTATATAGGCAAAGAGATTATTTAAACCCCATCTTTGAACATTTAAATGCAATATATTTGAACCTTAATAAGCTAAATAGAAATACATACTGTGTTTCTATTGCCGACCAATAGAGAACCATATGGCGCCCTTGTAATTAGCTGATAGTAAGGCTTTTATTCAGTAAAACATATTGATGCTACAACATGTTTTTTCACAGACCTGGGACAGAAGATTCAACTGAGAAGAAATCTAAAAAGAAGTGAGTACTGTAACACTGATTTCTATTATTGCTTCGTTGATAAATGTGTTATTTTTCCTTTCAGAGTATCTTTTGGTCCATGATTAAAATTGTTTAACATCCCAGTAACATCCTAGATAAGTTATTTTAGTCAGTTGGGGAAAAAAAAACACACACATTGAAAGAAGAAATGCCTCTGGACCATGTCATGACAAACTTTGGCCATGAGATGGCGAAATGTTTTTATTTTAGATGCTTTGTCTTTACTATATTAAGGAAATAGTCAGAAATTGTTGTATAGTTCAAAGCAAGGTTGCAGGGACAAATTAAATATATATTATGCATTATTTGTGTCTGATATTCTTTATGGCTTTATATTTATTAATAGTTCACTTGGCTGTTTTTACAGCACTACTTGGTTCAAGCCACCAACACTTTGCCAGCGAAAAAAAAAACAAAAAACAGATCATTACACAAACGATTAAAATGCAAAACATGAATAAAACACATGTGATTACAATTTATAAAAGGTCAATAATGTGTAAACAAACCCAGTCCAATGTTAAAATGGTTCTATCCACTTTTTCATTCTCTCTGTGTTTGACTTCAGGGCTAAAGACTCGAGTGGCAGCAGCAGTGACTCAGACAGCTCATCCAGTGAAGACTCCTCTGACAGCAGTGACTCCTCCAGCTCCTCGTCCGACAGCAGCAGTGACAGTGATGATTCTTCATCGTCGTCATCCTCCTCGTCCTCCTCCGACAGCTCTGACTCTGAGAGCAGCAGCGACTCAGACCAGGGCCAGCCAAAGAAGAAGAAAAAGAAGAAATGAAATGGAAAATTACCCAATAATGTTGGCTAGTATATTTGGGTTGTAGTTTGAGTCATCTGGGACTTATTGTTTTCAGATTCTATAAGAACAAGGAGCCAGTATTTCTTCATCATTTATAATATCTCCAAAAAAGTATTGAAAAGGAAAATGGACAAATGTTGAACCGGATCATTTATATTCAAATGTGTATTATTCCAATATGTTATGATAAACACCACAAAATCAATAGTTTATCACCTAACCTGTTTTATTTTAAAAGTATGTCTAAACCAGAAATTAATATTCAAGTTGAAGAAATATATACAATTCATGAAAGTGCTGGGTTATAATAAATCTGTAATTACTGGGCCTATCACCATGAAAACAAAAACAAGCCAAGATGAAGCGCCTCGTAGCATCAAACTGACATTAACTTACTCAGGACAGATGTCGTTTGAGTTGAGCATGGGACAGTATGATGCTGGTGGTAAATAATTATATTAGATGTACATAGTGTCTAGTATCTTGTGCATCTTCCTCTCTTTCACCAAGTACATCCATAAATATCTGTTTTGGTACGCGACTAGGTCCATATCTCTACCAATATACTGTACGTGATTTATGATGCCATTGTACATGTCCAGCCATCTCGGGTCTTTGTTTTAATCTTCAAAACATTTAACATAAGCTGTCCCCTGATGTAATATTGCTATTTTTTCCACTCTAGTTTTAACCTATTGGTTCATGTTGCAAGATTTTATTTTTAATACCGTAGCTATTGGCATCTTTAAACAGTAGTATACATTGGAATCTTTATGTGTTCCATGCCTAGCTCGATATTGAAGTTTAGCTGCAAGTTATTTTTTTATTTGTCATGAGACAGATTTATTCTTTACATCCATCTATCTTCATTCTAAATTAACATGTTAAGATGCAAGCTTTTGTACTAAAGTATATTTTAGCATAGTAACAAAATACACATGTACTATGTATGGAGATTAATGGGAGCTTGTTCACAAAATAAAATGTTGACATTTTGAGACTTTGTAAGAAATGGGCTTGTTTCGCTGTTTCACAAGTTTTGATGTTTTATTGCAACTTCAGAATATTTATATTCCAAGTAAACAGAACAACCAGTATATACTTAACATCTTAGCTAGTGCTAAAATAACAACAGAAAATAAATGTATTTATATATTATCTAATTTATTAGCACTGTTGTAACCTAAGATATTTAAAGTGAAGACCATCTCCAAAAATAGTAACTAAATGAATACTGAATATATTTTCTTGTATACCATTTAATAAAAAGTTTGTTTTGGTCTTTCTAACTTGCTGCTCAGCAGTGGATGTGAGCGGACAGTGAAGGGGGCAGCTCCACTCCAGACATCTCCAGGAACAGCAGTGTGTCAGTTAGAGGGAAACTGGACTCCGGCTGGTCTTCTCTTTCCAACGCCACCTTCTGGAGGCTGTCTTCTGCCTTCTGTAGCAGATGCTCTGTGAACATGTGACTCCACTCATCAGTCAGTGACATCACAGAGTCTCTGAAAGGTTGGAGGTTAACCTGCAGCCAGCCACGCAGCACAGTGATGTCACTGATAGCAGTGAGCGAGCTCCGGATGTCCTGCAGCTTCCTGAACTCCTTCAGAGTGTGAGGAACCTCATACATGTCCCGTTCATCTGGCTCCAGCTGTTGCCTGTATGTAAGGAACTCCCTCATCACGTCCGGTCTGGTCCACAGGTGGCTGTACTTCTGGTCTAGCTCCGCTCTCAGGTGTTCTACTTTCTCAGACACTTCTTGTGCGTTTGACCCCACCTTCTGCTCCAGAGCATTCAGGGTGGAGCATTGTTTGAGGATCGGCTGGTAGTTGGTGTCACAGCGAGCAGAGACCCTGGGAATGAGGTCTGAGGTGTGGTACAGCTCAGACACTATGGACTGCAGATGCTGCTCCAGGGACAGGATGGCCCCTGCTGCATAGAGGTCAGAGAACACGAAGCAACTGCCCTGAGGCTGCAACACCAGAGTCACACTGAGCAGAGGTGGTCCGGGGCTGTTCATGCTCTCACTGAGGAAGGACAGAGCTGTCTGCAGCAGCTGAACCAGGCCAGAATGGACCAGGTCATCAATGTGATCCAAGTAGGACAGCCAGTCCTCAGAGCCCTCCTCAACCCGGTACAAGGACATGTTCTCCTGAGTCAACCTGAGCAGCTCTTGTGCATCCTGGGACAGCTGTGACTGACTGGCCTCTGTAGCTCCGCCAATCAGCAGCCCATCCTCTTGGCGCTGCAGTAGCTGAATCTTACCCCACCTCTCTGTGATCTGTTTGATGGCTGCTGTTTTTGCTCTGGCCTCTGTGATTATTTGATGGAAACTGAACACTTTGTCTCTCTGTGTCTGGACCTCCTGCAACAGCTCCTGAGCGCCCCACGATTGGCTCTCAAGTCTGGACAGATCACGATTGAGGTCCTGGAGCTGAGCCTGGATCAGAGGCCGCTCCACTGGGTCGACACTGCTCACCACCTGGTTATAACACAACAGCAGTCTGCTCAGGCTCAAGTGAGTCTCTGTGATGTCATCACTGCAGCTGAACAGGTGAGAGGCTTGTGGGCCGAGCGTCATCTCTTGGTCCTGCTTGAAAAACCGCAACTCACGAAGCACTGTCACCAGTTTCGGACCACATGGGACCTCCAGGATGCCGTTCTGCTGTAGCTGAATTACTCTTTGCTGCAAAATGAAAGCACAATCCTTGTCTAGGCGTTCAGTGCACTGGGTCCTCACTGAAGCTCTGAAGTTCTGGATTAGCTTCATGAGACTTTGGCATTTTTCAGAGACTTTTTGTGCTCCACTCGACTCCACTGCCTGAATTAGAAGCTGGTTGTGGTATGAATGCTGAACTCTCTGCTCCAACTGTTGAGCCCAAATCAGGATAGAGATCTCTCTTGATATATATCCGCTGTAGACCTGGCTCGGGACTTGGCCCTGTTTGTAGGCCTTGATCTGGCTTTGAACTAAGTGCTCGGTCTGGTTCACTTCTGTCAGAATCATATTCCAAACTGAGTTGAATTGGCGATGCACCTTGTTTAGAATGAAAGGACGCCTTAACACTGCCTCAAACATCAGCACAATCTTCCCTGCAGAAGTGGAAATAGTGCATGTCTCCAAAGCACTCCTGAAAACTGTCACTAAGCGGCTTTCAGTGTCCTGTACTTGAGACTGAAACTGGGCCCAAAGTTCAGGAAACTGCTGGTCATTGGAATCAGCTGCATCACATTTGCTCTCTGCCAGAATGGTTATGTGATGGAGGAAGTGATTGTACGCTTCTTGAACCAGCCTAGTCCACTTCTTGCCATTGATCCCAGAGAAAATAGCTTGGTCCAAGTGGGACATGTCCTGAGTGATGCTGTAAACCTCCCTTATTTTCTCCAGACGCTCCAGAAACTGGTCAAGGTGGACGAAAATGAGCGAAGATGCAAAGTCCCACTTTGGATTGTTACCTCCCTGAGTATCCAGCTCAGCTCTACATCTCCTGAAGCACTCTTTCAGTCTCTCCAGAGTTGCAATGCACAGATAGACAGACTCTAAAACTGGGGCTGCATCTAGAACAAGGCCCTTAAAGACCTGGTCCTGACCCAAGAAAGACCGACTTAACTCAATGAAGAGGTTGCAAATCTCTTGCAGGAGAACCACAATGCGACGAGGTTTACAGTAAAATTGTGAACGTGTCCATAGCAACAAGACCTCCTCCATCACGGTTTCCACTTGATCCTGCAATTGGGGGTAGTCCATGGTCTGTAGTGATTCTAGTAGTTCTTGAAGGGGTTTAAGGTTGTGGTTTATGTCCTCAGCTTCTTTCAGTGCACTTTGTACATTGGAGCAGATCTCTTGCAGGGTGGTTGTGTACACACTTTGGGCATTTTCAACAATGGCCGCCACTTGTTGTGCTTTGGTGCTCTTGAGCTGTTTATTGATAAAGACCAGATTTTGGACCCTACTCTCCCAGAAGTTGAATTCCTCTTCAGGCAGGGGTCTGGTTTGCACTAGTAGAAGCTCAGATGAGTCCTGCTTCAAGAATTCATCTATAAGCTTCGCCCACTCTATGATGGTTTTATCACAAGCATTGAGAAGTTCTAACTGATTGGTGCTACTTAGTGTAATGTTTCCAGTGTTGTCTGCAGTCTGATCTTCCTGGTCCTGCTTTAGACACAAATCCCTTTCAAGATTGTATGTGTCCTTTTTGAGGCCGGGTAAGGGGAGAAAGGTGTGTCCTTGGGTCTGGGCCTTCACAACCGAACTCCGTTTTATCAGAAGCTCCATCTCCCTCAGCAGCTTTTCTGACATTTCCTTGGGCCAGTCAGAGCACTTCTTTACGTTACCGATCAAGGATAGCGCCATCTCCGTGAGCGCCGTGACCAGGCCGAGCGCATCGTTCCCGGGAATCTCCACAAATACCAGGTTCTTGACGGTGTCTTTGGTCAGTTCTTCACGGTTCGGTTTAATCACACACAGCACTTTGGAGCTGACGTTCTGGGGGAAGCAGAGGGTGAAGTGGAGGGGCACCGGGAGAGCCACGGATGGAGGGTCATCTTGGGTGGTCTTACTCGCAGCCTCCGGTACCGTCTCCGCCACTGTCTTCACCGGTGGTGGTCTATGTGCCTCAGTGATGTCCTCCTCCTCCTCACAGATAAAAAGACATCTGTGGTCTACCACTGTGAAAAATCCGTTCACCTTCACCAAATTGTCCTCGTTTGAAACACTAAACTGCCACTTTTCTGGATCTAACCGGAAACTTTTAATTGCAAAGTTCATCAGCGGATCCAGTCGCTCATCGCTGGCCTCCATTGTATTCATGTTTTTCTGCGTTTGGCTAGATTTTCTTTGAATGAGCAGAGTACAGGACAGAAGTTGTCAGAAAACCGCTGATGACGGTTGACAGGCAATCAAATCTCCCAACTGTACGTCAAGTAAGCGACCTGTGCGTCAAAGTGATGCTGCCTTCACTGGGTGCAGGTAAACTCAAGTGGTATTTAATTAACACTTAACATTTTACAAAACTGTCAAAATAGTGTCCGAGTTGCTAAGTTTACATATAACAGCATATCATATATCGGAACTGAATATATATTTTATAAACTTCTACAACGTATAAATAGCAAATTTTGTGTTTCGTTTCCATCTTTGTACATTGTTGTTGTGAATGTTTTGGCTTATAAGATTTTTTAAATACAAAAGGTGCTTTGCCTCTATTTTAATGCGTGTATGTCATCATTAAACTTACTATTTATCGTTCACGGTTTAAATTTTTTTTTTAAAGCATATTGTTGGCGGTGTTTTCTTATTCCACTCTGCTGATTCCCACAGAGCCAGTGGTGTGTGAAGGCGCCGCGGCTGCTCCATGCATCAGCGCTGTGTCTGTGGAGATACCTGCGGCCACTGCGCTCAGCTAGCAGCTTCACCCATCACTCATCCTGCCTAGGAATGACGAGCTGAACGACATCCAAAATGACTTTATTTTGTTTTTCACTTGATGCGGGCTTTTATTTGAGGGAAATCATGGGGATCGTCATTCGGTTTTAGTGTTTTTAACTGTTGTAGCGTTTTGCCGAGTCCATTTTGCGTCTAAGTGGAAGTGGTTCAGACAAAGAGAAAAGAGCTTTCCCATAGCTAGAATGGTTCGGGCCTAAAAAGAAGACAAGAGGTAAGGATGATGTTTTTCTAAATGAATTAATCTTGCAGATCTGTGCGTTTTCTCCGGTCTGACATGTTATATTAGTGTTGTTTTAATTGCCCGATCTGTATTTGTTTTTGACGCTAACTAGCTGCTAGCCTAGCTGGAGCTAACACTGCTAAGCCTGCTAAGCAAAGGTGAAGTCTGTGCAGTCAGTGCTTGGTATCACGTTAGCAATGATCTTTTTGGACAGGGTGAGTAAATACATCTTTTGCATGTGGAAAAAGTATCCACCGGTCTCCAGCATATATGGAATTACACGGAGGAAGTTTTATTTTTTTTTACTTAAATAAGAAATAGTATGATTCACAGCTTGGTAATCATGTTTGTTTCTGTAATGTTCTGCTCACAAGGTATGACGTCTACAGTTTGTTTTTCTTTTTCTTGACAAGTTCACTTTTAAATAACATTTTTTTAATCACTTTTAAATTTATTTAGATTTATCATCAACTTTTCTGTAAACGATCTAAATGCTTTTACTTATTTAAATGACATACTGTAATTATTTGCAGTAAGTTATCTTCTGGTAATGAATGATCGGATCCACTGCTGTTTCACTATGACTGGCCAAACTTTTTTCCTCTTGTTCAGCGTAAACCACACAATCCTATCCTGGGTTTATTGTATCAAATTACAGTCATTGCCGGTTAGAGCCCCGTCAGCTCTAAACCCTGCTAATTTGCTTGAAGAAAAGCTATCATTTAGACGGAAAGCAACATGATAGCTGGTGCCTACAGTGTCTAGCGTTTGAGACTTTGCAAAAAGGGACAGCTGATGTGCTTCAGGAAGCCATTTTAAACGCCACAGTGGGGGGAAGGGCCACTAAAGCCATCATAAGTCCAGAGTAGTTAAACACATACAAGTTAAGGAGTGGATGTTTGCCAGTAATGCGCCAGGAAGCACGTAGGAGAAGGCGCAACCTAGTTTGTTTACCTAGTTTGACAGGGTGCACTACAACGGGGTGCTAGGGTCATGAACTTTATGGCAGGTAGTTGTAAAGGGCCACAGCTGCGAGTCAGCAGTGGTGAGATGTGTTCAGCAATGTCTTCCAGACTGTTGCATTGCCCTCTTTTAAGTTTTGCATCAGTAACCACAATAGTGCACATGTTGATTCAGCTGCATATAGTATTAATAAGAGCAAAACAAGTGAAGGCAATTCAAGATGCTGCACATTTGAAAGATAAACTACTTCTTGATGCACGTACTGTATTGTGCCTGAAACAAAGGTATCATTTATATACTTTCTAATGCAAATACTCACAGACTTGCCAGTGTGTATAGTCCCGTGTCTACTTATTGTAATAATGCACTATTGTATGCTCAGGCTATATAATAAAATGAATGTCAATAGTCACGTGCTGATTAGTGCTTTGATTAGGTGCGCCTCACATGACTTTCCACTCTGAATTAGCTGCTCACAAATTGTCCTGCCACACTAGTCCATACTGTACTGTTTTAGTGCCGTGATTTGTTGCTTTGGACAAGCTGAAGCTGTTGTTTTTGCACAACTTCATTAATAAGACTGTAATGTTAATACTTTTATTAGTGGGATGTTACAGGGACAACACCAATATATAAGCAAACACAGCTGTAATAGGTTAAGGGGTTAGATTTAAAGCACTTTTAGTAACTATAACAAAAAAAAATTAATTGTGTTTTAAAAATAACTTTACTTTTTGTCACAAACGTTTGACCTTTTCACCTTTTCCTTTATTGGGGTATTGTCCAGTGAAGTCCATGTAAACAGCAGACATTTGCTTCGCTCTCATGCCTCTGATGTGAAACTCCATTTACTTCCTGTTTAGGTTTTTGCCATAGTTTCAGTGCAACGGTTTCCTCTTTGGCCACAGACCTCGTTATAATGACTTGTTGGTCGTTTTTTCAGACGGGGAGGAGCGGGCGCTGGGCTCCTTTGGCTTCATGACAGCGTTTGTAGCACGGTGTGGTTGTGCAAGCATGTTTTGGATGTAATGTTAAGTAATTGTATAAGAATGTTGGCCTACACTCCCAGATCGTGGTAGTCCTTGTCGAAGTTCATTAAATACCCAGCTAGCAGTATTATTGCTGTATCATTAAGGTTAAAGTATCTGGCTGTGTTGTTATTGATAGTTACTTGATTTGTGACCAGTTTCACATGAGGCCATTAATCACAGCAGAAATGGACTGGAAATACATCAATACATTCAAACTCAACAAACCTTCTTGGCAAACAAACAGCTTACACCTTATTATCACGGCCTTATGCTTCACTCACTGTTTTGTCAACTGAGGGGATGAGGTGGCTTTTTATTTAACTGTTTAATGTTTATTTAACCAGACCTAACAATAGATTGTATTTGCAATGTTGCCATGGACCGTTTAGTTGGCCTATAGAGACACCCTTGCAAAAAAAAAACCACATCCTGGTGTCTGATAAGGATCCATGAAATTAACCTATGATACTATCTTAACACTATCAAAATATTAACCCATTGTATTTCATTCTAAAATATTTAATCTGGAGATTATTGTAATTTGTGCGAAATTGATACTGTTTGCTGTTTTATTGTTAGTTATGGTAAATGCAAAACTCAAACAGCTGCCTCCAGTTTCAGAAGGCAAAGGATAACCCTGAGAAAAAAGATCGGGTGGTGCAGATTTTTTGAGTTCAAGAATATACCTTTTATTATTTATTTTTTTTTACTGGCTTTACTAAGACAGAAACCGGTAAGTGACTCGGTATGTTGTCTGTGGGTGTTGTGCAAAATGTATGTATAAAAGAAGTTTTAGAAAAGGTCGCCTCTGCATTCTCTTAAATTGACTGTTGAACTTGACAAAAATGGACGATTCATAATAATATACTGTAATATTCATATTATTTTAAGCAGACAATTTTTTTTCTCCTTTGATCTTCAATAAAGTAACCAGTTTCACTAGTTCATGAACTCTCTGACTCCAGCTACTTTTGTAATGATTTTTTAATGTAGCCTCTAGGTATTGGTTAATTTGTGGAAACTCCCTTTTTGGTGCTTTTTAATTATCTAAAAAATCTAATGAGACATCTGCTGGGTTTGTTCACGCAGCAGAAAAAATATGGCCCTGGCCCGCTGCATCTGTTCTGTTCTTTGAAGATTTTCAGATTTCAGCCTTAGATTGTACCATGTCATGGAGACTGGAGTTTGTTGGTAGTTTAATTGGCAGAGTTTATAATATAGCCTATGAGTATGTGGGTTTTAAATGCTCAGGTCAACTCTACATACAGCGGGACAAGACATGTAGCCCTTGGGACTGTGCCCATGAAAAGAAATATTGCCATAATTTTGAATCAATACATTTTTCATATCCTTTTGAATCAATTATTCACAGTATATGAGCTGCGCACATTGGCTAATATGGATTGGTGTGGCAAAAAATAACAATAGTAAAATCACTGGAAGGTTGTTCGTAGACAACACGAGAAATATTGAGGGTGTTTCTGGTGTAAAAATATTTAGTATTGGCATGAGATCTTGTCCCACCTTGTGTAATTTAGAATACAGTAACAGTAGAGTCACTTTTTAAGAGAAGATAGTTGTGGTAAGACTGATACTACTTTTTGTCTGACATGAAATCCGGTGCAGTTGTTTGCTCTGTGTGCTTAATGTGTTTTCCATTCTTGCAAAACAGGTTTTGATTATCTTCTTAGAGCTGGGCGATATGGCCTAAAAATAAAATCTCCGATTTTTTTACAAAAAATCCGATTTCCGATTTTAATCGATTTTTCTCTGCCCTACTCAAAAACAAATAACAGATGACAAATAAATGGCTCAAAACAAGTTTTAACTTTATTCTTTTTTTAAATTTAGGATTAAAGTGCAATCTGACAAGCAAAAAACATACTTGTAAGTGAAATGGCAGACCAGGCCATTGTAAACACTTTTAGAAAGGACACTTTTAGAAAGGACATGTCCAGAGGTGTGAAAACACCCATCATGGCCCTGAACGGATATGCTAACTACTCCCCCACTCCCACTCCATATTGAATAGACTCACCTGACTAACAGAAACTGTAAACAAATATGTGTGTCTCAGAGTAATTTTCATTGTAATTAAGCTCCTCCCTTCAGGCAGATATAAAGCAGTGTCCACCAGCATCTGACCAGAACTGAAGAAGCAGCTTGGATGAGCTGCGAAACGTATTCAACCAAATAAACTCTGTCCAGTTGACAAATCAATTTCTCCTTTTGCTACTTTTAGAAAGTTTTGATCATATTGCTGCCGCTGTCTGTTGTCATGCAGATGAGTCGGTCTTCTGCAAGTTTCCACGAAGTGAAAGCATCTTTCAATCCTTGCGCGATTAATCCCCCCTTGTGATCCTCGGGAGAATACACTGTTTGCAGACAAACGCTTCGCATCGCCCAGCTACTATTAACAAAATGTACCGTTAAACTCACGTAGGGCTGCATCGTTCGGCTGGACCACAGGTCAGTCGTAGCAGAAAAATACAACACCTCCTCCGCTCCGCGCCCCGCTAACTTACCCGTGTAGAGCGCTGCAGCGCATTAGTTCCGCTTTCGACGCTCGCGTGTAAAAAATAATACTAATAATAAAAAAAATCGATTTTCATAAAAACACATCGTTCTGAACTGTAAATTCGATTTAATCGATATATCGCGCACCTCTATATCTTCTCTGCACTTAATGCATATTTGCTTAGTTTGTTTTGGTGTTACTTGCAAATGCAGCTGTATTACTTTATTTTCATAGTAGGTCATGACGTAAATGTGCAATGGTTTTAAATGTAATTTACACTTATGATATTATATGTTTTTATATTTTATTTAAAATTTCAACTGAAAACGTAACTGCTAATACTGCAATATATAAATACTGCAATCTTTGCTAGAGATGATGATAAAGATTCTTCACAGAATAAAAAGTACAGAACATAACACATCACATGACACAGTGACAGTGGTGCAATGACTAGAGCATTTTGCAACTGAGGAGAACAGTCTGATTTGGTGATGATTCATTGAGTGATGCTTATTTGATCAAACCTCCCAAATTACAGCAGGAGCAGGAGATGACAGCAGTTGGATTACCAAACCGAGTTCCTACGTCAGTGAAAGGGGATAATGGAATTGCTAGATGAAATGTGGCTTGATTGCGGTCCTTTACAAGTAGATTCAAGTATGTTTTTGTTTTGTGTTTTCTTTCTTGTTGGGGGAACACTTTACAGGACCACTACCTTTCCAATGCGCTTAATTAAGTCAAATAATACTGTTTGTTTTTCTAAGTACTCCCAAGTTAGGTCTAATAATGCAATATAAGAATGTTGAATATTGCACACTTCTTCTTGGAACCATTTGAAATGACCCCCTTAAAGTATTTTTACTGTACTGTAAAAGCAGACCTTGGTGACAGAAATCAGATGCTATACACACTGTTTATCTGTTGCTGACTTACACAGTACAAAGAGCCATGTCACTATATGACACTTTGGGTGAGAGCTGATTAGCTGTGCAAGCTGTGCAGTCTGCTTCACTTCTGTCTAATAAAAGATGTTCTGAAGCTGTGGTAGTGGCCATAAATTCAAGCATGTGGATACTAGTGATGTGCCAAAGGATTTGTGAGAGCTAGAAACAAGTTTGATGGATTAAAAACAGTTTGAAAATCAGGTACCCCTTCTCTAAGTCAACAAATCAACGCTTATTCACATTTTTCTCTTAAAATAACCCAACAACATGTTCTGATGATTCACAGTCTGGTTCTTTTAGGGGAGCGTGGTCCCGGCGTTTTCGAATGTGCCTGCACCGTGAGTTTATTTCGAGGTGAAGTGTAATAGTTAGCATGTTGCTATTTGGAGCGCCGCAGATCTCCCCAAGTCAAATTTAGCCGTGGTTGTCCTCTGAGTAATAAGACGTGTGGAAAAGTCCTATCGCGGCCTCAGCCTCCCCACACAGGCTAATGTTTCACTAGTTTGTTATCACTTCAGACCTGCTGCTGTTACGAAATCCCCTCACAGGGCCACGCTGTTCATGAGACTGTGCAATAGAAATCTAGAGGGGAGCATTACATTGTCTAAGATAATGTCAAAATTGTTGTTTTGAATTTATGCAGAAGTGTATGAGGTATTACCCAAATTGTAATAGAGCTGCACAAATAATCGATAAAACAAAGAAGAGATGGTATGGGGGATATTTCTGCACTTTGAGGTAGAATCCATTCACTTTTTGTACAGTTATTGTTATTGTTCAGGAAAATATATTAATATATTTTTGTATTAATGTAATCCACGCCAGTATTCAAGTTTTAAATATAGAAAGCATTTAAAATGATCCAATAGTGCTGACTGTGTTTAGACATGGTTCATTTGTTTTAATGAGTTAATTCACCCCTCTCAGGGCTTTCCCCTTTAGGGTCAAAGGTGACTGAAGTCTACACTGGCAACTATGGGCCTTAGGCAGTGGTTAGCAGTTAATATAGGACTAACAATGGACAGTTCAGATTTAACCATAGCTGGTGGTGTCTTGTTGTTAAAAGTCCCATATGTCCCATAAGTCCCAATGTTATACTGTTGATGTTGTTTCTTCATCACAAACAGACCTGGAGTTGTGTTTTGTTTCATTCACACATGTTTAACACACACTTAAACACTCTGTTCCACATTGTGATGTCATGTGGTAATACAGGTAGTCAGTACTGTTTTTAAGCTCCATACACTAGGATCATTTGGTCGATCTCACCCCTGGAACTGCCAATCTCTGCTGAACTAAAGGTAAAAAGAGCTGTTAATTTGAAACACTTCATGACATCACAAGGTTGGAACAGAGCGTTTTGAGCGTTGGAGATGTAGAGAGACTAAAAACGTGTGAAAGAAACACAACACAACTCTAGGTATGTTTTTGATTCTAAAATTGCTTAAAGCTCACAAGATTCAGCTTTGCATAATTTAGGACCTTTAAATATTTAGATACCTTTAAATATTAAATGCAATCTATTACTATTCTAAACCTTTCCATACAATTATTGATTTCTTTTTTTTTTATTTTTTGAAACATCAGCTATCTAATTGTATGCACATAATGTATAATGCCCTTCTATCTAGCACATATTTTTAAAGTCAGGAACCTTATTATATAAAGATTTGTATAAAGATAATTGTATAATTCAAACCAACTGTCCCTGTAAAAGGTTGAGTGAAAGTTGGCCCTGTACTTATGATGTCCCTGTTTAGCTCTATTAGTTACGTAAGAGAGCACTGATTCAGTATAGAATGTTCTGGAAAAGGAGTGTAAATTGTACAAGTTGCACAGTAGTTGGGCTCAAAGTTTAAACGTCAGGACGGCACAAACATGAGCCCCTGTCTCTGTTGACAAACGCTGTGAGCTTGGAGATTTCCTGAACCAGAGCCAACATCACCCAGGGCCATGTGTCATACTTTAAATCCTCTCCAACTGAACATTGTGTTACATTGGAGTTGCACTAGGGCAGATCACATTAGCAGTGTTTTTAATGTTGTAATACAGTTTACAATCAGTGTAAATTTGAAATAATTAACAGCTAATTTGAAGTAGAAGTAAAGGAACGTCAAAGGGCCCATATTATGGTATTTTCTGATCTATGTTCTAATGTTGTTTCCTCATCACAAACATACCCAGAGTTGTGTTTTGTTTCATTCACACATGTTTAACACACAAACCCTGCATATTTAGGCTAGAGTTTTTCTCTCAAACAGAAAACACTCTGTTATGTTGTGATGTCATGTGGTTATACAGAAGTGCTCCACTGTGTTTATATATATATATATATATATACATTCACTAGAATCATTTGGATAATTTCAGCCCTGGAATTGCCTATTTCTACTAAACCAAAGGTAAAAGGTAGCTGTTAACTTGAAAACTACCACTTCATGACATCACTAGGGGAAACAGAGCATTTTAAACTTTGGAGATATAGACAGACTAATAATGAAGGGTTATTCAAACATGTGTGAATGAAACAAAACACAACTCCAGGTGTGGCTTTGAGTAGGTAACAACATTATAACATGGCTAATTTGTGTAATATAAATTTAAAGAATGGTATACCAGTATACCTTTTTTTTTGCATTTTGTTAACCCTTATCTTTTTGGCTTCTCATTCTGTGATAACAAAAATACATTTGAAAAGGGACTTTGCACATTAATCAGTTCTAACAATGTCAAAGTGGCATAGTTGGCTGATTTGAGCTCATTTCCACCAGTAGTATACGTGATCTACTTTTAGTCAAGTGTAAGAAACTTTATCTTCATTCACAAAGCACGCACCTACACTTGGCAGTACACACACAGTAGTACAAAAAGCTCATTTTCAATCTTTATTCACCGTTTACATAACGTTTTGTTTAAATATATTAAGTTCTCAAGTCTCTACGCAAGGATTATGTTGGCTAAGCACACGTTGCATTGATGGAGCGTAGCAACCCTATAATTTTCTCAAGTGTGTATCTGCATAAGGCATTTGTCAAACTGGAAATGGCTGACAGTCAGTGAGAAGAAAGGAACAATGTGAAAAACTGTGAGGACTTCCAGAGTTCTGTATTTGATTTTGAACTGCATAAACTCACTCTGTTTCTTGTTGTGGTCAATAAAAAAGTAGTTTGTGATTCAAGTTTGTGATTCAAGACCTTAAGATATAACTTATTTACAAACCATTGAGAGTTCTTGTTTAAAGTTCCACTGCATAACATTTCTAGTGGAATGTCTGCCACCTGCTTATCTTCATGGAAATATTTTTACTTCGTCTAGAATGTTTCATAGTATAGATTAAACCCATCTCCCTTCATGACTCACATGACTAACAGAAACTGTTAACAACTCCATATTGTATCACCTGACCAACTGAAACTGTATTTAAATATGTGTGTCTCAGAGTAATTTTCATTGTAATTAAGCTCCTCCCTTCAGGCAGATATAAAGCAGTGTCCGCCAGCATCTGACCAGAACTGAGGAAGCAGCTTGGATGAGCTGCGAAACGTATTCAACCAAATAAACTATGTCCAGTTGACAAATTAAATTTTCTCCTTTTTTGCCATTAAACCCATCTATCACAAAGGAGACAAGCGCGTTACAGCACTGCGCTTGCATTACAGTTCAGATCTGTGGAGAGTCGCGCCTATTCACAGAAGGAATTATTGTATTTTTGAGCAATAGAAATACCCGTAATTAATCAACCCTGGATGGATATGTTTAATGTCATACCATGGGACATTCCAGCAAAGCAATAACATCTCCACGGAGACATTTTTTAATACTTTGTTAAAAGAAAGTTGACAGGGTTGTGCAATAAATCAAATCTGTATCAAGTTTCAGTCACTTCAGTTATACTGTATACTTGACTATTTTTAACGGAGAGGTCTATAGCTAATCCTCATTAAAAGCTTAGTCACTTCAGACTAAAATTGGACTTGGAAAATGTACAGCACTCATTAACAGTCTTTTATTGTTTTTGTCTAAAAAAAATTACTATGGAAAACAATTGTATTCATTTTCAGGACAATCTAAAATTCAATATGAGCAAAAATATGACTTTTTTGGCAAATCGCCCAGCCCTAGTTGACGGCGCTTAGACTTCAATTTCAATTACCCCAAATGAATCTCAGTGCCTTTAAAATGGATATCTTGTCCAGTTTGTATAACACCAGAATTTGACTGTTACTGATCCATATTTCATCTTCTCTTCACCAGATACTTCTCTGTAAATTAGTTTGGTGCGGGTCAGTTATGTGTCAAGAAAAACTCAATTAATATGATTGATTGCTCTCTAAATGTAAAGAAGTCATGGCCCAGAGCCCGTGATTGATAAACGCTTGCGGCCCTCCCCCGGACACGCATAAAGCTGGCCTGCTGAGTGGAGGCATTCCTGGCTGTGAGGCTGTTCAAACGCTGCAGACCTGAACCACTGAATGGCCATACGCACTTGTTTAGAGAACATGCCAATCAACGAGACTAAGCCCCGTTTTCATATGCTAATAGCGGCTAAGTTAAAGATGCACTGGAATATATGGAGGCCCCGCATTCCGAAACACTCAAAACGTCTCACTCCACTCAAGGCTTTTTACACTTTTCGCTTGGTTAAAATGTTTGCTTTCAGTTTTGGATTTTGGTAAATTTTTCATGTCAGATTCGTTAACACAGGAGACACAGGACTTTAATTTTATTTATTTTTTGCTTGTGCGGGTGTAGGGCTTGGATTCATGGTGACGTTGCAATTATCAACTCTGCATTTCTTAGTAATAGTAGTAATAGTAGTAACAGTGCTATAATTCACATTTAAAATTTACCCTTGAGGTCAGAAAAAAAAATATTATGGGAAATGTACACAAATACGCATACCAACAGCAGTCTGTGTTAACAAAATTGAATTTTCATATGTCTAGGGTTGTAAAAAGTATCAATCAAATACTAATCAATACTACAAACTGTTATCGAAACTAGACACTCACTCATCGATACTAAAAAAAAAGTCACATTCAAAGACAGAAGTGAACCTTTCCTGAATAGCTTTAGAACGATCTGGAGCTTTATCAGAAGTATAAGAGCTAGACTAGTATACGCCCATGGACCACTATGGAACCTACCTGGACAACTGAGGGATTACACACATATAAGACCACATGGTATTATAAAAGAAAGTACTATAATTTAATGTTGAAAATCACATTCTATTGCTAAAGAAAGTGTTTTTTATGATCAGCGCGGTATCTGAATCAATATTTAGTCCATTCCTTAGTATCAAAATCGATTTTGAAATTTTAATATAGGGACAACCTATCGCATCACAATACCAAAATATCATCACGCCCCTAGTAGTGAGATAAGGGCTTATGGGTTGATGGATGACATATTTATTTATTTTCATTGCGGTATAGCAGTAGTAGCTATTAGGGCCCAACCGATATATCAGTTGGCTGATATTATCGGCCGATATGGGCACTTGGAGACCTATCGGCCTAAATCTTGCCAATATGAGCCGATAGTCCACGTGGGCATGTTATACCTCGTTATAAAGCATGACTCTCTATATTATGTTCATTTAATCCAATTTACTGACAGATAAATGTCCTAATATGTGGCTCAGCATCAGTGTTTATCAGGGGAGTAATTTGTCTCCGTCTGTGATGCCGTACTGCCCCTGAACGCCCCCCTCGAGTCATGTCACTCGTGTGCTTGTTTACACTGAGGCACTGAGGCTTTAAATGCTCTTGTGGTCTTATCTAAGATATTAACTATAAATAATTACCACGACGCACACGCATTTACTGCTAAAGGTTAAGTTAGGCTAGAATGTCATGCAAAAATGCCATTAGGCCGACCTACCGTCTTTCAACCATAAAGAGGCAAAATAATTGTAATTGTAGCCTAAATAAACCCGATTTAAAATCCAGTAGAGTAAAATCTAAGTTAGTTTTTTTTTTTTTTTTTACATCACTAAATATATCAGCTGTTATATCGGCTATCAGCACCTCCAAAGCCCCTTTTATTGGTATTGTATCGCACCCCCAAAAAAATCCATATCGGTCAGGCCCTAGTACTTGCCTCCTTCAAATCGCCCACATACACTTTGACAACATTGAATGTTTTAGCAGCTTTGTTTGCGTTCTGTTTGACCTGTCATCCAGTACCCTCAGTACAATGAAATCCCCTGCATTGTTGACCTAATTATAAAATTGCCTTAATTGGCCGACCTCAGCCAGTTCCCTCTGCCTGAGCGCGGCCCTTTTGTAGGTCACATTATTGGACCAATTATTTCTGTCAGTTTGTTCTGATTGCATAGATTATTATCTAAAGTTGTCAAATATAGTGTTGTCACAATATTACAATTTCAGATTTGATACTAAGGAATAAACTAGATACTCAGTACCGATTCTGATACTACTAAAACACTCTTTCTTCAGACAATACAATGTGTTTTTCAACCTAAATTCTTAATACTTAATTATAATAATACTTAATTAAATTCTTAATATTGATTTTATAATACCATGTGGTCATATATCTGGCTCAAGGCCGAAGGCTCAAATGATTTATGTTAAAAAAATATGTAGATCATGAGAACTTGACAAGTTAATTGAACTGAATAACGTTGCATTGTATATTTTTGCTGTGCTTTTGTGAATCACAATGCCATATTCTTGTACTGCTACAATTTAATTGTCCTGGTATGTTCCATAGTGGTCCGTACACTAGTCTATGTGCTCTTATACTTGTTCTGATACAGCTCAAGATCATTCTAAAGCTGTTCAGGAAAGGTTCATTTATTAGTTAATATTTTAGTATCTGATTATTTATTTATTTATTTATTTATTTATTTGACGACCCTAGCCAAATATCTTCCAAAGAATTGGATAAGAAGTGTCAACAAACATATCTGGTCACGAAAGTCAGGACTTGAAAGCATAATAGAGAAAGTAGCAAATAATCTTTAACTGGACATGCTAAGTGGCTATAAACTGGCATTTTTCCGGCTTGGTCAGTTATCTGGAATTTTATTCGCAATGCTTGGCGTGTGTACTGCCATCTTTCATGCCTGACTTACCATTACCTTATCAGTTGCTGCACCAGTGTGTGTCTTTCATAATATGTCCTTAAGTGCTCCCTTGACCTCGCGTCTCCTGATGTTCAGAATTAGATGACTCAGTGGGGTGAGCCACATGCAGCTGGTTTAGGTTATTTCACTCACACAACACAATACAACAGGATACTGAATATATGGATTGCATAAAAGAGAATGTATCTGTATTGATGATACTGTTAAAATTAATCTTGCAACCTAAAGTTTCTGCTAATAATGACTCTGCTAACAGCGCAGATCACAGTTGATAAAATCACTTTGTTTTTTGGTAATTGGATCCAGAGAGGTCAGAGTGGTCTGATGTTGATCCTATCCACCTTATTCCGGAAGTTGCCTTGGGCGCCGCCATCGTATTATTTAGTGTGGGGCAGCTGATCTTGACAACAAATAAGTTCAATACGGACTATGAAGCCGTTTTAAAGCCTCCCAGAGAATTTGTGCAGTGTTTTCTTGTTGGTGCACATTAAAATGTAAGATTTTACACAAATGAAACAACTTTGTTATATTTAATCAGCAAAACTTTTTCCCAAATTGTCCATTGACACGAATGGGATCCCCGTTTTGCCGGAAGTGCCGCATTTGCAGCATTTGCAGTATTCTGTACTGGGGAAAAACTGCTTACCTGACTACATGGAAAAAAAAAATACATGGCTTTTAACTTCCATTATAGCAAATCGTCACCTTTTGCGCAGGTATTAGAACGCCAAGTCATGCAAGCTCAATGAACTGAAGTTATGAAAAATTCTGTGGTTAAACATTGCTGAAAATAACTTAAATTCAGTTTCTTTATTACGTGGTGGTTGTTACTTTTAAAACACGTGCAGGGAATGGACAGTGGGACAGTGCGCTCCTGTGTCTTTGTTTTGGGAGATAAGGATCAGCTCTTCCTTTTGGCTTCTTGACATAACCTGGTTGTTTTGTTAGAAAGACAGAGATGAGATGACTAATGTGGAGACAAAGTGTGCTCAGCTTTCACAGACCTTTCCCCTTTTGGCGCACCAGCTCTGTTTTTGTGTATTTGTTATCTAAGATGTCAGTTTAAAGGTACACTGTATAACTTTTCTGCTGGAGGGTCCTTTAAATGCTTTTCTCCGTGGAAATGTTATTGCTTTGTCTGGAATGTTTCACAGTGTGGCATTAAACCTTTCTACTTTCATGGAGACAAAACCAGACCAAGGACTGTAGAGAGACAGCCCAGCTTACAGTCAGAATGCCTATTTTTCTATGTATTTTTGAGCTATAAAACCAGCTGCAATTGAATAAATGTAAGGTTGAGCTGTTTAATGTCATACTGTGGAACTTTCCAGGCAGTGGACATATTGTTAAGTTGTGTCCATGCCAGAGGAATGAGGAGACGGGAAGTGGTTGCTTATTGATTGAGAGTGCAGTTCCGAGTTACGTAGTGAGTATTGTCAGTATGTGAACTTTGCTCACTGACTTGATCTACATTTTTATCATCTCTGCTCACCTATGGTAGCCCTGAAGGGATATTTTTATACTGAAATTCATGTTGCTGGAATTTGAAAGTTTGCACCAGGGAAAGGATTTTGCATTTATTCAGTTAAATGTGTTCGTAATTGTTCAAAAATGCCTTTACTTGATACTTTGCAGCTGATGTCATGAACATTGGCTGGGGTGTGATGCTAACAGTAGGCATGCTGTGTCAGAGGCTTTATTTAAACGTAGTCTGACCATAAAGAATTGATTGAGCTGGAACTGCAACAGGTGAGATGACTTGTGCTCTTAAACAAGTCTCTCACACATAAAATTAGTCATAAGCCAGCAGTTTTTCACTTGGTCACACTCACCTTTTTGTTGTTATGTTGTTTAAATTGTATTTTTTTCAGCTTTCAGACGATCTTAAAACTTTTTTGTCTGTCAGCCCGGTAAGTACTGAACATTCTGCCAATACAGATCCATGTAGAACACCCCCAGCGTCACCGTAAAGTATCAATAAGATGCATTCTTACTGTTTGGTTAGTAAAAACTGCTTGGTAAAGTGGTAAAGTAGCATCACCTGCTTTTCTCCTTGATGTATATGTTTAATGCTACAGTGTGGGGCATTCCAGGCAAAACTAAACCTCTCAATGATTTTGTTAAAATACTGTCCTGCCCTCTTCTCCTAAAACATACTTTACCATTTTATTTCTTTCGATTCACTTAGAATTTTCCTGGAATCAAACCCAGTGCTGTCCAAAGCAAATGGTCTTCTTACATCTTCTTGCACATGGACAAAGACTTTTCACAAAACTTTAGAAAACACCATGATGCCACTGTGGGGTATTATGACTCATCCAGGCTGAAAACATACTTGTAACATGTGTCATCATCTGTACTTTGTAGTTTTCTCTCTTCTTCACAGCTGACGAAAAGCCACGCTACTGTCTCTTTAAGGCACCAGCACGTCCAGCTTCACCCTGCTGCTTCAGGGCACAGCGGGGGAGGGAGGGATCGGTGTTGACGGGAAGCCGCGCTCTGATTGGTCGGTTCTGCCTCTGGGCAGTGATGTCACATGGAGGAGAGGCAGTGTGGTGTAAAATAACATGTCCTTTTATGGGGCAAGGCGGGTCGGTCCATGTTCAGACGCGGGGGTGTTGTAACGTGGATTCACTCCGGTCTTCTGAGAGCTTCTGGAAAGGTGTTATCAGGCAGATCGTTATATAAAGCGTCGTAAAGTTGGCGTCATTATCTGTTATTGTTGATTGTGTGTGATAAGTTACATATTTAATTGTTTGTAAATCTCAAAGCCAATCAGGTATGAAAATGAAAAGACTTAAATTTAGACAAGCTGATCCACAAGGGATATTATTTGGACACAGTAGCTCACACACCACAATATAATATAACGTAAGGACAAAATTTTTCATCACATTTATTTTTTTACATCTTAATCTTAATCACTAATCACTATTATCACAGTCTAAAGGGAATAAGCCCATCAAATAGAGATTGATATATCACAAATTATAGATCTGTTTAATCATTGTTATTATTAGGGAAGAGATTATTGAAAACATGACCAAACAACAGTGAAATCCTTAACTCACATTATCTAATAAATGTGTGATTGAATTTGAGATCATTTTCCGTAATCAAGCTTTCTGAATGATAAAGTCAAGTTAAAGTGGCATAAACAGTCAGGTGAAAAGAACTTCACATGTAGGTTTATATTTTTGTGGTGTAAAGTTAAATATTAATTTGTTTTATTTTATTGTGAAAATCACATTGAGTAACAGAATAATCTTCAGATTCCGTGTCCTCACGCATCGGCCTGTTATGATATCAACTTATGGTTCAATACATGACAGATGGGATCATTTTTGAGTGTCAGTATTTATCGTGGATACTTTTTAGTTTGTACTAGTTGTAGTTTAAATGGCCCATCTTGTAAAATGCGCAGTATGTGAAAGAACCCCTGCTACTGTCTTAGAAAATAATAGAATTTTGCATGTTACTTTCATGCTAGAGAATTTTTTTTTTTTTTTTTTAGTTTGGATCGATAAGACGGATGTAATTTTGGAATGTTTAGACGGCCATTTTGTAAAGGGTATGTGGAAAAAGTTGTCTTCATGCCAGCTTGATGTTGAGAGCTTTGTCCTCTCACATATTCCTCTCATGATAAATACTATATCAATTTATCTTTCAAAACATCAGTATTTACCGTGGGTACTCTTTGTACTAGGAAAAGTAATTTTTTTTGTACTACGCACATACACACAAATATTAAAAATCAGTCCACCTAGCATTATATGATCAAAACTGGTGCAATACTACATACAGTAATACATAAAATACTCCTTATGACCTTTTGTATATTGCTGAGATATTTTTATTACTTATTTCTATTTTATTTTTACTTGTACATATACATTTTTTATATAACTATGCCTTATTTGACACCAGTCTCTTTTGTTATTATAATATATTGTGATAATTGTGATAATTTCCCTTGTGGAAATGTCTTAAGTCTAAGGCAGTAGATTTCATCAGATTTTATAATCAAACATAGCTTTTAAACCGCATAAGCATTTCACTAAACTTGGTTACTGAGTTTTAACTGAGCTTGTGAAAACAGTCTTAATCTTGTCGCTTAACTTAAACTTTACAGTAGTAGAACAATGCTCTCCCCCATTCCCCATTCCCCCACTTAACCCAGGTTTTGCATTAAAAAAACTCACTCAACTTGTATCGCTCTCCTGGCCAGCACCACCCCTGCTCTCTGCTGGCTTGGTACATCCCAAGAACTTGCAGTCACCTCCCCTCCCTAAGTCAGATTTGTCTGTACTCCAAGAAATACACTGTACCTTCGAATCGAGTGGACATTAACTTTTGTTTTTGTACATACCGTTTCCGTAGCTTTAAGGACTACAGCAAGCCTGAGTGCCTTAACTTGGACTTTTCATTTACGTTGTCAATCATGTGGTGGAAAGTTGTCAATGCTTAAAAGATCTTCTAAGAATCTACCTCCCACCTCCTTCAAATGTTTGAGTGGTTGGGGCCATGGCCTCTCAGTCAGGGTAAGGCATATACAGCTGGCTCACTAATTCAATTAAATCGCTGGTTTTGTTTTTAAGTTTGTCTCTTCTGCTTTAGAGTTGACCCTGAATTGCCATGCCTGCTATAGATATGATCATGTAATGTGTGCCATGTTCTCCAGATAGGCATCAGTCCTTCCCCTTTTTGCTCAGCGAGGCCTGGAGGTTTTGTAAAGAAAAACCAAGATGAGATGAATCACTTAGGGACAGTTTGAACATCTGGCTTTCTTAAACTTTGAACTTTTGAGTTTGGGACACTGACACCAGTAGAAGTTTGATAAAGGAGCAGATGGGGGGAGGTCAATAATCGCAGGCTTAAATATACAGCATAAAAATGTAAACTTGAGATTGGTAGTGTTACTTCCAAAAAATGCTGATGTAATAATATGGAGGGCTAAACCTGCTAGATGTCCATTTTGTTAAAGTTAAAAAAAAAAAAAAAAAAAAAAAAAAACTGAACGAAAAAACATATGACACAAGTTTAAATGGCCCGTCTTGTAAAACATGCAGTATGTGAAAGAGAACCCTCACTACTGGCTTAACAAATGTTAGCATGTTACTTTTATGCTTTCTTTTCTTTTTTTTTGTTGTTTTTGTTTTAATTTAAGTAGATTAGACATCTACTTGTAACTTTAGAATAGAGCCATGTTTACGTAGCCATTTTGTAAGGGGTACCTTGAAAAAGTTGTGTCCGGCTTGATGTTGAGAGCTTTAACCATATGTTTAGTACGGGACACTTATGCCTTTTCTTAATTCTTAATTTTAAAACCTTTGCATTCTACAAATATCACTTGATGTTTTTAAAATACAGCATTAAATATAACTTTTGGCAAATTTTCAAAGTTATAGGCTACTACACAACATGTCACTTCTACATAATATATACTATACTATATTTCTCCATGCTTTATTAAATTAAATGTCTTGTTTTAGCCAGCTTTCGATTAATGTTTCGTGTGTAGACCAATTGCACATTAGCATTTAATCACTGTTCACAACACACCCAACCCACAGTGCTAACAAACATTTGTAAAATATGCTTGTGATTTGCTCAACTTGGTTTGTTTTAAAACTTGAAAACAAACTACGACACTTTTGCCTCCTTGCTTATTGGTTCCTATAATGTACTTTATTTCTCGCAAACAAGCGCTTATTCATGTATTATGGAATCTAAAGATTACTGAGATTACGGTGAGATCAAGTTGTAATTTAGACGTATGGTGAAATAATTGGTCATGTGAGAAAAACAACAAAAGGACCGGGCTTTCCTAATGGCTCTGATTTTCCGTGCTTAAATCCCTGTTGGGTATTGAACAGCCTATAAACACATCATAATTGTTACTACAACTGGGACATCCCATTCACGTTGCAACAGGAAATGCTCAACGTGTGGCGATTAAAATCTCCCAATGAATAAGCAAAATGTACCACAAATGGCTCAACATTTTTCACAGTCGGGCCTAGTACAGTTTATATCAGTTTGAATAGAAAGTTTGCACTGCATTTGTGTGAGGAATCTTTGTTTTGGGACATGTTCTTATCAGAAGTGTTACACAAGTGGCAAATAAGTTTGAGCAGTGTTGTTTGTACAGTGTAGCATAGTTTTACCGTGTCCACCTTAAACCGGTTTCAAGCCTAGAAATGAGTTGTTTTTCTAATAAAGGGAACTTAATTTCTAGAAAGCTGCTGCATGTGATTATATACATATACATATGCATTTTTTTTTTTTTTTTTTTTGCTTTGCTTAACACAAAATTGAGACTTGTGAGCATTAAGCCATGTTGTAATGTTGTTACCTCATCAAAAACATGGAGTTATATTTTGGTCCATTCACACATGTTTGAGTAACTCTTTATTGTAAGTCTTTCTACATTGCCATAGCTCAAAATGCTCTGTTCCATCTTGTGATGTCATGAAGTGGTAGTTTTCAACAACTCAACTTTTACCCCTTGTTCAGTACAGATTGGCAATTCCGAGTCTGAAATTATCCAAATGATTCTAGTGAAGGTGTATCGAGTTTAAAAACAAAGTGGAGCGCTTCTTGTATTACCAGATGACATCACAAGGTGAAACAGAGTGTTTTCCATTTGTGAAAAGAACTCGGCCTAAATATGCAGGTTTTGTGTGTTAAAACATGCGAGAATGAAACAAAACACAACTCCAGGTCTGTTTGTGATGAGGAAACATTATAACAGATCAGAAGATAGCGTAAAATGGGACCTTTAATGGAATTTACAGATACATTTTTTTCATTTGGCGGTAGTCAAAAAAACAAATACTAACTGGCTATCTAGCTTTACAAACTGCCCTACTTCAATGTCCCTTTACCAGTATGCTCAAGTCAATAGCTCTGACAGATCTCTATAATGATCTGTGAGAGTGCTGTCCCACACTGTATAAAAGGGTGTATCCTCTTGTTGGACTAATAAAACCCGTAAATTAAGTCAATTAGAACTGAATGAACCAGGATTCTGTTTACAATGGGTTTTATGCCTGAGGCGACCCTTCACTTAGCCCTGTGCTGACCGTGTCTCTATGCTACAAAAGGCTGTTTCTATCTCCAGCGTTTATGTATGTCCCTAGTCATTTAGTCTGACACGACATGACAGCGTGCGCCCCGAAGGCATTCACTTTACAATGGAAACAGATTGAGAGACCTAAATTAGCGAGGATTATGTGTTTTATGTCAACATTATTATGCATTTTGCGCAAAGCTTAATTGAATGATAGCAATTTTCTCCTGTATAGTTTGGAAATTGTTTGCTTGCTAGTTTATGTTGCAGCATTCAGGCTTTAAAAAAAAAAATATATATATATACTTTTTTTTTTTTAATAAAAACATGCATAGATGGAAAAAAGATGTAACCAAAATGATACACATTCTAATAACTGAACATTCACAATGGAAATAATAGATGCTACTTTGCTTAGCCTTGGCTTGCAACCCTATATTTACAAGTTATATCACTGACTCATGGATACATTGTGAAACATGCATTGTTCACCCAACCAAGTTCAAAATTTCTAAACTAAATTGAAGTAGCCCGAGTGTTGAAAGAAGAGGCATGACGCTGGAGTTCTAACACAGGAAAAGTTTATTTACATCAGTAGAGGACCCAGCACCTGGAGAAATGAACCTTCAACACTGTGATAGTGTCCATTCCACTCTACTCCAGTCTGGTCCGGCTTTGCTTCCACTGTAGGGAGTATTATATGTTCTGATGACATAGGCCAAGAGGACAAGTGCTGAGCTTGGCATGAGTGTTTACAGTACAGCACAGCATTGCAATTTCTGTAACAAATATAATTTACATCAGTAAAAACTTGGACTAAAACAAATGAGATGGTCTGTTGTATTCATTTTTAGTGGTTAGGTCCCAAACCCAAATGCGTGATCTTTGTGATATACAGCGGCAAAACATACGTGAAAAGTCATGGTAATGGTTTAAAATTTCATCTATGCAAAGCAGTGCAAGCGGACATTTGTTTATGTGAGCTATATTTCATGTGTACCACAGTGGCTAAAATAGTGCTGACAGAGAACAGTCTTCACATTGTTGCCCCTTCTACATCAATGGACTGATATTGTGTGAATGGTGAGTTCAAAGACATCGCAGCTGTTCTGACCTTGGCCGCTTTGTGAACCATAAAAAACTCTGTAGATCGTAAATCTGGCCTTGTGGCATGTTGTGTTGACGTCGTTAATCATGACAAAATTCTAGAAAATGACAATAGCCCACGTAAAAAAAAAAACAAAACAGATAAGACAAATTGGCCCTGTGTGAATGGTGTGAACTGGTGTGTGAGACGAGCTGTGAGCTGCTAATTGGGTGAAAAGGAGCGGAGCTGGTTTCGCGTTGTTTATATTTAAGGAGGAGGTCGACGGGGAGCTGCCTAATCGCATTCTGTCAACATGTTCTCAAACGCAGTGGATGCTGGCCGGAGTTTAAAACCTCGGCCGAAGGTGACACGCCTAGAACCGCTTTTGATAAACAAGGATGAGGAAAGAAGCGTGTTTGTTTTGTTAGGACTGAGTACAATGTAAGCTGAGGTTTGTAAGGGCTCAAGCAATGTAACGACAGATATTTAATTGTGATTGGGATGTTATTTTGTTTGCTAAATCGTGATCCAGTACTTTTATGTTTACTAATAGACACTTTCCTCCACCTGCTCCTCCTATTGGTCAGCTGCAGGACCACTTTGAAAAACGGATGATCTCACCATCCAAAATAAATGTGATTTTTTGTTTTTATTTTTTATTTTTTTTCTGAATTCCTGAATAAAATATTTGGTGTACTCGAACCGCAAATAGCAGCCTGGATTGATTCAATTAGAAATCTGTGTTGTACGTTTTATATCATAGTGGAATAATGTTAAATGAGCTTGCATGTTTTCTTTTCATAATCTGGTCAGCACAGCCACAATAGCAAAACAGGAAGGAGACGTGACCACTGTCAGGCTCCAGAAGTGAAGAACACACAAATCTACGCAGTACCTAAACTCTACTATGTAATACTGAATATTCTTGAACCTTGAACATGAACAGCAGTACTTTGGTAGTTAAAAAGTAGGCAGCAGTATTATTCCTAGTTGCATTGTATGTTTTACTAAGACAAAGATAATATGTTATGCAACTTCACAGTTCACAGGTGGCTGTTAAAGTTACACCGCAGACTGTTTTTGTAAAGAAGAAGAGCTATGGCTGTCAGTAACAATATTCACTGTTTTTGGCCATAAAACCGTAATGGCAATATGTTTTACTATAAATAATTGACAAAATAAGCAGGTATTTTAAAACGGGTAGTTAGGTTGCTGCTTGTTAGCTGGTTGAACTGGATGTCATATTAAATTTTTGTGTTACCATTACTGTGAGAAGAGACGTCCATTTTACATTTATTCACTATTATTTTCACCATGACTAAGTAAAAGTAAAATCCTTTATTTACTTTCTTTCACACAGTCTCATAGATCACCGTTCCTCTAGTATGGGACCAGCTTCTTGAAATTAGACTTTATTAATTAAAAAGTAAAGTAAATGTGACTCAAACAACATGACCAGTTAGGTATTGACTCTCACAGTTCTTACTTTTTAGTTCATGTGTTTATATTGGTCCTGAATCAACACAATTACAACAGTAAAAAAAGAACTGAATAAAGTTGACATCCCTGAGGCAGAATGTAAATCTGCTTTACATTTAGTAAAAATCGTAAAGGAAACATTTGGATCGTTTGGTGTTGAGCCCATAATTTTGCATAACAAATTGCCTTTTCTACCTTTTTATAGTGCTGACTTGCAATGTACTATAATACTTTTAATAATTCCCAGTGAAGCGGGCAGATTTACACACAATAAAAGTGCATGAGTTGAGTGTTTCTGTCTCAGCAGATCCCTCTTGGCCATCTGCACCAGATTATTTGCAGCGAAAGGGCACTGCTGTGTCTAGACCAGACCTGGCTAAGCTTATTACAGGAGACTTTCTCCACAGGTCATCCTGTAAAGCCTATGTTTATGATGTATGGACTCCAGTGTGCTGTCTCTCTCAAGCAATGTGTCCATTTGCTAAGGAAGTGAAAGAAGTGGTTTTAAGATCATTTTTGGTTTGTTGGTTTTCAGATGAGCAATAAGCAATAATAATCTTTTTCATGGTATTTTCTGTTGGTCACTAATGGGCCAATGACAGAAATTTTGAGTTTGCAACAGTGTGTAGATAAATGAATAAATGATTCAACATTAAAATGCAGAGAAGATGATGCTACCTCTCAGCCTCTAGTAATACGCAGTTAACTAATTTAACTTTTAAAGGAAAAATAATAGGATAGGAATAAAGGCATTTTTAAGATGCCAGCAGTTCGAAAAGTGCATTGCTTGCTTATGTTGGTTGCAAAACAAAGCAATATTGAGAGCCACTACTAATAAATAATAAAGTAGAATAAACAATACAATGTCCTGAACATCTCTCATTCACTATAAACCACTGGAGGATTCATTACATTAAAAAGATCGTATAAAATGTTTTGAAAAGTTTTACAATTTTACATTTTTTTTTAAGATTTATTACATCGACTCTAATTGAGATTTTTGCGTTGTTTTTTTTTTTTTTTTAGCAACATGAACCGTGAGGACCGGAATGTGCTCCGAATGAAAGAACGTGAAAGGAGAAATCAAGAAATCCAGCAGGGCGGAGGAGAGGCATTTCCAGCTAACTCCCCTCTCTTTCCTGAGCCATACAAAGTGGTACGTGTCATCACAGTTCACGACAGGACACACACATCATGCGTCACTTTTGTTCAGTTCTTTTAAGGTGAGAGATGCAGTAACTTATAAGTATTTACAAATGCTTACTTCAAAAATGCATAACATTGTACCTTTCTAGTGCAGTATTACATTGTCTGTCAAAAAAATGTAAAAGACTGCAAATCCAGCTTTTATTTTATGGTATAAAGTCATATTTCTACACTTTCTTTTACAGTTCATTCTTATCTTTTGATTAGGGGTGTGCTAAAATATAAAAATATGGATAAAATTTGGTGATACAGTATCATTATCTTGAGCTGCTGTATCCTACATGTTGACAAGAGTATTTATTCCATATCAACTTTGCACATGTATTGGTTTAACAAAGAAATACTGTTGTTAAAATGTATTTGTATTTGGTTTTTAAAAATAGTGAATCGTATCGTGAACCATGTATTGAATCATGACGAACTCTGCAATTCCCAGTCCTACTTTTGATATACTTCAAACTTAAGCACAATATTTGATGGCGTTTCATAATACCCACTGATTTCCTCTTAAGGATGAAAGATATAGCCCGCCCCTAATCTTATCTCTCTTCAGTTTCATAAAAGAGCCTGACATTATATAAACAAGGCAGAGTGAATGCTAGTAATCTTTGAATGAGTCACTTCTGGAGAATCATGGGAAATGGGAGTTGCACGGTCTATCAGCAGTGTTTTAGATTGACACAGATTTGTGAGTGAGTGCTGTCAGTGACAATATTATTATTATTATGAAGTAACTTGATATACTTACTAGATCAAACTGCTTTCATGGGCTTAAAATACTCGCCACCGATCAAATACTGGGATCGGATATCGGCGCAAATTGTGAAACATTAGCGGGATCGGATATCAGCTTTTAAGTATCGATTCGTACAATATCCTGGTTGGGCATTTAAATTAAGGTTGCACTGATGCAGCTTATTCAGTTCCAATACAGATTCCGATACTATAGCTTTAATTATCTGCCAATACCCGATACCAGAGCAGACACCGAAAACAGCATTTGTTTCCTTAAAACAAAAATAAAAAGAATAAAAAAATATGGAGCTGTTATTTACCTCTCAAATAATTACAGAACAACTTTGTATAAATACAAATTCAAACATATGAGACTTTCTGGGCCAAATATGACCAGTAAATAGTCTTATTACATCAGAATGTGTCATAATGTCATCATAATGTTTTCTGTAGTAACTTGAGAGATAACCGCTCCATAACACACATTTGTTTAAAGGAAATATTGTGCTATTTTCAGTCTCTGGATCGGTGCGTATCTACTCTCTTGCAAATGATATCATGTTTTAATGAGTCCATATTTTCATTTTCACAGGCAAAATGTGATAAGCCAGATACATATTGTTTTCCCTTGGACGCGATCCTAGTGCCAGTAATGCTATCTTAATCTGCCTCTCTGGGCCGGTAAATAGAAGTGCCCCCCGCTGTGTGCGTCTCTCCCTCCCCCTCTCTTTCTCATCCTTTCTCCCTCTTGCTTTCTCTCTCCGCCTCTCTACTGTTCCTCTTTCTTTCTCTATCTGTCCGTACCCTCTCTCTTTCTCTTTTTCACCACTCTTTTTATCCCTTGATCCAACCCTTTTCTCTCTTTTGCTTTCTCTCACTCTCTTGATCTTCATCTCTCTCTCTCTCTCGCTCTCTTGCTCTTGGTCTCTCTCTCTTGTGCACACTCTCTCTCCTCCCTTTTGCTTTCTCTTGCTCTCTCACCTTCTCTTGCTTTCTCTCCCCCTCTTCCTTTCTCTTGCACTCCCTTTCTCTCTCCCTCTCATGCTTTCACTCTCTCTCTCTGTCTTATTCTCCTTCCTTCCCTCTTTCTCTTGCTCTCTCTCCGTCTCTTTCTCATATTTTTTCTCTTTCACTCTCTCTCTCTCTGTCTTGTTCTCCCTCTTACTTTCTCTCTCCCTCTCTTGCTTTGTCTCTCGCTCTCTCTGTCTTGTTCTCCCTCTTACTCTCACTCTTTCTCTTACTCTCTCCCTCTCTTGCTTTGTCTCTCTCACTCTCGCTCTCTCTGTCTTGTTCTCCCTCTTATTCTCACTCTTTGTCTTGCTCTCTCCCTCTCTTGCTTTCACTCTCTCTCCCTCTCTTACTTTCACTCTCTCCCTCTCTTGCTTTCACTCTCTCCTTCTCCCTCCCTCTCTTTCCCTCCTCCCCTCCTTTTGTCTTCAGTAGATCCAGTACATCTAGGCCAGTCGTCTGAACAGTCTCTCCTCTTTCCCAACCGGCTTGTGTGTAATAAGCGGATTCCAGTTCCCCGCGCTGGGCTAATCTTTGCCTCTAACCAGATTTGAGCAGCAGAAAGTGGCTCTCTTTCCTTAGCTGCAGTAGCCCGTCACCATCAAAGCTGCCACCAGGAATGCGTCCTGACAGGTTTGGAGGAGGAGGAGGAGGAGGAGGAAGGCTGCCCCGTGTTTGGCCCACAACAGAGCCAAAGGTCAAAAACAGATTACATCCAAAACAATGGGCCTCTTCTGGGCATTGCGGTAATGGCAGAAAGCGTTGTCAAAAGTGTAGAAAATCAAATACTAAAATCAGATACGGCATTAAAACTAGTATCAAAACTAGATACTTATTTAAGCCTGTATCAATACTTAAAAAGTCACGTCAACAGAACAGAAATGAACCTTTCCTGAATAGCTTAAGAATGATCTGGAGCTGTATAAGAGCACATAGACTATTGTACGCCCATGAACCACTATGGAGCATATGGTATTTGTGTATTTAGTATGATTTAGGTGGAAAAGAGAGACTGCTATTGCTTTTATACTTTTATACAGATTTTAATCACAATGTGCATTATGAAACATGTCCAGAATAAAAAACAATTGAGAGATGATCGAAATATGAACTTCTAAAGTAAATCACTAAGCTAGTATTCAAAGTAAGTCTTTCAGAACATGTAGAGGTCTGAGCTACATATTAAGCAGATATAAGTACAATATATGAAGATTAGTCCTTTTTATCAGCCCAAAAATGATTTATTATCAAATAAATATATAAGATTCCTGCCATCTAGTTATATAGTTCTTATGTAGTTCTGTGTTGCGTCAGATGCACGTGTCGGTTAGCTGCACTTTCAAGAACCACTTTATTCTTGACTGTGCTCTCTGGTTGACAATACAATGCAACAGTCTGTCTGAGGTAGCCTAAATTTAGACTCAAGTTATAGTAATCACCACAAACTGAAGTTTTTTTTTTTCGTTTTTTTTGATTAGCAATGTGTGGCTCAGGTTTTGCTCTGTATTTGCATTTGTTTAAAGCAACTATTAAATTACCCATCTGCAAAACACAAATTGGGTTAAGCTGTGTAAACACTGGAGCTGCAAGGGTAATCTAAATAACAAATGGCTAGGCTAGGCTGCAGTCATTTACTAACACAATGTCCTCTTTTAAGGTCCTGTATTATGCAAAATTATGTTCTTGTGTGAGCATTAAGTCATGTTATAATGTTGTTATCTCATCAAACACACACCTGGAGTTGTGTTTTGTTTCATTCGTACATGTTTGAGTAATCCTGCATTGTGATGTCATATGCTGGTAATTTTCAAGTTAATTGCTTTTTTTTTACCTTTAGTTCAGTAGATATTGTCAATTCCAGGGCTAAAATCATCCAAACGATTCTAATGAAGGTGTATGGAGTTTAAGAACACAGTGGAGCACTACTTGTATTATCACATGACGTCACAAGGTAGAATGTTTTCTGTTTGAGAGAAGAACTCAGCCTAAATATGTGGGTTTGTATAACATAGTTCAGAAAATGGCATAATATGAACTTATTGTTGATTCCTATGTATGCTTAGCAGTTCATATTTCAATATTCTATGAAAATGTGCACTGTAAACTAATTTTTAATTTAATGACAAATTGCATTACCAGACATCTCCAAAATCTTTCATCTCTGACAGAGAAGTAAATTGATACCTCCTAAGTCAACCATCCTTTCTTTCTCTCTTCTTGTTTCTCTGTACGCCTGTCTGAATCTTATATAAGCTTTAGTTTGAAATTTTCTCTGCTTCACTAAATCGAAGTTGGCTGTTTTTCTTTCTTCTTTTCTTTCGCTGCAGCTGTGGCCTGCCTCGCACATGTACGTTCAGGTCAGGAGGACTTTTACGGGCCAGTGTTGAAGTCTTTATATCTCCTCAGACCAGACCCTAAAGCCCAAAGTATCAGTTCAAACATCAGAGCCACTCCTCTCTTTGAGTGGAGCAGATGTGGTACTATGAGGCAAATCTCATGGTTATCTACCGTCACTATAAAGTAATAAAGTGTGAATAAGTAACGTAAGCACGGAAAAGAAGTCTAGAAAATATACTTGTACTTGAAAATACGCAATTTGAGTAGCTCGTGTAGTTGTATGGCAGTGTTGGAAGAGTGCCATATGTTGTGATAAAATATAATTAGTTCAAGTATTTTTTAATGTTCAATGTGTGTGAATATTAAAAAAAACTTGTGTGTTATTATAGGCAACAGCTAGAAATTAGTTGCTCTATGCCTTTCAAGCTTGATTAAATGGGCCATATTACACTATTTTCTGATCTATGTTATGTTGTTTCTTCATCAAAAACATACCTGCCTGGAGTTGTGTTTTGTTCCATTTAACACAGAGACCCTGCATATTTAGGATGAGTTCTTCTCTCAAACTGAAAACACTCTGTTTCATCTTGTGATGTCATGTGGTAATACAGGAAGTATCCCCTAGTGTTTTTTTTTTTCAAATGCCATACACCTTCACTAAAATAGTTTGGATAATTTCAGCCTTGGAATTGCCAATCTCTACTGAACTAAAGGTCTTGAAAACCACCGCTACATGACATCACAAGGTGGAACAGAGCGTAATAGTAAGGAAACAAAACACAACTCGTGGTATGTTTTCGAGGAGGTAACAATATTGTAACATGGCTGAAAGCTCACAAGAATCCATTTAGTGTAATATAGGACCTTTAACTGTATGCAACGTGACCCAAAAAGGACTATCTGTTTATACCTCTTTTGTAATTTGAGCCTGAAATGAAAAGAAAGAAAATAAATATGTAATGTGTAGTGATAATGTACAGTTTTACTTATGTTTAATTATTGTTTAATTATCATTGCAAGTGTCTTTACATAAAATGTCCACTTTCAGTCAAAGTCAAAATGTGGTTTACCCTATAACTTGACTAATGGCTCGCATCCATGTAGAGATGTTCATTGTTTTTAAATTCTTGTAACCCAACCTTTTAAAACCACATGCGAATCTCCATGAGTGAGAGCCAGTCCTAACAAACAGGAGCCGGAGGTGTGCTCTGAAGTGACCAGTACGAGTCCTGCAAAAGGCGTGTTTGTGTTTCCTTCAAGACTGAAACAAGATACTTTGAACAGTTCCAATCCATTTACCAACTTCACACCGGTCTCCTGAAAACCTGACAATTTAGCATGATTGATTAAGGCTCACGGGGAGGCGGAGAGTGGCTCAAGTGGTGGACCAAATGATTACTTGTATTGGATTGCTTTTAACACAATTTGTGCTCCAGGAAATCTCGTTGGATCGTCTCTACAATGCTTTGGATAATCTGTATTGTCCGGAGATCCACCAGTAAGGAACAAAGTCCAAAATTTCGCCTTTGTGAGCCTATTATTGACATCCACAAAAGAAAAGGCTTTTGTTCTTGGTTGTGCAATATTAAATTAGAGAATCAATAGGAAATGTTTCCCTGTCCTAATTTAATACTGTTTGTTTTTTCCTATTAACTAAACCACCAGCAGTTGTATATTGTTGGTATATTTTCAATGTATCAATCATTTTTTATTTTGAATGAAGGATTCTTAAGTGTATATGATTTGTAATTAAGATTTGCATAACGATGTTGGGTCTGTTGGTAGTATGGGTTTTATAATTGTAGTAATGTCAATGGAGCATCATTATATTTGACTTGTAACAACAAGCTAAATATGGAACCCTCTATTTTTACAATCTCATTTGTCATTCTGGGTACCTTTACAGCATACTGTAAAGTTTCACCATGTAACTTTTCTGTTGGAGGGCCAGCCACCGTTTATCTCCGTGGAAATATTATTGTTTTTTCCTAGAATGTCCCACAAAGAGGCAGGCAACGGCACCAGGCCAAAGATACTGTTGGCAATCAAAATTTATAAATTGAATATTGAGAAGTCAAATTCATACCTCCAGACTATATTCCAGTTTCTCCATGGAGACAAAGTATGGCGGACCCTCCTTCAGAAAAGTGCACTTTTAAAGTAATATACAGATCTGCAACTTTATTGGCTTCCTTCATAAAAAATCCAGTTTAAAGGTGCTCTAGGTAACTTTTTGGTTGGAGGTCTGTCACATTCTTGTTTCTATGAATGTTCCACATTATGACATTAAACAGCTCCACCTTACATTTATTAAATTACAGGTGGTTTTATAGCTCAAAAAACAGGGTTTCTGACTGTGAGGGTGTGGGGTTTGGTCTCCCCATGGACATAGAAAGGTTTAAATGCCATACTGTGAACGTCTTTATGGAGAAGAACATTTAACGGGCCCTCCACCAGAAAAGTTACGCCATGCACCTTTAACCTTCCTCTTTAAACGTCATTGATTGTATAGACCCAGCACTGTCATTACGTCATTACGCAGAGCCATAAACCTATTTGCACTTCTGCATAGCTCTAACATTTCCCCATTTTGCTCTCGCCCCCACAGTCCAGCAAAGAGGACAAACTCTCGAGCCGTATCCAGAGCATGCTTGGAAACTACGACGAGATGAAAGAACCCATCGGCGCAGACACTCTTCCCAAACTCTCCAAATCCTCCAACAACAACAGCTCCTCTTCCTCCGAGGACAAGACCGGGACGGGCCTTTACGCATCGGATCAGCGCGGCGGCGGGACGGGAGTCAGCGGACAGAGCAAATGGACTCCGGTTGTTTCCACTTCTTCCCAGTCCCAAAAACGCTCAGGACTGCAAAGCGGGCACAGCAGCCAAAGGGGCGGTAACAGCAGTAGCAGTAGTAGTAGTAGTAGCCAAAGACACGGCGTGGAGGTGCGAGAAAAGAAGTCGAGTAAGCATAGCAGCGCATCTGAACATTCGAAATCGCACACGTCGAGTCCCGCCAAAGGGAATTTAAGCTCGTCCAGTAGGAGCTCACTGTCCACAGAGCAGCATCACAGCAAAGACCGCTACAGGCCCAAGTCTCCACGGGACCGGGAGGCCAGCTGGGACTCCCCCTCCAGGTAAAGGTGTTGAAATGAATCGACTTTACAGTAAATAATGATGATAATAATAGCTCCACATTCAGTTTTCCCTTTGACTCTTTGTTTATTATGGGTTTCAGTCACATTACCTTTTCCTGTTATGGGCACGCCATCATTTTGAAGACTTTTGACCGCACTGAAGATTTAGTAAATGATTTGCCCTGACAATGGTCCTAATTTTTTGTGTCACTTGAAGAAAATACCTTAATTTTGATATAAATGGGTTCACTTTTTCATAATATTCATAATGCTAAAACTTGACTCTGTAACTTGTGTGAATATATGTGCGATAATGATGGCCGAAGGGGCCTATGGACAGAATCGCAGCCACACTTAATGAGAGATGCATGAAAGTGAAATTGTGTATTGCATAATTATCTGCAAGATTAATAGCAATCGAAATCACAATTAGAATGGACGCAATTAGCCATAAGTACTTCACAAACAGCAAAACATACCCATGTAGTTTAGATCTGAAATATGATTCTTATATTATGTTGTAGTTAGTCAGTTCATAAATTGCGGCCTTTTTTTAAATTCTGAATGCGTTTGAAATAGGAACTTTTAACAGAATCCTACTATTAAAACGTGTATCACATTTAGTGCAGTTATCTCGTCATATTAAAGTGTTAAAATAGTTTTATGTGTATTTTTTATCGACCAAAACAAAATATCGGCCTTTGCCGGAGATTTAAAACCGATAGCTGAAAAAAGTCCAAATATCGGCCAACCAAAACATCAGTCTATATCTGCAATCCTTATTACTACCAATATTATATGCACTAATTAAAATTTCCCCTCCAGGGTCCACACGTTCCCCAGTGGGCAGCACTCGAGCCAGGCCTTCCCCCCTTCGCTCATGTCCAAGCCGGGCTCCATGCAACAAAAGCCCACAGCGTACGTCAGGCCTATGGACGGACAGGAGACCACCGAGGCCAAGAGCTCCCAGGCAGAGAGCTACAGCACGGCCCCCTCGCACAGCAGCACCGTGGGGGAGATGAAGTCCAACGGGAAGGCCTCCCTCTCCAAACTCAAAATCCCATCACAGCCCATGGAGGTACGGGTGCGTATGTTAATACTATAGGCTTGGTCTGGTTTGGTTTCCTTGAAGCTAGAAAGACTGAATACCATACAGTGAAACATTCCAGACAAATCAATAACATATCCACGGAGAAAAGCATCTGACGGACCCTCCACCAGGAAAGTTACACCATGCACCTTTAAAGAGTGGCATAAGCCTGTCACAGTAATTACTATATTGACTTATCGTTCAATACATAGATAGATGGGTCATTTTTTGGGTCAATATTTATCATGGGTACTTTTTCTTAGTACTAGTTGAACATTTTTGGTTATTTTTTGACTATATGATAAGATTTGAGCTGTAGCTAGAAGCAGATGAAAACTTCTTCAGATAACTCAGTAATTTCCCCTTCAGCTGCTGTCCCATATAAATCCTTATAATCTAAATAAAATAATAAGTCGACTAATACTAATTTTGGTAGGTTAAGACACCGTGGACTGTTTAATTGACTAAACGACTAAAGGCCTACTGCCATAATAATAAGGGACGCAAACCTAGCTGTCTGCATATTGTTACTATTGCATTTAGCCAGACACTTTTAACACTTATTTAGTTGTCACTTTTTATTTATTTTTTGCATGGAGTATATAAGAATCTGTTCTTTTTTTTTTGTTTAGGGCTCCAGTGACCCAAACTGTGTGGATGAGATTCTGAAGGTACATTACTGCTTACAGATATTAGTTGTTGTGTATCAGGCGTTTTTCCACAATGTTCATTTAAATCTATCTGCATTTCATTTTTTCCAGGAAATGACTCAGTCGTGGCCTCCTCCATTGACGGCCATCCACACGCCCTGCAAAACTGAGCCTTCAAAGTTCCCCTTCCCTACTAAGGTCAGTAGTATCAGTGTTACTGGAACAACATAATAAGGTAGTACAAGAGTAAGGTTTTGTTTGTAAATGTGTGAACTGGATTGTAGTACAGCCCGAAGGCAACTGCCTGTTTACACGACCATGTCAAATTAGACTGGGTTTACGTCAGTTCAGGGTGCCACATTTCCATGAATTTCCATGAATGCTGACTTTTGCTGAGGTTTTCTCGGAAAAACAATATTTTATTAAATCTGTGGATAATCTACAACATGTGAAAAACTATGTAGACTCAGAGCTCTGATTCTCATAATCTCATATTTTAAGGGTTGTCAAAAATGGATACCCAGAGAACAATTCATACTAAAACTAGTATGGGAACTAACTCATTTGAACAGGTATTGGCGTGAGTAAAAATGCATAAATGACACTACACTATTGAGGCCATATGAATACAATGTGACTAGAACAGAGTGTCTTGCTCTGTAACTAAATTGAAACTATCTTTACTAGCTTTTATTGTACACATAGCCAATTCTAAATGGGTATTTGGCTGGTAAAAAAAAAAAAAAAAAAAAATATAAGATGGTTACATTAATTATTATGTTTTTTCTTTTGCATTTAGGACTCTCATCCATTCCCCAGCGGTCACAGTAAGTACCGCTCATAATTTAATTCAGTTAAACAAATAGAAAGTTGCATTGAATCACTTTTTATGTGTTCAATTTCAGAACGTTCCTCAAAAAGCTCCAACAGCCATCAGTCCAAAGCTTGTGAAGACCAACCCACGTAAGTCCTTTGTCCTTATGTGATCTTAACCATGCAAACGTGCAGATGTATATGTCATCAGATCGCTATAACCCCTTATTTGAATGTGCTTTGAAAAAAACGTATGTAAAACTATTGCTGAGTATTGGCTTGCACTTAATTTCCATTCTCCATACTTCAAACTATACCCAGGGCTGTTTTTTTTCTTGTCAGTTGATATGCACATACTGTTAATCTCTAATTTGTTTAGCCATTTGTGTCTCAAAGCAGATTCAAATCATTCTTAGAATACGTAGAGTGAATTCTAGACTAATAGATAAATGAGCCTCTCCATTTGAATCATTAATACTCGATACAATTAAGAGTCAATGTATGATTTTTTTTTTTTTTTTTTTTTAATGTTTTAGGCCGCTGGAAGAGGACCTCAAACTTAGCAGCAGTGAGGACAGCGATGCGGAAGAGTCTGGGAAAAATGCCTCAAGAAATACAAGGTAACGTATTAAGTTTTTGCTAAACTTGCTTGTAACTAGTTTTTCAGTTCTGCTGCCAAATGTATCGTAAGTTAGTGTGAGCAGAACACTAAGCCTATCCCCATGAAACAACAACTGGCACAATGCTTAATAGTTAACTTTGTAAGGACAAAATACCTCTCCTCTAATATGACTTTTGTGAATATTTCTTTAAAGGTCCTATATTATGCAAAATTTACTCTTGTGAGCTTTAAGACATGTTACTCCATCAAAAACATACCTGGAATTTCGTTTCATTCACACATGTTGGAGTTGGAGCATTACCCTTCATTATTAGTCTGTCCACATCTCCAAAGCTCAAAATGCTCTGTTCCCCCTTGTGGTGTCATGAAGCAATAGTTAGCAGCTACCTTTTACCTTTAATTCTGTACATATTGGCAAATCTATGGCTGAAATCATCGAAATGATACTAGTGAAGGTGTATGGAGTTTAAAAACACAGTGAAGCACTTCATGTATTGCCATATGGCATCACAAGAACGTGTTCTTTTCTCAAACAGAAAATTGTCTAAATATGCAGGCTTCGTGTGTTAAACGTGTGACTGAAACAAAACACAACTCCAGGTCTGTTTGTGATGAGGAAACAACATTATAACATAGATCAGAAAGTAGCATAATATGGGCCCTTTCAAAAATAATATTGTCTTCTGTTGAATAACACACAAACCCTTTTTTTTTTCCCAGTAATAACAGTGAAGTGGCGGAGCAGCTGAGGGACGACTCGAGCAGTCACAGCGGGTCCGAGAGCAGCTCCGGTTCAGACAGTGAGAGCGAGAGCAGCAGCAGCGACAGTGAAGCCAATGAGCAACCACGGCCTGCATCACCCGAGGTACAAGGAACACAACTTCTCTATTTGTAACACATGTACAATTTATAATGCTGTTTTATTATGTTATACACAATATTACTTTACAAGACAGCAGTGAATATTTATTTATTTAGTTATTTATTTATTCATTAGTTTATTTGAATAGGGACGGATACACAAACATAACAATGCAGTAATCTGATGCAGGTATCACAGTGTTTATAGCAAAGTCTAATTCGTAACACCAGTCCCCAGAAGGACTTTTAAACTGTTCACTAAAAAGCCGTCGAATTGTCGGCAAAAGCATTAAGTAGAGTGAGTGTGTCAAGAGAATCAAATATAAAAATATCACGACCATACATACGCACTCACACACTCACATTTAATCTCTAATTAACTCTAATGAATCTGAATTATTATCATCCGGACTAAACAAGACTATAAAACGCACGCAAATAGATGTTTAATAACAAAGATTGCAGCATTATTAAATCAAAAATGGAAAAAAAAATATCATTTGAAATTTTATTGATAATACATCCAACAAATGTATTGTAATGTATTACTGTGAAATACAAATGTTTGATTAGTGAACCAAACAAAATCATTGCTGACTGGTCTCGTTGGCTACTAAAATCACTGTTGGGTGCAGCCCTACTATTTTACATAAGTCTGAAAAATATATGACCACAAACATAATCACTTTCAGACCTTGTGGGTTTTTCTTATGTATCCATACATTTTCATAAATCCATGACTACTTATTTCTAACTCCACCTGAAATCATTGAACCTGAAATTGCCCAATAATGTAATTTTAAAAAATGTCAGTTCTAGCTAGATAGACTAATAATAACAGATTACTCAAACATGTGTGAATGAAACAAAACACAACTCCAGGTATGTTTGGAGGTGGTAACAACATTATAACATGGCATAAAGCTCACAGGTCAATTTTGAGTTATATAGGACCTTTAATATTATGGAATGTTAGAACTAGCTATGCTTTAGTGCAGGGGTCTCCAACCTTTTTCCTCCACTGAGCTACTTTTACAAAACAATTATGCCAGAGAGCTACTAATTTTAGTAGTCACAAGAAATTGATATAAGAAAGATGGCAAGCCTTAGATGCGGTACAGTGAGAAGCCTATAAAACATAAACCACTGTCCCCTTATTAGTGCACAGTTAGGCGCCAGTGGTAATAGTCGTGTAATTAATCAATTTTGAGTTATTCAGCATTCAGAAATCCCTTGGTGAGCTACTTGGAAGGGGTTGGAGAGCCACTGGTAGCTCCCGAGCAACAGGTTGGAGACCCCTGCTTAAGCATTTGCTTGTCTAAGGGGTATCCCATAAAGCTCTGCAACATGATGTCACAATCTATTTTTAGCTACTATGAAAAGCACTCTCCCACAAAACATATATGTTTTCTTACTTTCCTTCAGCCTGAACAACAAGGAGCAAACAAGTGGCAGCTTGACAACTGGTTCAAGAAGACCAAGCAGTGCTCCCCAGCCTCCCCTGTGGACAATAATAATGCTCCCACCAAATGCAAGAAGGAGGGACGGGACAACAGCTCAGGACGGAGCTACAGCAGCCAGGGGGGCAGCTCCAAAGACTCCTCCGCCCCCACACCCAGCAGGGAATCCCGGGCTCCACAGAAAGGAGCCGAGGGAGGCAGAGGGAGGCAGAAGTCACCAGGTCAAAGCGAAGGTACAGATATGGTCATTCTAACGCCCACCTAAGTTAGCTGGCATATTCTCAGAAGATTGATTTATTATATGGCTTTATTATTTCTTTATGGAACTTTATTTTCCATTCACCTTCTGCGTCAAATTAACAAACTTAATTTTAAATGGTAAATGGTCACAGTTTTATATAGCACTTTTCCACCTTCAAGGCACTCAAACGCTTTACAACAAGGAACCACTCAACTATGCACACACACTCATACACCAGTGTAAGCAGACAGCAGGGGCAAGGTGGGTTAAGTGTCTTGCCCAAGGACACAATGACAGCATTCATCTGTGGGAGCTGGAATCACACCACCGACCTGTGGGTCAGTGGACCTGACCGCTCAACCAGTGATGTTTATGTAGCCAACCTTCGGATCAGTGGACAAATGCTCATACCAACTGAGCTACTGCCGCCAATTTTAGTCCTTAATATGAAAAAACGCACAAAAGCAAAAACATGGGTCTATTTTAAGTCATGTCATCATCAATATCATCAAGAATATAAAGAAAATAAAGGTGTTCTATGTGATTTTTCTGTTCTGACACCTTCTTGTCTCCATAGAAACATTTCCCATGAAATGTTGGCGCACCTTAAAATAACTAAATTAACATAACCCATGGCTTGTGACATTTTTAATTGCATCTCATTTCTGTCTGTTAAAGTGCTGGGGTTACAAAATATATGTGAAAAAGGTGCAGTGCCATTACCATAACCTTAAAGCTACATCTGTAATTAGATTGGCTTGTATCCTCAACATTGACTCTTTTAATCTCAGTGGGACTATCCTGGTTAAATAAAGTCAATAAAATAAAATATGACATCACCCACAGCGTTCAGCTCCAGCCAAATGAAGCACACAAGGCTTGAAGTTATTGGGGCGAATTTGGAGCCAAGTTCCATATTAGGAATTTATTTACGAACAAAATTGTGAAATAAAAACATCAGGATTCTGTAGAGCGGGTTAATAAGAACATTTTAAGACCAAAATGACGAGGCTGCAGCAGTTGGAGAGAGAGGGGTGACATCTTTCAGTGAAAAGTCGATGGAGCCAGAAGTGTCCTCACACACACTTCCTATTTGAAACACGGCGCCAATTATACAGTCTATGGTGCTCTCATAACACCATTAGATGCTATCTACATTGCTGCTGTCTTTTAGTGAGCCAGCTTTGGCCTCACAGAGAACAAATACACTTACAAATGGCAGCTTTAATGCTATACATTCTTGATATTATATTTACAAATGATGCAATAACAAGAAAGACTTGTGATGCTGCTCCTGTCTTTTCTTGAAACTTTGTATTCTTCAGAACAATAAAATATTTCTCTCATTTTCACAGTTGGGACAAACAGTCGAAAAGTTACAGGAAAGAAACAACCCAAAAAGTCCGAGAAGCTCCCTGTGGTGGAGGAGCCCAGAGGAAGTGTAAGAGTGGAGAGTGAGCCTGCCCCAGAGGTCCCACAGCGACCCAAAGCAGCGACCAAAGGCTCCCGAAAACCAAGCCTCAGAAAGGAGCCGAAAGCATCGCCGCGACCGCCCACAACAAGCACAGCGGACAAAAAACCCAAACCTAAAGCGCCGGTGAAAAAGCCACGGAAAACAGACTCTTCCTCATCCGACTCGGAGGAAAATGAGAGCATCCCGTCTTCATCCCAAACGCCCAAATACTCAGAAAGTATCAGGACTCCGGTCTGTGTGTTCTCCCCGATGGAGGACAAGGAGCTGCTGTCGCCCCTCAGTGACCCGGAGGAGCGCTACCCATCCAGGACGTCCCAGCAGCAAGTCCTACTAGTCAAGATAGGTCAGTATATTTTTATCAACATCAACACATGAAGTCCATTAAATTACACAAATCACAAAAACGTCAATGTGTATTTTTAATTCACAAAAATTATGTAGTTTGCTCTGGTTAGGCTTATTTATACATGATATAAGTTTTTCTAAAAAAGATCAAATAGAGGAAAAGGCGACAGAAGTGTCTGTAACTACATTGCATTTACATTTTTTGTTGTTACTATTAAGTTGTTATGCCCGAAAATTAAATTTTCTTTGTCCCAATGAATAACACTGTTGAAAAGGGCCCCCAATCTGCAACCAATATAGGCTTCATTTGACAGAAAACATTTAATTCATGTATTTATTTTGATGAAAGCATTGTTTGCAAATTATTAATACTGGAACTTAATATGTCTATTATGAATGATGACCAAATTGTGATTTTTGTCTCATTCTTTCGACGAGAATCAAATCTCTTGTCCCAGAACAAGGTTATGTTTTTGTATTGCTGCTTGATTAATAATGGGACACATCTTAGACTTACCAATGACTAAACATCTTAATACCACAATAAGAATGATTAAAATACAAAAACCTGACTCTAATCTGTGCGTTTGTTCTTCTTTTCTGATCATTTCAGACTTGAGTTTGCTGTCGCGGATCCCTGGACGACCGCCTGCGGACATCAAGGTTGAGAGGGACGATTGCGTAGAACGAGACACTAAAGACACCAGCCGGCACAACTCTGAGAAGACCTCCAGCAAAGGCAAAAGGAAACACAAGGTACGGAAATCATTAAATAAAATGGCAAAAAAGTCTCTGTTTTAAATAAATAGAAATTCAGTATGCTTTTTGTTTTGAATTTTAGACTGATGAAGATGGCACTAAACCAGTCAGTAAAAGACGAAAACCGGATGACAAGCCTCCATCTCACCATAAGAGCAATAATGAAGAGTAAGTATGATCAGATTTGTTTCTTTCACACCAGAAAATTTTCATTGTTTTTTCCCCCAATATCACTAGATGCAAGTTTGAGTGTAACTAACCAAAGAACTTGGTGTACGAATAACTTGTATTCTTACAATTGTTAACATTTGTACTCCGCTAGTTCAGCCCAAGAACCAAATTATTTGTGTTTAGCATTATGAAAAGTTGATAATGTTTGTAAATGACAAGACATACATATCTTTGATAGATACATACAGCCCTAGTATGTATAGGTATCGGTCGTTTAGTCAGTTAATTGGTTGATGGCGTCTTTGTCGACTAATTGCGTTTAGATTATACGGATTTATATGAAACAACAGTAAAAAGTAGCAGTTTAGTGAGTGAGTTAGCTGAATACATTGTTTCTTAGTTATTTTTTCTGCTCAAATAGTTGTTTTTTTATGAACTCCCTTGCAGGTGTAGTCTTGTGAGTGTAGTTTGGGTTATATACATAGAGATACGTAATTGTTTTGAGAGATTTTGCCAGGCTCCCTTTTTTAGTCAAGCAGCAGGACATGAAATGAATTTGATGGTTGAAAAAGCCTGTTGAAAATCTGCACTTTGCTGTAATTTCACCATCTCCATTTCATTCTGTCAGTAGAGCAATCGACATAGCATCAGATTTATGTCTTTTCTAATATTTTACTCTCCTCCCATTGTTTGCCCCGCCAGCTCCCGGAGGCCTCTGGAAAAGAAGGAGGAGCCCGTCCCGTCCCCGTCTCTGTCCGGGCTCCAGCGGACGCCCAAAGCTGAGCAGCCGAGTCGAAAGAGGACCGCCAGTCCGTCCTCTGCGTCCCTCTCCAGTGGCACGGGCAGCGGCAAAGAGGGCAGCCATGGCAACAAGACCAGCTCCGCCTCCAAACACCACAAAGGAGAGGTCAAAGGGCGCAGCGCACGGGACAGCAAGGTTAGGACAAACACCTTTTAATTGGGGTTGTATGTTTATAGTAGCCCAATCCTGTTACACCTTGAGCTGAAATAGAAATGTTCTCCTAATGTGATGGTGTGGTAATGTTTACTCATGTGTAGCTTCTGTACATTTAGTTTGTCATTGGACAGTGGTGTCATATGTCTTGAGAAATGGGCAGCAAGTCAACATTTTAGACAAGCAGCATTAAACTGACCAATTTATAATAACTTCATGTTTAATTAGCTTAATAAAGCTTGAACGAAGACTTAATAATGAACAAATGTTTTTTTAAAGAATATTTCAAGTAAACACTTAATTATGCTGTTAGAAGTCAGGTTTAGGATAATAATTAAGTTGTTACTAATCCTGAATCATTCTTAATAAATAATTTGTTCATGCTTTATCAGGGCTAATTAAGGTGTAGTTTTTATTAATTAATTGAAATGTATTTTCAACATACTGTTGGCGTATTCCAAGCCAACAGTAAAAGATGCCCATGTCTGTTGGCTCTATCTATCCAGCACAAAATGATCTCTCCCCCCAGACTCCTCTGTCTCCTCCCCAGTCTGATCTGTCACTTCAGAGACTAGGCCCCTTCTTCCCCTAAAACTGTCCCTCTCGCTCTCCATCTCTGCAGGACAAATCCTCCAAAGGCAGCAGCGATAACCAGCTGGCTGTGCCCCCGCTCTCCACCGACGGTTCCAAAAACCAGCGCTCCAAGCTTGTGTTCGAAGACAGGTAAGAGGAATCCTTCACGTCCCAAACAGAAAACTCTCAAGAGCTTATCTTTCAGGCACAGGCTTTTCCCAGATCTGAAGTAGCATTTGAAAAGCATAGAATTCGGTTGGTTTGGTTTGTGACAGATAAATAACTTAACCTTAAGTTATAGAGTTGACTGAGATTATTTAAAAAAATAAACAACTAAGATATTAGAGTTGTGTTAACAAAGGAGGGAATCTGTCTGCAGAAACGTGTAAAGTTAGGATTGAGCATGTTGCTCTCATACATATTATGTATAGAAGACAAACTAATTTTACACAAAGACATAATGAATTCTACTATCACAGATGCCATTTTCTGATCTATGTTATAATGTTTTCTCATCAAAAACATACCTGGAGTTGTGTTTTTGTCTTATTCACACATGTTAAACATACAAATCTTGCATATTTGTGGTAATACATGAAGTTTTCCACTGTGTTTTTAAACTCCACACACCTTCACTAGAATCATTTGGATGATTTCACCCCTGGAATTGCCAATTTCTACTGAACTAAAGGTAAAAGGTAGCATTTAACTTGAAACTACTGCTTCATGACATCACAAGGTGAAACAGAGCGTTTTGAGAATTATTCAAACGTGTGAATGAAACAAAGACAACTCTGGGCATGTTTTTGTGACGGTAACAACATTATAACGGTCTTAAAGCTCACAAGAATCAATTTTGTGTAAAGTAGGGCCTTTAACTCTTACTATGAAAACATGTCCTTACTACAGAGCAATGCCTTTTAACGCCATGAGGAAAAATAGTCATTTGTATTATCTTCTTGCTAAGCCACACCTGCAGCATTCTCTCGTTTCAGCCCAGGCTGGTTGTATAGCCCAAACCACCACAGAAACTCATTTGAATCTCAGGTTTCAATGGTTAGCCTCAGCTTGCTACGATAACTGGATCACTTTCAGCCCAACAATCCTTCATGTAGTTCTGTACACCGTCACGCATTTTTCACTACAAGGCAGTTTTGTATGTGAACTTAAACATTTTTGTTATGTTTATTTTTTTCCAAGGGTACATTCTGCTGATCACTACTTACAAGAAGCCAAGAAACTCAAACATAACGCAGATGCACTGGTAAGAACCATTCAATCACATGTGAAATAAACTCAATATGATACACACATACTGTAGCTCTATATAATACTGTTCCTGAGATTTCAGTGTAAACTAGGGTTGTCAAAAGTATCGAAAATGAGATGCTAATCAATACTAAAACTATTATTGAAACTAAGATAAGATAAGATATGCCTTTATTAGTCCCACAGTGATAGACTCTAATTTTGTTCCGGTGGAGCAAAAGTATAAAATACAAAATACAAAATATAAAATACCAAAAAAAACTATTATGTACAATAAAAGTAACAGTGCAGCATATGAACAGAGTAAATCTCAGTAAAGTGACTTCAGTATATTATGTTATTTACAGTAATGACTATGTTTATGTACAGACAGGATAAATATCAGTAAAGTGACATGAGTGAATTGTACCAGAGGTCTTCAGTATTGCACATAGATACAGTTGAATGACACATGTTCAGTGTTAACAGTGTTCATTATACAGTCTGACAGCAGCAGGAAGGAAAGACCTGCGAAACCTCTCCTTCACACAGCGAGGGTGAATCAGTCTGTCACTGAAGCTGCTCTCCAGAGCAGACAGGGCGTCCTGCAGGGGGTGAGACTCATGGTCCAGCATAGAGGTGACCTTAGCCAGGACCCTCTTGTCCCCCACCTGCTGCACTGAGTCCAGAGGACAGCCCAGGACGGAGCTGGACTTCTTGATGACCTTGTCCAGCTTCTTCCTCTCCCTCTCTGTGATGCTGCTGCTCCAGCAGACCACACCGTACAGGATGGCTGATGCCACCACAGAGTCATAGAAGGTCTTCAGGAGTGGCCCCCTCACTCCAAAAGACCTGAGTCTCCTCAGGAGATAGAGCCGACTCTGGCCCTTCCTGTACAGTGCATCTGTGTTGTGAGTCCAGTCCAGTTTGTTGTTCAGATGCACACCCAGGTACTTGTAAGAGTCCACTCTCTCAATGTCCCTTCCCTGGATGTTCACTGAGGTGACAGTAGAGTGGCGTCTGCGGAAGTCCACCACCATCTCCTTGGTCTTCCCTGCATTGATGATGAGGTGGTTCTGCTGACACCAGTCCACAAAGTCCTAAATATCATAATAATCATTTGAGCAGGTATCGATGGTGAAATAGAAACAGCAAGACAAGTCTCATTTTGAGCCTAATCAGAACTAATATAAGATCTCATGGTAACATAAAGAAAGTACCACTATTTTGTGTATAAAAATTACATTGTGTTACCAAAAAGCATATTTTATCTTCATTGTGGTATCATAATTTGTATTGAGAAAATTTAATAGTATCAAAATCGAGTTTGAAATCTTGGTATCGGGACAACACTAGTGCAAACCCTCGCCCTATGAGTTGATTCATTTTCGATGTCTTTCTCTAGCTGGACCGGTTTGAGAAGGCGGTGTATTACTTGGACGCGGTGGTGTCTTTTATTGAATGTGGAAACGCGTTGGAGAAAAGTGCACAAGAGGCCAAATCCCCATTCCCCATGTACGCAGAGACGGTGGAGCTGATCAAGTACGGGCACATTTTACAGCCACAGCAAAACTTGGCTGTTACATCACCTGTTATGTCCCAAGGCCTTTTTCCATGAATAATCTTGACTTCTTCTTTCCATCTGCAGATATACTATGAAGTTAAAAAGCTACATGGCTCCAGATGCGACTTCGGCAGACAAGAGGCTAGCCGTGCTTTGGTGAGTATAGGGCATATATCAACCAAATATATTAGTATAGATATTTTTGTTTTTGTTTTGGAATTGCAGTTTGTGTATATTGAGATTCCACATTTGAAAGGCATTTAGGAGAGAAGATTGAACTGGTGATCCTGGTGTTTTTATTTCGCCATTTTGTCCGTAAATCATTTCCTAATATTCCTAGTATGGAACTCGGCTCCAAATTCCTATAACTGCGCTTATAGTCCACTTCTTTAATGTGCACTGCAGGGTTAGCAATTCTTTCCATAGAAATGCAGAATATTACTTAGTTTTTGCATTTATTTTAGCTGTGATTTTAATATGATTGTAATTATTGTGCAGCCTTAATATATAATTATCAAAACGTGTGTGTATTCTAGAGTGAATAGAGATCGTAAATGACTGAAGTCGGTTTTGATAAAAGAAAATTTGTTTTGGAGTATAAATAAAACAGTGTGTATTATTGTTTGATCTTCATAGTTATTTCCTTTTGCTTATCTGTTATCTTATTTTTGTGTCTACAGCCTTAGATGCCAGTCTCTCCTGTACCTTCGGTTGTTCAAACTGAGAAAAGACAGTGCACTCAAATACTCCAAAACACTCACTGAACACTTAAAGGTAATTGCTTTTGTGAAATACAGTAGAAATGAAACAGATTTATGAAGCGTCTGCCCGAGGAATGCAGACTTTTATCTCTTTGTAACCATTTGGTTTATTGCTCTTTTGACAGAACTCATTGAGTAACACCCAGGCACCCTCTCCTGGAATGGGGAAGTAAGTCATTCCTGAGAATACTCTTCTTTGTGCACTCAGTTTAATTGTTATGAAGTATAAAGTCATTTATGTTTGTGCCAGTATTTGAACTGAAAACAAATTCAATACAAAAATGCAACTTTCAGTGGAAATGATCAACAGTGTCAACAGTAGTGGTATTGTGCAAAACTCAGCATGGCCACTAGGGGCTGCTATCATCTTTGTTTTTGGTTTTACCCCTTCCACTTCTGTATTTCCTGAAATAAAATAAATCCTAATAGGGTTGAACAGTATCCCTCTGAAAAATATCAAATTTCAATTTAGCATTAACATTTTGATAGAAGATTGAACTGCGGAAATACAACAATCTTTTCAAAACATGTTTGTAGAGGCCTAAACTACAGAGTTTACACTTGTAGGAGTTAAAAAAGACATTGTGTTTGTGTCTGCTATATAGTTATCATCTGTGACACATTTGGATCATTATGTTACTATTTCATCTAAAGCAACTTAATTAAAGGAACAAATCTGCAACTATAACATGGTTTATTTTTTATTATATATCTTAATCTTTTCTGCATGCTCTTACTTTATTTTTAAATAGTGATACTTTATCATTATTATTATTATCTTGTTTTTTTTAATAGTGATATCTCTACTTTATATTATTATTATTATTATTATTATTATTATTATTATTATTATTATTATTATTATTCAGTGTTCTATGTTGCACCTCATCACCAAAGCAAGTTCCTAGTCTGTGAATTGTGTTCACTGACAATGGCAATAAAAGCTTTTCTGATTCTGATTCTGATTAAAAGCTCTAAAAAGTTGATTTTGTATAATGGGTTCGCTTTAATGAAGAGTTGTTTTCAGTGGAAATTATATTACCTAAATCATTTGTTTTTGTCATTTGCTAAATGTGAAGCTAAAATGTCATTTTGATTTAAACTATTCTCTCTCTGGTTTTATTTACTTTTAAGCACTTCTTCTTACCAAAATATTCGTACTGCACTCATACTAAGCCCCCTCTCTCCTTTCCCTCACAGTAAAGCGGGCATGCCCTCCCCTGTCTCCCCCAAACTCTCCCCCGGCAGTACTGCCAGCGGGTACTCGTCTGTGAGCAGCAGCAGCAGCGGCAGCTCCTCCGTCACCATTCCCCAAAGGATCCACCAGATGGCAGCGAGCTACGTCCAAGTCACATCCAACTTCCTGTATGCCACCGAGGTTTGGGACCAGGCTGAACAACTCTCCAAGGAGCAGAAAGGTTTGAAGAATTGCTTTTGTTTATAAAGACGTAGAAAAAAACATAAGGCCGGTGTTTATGTAAGTTTATGTGCTTTAGTGAGGGCAGAGTTGTCAAAATCGAGATTGACTCAACCTTCTTGCAATTATTTCTATTCGTGCATCACTCCCTTGTATACACATATCATTAGCTAGTGTATTATTGTGAAGTTGTATTTGACACTGAAGAGTCAGGAGAGTGTTCAGCCTTCATTATTTGGGCAACCTTATTTGTGCATAAATGTCCAAAATGTACCTGAATAAAGAGCGGTTAAGGTATCAATAACACAATCACACTGGTAAGGTGAGGGAAGTGTCTTGCCCAAGGACCCAAGGGCAGTAATGCACGATGAGGAGCTTTCCCAAATGCTTAAAAACGTACAACTGTATGCATGATTTATCCACTCCCTATACTTAGTTACTAGTATAGCCACAGAAGCCCTCGGGGTGGATTGACATCACTGCTAATCTAATGATTTTGCCCTGTCAAAAATGAGCACCATCTCAGGAATAAACTTGTAGTTTCAGTTAATTGCTTATCTTAGAGACCTTAAGGAAGAGTGGAGTGGAGTTTGAATCATCCCCTCTCTCTCTCTGTTCTCCTCAGAGTTCTTCTTTGAGCTGGACAAAGTGATGGGTCCTCTGATCTTCAACACCAGCAGCATGACCGAACTGGTGCGCTACACGCGACAGGGGCTGCACTGGCTACGGCTCGACGCCAAACTCATTCCCTAAAAACGGACTTTACGCTGCGTCCTCAGATCACCACCCGCACGCTCTCCACCCGTCAGTCCACTGCACAACCAAGCCCAATATGTCACGCACTAACCGTGAGACGGTGAAGTCCAGTGTGTTCATACCCAGGCTGCATTTCAAAGTGAATTCTACTTGGTTTATTCTCCTTAAATGACACAGCAAGAGAAGTGATTAAGATATATTTAATTATTTGTAAGCTATATTTTCTGGTTTAGTGATTCGCAACCTGCTCGTCCTCAGGAAAGACATTAAGCTTCTATAAATAAAATGTATTAAATTGCAGAATGAATCTGAATCAGAAACCTTTATCAGTCCTGTGAATGGCTATTCATGTTTTTATTGCTGAAAATAAAAACCTCTAGTTTACTGCCATTCTCCGGAACATTCCAGGCAAAGTAAGAACATCTCAATGGAGACAAACTGGTGGCAGATCCTTCACCAGAAAAGTTACAGTACATGGTGAACATCTAACTTAAGAATTTTCAGTTATGAAGCATGTATTGGTATACCTTGGGTTTCAGATTGATGGAAAATTAGGGCTGTTGCAGTAATTACAGAGAATTCTAAACAAAATTGAACACAAAATATAAATTCTGTTTTGACTATTATTCATTATTGTCTAAAGCCATGGTATGAACTCATATGGTCTTAACTCTGTCTCACAACAGAAGCATATAATTCAGTACTGTAGACTCTTTTTCTCGAGTCTTTCCTTCTCCAAAAACATATCTCCAGCACTGTGTCATTTCGCTTCACCAGCTTTGCCAAAACTGAGCAACTTTTGGATTCTTTTTCTCACACCTTCTAGCACCACACGGGGAGACTTTGAATATATCATCAAGTACCTCAACCCATGTTCCATCTGTCTGGCATTAAGACTTTGGGGAAAAATTGAATTATTTATTATGACAACACTAAAACGGCGCTTTTTTGGCTTTTAACTTTTCTTTCACCAAAGTACCTCCCACGAACGCCAAAGGTGCTTTATATGAAGGTTTCTCTTATCATTTCTGTGCCTTCTTAGAGCTACAGGAAAACCAATCATTAAACCGCTATATTATTTAATTTTTTTTTGCTCTTTTTGCATATTAAATCTCGACAGTCAATGAAAACTGGCAACAATTCTGTTTTTAATTGCAGTTTAATTTTATTGACCCAGTCTTAAAGTTTTATTATATTTGAAATTCCTTTAGTATTTTTAGACCTTAGGAATGGCTAACATGCACATAAATATTTATCAAATCTTTATTCAAATTAAAAGATCACGATTTAGTTTATAGATTATGAGCTTTTTAACCACTAAAAATATTGTATTGTTTTAGAGTTTTGTTTTCAATGGGGTGCAAGACCCAACTCTGCCTGTAGGGGCTGCTAGTCTGCTACAATATTATAATCACAAATTTGAAGTCCTGGGATTTCTGGCTCTTCTGTGAACTACATATTCATTTGCATTGTTCCTATAGTATAAGCCTACAGTACTATTTGATCTTTTGTTTTCTTTGCGGTGTATTTTTCTAAGAAACGGCAGGAAGGAACTAAGTATTATCATCCAATGCAGTTATTTACATTACATTTACATAGTTTTCATTAGGGCTTAGCTGATATGGGAAAGCAAAACTGAAAATCATCCAAAATGTCCTCTGAAAAGGAAAGAAATCATCCGAAAGAAAACAGATTTTTTTTTTTTTCAATATTATTTAAACATTGATTTTATTGCATGCAAATTAGGTTAACACCCACTTGTGATTTTTCAAAATAAAACAAAATTAATGCAAATTCTGGTTATGAAAGAAACATGATATATTATTTTATTTTGAAAACGCCAAGCTTCTCCATCCCAAGTGTCTTCTGTGAACAAATCCAGCACGATTGAGTGGCCAAGTACATATGGTAATAGCTCATAAAAACCCACTACATATAATCAACATTAGACAATACAACACAATAAAGTTACCACAATAATACTACCATACTTTTTATTCGTCCAAGTTTGAGTTTTCCTCGACTGGCTCCCGGCCTTTACTGTGGGAGGGGATACTGTTATGCCCTCTTTAACCCAAAAAGAGGTATTATTTTTGATCTATGCAGGATTTTTTACAAAGATCTGTTTTGTTTCCGTGAGAAGCCTGTTTAAACTGTCCAATGCCTTTAGCTTTTGCAACTTTGTGTACTGGTTTAGTATATAGTAAATATGTATATAGTTTTATAACCAAACGGAAATGGCCAAATGGAGCCTTTTTCGACTTTAAGCTGGAGGCCACTTTCTCATTGATTGCTCAGTCACTGTCTTCATACACTGGTACACTTTGTAATTACAGCCTACACTATCTAATAGTCAAATGTACAAATCTAGCATTAGTATTTTAACATTTTGCGACATACGTATTTATTTTTGCCCCTTTTGCGTCATGATTTTTCAGAATGGCCTTTTGAAGGTGGCTCAGTGGTTCTCAAACTTGTCAAGTATATCCTCCATTGTACAGTTGAGCAAAGCACCAAAGTTAAGGCCTTAAAGAAATTTTATAGTTCATATTGAATGGTAGTGATTGCATTCTGCTGTATCGGCCAATTTGGCTGTTTTAAATCTTTACTATAGCCGACTATTGTAAAATGATTAGGTCCAGACACAGAAAAAATACAAATACAATAAGTGCATGACAATAAATGTGAATACTGTGGAAAGATATAGTTTATTTTATTAGTTAAAAATGACTACATATGGAGCTCAACAGTGACCAGCCCTTAGGTTCTGTAAGTAGATTTTCCATTTTTCCCACACACTTTTAGAAAATGTAATTATTGAGAGTTCAAAGGCATCACAGGTTCTAACCAGCTACATGCCAACTAATATCCATAACGTGGTTGTTTTAAGCCCAAAAAGATTTGGCTGAATGCTTTAATGACATAATAACTAGCGGTTTATAGCTTTTCAGAAACAGATGTTAAATAAAATGATAGGTCTTGTGCTCATTAGTTACCACATAGCCGATTAGCCCTGAGCAAGTTTTCAAATTTGTAATATTCTTTTTTGAATGAGGAACCAGGAGGTGAGGGGTCACTGCTGAGCTCCACAGACACAAAGGCTCAGACGGATTTTAAATGTGTTGGTTTAGTCCGATATTAAACACAAAACTTGCATGATGCTACAGTTAATGTTAATTGTTAATGTTAATTGTTTTTTCTATTTAAAATAACCTAAAATATTCTTATCTTCCCACATGATTCATTGATAGCTGCCTTTATTTTCATAACCTATTTGATCCTTAAGAAGTCTCAAAGACTGAATCCCCAAGTGTATTTAGCGTACCATGAGCTGTACTTGCCCCACGCTTTGAGAACCACTCGAGTCGCCATTTTAAGAAATTGTAAATGTTTTGGGGCTGATGGTCACGCTGAGATTGAGATTTCTTTGTAAAGTAGTAATTAATATTGTTTGAATCCAGGGTAAGTTTTGACATTCAGTAGAAGGAGCTTAACACGTGTGCATGTTTCTATTTAAAAACGATGTATAAAATGTAAATATATAACATTTTCTTTAAGGGCGATTTCTACAGGTGACCTTTTTATTAAATTGACGCTGTAAATACATTTTGTGAGATACTTTATGCACATTTTCCCTTTTTTCCGGGCCTCTGTGTTTCTTCTTCCAATCGTTACAGACTCTATTGTACGTCTGCTAACTGTATATCAATTCATTTTAGTCTCTTGTGCTTGTATGTTTTGTCTCTCTCTTCTCTCCCTCGGTATCACGGTCACCTCATAACCAACGTCTCTAGATGCAACAAATATTTTCTTCTCTGTATTTGATATGGAGGTGTTCATGACATGTATATTGTTCATCTCATCATGGGGATGTAATGTATTGCGTCAAGAGAAGTTGTATTTTACAGTGTCCCTTTTTGAACAATTGGTCCAAGATGTTTTTTGAAAGTATTTCTCTACACGTGGAAAAAGCTGTAGCATTTGTACTCCGGGCCAGCAGCACACACTATCATGTACAATAGTAGTATGAAATTGGATTAGTTTTACGAGATCTGAACATAGAGAGATGCTATTCTATCAAATGGATGCAATATGAGACTAAAGGTACTCAAACTTAGGTGATGTAATTTAAAGCATTCTTGTGAAGTGAGTATTATGTGACTAATGAGAGTCTGTCCTGAATATTCTTTGTATTTTGCCGTATTGAGAATAAAATATATATGGATTATATTGACTCTTTGTTTCTTTCGGGTACTGTAACTATTTGTGTACTTTTTAAAGGAAGTATATGTAGTTAAAGTGCCAATATTACACAGTTTAACACACACATCCTGCATATCCCAGAGTTCTTCTCTCAAACTGAAAACTCTGTTCCACCTTGTGATGTCATGTGGTAATACAGAAAGTGCGCCACTGTGTTTTTAAACTCCATACATCTTCACTAGAATCTTTTGAATGATTTCAGCCAAGGAATAGCCAATCTCTACTGAACTTCATGACATCACAAGGTGGAACAGAGTACTTCGAGCTCTGGAGATGTAGACAGACTAATAAAAAAAGGTTAGTCAAACGTGTGAATGAACCAAAACACAACTCCAGGTATGTTTTTGAGGGGTTAATAGCATTAGAACACGGCTTAAAGCTCACAAGAGTAATTTTTATGTAATATGAGAGTGTCTTGCCTAGTTTTTATTTTGATAATTTTGGTAAACTTAATAATTTTACTTCTTGGCTGTACTAAAGCAGAAGATGTGACATATATGGAGTTAACTGCCACTTAGCAACCACACTGTAAACGGCCAAAGCTTGTTTAATTTACATGCTAGTTATTATTTAACAAATAAAACGATATGACAGTACCTTTATTTTCCTAAATGAAAGTTTAAACTGTCAGCATATTGTCCTTGAGATTTTGGGAGAATTCTGTGTACTGACGATGACATAGAGGTATTCCTTTTACAGCTTCCGATAATTTTCAACTATTTATTTCAACAAACTGAGCTAAAAATGCTCTCTTTTGGAAATATATGAATATGATTTTAAACCAGTAAGAAAGTGTGCATCTATAGCCGACCTTGAAAATTACCATATTCTTTTTCAAAATTATAATATAACCAACTTCCCTACTCTTTGTGTGAACTTGGAGACCTTGTAGAGAAATGTGTGCTTTTAAATCCAGGAGCAGTGGGAGACTTGGAAAGAGCCACAAACAAATCCTGGACACTTGAACTTTTAACCGGGCAGGAAAGAGCTTGGAAAAGAACTGAACCTGTGACCGCCTGAGCTTAAGAGGAAGGCTTACCCATCCTGCGCAGTTCTCCACAGCCCTGGTAGCACTCTGATGGAAAGAGTGCTACCAGGGCTGTGCTAACATAATTTAAAAATGTAAAGATTAGCCATATAAACGAGTCATTTAGGCATACTATTAAATTAAAATACATAAACCAGTGTAACAAAATGTACGCATGTTGGCTTGCATTAGGCTAATATTCTTTTATTATTATGCATTTCAGTTTCTTGTTATTTAGTAACTTGCTTTTAGATTCATATCATTTTAAAAAGTCATTCTGTTGGGCATATAACCAATATAATTTTAAAATCAAAACCAATCAATGAGTTAAAGGGCCCATATTATGCTATTTTCTTATCTATGTTATAATGTTTCCTCATCACAAACACACCTGGAGTTGTGTTTTGTTTCATTCACACGTTTATTACACAAATCCTGCAGATTTCTGCTGAGTTCTTCTCTCAAATAGAGAACGCACTGTCCCACCTTGTGATGTCATGTGGTAATACATGTGTTTTTAAACTCCATACACCTTCACTAGAATCATTTGGATAATTTAAGTTAACAGCTATCACAGTTTGGTTTAGTTCAGTAGAGATGGGTAATTCCAAGACTGAAAACTACCACTACATGACATCACAAGGTGGAACTGAGCATTTTGAGCTTTGCAGATGAAGACAGACTAATAATAAAGGATTACTCAAACATGTGTGAAGTGAATGAAACAAAACCATAAACTAAAAGATTGCCTAACAATAAATTTTAACTCAAGATCATTAATAATCAATTAATAATCAAGAATCATTAATATTTGTATGAACTATTTTGCTTCTCTTTCTGCTGTTCTAAGGAATTCAGGGAAGTTTTTAAGGAAACTGTAGGTATGGGAAATTAAATAAATCTTCCGTCTGTTCAGATGAAAAACATGGATGATGAACACTGTCGGTATGCACAAGCAGTTTGGTAAGAAAACAGTTCAAAATACATTAAGTTTCCATAGAAATCCCCGTTTCCGCCATTTATCACCATAATCCAATCACAAGTGTTAATTTTCTCCCGAGTCCGCCTCCTGCGCTCTCGGATTGGCTCTCTTTGTCTCCTATTGCCTTTCACCCGCTGCTGTTGCTTTCTGGGGCTGGGAGAAGGTAAGATCCGTGCGGGTGAAAGCGAGAAGAAAGCGGCGTCTCCACGGCTTTACCAGACCCCATCCCCGTCTGCTGCACATCAAGTGAATTTTCTTTTGTTTTTTTGAGACTTTTCTTTTATTTAGGTGGGGGACGCAGTTGGAAACACGTGGGACAACGTACTGAACGCGTGAAAAAGACGAAGAAAGCAACAGGTAGGCTAATAACGAGACGGAAAAGGAGCAGGTGCATTTGGGCGCATGGGCAGTTTCGATTGTCAGCTGTCATAACACGGTCAGACAATGAAGTAGGCCAGTTGCATTTTGTATCACTTTATGTTTACTACTAATGATAAAAACAAGTAGATCAAAGTTGGTGCCAGTTTTCTCTTGTCTAAAACGGTGGTAAAATGCGTTCGTGCGTAAAATCAATGCGTCGTAAACGAACTTGTGTGCGTAAAATGTATTTAACTCGTGAAAAAAGTTAAAATATTGGGCAATCTAAAGCATGCTTTTAAAGTGGTACTAGTGTTAGACAAGCATAGGGTTAATGGTCACAAAAAGTGCTAAGAAAGAGATGCTGAGAAGAAAACAAACAAACAAAAAAATACAGTTTTTATATTTGGTACTACTATTAAACCACGTTTTCTGAAGGTACAAGCTACATTCATTTTCACTGTTTGGTTTCTGGGTTACTGTCTTAGAAAGTAATAATTATAAAGGCATTTCATCTTAAGCAGTTACTAGTTACTCTGTCATAAGCAGCTAGAGTAATGCGTTTGGTTAATGCCTTTTCCAATGGTTGCTTTGTAAATAACATTACTTACGCTGGTTGTGTTTGCTTTGTGTAGTTTGTACTAGTTGCAGGAAAAGTGCTTTAGTGGGCTACTTGCTATACAATCAATTTCATGACTGCGCTTTTATTAATTGCAAATGCTGTCTTGACCAAAATTGTATTAGAAAGCAAAATTTGAAAAGCAAATCATGAGTTTAATTTGTATTTTTGCATATAAGTACACAATTTCAGTACTTTTATGTCTAAGTATTTTTTTTTTTTTTTCGCATGAACTCCCATGCAGGTGTAGTCTCGTGAGTTTTTGTCATATATATGGTCAGATTGTAGAGATATTGAATAGCTTTTGCCATGCCCCCTTTTTAGTCTACTAATCAATTAACAGGGATTTTTGTAGTCAACTTGAGTCCTACTGACTAGTTTAATTATTTTCTTTTTACGTAAAGAGAATCTTCCCACTATACCCATATGCCTTAAGTATTTTTAGGTTAACTTTTGGGTAAATGTACAGGTTACTGTTTGGTTAGTTAGTTATTATCATGTCACAAGCTGTTTTATGCCAATAGCTGTTTAATCTTGAATGAATTTACACTTTTCAGGTTGGTCATGTCTCACATTATAACTTACATTGTTTATAATGTCTTTGCCTAACCCCATTCACCTTTCGCAAATGATTTTCTTGTCTAAATTATTCAGAGGAGGGCCTTTTTACCTAATGACACGGCAATGTTTTATTTAAAGCGGGAACAAAAGGCACCAGGCTGCAGTAAGGTTGTTTTGGGGGTAACCAGACACTAGTGTTTTGTGCTCGGAACTGAAACTGAACGGCCGATCCTATGGTGGTAATAGTGGTAGAGGGGAGAGAGGAGAGAGGAGAGGGAGGAGGGTAGGTAGTACACTAGCCCCTCTGTGCCTAACCCGAGCTCCAGGAGGGCCAGCACACTCACAGCCCGAGCCCAGGCAAAGGGCACTGACCCGGGCTGACACTGGAGCTGACATGGGGACCCTGTACAATGGGGGTTTCAATAAAAGTTAGTGCAGCGAGTGAATGTGAATGAAATGCACGATTGTATGACCTAATGGTGATGTTATCGGTAAAGAGATAAACTTGTCATAGTATAACACGTGTATTACTAGAATCAGCTCTACTACACTACTATTACTAGGGTTGTTGAAAAAATGTATACTACATATTTACTTTTAGCAGCTTTGGTACTGAACTTCATTTAAATTGCACAAAGTTGGACCTTTCTTGGATGGTTTTAGAATTGTCTAATCTATAACAGACGTGTGAGACCATGTAATATGCAAGATACTGTTATCTTGTGTATACTATCGTGAACCCTAATGCTATAGTGTTAACAAAAAACGGAGGGAACTACATAAACCATGAGCCTTTGTGCCGTTTCAGAGTAGCCAACATGAAAAAAATGACTGATATTAAAGGTCTTATATTACACAAAATTGATAATTGTGAGCTTTAAGCCATTTTAGAACGCTGTTACCTCATCAAAACTATTTTTCCAATTTTAAACCCTTAGAATATGACATTATGGGTAGCACTAAAGGCTTGTCAGGCATTTAAGAGAAAAAGTAGCATGTCTTGATAACTAATTTGCATTGAATCTAGTTAAATATTTAAATATACTACCACAGTAATAAAAGTCACTACAGGGCAAAACTCAAAAGTGATTAAAAGTGCTACAACCCAAGACAATGGAAAGAAGTAATCAGGGTGATGTTATCAGTTTTTGGAGATGCATATCAAGATGTTAAAAGAGTCAATTGAATAGATAAACTTGCGTGCATATTTTACCTGACTTGAAAGGTTGTTTGAGGACAGGACATTCTTGCATTGCGTCGGGCATTTTATATAATTACTTTTATTCACTCATCAATATCCAAGAGCCTGTAACTAATTATATAAGAACTATATATCAAGAAGATATAATGTTTTAAAGATCCTCCATTACACAAAATTGACTCTTATGAACTTGAAGCCATGTTAGAATGTTGTCACCTCATCAAAAATATACCTGGAGTTGTGATTTGTTTCATTCACAGATGTTTCCAAAGCTCAGAATGCTCTGCTCCACCTTGTGATGTCATAAAGCTGTTGTTTTCAAGAGAGAGACTGGCAATTCCAGGGCTGAAATCATCCAAATGATTATAATGAAAGTGTGTGATTTAAAACACAGTGGAGAACTTCCTGTGTTTCTGCATGACATCACAAGGTGGAACAGAGTGTTTTCAGTTTGAGGGAAGAACTAAATCTAAATATGCATGAGTTTGTGTGTTAAACATGAACGAAAAAGAACTCCAGCTAAGTTTTTGATGAGGAAACAACATTTTAACATATCAGAAAACAGCATAATATGGACCCTTTAATTGTTGTATACGGTACAATTTGAAGGCATTGCAAAAAAAAGTTTTAGCTACTTTTCTCCAGTTCACTATTGTCATGAGACAGGCATTTGTATTTGTTGTTTATGCCTTGCTAGTGAAGATGCATGAAATAAAGTCTGGTTTGAGGATATGTAAACATAAGCAGCGGATTCTTTGAGTTGTCACCACACAGACATGTTTGTTTACAGCCGGCACATTCAGGAAAACTGTGTTTGAATCTTGCAGTTTCGGTCTAAATAGAGGGAGTTTAGTTACTTGAATGGTTTGCGTAGATGCCTGAAGGGCCCAAACCAAGTACACATTTTGTATAAGTAAATGAGGTCACCCTGCGTACACATAGTCAGGTTGTGCTTTTCAAATGTTTCGTTCAAATGGCCTAAATCTGCCTATGCAACTGTAGATTTTCCATAATTTCAGTTACTTTCTTACACTTCCAGAGTGTGTTTGCAGGGTTAAATCTAAAATGTACACATAATTACCCATAGAGACAACATTATATTATTACATTGCATTATATATTTTTATTTGATTGCCGTCCGTCTGTTTGTACATTCACTTGTGTTCATTGCATCACTGTAAACGGGAAACAAACCTTCCAGTCAGTAGCCATATTTGAGTATCAGGGTGTTCTACTATTATTGACATTGACCTTTGCTTTGTGTTGATCGAAGTATGAGTTATGTACGTGTTATTTTTGCAGTACTTTCTTTCCTTTTGATACTGTTTACAATGGCGTTTCAAGAAGGCACTCTTACTACTTCCTTATTCCCTGTACATCCGGCAAAATGAATACAGAAACTAGCCTCTCGACTTACTCTGGCATTTTATACATTTACACTGCTGATTAATATACACTGTCCTCATATAAACAGTGGTGGAACATGACAAGTGAAAGTAGTAGTAAGTACTGTACTAAGTGTAAGTTTTAGATTCGATTTTGAAATGTATACTTTTTACTTTTACTTTACTACATCTGAGAGCAAGTATGTGTACTTTCTACTCCACTGCCTTTTTCTAACTGGACTCAGAAGTAAATTATTCTCTGAGACCTGCTGAAAAGATTACATATGCAGTTTGAGAAAACAAAAATATTCAAATAAAACAGCTAAGAAAAAAAAAATTAAAATTCAATTTTTTCTATTATTTATTTTTTAGGGTTTTTTTTTTTTTTTTTGCTCCAGTATCTGCACTTTCACTTAAGGCTGCTAAATGTAAGTGGAATTGCAAAAATTTTACCTTTTGATACATTTTGTGATTATCTAGGAGTAGATTTACAATTTTAACCGTAAAAAATCGTTTGTCCGTTTTTGTTTTTTGCAGCTCCATGCTCAAAATCTACTTTCCCCTTCTCACCTCTCACTATTAGTCAGTTTCCTTGAGTGACATGAACATTTAACCAATCGGGATGTAACGATTTGCAAATCTCTTGATACGATATTTTCACGTTATGCATCTCACGATATTTATTGCAATAATTTGTGGAGGCTACCTAAATTGTGAATATGCTACTTTTTCCTTTCAAAATGCCTTGACAAGCCTTTGGTACTGTTATAAAACAAATAACAGTTATTTGTTCATGTAGTCTGCACTGAAACAGCAAAGGATCATGGTCTGTTTTTTGTCTATTGCTGCACCATAACAGTGAATTTAAGCAAAGAGACTTGTACTTCGATATATTGTGATGGCCCACGATATTATTCTGAGACTTTTGACATTATGATATTAAGATATTTTGGTTATTGTTACATAACCAATAACAGTGAAGTATGGATTCTTAAAAATGAAGAATACATGGCGTCAGCGTGGCTTTAGTTACTGCTTAAAGGCCTAAAAAGCTCTAATCTAGATGAATCATGAATCATTAACAAATTAAACTTGTGACCTAAGTCCAGCAGCCCCAGTGTATTGTGGGTCGTACCTGTCCATGTGAACGCCTCATAAAGACCTATGTGTTTGCAGAAGGATTAAACCTGGAAGAAAAGGAGGAAACAAAAGATGGAGGAGAGTTTGAAAGGCCGCTCGTTAAATAACAGCGGGGTCACAAAGCCATGGGCCAAACATGTAAACTTACCCCCGGCTTGTAACACTATCTCCTGTCCTCCCTATTCTCAACTCTGCATGTTTTTTTGTTTTTCTTCCTCTACGAAAACAAAAAATATGGACTCTTAACCCACCACAGAGCATTGAAATAGTGCAGATATTTGCCTTGCTTTCACAACAGTATACTCCCACACCCAGGCTGTATTGATGTCTAGAATGGCAGGGGTAGGTTTAGTCTCAGTGGAAAATTCCTTATTGGTTGTTTACTATGTGTTTTGGACAGGGTTGTTATCTTTAACTGCTGCATGGGTGAATGAGCAGGTTTAGTCTGGTTAATGTTAATTCAAGTTCATGTTCCGCATTAATAACCAGCATGTCTGTGTAATCTCGCATTCGTCCAGGAGTGGTCCCTGCTGGAAAAGGTTTCTAGTCTCAGTGTTTCCATGAATAAAGTAGACTGTGGTGGGCCCCTAGTGTAATTTTTTCCCCCATAGTCTGAATCAAACTGAGCAATAAATCGATATGAAAAATAACCCTTTTTGCTTGTTGTATTATCTTAAAAGTGCATTGTGTAGAGGGTCCGCCAAGTGCTTGTCTCCATGGAGATGCCATTACTTGGTCTGAAATGTTTCATAATGTGGCCTTAAACTTATCCATCTTCCATTCATTCAGTTTTTATTACTCAAAGAACATGCACACCTACAGAGAGTGATGCATCCTCTGCACAGATCTGGTGGCATTTCCTGCTTGTTTCCCCGGAGATAGTCAAGTTTAATACCATACTGTGAAACATTTCAAGCAAAGCAATTACATCATCATGAAAACAAAAATGTAGGCGAACCCTCCACCAGAAAAGTAACATAGTGCACCTTTAATTTATTTATTCTTTAATCAGTCTGTTATGGATTAATAGAGGCAATAAGTGGCATAGTTACTCAAAAAAATGTATGTATATTTTTATATTTTTCTCCAAGGATTGCCTGGGCCACCTTGTTTCCAGAGGGAAACACTGTAGTCTATAAAATTCTAGCTTCTCAGATTAGAACCTTGAGATTGGCTCCAGGTGGCAAAACATCTCAAAAAAAAAAAAAAAAAAAGTCCAGAAAACTATTTCTATCAGTCAACAGCATGGTAACTCCAGGTTACAATAACACAGTGCATGTATGTGAGTTTGGGTTAGTTAGGCAGTGAACTTATAGATAGTCATAGTGTTGACAAATGACCAGCGATCACATTTTTTGTCAGAACCTGGTTTGATAATAGTTACAAAGCACAAAAGCACAATTACCATAAAAGATTTAAAACAAGTGTTAATATGTGAATGGGATAGAATGAGATTTGTTGAATTATTTTGTGTTATTAAAAAACAAAATGGCAGACAGTGCTGTTGCAGTTAGAGTGTTCTGTGTTTACTGTTGGCTCACCTGCTCCTTTGTACCTGCGTAACGTCACTTTTTATTGTTTTCACAAATCCAAGTAGTTTCCCTCAATATTCCAGGAAGTAGCTCAAAATAAGAAATGAGTCAGATGCAGGGGAACGGTGAGGAAAACACCTGGAAAATATAGACTTATCTCACTATATTAAGATAACAAGAAAGAAAAAAAAAATTACGTTTGCTTCATCTTATTACCTTTGGGACAAACTTGAGCCTTAAGCAGGACATAGTCTAGACCAGAGTATTACTCATTTTTACATTACAAAGTCCAGTGTTGGAACAGGACCCTGCCCAAATGGAGATCTTTCATGATTAAACCTTAAATCAGTGGATTATTTGTAAATACTATTGTCAAAAAAGGCAAACTGGAATCATAACCAGGCCTATCATGTTACTTTATCCAACTGACTCACTAACAATAATACAGGATAATGTCAGTAAACCAATTTTAAAATGTATAGTATCATTAAAAGCCATAAGAAAGAATGAAAGAACCATTAATTATCCATAGAAGTTACTTATTCAACCTGCTGCAGCTCAAATCTTTTTGTATTACATCAGAAATACCCCAAATCTTCCCATTTTTGCAAAGAAATTGTACACACGATAAATTCTGAGCCCCAACATATAGTTCCAGCTTTCGTATATATCGAACGATAAGTCGATATAGTAATTATCGTGACAGGCCTAGTCGTAACCTAAAAATCCAGAATACTATTGCAACCTAAGTAATCCACATGATTTAAAGGTGTACTTTGTAACTTTTCTGGAGGAGGGTCCACCACCTCTTTGTCTCTACAGAGATGTTGCTTGTCTATAATGTTCCACAGTATGTCACTGGACTAAGGACTTTAAAGTACCTATCTCCCTGAAGTCAAACAGGTGACGCAAATCAGGCCAAGATACAGATTGGGATTTTTACTTATTTACGTCTTTTAAAATAACAGTTTTTCTCTGATGTAAGCCACAAGTGATTGATATTGTTGGTACAGCGACCGCTTGGATATTTCACGTACTAGGCAACATTACCTCATAGCACATTTGCTTTGTCACGGCCAGTGTAGACTTGATTAAGTCACTGGAATTGACAAGGGTTGTAATTTATCAACTTTGGGCGTCATGATGTAATGCTATTTGATGTAACATTAGCGTTCAGAGATTTGTAGATAGCGCCCTTGTCATTTAGCTCTGTCTTTCTCATGACTTCACTATGGTAACGTAACCCGTAAGGTATTTGATAAAGGGTTCAAAGTCAACGCCAGTAAGTTATATTTGGATTAATGGGGAACTGCAAGTGCACCTCAAGACTCAACGCTGAAGTTAAAGTTTTTCTATTGGGTTTAATCAGTAATAGGGAATGGCTGGGCTGGTGGATGTTCTTAGCAGCTGTGGAACGTACAGAGTGTGAGCTGCAGTAAATGCGTATGATAATGTTATGTAACCCTGAGCAAATGTTGGAGCTGATATCGCCGTTCTCTGGGCAAAGATTATTGCACTTTATGGTCACTAAAAATGTACTGGCGTCAGTGGTATATCAGCTTGATCTAAAATGCTGAGAAAATGCACCAAATCTGTTATATTATATTTGTCTTACCTAATTATTGCAGACATAAATTTAACTGCATGGTTCTCAATACAAAACCAATTATACTACCATTATCGCAGTAAATTAAAGTGCCCATATTACACTATTTTCTGATTTATGTTATAATGTTGTTTCCTCATCACAAACAGACTTGGAGTTGTGTTTTGTTTCATTCACACATGTTTAACACACAAAACCTGAATATTTAGACTTCTCTCAAACAGAAAACACTATGTTCCACCTTGTGATGTCATGTGGTAATACAGGACGTGCTCCAGTGTGTTTTTAAACTCCACACACCTTCACTAGAATCATTTGGATGATTTCAGCCCTGGAATTGCTGATCTCTACTGACCAAAATGTAAATGTTTTGGAACTTTGAAGATGTAGACAAACTAATAAACGAAACAAAACTCCAGGTATGTTTTTAATGAGGGCCCAACGTTCTCACCTGGCTTAAAACTCAAAAGTCAATTTTCTGTAATATAGGACCTTTAAGAATTTCTAAGATAAATGTAGCATCCGCAGTTCTTTTCCTCTTAAAATAGACATTCCTGACATTGAGGAGGTCGTTCATACAAAGAAGTTAATTTTAGATGCTTGTATCTGTACGTATGCATCTGTAATAACTTCAGTATTGCCGTCAAATCCTCCTTAGTCTCTTCTGCATTCCTTCGTCTCCCTTACCACCATGCCCATGTAGAACTACCCTCTCCTCTTACTCCCTTCCTCTGACTGACCCCTGCGGCATTTCCTAATGGGACAGGGGGCACAGAGCAGTTTTAACTTTTAGTTTTAAACCAGCGACAGGCTTCTCAGATCCTCCTCCTTTTGTCTCGCACAGAATGGCCCTCTTTGGGACGTCTGATGGATGTGCAGCCAGATAAATAAATGGCCGCCGGAGGTGATCACTCGCTGGCCTGGGACGTCCCGAGGCAACTGGGAGCATGTGCGTGTCTGCCCTTTCTGGTTTATCTGACAGGACCACACCTACGCCATTGTGAGCCGCTATAGGCCCCTCATTGTGATGGAGCAGTGTCAGATGTCAGAGGGGTGCGATGAGTGTGGCAGACAGGGAGTCACCTAAACACGACCGGACTGACACTTGGGGTGACAAACTGCTCTTTTAGTGATATGATATGCTTTAGTTTTAGAGTTTCAAATAAGGGGTGTATACTTACGAATGAATTAATAGGGATGGGGCAAGATCTCGTGTCACAAGAGCTCGCGAGACAAGATTGCCACAAGACTGTGCACACATGAGGAAAATTATTTTGTGAGATTTTTTTTCCTCATATTTTTTACATTTACCGTGGATAAAAAAAGGATTAACTTTTCTGAGTAACTCCTATTGAGAAGCTGTAATACCAAAAAGCACTGCAATAACAGCAAAAGTATGAAATTAAATAAAGCAAAAACTGTGAGCCAAAAATTGTGAACAGAATGACTCAATTTATTTATTTAAAATTATATATATAATATTATATCTTGATCTCGTGGACCGAATCTTGTGACATGTTTCGTCTTGTAGAAATTGTGTATTTATTTATTTATATATTTTAAACACCAGCAGTTCTAAATTTCAGTCTTTTTTTAAATGTTAATGCCCATAAAATGTGAAAATATGAAATGCATTTAGATTTTCTTTTTTTTTTTTTCTAAATTGTGCAGTCCTAATACATTTGCAAACCACTCTTTACATTACATTGTGTTTTATGCTAATTAAAGATCTGTTATTATGCTAAATTTACCCATGTGAACTTGCCACGTTATAAAGCTGTTCCCTCCTCAAAAACAGACCTGGAGTTGTATTTTGTTTTATTCACACTATTTTGAATAACTCTTCACTATTAGTCTGTCTACGTCTCCAAAGCTCAGAATGCTCTGTTCCACCTTGTGATGTCATGAAGCGGTAGTTAACAGCTACTTTTTTACCTGTAGTTCAGTAGAGATCGGTATTTCCAGGGCTGAAATCATCCAAATGATTTTAGTTAAGGTGTATGGGGTTTAAAAACACAGTGGAGCACTTCTGTACTACCACATGACATCACAGGGTGGAACAGAGTTATTTCAGGTTTAGAGTAGAGCCCAGCCTAAATATGCCGTGTTTGTGTGTTAAACATGTGAATGAAACAAAACACAACTCCAGGTCTGTTTTGATGAGGAAACAACATTATAACATAGTAGAAAGTAGCGTATAACAAGTAGAAAATAGCATAATATTTGAGATTTAATGATTTTTCCAGCCTTTTTCCTAATGCCCACACCTGTTGTATGTGCATAGTGGGTAATATAGAAGGGGTAGTAGGTGTATGTGGGCGTGTGCTGTGCCCACAATCTGCCACGGGACACTCAGGTTTCATAGCCCCTGATGAAAAGGTGTGAGCCGAAACGTGATCTGCCCATGCGTGCACCCCTGTGATATTATACACCTCAAATAAAAAGGTGCATAATTTACAACTGTCCCACAAGAGCACAGTACTTTGGGTTGTAAAACAAGTATAGTTTGTGTCTTACTGGGAAAAGAAAATGTGTTTAACAGGTGCGCAGCAACAGATGTGTTTTGTTGCCAAGAACGGAAATTTAGATTACAATTTAACACTTGTTATCTGCTCAAAAATGAGTATCTAGTTTCAATACTAGTTTGAATTAGTATTTGATTTTTGATACTTTTGACAACCCTAATCTGTATACTGGTTTTGCCATAGTTATATGAGCAAAATTGTCATGTCCCAGTACAGATATTGTATGAGCAGCTCTTGAGGTCAAAAATGTCTGCTGCAGGCTGTCTAATCTGCATCTAATTGTAGCATTTTATTTTCCAATAGGCAGGAAGTGTGTATTAGCATGTTAGTTGTTGTAATCACAGTGAATAACTAGCTCACAGTGAATAACTAGTTATTTTTTCATGGTTTATTATTATTATTATTATTATTATTATTATTATTATTATTATTATGCTATTTTCAGATCTGTTATAATATTGTTTCCACTCCAAAACTACCCAGAGTTGTGTTTTGTTTAATTCACACATGTTTAACACACACACACCCTGCATATTTAGGCTGAGCTCAACTCTCAAACTGAAAACACGCTGTTCCACCTTGTGATGTCATGTGGCAATACAGGAAGAGCTCCACTGTGGGTTTTTTTTTTTTTTAACTGCATACACCTTCACTTGAACAATTTAAATGATTTCTGCCTTGAAAAGGGTAAAAAGGTAGCTATTAACTCAAAAACTACCGCTTCATCACAAGGTGGAACAGACCATTTTGAGTTTTGGAGACGTAGACAGATTAATAAACCAGTTTTACTGAAATGTGTGAATGAAACAAAACACAACTCCAGGTCTGTTTTTGAGGAAGTAACAGCATTATAACATGGCTTCAAGCTCACAAGAATCCACTTTGTCTAATATAGAACGTTTTAAAGAGTAAAAAAAATAGATGCAATAATGTAAAAATGGTAAATATATTATATTTTGTAACTATGAATCTGACACTTTTTTGAGTATTAGTCAAAAAAGTAGATGATGGATTTATAACTTATTTTTTCTCATCTTGGCTACAAAGTCCAGAGTATTTAATCTTGTGTTGGCTTCTTAACTCCTTGTTCCCTTCTTCCTTCACTCCTTTCCTAGCACCTCGCCCTCTCTAGCACCAGGAGGTAGGTGGCAGGAAGCTAGTGATTAAAAGGACCCCATTGTACCAGACATGGGAACACTTTAAAGATTAGAAATCGCTTGACTCTTGGGTATAATGATCTGAACTATTGGGTTACTGTATAACTTTCAAAAGGAGGCCAATTAAAAGTTGACATCAGTTGCGTTTTGTCTCGACTTTGTTGCGGTGCCTTGGTGGAGGTGTAAAGGTAATGCTGGGCTATAGACATCACAATAGCCTGAGCTGAAGTGTAATTATTAGCACGTTTAACAGGTTTTAAACATCATTTCAATGGTGAGTACAGGCTAATATGAAAACTTGTTAATGGGGAAAGCGTTTAAAATGGATTACACTTTGAGAGTTTAATCTGCCTCTGGAGTGAGTGTGGTTTGGTACTGATTTGTTTTGGATTAATGAAGTGGAAAAAAGCAAGATATTTTCTATTGTGTGTGAAATATTGTGCCATCATTCAGCTTTATTAAAGGGTCTGGAACTTGATCTGTGCGATTAGTTTTACTGCAGGTGTTGTGCGTGTTGGTGTTCAGTTAGCTAAAAAATACATAGGCAAAATGGCTTTTTGTCTTTAGGTGAGTTCATTCATTTCATTTGATTGATTTGAATGAAATTAGAATTTGAGCATCCCAATAACATAAATCATAAAAAAAATATTTTGGCAACCGTACAGAAATGTGCCAAATGTGTCATAAAATGTAATTAGTTTAAATGTAGGACTGTAAAATTAGTAGGGATGCACTGACCCAGCTACCGATACTTTGGCTTTAAGTACCTGCCGATATCAACTGATACCAGTGCAGCGATTGTAAGTAACAGCAAATGATAAAAAATATATATATCCCAATGTGTTTTGTAATTTTTCATTATTTTAAGTAACAACAGAATCACTTTGAAAAAATATTACATGGTATTTGGGCCCAGATTATCCAGTATAGACCAAAACGGGATATCAACTGAGGCATTATCCTGGAACCGATATCCTAGCCATCAAAAAATGTTCAATATTGGCACCGATATCCGATATCCTAGCCTATTGTATCGGTGTATCCCTAAAAATTACCCACAAACAGAAGCAGAAATGTACCCGTATTTAAAGATTACAACATATTAGATTACGTCTGTTACATTTTTTTTTTATCAGCTCTTTGTACAAGAGTATTTTGCATTATCCACTGTTTACCCCATAACAGCATTCAGAATATTTTCAACAATTTGATTTATTGCCAAACTTTTAAATACATGCATAATTACATAGTACAGTAAATGTCCTACCCTTGCATTTTATTTTAATAATGCTGTTTCTTTAACGCAGTACTGGATAAAGGATTTTTGTTGTCCCTTAAAACGCACTATATTCTTCCAAATTATCAGTTCCAACTTGGTGTAACTTGGACTCTCTATCACATTTGAGCTCCTTGATAACTTTTGAGTGTACCCTACAAAAATGTGGAGAATTTCAACCATTTCATTTGCGTAATTTCTCTTGACATTGTTAAACTAACCGTGTGAGCCAGTGCGGCCTCAAAAAAAAAAAAAAAAAAAAAAAATCTTACTTTTCCAAACATTAAACCCGGATTGACGTTGCGGGTAGCCATTTTGGGTCAATTGGTGGCTTTCATAACATTCCTGAATTTTATGTAATCAGCTTCCTAGATAGCTCTGTGGTGAATTCATACCAAAAACACCTACAAATGTTGAACCATTTCTTGTTAGGACGTAAAAGTCTACAGATTTGCTTGATTAAAAGTACAGTATGTAACGTCCTGGTGGAGGCATGTCACCAGCGTGATTGGAGATTAGATTAGAAATAGAATGTTAACGCCATACTTCAAAAGTGTCTTCATGGAGATATGGATAAGTTTTATGCCATACTGTGGAATGTTATAGCATAATATTTCCATCTCCCTCCTCCAGGCCAAATAAGAGTCAGGTTTGTGGAGATGCAAGCCTGCTCACACTGATAGACTGTATTGGACATAGGTAACCTGCTAGCTGCCGCGTTCCAAATAGGAAGTGAGCATGCGCACGCTTCCGGCTCCAATCTATTCTGGCTCCAATTCACTTTGCATTAAAAGAAAACCTCCATCTCAAACTGCTGCTGTCAGGCTCCTCATTTTTTGGACATAAAATGTTCATATTAATCCGCTCTATGTGATCCTGGTGTTTTTATTTCACTATTTTGTTGGGAAATCAGTTCTGATTTGTAATATGGATCTCGGCTCCAATTTCGCCCCTATAACTGCCAGTCTCAGTGAGCTTCATTTGACTGGAGCCTATGGGTGAAGTGACGTCATACACTTAATCCACGTCTTTATGCGGATTTATATGGATTTTTCTTTTTTCCCCAAAATAGGGAAAAAAGAAAAATCCAGTCCTTTCTTTTTTTTTTTTTTTTTTGGCTATAAAGTTACATACTGTGGCATTAACGGCGTAAAATCATGATTTGACTTTTCAAAACAAAATTTTACCTCAATTTATACATTTTATGCTCGCAGCAAAGAGCCTTTTCGTGGACAGGCCCAGTAGTTAAATAATAAATACTCAAACCAGGTCAAACATCTGCATTTCGACAGTGAAAATGCAAATCGTACCATAAGATTCTGACCTGCCCTCCAGCTCAGTGTTAAACTACGAGCCGTATAGAATGCTGTATTGTCACGTGAAGCCGGACTCCTGTTTTGCAATTCAAATGTGTGACTCTTGAATGTTTCCTTGTTATTTGGACACTGCTGTTGTACAGAAGAGAGGGTATCGCGTAGCTGGACTTTTCACGCTACGCAGACTCCTGGCAGGTTCAGAAAGAAAGATTAGCTGAGTCCGGGCTCCTCTTTTCTTCACATGTTTAAGTGCGGACAGTGACCCAGTTTCTCACGTTTTGTCCTTCCGTCTTCTTCTTTGTTTCTCCATTTGGCAGACGTGATGTCACTGGAAAGTAATGGCCGCAGCTTCAAATGACTGGTGAGTAAAGGAGGCTAATGGAAGTTTAACGCAGAGGCCATTTTGTTTGCCCATAGCGTGGATCTAAGAACTAAAGAAGATGTGTCTGAAGTACATGCAGCCGTGATGTTTACTGCACAATTTTACTACACCAATGGCCTATACCGCTTTTTGGATTTCATCAGATACTTTGAGACACTTAAAAGAACAGTATACTAGAAAAAAAAAATTGCTGCAAAACGCCAATAGATAAATGCAAAGTCAAAGGTAGAAAGAAGTTTATATTGCAATGGCTTTTTTACATATTTCTTTAACCGTAATTGTGGTTTGAGAATCTTTAAGTAAAACTGTTGTTGGTTGAGTTGCTTGTTTCTAAATTTGGGTTAAGAAACTGAGTATTCTGGTTGTTAAGCTACTGGCTACACGAGACGCTTGAAACTTTAAACGAACGGTATGATTAGGGTTGCACCAATACGATACTGGTGTCAGATATAGAAAAATTTGATGAATCGGTCCCAAGGTATCAGTTCAGTCAATATCCCGTTTCGTTCTATAAATTGGCATAAGATGATAGACTGGACAATGTTGGCCCAAAACACCTTGTATTATTTTTAAAGCTGTTATGTAGTTGCTTTAAATGATAAATCACAAAACACACGTGGTACTTAAAGTCAAAGTGTCGGCATTGGTATCGGAACAGAAAAAGCTGCATCAGTACATCTCTAGGTATGATCATTAGAGTTATTAATTGGAGTTTACCACAGCTCACAACTGACATTTCATATTTGCCTTGTTACAAATTATACAAATTAAAGACAATGATTGTTCCTATTTATTTTGCTAGACTGCTTTTTGGACAAAATACGTTTTTGCATAATTTTTGTTTGGCCTCAACAATATTTGATGCACTTTCCCATTAAGTTTTTGCTTTTGACAATTGGAATCCGAGTCCTACAATGGTTATTATCTTTTGCATTTAGTGATGGTCTGTGATTCAAACGTCTCTGTAATTGGTGTAAAGTTTTGAGTCATGGGGAGGCTGACACAGGAATGCAATTGTGCGCTTGCCCCGCGGGTCATTTCTTAACGTAATCTGACTTTGGCCACCACAGGAGGTCGGGACAATTACCAAAAAATGGGGAAAACACCGTCTAATAATGACCTGTCCTTCCCCAAAATGAACAGGATAGTGTGTTGATGTGCAGGATTTGTGAAGTTGTCGAAAGATGAGAGACTTTGGCTGAAATCATTATTGAGAGCAGAGTTACAGTCAAGTCATTGCATGGGATCAACGAACCTTATCCCAGGGACTAAGAAGGCGCATTCCTAAAAAATCTTTCCTTCTTACATAATTTGGTTCTGATCTCTTAGCCTATTGTCAAAATTGCTGCTATTTCCACTGACTATTTTTGCTTATTAGAATGAATTTGTAATAGTTTTGTGCAAAAGTTCCCTAAAGTTACAATGTTGAAATCTTGAATGTCGAAAATGTCCAAAATATGCTTCGTGTCTATTAAAAAGTATTTTGTATTATTTGAGCTGATAAGCCAAGAAGCCAGTATGCTCACTGTCCCAATCGATCAGGAAACTGGGTGGCATCGGGAAGGGCATCTGAGGCAAATGAGGAAAAAATAATAAGTAGTACCAGTATAGTGTGAAACAAACCGAATACTTCATGCTTGGAGGCACATGATTTATTTAGCGAAGGAGACATTTAAGATAACAGCCTGAAGAGATAAAGATAAAAACGCAGTATTTCTACTACTACTACTACTGGTACAACAAACTACTCCTTTGACTATTTCCAACTAACCAAATCACCAAATCTTTCTGCGCAGACTTCTTGTGACTGGCTGTCAATCCTCCAGCTATGAAATAACTACAACTTCTTTTTTATACAGTCCCAGAAAAGTATCAACGGTGCTGTTTCCTTATGTTCCTCTGACTGTACGCAGTGAAGTGTACCTTTGAATACATTTTGCATATTGTACCTAATCCTCAGACTGGGCCGTGTTTGGTGACCTATTTACTTTGGCTCTGCCCGATGCCAAGTGCACTTCACCAGCTTCAGTGATAAGCTCCGTGGGGTCCATAAAGAGTCACCTGGTCCGTGTGGATAATAAGTCACTAAGTGAAGCCTTGGCAGATGTTGGATGGGTCTGAAATGCGGACATGGAAATAATTTTGTGTATCGTCTCATTTCAGATCGAAGTTGGTGAAAAGAAGAAGAAAAAAATAAACAAGATGGTGACCGAGGAGATCAAGACAATATAATAACTGTAAGTACCGGGGATATAGTACTTTGGTCAGTGGAGTTTTAGTCAACCAAAATTTTTATTAGTCGATTAATTTTTATATTTAGATTTTAAACGTGCACTGTGTAACTTTTGTGTTAGATGTCCGTCATCTCTTGCCATTGCTCTGCCTGGAATGTTCCGCAGTATGACATTAAACAGCTCTACGTTACGCCTTCAGTTACAGGTGGTTTTGTAGCTCAAAAATACCTAGAAAAACAGGCATTCTGACTCTCCACAGATCTGACCTGTAACTTGGTCTAGTTTGGTCTCCATGAAGGTAGAAAGGTTTAATACCATACTGTGAAACATTTCAGATGAAGCTATCACATGTCCTTGGAGAAAAGCATTTGACAGATCCACCACCAGGAAAGTTACACAATGCAGCTTTAATTTTGGATTTTAGAGTGAATTATGAGTTTAATCTGCATTTTTTTCATATAAAGACAACTTAAGATCTTGCGCACCATGTAAGTACTTGTTTTTGAATGAACTTCTGTGTAGTGACTCTCTTGTGAGTGCAGTTTGGGTCAAATCATAGAGATATTTAATAGTTTTGAGAGCTTTTGCCACACCCCCTTTTACTCGACTAATCGGTCGGCAGGATGTCTTTGGTTGACCAAGAATTTCTTTAGTCAGCTACAGCCCTAGTAAGTTTTAACACAGGATTTTTTTGAGCCAAGTCAACCTGTATACCGCTGGACAGAAATATTTTTGATTATATATTTCTTTTTTTTCTTTCTTCTTTTTTTCAGCATCTTTTAGTTGTGATGCAAAATTGTGTCATAAGAAAATAGAAAGATTGTATTTTGTATATAAACAACCATAATTCACCTCACCAAAACCTAAACTATTTTGTAGAGCAAACACTAGTCGCTTTATGTAAAACTATTATGAACTGCGCTTATAAGACACAGGCCAATTGAAAAGGCTTATACCCCACTGCTTTGTATATGGTGTAATAAGTCTTTTATCGGCTTTCCCCTCATTACAGTTTCCTGTCCAGAAAAGTTTAATAGCATTTTTTGGTAGCATTATTTCCTGTGGTTTGTGTCTCGGTGGGGGGTATTTTCTATGAGATAAACTTGGTTGATGTGTATTTAGCCTCTGCCCCCTGTCCTGTACCCAGTGAAGGGGCCAGCCCGGGTGAATTCCTGGTCTGTCATGCGTCTACGGTCAGCTGGTGGACCATTATGTAATTATGCAGGGATGGTGACTGCAGCCTGGTACCACATACACAAGCACAGGGATGGAGATATGACAAAGGGTCAGCTCACACTGCCCGTTTGTGCCTCGTAGATGGACTGCACAGGACAGTGGAGGGTTCTATTGCGTATAATACCAGGAAGTTTCTCAAAGCTATGGATGGTTTATGTAGGATTTAATTAAAGCTCCTCTGTAACTTTTGTGGTAGAGGGTCTGCAACCTTCTTGTCTCCTTGGAGATGTCATTGCTTTGGAATGTTCCACAGTATGGCCATGGAAATGTCCATCCATAAAGACAAGCACTATCAGGCCAAGATACAGGTCAGATTTGTGGAGAGGTAAGGTATTTTTCTTCTGTAATAAATACATGTAAAATGATAAGTTTAATGCTATACTGTGGAACATTTCAGGCAAAGCAGCAGGGTTGTCAAAGTATCAAAATTTAGATAATAATCAATACTAAAACCAGTACTGAAAATAGATACTCAATTTAACAAGTATTGATACTGAAAAAAATCCCATAATCATGCCAAATTTTGTAACCTTGCTGTATTAGTGAGTTCACAAACACAAGAGAATCCATCTTTGCATCCACCCGCTGTACGGTTAAATGGGTGGGTGCACCAATCACAGAGCAGCACTGATGTTTGTGCCGAAGCCAAAGGTCAAGTGCCCAAACGAACCAAAAGGTAATCATTGTGGTATCAAACCCGATAAAGAGTACCGAGCCTTTTTAGTACAAAAAAAAAATCGAGTTTGAAACGTTAATATCACAACAACACTACAAAGCAATAACACCTCAATGGAGACAATCAGATTACAAAATGTCCAACACCACAGATGAATTATCCGTAGATTCCTTATGTCATATTGCCGTATTGTACACCCCTCATTTGAATGCACATCCTGCTGCTTTGTGTCACATTTGTTTTGCGTATGCACGTCAATTATGCAAAGAGCCCAGTGTCTTCAGGGACGTGGGACTCTCCCTGGGGACACAGCTGAACAATGCAGTGTTTTCGTTGGGGCGCATTTTTCTGTTGTGAAGTTTTCCCACCTTTGAACAGGAAGTAGGGCAGTAGTTATTGTTTTTTTCGGGGCTTGTTTGTGTTCAACTTCCTGCAGAACATCTCGTCTTTCTCTTATTCACTGCTCCTGTCTTTTCACACATTCCTCTCTCTGAACATCTTTTGTCTGACGTGGCTCCCTTGTTGTTTAGCAGCTTTTTCAGTACTCTTCCTACTCCTTTGTGAGACACTGTAATATGCCGTCACGTTTTCCTTTTTTAATCTGGTAAAACCTGTCGTCATTAGACATTCAAGACTCTTTTTAGCTCGCTCACACACCTTGTATATGCCAAAAACTTGCCATTTAGCTAGAAAAGCATAATGGCGGACTACGTCATTTTTCTGGTGGTATCAGAACAAGTATAAGAGCACATAGACTAGTATACGCCCATGGACCACTTTGGAACCCACCTAAAGAGTGTTTTTAATGATCAGTGTGGTACTGGAATCGGTATTGAGTATCAAGTCTATTCCTTAGCATCAACATTGAGTTTGTATGACGAAATATTGCATGTGAACTTTTTCAATCAAGCATTTTGTTTGTATGTTTTCTAATACAGCTATACAAACCTATATTCCAAACTTCATAACAAAAATGGGCAAGGCATGTAGAGTTAAAAACAGCAGTTCAAAGAAATGATTCTAATTTACGGACGTGAATTTGAATCAAAATCAAATTCAGAGACGGTTCTCTTGTTGGCTCAGTACTGCAGTTGATAAGCTGTTCTTGCATTGGCTACTTCGACTTGGTAAAACAATCAAAAAAGTAGAGGGGAAAAAAACAAAATAAGAGTATGGTTTATTGAAAATGTATTCTGTGCATGTGACCCATTCTTCAGTGTCGCTTTCCATGTTTTGCTAAGCTTCGTGGACAAATGTGGATAAATTTTATTACAAACATGACAGAACATATAATAAATAACAAAACATGAATCAAGAATCAAGAAAAGCATAAAGTAATACTCAAAAAAGACAGCATGTCGGCATTTTTCCCCCCAAATTATTACAAATTATTACCGGATGTGTTATATAATTATTATTTTTCCTGCAACTAAGCTTTGTATGAAGTAAAGTTCAGGCATTATGAGATGTCTTGAACCTACATCAGCCAGCAAATGGTCCTATTACAGCTGAACCAATCCAGCAAAATCTCCTGTATCTGTGCCGATATCAAATACCAGTATCAGTATTGGTGTATCTAATCATTTTCATATATGTAGTCTTGAACACAACCTGCCATTGTTAGAATACTATCATCATCTGAAACAGTGTGTTTATCATTCACATCACTGCCATATTCTATTTAGTTAATTAATATTTGACCACTTCTTTGTGTGATTATCTTTTCCTCGTGATTAGCCTTGTGTGCATGTTTAGGGTTGGGTTAACAGTGCATGGGTTTTGGAAAATCTATCTCCAACAGCACAACGCTTAGGGTGGTAAAATTAGACTCTCCAATCCTGAGCTGACACACGGCCCACGTGAGTCTTTATCATGAAACTGTGTGAGATTGTTTTGAGATGGGCTATCAAATTCCTCGTAATCCCATTGCTTCTATAATTATCCTTGACTCTTCCCTCTGTCAGCAGACTTAGTCCTGGGTCAGTGTGTTCCTGCATAACACGGTGGATAACACATACCACGAGCAGAGAAAGACTAAATAAATGTAGATTTTTTTTTTTAAATACAGCTACCAGTATCTATATTATACAGCTTTAAGTACATGATTTCTATTACTTATAATTACTGATGTACCGATACTGATCCTGGTATCAAATATCAAAGATCGGGTATTGTTTCCAGGAGATACTGGGATGTAATAAGACTATTTACAGGCAAATTTTGGGCCTAGAACGTCTCATAATGTTTGAACTTTTATACTTCAGCTGTTCAGTGGTGATTTGAAAGATAAATAACAGTTACATAATACAAATGGATCTCTGCGTAATAAGTTAATTGTGTTTTAAGGAAATAATTGCCATTTTTCATTCCTGTTATTGGTTAATATCAGGTATTAACAGATACTTCTAAATTCTAAGTATCTGTATGGGTATGAGAACTGAATGCTCTGAAATAAAAAAGAAAATGTATTACTCATAGGTACTTTGACAACAATCCCTTTTAGCTTGATCATATTGTGGTTACTTTGGCTCACCACACAAAAGTGATATATGGACTTATTTTTCATAGTCTACTCAGTATGCAGTAGTTCCTGTTTAATGGTTAACTGATAAAGGATACATGCTTTTAGTCGGGCGTGTCTCACTGTGCAGCCATGTTGTGTTTTAGAGCACATAGGCGTGTACTTCTTTGCATATTTCAGGGACACTGCCTGCCCTGAACACAGAGAGTAAAAATAAAATGGGTCAGAGTATTTTAATGAAAAATAAAGTGCGGTTGAAAACAGCCGTTGGGTCCAGTCAACTACGACAGTGTACAGTGGGCACAGTGGGCTCGCCTCTTCACAGAGCTGACCTTTGGAACATGGTTTGCCTCCATGGAGATAGGTGATTAACGCTATACTTTCGAACATTTTAGGCAAAGCAATTGAAGCTGCTCTACCAGTAAAGTTACGTCTTTAATTTTCATTTCTGCGTCTGTTATAAAAATCCAGTTTGAAGATGTTTTACAGCTGGCGAAAACGCATGACGCACGAGTGTTTTCCAGAGCTGAATACTTCTCTCTCACTCTCTCTCAATCTCTACCTCATCTAATTAAATATTGTCTAAGGATAGCAGAGTGTGGAAGTAAAGTCCTGTCAACAAAGTATTTAGGTCAGATTTTAGACTGAGATGTGAGCCCTGCCCCGCAAAACACTGAACCTTCTGTTTACCTCGAGATGAGACAATTTAGGCAATAATAATAAGTCTCACCAAACTATCGTAACTTTGAAATGAGGAAATGTAAGTTTAAAAACACTGTGTTGTTACGGGCTATAATTTATAATAGAAGGCGAACTGCATAAACTGTAAGTGTACTGTGTGTTTTTCCAGATACTTTACAAAAATACAGCAATAATCCAGTATAATCAGCTAAAAGGTAATTTATTTTCAAATTAAATATTTAAAATAATTTTTTATTACTTTGTGTTATGGAAAGTTTCAGATACACTCCTTATTTTATATTTTGTATGGTCCTGAGTTACCACCATAAACTGTATAAAGAAGTGGACTAAGAGAGTGTGACGTCACCCATTGCGGACAGAAAATAGCGAAATAAAAACACCAAAATAATGTAGAGCGGGTTAATGTGAACATTTTAAGGCCAAAATGAGGAGCCTGACAGCAGCAGTTACAGAGAGAGGGGCGATGTTTTTCAATACAACGTGAACTGGAGTTGATGGAGCCGGAAGCGCACCCATGATCACTTCCTATTTGCATTGCGGTGTCTAGCAGGTCAGCTATGTCCATTTACAGTCTATGTTTACCACATTGCTGATTGGCCTCCAGCAGACATTTAAATTCTTTTTAATTTTTTTTATTTTTCCATTATTCAAACTTTTTTTTAATGTCACTATAAAGACATGTTGGAGATTAAAGTTTGTAATATAATATAGTATGATAATATAGCACCAGTTTTTTGTGTTTTTGCCAATCCCAGACAGTTTACCATGGAAGGTCTTAAGCTCTCAGACACTTCCAGCTTTTCATACTCACTTCCTCCCTGTTGCGTCGCACTGGGCGGACAATAAAAGTGATGCTTTACTTGTATCCGGAGGAGGCGTGAGTCCAAGTCAAGCCTTAGTCAAGTGTTGGTCCCATTAAACCCTTCCGCGTCGGTGCTATGCTACATATTTTAAGTGGTTTAGCCCTGTGAATGAAATGTATGAATTGTATTTCATTGTGCTCTCTAACAAAAGAGAAAATGTGGTTATGCAGGATTTGTCGAATGACTTTCACTGCAAAAGCGACTGAAAAATACTTGTCTGAATGTCTGTCTGTGTGACTGCTAAGAAAGCATAGGTTAGGTTAAATTGTTTTAGTCTCTGGGAACAACTCCATGTTACTTTTTACTTTTTATTTTTTTAAGTGCCCATATTACGCTATTTTCTGATCTATGTTATAATGTTGTTTCCTCTTCAAAAACATGCTTGAAGTTGTATTTTGTTTCATTCACTCATCTTTAACCCCCAAACCCTGCATATTTAGGCTGAGTTCTCATCTTAAACTGAATACACTCCACCTTGTGATGTCACGTGATAATACAGGAAGTGCTCCACCGTGTTTTTAAACTCCATACACCTTCACTAGAGTCATCTAGATCATTTCAGCCCTGGAATATCTTATCTCTACAGAATTAAAGGTAGAAGTCAATTTTGTGTAATACAGGACCTTTAATTGAACCAGAAAGTGCACCATTGCAATGTAAAAAAAAAAAATCCATATTGATTCAATGAGAGAATGCAATATTTTATGTAACGTCTGAAATATTATAACTTTGCCCACTGAAAAAGTGTGTTTAAAATTGCTTATTCCTTAGTCTCTTATTGTTGTATTCTCTTAATTACTCTCACAAATCTAAAAAAGTTCAACAAGAGCAAATACCTAAGATGGAAAAACTATTGTGTGACTTTAGGAATGAGGCTGTTTATCTAGGGTCCATATGTCACCCGCTGTTTATGTTTCCATTGGCTCAAGTTCACTATTGTGATCGAGAAACAACAGGATTAAAACCACTACAGCAATCCATTTAGTGTCCCGGTCAGAGGTCTGCTGCTCAATCAATCTTTTACCAACTTATACACACTGAATACTATTAACTGGTCCACTGCCGCAATATATATGTGTTAAACATGTGTGAATGAAACAAAAACAACATTATAACATAGATCAGAAAATAGCGTAATATGGGCCCTATAAGGTGGTCCAGTCCCTCTTAAGTTAACTCATATAACAAAATCCCCAGAATCTAAAGGAATTCCCAGCATGTAATCTCCCAAAAATGTGTCCTCGCTTGACATTTTTGATAATATCAGATTTATTTAAGCGTGTGACTGTTGCATTCTTGGGCCGCTTAAGGCTAAACCATGATAGGGTACTTAGCTCAGTTGCCGGGCAGAGTGTTGACCCCGATCACACATCCCTGTTTAATGTCCAAGTCTGCACAGGTATTTCTGCATCAAATGTGTAAAGTAACATTCAGACATACAATGCATTTAAACCAAGTCAATATAATGTATGGTAAGTGATAAGATTAATAGTTATCAATGAGATTACTTTATTTTACTTTTAAGTCTATGTCTAAGTCAACCAAAATGTGTAGATAGTATGGATTTATATGGGACAACAGTAGCATAGGTATTTATATGTAAAAAGGCAGATTAAACACATGATTCACAAGTTTCATCTGTCTTTATATAAATGCATTGTTTCCTAGTTCTTTTTCGTGCATAAATAGTTGTTTTTACATAATAAGTAATAGTTTTGAGAGCTTTTGCCACTCCCCTTTTTAGCCGACAGTCAGTTAACAGGACATATCTGTGTTCGACCAAGGATTTCTTTAGTCAACGTGTTTGAATGTGATGAACGAGTGAGTGATTTTTGCTATTTTGGCTTTTTCCTCACTTCCATCAGTTCGGCAGCAATGGCTACAGAAGCTGCTTGCCTCCGTTTGTGTGGGGAGTGACTGAATAATGATATGAATAGTTATAATAATGTTACATATGAAAGATAAGAGATAAGACGACCTTCATTTGTTAGTCAGTGGTCAAATTCCAGTGTTGCAGCGCCCCAAGTTCAAGAAAGCAATAGAATAGAATATACAGTAAAATATCAAGGTACATAAGTGTCTGTGTACGCCCGCATTCGCCCAGGTAGTATCCACAGTAAAAGTAAATTAAATTCTGTCAACTAGACAAAAGTTTTTAGAGTGAAGACCTTACACTGCTGATTCAAATGGCTTCTTCAGTTCTGATGAGGTTTCTGGTGGCACACTGCCTTCAAAAATGTACTATAATCTAACTAGGATATTAGAAATCGAATATAGAGTTAAGATACAAAAAGGCATAAAGCTAATTTAAACACTTCCAGCACAAATGTATACTAGTTTGTCTTTAATTTTTTACACTCATTAAACTGACTGTTGTTTGCAAACTACTTTCTACTAGACATCTACAGACTTTGTGGACGGGCCCAATAAAAACTATAAATCACTTTCAGATTAGTAACAGTTTCTGCTGCAGCACCAATTAGCTGGACTCCGTGTGACGTCCTTGTAAGTGTCCATCACTGTCTGTGCTGTATAAAGTGGACGTTAGACTTTGCTTAGAGAAAGTTAGAATGCATCCAGACGGTGGCTCTTTGTAAGTGTTTCGGGTCGGACTCTGGGAGGTCACATGGTTCGCTCCTGTGGCTTTACCCCTCCCTCTCTCTATCCCTTCTCCTCTCTCTGTCTCTCTCTCTGCCTCTCCCTTTCTTTCTCTCTCTTTGTCTCTGTCTCTCTCTTTTTCTGTCTTTCTCTCTCTCTCTTTGTCTCTCTCTTTCTCTCTGTTTGTCTTTCTGTCTCTCGCTCTCTGCCTCTCTCTTTGCCTCCCTGTCTGTCTCTCAGTCTCTGTTTCTCTCTCTCTCTTGCCGTCTCTCCCTTTCTCTCTCTCTGTCTCTTCCCCCTGTCTCCATATCTCTTTTTCCTGCCTCTTATTCATACACCAAGAGGCACCAGCTCTCCCCACCCTCCCTCTTCTCCACCTTTCCTTCTCACCCTTTCTCTCTCTCACATACTTTCTCTGGCTCCTCACTCTCTGTCTCCATCTTCTCTCTCTTTCTTCTCAGCCATCTCTGTTCCTCTCCCCCCTCTCTAGCTCTCCTCACTCTCTCTCTCTCAGTCCAGTCTCCATGCGCCGGTCTCAGGGCCTTGGGAATGAATGGCCCTTACGCCGTCTTTGAAGCCAGCCAGGAATGCGAGGCCTCTTTTCTCTCTCTCTCCCTTTCTCTCTCTCTCTCTCTCTCCCTCTCTCTCCCCCTCCGCCGCTCTCATTGTGCACAGATCCTGGACGTCATCGGCTGGCCAATCGGGGGGGCCCGGCCAGCAGCGGTAGCAGCAACAGCGGTAGACTTTGCTCTTGCTTGGTGTGGGGGCTGAGGAGAGAGAGAAAGAGAAGAAAACTTGCTCACACAAAGTCGTCTATACACATCGCTCCTTGGTTATCCCGAAAGATGATCCGATTGCGAACCCAACGCTGCACTTGCTGTTTATGTTAGCGAGCCTTATCTTTTCAATGGAAGCTGGGAATGCCGGGGTAAGTTTCTCTTCTTCAAAAACTTTCCGAAACTTTCAAAACATACTCTTGTACGCCAGCCTGGTTTGTTTATAGCATCACCGACCGCTAAGACATCCTTCAACCTTTAGCATTTGTTTGGGTTCCCCTTTGGCTCTTGTTCTTGTGGCTTGCGTGTTAGGGTATTTGTTTCGGCCGGTTGCCCCCCTAGCCAAAGCAGCTCCCCTCCCCGCTCCACTCTCCGTACATTTTGTCACCGCCTGTCCCCTACATCACTTCCACTTGATCGCACCCCTGTTTGGGAGCCTCTTTCTCTTTTTCGGAGAGGGAAGAGAGGAGAGAGAGAGGGAGGAAACTAACCCATCACACACACACATACACACACACACACACACACACACACACAGGGCATTTCGGTAGATCAGACGGCTCAATATAAACACATGGAAACCCCCTCTATACTGTAGCCTCAATGGATGTAGGCAAGTGGGTTTGTGAATATGCAAAACGACCACAAAGGGATGTCTTTGCAATGGAATTTTAAGCTTGTACAGCGAATTTACTATGAGCTACAAACTCAACACTGCCAGCTTTCTTGCATATTGTAACTACTGTCATATTTAAATACAGACTATACAGTGGCTCTTTGGCATATCTATCATGTTCTTGTTTTGTTCTTATTCATTTTTTTCTCTTCTCTGGAATTTGAAGTGGAGGCCGTCCAGAATTACTTGTAATACTTGAATATTGTCAGAGGTCCTATATTATACAAAACTGACACTTGTGAGCTTTAAGACATGGTTTATTCTTGTTCTCTCATCAAAAACACACCCATAGTTGTTTTGTTTCATTCACACATGTTTGAATAATGAGTCTGTCTACATGTCCAAAGCTCAAAATGCTCAGTTCCACCTTGTGATGTCATGTAGTGGTAGTTTTCAAGTTATCTTTTAATTCAATAGAGATTGGCAAGTCCAGTTCTGAGTTTAGTGAAGGTGTATAGAGTTTAAAAACACAGTGGAGCACTTCCTGTATTACTACATGACATCACAAGGTGGAATAGAGTGAGAGAAGAACTCAGCCTAAATATGCAGGGTTTGTGTAGTCCTCAGGTATTAACCTAACAAGCCTACTAGGGACTGCAGATGGAAACGAGCTATTTAGCTATAATCTGGTGTGTAACGTCTCTGTTTTTTAAGAGCTTAATGTCTCTGTACATTGTCTTTTCAACTAAAGACTAAACTAAACTACTTCAGGCTGTCTTTAACTGTGCAATGTCCACAGTGTCTACCAGATATTAGTTGGATTGGGTTTGTTTTCATTTATTAACCATTTTACAGTTGGAATCATACTTTACATTAAACTTCTGCTTTTATGTCACTTTTACTTTTTGTCACATATAGTGCAATACAGTATTTTAATGTAGCTGTGTCCACTGTGGAAATTTTAACGTGAATGAAAGAGTCTTGGTTTAAACATGTGCATTAGTGACATTTCCTGGACAAAAAGTCATTAAGAGTCTGACTTCCTTGAAACTTGTTATCTCTGAAATTTGAAGCACATGTGCACAGTGGTGGTATCCTAAAAACTCTAAAGGTTAGATTCATGAAAATAATAATATTGCATCTAAGAACTGGAGCACTGAGCAAGCATAGTTGAAAAGTGATATTGCAGAAAAAAAAAATGCAGAAGTATATATATATATTGTTCCAGAAGAGCAAATAGTTATAAAACAATTCTAAATAGCTTCAAAATTCTTTAAAACTATCTTGAGTTCTCACCATCACTGCCAGATAACTATTTAGCAGCCTATTTATACATTTCATTATGAGCCTGTTTGCCTGGGTGTGGTGTTTGTTTTGCTAACAGCACAGAGCATGACAGGTATGTGACTGCAACCTCTCAAAGTCACAGACGCACAGGGAGACAACCGCTCATTACAAGTCATTATAAAACTCACCCCAGTATTATGCTCCAATGTGCGGCCTCTGCCCTCTAGTCTTCAATAATGGATGCGGTGAAGAGTTTAGGGGAAGGCCTGGCTTCATATTGACAGCAATTAAAATGATTAAACACTAGGTTAGATCAAGGATGCACCTGTGCGCGTATTTACTTTGATTAGATCGGGTTATACAAGGACCTGCAATGGATATCGGATTATTATTTTTAAACAGTTTTTCGAGGGATCTATTTCTATATAAAAGGTGAAAATCACACAGTCTGGTGCTGTATGGGTTGTCTTTGATAGCTAAAATTGCAGTTTATAGATAGAAGATTGTTCTAAAAAATTATTTCCATGTTGATCATTTGTGTTGTTTACAGCATAGATAAACAACGACTTGTAATTTTGATGTTTTTTTTTTTGTTTTTTGTTTTTTTAGCTAAAATGTTTGTATTTGGTGTGCTAATGTAAGACACCATTTACTGGGGAACCACTGGTTACTTTAACATCAACTTTACAGAAATTGCTAAAAGTTTAATTTAATGTGAATGTTATACAAATACTTAAACAAACTCATGTTTTAAGATCTATCCTAAACAGACATAATTTTTATTTTACTTTTTGCTTTCCTGCAAGATCGTAAAGACATGTCCGTATATGCAAATTGTATGAAGAAAGTTAGGAATAATAAGACCAAAAATGCTTAATAGCATAGCAGTAGCCATAGTAACTCCCTTGTCCATTAGCCCAAACATGCCCAGACAAGTCATTCATTCACTTGGTCAAGCCTTCAGTGGCCACAATACTGTACAGTCCAATGTATTATACCATACATCTATCACATGCCTAATCCTCCCTTTTTCTCTACGTCTGTGCAGGATTCTTTGCATTTTTCTAGCGTATCCTGCAACGTGTTCGGCTAACCTCAATGCCCTTTGTTAAACCCCATAATGCATCAGTATTAGGGAGCCTTACTCCAGCATGTGGTCTGCGCTTTGGCCTACTAAACCAGGATAATGCAAGTGTGAGAAAAGAGCATGATTTGTTGAATAGATAGGACTTGGCATAAGATAATAGTAGTTCGTTTATCAAAACATAGATAGACTGTGTGTATTTCATTGCTAATCTTAATGCTATAAACCAGAAGTGCAAATGTCAGGTAATTTATTTTATGGAATTTATTATAATGTTAAGTTTGACCTAGAAACGCCAAGGAAAGTTGTTTTTGTGCGTGAGTCAGGAAGATTGTTGCAGTAGAATAGGTATGTGAGTAGGTAGATAGAGTCGTTTGAAGTAGTGGTAATAACAATATGTGAGTGCTTTAACTAACATGCCAAGTTAACAATTCAACTCAAACTTCTGTGCAAAGATGTTTTTACTCTTCGTAGTTTTGTTTTTGCAATACAGCTTCTCGTGACTGGTTTGGTTTCGGTGATTCTTTGTATTATTTAGGTTTTGGTACCACATGAGCACCCATATTTTGAGTTTTTCAGTTGAGTGGTAGAAGTTGCATGAGACAAGCTTTACAACTGACAGAATTTGAGTCCTGATTAACCAGTTTTTGTTTTGTTTTGTTTTTTGTTTTGTTTTGTCCCTGTAGGAGCTGCTGCTGTTGCTAACCAGACCATGCCAAGGGGATTTTGACTGAAGGAAAAATTTTGAAGATGACCTAAAGTGCTTCCTAGAGTGGCAGATATTTGAACTGTAAATGTCATGGTTGTGAACTGGCCAGTTTTACCCACAACGAAACCACATGCCTGCTTACTACCTGCATCCGACTGCCCCTTTCCTACATGGATTCCTACAACTTCCACTTTGAGAGAATGAGTAACATAGACTTGCATCCTCTCAGCTTGCCAATGAGCCGGCTCTCTCCTGCCAAATCCAACAGCAGCATCGTTGAACAGTTTGCCCACCACCACCAGCACGGCAAAGGCGACTCCGCGTACAGTTCATTTTCGGGAGGGTCCACTGCTCCCGACTACCCCTCCCCGTTTCTACCGGATGATCTTCAGTCTAGCTCTTTTAGCCAGTACACTGATTTGAAGTATGTGAAATCATTGTACAACCCTTCTCAAGTTTTACAGTCTGATCCGAAAACAATGGACCAGCTATATAGGTCCGTGGAGGCGATTTCGCAACAGTACAGACATAGTAACAACAATCTGAACCACTACAATGGTGAAAGTGGGTTTAACAATAACAAACCACTGGCGAAGCAAGAGTTGGCATCGCAAGGGGGCTTCATTACGCACAACCCACCTCCAATTCCAACTCGAATGGATAGTTTTATCGCAACGAAAAATTTGGAGAATAGCTGGACGCATCAGGAACAGACACAATCCCAGTCGCCCCGACAACAGGTAGAGAAATCAAGCGTCAAAAAGGAGGCGTACCGAAGAGCGTCCCAACCCCCAAGCTACCATCCTCACCACCTGCCCAACAGCCAGACTTTATCGCAAACAAATCCTGAATACTTTGCCGTGAACAGTAATCGGAAAATTGAGGAGCCGAAAATGGGGAAAAACTTGAGTCAGTCTCCTCCAAAATCAACAAATCAAGCTGAACATCATCGCCGGCGAGCTTATTCAACAAATGACTTTACAGGTCCAGATTCCCATAGAGAATACAGGTCTTGGAGCATTGGACAAAGCATTATCAATAGCAGCATCCAACATAAAGGCCAATATTATTATGTGACCGGAGTCTGCACAACAACTCCAGATTCAGAGAGACCGTATGCATCCTCGGTTTGCGGCTCGGAGAGTGGGAGCGAATTGGAAATGTACAAGTTGAAAGAAAGATGCCACAGTACAATGGAGAATCTTTTCCGGCCTTTACAACCAAGTCCATGCGCTTTAACATCAGATGATAGAGGATTTGTGAACATTTCAAAATCTAATAACGTAATCAATATGTGTGGAGAGGAGAACCTACGTCAAAGTTTGAGCAAGTCGTCTCGAAGCTTGGAAGCCTTAGAGGAGATTGACGTAGCGAGAGATATAGGCAGGCATACCCCAAGCAACCCAATTTTTTATTGTGGGCCTGAAAGAACTAGCCCGTTACAACAGACAAAAGAGGTGATTAACTTAAGCAATGAGCAGCTCAAACCTGTCAGAGAGGAGCAGGGGAAAAGGGTCAACAGACAGTCATTGGGGGATGTAGCTAGCGAGAGGATAAACAAAGAAACAACTCCGCTTTTGTATCAACTCACTGGAGCAAGCAGGGCAGGGTTCAGGACAGAGGGAAAGTGCAATGCTTTGGATGTAATCAATGAACCACAAGTTGAAGCTAGCAATAACCAGGCTATAGATGCAGCTTGTAACACGCTGGACCACTCGTATAAGAAGTTTTACAGAGAGCAGCTTAAAGACGTTCAGTCAAGGGTGCTAAGGGAGACGTCGTTCAAAAGGAGGGATCTGCAGCTGTCATGGCCCCACCACGTTAGGGAAAAACCAGAGACGAAACAAAATGTGCAAGATATAAGACCAATAGTGCATCAGTTCACCTCGTCGCAAGATTCTGAGGCTTCCACAGGAACACTTACGCCATCGGTAACCTCAGAGGACACTGAGAAAGGAAGTGTCAAGGAGGAAGTGGAAATCAAAAAGCAAAACCAAGTGGAGAAGGAGAGTGAAAAAGAAAATGGCCGACCTGCTAACGTGGCTCAACCGCAAGTAGCGCGGATCGGAGGCAGGAAAAGACTGACTCAGGAGCAAAAGAAGATGTGCTTTTCGGAACCAGAGAAACTTCATCAAATTGGAGGAGGAGGAGGTCCGAGTCATTCCTCATGTCGCTCTTTTGGGAATGAAAGTGAAGATGTCTTTACTTTGGAGCGAGAATTAGATGAGCAACTCCAACAAGCTGAGCCAGGACTGGTGGCAACTCGAAGGAAGATTTTTGAAACAAGAGGCCGTGCGTTGTCGGCGTCCAGTGCGTCCAAGAGCAGTCTGAAGCACCTCCAGCATAAAGCCCTGGTGGAATACATGGAGAGGAAAACAGGGCAGAAAGTGGCAGAACCGCAACAGCCAGCCCCTCAAGCACCAGCCCCGACTCGACAGAGGCACTCGCTCGGGGAGAAACCGTTTGACTGGGGGCCCAGGCCGCAGTCGGGGCCTCTGGAGAGCAAGAAGAAGAGGATGAACAGACCACATTCTGCAGGGCGCATACTGGACTCTTCGACCAGCTCTATCAGGTATGATGACTTAATATTATTATTTTACATGAGTTAAAAAGTATCATGACTAGGCCTGTCACAATACCACCATATTGTTCCAGACAGATGTTGCGATCAACAATAACAGTGAAACTACTTCATCCAGCTGACTCAATAACAATAATGCATTATAATATCAGTAAACCCTAACCCTGAGCTGCAGAATGAACCTATAATTAGCCATAGACATTATTTATTTAACCTGCTACAGCTCAAATCTTTTAGTATTACAACAAAATACCCACAATCTCCCCATTTTTGCGAAGAAATTGTACATCGTGACTATAATGAAGCCACATTTATTATTACACTATACATATTTTATCATTTTATTTTGAATACATAATTAATTAACTCAAAATGATTTTTCCACAAATGCAAAAATAAATAAATAAAGGTACACTATGCAACTTTTGGTCCGCCAACAGATTTGTGGAGATATGAGTGCACTGACAATAAGAATGCAATCCATAATGCCATACTATGGGGTGTTCCAGGGATAGCAATATCCATGGGGTCAAGTATAGTGACATAGTGCACCTTTATATTACATTTTTTTTCCTACACTTAGGCCTATTATTTTATGTTTTGTAGTTTGAATACAGTCTTGCTTGTTACTCTCTTACAGGTATGCTCAGTTCTTCACTCAGTCTTCTTCGGGTCAGTCCTGTAGTCAGCCGTACCAGCCCAAATGGAGGGAGAGCCAGGGTCCGTCCCAGGGCAAGTCGGCCTCAGTGGAGGATCTTTTGGACCAACTGGAAAATAACAGCTTTTACCGTAACCGATCCACTTCTTCACCCCACCCTTTCCAGGTACCACAACCCTAACTCTAACTTGGCTATCCCTAATGGTTTACTAGAAAAATGTACTACCACCAATGTACAATGAAACTGGGTTATGTTCGAAAAGAGTGCCAAAAGTATGGCAAAGATATAATTTCACAGTAAAGCTGTAATTTGAGTATTTAGACAAAGTAATATTTCACCTTTTGTTTTCCCCCAGGCATTGAGCTCTGCACAGGATCCATTACTGGTTAATGATACTAAGGAAACCAGCAGGTATGTACTAACACTGCAAACAAATTGGGACATTTTATTGGTTTTTGGGTCAGAGGAGTATTAGGTCAGGGATGTGAGAGCTGTAGCAACAACTATATAAATCTCAACTTGATTCATTGTGCAAAGTCAACACCCATGGACCTCAGCCAAAACAGCATTCCTCCGACACATATTTATGCACAGTGAGTGTGGGAATTATCATGCATGCAATATGTCGTTAAAGCTATCTAGCATCTTAAAGGTGCACTATGTAACTTTTTGGTTGGGGGTCCATCACCTGCTTTTTTCTGTGGATATGTCATTGCTCTGCCTGGAATGTTCCATTACATTACAGGTGGTTTTATAGCTAAAAAAATACCTAGAAAAACTGACATTTTGGGTGTAAGTGGGGTTGCCTCTTCACAGATCTGGCCTGTAACTTGATCTGGTTTGGTCTCCATGATGAGACGATGAAAGGTTTAATACCATTGCTTTGCCTGTTCCACTGTATGGCAATTCACAATAAGAATGCATGTATTTTTAGCAATAACAAAAGTTTCAAAGAAGACCTTTAATTATTTAATAAACATTGACATCTTTGTCCTCGTATAGCGACTTAAACCTTCCAAATAAAATATGGATTTTACTAAAAGCAATGTTGATTTATTCACATTTACAAAGTCATATTAGATGTCATAAAGTTTGTTTACATTTTGTGGTCTGATTCCCAAACTGTTATAACAGAAAGTAGAGTGAGGTCCTGAGGGGTTGACTATGACAAAACATGTTTGCAATAAACCCAAAGGGTCTCTATGATGTGACATGAAAGCAAATGGCATCCCATCACCTTTAAACCAGTAAAAGCAAATGTTGCAACTATTACCTTTAAAACAAGTGAGTGTCAGCACACACAAGCTCTATTTAGACCGTTTGTATGAAAGAGTTCACACATGTTTACAATAGACCAGAAATGCCCTACAAAGTTCCGAGTGGCTTGAATTTTTACAGTCTCTCCTCTAACCTATACGTAAATAGGACAGGGCAGGTTGAAAGGGGATATTGGTGGGACACATTTGTGAAAACATTTCAGGAGTTTACAAGACTTCAGTGTCTCAGTGTAAATGCATGGGAAGGAATTTATTGTTAACGTTATAGTGTGCATTATGTTACTGGCCAGAAAGATGGCCCAAAAAGGATTATACTTTACATTTTCCTCATTTTAGTGTGTGTAGAATCCCTCAGTCGTCCAGGTAGAATCCATAGCAAAAGGAGAAATTTAATTTGTCAACTGGACAAATTTAAATATGTGTTGTCTCAGAGTGTCTTATATCCTCCCTTCAAGCAGATATAAGGCAGTGTCCGCCAGCATCTGACCAGAACTGAAGAAGCAGCTTGGATGAGCTGCGAAACGTATTCGACCAAATAAACTCTGTCCAGTTGACAAATTAAATTTCTCCTTTTGCTATCCTCATTTTAGTGTGTTTTTGTGAGGACAGGTGAACAATGCTTAGCCTTTTTCCAATTCGAACTGTACTAAATGTATGCAACAGAACCGTATTTTTAAAAGGTGCACCTGAAACATTATGGGTCCACCGCTTGCTTTGCTTGGAATGTTCCAAAGTGTGGCATTAAATGAAACTATGTCTGTGTCCATGAGGCTAAGTTAAAGATCTGTGGAGAAACAACCCCACTCTTAATGATTTTTCAGGGTGTTTTTAGCAATAAAAATAGCTGTAATTTTATAAATACAAGGTAAATTTAAATTTATGCTGTCAAAATTTAAATCCATATATTTTATTCCACTTCTTAACGTGTATAGCTAAATGGCTATAACATTTTGTGTAATGTACACAATGTGACTCAAGCCCATCATTGTACTTTGAATACTTGTCTTTTGCAGTCCCCATAAGGACTTAACAGCGGACAGTCCAGTGAAGGCGGAGGGGCAGCAGCCGCACCGTGTGGTCGCTCAGAGGGGCAAGTCTATGGAGGAGCTGGGAACTGCAAAATTTACTAGGCCAAAAGCTTTGAGCAAGAGCACCGAGCAACTGGACACACTGTGCAGGCATTCAGCCCGACCTGAACCAGACAGGAACAAGAAGATGGCTTCAAATAATGTGCAAGACTTTAAAGAGCAAAATAAAATCTCAAAATCACAAGAAATTGTAAGAAATCCAGAACCAAAACAGAAAAAGTCCCCCGTTAAGCAAAACTCTGAACCAATTTTGGGTGGGAATGATGACATTTTAGAGACCCAGGACTCCAACTCTTCCCCAGGAACCAGCTTCTGTATGCGGACCAGGATTCACTCTCACGGGGCGATCCCTACTGAGCCCTGGACTAACCCTCCGGAGTGCCCCTCAGGTCAAGACCCTGGTGAGAGGGAGAGGACTACGCAGACAAAGGCCGGCTATGAGAACAGGCTAAGCCCCAGGTAAGGTTACAGCCAGCATCAATGCCAGGGTTGTTCCAGGGTGGGACAGGGCCAGTGTGGACAGCTACACAACAACCTAGTGGTTTGTGGTGTTTTTGTAATGAAAAACTATGGAGAGCTTTCACCAGTGTTATGTATGTAATAATTATGTCTATGTATTGTCTGGCTATATTGGCATAGCTAACCTGGTTCCAAATAGGATGTGAGCATGGGTGCGCTTCCACCTCCATCAACTTTGGCTCCAATTCACTTTGTATTGAAAAAACGTCGTCCCTGTCTTCATAACTGCTGCTGTCAAGCTCGTCATTTTGGTCTTAAAATTTTTGGATTAACCCATTCTACATGATTTTGGTGTTTTTTCCTCACTATTTTGTCAGTAAATCAAGATATAAACATTAATAACAGACCAAAGAGCTGCCATCTTCTTCACTCTCGCTAGCATGATTGACCGCTTCCTGTTAAACCAGTGGTGTAGGCGGGAAGCAGCTTTACCTTCAACATTCTCCCTCTGGATTGGCTGTTTGGTTGCTGTGATACTTGGTAATGTTTAGTTGCTGTCGGCTCCAAATCCGCCCCTATAACTGTTAGCTTTGATTAGCTTCCTTTGGCTGAAGCTGAATGCTATGGTGACGTCACACTCCCTTAGTGCACTTCTTTACACAGTCTATGTGTACAATAAATAGTGTGTAGTAGTTTTGCCATTACATTTGTACTATCAGCAAAATAAACAATCATTGTCATTATTTTGTTTTTCTTCATAGAACCAGATCTTCTGCATCTGTATCTGAGGTCGAAGAATCCGTGGACGAACCCTTCATCACAGACCTGCCTCCCCCGCCTCCTCCGCCTCCTCGCGACCCAAACCAGGAAGTGTCTCTGAGCTGCGGCGTTACCACGGACCCCTCCCTCTGGCTCCTCCCCCCACCGCCCCCTGACTACCAACTCAAACAGGACGTCCCAAATCCACAGCTGACAGAAGTATTCACCAACGAATCCTTGAGCTCCGCCCCTCCCACTGAAACAAGTCCAGCCCCTGTATCCCCCAGCAACTCCGTCTCTGATCTGGATGTCACTCAACAAGCAAATGAGGAGAAAGCGCCCAAAAATGAGGTTGAAAACTTGGGACAAAACCCGGATTTGGAGGAGAGGGGTACTCCTGAGGGCGAGACCGAAGTTCAGCAGACCCCCGCCGAGAAACCGCAGTGGGAAGAGCTCGTGGTGTCCGTGGTTAAAGCTGACCAATCGCTGGCCAGAGTGCTGTACCCGCTGGCCAATAGGAAGACGGCGCTGATGCTAATGGAGCAGCTGCTATCGGAGGACACGCTGCTGATGGAGGAGCACTACAAGAAGAAACAGGAGCAGAAAGGAGAGAGGTGAATGCAATGTTAAACCAAACAATCCATTATACATTAACTATATGGGTTTAGAATTACCAGGTACACCGGGTTCATAGAGTTTAGAGAATTTGACAAAAACCTAAAGTAAACATTGTCACGTTATGTATATATCATTGTTGCATAGACAGTGTAACACCAATTTGTCTTTATTATAATTATTCGATTTTATTTAGAATTCATAAGACAATTATATGGACACAATGTATGGAAGTGTCTTTTTTTGCAATACCACATCTACAGTCCCCTTTCTTCTTCTTCCAAAATTAAGCCAATGTTTATATGTATGGCAAGCTTGAACAAAAAAAATAAAAAAAACTACAGAGCAGGAAACAAAATAAATAAATGAAAATACAATGAATACAATGGTTAACTCAGATTACAGTCAATTCAAATCTGATCTAAACAGGGCGACAAACATTAATACTTTAAACCTTTTAGTAATTCCAGACTTAATTATAAAATGCCATAACGTTAAGTATATTAATTGTTGTAGCAGTGACTCATTACTCAGCACGGAAATATAATAACTGAACGTTTAACGGAATATAATAACTAAACATTGGGTTTTATGGATGAAAATGGGGATTAGTGACCTATTCAAGCCATTTTGAAACCTATATTAGCGGTTTAACATTTCTCAGCGATACTGGTTTCTGGTGGCTCGTGTGGTTCTTATTGAGTTTCCTTTTGTTGCATCATCTGGCACCTGCTCCGGTCTGCACTCATATTTCTGCCAATGTAAGCAGCACGTCACGATACTCTCACATGCGGGCATTGTAACGCTTTATTATGTTTACTGACAGATGGACATTGCACCGATGCAGTGCTGGAACAAGGGCTGTGTGGTTAATCAAATGGGAATGATTACAAAACAGGTGTAATCAAAAGGCTATTTATATTTTTTTGCGTGTGAATTAAGGGGCATCATTTTTTTCTGCCTCATAAAACCTCGACGAAAGTCACATTTTAAATGTTTATGACTCCTGTGTCCTTTTCAAATACAGTATGTTTGTTGTACTGAGGTCATAACAAGGTATGAGAAACAGATTATGAAAAATGAAATAATGACTTGTTTTGACAGTATAAAAAATAAAACTTTCAAATACTCAAGATTTCAGTTAATGCGACTATTGAATTCCATAATTGAGCGCGCCTAGTTGGATCTGCTTTAATAGGATATTTTTGTAATCTTTTTATTCGTCCGTTCGTTATAGGTTCCATCGCAAAAGAAGACTGAATTCAGAAACAGAATTTAAATAAAATGTGTGCTTTAATTATGTTATAGTGTTCTTACCTCTTAAAAAACGGCGTCGTGTTTTGTTTCATTCACACATGTTTGAGTAGTCCTGGCTTATTAGTCTGTTTACATCTCCAAAGCTCAAAATGCTCTGTTCCACCTTGTGATGTCATGTAGTGGTAATTTTCAAGTTAACAGCTACTTTGTTCAGTACAGATCAGCAACTCCAGGGTTGAAATCATCCAAATGATTCTAGTGAAGGTGTATGAAGAATAAAACACAGTGGAGCACTTCCTGTATTACAACGTGACATCATAAGGTGGAACAAAGTGTTTTCCGTTTAAGAGAAGATCTCAGCGTAAATATACAAGGTTTCTGTCTTAAACTTGTGTGATTGAATTAAAACAATACTCCAGGTATGTTTCTTATAAGGAAGCATTATAACTTAGATCAGAAAATAGTGTAATATAGGCCCTTTAATGACAGAATTTAATATTTTTTGTTTTGTTTTGCAGTGTTGAAGTGGCTGAAATCGCAGAGGCCTTTTCCTGTCCATCCTCCCAAAACTTGGATGCACAGAGCAAAGCGGACATCAAAGAGAAAAAGGTGACTTAAGTAACATCTCAAAATAACATTATGAATTATTTTACTACAAAATGTTTCTCTTTAAAAGCATGTGTTTCAAAAAATGTACAATACATCCAAATATGAAGTTATTTTGTCCTCATTCTTACAAATAATCACAAGTTAGTTACAATGTAGATGCCTCAAGGAAGCCCGAAAAAGGGAACAATAACACAAATCGACAGGATTGGCCAAAAATTAAATACATTTTCATTCACAATTTGGATTTATCACAATTCTTTCATATGTGATAAAAAGAGGAAAGAAAGGAAAGAGTGAGGAAAAGTAGACAACATGTATTTGTGTTTGAGCATAAAGCGGCATTAAACAGAAAAGCACTGAATTAATACAAGAATCCTTCAAAAATGGCAAATAGTTAGAAGGACAGACCAAAAATACATTTCCATCATCGACCTGTACAGTATTTAAACATGGTTATTATACTTTAAACGCACAAGCCAGTCCCAGTAATTCTGTGGCGGGTAAAAATGTGTAGTCCAACTTGCCTCTGACAAGTTGGACTACACATTTTACTAAAACACCGTTAAGATTATTATATTTAGGATTTTACAAAACATTTTACACTTTCTTTCCCAATTTGGACATTTTTGAGGTTTCAAATTTTACTTCCTGGTTGGAAATCATGAAATTACGCTAGTTAATTCCACAACTGTTACCTGACAACCATGATGTACAGTAGGCCAGAACTTCTCTAATGTACAGAGATTCTTATCATTTGACAAATAAAATGATAAGAAAACAGCTTTACTTTGTTGAAATCATGTTTAAAGTATCAGAAAAATGTGTTTTGTAAATATAAAACGTGCCTAAATTTTGTGTGATGTCATTAGTATGTAACTTTCTGAAATAGGACTCACTGCTTACAGTAATTTTCAACTTTTTTTCACCAACTGCTTCTCGGTTGGTGTAAAACGATAATTTGTGGTTACAACAGGCACCAAATTAAATAGAAAGCCTGTCATATGCACTTTAAACGTACTAGTACAAGCTGTCAGTCACATATGCATTCACTATTAGATATATGAATGCGCTTTACAGTAAACTGGCTTTTTTTTTCCATTTGACATTGATCCATAGAAGCTATTTGGCCTTAAGTCTAGTGGACCCATTCAGTCTGATTAAGTCATGTCTTATCTTCTGATTTACTGTCTGCATCTTATCTCTCTGTCTCCTGCTTAGATCAGCAAACTTTACATTTAACTGTTCAGCACATGCAACGATTATGTTACACGTATTTGAAAATGTGTGAAAAATCCACTCTGGAATAATGAAAATATGATTTTATATGTTAAAATATGATTTTATATGTCATATTTTGTATCCTCATCACAAACATACCCGGAGTTGTGTTTTGTTTCATACACATGTAAACACACAAATCAGACTTCTTCTCTCAAACAGAAAACACTCCATTCCACCTTGTGATGTCATGTGGTAATACATGAAGAGCTCCACTGTGTTTTATTTTCCACACACCTTCACTAGAATCATTTGGATAATTTCAGTATTTTGAGTTTTAGGGATGCAGACAGCCTCATAACGCAGGTTTACTCAAACATGTGTGAATGAAATAAAACACAACTCCAGGTCTGTTTTTAATGAGGTAACAACATTCTAATGTGGCTTAAATTGTCTTTTTTTTTGTTTATACTTTAATATAGCAAATAAACCCTTTGCCTCACTCCTTTCCTCTTTCTACTGTAGCACCTGCTGGTCTCGTACATTGAGGACCGTCTCCGCTCTTTGGCCGACTCCCGCGCGGCTCTTCAGACAGAGATGGATGAGAATGCGCAGCGGGGTGAGGCTCTGCAGGGCCTTGTGCGTGAGCGCTGTCTGCCCGTGGAGCTGGAGCGCTACAACCTGTTCATGGGAGACCTGGAGCGAGTGGTCAGTCTGCTGCTGTGTCTGTCCGCACGGCTGGCAAGAGTCCAGAACGCCCTGAGCACTGTGGACCAGCACACCGACGCAGAGGAGAAGGTACGCACTTAAAGAGGAGGGTTTAAATAGGCAATTTTTGTTGGAATAATAAGCTGTATATATAGTGAAAAAACACTGCCCCTCTCTCCACCTTGTTTGTATTAACCCACTCTACATGATCCTGCTGTTTTTATTTCACTATTTTGTCTGCAACTCAGTTCCTATTCCTAATATGGAACTCTGCTTCAAATATACTCCTATTACTGCTGGCCTCGGTGAGATTCATTTGACTGGAGCCAAACACTATGGATGACATCACACCCACTTCTTTATACAGTCTATGACTGGAATATACAAAAAAACCTGGTAATTCGACTGTAGTCCCAAGATCCATATTGGTCAAAATCAGACTACAGACACATTATCCAGATGGCTTACTCTGATTAAAGAAATTCAGTGTTTTTTTGTATATGGCTAGTTAAAACCATATTTTGGAACATTGGATACTACATAGGTATTATGCCATACTGTGGAATATTGCTGAAAGCCGCAGAAATGTCCCTGAACCCCCTCCTGTAGCCCCGTTAGTCACATGAATGTCCCATATCCTCCATCCTGTGAGTTGTGATCCTGTCCCGTCCCTGGAGGTGTGGCTGGGCCCAGGACACACTCCTGTCCTGTTGACTTAGATCTGCAAACACATAGCCTGGGAAAAGGTGAAGGGCAAAACCAGTGCAGCTAATGTCCGCAATGGTATTCTAAAAATGTCTGCGTTTTATCACCTTCACCTTTATGGTGTTTTAATGCATTTTAAAACCATAAAGAACTGCACATTTCAAGATAAGGGTTATATATTGATTCTTAGTTGTCCAGCACATAGCATTTGAATACACATTTGTCTTGTAGTATCAGTGGGGAGTGACAGGAAACAAACTTTATCTGCAGCCTGTTCTGTTCATGAGGTTGCCACAAAGTAAAGCATTAATAATATTGGCAACACACAACGTATTAATTGAACTTTTCCATAGCTTTCGATTTGTATAGCATTGCTTTTACTTCAAGGTTAAAACATTGCTATTTGTAGTAATCAGAACAATTTACTAATATACTAACAATTCAAAACCTTGTATTTAAAATCACTGATTGGATGATTGAATTTCAAATATACCAAGAGTGCAGGAAGATAGTTTATCAATTTGATGCATCAAACAAAAAAATACAACAAATGTTATTTCCAAAGGGTCTGTCAGATGTATTATATTTAAGCAGTTCATGACAATCAGGAAGTGCACTATTAGCATTCTAGTTGTTTTTAGCTTTACTGTGATGCTAAAACCTGCTCTGGCCCTTGAAAGTTGTGAACAGCCCTTATAAACTCATTGCAGTGAATAATTGGTATAATAGTATAAAATAATAACTTTGGACCATTTAAAATCAACTATACTGATATATGTACATGAAATATTGCTTTTGCATTCATCATATTAAACACAGACTTAAATAGCGTTCTCAAATAAATCATGAAGTGTTTCTTTCCCCTTATATTAGTCAGCACTGCATTACTCTATCACTTTATGTTTGCATGGATGCATTAAATTCCCCTTTAGCTCCTGAATGAGCTCTTTGTTGCCAGTGGCCGCATGCGCAGGGCTTGTTAGCAGCTTATGCTTTTTTTCCCCCTGTCGTTATCAGCGGCCGTGGTATTTACACTGACTCACCGAAACTCCAGTTCAGTTTCGATGACATTTGCATCTCCCCTGCCCTCTGTTGACTCAAGGCAACACTGCATCTTCTGCACTGGACCGTCTACTCCCAGAGTCTTAAAGGGAAGCCATATGTGCACAACGAATGATTCTGCGCCAACAATAACATACATTTGTACATTCACTTTAGAGTTTATTCACTTATAGAAATATATATCTGATCAGATATATTTGATCTATGTTATACTGTTTTCCTCATCAAAAACATAATTGATGTCATTTTGTTTCATTCACACATGTTTAATACACAAATCTTGCATATTTAGGCTGAGTTCTTCTCTCCACCTTGTGATGTCACGTGGTAATACAAGAAGTGCTCCACTGTGTGCTTTAACTCCTTCATTACATCTTCTTTAGAATTATTAGGATGATTTCAGCCCAGGAATTGCCTTTCTCTTCTGAACTAAAGGTAGAAGCAGCTGTTAACTTGAAAACTACAGCTTCATGACGTCACAAGGTGGAACAAAGCATTTTGAGCTTTAGAGATGTAGACAGACTTATAATAAAGGGTCACAAGAGTCAGTTTTCTATGATATATGTCCTTTAGACCTGGGTGGGTCCAGATAAAACATAAAAATATAAATATAACAATTATATAAAGCACAAAGTTATTTTCAAGCAGTATCGATTTGGCTTTATTGCTCGAGATCTTAGGTAATAATTAACAGGTTAGGTACGATAGGTAATATTCAGGTATCGGTATAAAGACTGTAATTGTTCAAGTACTTTTAACTTCTGAAAAGTTTTGAATGGCACCTTATTGTACGATCATACACATCGTAGGAGTGGGAAACTTGCTGCAGTCGTGTGTGTGTGTTAGTGACAGTTTGCACACAGCACATAATCCTCTGTAAACACATTTATTTTCTGTTATCAAAACCGTGCACGTTTTAACACTGGGCCAAACGGCACGGGTAATCTGGGGATGTTTAGAACTTTGATTCGCTTGATACGGGGGCTAGAATTAGGGTAATAATTAAGTAGGTACTGAGTCTGAATCATTCTCAATATACTATTTGTTCACTTTTAATTTTTAATTTTTTTTTTCTTCGTGCTTTATCAAGGCTAATTAAAGTGTAGTTATTAATATATAATAATATAATAAGTGTTAGCTACTTTATTTAATGGTAATATGATCCTATCCAGATAATATCCCATTCTCAAAGTCTGACTGTATTTTATTTGTATAGCACAATTCGTACTTCGTATTTGGTGGGATAATACCTGTTGTAAATATAAATTATAGTTTTACACTGATCAAGAAGCAATTTGTGAAGAAAAGTTGAAAAATAAGTTGAAAACTACAAGTAGAGCGTTCTATTTTAGAGAGATTTATACTGATGATCCAAAAGTTTAGCAGAATTTATACTTATAAAACACATTTTTCAGATACTTAAACTATTATTTAAACAAGGTAAAGGGGTTTTCTTATATTTTTATTTGTTAAAAACATGATTTCCAACCAGCAAGTACAAATTTTAACCTAAAATATGAATAAACTGGGCATTTTTTACAATTTCTTTTGGAAAATCCTAAATATAATAAACTTTCAAACTGTCATAGGCACGGGATTGGGTCCACGAGAATGAGACAAGATTTTAACATAATACATGGTGCAATTCAGTTTCTACTGTTGGCTCTACAATTTTCTATTTATTTTATGTAATATCTTGTCACTCTAGTACTGCTTTTTGGTACTGTAAGAGCTGTAACTCAAGGGCAGTTTTGTATCACAAGATCTAGTGGCATGAGATCTTGTCCCATGCCTAATTCTGTAAATTACCAGGAAACGTGGTATTTTCTTGGTAATAATATGGATGGAAATAGGGCTGTAAAATGAATTAATCCTTCATAGTTCTAGTGCTGTAACTGCATAACATATTTTCCCTCCGTTGGAAGCCATAGTACTTCTAATCCTGATTTGTCTTTTTTCTCTCTCTTCTTGCAGCAATCCCTGGACAGCCGCCACCGTCTCTTGTGCAAACAGAGGGACGACGCCAAAGACCTGAAGGATAACCTGGACCGAAGGGAGAGCCAGGTTTCGGCCTTCCTGTCCCGCCAGCTCAGCCCCGACCAGCTTCAGGACTACAGGCGCTACGTCCAGACCAAGGCGTCGCTCCTCATCCGACAGAAGGACTTAGAGGAGAGGCAGAGGCTGGGAGAAGAGCAGCTGGAGGCGCTGTCTCTCACCCTTAATCTCTGAAAGAACTACTGAGATTTCACAGACACAGCAGTGAACTGAAACGTTTTGCACCGTATGGACCTTTCGAGTGGGTTTGCAATGACGAAAACTCAATTGTGGTACAACAAACTATTTTCTTCAGCGACGCTAGATCTGACTTTGGTCTAGTATCTGGACATCAGTCACAAATAGTCCGCCTAATCCGCCCAGTCTGATCACTTGCACCTGAATACTCTGTTGCACATAAAGTTATACGAATAGGCTCCCAAAAATTGTCTTTTTTATTTGTATTTATTTTCCTGCCCTTGACGTACATTCGGTTAAATCTCCTTTATCTTTTGCTTTTGAGATGTATCTTTCAGTCAGTGTCGCTAGGGCCACCACCGTGAAGCGACCAGGGACCTAGAATTTTGGTCAGGAGTACCTAGCTGGAGGATTCCCCAGCTGTGTATTTTTAGGTTGAGCAGAGAGGCCAGACTACTCAAACTTACCATGGAAGGGGGCGGGAATTGAACCTCTAACCTTGCAAAATATGTTCGGCCTTAATAAATGGGCAAAAAATGACTATAACTGTAAGAGAGAGGAGAGTGTCTTGTTTTTGACTTGTGAACTCTATTTCACATAATTCATCTTTCCACTTTTTTTCTCAACACTACAAGCCCCAAGTCTGCAACATCGGATACCTAACATAAGCTTTAAGATTTGGACCGGCGTTTTCTGAGAAGACGGCAAAAACCTTTAGTACATATAGTGGACAATGTCATGTTTATAGCTGTAGATCTTTTTTTTCATTGTATATTTTTAAATGTTTCAAATTAAGGCACTAAAAACCAAAAAGGTGAATAAGAAAAAAGCACTTTGTAATGTAAAATAATGCACATTTCTTCAAAAAACAATGTTATAATTTCAACTAAAAATGCTTGCTCCATCCATTAATGTTTCTTTTTATATGGTACACATAAGGGCCATTGTGTACATATCCTTCCGGCCACTTTCCAGTTTAATTTTATCTTGTCTTGGTGATTTTGCTGTAAATTAGCAAAACAGCATTGTAGAGTACGCTTCTCCAATGTTCTCATACTACTTGAAATGCTTTTAGACCAGAAATATCTTAGCAGTTTGTCTTAAAAGTGAATTTTTCTGTTTCTACCTCCACATTGTAGCTGTCTCTGCGGTTTTTTGAAGGATCAGTTTTACGTTTTAGTTACTACTAGGCCCGCTTCAGACCCAACAATGAAATCTGTTTGATATAATTTACTTTAAAATAAATTTAAATGAATACAAATAAATGTTTAATCATTATTATTAATTCAATGATCAGCAATAACTAACATTTTCCAATTAAAAAATGAAGGTTTTAGCAATGCACCATAACCAAAATTGACAGAAAATATTTGTCTGGCAAATCCAGAATATGTCCCTGTATTTTTATACAGATCAGTCCAGTCCCCACGCCCTCTGTCACATATCGCGCCAGAAGCAAACATTATTGTGCAATCGCATTTGTTTTTTTCAGTGACACATGTGAAATGAAGGAACTCACTGGTCATCTACCATTTACACATAAAAATCTAACTTCTCTCACCTCAGATTAACACAGTTTAGTGCTTCGCTCATTGACTCTGCAGAAATCCACAGTATTTTCCAGCCCCCTGTGATATTTTTTTTCTTTATTTTTTCCGATATGGACAAACCATGCATGTCTCTGACTGGCTAATCCACCTGTCAATCATGCCCATCTGAAAACGTGGAGATTCACCGGTGACTAGACTTACATCTTCGCCAAGTATTGAAGAAGTGTCTATTCTGGATCCCAGGCAAATAAAAATATCAAAATAGAGGACATTATTGTGGGGTCTGAAAGGTGCTTACTTTTAGTTTCTTTTAAAATTCTAATATTGAAAACTCTTCAATCATGGACAGGTTTCACACTGTACAATTGATTGTTTTGTATGTTAGTTTCTTCCATGGAGCGCGGTCTGGGCAGTGCGTCAGATCACACATAGGGCTTGCATAACTTTGGCTGTGCAGCGATTAGACTTTTATTTAGTCAAAGACGACACAGCGGTCTTGTGTTAGTTTTGAAGAAAAGCTACTATTACGTCATCATATTATTAACATGTACCTGGAGTAATGGAACCACAAGGAGGCACATCACCTTGAATAGCCTCTGCTTAAAAAGTCAAAATATTGTGTTGAAACTTAAAATAGACTTTTGTTTTGGATACTGGACATTCCTGAGACTTGTTTTTTTTGCTGAATTGATGTTTCCTTTCATGCCTCTTAGCATATTTTTCTCCGGTAATTTACGACTTTGGCCACAGGAGCTGGCTAAACAAAAGTGTTTGTTTTGGCTTTTGTGCGGATGATGCAGGGCTGCTGGGGGCTCGGAGTTTGACCAAGAATGAGGACAATTACAAGAAAGGAGGAATGAGAAATGTGGAGTGTATGCGTTTAAAGCTATACTGCGTAACTTTTCATCACTTAGGTGTATAAAATTTCCACAGTATGGCATTTACCCTATCCATTTAGCATTTATTTCATTACTGGTGTTTATATGGCTCAAAAATACATCGAAAAATACGCTTTCCTACTGTGAGCTGTGTCGCCTCTCCACAGATCCGCCCTGTACAAACTTGCTTTGTTGGCAACACCTGCTAGTCTAAAATGGAGATAGACGGCCAGTGTTTACTGCCCTCCGTTAATGCTTGTCTCCATGGAGATAGATGAAGTTAATGCCATACCATGTGGATACTGCGGAACATTCCTGATGATTCCAGTATCATCTCTGTAGAGAAATGTTACGTAGTGCACCTTTAAACAGCAGTGATTCTCAAACTGTTAAACTGAAATTACCACATTAGAAACAAAGACAAAAAACATGACTATATAGGCCCTCGGTTTTAAAAATGAATATGATGCCTACATAGAAATGGATTCTATGAATACTTTAACCTCGATTAAGCCAGACAAAATGAGATTAAAAACAGAATGTAACTCAGATTTAACAAGCACCAACTAGGACCCACATCACCACTCAAAAGACTCCTGCAGACTGTCAGCAGTACTTGCACCACAGTTTGAAAATCACTGCATTAAACTTCCTGAGTCATTATCCCATTGTTTTCTATGGTCAATGAAAGTGCATAGGGGCTGTTTCGTAAATAGGATTATTCTTGTTTAGTTGAGGACTTGGATTCAGATCTCGGACGTGTGTAACATTCAAATGAACTGTTTTAAATGCACCAATGGTTTGACACTACATTTCCACCAATCCCACTGTTTTTCTCTTTACAAATCTGAGTTTGTTTTGTGCCTATTTGGAGTTGTAAATTCCTTGTTTGTATTGTGAATAAATTAAGCTTCAAACTAAGAGGTGTATTTTCTTTCTATTTATTTTATTTTATTCATTTATTTATTTTTACAATAAAATGGCATAAAATATTAAAAGTACATATTCAAATCATGTAAGTTAACAAGACAAATGAGGTCACCTGTGTGTGAAACTTACTTTTAAAAATGTTACTTCAAATAGCATTACATTGTTATAAAAATCCAGAACAGGCCCAGTGCTGTTTCACACCAGTAAATATTGCCCCGCAGTGGCTGAGCAGAAGAACTACAACAACAATTACACTCTCAAACTTACTCCTTATTCAACCATTCAGGGAGCGTCTTGCTACGTTTACACCCGCCCTTTTCATTCAACTGGCCAATCAGATTCTCTGCTACTGATTTAAAAAAAAAAGAAAAAGAAATAAATAATAATAATAATAATAATAATAATAATAATAATAATTATTATTATTATTATTATTATTATTATTATTATTATTATTATTATATATGTGTGTAGAATCCCTCAGTCGTCCAGGTAGAATCCATGGCAAAAGGAGAAATTTAGTTTGTCATATATATACATATATAAAACGAGTGTTCAGAGGCGGTGAAAGAGGAGCTCTGTATGCCATCCTGTAGGAAGGAGCATTGAGTAGAATGTGTGACGACCTTCTAGGGCCATCTACTGGTCTTTCTGTGCATACACCCTTGTTCTCCGCAGTAAAGGTGAAAAAAGCAACATGCTCCATCTGCACCAGTGATACTGTCTATCCCTCCTGCCCCAACCATGTGCTCTGTATTCCAGTATATTGTATTTGCACGTCACTCACTACCTCCTAGAGCCCCTGTGGCCCCTGTCCCTGTACATAATCCAGTTAATGTACCATCTACACCCTGGGTCTCCAATCTGTAGCCCTAGAGCTACCACTAACTCTCCACCCCCTTTAAAGTAGCTCGCTAAGGGATTTCTGAATTATACCTATTATACTGAATAACTCAAATTTTATGAATTAAATGCTGATTACTATTGTAAATGTATCATTTTGATGCTTACCTTTGTGAACTAATAAATGGATAATGGTTTATGTTTCATAGGCATCTAAATGTACCCCATCTATGGCTCTTATATTTACTTAGAAACTTGTAGCTTCTTGCTGCCGTTCTCTGGCATTTCCATTTTGCCAAGGTAGCTCACTGGAGGAAAATGTTTGGAGACCCTTGTTCTACACAATACTATCAAAAAACAGCAAGTAGAGAACAAGAAAAGAAGAAAATATGTGTGTAAAAATTGTAAAACTGTTTAGTAGCAAAAAATGTGTTTGCCTCAATGTGTTTGGACCTATGTGCAGTTTTGAAAGGTGCAATTAATGTACAGTGGGGCAAAAAAGTATTTAGTCAGCCACCAACTGTGCAGGTTCTCCCACTTAAAAAGATGAGAGAGGCCTGTAATTTTCATCATAGGTACACCTCAACTATGAGAGACAAAATGAGAAAAAAAAAATAATAATAATTAATTTGCAAATAATGTTGGAAAATAAGTATTTGATCAATAACAAAAGTTCATCTCAGTACTTTGTTATATACCCTTTGTTGGCAATTACAGAGGTCAAATGTTTTCTGTAAGTCTTCACAAGGTTTTCCCACACTGTTGCTGGTATTTTGGCCCATTCCTCCATGCAGACCTCCTCTAGAGCAGTGATGTTTTGGGGCTGTCGCTGGGCAACATGGACTTTCAACTCCCTCCAAAGATTTTCTATGGGGTTGAGATCTGGAGACTGGCTAGGCCACTCCAGGACCTTGAAATGCTTCTTACGAAGCCACTCCTTTGTTGCCCGGGCGGTGTGTTTGGGATCATTGTCATGCTGAAAGACCCAGCCACGTTTCATCTTCAATGCCCTCCCTGATGGAAGGAGGTTTTCACTCAAAATCTCATGATACATGGCCCCATTCATTCTTTCCTTTACACGGATCAGTCGTTCTGGTCCATTTGCAGAAAAACAGCCCCAAATCATGATGTTTCCACCCCCATGCTTCACAGTAGGTATGGTGTTCTTTGGATGCATCTCAGCATTCTTTCTCCTCCAAACACCGACAAGTTGAGTTTTTACCAAAAAGTTCTATTTTGGTTTCATCTGACCATATGACATTCTCCCAATACTCTTCAGGATCATCCAAATGCTCTCTAGCAAACTTCAGACGGGCCTGGACATGTACTGGTTTAAGCAGGGGGACACGTCTGGCACTGCAGGATTTGAGTCCCTGGCGGCGTAGTGTGTTACTGATGGTAGCATTTGTTACTTTGGTCCCAGCTCTCTGCAGGTCCTTCACTAGGTCCCCCCGTGTGGTTCTGGGATTTTTGCTCACCGTTCTTGTGATGGGGTGAGATCTTCCGTAGAGCCCCAGATCGAGGCAGATTATCAGATTATGTCTTCCATTTTCTAATAATTACTCCCACAGTTGATTTCTTCACATCAAGCTGTTTACCTATTGCAGATTCAGTCTTCCCAGCCTGGTGCAGGTCTACGGTTTAGTTTCTGGTGTCCTTTGACAGCTCTTTGGTCTTGGCCATAGTGGAGTTTGGAGTGTGACTGAGGTTGTGGACACGTGTCTTTTATACTGAGAATGAGTTCAAACAGGTGCCATTAATACAGGGAACGAGTGGAGGACAGAGGAGCCTCTTAAAGAACAAGTTACAGATCTGTGAGAGCCACAAATCTTGCTTGTTTGTAGGTGACCAAATACTTATTTACCAGTTAATTAATTAAAAATCCTACAATGTGATTTCCTGGATTCTTTCCCCCATTCTGTCTCTCATAGCTGAGGTGTACCTGTGATGAAAATCACAGGCCTCTCTCATCTTTTAAAGTGGGAGAACCTGCACAATTGGTGGCTGACTAAATACTTTTTTGCCCCACTCTATGTGAAAAAACTGAATTCAAGGAATGAGTTTAATCTCAATTTACACCCGCTGGTGCAGAGAAAATTATGTAGTAATGTTAAAAAAGCTAGAGGGATTTTACATCGTTTTACCTATATGCAAAATTACAATAAGAAGTATATTATCACCTATTATTGGACCAACGTTTTGTTGTAGGACGTAAAGGGTAAATGGCCGTTCTTTTTTGTTCTGTAGGAGTATTTTCATTAGATATCAGAAAAGCTTTTATTTCCATTGTCAGTGAACACAATTCACAAACTAGGAACTTGCTTTGGTGATGAGGTGCAATATAGAACACTGAATAATAATAATAATAATAATAATAATAATAATAATAATAATAATAATAATAATAATAATAATAATAATAATAATAATAATATAAAGTAGAGATATCACTATAAAAAGATAATAATAATAATAATAATAATAATAATAATAATAATAATAATAATAATAATAATAATAATAATAAAAAAGTATCACTATTTAAAAATAAAGTAAGAGCATGTAAAAAAGATTAAGATATATAATAAAAAAAAATAAAAATAGTCAAGTATATACAGAGCATCAGAACAACAGTGCAAACCGACAGTGCAAAAGATCAAGTGATGTGGCATGACTTATTTAAAGTGACTGGTATTATAGTGTCCAGCTTAGTCTGGGTATTATAAAGTGTCCTTAGTACAGGTGTTATAAAGTGTCCTTAGTACAGGTGTTATAAAGTGTCCTTAGTACAGGTGTTATAAAGTGTCCTTAGTACAGGTGTTATAAAGTGATCATAAAGTGCTCATGAGTCCAACGGCAGAGGGGAAGAAACTGTTCTTATGGCGAGAGGTTCTGGTCCGTATGGACCGTAGCCTTCTGCCAGAGGGAAGTGGCTGGAATAGTCCATGTCCAGGGTGAGAGGCGTCAGCTGCTATCCGGCCTGCACGCCCCCGAGTCCTGGAGACGTACAGGTCCTGGAGAGATCTGTACGCTGTGCGCTGCAGACTCTGTCTGTCCCTGGCAGTGGCCCCAGCGTACCACACAGTGATGGAGGAGGTGAGGATGGACTCAATGATGGCCGTGTAAAACTGCACCATCATCTGGGCAGGCAGCTTGGCTTTCCTCAGCTGCCGCAGGAAGTACAACCTCTGCTGGGCTTTCTTGATGAGGGAGCTGATGGTCGGCTCCCACTTGAGGTCGTGGGTGATGCAGGTGCCCAGGAAGGAGATATGTTTTGTGTTCTGACAACCATTGAGATGCTTTACTTCTCTATCGGCTACCTCAGCATAAATAATGTGAATTTGTGTAATTGTTGTTTCTTCATTCATGTTCATACTTTTTTATATAAATACTTTATCTTTTCAACTAGGTGTACTCATTATATTTTGTTGCTTAGTCCAGAAACGTACATGTCTGTCACAAAAAGATTTCTTGTATAAAAGATTAATAAACTCATTTATATTGCAAAACCCAAGTCACTGATGCTCAATTGTTAACGTTTTAAGAGTGTTATAAACTGAAATTAAACTGATTGTAACAACTGTTGAGTGAAGATTAATTAGGAAAAGAATAGCATAGAATACTTCTGTAGTTTACAAAGTACAGTTGCCTGGTTGATTACTGCAGAGGAGGGTAAAACACATACATTTAAAACTGTCAGCAGCTTAAAGGGACACTAATTGTAGGTGATTAGTTTAAAACATGGGGCGATGAGACAAGGGTGTTCTGGACAGTGAAATCCTTAATCCACTTCATGACCTTTTTGGGGGGGATATAAACTGGATTGAAACGACTTATTGTTGCTTACAAAAATGTCACAGATAGTGTTCTTTAGTTTTTCCAATTCCAGTGGGGCTTGAATAATTAGACCCAAGCACCAGCTGGGGAAGGGCCAGGTTAGGGGTCAGGGTGGGGTTAGGGTTATAGAAGGTTAGGGTCAGTTAGGGAGAGGGTTAAGGTCAGGGTCACTGTTAGGGTTAGGGGGTTAGAGTAGGGTTAGGTTAGGGTTAGTTGAGTTTGGTTTAGGCACACATTGTCCAAAATTTTGAAATGTGTAAAAATGACCCCTTTTCTGTTGCAAAGAGGAAGAGAAGGTGGTGGCAGTGGGTATAATGTAAAGGGGGAAATTGTGTAGAAACGTGGGCTCGGGCCAATATATCATATTTGATATTTGTCTTATTTCATAATAAAGTGCACAAAAAGTAAATAATTGCTTTAGTCTTTAATTATTCCTGAATTAGTCTATAATTAGTACTTGCCATCTGCAACTGCGAAAATTGCTTGTCGGACTCAGTTGTTGAAGAAACATACATTATAAATATAACCAATTTTTTCGCTTCTTATTTTCAATACCAGGGCTGTCTACCCATTCACTAGGAACAAAAATAAATAAATAACACATTTACATGGAAAATAACTTTGGCCTAACCCACACTTGGAAAACCACAGACCTGGCAACTCATCTTGTAAAGTGTGAGCAGGTCAGCGTTTGTGACTGTTGCCCTATACGGTGGGCACACCCCCGTCATGGGCTCGGCTCTTCTTGTATGAGTTTCAATCCACGGTGTGAGTTCAGGAATAGTGTGGAGTGTCTTAAAATTGTGTAAACCATTAAGTGTTGCAGGTGGAAGACTACATAAAAACACTAAATGTCATGAATTTGATTTGTATATGATGGAACACTCAAAATGACACAACTCCTGAGTATCCCATGTATCGGTACTGGTCGATATCAATACCCCATCCTCATGTGTCATTCCAAGATTGTCCTCCATGCATCAGATTTGTCTTTTTGAACAAACTAATGAGTAATAGAAGAGCATTATATGGCTGTATGATTACACAAACATGTAACAAATTACATAAATACTTTTTCTGACCATGTTTACAAAAGTGAAAAGTTAATTTGTGAACTTTAATTGAACTTTTGATAAATTTGTGGGCCTTGCTATGGAAACCTAAATATCAATATATCCAAATAACACTTATCGGCTCAAAATTGAGGTCAGGCAGTATTGACCTTAATATGGGCAGGTCAACTATCATCATCTGTCAGTCACTTCTTTGCGTGGTTACAAGACATATATTGAGTAGATGGGTAAGGCTTAACCCTCTGTAAGCCTATTTATTTCTGAAAATAAATTATTTCTGTAGACATCTGGCCTAGGGACATCCTTTAAATGCATATGACCACTTTTCTAATTATTACTTGGTTTGGTTGGATAAAAATTTGAAAAGAAAAGTAATAAGAAAGTACAGGAAGTAGTGGTGAATTTTAAAATGGAAAACGTCTACCCATGGCTCCTCTGAAACCAGAAGAGATTGGCAATGCTCAACACCAGAACATAGAGGAACTGTCAGATTTGACAGAAGAACCAGAAACTCTCATTGCTAAAATGACTGTGGAACCTTCAGTTACAGTCCAAACTCAGTCACTAAAGACTAAAAATATTGTCCAAGATAAGTCTCCCCACACTATTCCTGCAAAGGAGACCAAACCGCTTAAGAAGACACAGGTCAAGCCCAACTTGACCGTAAAAACACAAACTAGCAAGCATGAGGGGCCTTGCCTTCAGTTAGACCCAAAATGGTATCTCAACTTTCAACATCGCAAAGTAAGGACATAAAAACAGCAAAGATGACAAAAGTTATGCCCAAAGCCAAAGAACCTGTGATGGGCAGATACAAGAGGCAGGATAACTTTAAACTTCCCGAACATTTGAGGAACCTGAGGAGAAACACATTTCAGCGACACACATTTTTAAGGGATTTTCACAGCTTCCTCACGACTTGATGAATGATGATGCTGATGGATGAGTTTATGAATAGGTATTTGAACTCGCCCATCAACCCTAAGAAGAAAAGGAAGGGAAAAAATAAAGGCATCTGAAAAATCTTTACAAAAAGCCGGAGACGCTGAAAAAGTGCCTGAAGTGGAGAAGATCTCTGAAATTATAGTTCCTCCAGATTACCATGGAGATCTGTTTGACAACACACACAGTCAAGAGATTGAGGAGCCTACAGCTGTAGTCAAAGAGGAACCTCAGTCACCAGGGTCCACAGATGAGGTCCCAGATGATTCAAACTGTGCAACACCTTCCCAAAATGATCTCCATGGCAACATCATATCATGTGAGGCAGACAGCGCAGAGATAAATAACCAGAAATGTCCTGAATTGGCAGAACTTCCTTCAGCTTCTCTGAAAACTGAGACTGTGGAAGCTGAACTCCAGGTTAAGATAAGATAAGATAAGAATCCTTTATTTGTCCCACAATGGGGAAATTGCAGTGTCACAACGCAAGTTTCAGAAACAGTAGGAAAATAAGAGCATGCATCAAAATCAAGATAAATAATAATAAGTATTTACAATCAACTAAAAAACACAACACTGTAAAGCTAAAAGGCACAGGAACGTTGCGCAATAAGTGTCTTTGATTCTGAGCAGTGAACAAACAGCAGTTAAAGTGACTCCAGTATAGTAATATATAATATTACTACAATAAAGTGACTCAGATGATTGTGTACAGTGCAGTGATGGACAGTGGTGGTTAAATAAATAAGTAGCAGGTAAAGTGACTTTAAATAATATTGCACATAATGCACATAATGACATGGAGTTGTCCTAAAAACAAGGATGAAAAACTTTGAGCAGAAAACACAAATAGAGTAGCTAAAGGTGAGATGGCCACTATTATCCTATTTCCTCTAAATGACCATGGAGATCTGATAGGAAACACACATAATCAAAAGGCCGAGGAGCCTATAGATTCACTCAAGGAGGAATATCAGTCACCAGAGTCCCGAGATAGTGTCAGTGATGATCCCAACTGATGATCCCAACTCAGATGATTTGCATAGCATTATTGTATCAGGTGAGGCAGATAGCGCAGAGGTGAATAAACAGAAATTGGCTGAATTTGAGCTTCGTTTAGCTCCTCTGAAACCAGAAGAGATTAATGGTGCTCGACATGAGAACACAAAGGAACCTTCAGAGTTAAAAGAGGAACCAGAAACTCTCACTTGTAATACTGAAGATGTCCCTCAACCAGTTGGTACACCACTGGCACCCAAAATCAATGAGGACAAATTAAAGCAGAGAAAAGTTAAAAGGAAAAGGCAAAAGGGAAAAAAGAAGCTATCTAAAAAAGTGGCTGCAGTAGAGATGGTCAGTAATATCATAGGTCCTCCAAATGACCATGATCTAATTACCAACACAGGTACTCAAGAGACCAAAGAGCCTGTAGGAATCAAAGAGGAACCTCAGTCACCAGATGATGTCCCTGATAATGCCAACTGTGTCAGTCCTGCAAACAATGACCTGACCAGCTCAACCAAAGCTGGTGGGGGAAAAAAACCCAAAACAAAACAAAACAAAAAAAACACAAAAAAGGCAAAACAGGAAAAAGAAGATCTCTGAAAAACAGGGAGAGCTGAAGGGCCAGACCCATAATAAAGACACTGAGGAACCTTCAGTCAGAGTCCAGGCTCAATCACTAAAGACTAAAAATAATGTCCAGGATAAGTTTTCCCATACTAGTCCTGCAGAGGAGACAAAGCCGCCTAAGAGGACACAGGTCAAACCCAAGCTCACAGGCAACACACAAACGAACAAGCCTGAAGGGCCTTCAGTCAGAGCCAAGACAACACCTGTTATGCCCAGAGCCAAAGAACCAATCATTGGCAGATGCAAGAGGCAAAATAACTCAAAACTTTCAGCATTTGAGGAATGTGGAGCAACCTGAGGAAAAGCACATTTCGGAGACACATATTTTCAAGGGATTTTCATAGCTTCCTGACAAATGGAGTGAGAGTGATGGTGATATTGATGGTTTTTTGGATAGATATTTGAACCCGCCCCTGAAGCCTGAGAAAAAAAAGAAAAAGAATGAATCACTGGTTTATATGTTTAAAAACTAAAGTCCATCATGACAACAGGACAACAGGACCAGCCCCATTTCAAGGACTTTTGATCATTGAAAACATAAAACATCAATGTTTTCAACAATTTGTTATTTTGGCAATGCTCCTGTTTGCACATAACACATAGATAACTTAGACCTCAAAGGAGACAGAAAAGACCTGCAAAGACACATCCCTATCACCCAAAACATCAAAACTTATTCCAAATTTTATTTTTTTTCCAAACCAAAGTTTAAGTTAACTTGAACTTACCAAACTACTACTACTAAACAAAATTTAATAGAAGTAGTTAACTAGTTTGTAACTGACTAGTTTACAAACTAAACTTTGGTTAGAATACATTATTGGAAGACCAAATTAACCTCATTGGTTTGAACCTAACAATTAACTTGACAGCAAGATGACGTTGAACCGAGAGCCTTCAAAGATCTTCAGGATTCCAAGTCTGAAGAGACTGAAGGAACCCTGGAGATGGATGTGCAGATGTCTGGAGAGATGAAAACCAACTTCCGGAGAAGGAGGAAGATCTAGGACTGTGGTGCTTTCTTCCAAATGTCACAGTGAATGTCAAATAAACATTTAATTAGGAAATAACTGTTCTGTTTTTAAATTTAATTTTTCATCATGAGTTATTCGAGTAGGGTCAGGATAGGGTTACAGTAAGATTGGGATAGGAATTAGATTAGGGGTTAGGGTAAGGATACGGTAGGGTTAGGGTTATAGGACATTAGGGTCAGGGTAGGGTTAGGGTTTGTTATTAATTAACCAAATAATCTTGACATTCAGACAAGAGCACACACTTAACATCTGATTTTATGAATGATAAATGAGGTAATTATTGAATAACATTTTATCTGACTGCTTAGTATGACTTTTTTTTTTGCTTTCCGTCCATGTATTGTTACCTGACCAGTTCTTCCCGTTCTAATCTGATGTGTTTTGCTTAAACCTTGCCACTATTTTGAGTCACACACCACTTCCTCATGCTTAGTCATTATTTGGGGCGTTACTTTGGAGAGATAAGTCAGTCTTTCCCCTGACAGGTGTGAAACTCCCTTCCAACACAAACAAAGTCCAGTCCTTTTCGCCCCTGGCCAGGTGCGAGAGGTTGTGCTTTACTGTGGTGTGTCAGAATGGGACAGAGCTCAGCTTGAAGACTGGAGTGACCCTCTGGGGCCAAAGCAGTGTCTGTGCAAAGTCCATAACCTCGGGCTGCCTGCCATAACAGCTTCTTTCTAAAATGCAGACTAATGGTGCATTCACAGTTGCACGTAGCATATACCACACAAAACTGGTACTAATTACAAAATTAAACCAGGTCAACACCAGGATTAAGCCTGGACTAGAACAGAACAAAACCAAGTCTACGACTAAATCAGGACAAACGTGAACACACCCTGAGACACATATCACTTACAGATAAAAATCTATTTTGTCTCACCTGAGTTTACTGCTTTGCTCATTTATTCTGTAGATTTTATCTCCTTTATTTTTTCTGGTACCGACACACCATACGTGTCTCTGATTGGGTCACCTGTCAACCACGCCCATCTAAAAATCAGGAGATTCACCAGTCACCAAGTAAAGTAAAGTATTAGTATAATAAAATATAATAAAGTATTGAAGAAGTGTGTATCCTGGATCCCAGGCAGATTACATGCAACAGCACTCTGAGCACTCAGGCCACTGCCCTCACGTACTAACAAAAATCGCAGCAGTTCAATAACATTTAAATTTATAATAATAAAACAAAGGCCCATGTATATTCCAAATGAGCATCTATCCATAAAAAGTGTGGTCATTTTTCCTCTTTCGATCCAAGTGGGTTAGATGAGAAGACTACGAAAGACATTCTTGCGTGAAAAAGATATAGGCATTTTCCACTACTATAATGTATTGTATAAATTATTCCACACCTGTTCTGTGTTATTTGACAGATGTAGTATTATTCTAACCCAAACACCTCCTCAGTCCAAACCAGAGCCCAGAACAGAGTGATGGATCCATTAGTGCCTCTAATGAAGAGTGGCGGTTGCATCCACCCGGGAGCATTTGGAAAGCCTTAGATTTGAGCCAAAATCTGCCTGTTTTCCGATGATTGGTGAGCGGTTTTATTTTAACACACACACACACACACACACACACACACACACACACACACACACACACACACACACACACATTTCTCTGGGTTTGTGTTGCACTGCAGCCAAATGTGCAAATGAAACGTGCTTTTATAAGTTGATCAGAACCAGATGATTTGGGTAGAGATACTGTGCGGATTCTATTTTAAGTGAATAGCTGTGCTCCCGGCTGAGTTTATAAAGGGCAGGGGCTAATCTGTTAACATGACATGCTTCTTTACTGAAAAATCAATCACCAAGCAAGGCAAAAGTATAGGGTTACTAAATGTGGCTATGGATTTGCTAATGATGTATGTGTGGTTTAGCAGGGGGGAGTACTTTTTGAATTTTTTTTTTATGTATTTCTCTGAGTAGTTCGTTAAAACTCCAACTCCTGGCTACAATTTCACGTGTGTAGAGTAAAGGTTCTGTATCATGCAAAATTGACTCTTGTTATAAAATTGACTCTGTTACCTCATCAAAAACATACCTGGACTTGTGTTTTGTTTCAACAACAACAACAAAAAAAACCCCACAACTCCAGGTCTGTTTGTAATGAGGAAACAACATTATAACATAGATCAGAAAATAACATAATATGAGCTCTTTAAATCTGGTACAAACAATGTTTTCTTTTTTTTTTTTCCCAACTCTAATCAAGTAACATGGGTAGGAGTAGGGCCAACCCAAGTGTAACCAACCTAAGAATCTTGCTGTATAAAAAGCTAACCACTCTACCAGCATACTTTTACTAAAGATAACATTACTAACTCTGTATTACAAAACTGTATTTATAGACAATATAGTGAACACCCTCTGAGCAAACACCGGGCAAGGAGCTGTTTCTATTTTGAGAAAACAAAAAGCCTGAGCCAACCACAGTCTGTTTGCATGTTGCTATATAAAACAATGATGAACCTTCCATTTAAAAGCTCTCAAATGAACAACACCCCGTCTATCCGTGCTGCATTTTAACTTTATGAGGATATAATATTTAATCCAGCATTTGACTTTAAAGGTCCTATATTGTGCAAAATGGACTCTTGTGAGCTTTAACACACCTGGAGTTGTGTTTTGTTTCATTCACATATGTTTGAGTAACCTTTTATTATTAGTCTGTCTACATCTCCAAAGCTCAAAATGCTCTGTTCCACCTTGTGATGTCATGAAGCGGTAGTTAAGTTAACAGCTACGTTTTAGCTTTTGTTTAGTAGAGACTGACAATTCCAGCAATTCCAGCAATATCTGCATTATACAAATGTACAAAAAATTATATATATATTGAATTTACAGTTACAGTTTATATTTCAAATTCTACACATAGTGCTTTTGTTTTCAAGCCTTTTGGATTTGTGCGATCATTTAAAGAACTCGTATAAGAGGACAAAAGGGACTGAAATTTAGGAATCTGCGTCTCCCCAAAGACACTTGGACTCAGACCCTCCCTGACTCTTCCAGAAAAGACTGTCTTGTGTCTTGCACTATATGCCTTTTGCACTATTTACCATTTATTATTTATTTATAGATAGTGAGAAACATAATTTTGATTCTTTGTATGATCTTTGTATGAAGAAATGACAATAAATAAACTTTGAACTTTTTGAACTTTGAAATACAACAAATTTGGGTCTCTGACTAGAAAATTTACAGCAATGGATATGATATTTTGAAAGGATTAGAATTAGGTTCAACACATATATTTTTTGCAGCAATATCTTTCTCAGAGACACCAAAAAGTACATGTTCTGCATTAAATTGTAGGTTCGTATCAAGCTTTCTATTCACGGACACTGAATAGAACACTGTGGAGCCTTTCCTGTATTACCACATGACATCACAAGGTCCAACAGAGTGTATTGCGTTTGTGAGAAGAACTCAACCTAAATCTGCAAGGTTTGTGTGTTAAACATGTGTGAATAAAACATAACACAACTCCAGGTCTGTTTTTGATGAGGACACAACATTATAACATCAGAAAACAGCGTAATATGGGCCTTTTAACCAATCCTTTTCTGTATGTATTTCCTTGTTTGGTCTTTTAGGACTTGCTGACCCTTTGCCCTCAGAGAATCGTCATGGCGACAGAGGAGGAGACTGGGGGCCCAAACATGAAACATAATTTAGGAGCGCTGAGGGGAGATGCTAACACGAGGAGGCACCACCCAAAGGACAGAGCTAAAGATGGATGAGTGCATGCTGGGGAGGAGGTTAAAATACTTGCGGTTTGTTTCGCAAAGTAGAGTCCTTGTTGTTGTTCTTGTATGGGAATGGGTTTATGCATTGGTTTTGGTATTCATGGGTTGCAGGCGCTAGTTGAAGGACGCGTCATATACAGAGGACAAATTTCCCAATAGTAAACAAACATTACAAAATATTACAAAATCCCTTTAAAAGTTCTACATTACGCAGCATTGACTCTTGTGAGGTTTTAGCCGTGTTATAATGTTGTTACCTCCTCAAACACATACCTGGACTTGTGTTTTGTTTCATTCTCACACGTTTGAGTAATCCTGCATTATCAGTCTGTCTACATCTCCAAATTATAACATAAATCAGAAAATAGCGTAATATGGGCCCTTTAAGTTCTATATTGAGTCACGGTTTAGTGTCTGTTTTCGTGTTGTGAATACAAAAGTGAATATTCTTAGCTAGTGTGCAGCCTCACTCGCTCTCCCTTTTCCTCCTTCTTTTTCCCTATCTCTTCCTCTCTTTCTCTTACAGACAAGTTGGGTTTCTATTCTTCTTGGGGATTTACATTTCATTTCCTAACCACAGTTATACTTATACCTAACCTTAACCAAAACCTCAATCTTAACCTTTTCTGACACATATTTTAAAGTGCGTATGACAGGTTTTTATGATTCTCTCATTTTAACTTAAATTGGTGGGATAATACTTGTTGTAAATATAAATTATAGTTTTACACTAATCAAGGAGCAGTTTGCCAAGAAAGTTGAAAAACATGTTGAAAATTACATCACACTAAGGAGAATTACACGCAAGAAACACATTTTTCTGATACTTTAAACAGGATTTCGACCAGATAAAGGTGTTTTCTTATACTTGTATCTGTCAGATCATAATTTCTGTGTACATCAGAGGAGTTTTGCTTGGTAATAGTTATGAAATTGGATGTCGATATCCAACCAGGAAGTCAAATTTTAAACCTAAAAAATGTCCAAATTGGTGAAACGAGTGTGAATGATTTTTTTTGCAAAATTCTTATAATGACCTTAATTGTGTCGTAGGCACTTTAACTTTAAAGGTAAATTATGTAACTTTTCTGGTGGTGCGTCTGTCACCTGCTTGTTTCTATGAAGATGTCTTTGCTCTGCTTGGAATGTTCCACAATATGACATTAAGCAGCTTTACCTTGCATTTATTTAATCACAAGGGGTTTTATTGCTCAAAAATACCTAGAACAACAGGCATTCTGACTGTGAGCGGGGTCGCCTCTCCACAGATCTGACCTGTAACTTAGTCTGGTTTGGTCTCCATGAAGATAGAAAGGTTTAATGCCATACTGTGAAACATTCCAGACAAAGCAATAACATCTCCATGGGGAAAAGCATTTGACGGACCTTCCAGCAGAAAAGATACACAATGCAGCTTTAAGCCATGATGATCTAATAATTACATCATGGGGAGCAGATTTTTATTTCATGGATAGAGATTCAAGTCCACACAAAGCGCTGAATACCCACCCGGACACACTGCAGACAGTCAGCTGCTTATTTTGCTGAATCACAGCTGTCTCAACACGCCAGGACCAGACGGAAAAGACACAGCCACGTTTCAAGGAGAGCTCATGATTTATGGAACACCTGGACATGTCTTCACCAGCGACACCCGCTTTCTGCACCCTGTCTTTAATTAAAACTTTATTTACAAGACCAAGACAATCCTCCATTTTCTGAGAAGTTCTAGATTTACACAATTGAATGAGGTGTGTCTAAGTTAATAATTGATGAAATGGTGTGTAGTAAGAAGGCGTTCACTATGTCAGATTTATGCGTGGACTACAATGGACTACAAAAGAATGTTAACTCAGTATTTCAACACATTTTTGGAAGAAATTTAACAAATAAAAACACTTTGATATTTTTTGACCTTGTATTGTGACAAAAAGATGACAATAAACACGACAATATTCACAAAAGGGCCCATATTACGCTATTTTCTGATCTACTGTATGTTCTAATGTTGTTTCCACATCAAAAACATACCTGGTGTTATGTTTTGTTTCATTCACACATTTAACGCACAAACCCTGCATATTTACACTGAGTCCTTCTCTCAGACTGTAAACTGTAATACAGGAAGTGCTCCGCTGTGTTTTTAAACCCCACACATCTTCACTAGAATCATTTGGATCATTTCAGCTCTAGATTTCCTATTTCTGCTGAACAAAAGGTATAAAAGGTAGCTGTTAACTTGAAATCTACCACTTGGTGACGTTGCAAGGTGAAGCTTTGGAGATGTGGACAGTCTGACAAAGGGTTACTCAAACATGTGTGAATGAAACAAATCACAATTCCAGATATGTTTTGATGAAGTAATGGCATCATAGCATGGTTAGAGCCAATTTTGTGTAATATAAGACCTTTAATCATATATGGTATTGTATGAGTAGCAAAACAACTACACTATTTGCAGCCTTTATGAAGCATGAAAAAAGACTTAATTCATAATGACCAAATAGTGTGTAGTTTTTCCACGTAGACTATTTGAACAAAATGTATCTGCCCTAGTACAGATATATGGTGTTAGCAGCTCTTGAGGTCAAAATAAGCCCGCTGCCAACCGTCTGCATTTAAGCACAAAGCTTTTTTATAGTATAGGGACGTTCACATTAGCATGCTAGTTCTGTCTTGCCAAAAAGTTGTACAAAGTGCTTACTGCGGTGAATAATTAAGATGTTAAGAATGCATAAGGTAAGTGAGGGATAACTTTGGACCACTGCAAACCGTTTAAAATGGATTACTTCTGTTTTTCATGTTTTTAAATCAGGTACAGCTCCTTTAAGAATGATTCAGACTTAGTAACTGCTTAATTAAAGGGTTGGGTAAGGTAGTACTGAGCCTGAATCATTCTTTTATTCTTTTTTTTTTCATAAGGTCTGACATTATGAATTACGTCTTCCTTTGTGTGTTATTGAGGCTATTTAAATCCTATATACACAAAATGGACTCTTGTGAGCGTTAAGCCATGTTAGAACACACATGTTTGAGTAATCCTTTATTGTTTGTAAGTCTACATCTCCAAAGCTCAAAATGTTCTGTTCTACCTTATGATGTAATCTAGTAGCTTTCAAGTTAACAGCTACGTTTTGCCTTTTGTTCAGTAGAGATTGGAAATTCCAGGCCTGATATTATCCAAATGATTTCACTGAAGTTGTATGGAGTGGAGCACTTCTTGTTTTCTGTTTGAGAGAAGAACTCAGCCTAAATCTGCAGGGTTTGTGCGTTAAACGTGTGTGAATGAAACAAAACACAACTCCTGGTCTGTTTTTGATGAGGAAACAACATTATAACAGATCAGAAAAGAGCGTAATATGGACCCTCATTATAAAGTGTTACTAAAATGGGTTGTGTTTACTACTTGTATACTCAAGTACTTCTTTCATGTCTATCTTGTACATCAGTATTGTGAGTTGCAGTCGTCACAAACACACGTCTTTCTCATATTTCACATCCCTTAACGAAGACAATAGCTGTTTGAGAGTCTTAAGATGAGACAGTGTGATAAACAAGTCCAGTCCTGATTAGTGCAGAAATTAGAATCCAGGTTCCTCACATTAAGACGCAAGCCCAGACCGAATTACAGACTTTAGTGGTATATGAGCTGTTCAATAACAAATACATCTCTTCTAGTTTAGTCTGGGTTTGGAATTTGGTGAGACTTTCTTGGAGGGGGGCCCGCCGTGATCGCTTTGACTGGAATTTTTTGCAGTATGGCGTTAAACGTATATATATTTCACAAGCTACAGGTCAGATTTGAGGAGAAGTGAGCCCACGAAGCGTTTTATTGTGCGACAATCAGGACGTTTGCGTTAGCATGCTAGTTGTTCTTAGCTCTACCTCTCTTCATGGCAAAAAAGTTGTGAAAATTTGCTTATAAACTCATGGTGGTGAATAATTAAGATGCTCGGAATGCATAAGGGAAGTGAGGAAGAACTTTGAACCACTGCAAACTGTTGAAAATTAACTTAAGTTCTGTTTTTGATGTTTTAAGATAGTAAACATCAGGAAGAATGCATGTTTATTTTATTTTTTTGGGTAACCTGTTACTGAATAAATGCAGTAAATGTTTAACCGTACTGTGGAACATTCTAGGCAGGGCAATAACATCTCCATGGAGACAAGAACGCCACCAGAACTGTTACATAATGCAATGAATAAGTCTTTGATGTGTTGTGATGTGGTCATTTTTAATTATTTTTATTATTACGCCTATAATTTGGTCACTGGTCTAACATTACAGTAGAGTAACAAAGCTGGGGTATTTTTGTTGTAATGCAATAGTAGTTAAGTCTAAAATCAAGATTCACAATGTACATGCCTCCCTGCATACTGCTCGAAGTGCTTCAGGCTACGACAATGAATCATTCAACCTCACAGCGAAATGATAACAAAAGCTTAAATAATTACAGAGTTCAAAATGATCACGTACAACCGCAGTCAAGTCTTTCATTTAAACACATTCTCATTTTTGCTGACAAGTATTACTTTAAAGATGCATTGTGTAACTTTCTTTGGTTCAGGGTTCGTCACCTGCTTGTTTTTATAGATATGTCATTGCTCTATCAGGAATGTTCCACAGTATGACATTAAACAGCTCTACTTTACATGTATTCAATTACAGGTGGTTTTACCGCTCAAAAATAGCTACAAAAACAGGCGTTCTGACTGTGAGTGGGGTTGCTTCTCCGCAGATCTGACCTGTAACTTGGTCTGGTTTGGTCTCCATGAAGATAGAAAGGTTTAATGCCATACTGTGAAACATTCCAGCCAAAGCAATAACATCTCCATGGAGAAAAGCATTTGACGGACCTTCCAGCAGAAAAGATACACAATATATCTTTAAAATTGTCCATTTCTTGATGAATAAACCACAGATCTATAAAAGATATTTTTCTGGAAATAGTGATTGCACTTTGTCTTAGAGGTTTACGCTATAATAACACACAGCTGAGTTGAGAGTGTATGATGGAAGCTAAATCTTATGCTGACAGTAATGTGAGCCTGTGTTGACATATTGACAATTACAGCTAATCACAAGCTTCACACTTTGAAACATACACAGACAGGCAATCAGGCACACCTATTTGGGCTTTAGGACTTGGCTGACCTTTTCATGACCCCAGGAGGTCTGTGAATTTTCTTGTGCAAAACTTAAACAAATCACCCTGCAACTTTACTTTTTTTTTTTTTTTTTTTTTGGTGAATGTAGATATACAAAGGTTCTTAAAGCATACAACATAGCCTGGAATTGAGTCTTGAAGGGCATCTGGTTTTAATGGTCCCATATTACACTAAATTGACTCTTGTGAGCTTTAAACCATGTTATAATGTTGTTACCCCATCAAAAACATACCTAAAGTTGACTTTAGTTTCATTCACACGTTTGATGTTTAATCCTATACCGTCTCAAAATCCTGTGTTCTACCTTGTGATGTCATGAAGCAGTTTCAAGTTAACAGCTCCTTTTACCTTTTGTTTAGCAAAGATGGGCAATTCCGGGGCTGAAATCATCCAAATGGTTTCAGTGAAGGTGTATGGAGTTAAAACACAGTGGAGCACTTCCTGTATTTACACATGACATCACAAGGTGGAACAGTGTTTTCCGTTTCAGAGAAGAACTCAGCCTAAATATGCAGGATTTGTGTGTCGTTGAGTGAATGAAACAAAACACAACTCCAGGCCTGTTTGTGACGAGGAAACAACATTATAACATAGATTTGAAAAGAGCGTCATAGGAGCCCTTTAAACTTACGCAAAAGTGCAGATATCCATACTTCAATCATATTATTTTATGTTTTGTTCTAATTCTTCCTTCAAGTCTGTAATTGTCTTTTGAACGGACCAAACAAAGTCCACGAACTGCAACACCTACAAGAGGCAAATCATAACGCATAATCCAGTCAGTGTGCAGACAGATACTGATTTATAGCCTGCACCTTCTTATTTGAACATTTTCACATGAACACATCTGACAGCAGTCTGTGTTTGCCCCCTGCACTGCCCTCCTCGTGCTCCTCCATCTCTGGTTCATCATGGAGGGAGGACAGAGTGGGCCTTTGCTTTGACTTCTTCCTATGTCCTGTCAAAGTGGGCGGAAATAGTTTACTTATCGACTGCAGACCTTTGGACAGATCCGGAAAAACATCTGTCTCGTCTTTCTCGTATTGGCTCATTTTATACACCTCCTTACTGATGAATTTGGGCTGTCCGAGCATTTCCCTAATAGTCTGAGACACGCCTTTATGCAAATAGTGGTACGCTCTCCTCCCGCAGTTATCCCGTATTTTGGGATCGGCTCCGTACTCGCCAACCAACATCGCCAGAATGTACTCTTGGTCGTGCAGAGCTGCGATGTGCAACGGCGTGTATCCCCCGTGCGTCTTTGCGTTCACATCCACGTCCACTCCTCCGTGCTTAGAGACTTCGAAAATTTTCACCAATATATCGCTGTTCCCAAATTTAGCAGCCCAATGCAAAGCGGTAAACCCTGAAATAAAGTCTTTCTTCTCCGCAAGCTGGCTGTCACTTAGCAGCAGCCCGTAGACTTGACTCCAGTGCCCGGATGCGCATTTCACCAGCCACTCGTGTTCAGTTTGATCCAGAGGTACCACAGACGGAATACGGTTTTCTTTCATCTCGGTGGACATTTTGGTGTTTTTTGCGTACCTTTTCAAATTTGGTGAATCCATAGTAGCTGGTCTGGTGAGCTTCTGGTCCCTGGATGATTCAAGTTTGGGACTATTAGACGCAAAATCTGATTTTAGCTTGTGTATTTCTAATTTGGTGGGTGGCATCCTCAAAGGCAATGCGTAAGGCTTGTTTTGCGCACTACTAGACTGTTTTGTCTCTGCGCTTTGGATGTCAAAATTCATACTCCTTTTCGGTTTAAAGTCATATTTGCACCTCTGTAAAGCCATCTGAATTGGGTTATCCGTTTCAGACTGATTTTCACAACTTTCATTATTATTAGTATGTTCTTCTAGGCCTGATTCATCGCCATTGCCCTCTCCTTCGCTTTGCACAGGTGGGCGCTGCAGCTCACCTTTACGCACGGCATCCACGTCTTCGCCCGTGTACCCAGCTCTCTCCTGCGTTTGGTAACTCTCCACTAACGGCTCGTATTTCTTCCTGACCACCACAAAACGCGCACCGTCTATTTCTTTAACCACAGCGACGTTGTTGACAAAGTTTTTGAACAACTCCCGGTTACGCTCCCTCTCCTCGGAATCCTCGCAGTCTATCGAACCTTTGAACCTTCGCACCAGCTCGGTCTTCTTCACCTTGCCCCCCTCCTCGATCAGGAAAGACAGCACGGATTGTTGTGTTAGAGCCATTGCTTAAGTCTTCAGCAAGTGCCAGCGGTGAAGTGTGCAATTTTAATCCGAGCGGCAGCGCGTATTCCCCGGGGTATAGGAGTTCTTTATCCCGGTCCGGTGCGTTACTGTCTGGGGACGGTAGCGGCGCTCACCTGTGGCCAGTCAGCCTCCCTCCTCCTCTTCTCCACCTGAGGGAGGCACTATCTGGGGAAATGCACACGTGGATAGGGCATTAACATAGTATTTGAATAATATATGCAAACCATAACAACGACAACGGACTCAACATGTGTGCCTGTTTTCTTATGGCCCAAGTCATCATTTTTGTTAATTAGATTAACCATGTTCATGTATTTTGGTCAAATTAACCCTTTGGGCACAAATTTACTCTAATTTGTAATCTAAGAGGCATCCTATATTACACAAAGTTGACTCATGTGAGCTTTTAGCTGTGTTATAATGTTGTTACCTCCTCAAAAACATGCCTGGATTTGTGTTTTGTTTCATTTACACATAAAAGCAATTAGTCTGTCTACATCTCCAAAGCTCAAAATCCTCTGGTCCACCTTGTGATGTCATGTAGTGGTTGTTTTCAAGTTAACAGCTCCTTTTACCTTTAGTTCAGTAGAGATTGACAATTCCAGGGCTGAAAATTATCCAGATGATTCTAGTCAAGGTGTACGAGTTTAAAAACACATTGAAGCACTTCCTGTATTACGACATGACATCACAAGGCCACATAACATTATAACAGATGAGTAAATAGCGTAATATGGGCACTTTAACAAACAGGCCTATAGTGTGGGAACAGTTATGGGAAACCAGAGAAAACAAATGTGTGTGTAGGCCATATGTCGTTACTCATCATTTCTGTGTAATCCCTCAGTCGTCTACGTAGGATTCATAGAAAAAGAAAATTCTATTCTGTCAACCAGTAGTGGAACGTAACAAAATAAATGTACAATACTATTCTTAAGTAAACATTTTAGGTGACTTTACTTAAGTACATTTTGCAGTGCTGAAAAGTAAAAGTACTTTTTTTTTAAATAATGTTTGAGACCTGCTGAAATGGCTGAGATTTTATTTTAAAGAAATAAATACAAATAAAAACAGCTAGAAAAAAAATATTACTTCAGTTGCTTCTGTTGAATTAAAATCCCTACATTTGCAGCTTCATTAGATCTCAAAATACTTGTACTTGTTTTTAAACATGTACTTTAATACTTTTATTTAAAAGTGCACTATGTAACTTTTATGCTGGAGGGTCCGCTACTTGCTTGTCTCCATGGAGATGTTATTTCTTTGCCTGGATTGTTCCAGAGTAGGGCATTAAACATATCTCCCTTATATTTGCTCAATTACAGGTGTTTTGTAGCTCAAAAATACATTAAAAACATGAATTCTTACCATGTGCAGGCTTGCTTTTAAGTTTAATTCCATACTGTGCAATAAAGGCAAAACAGTAATATCTCCATGGAGACAAGTGTGTGATGAATCCTCCACCAGAAAAGTTACACAGTGCACCTTTAAATACATTTTTTAAGTACTTTTTTTTTTTTTTGCTTTGGTATCTATACCACTGGTGTCAACTGATGAAACGTATTCACATAAAACTTTTGTCCAGTTGACCAACAATCAATACCAGTAAAATACAGGCACTTCTATTCTTGTGCATTGAAAATATACACAGACATATGTTGGTAAGAATTTGTGACAAAATCAGAGCCATCATTCATACTGTCAGTCTATTTTTCTTATTTATTCTTCAACACATGTAGGATTTGATTTGTGTTGGCAGGTGAGAGGTGACATGCTAATTTTCTATTCTGTGTTGAACAAAGCAGCAATCCAGGCCCGCCTCATTATTTATATAGGGCATTGGCATGTTCATTGTGGCTCATGTAATAATAATTGCATTGACATCCTGTTTGTGCGGTTGTTGACACACTCTAATAATGCAGGAGCCTCTGACATGTGTGTGTATTTCTAAAGTAACCAGCACCAGTGGACCAGTAAATCTGTACAACTCTTTAATATTCATCACAACAGCCCATGTATTTGCTTTAGTGCAGTAGTTCTACGAATACAACGCCATACAGTAGCCTAATATAACAAGGTTCTTAAAGGTACATTGTGTAATATTTCTAGTGGAGGGTCCGTCATTTCCTTGTCTTCATAGAAATGTTATTGCTTTGTCTAGAATATTCCACAGTATAGATTAAACTTATCTGTCACGAGGGAGACAAAGCACGTTACATTGCATTACAAGTCAGATCTGTGGATAGTTGCTCCTATTATAGGAATAGAAACACCTGTAATGAATAAGCGCTAGATGGATATGTTTAATGTCATACCATGGAACATTCCAGCCATAGCAATAATATCTCCATGGAGACAAGTTGCGCCAGAAAAGTTGCACAGTGCATAACAAATGCATATATTGGGACTATATTAAAAAGCACATTTTGGTTCAAACTTTTCATGAACTCTTATTCCTACAGGTAGATTTGACTTTACCTTGAGCGGCCCTGTAATACTGATACTGACTGATCTAATTTTGCTCACATGCTTTTCTTTTCTGAATGGACCTCCTCACTTTTCAGTCCTGTAACTATTGAATTGTGCAGCTGCTCTGTCTGATTGGTCCTCTGATTTCCATTGTGACACTGACTCTGCCCTCGCCGTCATAATGGAACATGAATGCGCAGTAATGTAATGGTCTGCAGAATGCACGCAGGGATGTTGGTGACACACGCTCTTCTCTCGCCTGGTCCGTGTCGTCGCTCCTGTCCTGGCTTGTAACGTGAGCAGCGGCATTCCTGAGCGCAAAGGGAGTTCCTCTGATGTGGCCATATTGAAACGTACTGGTGCTCAACAAAGAGTCAATGCTGAGGCAAGATAGTTAAGTACGTTAGAGAACAACAGAGAGTTTATGTCCATGGAAAATACAAGCCTAGGCCGGGATAAACAGAATGTGAATCTGCCCAAAACATGAAATAACTAATAAACTATGTGCACTTTTCTCAATCAAAATGTATGGAAGAACAAGGGATTATTTGAATTTTGAACCACAAAATTTAATTACAGCAAATATTTGGCCAAATGCCCTTCCTGTTGCATGCATCCAAACGCTGCGGCAGCACTGGACAGGGAGAAGACATACAGCCGAGAACAAACTTCTCTTCAACCTTCTCCTTGGAAGTGAACAATCACCACCACTGCCCCAATAAATCGGCCTAAAGGAAAAAGTAGTTATGTTGGTAAAGTCCTCTGATTCAAAGGTTGGTGGTTCAGATCTTGCTCCCTGCATAAATGTTGTGTGGTGTTGGTTGTGTGGTTGTCAAATCCACTGACCCAGTGGGTGGGTTCCTCAGAATTAATTACATTGTGTCCTTGGGCAAGACACTTTCCCCCGTGTCCACCGACTGTCGTCCTGTGTTTGAAGCTGGTAGCTCTATGTAAAAAGTTTACATTTTAGACTGCCATATTTGTGGATTAAAATGCTAACTGAGAATAACCCTTGGGTTTATATTCTCTTTCAATTCTTCAGTGCATTACTCACTCCATTCTGGTGGTGGTAAGGTACTACTGTAACCAAAAAAGATAACTTTTACACCACATTCATACTAAGGAGTGTTAAGTATCTTGCCTGTGGACACAACAACAGCAGGCAACAGTAGGGACAGTATTAGAATCGGCAACCTCTACGTTCATGGACCACCAATTTACTGGGTTAGTGGTTAGTGGATGACATGTGCTCTAAACACTCTCCATCCCATGATGCTGCAGTGTGTGGCCCAGAATTACTTTGAGCCTTGGCCTTTTTGTCTGCAAGGAAAAACGCAAAAAAGACAACAGCACAAACATCATCATAGTCCATGAAAACATCCTCAAAAGTCCTTGTTCGCTCTAATAAAAACGACCTGCTCCATTCTCTTCCGGAAGAGGCGTGTCTAAACGAAACTCCACGCCGGCGCACTGCACCATCTCGCCGTCTCGCCCTCTCTGCCCCGCTCCTCTCTCCGTCTCTTCCTCCTCTCCACACCTCCACGGCTCTGCTCGGGCGGCTGCTGTAGTTTAGGCCCGCGCACAGAGACGAGGGCTGCTCCCCTTTCGCCCCAGTCCCACACCGACCGCCGCACACCGCACCATGGCTGCCACGGACGTAGACGTGTTTTCGGTACGTTCAAACCCGCATGCCTCTCTCGTGTTTTCCTCCGCAGACTTCAGAACCAACGCAAACGCTTTCGGACTCGCTGGGTTTTCATTCGTAAATGTGTTTCGGCGTAGCGCAGCCGATGTGGGTTTGGAGCTCGGCAATGTGGGGCTGGAAATGTGGACTCAGCCCGAGCTAGAGGAAAATTCTGTGATTTATCGTAAAACTTCAGGCAAACCCTTGTTCTAACTGCATATGATTTCGTATTTTCATGCGCTTGTCTATGTAAATCTCCCTTTTACGCAGGCGAGGCACCGGTGGACATATGGGCGCAGCGTATGGCACACTAAACTGTTTACTGTTGACTTTAGGAGTAGCCTACTATTGCTGCTACTATAAGATTTAGCCCACTTCCAAAGATGTTCGACTACTACTACTAATCGTCTACTATTACTACTACTACTACTGCATACGAAAGGAGTTTGTTTTACCTATAGATTGGGGACATTTCAGGTCACCACAGCATATTTGCGCAAACCTACAATGAGCAGTGCGCTGTAGCCTCGTTTTTAGATGAGAAAAATGAAGACTAGCTATAACCTAATAATAAATAATGGACTTAAAATTCTTGTTGTGCCTATGTGTGGCTATGCGCTGTGGGTTTTTAATGGAGAGGCGTTTCTAAGTTGGTGCAATACAAGTTGATTGCAAAAACACAAGTATGAAGCAGGTATTGGACTCAATCCTGCAAGATACTGTAATATTCCCATGTTTAGACAGGTGGGAGTGATGTAATACACGAAAACCATAAACTGTCAAGATGCTATAGGCTCATATATGGTGTGCAGTGTCAAAGTTTTAGTGTAAATACTATTATACTTGTTATTAGGAAAAGGCCAATCTCAGGGATGGCTATTCTTAGTCATGTTGGATGGATGGAACAATCATTTTTGAGGGTCAGTATTTATCGCGGGGACTTTTTCTTGGTCCTAGTAGGGAACTTTTGTCATTTTTCTGTTCTTTTTGAAGAGATTAGATTTGAGTTGGAGGTATAGTTGAAAAAATAACTTCTTCTTCTTCTTCTTCTTTAGCTGTATTTTACATTTAGAATAGTTTTTGTGGTTTAAACCTGCTCTTAAACCTGTTCTTTTGTCAGTGTTGTAAATCAGTTTCAGTATTTTCATTTATCGTCTATTTTCTTCAGCAATATGTCAAACTTTTTAATTGTGACAGGCCTAGCTATTAGACTGCTTGTGGGTGGATACTATTTTCTAGGCTCTATGCAGTAGAAGTGAAGGATTTAGGGATTTAGAAATGGTGATTACTTCATGGCAGAAGCTGTGTAGGTTCTTAGTGAATTGAACAGTGAGTGGTGCTGGGTTGTATGGATAAAGTCAGATTATTAGGCTTATTGCAATTGAGTTAACCTACAAGTTGAGAAATGTACTAGAAGATAGGCCAATATATTGGGCTGATATTTGCACTTTTTAGAGTATCACTTATCGGAAGTAAATCTCCAGCACAGGCCGATGTTTTGTTTTGACTGACTTGCTTCGTTAGGATCCCACAAAGCTTAATTTGAACACTTTAATGGGACAAGATAATTGTGAATACACCGCTCTCCTAAGGATTTGTGGTAAATAAGAGGTGTGGAGGAGTTTGTAGTAAATTTACATTACAAAATTTGGGGTGAATTATCAAAATTGACCCATATATCGGCACAGAAGTATTGGCAAAGATTATTGGCCATCAGTTGCTATGGATTCTAAACAATCAGCCATGAAAAAACCCATATCTGTCGATTTCTAAAATGTACCAAAAGCATAGGAGGTTAAATTAAAGCTGCACCGTGGAACATTGCTGGTTGAGGGTCCACCATCTGCTTTTGTGAATGGGGATAATTTATCTATCCTGCATTTATTTGGTTAGAATCAGTCACTGATGCTGTCACCTGCGTGTCTCCATGGAAATTGAGAAGTTTAATGCCATACTGTGAAACACTCAGGCAAAGCAATAATATCTCCATGGTAATAAGCAGGTGGCAAAATGCACCTTTTGATATTGCTATTTTTTGAAGGCAAAGTTGCAAAGAATTTCAGCTTCTACTTGAGTACTCATTTCACTCTTTAGAAGTATTTTTGGCTACTATCTACTGTAAAAGTTTCAGCGTTTGCTATAAATTGGATGCAGACTTTTTACTTCAAACTGATAAATGACCAAAGATTCTGGCTGCTTCTCTAGGCCCTACAGTCTCGCCATAGTGCACAAGCAGCACTTCTTAAAACCCGGACAGCTTCCAAATTTGGGGTACAAGTTGTCCCTTTGATTGCCTACTCTGTGCTTTCAAACGTCTCCTTTTAGAATACCAAATGAGGGGATTGATTAAGGCTAAAAATGCTGAGAATGCCGTGTAACCAGCCAGTGGAATGACAATGTGATGGTTAGCAGCTGCAGTTTGCCGGTGATGCCACTTCCTGTTGAACTTTGTGAGCTAAGCGAGACTGCGATCAACAAACATGACATGGTTTGGTGGCGTTTGTGGAGCTGCAGAGGTAATTATCTGCAGCCATTGATAAGGGGAGTGTTGTCAATGGAAACTCGATGGAAAAACTACAGCTTTTGTGGGACACTGGAATCAATGAGAACAGGCTACTATTGTTTCCATGTATTGATTAGCAGAGGTGAAATAGCTGTCAAAACATGTACTACGACTACTACTACGACTAGTACTACTAATATTAATGCAGCCACACAATTAATGCTACTGCTGCTGTGAGTACTACCGCAATCACTCACTCAATAGGCGACTTTGCAATCAAGGCTAAAATTTTCATATTACTACTTGTACTATGGCTACTACTTTTACTGCTACTGCTGTTACTACTAGTATAACTGATATTAAAGCACCTCTTAATTGTAGTAAGTAGTATCTGTATCAGTACCACCCAGATATTTCGAATGTTCTTTAAAATTCAAAGATTGTGACTGTCATTTAGTGGTTAGTACTACTAGAAATACTACTAACATCATTACCCCTACTACCTGCATACTACATTTACTACTATTAGGCTAAAATACTTTGCTGATGATGTTAAAAATACAAAGAAAAGTACTATTTTCTTAGGTTAAAGGCATGCCATAAAACTTTTATTGTGGCATGCAAGATTGATAAGTTTAATGCCATGTTGTGGAACATTCCAGACAAAGCAATAATATAATGTATTCTCCATGGAGACTAGCAGGTAGCGTATTCCAATCAGAGAAGTTACATCTTTAATTCAGTAAGTACCAAGTCATTTAGGCTCTTGTCGGATTAGTATATCCTGTTCCGAGCTTATATGTTGATGTTATGTAAGGATGTTGCCAGTTAAACATGTTTAGTGTGGAGTGCTCACTGATCCAGAAGACATGGACTTGACTTCTCTCATGAGGACGGCTGCGTGGTGCATTCAATCTAATTAGCTTTGTAAAGACTTAGAAGCGACACATCGGGCTGAGTAATGCCTAAGAATAAACATGCATTTTACAAGTACATTTTACAGTGGTGACGCTGCATCTAGAGAGGACAACGGCGCTAAAATATTTACAGCGATCAATAGGGCTGGGAATGTTTCATTACAAATTCAGAATCAGATCAAAGTTGCAAAATGAGTGAATTGAATAATTGATGTCACCTGAATTAAACAAATATTCCATCTCTTTAAAATCTGTTCTTGTTTTCTTTTACATTCTAAAATATTTGCTAAAAACATCACTTAAATGAACCTCTTGCATGTGATTTTTGTTAGGGATGCACGATACTGATACTGGTATAGAATAACAGCGGCGATACTGAAAAATGCTGGAGCTGGAATCAGTTGTTCAGTAGTTATTTGAAGGATAAATAACTGTTGCCTAACATAATTCGATCTCTGGTGTAATGGATGTACTGTGTTTTAAGGAAATAAGTGTCATTTCCTGTCCCTACGCTGGTATTGGATAATGGGGATGTAACAATATATCCAAGTCTTTTGGTATAATATTTTAACTCTATGCATATGAATGTTTACTGTGATATTTTATAGCGGCTAACAAAATTAATGTGTGAATATTCACTTTTTTCATGTCTTAAACCTATGAATTAACATCAAAAAGTGCTTAATAACAGTTTCTTAATGTAATGTGCACTGAAACAACGCAAAGGATCATGGTCTAGGTAGCTGCCTCTGTTTTTAGCTGTTGCTGCTCAGATATTGGCAGAATAGCTGGATTTGTCCATCATTAATTCTTGTACAATTTCAGCAAGCCATATTTCAGTTTCCTCTCAAATGTAACACTAACAGACTTTAAAATGTTTAAATGTTTAATTTGTGCTTTTTGAACTGAATCTTCATAAGATCTAATTTAGTATTTTTCATAGATTTGAATACAGAACTGTTGGTGAAAATTGTGAGTGTATTTGTATATGCTCTAAATAAACTAAATTAAACTAGACTCAAAGTTAAACACACTTTACTCTTGTGCTGAAGCTAGTTCAACGTGTTGCTCTAAACTCATTGTAAATCTGCCAAACCGATCATTTGTAACTAGTTTCTTCAGGTGATAATTGGTGCCTCAAAGTTTAGCGTTAATCATAAATGTGTCAACATCTTTGTCAAGCACACTTCCTGTGTGACGTAGTTTGTTCTCCGCAAATATTTCAGATGTGTGTAAAAATATGTATGTGAGCGAAATCACAACTTTGCAGTCCTTCTTGTTTCACTGGTAGTGTTTTCATTGGCTTCTTATTCTTTATTATTCACAGTAATGGCACAGAGTATTTTGAAAGTACATTATATATTTATAAGCTGGTATTTGGAGCCATTTTAGTGCTGCGTTTTAGAAGTTTGTTCACGAACCCACATTTCAAAGGCCCAAAGTTTGTGACTAAAGCTCCTGTATTCTTTTTAATCTTTATTTGGTCATTTTGTAGTTTTATTGTCATTTCTTTTTAATTAAAACTATGCTTTATAACAGTATATAGAGATTCTTTTCCATTTGACAGTAAAAACATCCTGCAAACGAACATAGAATTCTAAGCTAAAGTGTGCATTTTTTTAAGTTTTTATATTTGATTAGTTTAGCTGTCGTGTGAGTGGCAATTTAAAGAGGGGGTATTATGCAAAAATCTTTTTCAAGCTTTTCATGCTATAATGTTGTTCCTTCATCAAAAACATGTCTGAGGAGGTTTGGAGATGTCATCCATGCATGTTTGAGTAATTTAGCAATCTCTCCCGGGCCCTGTCCAATGCTCCGCCCATAAGCCTATGCTCACCCACGCTCCCACACGACAATTCTCCATAAATATACAAAAGCATGATACAAAACTGTACACAAAACAGCTTCACAAATCTGATGTGATGTGCAGTAGTTTCATTAGTGGGATGCACGCTGATTATGTTGTGATAGCGCTCTGAACAGGGAGTGACTTAGCGTAGGGAGCAAAAAACTAAAACAAAACTGAAACTAATTAAACATGTTTTTGTTTGCACTGAATATAGCATTTTCAATAAAAAGTAACGTGGTTTTGCTATAGAGTGTATGCAGTTGACGTCACAGGTTTCCCCTGATCCACTTCCGGCGGTCCAGATCTCCGTAGGCCGCCATAGTAAACACACTGTTCAATTCTAAATTACGCGTCATAAAGTCACAAAATGCCCGAGAAATGTTGTGCCTATCAGTGTTCTCAGACAAGGGACAAAGATAAAAACATTCAGCTGTACAGGATTCCTGCTGAGTCTGATCCTGACCGCAGAAGTAGGTGGACTGCTGCGATTAGACGAGCCCATCATAAAACTGCTGACAAGCCCTGGGAACCAACCAAACACTCCAGGCTTTGTAGCAGACACTTCATATCAGGTGTGGTTTGATTTGATCTTTACAATTTTACTAGTAGGTCAATCACATTGAGTGGTTTCACATTTGTAAGCAAGAAGACTTAATTACTATTAATACAGTGTAACTATCAGATGTTGCAGTGTTTTTGTATGTTTTTGCACATAGCTATCACTTTATTGGTCTTTATTCACAAAGTTTTAACATATCATTACCTCCGCCAAGGAGATTATGTTTTCGCCTGCGTCTGTCTGTTTGTTTGTTAGTTAGCTTGTTTGTTTGTTAGTTAGCAAGATAACTCAAAAAGTTATGGACGGATCTTGATGAAATTTTCAGGAAATGTTCCTAATGGTAAATCCAACAGATGATTAAATTTTGGTGATGATCCAGAAGAAATCCTGGATTCTGGATCACTTTGAAAATTTCGTTAGCATTGCGTTAAATGGGTCTTGGCGGAGGTCTGCGCTCTCTGAGTGCTTTTCTAGTGTATGTTTGTATTATTATATATTTATTTATTATTCATTTAATGGTTAATAATTAGCCATATGAAAACTATAAATTTATACTCCCCGGTGAAGTGTGATGGGAAATTTATAGTTGTAAATATCTGTCCACTGAAGGTCTGGGACAGAATCTACCGCTGTTAGGGCTGTAAAAAGGACCTGGGGCACACTGTAGGGGTCCGATATGTTCAGATTAGCAAACTTGTCCTCATATCTTTTCTTTGATTACTATCTAGGTGATTAGTGAAGTCAGTATGAGTAAAAGACGTCTTTTTGTTGTCACTAGAGCACTGGCGGTCAGTCATGATTAGACCGTCAATATGGCGGATTGACAACTTCCTGTCACGTGACTGCATACCCTCTATAACCTGTAATCAGCGCAGCCACATATCAATATTGATCTTATGCTGAGTGATATATCAGTTCTAATATCGGTGATGTCAGAGGGTTTTTCGCAGATATTGGAATTGGCTGATATTTGGCACTGGTGTTTGGCCCCAGTCTGTGCCAGAATGTCCTTGTGTACCAGATGTCTCTTTTTGAACAGACAGAATTGAAATAGAAGAGCAATTAGGCTAAAAATATGGCTGCGGGTGGGACGAGACACAATTTCGAAATGAATGAGATAATGAGACAAGATGAGATTTTGATGTTTTTAATAAATACGAAAATAAATTGTGCTGTTCGTTTCACAATTTTGGCCTCGCTATTTTACATTGGCTGCTTTTTTAATATTTTTGCTGTCACTGTAGCTCTGCTGTTTTGGAATTAGATCTTGTGTAACTCAGAAGCAAAAAAACGAAGTAACCCCTTTTTGTCCAATCCAAATGTAAACCCAGGCAAATTTAAATCTCACAAGATAATTATTCTCACGTATGCACAATTTTGCATGAGATCTTGTGCCATCCCTGTTACACAACCATAGAACAAATGAACTGTAGCGCAAATAAATACACTTTGTTATTATTTTTTACAAAAGTGAAGTTAATTTGTGACTCTAACTTGCGTAAGCTCATTAAATTCATGGGCCTTGCTATGGATTTTAATATTTTAATACCTGTATCAGCTAATATTGTTTATTGACCACGGCAGGAGGACTAATATTGGCTATCAGTGTTGATACTTTGCAGCTGATGTCATCATCATTCCTGGGGTGTGATGCTAACTGTAAGCACTGCTCTATTTGAATCTTGTTACTTTAATCTGAGCTTTAGAACGGGTTTAGTTGGAACTACAGTAGGTGAGCCGATTTGTGCTGTTAAACAAGTCTCCCTCGAGCAACATTACCGTCACAGTTTTTCAGTTAGTCGCTCTCACCTTTTTTGTTGAAATTTAAACACCTAAACAGGACCATGAACACTTGTAATGATCACAGGCTCCTGAAAACGTGTTGTTTAAATCCATTTTGTATTTTTTCTTGAATTTTCAGATGATCTTCAAACTTTTTTGCGTGCATTGTGTCACTATTGTAACTTCTGAACATTCCGCCGTACACATGTGAACACCTCCAGGGTAATGTCACTGCAAAGCAGTGACTCAAAAAATCTGTATGGGACCGTATTTTTTAGGTTGCCCTGAGCTGTAGTTTCCATGTTCCTCTGATGCTGTTTTAGCACGTGCACTCTGTGTTCATGACTCATTGGTGCTGTTGACTGACTGTACGTAGATGTTTTTATATAGATGGACTGTACAGGGCTCCAATGCCAGAGGGAAGTGTCACATCCAATGCAGAGGCAGTGATCACAGCTGAGTGAGGCCTACAGACACGCGTCAGTATCTTCAGACGGTGGTTTGAAGCAAAAACTGATGCTATCAACAGAGAAATTAGACATAACATCCAATGAGTCTGCTCTAATCCAAAATGTTGTGTTGTGTAACATTTTGGATGAGTATACAGTACCTGCTTGATTCCATGGAGATGTTATTGCTTTATTTGGAATGTTCCACAATAAGGCTTTAACCCATCTATCAATTACATTTGTATTGTTCAAAAATACCTTCAGAAACATGGATTTTTACTGTTATCTGACCTCTAACTTTGCCCGGTTGCGTCGCCTCCTTGTCTCCATGGAGATAAATCAATTTAGTATCGTATTGTTGAACATTCAGGCAGCAGACGTTCCACCAGGAAAGTTACGAAATGTACCTGTAAGTTCTTGTCAGTGCAAAGCATCAGTTGACTCAAAAAATTGAATCTATTTTGCAGATTCAATTACATTTACAGTATATTGTTCAAAAATACCTTCAGAAACATGGATTCTTACTGTTATCTGACCTCTAACTTTGCCCGGTTGCGTCACCTCCTTGTCTCCATGGAGATAAATACATGAAATACCATATTGCTGAACATTCAGGCAAATACTGTATTGCTGAACATTCAGGCAGCAGACATTCCACCAGAAAAGTTGCACAGTGGACCTGTAAGTTCAATCGCAATGTTTAAGACAAGTTTAGTGCTCCACACATGCACATTTTGTATTTTTTACAGTAATAACTTGGTGAAATCCTTGGCTGGGGTTTAACACGATAACTGTGTTGACAATTGAAATGTTTATTGTATTTTTTCTGCTGTTGTATGGCACCTTTTATTTCTGTTGTGAAGTCTACAAGGTTTAAAGAGCACCATTTTTTCCTCTAGTTCCTCCATCATGCATTCTCTCCTAGATCCTTTTTTTCTTATCCTATCCCCTTTTCTGTAGTCCTATCCCCTCATTCTTATGTCTCCTGCCTAATCTCTCCTATCTCCTCTCCTTCCTCCTTCTCCTCTAACAGTCCTCTTCCTCCTCTAGTGACGGGTCTTACGGCTTTTTCGTGTGCTCCGAATCTTTTGGAGCTGCTGAAGAGTCTGGCTCTTTCACTATTTATTTACATGACAGAAGCCAGTGTGAGAACTGAGAGAAATAAAACGTTAAAAAGTTAAAAAGCAAACTGTTATTATGATGCCAAAGATGTTTATTGTGCACAAAGCTCTCACTCACTCACTCTGCTTCTGTGCTGATTCTTCTGATGGTTCAGCGTTCTTTTAAAAAATGAGAGCCAGTTCCATCCAGCCACATTAAAGGTTGTATAGAGGATTTTCCAAGGAAAGACAAATACAGCGAGTGTTTGTCCTTTTTCAAATGTTGTGCATGCGTGACACCACTCCCCTCCTCCACAGCTCCCTAAGTAGAAACACCTCCTCCTTACGCTAGAAATCATGCTCATTTACAGCTGGTGCCATTCAGAATTGCTGAACGAATTACTGTTGAAGTTACCTGTCCTGAAGTCAATTAGCGACCAACGTGTCAGTCTTTAGACCCTTCGTCTGCTTCAGTGCACCCCATCACTGAAAGGAATCTCCAAGAATCACCTTAGTTTGGCTGCGCTCCTTTTCCCCTTCTCTTCTTCTTTCCGCGACCTCAAAAACAGACTTTCTTTTGCGGCTAACTGGTAGTGGATTCTTGTCTGCCACTGCAACAAACTTTATGCAAACTGCGAAGAAGCTACAGTTCGAAAAAGCCGCTAAGAACCGCTGCGTTGGTTTAGTAAACTGCGTCTTGCGTATGTGGAATGCGTGACATAAACTATGTAATCTCAGCGCGCTGGCAAGTCAGTTATGCTAGAAATGTGACAACCTAACAGCCAATAGATAACGAGGTAGCCTTGTTATCTATTATCTGGCCCCACCACGTCCACAGTTTATGGATTTTCATTCTTTTTTTATTTTTTTGGTCATCATAATTACAATGCTATTTTGAACTTTCACTGACAGTTTGAAACTATCCTCCATACAACCTTTAAGGATCCATTCAAAAGACTCGTTCACCAAGGTCCCCTCTTTCCACCTTACTCATCTCCTCTTTCCTAGCCCCTGCCTCCTAGCTCCTCTCTCCTCGGTGGTAGACGAGTGTGATGTGTTTTAGTGTTGTTTGTTCAGGCGGTGACTCAGAGACAGAAAAATGATCACAAAGATGAGATCGTAAAAACAGACATCTCCAGAGTTCACAAATCAGTCTGAAAGAGCAAGGGCAGGTCCTGCACATTCCACAGATGAAAGCGTGTCAGGTGTAAGAAGCTTCTATCGGGTTTGCAGCTGTTAAAGGATCCCCATGTTTACTGACTTTATTAAGGAGCATTGTGTAACTTTTCTGGTAGAGGGTCAGTCAAATGCTTTTCTTCATGGAGATGTTATTGCTTTGTCTGGATTCTTTCACAGTGGCATTAAACGTTTCTGTCTTCATGGAGACCAAACCAGACCAAGTTGTAGGTCAAAGAACTTTTTTGGAGCTTTAAAACCACCTGTAATTGAATAAATGTAAAGTAGAGCTGTTTTAATGTCATACTGTGCAACATTCAAAGCAGAGCAAGGTGACTGAAAAGTTACACAGTGCACCTTTAACCTAAAGTATGTGCTTGTTCTTTTTAGTTTTATTTGATTGGTCCAAATTCTATTGTCACTGATGTATTGTATAGTGCATATATTACAGACTCAATACCATGGCATTAGTGTAGCATGTTCAGAACAGTACTTATGGGGATGCACTGAAGAGATAAAACTAGGTTTGTATTAACTGATTGCAATTTTCAATTTAATATTTCTTTTAATAATAAAATTAAATAAATAAATAAATAAATACATATGGCTTTCAGTGTTAATTTTCTGAAAATAAACAAGACAGAATTTTAACATTTACGCCATTTATAACAAAAATAGTCAAATTTATCCCACCAAAGTCTGAACTCTGCTCCAAACAACATGCTCTTACAGCAAAGATAAAAGAATAGTTGCAGCAGCGAGTGAATCGAAAGCGCTCAAAATTCAAGATAAATCTTTATGAGAGAATAATCCTAAACACAACACAAGTATAGTAAAATAAAACTGGACTAGAACAGGATCAAACCAGAACTGAGCCACTGGATAATGAAGTCAATAGTGCTGTCTTAAGTTCAACTGAAAACTACCTGGTTGAAAGAGAATTGACACTTCATCTGACTATAAAAAGCGTTACCCCTGCCACAAAACCACTGAAGTGTGACCTGTCCATTCGTCTGGTGTGAAACAGTCAGACCGAAAGTAAAAGAGGAGACTTTTAAGACACAGGGGCATCTGAGACATTTAATTGAGAATTTCAGTTCAGTTGAAATTACTGTACAAAACAACATACTGCATATTTATCAGTGCTCATTCTTTGCTTTTGGAGGGCAAATGAAACATGATTTACACTTAGAGATACAGCACAGAAAATGTTACTGTATTTAGAAAATTTATTACGCTCTGAGTGGTGCTGTCCTTGGGTTGCAAAAATACCAGGAACAAGGTGAACCCATTTAACTGACACGTCCACTCTAAAAGATACTCAGTCTTGCTGTGAATATGACGTCTGTTATGAGAATTTATAATATTTTAATAGTATATGAGTTCTACAGTGGATATACCCAGACAGAACTCATCTTTCATAAACAAAGCACTTCTAGAGGCCTGGCACCTTGTCCTACCCATAGACTAGTGGATTGAGGGAGTGTGACATCATCCATAGCGTTTTGCTCCAGCCAAATGAAGCTCATCGACGCTAGCAGTTATAGGGGTGAACTTGGAGCCGAGTTCCATATTTGGAATTCTGACCTCATGGCAAGTAAAGAGCCAATCCAGAGCCAGATTGTCGAAGGTAACGCTAGTGGGAGGAACGTCGGGGGAAAAAAAGGCGTCTGTTATTAATGTCCAGCTTGAGTTACAGACAAAATAGTGAAATAAAAATACCAGGATCAAGTAAAGTGGGTTAATATAAACACGTTAAGACCAAGAGAGAGGGGCAACATTTTTTTCAGTTGAAAGTAAATCGGAGCCAGATTGCATAGAGCCGGATGTGTGCCCATCGTCACTTCCTATTTGGAGGGTTGGCTATGTCCGATTACAGTCTATGGTCCTACCCATATTTGCACGTCTGAAGGTATTAAATTTAGCTTTTAAGTCAGACAATATAAATCTTTATGTAATCGAAGAATAGCTAATTTCTCAAACCGGGTTGAGTTTTAGTAAATGAGCATTGATTTCACATTTAAACACCTTTTCCCTCCATACATTGGCCTGCTATAACACCATTGCACCGTTCTAACATATGTATTCCAGTTCCTCTACATTGTGCACTGACCTGTCCCTCTGTTCTGGCTCATTACCCTGGGAGCCACCTGGGGCCCCTCTGCTGCTTCCTCTGCTCTGTCATAGGACGTCCCGGAGCTCTGTCCTCACTGTAGCGAGACAGTCGGATATGGGGCCTCATACTGAACATATTTGGTGCTCTTCAAATCTCCAGAGACTGTCCTGGCGATATTATATTTGAGGGTTTGTATACAGGTGCAGATGTGTTTTATAAGATCACGCTAACAGACCATTTTTGAGAATTTACTAGTGTTTAATCCATTCATCAGTCAGCGTCTTGGCCAACCACGTTTTTCATTAGGATTATAACGATTTGTATACATGACAACAGAAAGGAGATTGCGTGGCGTGAGTCAGTTGCAGTTTTGGGATTGACTGGATAGTTTAAGCTGCCTTTTCATGTATGAAGATGCTGTTTCCCTTCTCTGAATGCACTGTTGTTTTTGCATAAGATCCTAATAGTTTTGAAACTCCACGCCGTGCTCTCTTTTAGTCAGTTAATCAATGCACAGGAGGACATGTCTTTAGCTGACCAAGAATTTCGAGGTTGTATGTTTACACAAACTTGTAACAAATGATGATATAGCCGAGTTAAATACATTTAAAATTTTTATTATTTGTACAAAAGTGAAAACTTAAAGTAACAGTCATAAATTAACTTAAGATTAATTTTTCGTCCCATACCTACTGATGGTTGTTGTATTAATTTTATGTCCTCTGCATTTCAAAGGACAATGGCTGGGGCTAGCACTTGCCACACCGCAGTTCAGTTCTGCGGGTGGGGCATACAGATTTCGATTTTGGTATACATATTCTGAGATTCACTCTGAAAAATGAACTTTAGCAAGTTTCAGATTTAAAGACATTCTGGAGCCTGGTTTTGCCCCGGCCTCCTCTCTCTTCTCTCCAGGGTGCACGCTCTGGCCTCACGTCAGAATTCCTCGACTTCTCTACAGCTGAAAAATCCTGTCTGTCGAGATGTTGCTCCAGAGATCTGCCACGTGTGACGCATTCAGAGATAAACAGAGAATTAAAATGTCTCTGGAGATATTATATGAAAACAACCAAAACCCAGACCAGTTTATACTGAAGCCCAGCTATAATCAAGAGCTACGTGGGACTAGGCCTGTAGTAGTCATTACCACATCAACTTATCCTTCAAAACATTAGTGACATTTTAAAACATTTTGCACTGTACTTTTTTTTTTCTAGCACTATAAGCTGTAGAGTCAAAAAAGTATGACTGCTTACCACCACTGCTACAACTACTACTAAAGTGTTTTCCATTTATGAATTTATTGCAGGTTTTGTACATTTAGAAAATGGTTTGTTGGGATTGTCAGGCTCTACGATCATTATATCAGTTTCAGAAGTAGTTTCAGTATTATCGTATATTGTGATGTTTTTCTGTGGCAATATATCGCAATTCAGAATTTCTTCAGTAAGGAGGGATCTTGAAGCTAGATCTGTATATAGAAGTACGATATAATACAAGATAATATTGAATTCTATTATGCCACTGACACGATGACCCTAAAGCAGGATTTACCCCAAAAAACTGTTGTATATATACAGTATTGTTAATGAACATGAGCTGCAATGAATGAATCCTCTCCAGCTCAAATGTTATTGTAGTACAGAAAAATAATGGTAAGTCGATATAGTAATTATCGTAACTAACTTTAAGCTGGTGATAAAGTCATAAGGGAAAATGCTGGTTTAGGGAACCTTTAGCACTTGTGAGGCCATCTGACTTTCCGTTAACCCTGTTGTCTTTACTCAGCTGGTGTTTTGCTCATAAAAAGCTGACACTTCACAGCATTATTTACACCTGGTGGTGATTTGCTTCCTCAACCTGGGTGGCTCTGTCATAAACTTGACTTTTTCCATCAGCTCCAACAGCTTTCCTGTTTCTTTTTTACTATTGGACACTTGTGTATTTCAGATACTGTGGGGAAAGGTGGAAGTTACACACATAAGTAGTCGAATTATGTTTGAAATGGTCAACTATACTTTTGCCATTTTAGGGTTTTGACACGATAAATCACTTCTGCTACAGCTGAATGTTGTTTTCATCCATTACTAACATTACTACTACTCATCCTACTGTAGTTCTCCGTGAGTACTACAAAACTCCTTTTATTTCTGCAAGTACTGCTCTCACCAAAGTGTTGTTGACTCCAGGGCTGGTTGTCATTTAGATATTTGGTTGGCTCCTGCTATTAATACTATTACTACTACTACTAGAGCTCCCATAGGATAATGAATTGGACTTGAACTGGCAACTGCATAGTGGTATTACTAATGCCCAAATTATTATTATTATTCAAATATTTATAAATATTTAAGTGCATTCATTCAAAAATCTTATATTTTAGTAAAACTGTCCTATTTTCCCTGTTAAATGCCATTTACCTAAAATGCTGCACTCTGCTCTCTTGGTGCAGCTGTGACCTCATCCTTAAACTATGCTCTTTCTCCTTCTTTCTCTCTCTCCCTCTTTCTCTCTCTCTCGCACATTCTCTCCCCCACTCTCTCTCTCTTTTCCTCTCTCTCCCGTCTTTCTCCTCCTCTCCCCCCTGTTGTCTCTCTCTCTCCCTCCTTCTCTCACGCTCTCTCCCCCTCTCTTTGAGCTTTGGTCCAGACCGCCTGACCTCACTTTATAGGTAGACTCATTCATCTTTAGGTTTTGTCTTTACTCTGTCCCTCTCGTGTCTCCTGTCTCACTGACTGTGTCCTCAGTCAGACTCAGGACAGGTCCGATAACAAAGGGCAAAGGCTAATATGCTTACACCCTTCTATCTAACCTGGATGTTTGGATGCTTGCTAGAGTTTCGGTTGGCGTTGTGCACATTTCAAGCCCATCCACGAACTACAAATTTGAGAGACAGAAATATGTGGAAAAAAATATTGTTTTTACTATCTTTAAAAATGTGAAAAAACAGAACGTGTTTATTTTGCAGTGGTTCAAAGTTATTCTTGACTTGCCTTATATTCCAAGCATACTAGCCTTTAGTCATTTAATTGATGACGTCTTTGTTGGCCAAAACTTGTATTTTCATCAACTAATCATTTTATTTAGATTCCAACTCACACACTCTTAAAAATGCAGTAACAATCAGTGCAATAGAATTAGGCACAATATGAATCGCTAAACTGTATAAACGGACATGGCTAACCCTCTAGCCACTGTGATCCAAATAGGAAGTGAGCATGGACACACTTCCGGCTCCGTCGACTCCAGTTCCAGTTCACTTTGTACTGAAAAAGCCTTGCCCCTCTCTCCAAAACTGCTGCTGCAGGCTCCTCATTTTGGCCTTAAAATGTTCGTATTAACCCGCTCTACATGATCCTGGTGTTTTTATTTCGCAATTTTCAATCAATTCGCCCCATAACTGCCAGCCTCGATGAGCTTCATTTGACTGGAGCCGACGTCACTCTCCCTTTGTCCGCTTCTTTGTACGGTCTATGTGTGTGTCCCATCTTGAAGGCTGCTGCTTCTAAAAATAGAAGGACAAATCGCTGGTATTGCCATAGCAGTCACTTCAGACATGTGCTTTATTGTAACTTAACTCTGTTTGTCATTTAGAGCCATAGAGATAATGTAAATGCATTGTAAAGTGGATTAGTTGTGTTTTTGCTGGCAGAGCTGATGTAACCCGAAGCTCTACGGGGAAAACGTATGCATTCATTATTACAGTACAGTGTTTACACAGTTTTGGAGTTCCCACAGACTGCTGCACATTCCTGGGTCATGTTTGATAGAGTTCAGAACATACATGGGCGTTGTTTACTTGAAATGTCATATCTGTTGATTATTTACAAATGTAGATGGTCATATCTGAGTGACATGTTACAAAAACGTATTCAAGCCGATGCAGACCTACTTGATTTTTACTTTCTTTTAAATGTGAAACCACAGCTAGTTCATTTTAAACAGTCTGCAGCAGTCCAAGTTATTCCTCACTTTCCCAGCATCCTAAATATTTTCCCTGGGTTTATTGATACTTTGCAGCTCATGTCATCAACATTTCCTGGGGGTGTGCTGCTAACTTTAAGCACTGGTCCAACTGAGGCTTGTTAGACTCTGTGCTTTATTTTAACACAATCTTGACTAGAAAGAGCTGGTGTAGTTGGAACTGAAACGGGTGAGAAGATTTGTGCTGTTAAACAAGTCTTTCTCACTTAAAATTCACAAGCAGTTTGCCACTCTAACCATTCTCACCTGAGTTGATCACAGGCTTCTGAAAATTTGTTGTTTTATTTGCACTTTGTGTTTTTCCTTGAGTTTTCTTTACTCTTTTTTTTACAGTGTTTTGCTAATGTGTGCGTTGTGTTACCATGGTAACTGCTGGACATTCCACCATAGAAATACACATAGAACACCCCCAAGCTTTTTCAATTTCAATTTTCCAGAGTGGTGTCACGGTAACAGCTAGCATGCTAACTGCACACTTCCTGGTTCACAGTTGATCAAAAGGCTTTATAATTAGATGCAGATGGTCTCATTTTGAGCTGCTTTTACATACATACTTTTTTTTTTTTTTTTTTTTTTTTTTTTGCATGTAAACAAACACTCATAGTTTAAGTTTTATTTTAATTTGGTTCGGGCCTTGATTTGAGCAAATTCAGTTTTGTGCTGAACCACTTCATAAAAGTTTAAAAAAACTGTTCAGAAAGAAGGCTTGAAACATTAGAAATGAATACAACCTAATAATACTAAACTGTGTAATAAAATATGAATGTATTTATGTAAGACAATGTGATAGACTCCAGGCTGTCACGTTCAGTCATTTTTAGAACACAGTTAATAAGCGTTGCTGCTGACTTGGTGCCATAAACCCGTCATTAGCTGTTAAATACTTTTCTGGGATTTCTGGGATTATGCTTAATCTGTTGTTGCTCATGATCACATTCTCACTGCAGGCCCCAGATTAACCACCTCTTGACTTTGCTCCAGTCAGCTCCATATTTCAAAACAGTCTTTGAAGCAGGGCTCCATGATTAATGAAAGTTAATCAGGCTGCCATTTCTTGTGGCAATAACGAACGCGAATATAAAAAACTCATTTCCAAATATGTCTATACAGATATAAACATCAGAGTTGACCATTTTTATTCAGAATAACACAGGATATTTTGTTGTTTGTGGAGGAAATTATGGTACTTATGGTAAATTGCGACCATCCAAATTATAATTTCAGTTTGATTTCAATTAATCTTGCAGCCCTGATTTTCTGAAAACTAAAGATCCTTTGTCTGTGTTGTATAAAACTAGATAACAATGTAATTTAGACAGATAGTAGCTCAGTTGGTAGAGCGTTTATTTTCTTATCCAAAGGTTGGCGGTGCGATTCCAGCTCCAGATGAATACTGTCATTGTGTCCTTGGGCAAGACAATTAACCCCACTCACCCCCAGTGTCTGTGTACACTGGTGTATGAATGTGTGTGCGAATGGGTGAGTGGTTCCTTGATGTAAAGCGCTTTGAGAACATTGAAAGTGCCAAAACATTTTACCATGACAATTTAGATCTCCTATAAACATGTTCTGAAATTATCTTTTTTTTTTTTTTAAATTATCCATTTTGTTCAACTCTTCTTGTCGTGCTTAAAACGTGTACTGTGAATGATAAGTTTAAATTCTTTTCAAAATCTAAAAGCAAAAATGGCGATCGCATATTTTCCACAATTGTTCAGCCTGCCCTGATTTGAAGCTACTGCAGCAGAGGAATGTAGCACTAATGACTTTACAGTGTGTTCCCTCATCAACCTCTCTCTTTTACACTTTCAGAACGAGGAGAAGAGGAGCCTGAGCTTGGGCGGCCATGTTGGATTCGACAGCCTTCCTGATCAGCTGGTCAGCAAATCGGTCACACAGGGATTCTGCTTCAACATCCTCTGCGTAGGTGAGTACAGGCGCTGCAAGATCAATCGCACGGCAAGGGTGGTCTATGGAACATTTCTGGTGGGAGGTCGCCTACCAGTTTGTTGTCATAGAGATTTTATTGCTTTACCTGAAGTGTTTCACAATATGACACTTTTACACAAAATTGACTCTTGCGAGCATTGAGCCATGTTATGTTATATTGTTGCCTCCTCAAAAACATACCTGGAGTTGTGTTTTCTTTAATTCACACATTTGAGTAATCCTGGTTTGTTAGTCTGTCTACATCTCCAAAGCTCAAAATGCTCTGTTCCACCATGTGATGTCATGTAGTGGTAGTTTTCAAGTTAACAGCTGCCTTTTAACTTTTAGTTCAGTAGAGATAGGAAATTCCAGGGCTGAAATGGTCCAAATGACTCTAGTGAAGGTGTACAGAGGTTAAAAACACACTGGAGCACTTCCTGTATTGCCACATGACATCAAGGTGGAACAGAGTGTTTTCCATTTGAGAGAAAAGCCTAAATATGCAGGATTTGTGTGTTGAATGACACAAAACACAACTGCAGGTATATGTTTGTGATGAGGAAACAACATTATAACATAGATCAGAAAATAATGTAATATCGGCCCTTTAAACATATTTAGCTTGGATTTATTAAATTATTACAAAAACATGAACTCTTACTGTGAGCGTTCTTGCCTTTCCACAGAGCTGACCTGTAACTTGACCTATGGTGTACACCATGTGATCAGTTTAATGAGCAAAGCATCATGGTCTTTGTAGTTTGTAGTTATTACTTCATTACGGCTAGATAATGCGTTTTAACGACACGTAGAACCTACTTTAACACAACAAACTAACTGTCATCAGTATTACTATAACCATTCCATTGGGTTTATCTTAGTGATAGAGGCTCGATTTGTGTTTCCTCAGACGATGTGGTCAACCAATTAGTAGCTCCTCCTTATGCTTGGCTGCCATAAATATTTGTGTGTGAAGCTGGAGAATTGCTCCCATGTGACCGCAATTACATGCAAGCAAAAGAATCCAAACTATTTCCTAATTGAATATTGGATTTTAAGTATGTGTAAATGCGTTAACTTCATTTGGTGGAGACAGCTTTGCTACAAAATCAGCAAAATATCCCCTGTATTTAACTGCATATGTAGTAAGGACTGAGATATGTAAAGCTGCCCTATTTACCGTTTGGTTGGAGGACTGCCATGGATCTATTTTGTAGATGTTTTCGATTAAAAAAAAATCTTTGTGGCTTGTTTCTTACTTGTTTCTTGGACTGGTCTTGTCACCTACATACTCAAATGGATAAATGCCATATTATGGAACATTCAAGACATATCAGTTACAATTCTCCATTGAGACAGGTGGACCCTACACAGGAAAAGTTACACATTGCAGCTTTTAATTTTCTTTGTCTTTATTGTTCACAGGGGAGACGGGCATAGGAAAGTCCACATTAATGAACACACTGTTTAACACCATGTTTGAGAACGAGGAGGCGAGTCACTACCAGAACGGAGTCTACCTGCGACCTCGGACTTATGACCTCCAGGAGAGCAACGTGCACCTAAAGCTCACCATCGTGGACACTGTGGGCTTTGGGGACCAGATCAACAAAGAGGACAGGTGAGATAAATGGACGACATGGCGCTGTCTTCTAAATGTAGTGTGTATCAAAGGTCTTTATCAAACTTTCCCTCCTAGTAAAGCCTTTTTACCTCTTTATAGTATATTGATGAGGAGAAAAAACAAAACTAAAACAAAACACTGTGTCCTGGCAGTATCGTAGGGTTAGCAAATCAACTGATACCTACACTATCTGATCCTACAATCATTATCAAATATCAATACTCAAAAAATCACATGAATAGAAAGTTGGATTTTTCCTGAAAGTTTGAGGAAATCATAATTTCTACAGCAAAGTTTAAAAAGCTCCCATATTTGTGTGTTACAAATTACTAGATCTATATATTTTTTTATTGTTTAGTCGATTAATCGTCGCTGGTGTCTTAGTTGACTAAAACTTGTATCAGTTGACTCATCATTTTATTTAAATGGTGGATTTATATGGGACAGCAGCAGAAAGGAGAAGTGAGCGAGTGAGTTGGCTAAAGACTTGGTATTTTTGGTGTTTATGATTCACGAGTCTTCACTTTATATAAATACATTCTTTCCTAGTACTTTTTCTGCATAAATAGGTGTCTTGGCATGAACTCCTGTGTAGGTGTAATGTGAGTGTAGTTTGAATCGGATACATAGAGATACGTAATAGATTTGAGAGCTCCTGTAGGTCTGCAAATTACATTCTCATCATGGTAGCAAAATTTGGTATTGAGTTTTGAACCTTTCCTTGGTATTATGCATTGTGAATCCCGATTTGTGCGTTGGGATTTGTCAGTTCCTCTATGGTTAACACTTAGGTTAACATACTATCCGTAAAAAGACATACACATGGCCATAGCGCATACATAGTAGTGTTCATATGGTACCTAATAAAGTATAATTGTCCTAACTGTAAAATGACTCAACCCCAATATCTGGCAACATCAGCGGGTGCTTCACATTCCAGGGTGTATTTTCCAATAGTTTAACGGCAGAATTCCTTTCACATTGTCTCCAAAACCAACACTGAATTTGAAGCAGAAATATGTACACCAGCTCAACGTGTCCATCAAAAACAAATGTGAAAAACAGACTTGAACACACAGATTTCTCTGTCTAGTTTCGTCTCTAGCACTCGTAGCACTATGGCCCTTCTGAAGGCAGATCTTGGACAGTTTGTTCCGGCCGTGTCCTAGCAGCGGCCTCTCTCTCACGCCCTTTGGTTGTGCGTCTCTCTGGGCCACAGATCCGGGATGCTTTAGACCAGACCCTGCGGCTGCTCAGAGTGAACTGAACAGCTGAAAGGTCAGAAGTTGTGGATTTCTCAGCAAAAAATGAAGATGGGAGTGAACCAAGACGAGAGGCTGTGTGTTTGTGCTGGATAATGCTGGGAAATGGGTGTTCTTAAAGGGCCAGTACAGAATTTTGTCATGAATGCAACAAAAATAGTGTTCCTGGCAATTGCTACTATAAACTTCTCATAGAACAAAATGTCATATCTTTCATCCTCTTTTTTCACAAAGCTGCTTTTCTATTACGCTGCACGGCTATCTCAATCAAAAGAATTTTCTGATTTATGTTATAATGTTGTTTCCTCATCACAAACACACCTGGAGTTGTGTTTTGTTTCATTCAGACATGTTTAACACACAAATCCTGCATGAGTTATTTTCTCAAACAGAAAACATGAATTCCCAAGGTGAACCAGAGCGTTTAGAGCTTTGGAGATGTAGACAGACTAATAATATTTACTTTACGTTCTAATATGGCTTAAAGCTCACATAAATCCATTTTGCGCAATATAGGACCTTGAAATAGACTTGGACATGAGTGAGGTGTATTAGAATTATTACATAAACTGTTGTGATCAGGGGGAGATGGATGGGCTGAGGAGGCTGATGGTTCTTCTGCTCTTAAGCACTTTGTTTAACTTTGTTGCCGTCTTTTCCCTCCACAGTTACAAGCCCATAGTGGACTACATCGACACTCAGTTTGAAAACTATCTTCAGGAAGAGCTCAAAATCAAGCGGTCGCTGTTTAATTACCACGACACCCGAATCCACATCTGCCTTTACTTCATCGCACCCACGGGACACTCGCTCAAGTCTCTGGACCTGGTCACGATGAAGAAACTGGACAGCAAGGTAATTTGCAGTAGCATAAAGAAATGTCTGTTAGGGTCGCACGAAATTTTGCAAAAGTATTGACATCGCAATACTGGTAATAATCAGTATCGTAACAAACTCATACAGAGACAGAAACAGAAATGTACAGGTTTTATGACAGATTTTCCATATTGATCTAAATTGGCTTTGATTAGTCATGTATTTTGACAGTTCCACTTGTAAATTTATGGTGAAGGGTCCGTCAAATGCTGTAGATGTTATTCTTTCATCTGGAATGTTTCACAGTATGGCATTAAACCTTTCTATGTTCATAGAGACCAAACCAGACCATGTTACAGGTCAGATCTGTGGAGAGGCAACCCCGCTCACAGTCAAAATGCCTGTTTTTCTAGGAATTTTTGAGCTCTAAAACCACCTGCAATTGAATAAACGTAAGGTAGAGCTGTTGAATGTCGTACTGTGGAACATTCCAGGCAGAGCAATGGCATCTCTATAGAAACAAGCAGGTGACGGACCCCTAAACAGAAAAGCTACACAATGCACCTTTTAAGATACAGGGTATGGTTTTAAACAACTTAAATTATTGTGTCACAGTAACACAATATTTTCCAGTATTGTGTGTTCCTTAACCCTTTTGGTCGGTCTGGGATGGTTTCTATTGTTTGTGAATGACTATTGATGACTGAGAAATCCAAGCTCTGCAGTGGAAATGGTGTGCGTTTCACTAGGTCACAACAACATCCATTCATTTTGGCTGGGTGGGCCCCAAGTATTGAATTTTATATCAAGGATCGTGGTTGTTTGTGTAGAAAATTTTGGTGTAATATAGTGACAGCTTCTGAGTGATAATTTGGTATTTTTGGTAGATAGAAACAGAAATTATCCATGTTCATAATATATTTTATTTAATTGTTAGGGCTATTTTTGTGGATTTTGTGGAAGTTGTAATTTCTTAACTTTTAAATATATCTTACTCACTCTGGCTGAGTTAGAAATGCAAGGCTGCAAAAATGATGCTACATCCTGTATCAAGTATCCATTGTGCATTGTATTTTATGGAGGAATTGTGCTTGATCTATAAACTCCTTGCAGAGAGTAGCAGAAGTTGCACCAAGGACATACTAATGGGCTAATAGGCCAAGCTGACATTTTGTATATCAAACTGTATATCATCGTTTTAGCACAGAAACTGATAACGTATGAACAAGAGAACCAACCAACCTAGTAAAGTGTGAGTTTTATGCAATTTATGTCCTATGTTATATTGTCCTAGATGACAATAGGGTGTGTGCACTGGAAAAAACCACAAATAATAATCAATACTAAAGCTAGTACTGAAAGTAGATACTCATTAGAGCAAGTATAAATACTGAAGAAAAATGCTTAAACAGGACAAATATTTTTAGAAGCATCTTGATTTTTGTCAGACCCGTACACTGTATATATAAATGGACGTAGCTAACTCGCTACCCAGGGTGTTCCAAATAGGAAGTGAGCTATGGTGCGTTTCAGACTCCATTGACTTTGCATTGAAAAAATATTGCCCCCTTTCTCAGGCTCCTTATGTTGGTCTTCAAATGTTCGCACTCTTGTGTCCGTAAATCAGTTCCTATTCCTAATCTGGAACTTGGCTCCAAATTCTCCCCTAAAGCTGCCAGCCTTGTTGAGCTTCATTTGACTGGAGATGAACGCTGCGGGTGATGTTACACTCCCTTAGTCCACTTCTTTATATAGTCTAATGTCAGACCACATGGTAAGAAACTGTATTGTGGTCAAAATCTGTATCATTTTTGTCGCTTTGGTTTCAAAATAAAGTTTGAAATGGCAGTATTGTGACTCAACACTAGTTCAGTTATAAGTTATTAAAGCTTTTGGAAACGTTTTGATGTAGTAAACTGTAGTTGAAATCCAAACTTTTCAGACATTTCTTTTGCCAGGTGAGTACACAGTAAACAAAACATATTACCAGTTGTGTACATTTTTTTTTTTGTTAACTGGCTGTAGGAAAGTTACAGCACAGCATTATTGACAGATCCATACAACAGTGTTTCACTTGACAGCGCCACACTAAATTTAAAGCCAGGTCAATAGTTTTCCTTCACAGCTGTTAGCCCCTGGACAGGCATTGATTTGTGGTGTGGTGTTATTGCCGCTTTAGTGTGTGCGTTCTCAGTATTGTCCTGTGGATGTATGGACATAGAAGCAGATCGAAGCAGATATCAGACCTAATTATGAACCAGTGGAAAAATCTCATCACGGAGACACGTGGAGCGTGACGAATGGGGGAGATGGAGCAGCCGATGGAGGACAGAGAGCAGAAGTCATGGGGATGCGATATTGTGAATGGTTTAGTATGGGGTTAGAGGGTTACTTGGAGCGTTGTGGGATTAAAGGCGCTATACCTTATACCTTTTACTGTAAAAACGTGATAAACAGAACTCATTTTAAACAGTTTGCAGTGATCCAAAGTTATTCCCGACTTGCCTTATTGCATTCCAAGCATCCTAATTATTCACCGCAATGAGCTTGTACGCGCTTTTCGCAACTTTCAGTGAGTTTTACCGGAGTTTTACCATGGTGGTAATGCTAACAACAACTAGCATGCTTACTGTGCACTTCCTGTCTTTTGCACAGTAGTACTCATTACGTTTTGACTCAAGACCTGCTTATACAATAGAGTTTTACTTATACAGGAAAAAATATTGGGTAATATTGGCCCTTTTGCAATGACTTTTCTCCATGGAAATGATTGTTCAACCTGGAATGTTCAACACTATGGCTTTAAACTGATATATATCCGTAGAGACAAGCATGATATATATCCGTGGAGACGAGCATGCAAAGTTACAGGTCAGATCTGAGGAAAGGCGAGCCCGTTCACAGTACGAATGCATGCTCTTAGCGATTAAAAATGTCTGTAAATGAATACAGATACGTTTATTCAAAGCAATAACAATCAGGTGGCCCTGTACTAGAAGTTACATATTGCTCCTTTAACATTGTAGTAATTGTGGGTATTTTAGTGTATTTTAATATGCTGGAACATTTACATTGCTAATACACTATGCACGTGCTTTTTTGTATTTACCGTTAGTCTAAGCTCGTTCTTAAACCACAGTCTTCTTAAGTCTAAACGGATACAGTTTATGTGTAAATCGTTGGAGCGTGCCAGCAGATATACACAGACCACACATCCCTGACAACTGTTGACAAGTGTGGTGAAGAGCGTCCTGGAACTGTCTGTGAGGTTTCATCCTAAATCATGTGCTCCCGAGTGAGGAAAGGGAGGAATTCAAGGAGCCAAAGAGTCATCCAAACATTTAAAAAGCATGTGCTAGGACCAGGGGAGGAGGGGAGAGAGACAAACGGAGAGACAAACAGAGAGACAAACAGAGAGACAAAGAGAGAGAGAGGGAGAGAGAGAGGGAGAGAGAGACAAACTAAGAGAGCGAGAGAGGGAGAGAGACGGAGAGAGAGACAAACTAAGAGAGAGAGAGACGGAGAGAGAGACAAACAGAGAGAGAGGGAGAGAGACGGAGAGAGAGACAAACTAAGAGAGAGAGAGGGAGAGAGACGGAGAGAGAGACAAACTAAGAGAGAGAGAGGGAGAGAGACGGAGAGAGAGACAAACTAAGAGAGAGAGGGAGAGAGACAAACTAAGAGAGAGAGAGAGAGAGGGAGAGAGACAAACTAAGAGAGAGAGAGAGAGAGAGGGAGAGAGACGGAGAGAGAGACAAACTAAGAGAGCGAGAGGGAGAGAGACAAACTGAGAGAGGGAGAGAGACGGAGAGAGAGAGACAAACTAAGAGAGAGAGAGACAAACATTGAGCGAGACAGAGAGGGAGAGAGAGATGGAGAGAGACAAACTAAGATAGAGACACAGAGAGAGACACAGAGAGGGAGAGACAGAGATAAGGATGCAGAGAGAGAGGTGGAAAGACAGATGAGGGATAGATGGGGGGTGAAGGGATGAAAGAGGAGAAAGAGTGACAGAAGGGGTACAGAGGTAGAGGTGTGTGTGTGTGTGTGTGTGTGTGTCTGCGTGTGTCTGTGTCTGCGTGTGTGTGTGTCTGCGTGTGTGTGTGTGTGTGTGTCTGTGTGTGTGTGTGTGTAACTATTTGACTTGGGGGCTGTCAGAGTGTAAAAAGTACATGGTGGAGTTTGAGTGTGAAATGGTTGGAAGGTGAGGAATGCATCATTGGCCAATAAACACTGCCACACTTCTGAGGCCTTTAACTGCAGAGAGTATGGACACAGTATACAACATGCATGTTACTTCACATAAATATTTTGGCTTTTTGAACATCTGAGCTTTGGGAAATTCCACCTAGCACTGTGGTCAATTAAAAAAAATAAATCTTTTTCCTGAGCAACTACATTTTCATTTCCTCATTCAGTATTTGTGATTTTCATTGGTTTGCAGTGGTTCAAAGTTATTCCTGACCTGCCTCATGCTAATTATTCACCACAGTGCTTTACACAACTGTCCAGAGCGGAGTTTTGCAATAACAGTAATGCTAACAACAACCAGCGTGCTAACTGTGCACTTCCTGTTCCTGGTGCAATAATACGCTTTACAGAATTATCAAGAGCTTATAATAGAGCTTTACTTTTTTCAAATACATGGAAAAAATGTTGGGTGCAGGTTTTTTTAATTTGAGTAAATACATTTCTTTAATCGAACAAGCTATTAAGTAAATTTTCAATTCTCCATTCAGTATGATTTCTAGAAGTAATTTGAAGGTGTCATAAGCTCAAAGTTCATTTGTGGAATACTCATTTAGCCATTTCTTCTTGGGCCAATTTCAAATATATTGCATTCTATATTTTTAGTGTTGGGGATTGTAGAAGAACCTTTGTTAATGATTATTGACACCGTAACAGAACTACAGCAAAATCCTTCATTCATTTTCATACACAGTCTAAAAGATCACTATCCTGTATGTGGCTACAAATGTTGAAGTTAAAGGTGAATTGTGTAACTTTTCTAGTCGAGGGTCCTTCAAATGCTTTTCTCCATGGAAATGTCATTGCTTTGGAATGTTTCACAGTATGGTATTAAAACCAAACCAAACCATGTTACAGGTCAGGTCTGTGGAGAGGCAACCCCACTCACAGTCAGAATGCCTGTTTTCTTGAGCTATAAAACCACCTGTAATTGAATACGTGTAAGGTAGAGCTGTTTAAAGTCATACTGTGAAACGTTCCAGACAAAGCAATAAGATCTCCTTGAAGAAAAGCATTTGACGGACCCTCCACCAGAAAAGTTACACAATGCACCTTTAATGTTACATAATTTTACGCAGAAAAAAATAATAATCACAGTAATTGATTAAACAATTAAACTTGACAATCGCCAATTCTATTAATTACTCATAAAAGGTCTAAAATGCACTAAATGAAAAGGAACCATGGCATCTTGTAAGTCTTTTTCAAATCATTTTACGTTTTTGACAGGTACATTTAATGCCAGTTTCTTATCAGCACATAGTTATTGCAGTACAAGCAGACTGGACGTGGTTTTGGGCACCACACACGCATTTTATCTCAATTAATATTTCCACCTGTGATTTGGAGCCAGAGAGTTGTATTTTTAACACTGCTGGAGTTAACTGATGCAGAGCTAATACAGACGGGGAGCAGATGGTCAGCTTGTGTCCAAAACCTGTTCTTTTAACTTCCAACACACGACCAAGCCTCTGCCAAATGTCCTCTGGGAATATTTCAAACTGCCACTAGGGGGCGCTCACACGTGTCCTGATTTGGCCCTGGTTTGAGCCCAGTTTAGTCCTGGTTTAGACGTTAGACTTGGTTTTGAGCCTGTCGTATTCTAGGTTTAGTTCTTGGTAGGTCTTCACGATATCGCAATATTTTACGATACTTTTTGTCACAGTAAGTTTAGTAAAAACAAGCCTTCATTTAGTAGTCAAATTGTGTCAAAATTAACAGAAACGTAAAACAAGTCTAATTTTTTTTACGTCATAAGGAAATGTATGATTAAAATCTCCCTTATTTTTCATTTTACTGGTCAGATGGTGAACGTTGTGGTGTTCTAATGTGTTTCTCTTCCAAAAATGGAGTGCAACCCTAGTTGGTCCTGGTTTGGTCCCATTTTTGATTTGATGTGTGTGTGTGTGTATTCATAATAATGCCTGCACTATATACTGCAGTAATAGCGTTGTATTTTAAGGAAAGTCTATTGTGGTGAGTGTGACTCAATTGATTTGAATGCCAGAAGAGCAAATGTTCCTGTTTTTCATTTTTGTCATTTATTCACCAAATTGACTTTTGTAAATGCAAAATAAAACCAAGTAAAACTATTTTACTTGGTGCAATTAACATTATAGAGCTAGATGGAGCAAAACTGGACAACAGACCAATCAACAGTGGCGTTTTTCCAAATCTTTCTTGGTCTTTGAGGCCACCGTACTGCGCATTGATGCTGTTTTATCCAGCACCAAACCACCAAACCAGGCTTCTCCCATCTGCTGACTGTCCTTTAACATCGTCCAAACCAAGAGTACAATGTCAAACTGAGGTGGGCATACGGATAAAAAAAAAAAAAAAATTATGTAGTACTGGTTAAAATATACATTGTACAATAAATATACTAGGTTGTGATGTCATACAGGAAGTGCTCCATTGTGTTTTTAAACCCCTTACACTGTCACTAGAATTATTTGGATGATTTCAGCAGTAGCAGTTAACTTGAAATCTACCACGACATGACATCTCAAGGTGGAACAGACATTTTGAGCTGTGGAGATGTAGACGGGTGAGCTTTAACATGGCTTAAAGCTCACAGGTCAATTTTGCATATGTATATATATATAACATATATAAAGAAAAATGGTCTGTGCTTGTATAACTTGGGTATATAATCAGATGACTGGAGTTTTCTTTGAGAGAATTTTATTGTGAAATAGTGCTTCTTGTCCACAAATTGTCATGGTTCGGAAAGGCCAGCCATAGTAGAGGAAATCCATCAAACAGAAGACAATGGGAGAGGTTACAGTGATGAGAAAGGTGTCAAAAGAGGTCCTCGTAAACTATGATTTTCTTCTCACCATTGTCTTACAAACTCAGAACTTAACAATAGACCTAACCACACACACACAGACACGCACGCACACACGCACACACACACTTTGCCGAGTGACCTTTATAGCATTTAAAGTAAAATACACTTGCATACTACTATGTGCTTAGGTCTGTAAAACGAATGCCACTAAAACTGTCTTTCTTTGGACAATAGAATGTGATTTTCAATATTAAATCATAGTACTTTTTTTTTATATTGCCATCTGGTTTAATATCTGTGTAATCCCTCAGTAGTCCAGGTAGGTTCCATAGTGGTCCATACTAGTGTGCTTTTATACTTGTTCTGATACAGCTCAAGATCATTCTAAAACTATTCAGGAAAGGTTCATTTCTGCCTGTGAATGTGGCTTTTTGAGTATCGATATCTGCTCAAAAGAGGATTTAATTTCGATTCTACTTTTAGTATCAATTGGTATCTGTTTTCTGATTTAATTCTCTTAACAATCCTAGCCTTCTGTGACTCCTTCATTTGATTCATGTATTAGTTTGGCAGTTTAAATTTCAGGCCAAGTTACAGGTCACATCTGTGGAGAGGCAACCCTGCCCACACTAAGAAATGCATAATTTTCAAGCAATTATAGCCATAAAAACTCCAGAACACCTGTGGAACATTTGAAGGAAAGCAAAAATATATTTACAGAGAGAAGCAGGCATCAGACACTAGAAATGTTACATAGTGTATCTTTAAAGGTGCACTGTGCATCCGTCACATGCTTTTCTCCACGCAGCTTTATTACGATGTCTGGAATGTTTCACAGGATGGCATTAAACCTTTCTTCATGGAGAGTAGACCAAACCAGACCAAGTTACAGGTCAGATCTGTGGAGAGGCGACCACGCTCACAGTTAGAATGCCTGTTTTTCTAGCTATTTTTGAGCTTTAAAACCACATGTAATTGAATAAAGGTAAAGTAGAGCTGTTTAATATAGTACTGTGGAACATTCCAGCCAGAGCAATGACGTATCCATAGAAACAAGCAGGTGATGGACCCCGACCAAAAAGTTACATGCACTTTTAAGATACTAAAATCAAACTGCTATGACATTAAAATGGAACATTAAAACAGACCATAGTTTCCCCAGTGTATTCTGGTGTTGAGGCTGAAACAATGGTGTTTTTGTGTGAAACTGTTTTGGAGTCTGTCCTTTCTGCATGAATGATTGAGGACCTACATGGAGAGGGACGGTCTGTGGAGGCAGGAAAAGAGATAAGAGTAAAGAAAGCTCATTTTATGGCTAATAATGAGCTCTGGGTGTAAGTGGAAGTGTGGCCATTTGGGTTTGTCCTAAGTAGTATATTGTAGACCTCTGCAATTTGTCACAATTTGGTCGAAGACAAAGAATACTGGAACTAATACTAGGGATGTAACAATAATCGAAATGTTGCGATATTGTATCGTCAAAAGTCTCACAATAATACCGTGGTCCATCACAGTATATCCATTTATAAGTTTCTTTGCTTAAATTCATTGTTATGGTGCAAAAACAGAGAGAACTACATATACCATGATCCTTTGCTCCAATCTACACGAGGAAATAACTGTTATTAAGCACTTTTAAATCTTAATTATTTGGATTATGACAGAAAAGTAGCATATTCAGTTTTGTTAGCTTTTTACAAAATATCGCAATAAGTATCGTACTCTGAAATGCATATTGTGACATCCCTATCTGATACTGGTATTGGATATCGGCGCTGATAAAGAAAAATTTGCTGGATCAGAACAGCTTCCAAATATCGGTTCAGGCTATATCCTGGCTGGACATATAAAGTGATGTAATAAGACTATTTACTGGTGGTAGCTGACCCAGAAAAACTTATTGCAAATTTCTATAAGTTGCTAGAGGGATACATAACACAACACATTTGGATCAGTTTTGTCATATTTTATAGAAATAAATACTACTACTAAAAAGCTGGATTACTATTAAAACCACATTTTCACAGCATACTCAAGTGTGCTGCAGCCCGGGTGGTCGCAGAGGCTAAAACTCAGGGTTGGGAGGAGTTCGGAGAGGCCATGGAGGAGGACTGTCGGACGGCCTCAAAGAGATTCTGGCAAACTGTCCAACGCCTCAGGAGGGGGAAGCAGTGCTTCACCAACACTGTTTATGGTGTGGGTGGAGAGCTGTTGACCTCGACTGGGGATGTTGTCGGATGGTGGAAGGAATACTTTGAGGATCTCCTCAATCCCACCGTCACGTCTTCAGAGGAGGAAGCAGAGGCTGGGGACTCGGAGGTGGACTCGTCCATCACTCTGGCTGAAGTCACTGAGGTGGTTGGCAAGCTCCTCAGTGGCAAGGCTCCGGGGGGTGGATGAGATCCGTCCTGATTATCTTAAGTCTCTGGATGTTGTGGGGCTGTCTTGGCTGACACATCTCTGCAACATCACGTGGCGGTCGGGGACAGTACCTCTAGACTGGCAGACCAGGGTGGTGGTCCCTCTGTTTAAGAAGGGGGAACGGAGGGTGTGTTCCAACTACAGGGGAATCACAGTCCTCAGCCTCCCCGGTAAGGTCTATTCCAGGGTACTGGAGAGGAGAATCTGATCAATAGTTGAACCTCGGATTCGGGAGGAGCAGTGTGGTTTTCGTCCCGGCCGCGGAACACTGGACCAGCTCTCTCCATCGGGTGCTCGAGGGTTCATGGGAGTTTGGGAGATCCAGCTAAAAAGCCGGATCACTATTAAAAACACCTTTTCACGGCATACTCTTGTTTGTACTTAAAACAGACTCCTTTGAGCTTTAAGTCATGTTGTAATGCAGGTACCTCCTCAAAACAATACCTGGAGTTGTTTTGTTTCATTCATATGTGTTTGAGCAAATTTGCATTATTTTTTCTGCATCTCCAAAGCTCAAAGTGCTCTGTTCCACCTGTGATTTCATGAAGCAGTTTTCAAGCTAACAGTTACTTTTTCCTTGTGTTCAGTGGAGATAATTCTATTTTATTTTATTTATATATCAGATATTGGCAGATTCTAGGTAAACAAGTAACTATGGACCAAAGTTTATGACAAATGTGCCTTCTCCTCGCTGTGAACTGACCAGTCTCTCTCCCCTCTGCCCACACCATTACTCTCAATACATGTCCCTGTGTAACCAAGATTAACAACCGTTGAGGATTTAAAGATGGCTGCCCTGCTGTTAATTAATGAGCCTGTAAAATATGATGAGGATACAATTAGCCTCGCTGTGAGTCATTTGAGAGCTGCATGGGGGAGATGTTTGCGTTAAATATATTTATCTTGTCTCACACACACATCGATCTGCTGTTTGCTTTTGAACATCTGCTGCTGATTGAGTTTGGTTTTTATAATTAAATGTGTTTTGTTGTGCTTCTTCTTCTTCCAAGCTCTGATTAGGATGGCTTTATTTAATTTTTTTTTTTACTTAAACCCTGAATTGAGATCTGATTGCATTACATTGTTTTCAGTTGTTTATTATATTGTTTCCCCATACCTAAAATGTTTTTAGTTGTTGCATATTCATGGGTTTCAGCTTCCTGTTTTATGCAACATCATTCTGAAACCCATAGATAGACAGTTCATTAAAAGTGTTAAAATATTAGTATTGCTGATGTTGCCCAATTCATGAATTTTGCATTGCCATTTTAGTGATTAGTATTGCTGAAAAGTACTTCTTAATCATGTTTCCACAACATTTTTGTTGTGGAGTAATAAAGTTCGCATAAGTAATCTGGAAAGGTCACTGGAAAGCCTTAAATTTGAGCACAAACGTAACCAGCCTGGCCTGAATGAGATTATAAATTACAAATTCAATTCAATTCAAATTAAACATAAGATACACTTTTGGAGGTGGCATGTCACTGTCATTATTTCTTGAAAATAGAAAGTTAAAACCATACCATGGAACATTCTCCTTAGAGACAGTCAAATTTTATGCCATAATGTGGAAGATTATAACACAAGGAACAACATTTCCATGAAACATGCAGGAGGCTGCCAAATAAGAGTCAGTTTTGTGGAGATTCAAGCCCACTAGTTTTTTCAGTGCAATAAACACAATCAATATGAAAAAAACATGCTTTGAATGTCTTTTTTTTTTTTTAGCTAAAAAGTGACATACTGCGGCTTTAACAGATGTTTTGTCCTATCAGCAGAAATCCTTGTCAAACCAATACAACAACCACACAATTACAGTGCTTCTATTAAAACAAAAAAAATATAAATGAGTTGTTTGAGAGCAATTCATTATTTATTTCTTGTCTTGTTTTAGGTGAACATCATTCCAATCATTGCCAAAGCGGACACAATCTCCAAAAGTGAGCTGCACAAATTCAAAATAAAGATCATGAGTGAACTGGTGTCCAACGGAGTCCAGATTTATCAGTTTCCCACAGACGATGAGACTGTCAGCGAAATCAACGCCTCCATGAATGTAAGTGACACGCTCTCAACACTACTGTACCACAGGCAGGAGGGGCTAAATCTTCTGTAGATAAAATTATAGTTGTTATTTAAGAAAATCAAAATATATCACAGTTTATTTCAAAACTACCAGAAAGATGCAAAGAAAGCTCATAAAAATTATAAGCTATTCATTTCTATTTTAAACATGTTTGCACTTTTGTACTTGTACAAATTCTTTCTGAACCACCACTTATAAACTTATACCATAAACTTGGATATTTACCCACTAGATTATCAAAATGCTTAAAAAAACAATTTGTTTATATAGAGGACCCTTAAGATATAGTTACAGTTAAAGACCCAGTACCTGATTTATTTATTATTATTTTTTATTATTTATCAGCATGTCAGTACAGATTAGCACCGATACCGACAATGGTATTGAAAATTTTAGCAGATACTGAAACATTTGCTGGACCCAGTTTCGGTTCCGTCCCCGGCTGGGCCTTTAATTGGATGTAATAAAACTATTTACAGACTGATTCTGGCCTAAAACGTCTCATAATGTTTGAACTTTTATTCACATGAAGCTGTTCTGTATAAATAACAGTTGCATAACACAATTCTATCTTGTGTGTAATAATGTCCCTACACTGGTATTGGATAATATTGGGTATCGGCAGATATTTAAAGTATCTTATCGATATCAGAACTGAAAAAGTTGGATCTGTGCATCCCTAGTACAGATATATTATAGAAGCAGCACTTCAAAATATGTCGTCGTGTGCAGCTAATTATAAAGCTTTTTATTGTTTGATAATCAAAGTGCACGTTAGCATGCTAGTTGTTGTTAACTGTTGCTCTAAACTCATAGCTGTGAATAACTAGTTCTGTTTTTTACGTTATTAAGATGGTAAAAATCAGGTACAGTTTTTGCTGCCTTCAGAATAATGCTTCAATACAAAGACAGTTAACCACATTTAAACGTTTCATTTCTATATATTTTCTACCACATGTGTATATTTAGTACTCACATCCACAAATGCACAAAACCCTTTTAAAATGCTCCTTCCTCCAGGCCGTGTAACGTGTCCAGTCTATTCTTGGCCTTTTACGTCAGCTCCTCTCTCACCCTCTCTGCCTCTCCAGCTGGTTCCAACTCGCCTCCTAATTTTTGAGGTTGAGCGAGGGGCATGTTTTTTCCCATGATGCTTCACACTGCCGATCTTAACCAGGCGCAAAAACACACCACACGGAGCAATAACAGCGTGTGGGTTTACTCACTCAAAGCTAATGGCCTCGTAGCCCCAGCTGAGCCACAGTAAAGGAGGAAATGGCTGGTTTCTTATGGCGACGTTGCTGTACTTTGGGTGGTGTGACGCAGAAAGATAAGGATGACTTAAGTTTTTCTTGTAGTTGTGTTTTGACATTAATAAAATCAAGAAATAAAGGATTATAATCAAACAGCTTGGCAATGAGATGGTACATTAATAAAACCATTACCAAGCTAATATTTTTTGCAAATAAAATAAAAGTTCAGGTATTTCTGCAACAAACTGAAAAAAAATATATATATAATAATAAAAAATGTTTGCACAATAATACATTTTCCCTCACAAATCTCACCTCAGCTGTCAAGTTTAAATACCAAATATAATATGTGTTAAGATTTATGTAAATTCTGTTTCAAATTGTACAGAATGAGAATTTGTAGTAGGATTTGAACAATTCGCAAAAACGTGCAGGTAATGTTAAGGAAAATTAGCTGAAGGATGCCATTTTTTGTTCTCTTTGCATTTTAGCGTTTTCAATTAGCCAAAACTTTTTTAGTGGATTGGATTTATGTAGTTGCTCCGCCTCTGTCCCTGATTGGCTGATTACGAGGAAAAAACAAAGGAAAAGGATATCACAGGCTGAAAAACACAGATTTCTACAGAGTCGACGAGGCAAGCGCTAAACTTTTATTTTGATTTTGTTTGTAAATAATGGGTGACCAATGAGCTCCTTCATGCATCACTGCGTTTGGTTTTGGATCGAGACGTGACAGAAGGCGTGGGGACCGGACTGATATCTGTCTGTATGAAAAATACAGAGAGGGATCATTCTGTGTTTGCCAGGCAGTTGATACACTGCATTTTTTTATTAATGGGAGCAAACAAAATACACGAGAAAGTACAATAAGCAGTAATTGTACACACCATATGCCTTACATTTCTTTTTAAATACTGTATTAGATTCATCAAGCTCTTTTGCAACTTTTTTTTCCCTTAAATGCACCTGCAAACTCTGAACCTGAAGTTGACTTTTCTCCCCCTTCTCTCTCTGCCCCAGGCCCATCTGCCGTTCGCTGTGGTGGGGAGCGTGGAGGAGGTCAAAGTGGGGAACAAAACTGTGCGGGCGCGACAGTACCCCTGGGGCGTGGTGCAAGGTGAGACTGAGTACAGTACTACAGCCTAATATTACACCTGAAGAGGAACATTAGGAGTTCAGATCAGGTTAAATGTGTTCTTCGAGACGTTTCAGACATAATAGATCAGGAAGTGAGTGTCTCGTATCAAATGACTTCAATTTGTAAAAACACTACAGCTTAATGGTGGATTTGCTCTAGAAAACTGAAGTGGTTGCAGTTGATATATCAGAGGCTGTACTTATTTTACTTATTTTCTCAAAAAAAAATCTTTAAGTCTTAATGTGTATAACCTGCTACAATCTAAAACATGTAAAAAAAAAAGCACAATACAAGCACAATACATAGTGGGTGAAATGTCTTGCCCACGGACATAACAATTATCTTGAATGGGATTAGAACTGGCAACCCAACTGGCCGTCCCTTTTAAAATATCATTAAACAAAGCAGGTGATGTTTAGCGTCTTCATCTGAGCCATTTGAACTGTAAAAGAGGAAGTAATGGACAGCTCCGCACGTGACTCTTAACTGTAAGAATAAGAACGTAAGAAAACATGCAAGTCAGCACAGAGCGAGCCGGTGACATCCTGTGTGCGTCAACTCACAGACATCGCATGTGTTCAGTAATGTTTTATGTTGTGTGAACGTACTTGGATGATTTGCTTTGTATCGACATGAATGAATTAAAAAGAAACGCATGCAACGTAATCCATTTTAAAATCAACATTGCTTTTTGACTGCAGTGATTTGTTGTCTCTCATCCTTTGCACATGAGCAGTTCGCGTCCCTTTAAGGCTGAATAGACTGTGATTGTTCCGTGTCAGTGTGTAGTGAAGTGACAGCTGAACAGCCGTTTACATAACCACGTCCAAATGCTCCGAGGCTGTCGTGAGAAAATGCTGACTTATTATTTGATAGTGAAGGTCATATGTGGAATATCTTTCATTTAATCTACAGATGGAGTTATTTCCCTTGAGGGAGGAATAATCATGCACTATAAATGCGGGACAGAGCCAGATCTCAGGTGGTAGGCCTGTAAGCAAGTAGCAATAATATACGCACATGTACAGTGCAAGGCTATGGTGGTTTAAACAAAATTGGGTTTCAAATAAATTCTTAAGTCTTGTTTATTTAAAGGTGTATTTTGTAACTTTTCAAACGCTTTTCTCCATGGAAATGTTGTTGCTTTGTCTGGAATGTCCCACTGTGGCATTAAACGTATCCAAATTGCATTTACTCAATAACATGGGTTTTTATTGACTTAAAAACTTGCATTCTTACTGAGAGCAGGGTCGCCTCTCCACAGATCTGACATTCAATTTGTCTCCGTAGAGATAAATAAGTGTAATGCCTTACTGTGGAACGTTCCAGGCAAGAAGCCGGTGACAAACCCTGCACCAGAAAAGTTACACAATGCACCTTTAAACGCTATTATACAGACAACAACAACCAAAGATGGAAAGAATGAACAGTTTTTTGAAAAGTTAAATTAAATTGAATTACATTTCTAATTTGAAGATCCCAAAAGTCCAAAAAAAAAGTATGTATAAGCAAAAATACAGAACAGTGCAAGTTCCATTGAATTGCTTTATGTTGGTGCACTAAATTCATGTGTGGTCTTATGTTACAGATAACAGAAAGAGGAAGTTGATTTAAAGGGGAGTAGGAAAGTGTGTTTTGGCTGTAAACCCTCCTCCAACACACCAACAATCTGCCTCTCACTGAACTGTACTGCACTAGCTGTATTTCTGAATGCCTTTAGATAGATCTACATGTAGTTACGAAATGATACTCAGAAAAAACCTTGTCTGAAAATTATTGTAAGGAGACTAAGGGAACAATGTGTAGCCTACAGTCCAACAGCCGCAAATACAGTGAGGGCTAGTGAGTTATGCATATTCTTAGTTTTATATTTATCATTTAGTATGTATAAATATTTTTTACCAAATTGTAAATGCCTATTATTGGAAAAAAGTTGACTAATTGTTGACTAATTATTATATTTATATTATTTGTTGACTAATTATTATATTATAATAATTAGTTGTTGACTAATTATTATATTTATATTATAAGGATTTATATGGGCCAACAACAGAAAGGAGAAGCCATGGAATGAGTTGGCCTGCACTACTGTGAGGGCAGTTTTGGTCAGATATTTATAGATGGCAGACCTATTATGCAAAATCGACTTTTCAGAGCTTTTATAGTTGTTTCCCCTTCTCATTGACCCTCTTAAAGTTGTATTTAGACGCCATATTGCCGATCAACCCCCATTTTTACCACCACTGGCATACGCCCACTGCTCTGTACTTACTTCATTCTCTAATTTTATTTTTAATTGGTGATACACATAGGATTCATCAGTCATTTTGGTACAAATGAAAAAAAAAAAAAAAAATCAGCTATTCTTTGTTGTGCCGACGTTTACAGCGCTGTCAGCTCTCATTGGGCACTGCAGTTTTCTAATACGGAAGTCAGTGGAGTTGTTTCTTTTATTAAGTCGTTTAGATGAATTTTCTGATTTAAAATGTGCAAATTATAACATAATGATGATAGAACTATAGACGGATTGTCATTTGCCACGTCCCCTTGTTCGCAAATAATCGAATTGCAGGGCGTTTCTTTTAGCAACCAAAAAGCGCAATAAGCAGGGAAGGACAAAGGGTCTGTTGTCCGGGGGCCCAGCATTTTAGGGGCCCAGAATTGGACCCTCTTCCTATTAATTTACATTAGAGAGGGGCCCATATAAGACGTCTTGCGCCAGGCCCCTAAATTTCTGTCAACGGGCCTGCAACCAAGCATTTAATTCTTCAACTAAAGCCCTAAAATAACCTCTTCATGGCGATCCCTCAATCCAAAAAGTCACACGGTGCACCTTTTAAATGAATCTATAAAAACATGCAATTTGTCTTAATATCAGTGTGTGTCCTTAATGTCCACTCCCTGCTTGAGGCCTGTCAGCGGCCCTCTCTTTGTCTTGTTATTTATACCCTCTTCTTCTCTGCCTCATAACGCTCTGTGGACACTGCAGCTGCGTCTCTGGGCTTAATACAGAGTGACACAGAGAAGCGAAGGGCGCACAGCCGAGATGAACGCACACAATTGCCCCCGTGCTTGTAATATTTGGTTTTCCGCGTACGCTTAAACTACCCATAATGTTTTGTGAGTTGTTTTTTTGCATATTGCCACAAAAGGACATCGGTGGATGTAGTGTGAGAAAGTTTTCACTGCTTGTTCTTGTCACGGGCTGAATCAGAGTAATTTAATAAAGTCACATTCTAGGTTTGCCGTCAGAGGAGTGCAGCTCACATGGGAGTAATAGGCTGTAGTGTCCTTCCTTGTTTCCTTTCCTTGTCTCCTCTGTCCTAAGATTTGTCCACTGACCGCTGTGTTACTACCACAACAAAATTCAAGTGTGATTTTTGTTGTTTTGTTGTTTTTCTGAAGGCTAACTACCAAACCTGGATGAAGATCTGAACTGCGGGACCCAGTTGTATTGAAGCATGGGTCAAATGCAGGGGTTGAATTTCTTATGGGGACAATAAAGTGTAGCTTTTATCCATAGAGATGTTATTGTATTGTCTTACCCTGTCTATTTCCATGTAGACAAGCAGGTGATGCCAGGCTATGCTACATGTCTGATCTGTGGAGAGGTGAGCCTGCTTACTGTATAAGAATGCATATTTTCAAAGGTTTTTAAAGCAGTACAACACCTGTAGTTTAGCAAGTAAATTAATGAAGTTTAATGCCATAGTGTGTAGCATTCCAAGTGGAGTCTTCAATTATTCCTTATCTATCCCAAACTAGCATACTTTATAAGAATGAATCCAAGTTTCTAAAGTGCACCTGCTGAGTAATAAAGACGCACTGAACCAGCTTTTTTCAGTTCTGATACAATCTCAGTTCTATAGTTTTACGTTTCTGCCGATACCCAGAAAAGCATTTATTTCCTTTAAAATTCCTTTTGAAACAAGTAGTTCTAAATAAGACAAAACTGACTAAATTTGATATGTAACTGTTGCTTATTTCTCAAGTAATGACAGCTTCAAACACCAACTGCGACCAGTAAATAGTTTAATTACAAATCATTACATTGATTTATATGTATGTGTGTCCAACCAGGATTTTGGCTAAACCAGTATTTGGAAACCGATATCCCATTCAACATATTTTTCAGTATTGGCGCTGATATCTGATACCAGTATCAGCTCAGTGCATCCCTAGTGAGTAAGTGTGGGAGAGGATTGTCTGTCCACAGTGTATCTTGCCCCAAGTGGCTTGAAAAACCCCCTTTTTGGCGTTGAATGTTTTGAGTTGGTTTAAGTTAAGTTGTTGTGAGAATAGTGCTTTACACATGGGAGTACTCTGCTCCAGTCTCCTCCCTTCCTCCTCTTCCTTCCTTGCCTCGTCTCCTCTGGCCTAACTTGACCACTTGTCTCATTCCTAAACCCTCCAAGGACACTACAGTTATTTATACAGCGGTCTCCACGGGGACAATCATTTGGACATCATCAGTCACTCAGAGACACTATAACTATATTAGTGTGTACAACTGAGATTAAGAGAATGATGCTAATGCTGCGTTTTGGTGTGGATGTTACTGTGAGAAGAAACAAATACAGGAAGTGCTCCACTGTGTTTTTAAAGTCCGTACACTTTTACTAGAATTATTTGGATGATTTCAGCCCTGGAATTGCCAGTCTTTAGTGAAGTAAAGGTTAAAAAGTAGCTGTTAACTTGAAAACTACCGCTTAATGACATCACAAAGAGGAACGGAGCATTTTGAGCTTTGGAGGCTAATAATAAAGGTTTACTCAAATGTGTGAATGAAGCAAAACACAACTGCAGGTATGTTTTTGAGGAAGAGACAATGTTCTAACATGACTTGAAGCTCACAGGAATACATTTTGCATAATATAGGAACTTTAAACTTTAACTTTCATATAGGCACTGCTATGTAAGTTATGGTGGTGTTTCTATGTATGTGCCCTTATTCATTACATCAATCTATGGTAATTGGTTAGCCAAGTTGCATAATGTTTTTTTTTTTTCTCTCCATTGGACGTGCATTTTTATGATGCCCATTTGTCCATTCATGGAACAGTTTTGCTAAAGCCAAAACAAACTCTCATTGTTGAGTTTGCATTTTGTGTCATCATTTCTTTTGAGGAAAAGCCAATGTAAGCATCAGACTGAATAAATGGTGAAAGATTAGGGAATGAGTCGTCTGAAGAACATGAGAAATACACGATTCAAAGTTAAAATTGTCAAAAAGTCAAATTTTTTGTACCATAAGACATTTGGTCAGCTGCCTTCTCTTAATCTATTTCCTGTCACTTTTGATAATAAATATATTCGCTACATGAAAGGGCCGATATTACACTATTTTCTGATCTATGTTATAATGTTGTTTCCTCATCACAAACAGACCTGGAGTTGTGTTTTGTTTCATTCACACACGTTTAGCACACAAACCCTGAAAAATTAGGCTGAATTCTTCTCTCAAGCAGAAAACACCTTGTGATGTCACGTGGTAATACAGGAAGTGCTCCACTGTGTTTTAAAACTCCATGCACCTTCACTAGAATCATTTGGATAATTTCAGCTCCAGAATTGCCAATCTCTACTGAACTAAAGGTAAAAGGTAGCTGTTAACTTGAAAGCTAACACTTCATGACATCACAAGGTGGAACAGAGCATTTTGAGCTTTTGAAAATGTAGACAGAGTAATAATAAAGGATTTCTCAAACATGAATGAAACAAAACACAACTCCAGCTCTGTTTTTGAGGAGTTAACAGCATTCTAACATGGCTTAAAGCTCACAAGCATCAATTTTGTGTATTTTTTGCATTTTGTAATTGTTTCATATTGTTTGAAAATTGAAATACCCAAATTTTATTATGAAGATGGCATGACTCTACTTGTATCATCTGATCTGGCATTGTTCCAGTGTACAGTGATCCAAACACACACTTATCTCGTCTTTCTGTTGTGTTTTTGATAAAGTAAAAAAAAACAAAACATGGTGGACAGAACAGAGACGTCCCTGTCTCAGCCACACTGGTCAGACCGAAGGGGGACTCTGTGGAAACAGTTTGTAGATGCCAGGATCCGTATGGGCCCTGGCTCTGGGTTTGGGTAACCTTTAGAAAGCCCTTTACACAGCCATGGGAAAGTGCCCAGAGAGGAACAGAGGGACGACTGTGAGACAAAAACACTGCAATGAATGGAGTCCAATGTGTAGTATTGTGTAGTAGCTAGTAGTGTGTATAATGGCAGTAGATGTAGTTCTACAAGTCAGTGTTGTACTTTTACAAGGAGAAACAGAGGCTTGTATATAGGGGTAGATGACTGACAGAAAAGTGTTATTTTTTCTTGAGTATTATATCATGGCGATCCAACAGAACTAAGCATTGTGTCACCACCGTAACTGCTGAAAATTCCGCCATAGGCATACATCCAGAACACCCCCAGCGTGACGTCACTGCAAAGTATTAATTGTGCTACTAACATATAGAGATATCATTTTATACCTTTACTTGGAAGTTTACAACATATTTTTATAGCATTTCTTTATAAACTACACACTCAATATTCAATGTTTTTGTCATTGTCATTTGCAGTTGTAGTAGTTGTAGTTTGCACACCCCACTTTTGGGAGTAGGAGGAGTAGGAGTAGTTGCAGTTGAAGATTATAGTATTACAGTAGTAGAGGCAGTAGTTAGTACTAGTAGGAGGAGTAGCTGGTAGTAGCATTAGTAGAAAATGTAGTGGTAGAATGCAAATGATTGGAACAGATCATACAGGAGTAGCATTATACATCTCCTATAATCTGTTGTTTCAAGTCACCGTTCCCATAGGTTTACACTGTTCAACTGCGTATTTCCCGCTAATGATGTAGTCTACCAGCCTTTTACTGCTGTTGTGTTGTGTGCCAGGGGCAGTCCATGCACATGAAACGGCTCTGCCTATGTTCAAATGTTTTTTGAATATACATATTTTCACCCTATCTGCAGGATGAAGTGAAATGTCACATTAGTTGGCCTTTTTCACTCATTATCTCTGCTTTATATCTACAGAAGGCTCAGCGTGCGGTGACATTTGAATCCCCCCCGTCTCTATAGTGGGGTGAATGTATGGTTCTGTACCGGGAGAGGAGCCTGCGGTTCAGAGCGGACCTATGTGACAGTTGGGCCACGTGTGACACTGGGCACGTGCCATTCAGGAACATTCACACAACACATGACTCCAGTGTAGATATTTTTAGCTCATTATGTTAAGAGAATCAAGTTAAGTCTCACAATGGGGAAAATTCAGTGTTGTAATGGAGAGATACAAAAACATCAGCAGTTTGGATGTGGCGCGTGAGCGTAGGTGGTCTGAGGGGCCGATGGAGCGGATTGGCAACCACTCGTATGTCGGTCTGCCCCAGGGCAACTATGACTGGCAAGTGGATGAATAATGCACAAAACTGTAATGCAGCTTTAAGCGTATTTTATAAGACTAATGCGCTCTTCTTAATATTAGATGATAGGGTTATGCAACTAATAGAATTTAAATTGAGCTCAAGATTTCATTTGTCATTTCATGTCATGTCTAATCACCAGTGGTCTTTTTCATGAAGAGGACTACAGCCAGTTCTCTGTCAGTAAAAGCATGTGATTTGAAGTTAAGTGGAAGAAATTAAAGATTTTTTTGTGTTAAATGCCAATAATTTAAAAAAAACAACATTTTTCTTTGTTTTCAATAGGCCAAAGTAAAATTGTGATCAATAACATTAAGGAGAAAAATTAGATGGCAGGAAGATTTTAGTGTTGTTAATTTAGAAGCTCTTATTCGTACTTTTGTGATGGATTACATTTAAGGCAGTTTTGACCAATGGAGTCAGCAGCATTGACTTCACACCTCCTCTCCCTCCCTGTGCTGCTCTTAAACATTTCCTGTCCCCTCCCCCAGAGCACGAGATTAATCCAACTGTAAGGATTACTCCACATTAAACCAGATGGACTGTGCAGGCGTTTCTCTTCTGCAAATAATTAACACCAGTAACTTCTGAGCTTCTAACTCAGATGTTGTGGTGTTACTATAGCGTTACTATAGCGATGAACCAGGAAGTAGCATAGGCGTATAAGGTGTTTTGATACATTCTTGTTGGAGATTTCGTGACTTGATTTCCTGCGTTTGAGGATGGGAGGAAACAGGACACAGATGGAGTGATGAGAGGCGACAATTAAACAGACAGTTCTTTGCCCAGACAGGCTGAGAACATTTAAATAAGATGCAAATTTTATTATTAAGTGACATAATCAGTTTTTTGATGTATTTGAGGAATACAGCTTTAGGGCATTGTTTTATATCGATCTGTTTGGCATTTCTAATATGTCTGTACTCATTTATATGCATTTTTATCTGGCCGTTTATATCACATTGACCTAACCTTTTAATTCAGAAAGTTTTATTTCTGATGGTCACATACTAGAGCCATGGTGATTTATGGAACAAGTAACTCAAAGCAACTTAAGGATTCACTGTTGTTATGTGTCAATAATTGTGAAAAATCATCACAATAATTATAACAGTACAATTTGATCTTGTGACATCACTATTCATAATTTTTTTTTCTTCTATTTTCTCAATCTCTTTTGCTCATTGCTTTAGCTGCATACAGTGTTCAAAAACGGAAAACAGATTTGTATTAACAGAACTCAAAAAGAGGGGCTAAAACTTGTTATAACATTCATTAATCAAAAACATCATCCATGCATGTTTGCGTAATCTAGCGATCTGCCCTTGACACTATTTGAACCCTCTTTACAGTTAGCAGTACAATTCTGTCCGATACTCAGCCCACAAGCCTATGTCACCTATGTTCCCACGCAATATTTTTTCCCCAAATATACAAAAGCAATACAAAACCATACACTACGACTTCACAAATCTGATGCGATGTGGAGTAGTTTCATTAGCGAAATACAGGCCAATTGTGATAATGTGATTTGTGTTCTGGAGGGGAGCAAACAGATAGGGGAATATGTTGTTTTTGAGGTCTATAGCATTTTCAGAACAATAAAAGTTAACATGTTGATTTAAATTTGTAATGTTTTAGCAGTTAATACCCCACAGAAGTAAAAATACCCCCTCTTTATGAATGCAAGGAGAATTGCTGCTGCTGTCTGATCGGGATTGTTCATTTGAATAGAAAAGGCACAGTAATGCTCCCAAAAAGTCAGAAACTTGACTATCCTAATAAATATTTTGTGTTTTTCTCCTGACAGTTGAGAACGAGAGCCACTGTGACTTTGTGAAGCTGAGGGAGATGCTGATCCGGGTGAACATGGAGGACCTGAGGGAGCAGACCCACGCGCGGCACTACGAGCTCTACAGACGCTGCAAACTGGAAGAGATGGGCTTCAAGGACACCGACCCAGACAGCCAGCCATTCAGGTGAGACATTACAAATACACTGGCATATGAAGATCCCAATTAGAAGTCAGAAACCGATTATTTTCATCTTCACTCGTCTTAGTAAGTGGAATAAAAAGCATTTGGCAGGAGGGATGCAGTGTTTAAAGGGAATAATCAATGAATATTAATGAACTGTCTATTAAAATAATCCATTATTTTATCTAATCTAGGGTTAAAACTAAAACTAGTATCGAAGCTAAATACGCATTTGAGCAGGTATCAATACTAAAAAAGTCACATTCTCAGGACAGTAAAGAACCTTTCCTGAATAGTTTTAGAATGATCTTGAGCTGTAGCAAAACAAGTTTAAGAGCACATAGACTAGTATACGCCCATGGACCACTATAGAACCTACCTGGACGACTGAGGGATTACACATATAAAACCACATGGGACTGTAAAAGAAGGTACAGCGAATATCAGTGCCAATCTCTGCACACACTTAAAGCTAAAGTATAGATATTGGTAAAGCTGAAAAGGCTGGATCGGTGAATCATTAGAAATGACGCATTCATTTGCACATTGGACCTGAATTTACAAAGCTACGCCTGATCAGTATACAGTATATATCAGACTATACACCTGCCTTTATCTCAGCACAGTGCCTTCCTGATTCCTGGTTTCTGTTTGCTTTGTGCAGCCTGCAGGAGACGTACGAGGCCAAGAGGAAAGAGTTTCTGGGTGACCTGCAGCGCAAAGAGGAGGAGATGAGGCAAATGTTCGTCAACAAAGTCAAAGAGACGGAGGCGGAGCTCAAAGAGAAGGAGAGAGAGGTCAGTCTGTCTGTCGGCAGATTAGCCTTTTCACACAAATAACAGCGAAAATACTGGCTGTCTGAATGTAATGACTATACCAGGAATGTGGCAGGCCTAAACTAGGGCTAAAACCATAAAGAGGGGGTATTATGCTTTTTTTTTGTAAAGCTTTCTGCCATGTTAAAACGGTGTTCCCTCATCAAAAACATGCCTGAAGAAGTTTTAGATGTCACCCATGCATGTCTCAGTAATTTAGCGATCTCTCCCGGGCACTATTCAAACCCTCCTTAGGTTTAGCTGTAAGATTTTGTCCAATGCTCCGTCCACAAGCCTACGTCACCTGTGATCCAACAGGACAATTCTCCATAAATATACAAAAACATGATGCAAAACTGTACACAACAACTTGACAAACATAATGTGATGTGCAGTAGTTTCATTGTCGGGATGTACGCTGATTGTGTTGTGGTAACGCTCTGAAGGGGGAGTGATGTAGCGCAGCAGGAGGTGTCCAGAACGAAACTTAAAAAACATGTTAATAGGCTGTTTCATACATAACATTTCAAAACAGTAAAAGGTTACACGATCATCTAAATATCTTATGTTTTAGTAGCTGATGCACCATAGAAATAAAATACTCCCTTTATGTATAAATAATATCACATACTAAAACTGTGTAGCACCAGTGTACCACAGTTTATAAATGAAGTATTGTAATCCTTGTCTTCCGATTTTTACTTAAATTTAAAGATGTGCTACGTAACCTGCTTATCTTCATGGACATGTAATTGCTTTGCCAAGAATGTTCCACAGTATGGCACTTAGCTTATCCATCTATCCATCCATAGTGCACGTTTAATGAAAAGTATAAGACCAGATAACACAGAGAGAAGAAAGTACTAGGATTTAATACTGAAAAACACCTTCTACACAGTCTTTTTTTTATTATCATTGTGGTATCGGAATCGGAATTGAATATCTAGTATCTATTTCTCAGTATCGAAATCAAGTTTGACATTTTTGTACCGTGACAACACCAATACCTTGACGCCACATTTGCTGAGGCTTTTTCCTGTTCTAACCCGATCACTCTGTCCGTCACAGCTCCATGACAAGTTTGAGCAGCTGAAGCGCATGCACCAGGAGGAGAAGAGGAAGGTGGAGGAGAAGAGGCGCGACCTGGAGGAGGAGATGAACGCTTTTAACCGAAAGAAAGTCGCCGCGGAGACCCTGTCCTTATCCCAGCCGCTCAAGAAAGACAAGGACAAGAAAAAGTAAGTCCAGACAATCATTCAGTGTCTATGAAGTGAACTTAAGCCAGAGGTGGGTAGAGGGACACCAGAGAATATATAGATGTCTAATGTCGTTATTGTCATCTAACCCTCCATCCAAGCTGATTCTTTGTTTGGTCTGTCATTCTATTTAGAAACTTGTGTTGAACTTGGTCAAGTAAGATTAGTATAAAGCAGACATCCAAATAATTCAAAAACAACAACATATTTAAAGGTGCTATATTACGCAAATGTAACACTTAAGCCTTTTTATAATGTTGTTGCCTCCTCAAAAACGTACCTGGAGTTGTTTTGTTTCATTCACATGTTTGAGTCATCCTTTATTATTCATCTGTCTCAAATGCTCTGTTCCACCTCGTGATGTCATGAAGCTGTACTTTTCAAGTTAACAGCTCCTTTTACCTTTTGCTTACTAGTTTGAAATTCCAGGGCTGAAATGATCTAAAAACATTTTCAAGACTCAGATACCTGAGGAAGGTCAGAGGGACTGAAACATGGTATTAATAAAAGAAAACCAATAGTGAGACAGTGTGTGGGAGTGAGGTGTGCAGAACCAGGGCTGAAATTATCCAAATGATTCTAGTCAAGGTGTATGGAGTTTAAAAACACAGTTGGAGCAGCAGCATTTCCAACAACATTTTAAAATAGATCAGAAAATGGCGTAATATGGTACTTAACTTCATGCAAATAGCTGTAGGCAAAACATCCAATTATTGTAATTATTAAATACATAAACATAGATTTTCTGATTTGCAGTTTGTGTAGTTTAGTATTTACCTCATGTAACAAAAAAAGAAATAAACTTATATTTATAGACATTTTTATAATAATTAAAGTCACCTGAAACACAAATGCCTCAACAACACAACATTACACTTTGTTCCTACTAATTTGCAGACATAAAATAGGCCATATTTTACACTTTAATTATCCAATACATTACTACCCGCCTCTGGATCGACTCTTTCCTTTGACTTCCTATAGTCCTCCTTTTGTTCTGCTTAAATAAATGCTGTTGTATTGAGTTAATTGAGAGACTAATTAAATGTACTGCTGCAGACCTATCTTCAGTGACCACCTGTGACTAAGCCAGGGTCTGCCAAAGGAAATGAACTGCTCTGTTGTTCTAAGCACTTCCTGTCCTTTCACTCACTTTCCAGTGATTCAGGAAATACACAACACTCCTCACCATAGAGACGGTGTGGACAATAGGGTAGCAGGAGCTCTCATAATTCATTCAGTCTTTATTAAAAACACAAGTCCAAGTACATGAACCGTTATGTCATTTCATTTTGAGAGAATTTCAATTTCAGACAATGGCAGCACAAAACAACAACAAAAAATGATTTTAAAAAACAACAAAAAACTAAAGCAGCATAATTCATGATTTCACTTTTAAGTTAAGTAAATACACCTCTTTGAATTTATATCTAACAAAAGTTCACAAAAATGTAACAATAAAGCACATTAAACATAATTACACCGTATTAAATCTATCTAGGAACTTTTAGATCTTATTTTTACAATCACACAACTTACAACTAACAGAATAATTTCACCAAAAAAACTAAATAAATAAATAAATAAATAAATAAATAAATAATTCCTAACCACCACTATTTATTTATTTATGTTAAGGTAAACTAATAATATTGTTTTTCCAGTGTTTAAATACTGCACATATTGAATCATACCATTCATAATCTACTGAGGTCACTTTCACAGAGGAGTTCTGGCGCCATCTTGTGGTTATATCTCAGCTCTACGCCTTTTTGCTGCTTGGAAAAAGTAGACTTTCATTTTAAAAACACAGTTTGCATCTCCATCTTTTACTTAATCAACTACATCTATTAAAATGTAGTTGTAATATTCTCCTTACTTACCCTTTTCATGCCTCAAACCACTGCTTTCCTACTTCAATTATAGTTTCTGTATTTTGTCCTGTATTTGTCATTCATTCATTTTATTTTTGTTTGTATTTTTTCAGTTAATTTATGGCCGCCGTTCCTTTCCCACACACGGACACGGATCTGTACTCCATCACCATAGAAACAGCAACACCTTTTTTCTGTTTTTGAATGATTTATTTGTTTTATTTTATTTGTCATTTTTATTTGCTTAACATTCCATCATTGTGCACATGGACCAAAGAGGATGATGAAGATCCCACCATCATGGCCATCTCATGTCTTAAGTTTCACAATCTTTTGGACACTTTTGGACATATATTGTTTTTATGCTGTTATTTGTTTTTTTTGTTTTTTCCTTTGACCACCACAAACATGCAAAACAAATGTATTTCTTATATTTTCCTGTGTCACTGTATCCACTCCTGGGCATAGCATTTGAAATGAAGAATGGATTGGTTAGACTTAAAGATGCGCTGCGTAACTTTTCTAGTAACGGGTAGGCCAACAGCCTTGTTTCCATATTATTACTATGGCTGGAATGTTCCATAGTGTGGCATTAAACTTATCTAATATATAGGAATGGAGTGACAGCTTGCTTCAGTTCCAAAAGTAAATTTTTCATTCATTTTTCCCATAGACTTCTAATAGTAAGAATGGTAACTTCTATCCATAATGCGGTTGTTTTAAGTCCAAAAATGAAGTTTAAAAAACAACATTCTGCAAAACGTTTTAATAACTTTACAGTTTATAAAGTTTCAGAAACCAATTGATCATAAGTCACTACATAGCTGATTTTTTTTTTTTTTGTGTGGAAAGTCTATGAGAAAAATTCACGGGAAATTTAGTTCTGGAACCGGGGTGTGGACAGTCATTAAATAATAGGTATAAAATGGATTGAAAAAATATTCATTCTTACTGTGAGGGGTTGCCTCTCCACTGATCTGACCTGTGACTGTCTCCACAGAGATACACATCCTTAAATGCCATACTATGGAACATTCCAGGTTAAACATTCCAGGTTAAACAATGACATCACCCTGGAGACAAGCAGGTGGTGTACGCTCTGCTGGAAAAGTTACAGTGCTCTTTTTTTAAAATATGTGATTTCTTTTTTCAAATAAATGGGTTTAAATAAAAAAGTAATCATTTTCAAATGCTATTACCAAGCTATTTTTGTAAACCTTACCCTATGCAGTTCCTGTATGAAACGAACCCAAACGCGTAAAAGCAATACAACAGAGTACCAGTATACTGTAGATATTATAGTACATATACATTGGTACTGACATTGTACTCTTATGCAATACTCTGGTGCTGTTTTTGTAATAACGCCATACATGTTTGTGAATATTTTTAGAGCTTTCCTAGCTTTGTATGCAAAATGTCTTAATATTTGGGTAATATAAGAAGCACATATGACATTGGTGTACATTGTCGTTTGGTAAGTGTATTGTTATAATCTATAATAGTGTGGGACCGTTTTGGACACACTCGACATGAAGCCAGTATGAAAAAATAAAACAAAAAATAAAACCAGGAAGCCATATTTGAGTAGATCTAAGACGAGAGCAGCTGTATTTACTGTTACCGATGGAAATAAATGCCCCTGTTTGACGTGTGTGCAGTTGTTGATGATATTTGGAGGACACTTTTCACTCACACGAAGACAACAGAGCTGTCAGGAACACATGTGAGAAACACAGCTGCTGAAGAGGAAGGAGAGAGAAGGATGGAGGGGGAAGAGTGAAAGATGGAGGGAGCGGGGGCAGACAGATGGAGAGAACTTCCTGTTGATGTGAGAAAAACAGGTTTTGCTTTAAAATAGTTGTTGCTACTGTGTAAACATTGAGAAACACAAGCAGAATAGGAATGAGCCAATTTACTTTTTCAAATCTAAAAAAAAGGAAAAGGACTATTTCACTACAATCTTCTAAGGTCTACAGTTAAAGTTCACAAAAAATTAAGTAATATAATTTATAACATCACTATGACTACAATCTGTTTCCAGGAAAGAAAAAGGGAAGAGGCCCGAACGTACACATCGTGTGACTTAACCACCAAGTCACCACATGTTTTTCAAATCATACACCACTTTGTTTTTGTTTTTGGAGAGTAGATTGAGCAACAGTTGATGTGAATGCTCCTCATTCTCAGTGCGTGTGCAGAGAAAAGCCCGTCGTCACCTCCAGGTCCAAGTATGGCTCTAGTTTACACATCCAGCTCTAGTCTCAGCTGGTTCATCTGCACTCAGCCTTATGTCCATCAGCTTAGTGTGTATGTGTGAGTGGGAGGGTGTAAGTGCGGTTGGGTGGGTGTGAGGGAATGATTTCAGTGCTCAGTGTAAATACTTGGATTACGTGCTATGTAGGGATGCTATGACACTGGTATTGCGTATCAGTTCAATGATATAGATTCAGCTGATACCCTAATCGGGACTTTAAGTTAATGTACTATGACTATTTACAGGCTCAGAATGTTTGAGCTTTTATTCATCTGAAGCTCTTATTTATTCATTTATTTATTTAAAACGAGGACGGTGCAAGGAAAACATGAATCTCAGAGAGGAAAAAAATGCTCTGTGCCAGATTTAGCTACAAGCTCCTTTCCATCTTCAGTCCTCAGGCAGGTACAAAATACATTAAAGAAACTGTTTACATTAGACCAACTCTAACAACAACATTTCATCATTAACAGTGTCTCCTTAAAATAATCACAATCCAATTCATCATTAAACATTTAAAACTATCACAGTTAATTCATTCTAATTTCCATAAATACAAGAGTTTAAATTGATCATTATCTTCTAAAAATACTCAAATTCATTGTCATTAATATCCTCTAAAATGTACATTTACCAAATTCATCAGTATTATTATCCTCTAAAACATGATCAGATGTTATAAGTCAAACACAACACATCCTGTGTTGTGTTTGACTTATAATAATTACCCTGTATTGTGTTTGATCAGTGCATCCCTAATGCTACGTATGCAAAAGTGATTTACAGTCCAATGAGGGTCATTTGGTCTTGGGATAATTTATGTTATTAGGTTGTTTTTCAGAACAACTTTGTTTTCATACCACAGTTTGGACTGGTCACTAGTGGTCTTCCTCAGAGTGGTCACATGATGTTGCTGTAACGTGTCCGGTCAGCTGATTTATACAGATTTTTCTATATGATACATATATAGTTGGATTTGTCCAGCTATAGTACACCTAACAGGGCCAGGATCTGTGTGAGCAGATCTGGGATAAACTTGTGCTGGACCATTTTCACCTCTGTGGTCTTAGTGTGTTATAAATGGTCACTAGAGTTTCCTCAAGTAACCAGTAAAATACTGGACATGGCTGCCTGGACAGACAAGACCGAACACTTTAACATATGAGTATAGGACAGACGGCTGCTCAGTACTGCTCAGGCAGTACTAGAACAACCAAAACCATAATGTGGCTCACTGACTGAATCATTTTAATCATTAAGTACTGATTAAAATTCACACAGTTCATTCTTAAACTGATTTAATTTCTATTATACGGTCATTGTCATTACTATCCCGTCCTCCATCTGTCCCATGACTTAACTGGACCCTCTCCAGACTCCTCATGTGTTCAGATGTTGTGATCATGTGGAACAAACCAGAAAGTACCACTTTGACTTTAAGTCTCAGCTTTATTGTTTTTTTAATGGAAACAAAGAATAGCTGCCTTTGTATTGGAAGAAACATGTTGAAGACAAAGTAAACTGATGAATGGAGCAACAGTTTGGAGCAGTAACCAGTTCACACTAAGGTCAAGCAGAAAATTACATCAAATGTCTTTAGTTTGGAGTGAAGACCTTCAACAGAGACAACACAAATGCAGTTTCACTGATCATATTGTGTTTCCATGGTTTTCTTTTTAAAAGCAAAGATACAGGTTGTGCTAAATAAAAGCAGATTAAATTAAATGTCCCCTTTATGGGAACAGACATAACATGTTTTAACTTAAGTCTTAAATATTGTTAATGCAGGAATACTAATACTAGGATCTAAGAGTGTGTTCTACCGATGCTGATCATGAACATGTGAAGCTCATGATGCCAATTCATCTGGAGCTAACCTCTCATCTACGTCTTTGAAAGTGACAGGTGTAACCGGACAACAGCGAGTTTGTGCAGCATCTGTTATGAAAGTAAAGCTTTTCCAAACGTAACAAGTACAGAAATGCACAAATGTTAAGTAAAAGGAAGTAAAAGGTTAAAATAACATTAAAGACTTCTGAAAAAATATAGTTTTATAATAAAAAAGCTTGTATTTCTCTGAAAGTGCTGTTAGGCTCGGGAAGAACCAGAGCACCACAAACTAAATCTGGATCGACTCTCAGAACATAAAATAACCACGCGTTCCATGTAGACTTATCGATTAGCTTCACATTAAAACAAAACCGTCTCTGGGTTCAAAAGGTAGATTAAAAATACAAAAAAGGTGAACAGGTTAACAACTGGGATGGACCATTGAAGCCCTGTCTCAAAGTGAAACATTCAGTCTAAAGTTTTCCTGTTTTGTGGCATCAGAGGTTAACACACCCATCTCTCTAGTCAAAAAAAATTGGCTGCCAACACGTATAAAGGATTCACAAATAAAAAAACACCTTAAACTAAAGTCTGACCAAGACACTTAATTGGTCACTGGTTCAAAAACACGACAGGTAGGTAACTTGTGGTCGTTCAAACCTTAACTTTTGGACCTTCATAATAAGTGAATGTAATTTCAGACTAAGAAATGGACAGTGTATTCCTCCTCTAGTTGACGGGAGGGTGGAGTGGTGGGCAGGGGGACACGTTTTTCATAGACGCTCCGTTGTTAGAATCGGGCATCATCTCCTCGCTGTACAAGCACCCGAAACCATCGTAGTAGTCGTCGTGCTCGCCCTGGTCGCCGTGGTCGCGTTGGCCCCTCCCCCTGCGCGCCCCCAGCCTCTCCGCCTCTCCGATCTGCGCCGCGTCCAGGATGTAGACGGCGTTTGTGGAGAGGGAGAACTCCAGACTGTGGAGGTACTCGTCCACCGTCTCCCTGCAGTGGATCAACTCGCCACTGTCCACCTGAAATCGACATGTACATTTTTCATTTGTTTTATGTATAAAAGCTATAGAGCCACAGACATAAATCATCAAAACTGTTGTTTCAATTTATACAGTATTTCCCAGTAAATCCCTAGCATATTAAATCCAATCATTTCATCTACATTTTGGGCAATTTTTTATTTATTTATTTATTTAAAAGTTACGGACAAGAGCTGAATAAATAAATAACAAAAATTCAAAGCCATTTGCTGAGATCAGAGGTGTTGGGTCTTCCTCAGTGGTTTAGTCAGAGAAGAGACATGAAGAGCTCATCATTTCTACAGCATGTTATTGTATAGGTTATAATAAAGTTCAAATTAACTTGTCACTTTGTAAAATAAATTATACATTTAGCTGGGATATACAATTATCTGTGGCGTAATTGTGTAAACATAGCCTTATTCTTAGCCTAATAGCTTTTCCATTTCCTTAGTGCATCAGATTTGTCAATATTGGACTGATACAGAAGAGATCGACAAAAACTCCCCAAGACCAGAAACAAAAAAAACAAAAAATCAATATTGGTAAAAAGGCTTTTGTTGTAATACTGCGAGTTATTGAGTCTGGCCAATAATAGAAATGAATGCCATGAAATATCCAAAAGAGAAGTACAATGTAATCAATCAGTTAACTCTGGCTCTTGCTCTCCCCTCTTGGGATTACAATATTATCACATTCTAGAAAATGAAAAGCACCAATAATAGTTCAAGCTTTGTCCTGACCTGTGCCTTCTTCATCAGATCGTTGCAGATGGAGAACCAGTCGGGGGTGAGCGCCTCCAGCTCCAAAGTGATGATGGCCAAAGCCAATGTGGAGCCCTTGAACTGCCAGAGCTGGTGGCAGGCCATACAGTGCTGCACCTGCCTGGTCCACAGCGCCCCCTGGAGGCCCGAGGGTTTGTTCTGATGGGCCACCCCGGAGCCCAGGCTGATGGACGGGATGAGGAAGGGCTGTCCCGAGACCAGCAGGGCGTGGAACTGGAGGGAGGGAGACAGAAACACAGGGAAAATTCAACACGGACCAAAAAACTTTAACATCCTTTTGTCTTGTTAGAACATCTATGTACAGGGTGGCCACCTAAAGGGTTACGTGTGTTCTGGTTTGAGCTCTGTTAGTCCTGATTGTCTGTAGACTTGATTTGGTCTTGCTCTAGATCCGGGTTAAGTTATGGTTTATTAACAGTGCAAGTGAGATACAGAAAAAATAAGAAGGGTGGGACAAGTTGTGAAATTTGGAGTTACAAATTTGAGTTAAAGTTGCATACATACAAGTCAAAATGTTAGAAATTCTACAGTTTAGAGCCCATTTAGCCTATTTTTCCCTTTTTGTTCCAAGCAAAATGGGATGGGGCACTCAGAAAATTACACTTACTTGCATAGTAATTTTTCTTTTTTTTTTTTTCCCCCTGAATTTTCTGAGAACCAGTGAGAATGAAGGATATTCACTGTCCCCCCAATTTCTATGGAATTTAGAAAGGACTAAATATCTGAGAAGGACAACGTGGTCACCCTATCAACATCCCATAACAGATCTAGTTGTACATCATTTTTACAGATTCTTGTGTTGCTCGAGTGTCGCAGCTTTGTGTATACTTTGAAAGCAGCACAGATCTCCCATCATGCCCCCCTCTGCCAGTGGATTCATGGCAACTCGTTCGTATTGTATTGTACGTGCAGTGCTCCTCTGTGGTCCATTATAGGCAGTAACTGTTAGACCTGTTTGAGTGGGGCTGATGTGTTCAAGGACCCGGGAATTTTATTGGTGATTTTCTTCACAAACTGTCACACTGTTGAAAAACATCACATTTTACAGTCCAGTACAGTGAGAGCATTGTAATATGATTTGAATGGCAAGTTAACTGAGACAAATCTTTGCAAAAGTATGAAGAAAGGACTATGTAGCCATGTTTTCTGGGAATTTACAGTCTTCATTCTGTATTTCTTTATTTTTTTTTATTTCAGGGTAGTAATGAAATACATATAAAAATAGTTTTAGGGGGAAATACTATCAGAACTTTTAGGAATTCACATCAACAATTAAATCTAATACCATTTTTTGTATGAACGGAATTTGTGTCCAGACAAGACGATCCATAGTGACAACTCGTAGTCAGTAGTACCACAACAATTTTGTATCCACTGAATCAAGCCGAAAACCACTGCATAAATGGACAATTGAGTTCACCTGACAACAGACTTTGTATTGACAAAACACAACAGCAGTGTGGCAGCAAGTGAAGAAAACATTTGCTAATCAAAATGATAAAAGTATCACTCATTTTTCGCATATTACAAATCAGTTTTGTAGATAATTTTAATTATCTGTGTGACAAAATAGGAGTTTAGGAGTATATGGGAAGGCAACCTCAAAGCATGTGTTCATTGGACCCCTACCTGTGTTAATATCTTCCTCTACAAAATTAAACATTAGAATTTAAAGAATTATTTAGAATAGCATTTACAATCACAGATTCTGCCTTCCCAAAATTTGCTATGAAATCTATCGTTTTAAATTGTAGTAGTGAGTATTGAAGAATTTTATTTTAACCGTTTTACAAAGACACTTTATCAAGAAAATGTAAACAAAAGATTGAGGAGAATGTAGAGGAGAAAGCACTATATGTATTCATTTTAGAATATTTATTTGAAATGTGGTTATTTCAATATTTTAGAGAGGGGAAAAAAAGTCTTTATTTTAATATGTTTTTATTGAGACACTGAGTATTTATTTTCAAAGTATTGGATTTTTGTAAAGGCTTAGGAGTAGTAGATGAGTAGATTAGGCATAGGTTTAGTTTAGTTTTACAGCACTATAGTCTCATACGGAGGAAATACAGCAGCAGTTTGGTCATTTTATCTGGAGTGCACCGATTCTTTGTGCCAAGTCTACTTTTGGTGACGATGGTTTGTGGCTTTAAACGTTCTTCCTGCAGAACAAAGGTTAAACTTAGGCCTCTCGCTGTACACTTTGTTGCCATGTACTGTATTCTAAAAACACCTTTGAAATAAACCCAATGGCGCTTATGGGAGAATGCCGTATACCCATTTAACAGACAAATGCATCAAAAGTCCAGTTGTTTACCAATGTGCATTTTGTACTAAAATATAATCAGAATAAAACTAAGGGAAAAAAAGATGTGCTATAATGTCAGACACATTATTAGAATGCTGGGAAATTGTCCAAATCTGTCCTAAAAGTGCTCGATTTGCTTCAACTTCATATGACAGGTTTTAATATTTTTATAATCATTTCAGTAATCAGTATATAATCAGTGGTCACTTTATGGAAAAAAGTTTAGAAGTAAAAAAAAACAAAAAAATATTAAGTATGACGACAGTGAACACCTTTGTCATTTCACAAAATAAAAAAAAGTGTTACAATTTATTTTCTAAATCATAACTCTTGTTCAGTTAGTTGTGGCCCTTGTTGGCATTATAGTTGCTAGGTAACACACAATGAGAATTGCCTCTATTTGTGTTGCCAACAATATCCAACCAGGAAGTGAAATTAATACTTTAACTTGTCATATGCGCTTCACGAACTGGGACTGGAATTGATGTAACTTCGTAGCAAATCTTCAGTGAGTGCCGAAATGAACACGATGGTTACACTTCTACCATTTATAAAACTACACAATTTTAAATCCTTATATTTGCCAGTGAACATTGCCTCTGGTCAGCTTGAGTCATCAGCTTTAGATTCTGGGTCAGCAGAAGTGCCTTGGCCTCATGCGCAACTTCCTCCCATCGTCCTGACCTGTAGTTTACAACAGGTCACACTTTACCCAGTGTTAATGAGTGACCAGGATAGTTTGACTTTATTTTCCATTTATTTGTCTTCATGTTAGTGACAAACACACTTCTTGCCTGGAGGTCTTGCTTAAACTGGCATAAAAAGCACTTATAATTTTAGCTTAACCAAGATTACGTGGACTGGACTTCACATATGGAACGAGAAATGGACACATGCTTCTTGCTTAGTAGAATAGAATAATGTCACCATTTTTTTTTTTTTATTTACTTTCCGATCCTGCTGTTAATATTGATACTTTGCAGAGACCATCATGCTGGGGGTGTTCTATATGTTTATCCATGGTGGAGTGTTCAGCAGTTACGATGTTGACACAATGCGCACATTAGCAAACAGTACCAAAAAGCTTCAAAATTGTTTGAAAATTCAAGAAAGGCGTTTGATTTTCGGCAAAAAAGACGAGTGACCAACTTAAAAACTGTTTGCGATTTTGTTCTGACCGACAGTACACAAGCAGCTCACCAAGTCAATTCTTTCTGGTCAAATTGCACCAAAACAAAGCTCAGATTTAAGTCTAACTTGAATAACAGCTTCAGACAGAGCAGTGTCTACAGTTAGCAGGGAATGTTGATGACAGCAGCTGCAAAGTATTAATATAAGAAGTCGTGGCAAAGTGTGTTGACTCAGTATTGAAATGACCTAAATGTTTATCTCCATTACAGACGTTTCAGTTACTTTGCTGACAGTTTGAGGTTATGTGTATCAGGGCTGTGGACTTAAAGGGTGGGCCGCTCTATAGGGTATAGGGCTATACATGTACGTTATAGAAAGGGACACAATAGATTCGATGCTGAAGTGCACAATGTTTAAGGACCAGCTCTGATCTGAAATGCTGCCTACAGTTTTGGCTGTTGTGGTTTGTGTGCCCCTGAGGAAACAGCATGTCACGTGTGCTTTTTGTATCACTGTGTTAGTTTCAAGTGCAGGGCCTTCAACTGTCAATGTACAGCACTGTGTAAACACCTGAAATGTGCAGCAACAAAACGAACGCGTCAATGTACAAAAATATATGGCATCTTAAAACTTGCTCTTGCCTGAATAAAATCAATATTGCTGGTTTTAAAATCGATCTTTCATAGGTTTGTTAAGTTTGTGTGTTTGGCCTATTTATTAAAGTACTGAGTGCCAACAGCATGACAAAATACTAGTTTGGATCGATATTAAAAAATAAATAAATAAAAAATAATAGTAATAATAATCAAATTTGTACTTTTCCAATTTATATTTGTAGTCAATATATGGAAAATTTTCACACAAAATTCATTCTGCCGAAATTCTACAAAGACCATTATTTTCCCCCATCCACAGGTTTCAGATTGATGAAAAATATGCACAGCTGCCGTTGAAATCAATGATGCAAAACAAAATAACCCATATTTTGATAATTTTTCGGTAAGAAAAATATTAATAAGTAAGTAAGTCCTCAGAAATCCTACAAACTGGAAGCTGAAACCAATACACAATTGTTTTTCTAACCAGAATTTACACAAAAATGAGAAATGCTTTGACAGTTGAAGGCCCCTCTTCCCTTTTGCAGTGCTTGCGTGTTTGTCTGAACTTACGATGTGAATGAAGTCCACTGGTGTGGCGGTGTACAAGTCCCAGTGCAGTTTGTCCAGAATGATGCGCTCCATGCGAAGGATCTCTGCTGTGGAGAAGCTGCAGCCGCTCAGCACAACCAGGTCCTTCACGCAGCCAATGACCTGTTTATGAGACCACAAGAAAATATAAAGTAAATAAATATGGTTTTCAAATAGCTCTGCGTTGTGTGTTTTATGTCGTGGGGAGCTTTCGGATCGTACCTCATCTTCCTCGTTAATCTTGGCAGCCAGGATCAGAGAGGTGAATGCGATGCACTTCAGGTATTTTGGCTGGGCCTGAAGACAGACAAGGACATATTTAGACTTAAATATAAAACTATTTTTAGGGCAAACAGAAAGCTTAAAGCGGACTCGATGAGTAACCATGTTCAAAAATCGACTACTAACCATTTTCTTAAAGGTGCATTCTGCAACTTTTCTGGTAGAGGCTCTGTCAAATTCAATTCTCTACCACGGTATCGTATTAAACCTTTCTATCTTCATGGAGAACAAACCAGACCAAGTTATAGGTCAGATCTATGGAGAGGCGACCCCGCTCATAGTCAGAATACCTGTTTTTCTAGGTATTTTTGAGCTGTAAAACCACCTGTAAGTGAATGCGTGTGAAGTAGAGCTGTTTAATGTCATACGGTGGAACATTCCAGGCTGCGCAATGACATATCCATAGAAACAAGCAGGTGACAGACCCCCAACAAAAAATTACATAGTGCACTTTTAACTTTAATTTAAGAAAAAAAAAATCCTAGGTAGTGCTCGCTAATGTGCTTTGCTCAGAAGTCTTTCCAGTGTTTAGGAACAGAAGAGTCAGTGTAGTTTCATAACAGAGTCACAGTGCCGGCGGGTAAAATCGTAACCTATATTTTTGACAAGGCAATTTACAGCGGCACCTGAACCTTACATAATGTCTAAACTGGAAAATAAAGTTGGAATTTCCCCTTGACCTGCTCAAACATTTTTATAACTTTTTCAGAATATTATATAACATGGTAAATTACTCATTAAGAACAAGTACCACCGAGTGAATTTGTAACAAAAGCCAAGATTAATTACTGAATGTTCAGCGCTCTTCCAAGTGCTATTAAAAAGTGCACTGGTGGAATGTCACCTGCTGGTCTCCATTCAGATGTTATTGCTCTGCCTGGAATTTTCCACAGTCTGGCATTAAGCAAATATATATCTTGCTTGTATTTTATTTTAAAAATACTTTGAAAACATGGCTTACTGTGAGCCTAGTTTCCTTTCCAGAGATCTGACTTGTAACTTAGCCTGGCTGAGTTTAATGCCATACTGAGGAAGGTTTTAGACGGAACATTCTGGGTAAAGAAATGACATCCCTGGAGACAAAGTAAGAAATGTACACAGTGAATCTTTAAAACTGTAAAATAAGATGCAAACGACATAAAAATATTCATTATGCAAATGTATTTCCTTTCTGTTCAGACAAGCTTTACTAAATCTGTTCAGCTGATCAAGTTGTCAGGCTGTAGCTGCAGATGTTCTAAAGCGTGGAAAACAACCCAAGGTTAAACTTGGTAAATGATTGTAAGAGCAGTCAGGCCACAGGGGTTATCTCACTTATCCGTTTCTGATTGTTGGTCAAACATTTCGTGTGACAAACAACACTGAAATCTAAATTATGACTAATGACATATTGGCCACCACCTAATTTTGTCACGATACGAACATTTCAAACTCAATTTTGTTCATGTAGGAAAAGCTTGATGATTTTGGTTTAATAAAAAAAACTGACAATAATGCAATTTATTTTTTGAAATATATATTACCAGGTTGTTCAGATATAGCTCAATAACATTCTAAACATATGCAGAAAAGGTTAAATTTTGGCCTAGTCCTGCATTTTTTCAGGTTTAGTATTTGAAAGAGCATCTAGTTTCGATACTAGTTTTGGTATTGATTCGTCTTTTGAACAACCCCAATGAGAAAAGAGCTACATAAAGAGCTAATCACACAGCTAATACTAAATACAGTGTCTTTCTTTACTGGCGTTGGGAACACGGTGGTACCTTGACAGTGGACAGCATGCGGTGCAGGACGCACACGCCCAAAGCGAAGGTCTCGGGGCAGAAGCGGAAGCAGCGGCTCATCTCCCCCAGCCATCGGATCACCTCCTGGTGCTGGGCTGAAGAGGTGTCAGTGCCCTGTGGGACAGAGGGGCAGACATTCATCACTCCATGTTCAAAGGGCTCAAAATCAGCGTAATAAGGGACTAGTTTCGAGGGGCTAAATCAAAATACTCCATTAAAAGAGAATTGTTATTGATTTTGCAGTAATTTTCATGCGATTGCTACTTTAGCTTTAGTGCAACATCATCATTAGACCAACTTGGCCTCTAGAAAATCTATGGGAAACAATTTATATGAAGGACTGCCATTTTTCCACCCAAATAGCATCTTAAATATACTGGATCTTTGAAATACTGCTGATCGTCGCAATTTTGTTCCAAGTTTGAGCAAGAATTAGAGTGGTTTAAAATCCTACTGGCACCCGTTTCAGTCCTAGTTTTTGTAAGTGTAGATTCTGTCAAATAAAACCAACATTATAGTATAGAAACTTTAAGACAAATTAACAAAGTTTCTATATATTAAAATAAGAGAAAATTCTGTATGTCTGTCATAACTACTATATCGACTTGTCATTCAATATTTGATAGATGGAACAATAAACTTTTGGGTCAAGGTGGTGCACTAGTGGGACATTTTTGGTTATTTGTCTGGCAATATAAGGAGAGCTGAGCTGTAGAAGACTGAATTAGTAACTTCTATGACTCATTATAGTACAAACTAATTACCAATTACTAAAGTGTTGCATTCTGACATTTATTTATTGCAGCTTTTTTAAACAACATTATACATTTGGAACAGATTTTTGGGGAAACTGGGTTATTGTGTCAGTGGCATACAGTAGTTTATCTTCTATATTTACGTCATTTATGATTTATTTATGGTAGTAAGGTGAAACATTACACAATCCTTCACTTGTCCTTAGCAAAATGGCCTTCAAATCAAACAAGGTCTCAAATGTAGAGCAGCAGCACAGACCTGGATGAGCCCGTTCTTGTAGACTGGGACCTTCCAGAGGCGAGCTTCCCGGTGCAGGGCGGCCTCCAGAAGAGTCACGAGGCGCCGGTTCTCCACAGGACCAGGGAACTTCATCACCTCCACAGGACAGGCCAGGCTGCACCCAGGGCACGCACACCTGACAACAGCAACATTAGGCATCAGGATTCAGCACTAAAACACACCATTAGGCTTACATTTCACTGGGGTTTATTCACTTTTGTTATTTATTTTTTTTTTTCCATTTCCTAAACATTGTGTGGGTTAAATTTTGAATAGGCTTCCTTCTGCTTTTGTGGCATTTATATCTACAGTTTACTTCCATTTTACTTAAATGATAGTGTTGTCATGACACTAAATACTAAAATTTCAAACTTGATTTTTGATAGACTCAATACCAGATTCTGATTTAGATTTTTATTAAAATTATAATTTTAGAGCAACATGGCCATTTTTTAAATACTAAATAATAGTATTTTGATTGTTCTGATAAAACTCAAAGGACGAAATGGGTCCTTTCTTGAACCATTTTATTAGATTTTTTTCTATATCGATACCTGCTCACATGAGTATCTAGTTTTGATACTAGTTTAGTATCAATTAGTATCTGACTTTAGGAAGCTGTAAATATATTTACGTACAAAATTTACTTTGGTTGCTGACACTGTGTAATATGAACTGAAAAAGGAAACTATATATAAAATGTCTGAATAATTGTAATAAGAATCTGGCAATTTTACAAAAAGTACTGTCATTTTGCCAATTTCCCCACTTTTTTTTATTTTTTTTTTTAAACAAATCTACATTTTTTATATTGTGTCTCTCTCTCAGCTAAATGTAAGAAACAGTGGCCTTAGACACATCCACTGTCCATTTGTTTATTTAAAGCCTGCCTCGTCTGTCACAGTGAATGTTACATAAAGATTTGACTTTAGTTTGTTTTTCCTACAGCTGAGAATCAGGTGTGTTTCTCTCAGCTACACCTACTCTGTTGCATAACTTCGGGACTGGCATTTGTTCAGGGAAGTTACTGATGATACAACATGAATACTTGTATTTAAATGGGCAAGTCCCTGCCCTTTCACATTACATGGAATAAGTTTAGGTAGTTCCCTGGTAGGTTATAATGCTTTTCCTTTCTTTTTCAGATGAGGAAATTGGCAATGAAAATGGTCAAATATATTACTTTATAGAAGTGTTAAGAGATTTTACTGGCTATTTCATGTTTTCTATTGAGTGAAATAAAACTTAAATGTGTATATTATTATATATACACACTACCAGTAAAAAGTTTTGTTTTTTTTCTTATTTTTACAACTTTCTACATTTTGTATACATACAGAAGACATCGAATATATGAAGGAAGATATATAGAATTAAGTAGTTATTTTTTTTCCCAAAATATTTTTGACCAAGCAAAGGAAAACAAAGTTAAATAACTGTACAATTTTTTTTTAATATATTTTACGTTCAAATTCTAACTTTTGACTGGTAGTGTACATTTAAACAACTCCAATCAAAAGTTTGGACACACATTCTCATTCACCGTTTTCTTTTTCTTTATTTTTACTATTTTCTACATTTTGTATACATACAGAAGACACTGAATATATGAAGCAACATATATCGAATTAGGTAGTAAAGATTTTTCCTCCCAAAACATGCTTGACCAAGCACTTTGAGGATTTGAAAAAAACTTGTACATATATTTAACTCTTTTTCCTTTGCTACATAATTCCATACATCTTACTTCAACATTCTTATATCTTCTGCACATACACAAAATGCAGAAAGTAGTCAAAATAATGGGAAAAATGAGACGTGTGCCCAAAGTTTTGACTGGTAGTGCAAGTCAATCAAGAAAAGTTGCAATTTCTACTACAATCAATGGAACAAAGAGATAATTGTAATAAGACCGTAACGTTACACCAGCAGACCCATAGCACTATGCCTAACTATTTTATTGTACACATTTGATGGTAAAACACAACTTTACTCCCATCTCAAATCTAAAATAGCATTGCGCATTTCCATAACAGAGCAGACAGACCATTGTTCAGAGGAAGCCGCTAGCCTTTCAAGACCGTCTGGCAGTAGCAGGATATGTGCAAAAACTGCGTCATCCACCGTCAAAAACACAATATATTCCACACAGACTTCCTAAGAATAACCTCAAAGCCTTTTTCGCCATTTAAAAGGGGTTTAAACCAGGTCACCCCCGAATAAGGCTCCCTTTTCTGTCTGCCAAAAACTAACAGGGGGGCAAATTGGGCAGCTATGTGGGCTATGCTGTCAACTATGCAGCAGGAAAGACGCGCAAAATTCCTCAGGCTCGTCAATAACGACATTTTAAGCTCCGATAGTCGACCCAGGACGTACAAATAATGTCCATATGTTTAGTTCATAGTTAAAACATCAAACATTGTGAACGGATCGTTTTAAAAAAGTGATCCGAGTCCGAGAAGGCGCAGGCGGGATAATTGGCCGCAGCTGCTCTAGGCTCTTAGACAATACATAGACTTTTCCCATTTTTTGCCCTCGCGTTTCGGATCTTACCTCTTCGATGTCAAAAGCCGAGTATCTCATCGACGGGAGGCGCATTTATACGGCTTTTATTGGTCCATTTTCACCGAAAGCAGCGAGCAAACAAATACGGGGAGGATGTCAGAAGAGAAAGCGAAGAGGGGGCTTTGGCTGTTACGCGGTGCAAAAACAGAAATCAGCCGCATTATATTGGAATGAATAAGTGATCAAGAACTAAAAAGGCTCTGAGGGATTCAAATAATCGAAAAGTGGGTTAAAATAAGCGCAAAAATGGACGGGAGAGGAGAAATAAGAAAGGGATTGAGGGCAGGCTCTGTTTTGAACGCCAGGACGCCGCCCCCTCAGTGACGTCATGACGTTTTTTCTAATAAAATGTGTTACTGGGTCAAGCATACGGGCCCCATCCTACAAAATGGTCGGGCTTTCACTGGAAATGGAAGATTGCAAGATGGGGCGCCCCGAATTGTGCATTATTTGCCCCACTGCGTTTGGAATACTGTCGTTTGGATCAGATCTATGGAGTTATGAGTTATTTGCACCCACAAACTCCTCCCACACAGCTGCCCATCCCCCAACTCAAAGATAGTGATGTAATTGTGATCTGACTATTGCGTTTTCAGAAATGTAAATGCGTCAAATTCACATAAAGCAGCAACATGTAACATTTTGCAACGTTAAAATGAAAAATCTTACCAAAGCAAAAATCTTTTGAAAGCTATGGGAGATAATTGTGAAGGACACTGTGACATTGAGCCTGCCAAAGTCAAACCTAAAGCTGTAGGCCTATATAGAGTGTTGGCCCTGGTCCCTGGGCATACTTGGATCTAGTTTATAGTCAGATAAACTGAACTGAGTCCCATATACATCACAATTATCCTAGAGTTTTTATAATGATTATTTATCTTATTTCATATTATAATTAGCCTATCACTTTGTTTTTACGCATAAGTTATGAAGTTGACCTCATTTTTTTATTTATTTAGTTGTTTATTTGAATAGGGGCAGATCAGTGGTGGAAAATAACAAAGTAAAAGTAGTAAAATGCTGTATTAAAGATTACATTTTAGGTATCTGTAGGCCTGCTGCACAAATCTGTATCAAAATGACTACATTTCATTTAAAGAAGCCTTATTAGATTTGTAAATCTGCGCAAAATACTTACTTTTTACTATTTAAGTACAATTTTAAATGGGTACTTTAATATATTTACGTAAGTCAATTTTTTTCATGTGAAACTTTTACTTTTATTTGAGTATATTTTTGCTCCGGTATCTAAAATAGTAATATTAATAGTAACAAAACTGAGTACAGATACAGATACAACAAACATAGATTAACTTGATGCAGGTATCACAATGTTTAGAGCCTAAACTAATTCACAATACCAGTGCCCAGAAGAGCTTTGAACAGTTCAGATTTCACTAAAAAGCTGTGGGGCTGCTGGTAGAAAAAGCAATAAATACAGTGAGTTTGTCAAGAGAATCAAATATCAAAATATCACTTACATACAAACTCATACACTCACATTTCTGATCCAAAACACTCACAAAACTGATCCAAATGTGGTATGTTGCTTATTTATCCCTCAAGTAACTATAGATGAGCTTTGTATAAATAAACATTCAAACATCATGAGGCTTTCTGGGCCAACGATGACCAGTAAATACAACAACTTTATCAATCAGTTACATCAAATTATATGTTTTGAGACTATTGTTTTAATGGCCAAAATTAAATTATTCATATTTAGACCAGTGGGTTTTTTTTTTTTTTTTTTTTTTTTAATGACGAATGAAGCAAAAGGTGCTTCATTCGTGATTCGTTAGGTGGACTGAGCTCAAATTGACATCTTCAGAAAAATAGTCTGCATGAAACACTACAGGTTTACACTGAAATCTAACTGTAAACACAATAACATTATAGTCCCATGAACATTTACCTGTGACCTGCATTCACGGAGCTTATTCAGATTTGTTATCTGTGTGACCTCTGTGGAAAAGGCAATGCCCGGTTATTTACTATCTGAATGATATAATACACTGGCAAAGACTCAGTGAAATCTCTTACTAAATAGGCATCTAGCTAATGCAGCCAAATGCCTCTGGGAGTGTTGAAAAGCTGCTACATCATGTTACACCACCGAATAGGCCTTACTTTGCATTTACTGGTCTGTTTAGTGTCTATAGAAGGTGGTGCACAAGAGCGCTCTGATAAGTGCTGCTCTGTACATGCTGTTCGGTAAATGACTAAGCTACCACATGGAGTCACCTCATCTTTTAGGTCATATAAGATAATTATAGCCTATGGACATTACACTATGTTCTGTCTATACGTGGCTGCATTCATTTGCCTTGGTCTGGCCCTGGTTTAGGACCAGTTTGAGTCCTAATGTAGATTTGGTTTGGTCCCAATCTGGTTTAATTTGATTTATCTCAAGGGGATATGCAAAAGACAAACATTCAAACATTTACATAAAACATCGGCTTATATAATTTCACAATCATATAATTTTTCTCTCAGTATATGGCCCACTGACTGAAAGCTATCCCAAAGAAACTGCCTTGCATACAAGAAAGTTACTGCACAGAATAATAATATGGCACAAACCAAAAATTAAAGTGCTTTGTCCTTGGACTATGTTGACAAGGCACCTGCCTTCAGCCACTGCCTAGTCCTCTATGTATCTGACCCCTAAACACACTAATAGTGTGTGGTTGTGTCTCCCTGCGTGGTGTTTGGGGCATGTCCCACCAGCAAGAGACACACTGGAGGGACTCTGTCTCTGGGCTGGCCCGGGAACATCTTGGGATCCCCCCAGAAGAGCTGGAGGAAGTGTGTGTGGAGAGGGAAGTGTGGGTTTCCCTGCTCAGATGGCAGCCTCCACGACCAGGCACCGGATAAATAATAATAATAATAATAATAATAATAATAATAATAATAATAATATATATCCTGTCCTTCAAGCCTATAATAATCAGGCATGCAACAATGCTGATACTGGTGTTGATCCAGGAATTTTTTTTCAGGATCAGGAATCAGGTCCATGATATAGGTTCAGCCAGTATCCAAATAGATGTAATAAGACTGCTGATGTAGGTCTTGGACTTCTCATAATGCTTGAACTTTTATTCAAATAAAGTTGTATTTAGTTGCTTGTAAGATAATAACAACTACATAGCATAATTGGATCCATTTTGTAATAACTTAACTGTGTTTTTTGGGGAAAAAGCCATTCTCAGTCCTTACACAAGTACTAGTTAATATTGGGCTAGTTAATATCGGCAGATATTTAAAGTCAAGGTAATGAAATCGGTATCGGAGCTGAAAAAGCTGGATCGGTGCATCCCAAAAATGATGATAATAATAATAATTATACAAATGACACAAAATTTCACAAATTTTTGCACTCCTTCCTAAATATCTCATGATATAGGCCTACTAGAGGTAACGATTTTGACAAAAATTAATACTTTTTTTTTTTTATTACCCCATGATGTTATATAACACTCATCCCATATAATCCTTAACCAAATACATCTATATAAACTACTACAAGAAGAAAGCAGGTGATACTTAGTGGTTAGTTGTTCCCTTTAACCATTAAGCAGCCAGTGTCTAGCCGTTACATCGACTCCACACAGATGACGGGGCCTCCTCAGGGCTGGTCTCCTGACGTCAGCAGGTCACATGAGTCTGTACTTGCGCTGTGACTTGTGTAATGTAATAAGTTTTAATGTGTGTCACCAGTGTACGTTTCCCCTAGGCTTTTATTGTATGTGTTCCCATAAGACACTCCCTCTCGGCCTCAAGAACACACGGCTGGGAAGGAAAATAACACAGGAAAATAACATGAAACAAGTGCAAGTTTGGTATGTGACAAGAGTGTTTTAAAGGTCCTGTATTACACAACATTGAGCTGTGTGCGCTTTAAGCCTCACAAAAACATATCTGGAGTTGTGTTTTGTTTCATTCACATGTTTGAGTAACCATTTATTATTAGTCTGTCTACATTTCCATAGCTCTAAATGCTCTGCTCCACTTTATGATGTCATGAAGTGGTAGTTTTCATGTTAACAACTACTTTTTACCTTTAGTTCAGTAGAAATAGGCAATTCCAAGGCTGAAATGATCCAAATGATTCTAGTGAAGGTGTGTGGATTTTAAAAACACTGTGGAGCACTTCCTGTATTAGTGTTTTCAGTTTGAGGGAAGATGTCAGCCTAAATACGCAGAGTTTGTGAATGAAACAAAACACAACTGCAGGTATGTTTGTAATGAGGAAAATTGCGTAATATGGGCCTTCAAATTCTAGGAGTGTAAGTTTAAAAAAGCAATATAGTCATAGTTAGAGCTTAGTCATTTTGAGTGGCTAGCAACATTTCTCAATAAGAAACCACATGCAGTCTTTACTGTATTATCTGCAAATTTCAGAGTAAAGAGGAAACATTTAGTGAAATGACGCAGTGTAGTCACGATATTAAAATTTCAAACTCGATTTCAGTTCTAAGGAAAAGACTCAACTCAACTCGATCATAATGATAGAAAAAATACTTCTTTTTAGACAATAGAATGGGATTTTCAATTTAAATTGTAGTTCTTTCTTTTATATTACTGTGTCACCTTATACTTGTTCCACAGCTCAAGATCATTCTAAAGTTATTCAGGAAAGGTTCATTTCTGTCTTGTGAATGTGACTTTTTTAGTACTGATACCTGCTCAGACGTGTTTATAGTTTCGATACTAGTTTTAGTAGTGATCAGTATCTGATTTTTGATACTTTTGAACTCCCTAATATAGTGTTATGATTCTTTTTTGATCTTCCTTTGTTTACTTCCCACACCACAGTGACAATGGTGGATATTTGATTCACTTTGAGATAGACTTGTCAGTGTAACCCATATCATGTTGGTTAACTTTCAAAACTGACACAAAAGTGACACAAACACTGACCTCATGTCACTGCGTCCTGACAATAGGAAGTGTTACATTACTTTTAGATTGGCTCAGTGCACTGACAACACCACAAAGTTCCCCACATGGAGGAACATACACAGACATATGACATTATATTTTATCTCAGCAAACATTAAAAATTACCTATAAAACATTGTGTAATATCTTGACTTTAAAATAATAATTACTGATGGGTTTAAGATGAAATCACAACATTGTTTTGGCTAATAATATTTATGGGGCAGCTAAAATGAATATTGATACTTTGCAGTGACAACGTGCTGGAGGTTCTACATGTATCTCTACTGGTGGAATGTTTAGGAGTTACCATGGTGACACAATGCACACAGATAAACTCAACAGCACATCTTCAGGAGCTCATGATTCATACGAGCGTTCATGGTCCTGTTTAGGTGTGTGTTGAGTGACTAATTGAAAAACTTGCGTGAGAGGCTTGTTTAACAACACAAATCAGCTCACCTGTTGTAGTTCCTGCTATGATTGTTGTTTCTGGTCCGATTGTGTTAAAACAAAGCACAGATTCAAGTCTAATAAAGCCTCAGACAGAGCAGAGCCTACAGCTAGCTCCAGGGAATGTAATATAGTAAGTTCTAGGGTCCAGGCACTAATCCAAACGATCAGATCCAACATTTGTGAGTTTGTCTTTTGGGTTCCAATGGAAAAGTACAATATAATTCCTAAGCCTTTGCCCCCCATCTGGCAGTACAACACAATCATATTCTAGAATCTGAATTACTTTTATTATTCCTTGTTGTATTGTTCATAAATTGATGAGGATTTTATAGATAACAATTATTTGAGAATGGGCCTTGTTGCCAGAAGGCTGTGGGTTAAATTCCCCCAATAACTTTGAGTCTATAATTCAGTACAATCTCAGATGATGGTTATGTTTCAGATGCCATTTCAAATCAGGTTCTGTAGGAAAACTGACTGTTGCTAGCTGCTGTGCATCAAACAGGAAGTGAGCATGGGTGCGCTTCCAGCTCCATCAACTCCAGTTGACTTTGTATTGAAAAAACTTCACTCCTCTCTCTGTAACTGCTGCTGTCAGGTTTCTCATTTTGGGCTTAAAATGTTCGTCTTAACCCCCTCTACATGATCCTTATTTAGCTATTTTGTCTGTAAATCAATTCCTAATATGAAGCCCAAGTCTTTATACAGTCTATAGCTGACAATGAACTGCTGGGTTGTTGAAAATCTTGAAAGTATGCAAACAGGTCAAATAAATGTATGAAAAAAAAAGTAAAAAGAAAAAAAAATAGATAAGACATTTGCAGCACTAAGAAGTTCCTGATTCCCCCCTACTGTTACCTTGGACTGGGTCTGTTTTTTGGACCCTGCACACTCAGCTCTCACGTACAGCTGACTGATAAGGTCTGGTCTGTGAGCTGTGTAGCTGAGAGGTCAGGACTAGTGTTGATAAAGCCAGGTTCAGCCCTGTCAGTGGTCAGGGTGGAACAGTGGGAACAGAGGAGCTTGTGTACAGTAACATTACACTGTTTCTTCAATTTTAATGGAAAATCTAAGTTGTTTTCAGAGGCAAGTAAACAACACAAGTATAAATGTTTGGAAAATAGAGATGTTTTAAAGGAGACCTATTATTATTATGCAAAATCAACTTCTCTTCTGTTATTTTCCCCTCTCAAAGTTGTATTTTGAGTCATTTGTGCATGTTTAAGCAATATTTAATCGATTATTTCAAGACGCCACACACGCATACTGCTCTGTACTTACTTAGTTATCAATACATTTTTTTAAATATGTGATAAGACTAGGATTTGGCGGCATCACAGTCATTTTGCTAAAACAGTGGCATCAGCTTCCATTGGGCATCTCAATTTTGTGATGCAGAAAACAGGGAACTTCTGACGTTTTTTAGATGAATACTGTGATTTAAAATGTGCAAATTATAACATACTGATGTTGCAGATTATAACGATACAGCAGGCACAAGCGCAATTCGTCTTCTTTAATGTTTTTGTGTTATCATAAACAGAAAAAAAATATAAATCTATGTAACTTTTGCTTGTTTCCATGGAGATGTTGTTGCTTTGCCTGAAATGTTCCTCAGCGGGGTCAATAAACTGATCTGATCGAGTGTGGAGTGAATGAATAATGATCTGTAAAGCGTCTTTGAGTGTCCAGAAAAGCGCTATATAAAACTGATGCATTATTATTTATTATTATAATCTATCTTCATAAAAAGAAGCAGATGATTTGCAGATGTTTTTTGTTTTGTTTTCTACTAAGTCCCAAATCGATGCTTAATGCAGTACTGTGGAACATTTCGGGCAAGGCAATAAAATCTCCATGGAGACAAGTAAGAAGTGGACCGTTCATATGAAAAGTTAATGTTGCAACTCACCCATATTTTACAAATCAACTATGACAAATCACAAAAACTTCTAATCAAGTATAGCCCTGTCATTTCAACATTTCTAAAAAATATTACTTTAATGGATGTACGCTAACCACTTTTAACTGTTTTCAATATCAAATTTCCAGTATATACAGTCCTACAGTTTCATATTTATTAGTTCCACTGGGTTTTCTAGTGACTGCACTGTTCTCTTGTCCTGGAGTAACCCTGAAGTTGGCTCCTCCTTTTGCTGATGGGCTGTTTTGGCTGTTTTCACACAGAGGCTTGTGTTTGGATAGCAGCCCTTTCAGTTCAGTGGGAACACAGCTGGCCCATATTATATCAGGAGCTGCCACTGTGAGACCTGCATGGAGCTAATGGGGTGAAAAGTATCACAAATAAATCTGAGACTAATGATACTAAATTTGATATCGAAGTACTCATTTGAGCAGGTATCGATAAAAAAAGTCACATTCACAGGACAGAAATGAACCTTTCCTGAACAGCTTTAGAATGATCTTGAGCTGTATCAGAACAAGTATAAAAATAACTGTACTGAAAATGCATATTCTGAGTACTAATTTTAAGTACCTGTATTCCAGTACAGTTACTTTTTCACTTGGTGGTATTCAGAATACAGTTTCTTAAATTAAAAGAAATACTTGGCGATACTTTGTCACGCAATTTTGGCTTTAAACTGCACAGTATTAGTGAGAAGTGAGATTTTTTCATCTCTAAATAAATGCATAACAAACAGTGCAACAAAAATAAATTCTACGTCATGCTTTTACACTGTAATATGTAATGTAACTCAGTGTAAAAGTATTCCGAGTATTCAGTACTCTGATTGGCCCATGTATCGGAATATGTTACAAAATACATTTTAATTCAGATATTCAGTATTCTGTAACTAAATACATTTTTAAAGTATTCTTTCCATCACTGGGCCGAACCTACCTGGGAATACAAAATAAAGGACTCTTATTTAATGTTGAAAATCACATTCTGTTGTCTAAATAAAGAGTGTTTTTATCAGTGTGGTATCAGAATTGGCATTGACTATCGAGTCTAAACTAATACACGAATCACATTTCAGAACATGTTTGTGCAGATAAATTACAGGGTTAGCAGTTTTTTTTTAATGTAGAATAAGACAGGAGATTTTGTTATTCATGAAGGAAATGCAGGTACTTAAAAAAATTGCAGCCTTTTCGATTTGCTAATTGAATCCGTTCAAATTCAAGATGAGAATTCAAACAACACAGGAGGAAAAATACGCTTGTTTTTCTATCTGTTTGTGTTTCGAAATGAACTGGTCAGTATATTTGTTCTACTTTCGTCTTAAAGGTGCACTGCGGACCGTCACCTGCTTGTTTCTATGGATACGTCATTGCTCTGCCTGGAATGTTCCACAGTATGAGATTAAACAGCTCTACCTTACATTTATATGTTTTATAGCTCAAAAATACCTAAAAAAACAGGTATACCTCTCCACAGATCTGACCTGTAACTTGGTCTGGTCCAGTCTCCATGGAAATAGACAGATTTAATGCCATACTGCGACAAAGCAATTACATTTGACTGAAACCTCCACCGGAAATGTTACACAGTGCACCTTTAAATACAGGGTGTCCCAAAAAATTTGACCTCATTTCGCAGGCCAATAATTTGGGTGATTTTTGCTGAATTAACCTCAAATCTTCACAGAATCTATAGAAACAGATCAAGATTTTATATGTAATGTTTTATTTTTGTTCTGTTTTCAGGTTGAGCCAAAGAGAAGTCATTTTGCGTTTTATATGCTCGCACACAGTCACCCAAGACACAGGTGTTGCACATATTGAACACTTATAAAATCAAACCAAACATGTTCATTTTGTCTTCTTATGTGCTTTAACTGACTTATGAAATCAGTCCCATAGTAAACTTATGATGTTTAAAACCTAAAATGTTCAGTTTCATTGAGCCTGACATAGCAGTTTTCAAGATAACTGCTTTTAAAATTGTGTACATTTTTTGGGACACCCTGTATATTTTTTTAGTTCTGTTAGAAAAGCATGGAAAATTAAAGTTGCCCTATGTAACTTTTCTGGAGAAATGTCCTCAGTCTGCTTGTTTCCATGGAAATTGCTTTGCTTTGCTTTACCTGGAATGTCCCACCGTATCTACTATCTCCATGGAGACAAGCAGGTGGTTGACTCTTCACCAGAAAAGGCTAATAAAAGTGTAAGTATTATAAAGTCTCACCATAAAAGTGTATTATGTAAGTGAACTGTGATTAAAAATGATAAGAAATAATGTCAACAAACTTATCTGTATGTCAAAAAGCAAAAACAATATCCTGTTTAAAAGTGCGCTGTGCAACTTTGCAGGTAGAGGATCTGCAGCCTAACTGTCTCCATGGAGATGTTAATGCTTTGCCTGGAATATTCCTCAGTATGCCATAAAGCTGATCTATCTTATGTTAAGGGAATTTACATGTATTTTCACTGCTCAAAAATACTTTAAAGCTACATTGTGTAACTTTGCTGGTGGAGGGTCCGTCAAATGCTTTTCTCCGTGGAGTTGTTATTGCTTTGGCTGGAATGTTTCACAGTCTGGCATTAAACCTTTCTATCGTCATGGAGACCAAACCAGACCAAGTTACAGGTCTGTGGAGAGGGGACCCCACTCACAGTCAGAATGCCTGTTTTTGTTGGTATTTTTGAGCTATAAAACCACCTGTAATTGAATAAATGTAAGGCAGAGCTGTTTAATGTCATACTATGGAACATTCCAGGCAGTGCAATGATATCTCCATAGCAACAAGGAGGCGACGGAACCAAAAAGTTACATAGTGCATATTTAAAACATGCATTCTCATAATCATACATTGTATTTATATAGTGCTTTTCTAAACACTCAAATACATGCACAAACTAACAGTTGGCCTACTCACCACCAGGAAAGTTACACATTGCACCTTTAAGAACATTTATCACGCATTTACATAACCTGTTTATGTCTTAAAGAATGATTCAGTTACCCATGAATATACTGTACTTGTACTGAGTGTACTTTCTATTTGTCAAGGCTACGTGCTTGAACTCTGCCTATGGTTGTGTAATTTTTGAGCTTTGAACTGTATATCAAAATATGTCAGTGGGGCCATTACAGTTTACAGTGAGTCCTTGTATCGGCTTTAGGGATGATGATATCCAAATCTCCCGGAACGATATTTTCACAATATGCATCTCACGGTATGATATTGCAATATTTTGTGGAGGCTAATAAAAACTGTGAATATGCTACTTTTTCCTCTTAAAATGCCTTGGCAAGCCTTAATCCAAAGAAGAAAGACTTAAAAGTGCTTAAAACAGTTATTTCTTCATATAATCTGCCCTGAAACTGAGCAAAGGATCAGGTCTATGTAGTTCCCTCCGCTTTTTTTAGCTGTTGTTGCACCATTACTATTCATTTAAGCAAAGAGACTTGTAATTAAATATATTGTGATGACCCACGATATCACGATATTTCAGTTATTATTGCATCCCTAAGTGGCTTTGGCTTATTCTTCTACTAAATAAACTGGATGCCCTGTCAACTTCTCCCATATTGTGTATACTGACAACCATTTTCTATTGACTACAGCAACAACATTCTAGTGTTTAGTTCAGAGTGGCAGTCTCATATACAGGCCACAACAGATGGAAAAAGATCGGAAATGAAATCGATTACATTTGGAGAACAATTCCCAATAATTATTCTGAATTTCTCTGACAATTCATTGAAATTCCGAAAAAAGCATTGTAATATTTAGAAATACAAATAAAAGGTATAACGCATGCATCAAGAGAAAATAAAATGCACAAATCCGAAGGATTTTGTTGTTTGAGAAGGAATTTATAGTACATAAAAATGACAGCCTTTGAGATTTTGCCAAGCCAATTGGACTTAACCTTGCACAGCAATTCTGTCGATATTTGTGAGTTCACAAACTCACAAGAATCCATCAGTGGCAGAGCCTAAACCAGCTCACACCACTACAACAACCACAACTTTGATTAGTTAGCAACTTTTGAAATAAAAAAGAAAAGATCAAGCCCTGATGATGATTACACTGGTCTGTATTAAAAGTGATGCTGCATTAACAACCGCTACTAAGTCTGCTAATAACTACTCCTTAACTGCAATATTTGTATAATAAAAGTATTTTGTATTAGTTTTATATACACATATGAGAAAAAAAAAATCACTTACTGACTCTTGCAGATGGGGAGAGTCTTCACCATGTTTTGCTGCTCAGATGCTGCATGTTGGTTCTGAACTTTGAAATCTGTTTTTCCCTTTAACCTGCTCCCCCTCTGTGCTCATAGACGTCTGCTGAACTTTGACCCCTGCGGTGCTCCTGTATAGTTGAGTGTAGGTCAGTCACAGTGCTGTGTGTGAGTGTGCGCTGTCACAAGAGCTCTGTGCAGTGGGATGGACACATTATGTCTCCGTCTTTGATCACTAATCCTCCTGTGTCTGGCCCACCTCCTTTTATCTTGGGGCCCCTCTCCTGCCATGTTGATACGACCCAGGATTAGTTAAACGTACATGGCTGCATACTGTCCACGCTGACACCCAGGAACACAATGTACAGACATCCCTTTATTATCTATATGTTCTTGTTTTGTGATAAACTTTGATTACCTAATGCCCTTAAACTGAGCAATCACAGTTCATCTGGCTCCTAACGGCTATTTCCAAATGTGTTACTGACGCTCCATCCAGGGTTCATTCATACGCAGAGGTGTAGCACATACAAATCTACGGCCATAGGTGCAAACCATATTAGTGGACCATATGGGCGACTGTGCTCAACCTGAATATCTGCGTTTCTACTTCTGTTGCGTTTTTGGGCATGACACTTCATCAACCTTGTCCATGTAAGAAGGTGATGTCTGTGTGAGTGTAAAATGAAACGCGAGCTACTCATTTTAGCAGTCACCAGTAATTGAGTAAATATAAAAGCCATGGCCTCAGACGGGGACAGTTAGATGCCTATAAATCCATTATCCATTTATTAGAGCACAAAGTTAGGCATCAAACGGACATATTTACAATAGCAACAGGCATTTAAGTAATGTATTTTTTGTTATTTAGCACAGTACGTCTAATTCAGAAGTCCCTTGACGAGCTACAGGCTGGAGACCCTTGTTGTAAAGCTTAATACTTGTTTGAGGTAGTATTAGCATTTACATAACATTATTATATGACTTGCAAATGTCTGATGCCTTTGGTTTTGATAGTAACAAGAAGAAATATTCCTGCTTTGACTGAACAATTCCACACAATCTTACAGTCAAATATAAATCTTCATGGGGAAAGCTTTTTGTCATCGTTTGTTCCTCAACTTTTGAAACAGAAGATCTTGAGTTTGACTTTTTTTTTTGTACATAATACAAATCAAGGATCCATTACATTAATCCAAAGGTAATTTCTGATGCACAAATAAAACCCTGGTTGGCATCTGTCAGAGTGATATTACCTGGATACCCCCAAAAAGAAGGGAGCAGTTTAAACATCTGTGGCCCTTTCATATGTGATGCTCAAACCCTAATCTCACAGCATCGCCCTTAATCTTCAGTGTTAGTCTGATCAGATAAATCCTGATTCTGTCTCTTCTTGTTAATCGTCTTGTCCAGAGATGAAACATTACAGCAAAAGTGTTCAATCATAAGAAACAGTCAACATTTTGTGGCTGCTCAATTTTCATTTTTGCCTAATTTGCTGAAATGTAAAATGTAATCTGTGTTTTATTCAGTTTGCAGCTCTGTATTCAAGATTTTTTATTTTTTATAGGAGGCCTGTTGAAGACAAGTTAGTGTGTCCTGTAGCATCTTTCTCCTCTGTCCTGAGTCATTAAAGGGGCACAGCTAAAACCCCTACATTGTCCGGATTCTTAAGATTCTTGTTGGGATTAAAGCTCGTCACGTCTGAGGTTTAAGGGCGGCTCGCTCAAGTGTGCGACCCCTCTCCTTCTGTTCAAACTACAAACAGGAAAGAGGAAGCCGCCCATAAAATATAATAGTCCTTTTTTTAGCGTGTGCTGTTTCTTTACATTATATACTGAGAACTGTCAGCAAACCGGATGGAAAAACCAAGGAGTAATGCCACAAAGATAAGACAAATTAGACTTTAATCTGAGTTTCGTTCTGTGATGGAAGGCAACGAAGTGCCAGTAGTAAGGTATTGTACTTAAAAAGAATTTTTACTGAAATACATTTTACAGTTGATATTTTATTCTACATTTGAGAGCAGGTATCTGTACTCTCTGCACCACTACATTTTTGCACAAGACTGAAAAGTAAAAGTACTTTTCATATGATTTTAGGGATTATTTTATCATGTTCGTGGTAACATTTTGACTAAAGTTTTTGAGTTGAAGCTTCCACTTTGAGCAAACACAAATAAATACACAAAATTCATAAGAAAAAAATGAGAAATTGATTCATATTACTACTGTTACCCAAAATCTGTATAATTTTTAATCAATATAACTACATTTTAACAAATTAACACTTCAACGTTTTACTCTTAAAGTACAGTAAATGAGTACTTAAAAACATAATTACTTACTTCAGTCAATTTTTTCATGTGATACTTTTACTTTTACTTGAATAACATTTTACCTTTGTATCTGTACTTTTACTTAAATGACAAAATTGAGTACTTGGTTTTGTTTTCACATAATCTGACCAGAATGAGCTGACTTTAGAACTACAGTAGGTTGATTTGTGCTGTTAAACCAGTCCCTCTCAAATGGCATTTCTACTCAAGTCAGCATTAGCCAACTGCTCATGCACGCAATGACAACAACACATTCTACAGGCAAAGCTGGTGCTGTGTCTTGCCAAAGGACACAACACTTCCAACTGTTAGGTTAGTGAGAGAATGTCTCAACAGCCAACTCTCAACAGACATGCATTTGTGCTAGGATTTACTTTGCAATCACTTCGTTTAAGTAATTAGTCTGTTTTTTTTTTATATCACCTATTTATATTTTTATAATGAATTCACTGGGTAGTTATGTTTAGGTCTGTAAACACCATTAACCCGACCAAATCCAAACCAAGTTTATTTTTACTTCACTCTCCCCACAGTTGGTGCGTGCAGCAGGCACTGCAACTATTTGAGGTCGAGTTGCTCATTTTGGTAATAAGAGTTTAAGTTAAGTATAAGTTTAAAGGTCCTAAATTACACAAAATTGACTCTTGTGAGCTTTTAGCTGTGTTAGAATGTTGTTACTTCATCAAAAACATACTCACAGTTGTGTTTTGTTTCATTCACACATGTTTGAATAACCCTTTATTATTAGCTCAAAACGTTTTGTTCCACCTTGTGATGTCACAGAGCAGTAGTTTTCAAGTTAACAGCTACGTTTTACCTTTTGTTAAACAGAGATTGGCAGTTCCAGGACTGAAATCATCTCAATTATACTAGCAAAAATAGAGTTTAAAAACACAGTTGAGAGAAGAATGCCTAAATATGCAGGCTTTGTGTGTTAAACATGTGTGAATAAATCAAAACACAACTCCAGGTCTGTTTTTAATGAGGAAACAACAATATAACACCAGAAAATAGCGTAACAAGGCCACTTTAAAACCCAATTTATCTATTTCACTTATTACATTTCACACATTTTACCACTAGAGGGCGCCAAAGTACAACTAACGGCGCCTGCTCCACTTGTGTCCACAGCAGCTTATCCACATCTCTCCCACGTATTTTTCATAGGCCCCACTTTTGCCTGTGATGTGGAAATGAAGGCTGGACTTTACAAAGCTCCAAAAATTCCCTTTCAACTTCACAACCCGCTGTATCTCTCAACATGAAGCCCCCAAAGCACTCAAGCAAAAGAAGTGAGCAAAAAGATTATACAACAAGACCAAACAGAACTACGAGCATGAAATCTTTTTAAGGTACATGTGAATTATGCCAAAACACGCTGTTCTTTTTTCCCCAGCCCCACGTTAACATTAAAGCTTCAAAATGGTGGAATAAGAGCAGTCTGCGCCCACATTTTAGGACACGTGGTGCGTTTAATGGAGTGTGGGTCATCCCATTACTGAGCACTGTCTGTGAATACACCGCGGTCTATAATGGATCCAGGTAATGTGTTTGATGGTAACATAGGTTATGAAAGGGTTATGATTTGATTACATAAAAATTCTCTGAGGTTGTGTATAGTGGAACATATCTGATAGAAGGCAAATTTTTGTTTTATGTGGTAACTTTTCTGTGTTCATCACCTGCTTGTCTCCATGGAGATGTTATTGTTTTGCCTGGAATGTTCCGCAACATGACATTAAACTTACCTTGTATTTATTCAATGACATATGTTTTTATAGCTTTAAAATATCTTATGTATCCTGCATTCTTACTGTGAGAGGTGTTGCCTGTCCACAGACCTGACCTGTAACTTGGCCTAGCGGTGTTGTGGTTTAATGCACAGTGTGGAATATTCTGGGCGAAACAACAACATGTGACAAACACTCCATTGCAGTGTTTTAACAGGTGAAAGTTTTGGCTCATTTTAAAGAAGATCTATTGTGCTTGTGTCTGTTGTATAAAAATGACTGCGAGACGCCAAAATGACTACACAGTGCTGTCGAATCCTATGTGTCTCAGTGATTAAGAAAATAACACTGGAGAACAAAGTAAGTACAGAGCAGTGGGAGTATGCCGGTGGCGGTGATTAAAGAATGCTCAAACGTGCATAAATCACTCCAAATACAACTTCAGGTTCATAAATGGTGAGGGAAAGCAACTATAACATGAAAATAAAAGCTCTAAAAAGTTGATTTTGCATACTAGGTCTGCTTTAAAGTATAACTTTTTACCCCCCAAAATTAACAACAATAATAATAATAATAATAATAATAATAATAATAATAATAATGATAATAATAATAATAATAATAATAATAATAATAATAAATTTTTTTTGTGTTTATTGCACTAAAAAACATGCATCCTTAGCAATACTTGCATTTCCACAAACCTGACTCCCATCTGGCCTGGAGGAGGACTTCCTACTGCTTGTTTCCATGGAAATATTGCTCTTTTGGCTATAATCTTCAAACGGCATTCAACCTATCTATCTCCATGGAGAATGTTCCGAAGTATGGTTTTAATGGTCTGTTTCCATGAAATCGAGCAGGTGACACGCCAAAAAGAACACGTATTGTGCTTGTGTCTGCTATAATCTGATGATGACACCCGTGGAGCATTATGTTAGAATTTGCAAAATCACATTATTCATCTAAAACAACTTAATAAAAACCAGCCCAGTGGGAGCTGACGGCGCCATAAATGACATCACAACAAAGAGTCAGCACCTCCAGTGGATAGCTGGAGATCATGGTAGTGAGCAGTGGATTTTTAAAAATTTGTACCAAAATGACTATGCGACACTGTTGAATCCTTCATGTATCACCGATTAAGAAAACAAAACTGAAGAACAAATTACAGAGCAGTGAGCATATGCCAGTGCAGGTGAAAATGGGGGTTGATCTGCAATATGGCGTCTTTTTACCTTGAGTCTTGAAAATGCATACCCAAATATGCACAAATCACTTCAAATATAACTTCCAATACAACTTCGAGAGGGTAAATGAGTTGAAACAACTATACAGCTCTGAAAAGTTAATTTTGCATAATTAATCTGCTTTAAGCGTAAACATAACAGATAAAAAGAACCTTAAATAACCTGCAAGACAAAGAAGTGTCTTGTTAATTTGTCTTTTTCTATGAAGCATGGATTTCAATACCAGATCCATATTTCTTGGTTATTATTGACGATTATGAGAAAACACTAGACCACCGCCCACCAGCATCCCACACATAGGAAGCCCAGGAGGTGGCAGTATGACTCCACAGCAAAACTCTTCTCCTCCTCTTTCTCCCTCTCTTTCTCTCCCTCCTCTTTGTACCAACACTCAGCAGCACTAAAACTAGTTCATATTACTCTGCATAAAAATCACATTCATATCAAAGGGATTTCTGGGAGCGATCACCTTTTTTCAGCTCTTGTGTGATTCTTGGCTTTCCCTTTCAACTCAGCATTAGCGTCCTGTGGCTGGAGGAGTTTCATTTGAACAGTGATATTGAGTGGGCCGCTCCTCTCGACGCGCCACTCTCGAGTAATTGGAGCTCAGACCTTGTAGTTTACTGTAGGATTTCAGAACAACCTCGCGCCCCCGCATAAACATAATCCAGTCTGTGAAGGAGAATACATATTTTAAAACTCCTATATTACACCAAATTGACTCTTATTTTCTTTAAGCAAACTCAGAACTAGGGATGCACTGATACCAATACTGAAAAATTTGCTGGATCGGGTATCGGTTCAGTTGATATCGTGGCTGGGCCTTTATTTTGATGTAATAAGACGATTTACAGGCTGATTTAGGCCTAGAATGTCTCATAATGTTTGAACGTTTATTCATACAAAACTGTTCACTAGTGATTTGAAGGATAAACACTATTGGATTTCTTGTGTAATAAGTTCATTGTGTTTTAAGGAAATAAGTGTCATTGGGTATTGGCAGATACTTAAAGTCAAGTATCGGAAGTGAAAAAAGCTGGATTCCTGGTTAGAACGATGTTACCTCCTCAAAAACAGACCTGGAGTTGTGTTTTAGACTTAGACTTAGACAAACTTTATTGATCCACAAGGGAAATTATTTGGATACAGCAGCTCAAACATCACAATATAATATAATAACAGAGAGTAACAAAAATAGATGGTGTAGCAAAAAAGAGCAAGAGACAAGTGTTAAATGAGACATAATTATAAAAATAAATGTATATGTATAAGACAAAATAAAATAGAAAAATAAGTAAACTATAAAATAAACTATAAAATCACAGCTATAAACAACAGACAAGAACGACAGTGTAAATAATATGATGATTGACAGAGCATAGGTTATCCGTTACATAAGATTGAGTTGTTGTGCAGTTGTAGGGAGTATTATCTGTTCCATAAGGATGAGTTGAGTTGTTGTACAGTTGTAGGGAGTATTATCTCCTCTGTCTCTCTATAGTCTGGTGCAGTGGGTGAGTTGTTGTACAGTTGTAGGGAGTATTATCTCCTCTGTCTCTCTACAGTCTGGTGCAGTGGGTGAGTTGTTGTACAGTTGTAGGGAGTATTATCTCCTCTGTCCCTCTATAGTCTGGTGCAGTGGGTGAGTTGTTGTACAGTTGTAGGGAGTATTATCTCCTCTGTCTCTCTATAGTCTGGTGCAGTGGGTGAGTTGTTGTACAGTTGTAGGGAGTATTATCTCCTCTGTCTCTCTATAGTCTGGTGCAGAGGGTGAGTTGTTGTACAGTTGTAGGGAGTATTATCTCCTCTGTCCCTCTACAGTCTGGTGCAGTGGGTGAGTTGTTGTACAGTTGTAGGGAGTATTATCTCCTCTGTCTCTCTATAGTCTGGTGCAGAGGGTGAGTTGTTGTACAGTTGTAGGGAGTATTATCTCCTCTGTCTCTCTATAGTCTGGTGCAGTGGGTGAGCAGGAGTGTCCATGATGGAGAGCAGTTTGTCCAGTGTCCTCATGTCCCTCACTGTGACAAATGTCTCCAGCTCACAGCCGATCACGTGTCCCGCTTTACGGATCAGTTTGTCAATCTGTCCTATGTCTCTTTTACTGGTGCCGCTCCCCCAGCAGACCACAGCGAAGTCCAGCGCACTGGCCTCCACAGACTGGGAGAAGATCTCCAGTAACTTGCTGCACTTTCTCAGGAAGTAGAGTCTGCTCATGCTCATACAGTAGTCCCTCCAGTCCAGCCTGTTGTTCACATGGACGCCAAGGTACTTGTAGCAGTCCACTATTTCCACATCATGGCCCTGGATGGTGATGGGCTCCACTGTTGTCATCTTTCTCCTGAAGTCAATCACCAGTTCAGTTTTGTTTCATTCACATGTCCGAGTAACGCTTTATTATTAGTCTGTCTATATTCCCAAAGCTCAGAATGCTCTGTTCCACCTTGTGATGTCATGAAGCTGTAGTTTTCAAGTTAACAGCTCCTTTTAACTCTAATTCAGTAGAGGTTGAATTTTCCAGGGTTTAAATTATCCAAATGATTCTAGTGAAGGTGTATGAAGTTTAAAAATAAAGTGCAGCACTTCCTGTATTCCCACATCACAAGGTGAACGGTGTTTTCAGTTTAAGTAAAGAACTCACCCTAAATCTGCAGGGTTTGTGTGTTACACATGTGTGAATGAAACAAAACACAACTCCAGGTCTGTTTATGATGAGGAAACACTATATCACAGAAAATAGTCTAGTAACTACTTAAGTAATATCATTTTGCAATACCAGTTCATTATTTTGGAGTATTATTCAAGTTGATGTACCTCCAACATAACTTTCCATTTGGCTGGGTTGCCGTGGCCACCTGTTTACCCTGATATTAAACCCTAATCAGTGACTTGGTCCGCATGCTCCGAGAGGCAGTAAGCATATTTGGACCCTATTTCCATATAAATCACTTGGCTGCAATGCATGGTGGGTAAGGAATTACTTTTAATCAGTATTGGCTTGCTTACCTTTAGGCATTAGACAGATTAGAATTTATAGCAGGAGACCGCACCACCCTTTATATACGGCGGGGCTAATTGTGCATTTAAGAAGTGATACCTACGAGGAGTTCAGAAGTGGCTCATTATGTGCTTAGTATCCAGATCATGCAGTAATATTAGCGTGGGTTGAACAATGGAAAAGTAATTTGTGCAAAGTTTTTAAAATCTTAATAGTTTCTTAATGCATGTTGCCTTCAGCAGAGCATTACTGTTTGAAATTCAAAGCATCCAATGAACTTGTTTCTCTGGGGTGGCTCTCAAAAAAAGCTCTCCAAAATCTGCTCTCAGCTGATGTGAGGAGTTCCACTATTTCGGTTTAATTGGGAGTGTTTTGCTCCAAATGTAATTGTGTTGTGTTTCGTAGCATGCTTTGGGACTCTGGAGACTGTGAATGTTTATGTGTTGGTTGATGGTGGTTAAAGTAGGTAATGCTTCTGGACCACAGGCTGTATATATGGACATAGCTAACCTACTAGCCACCTTGCTCCAAATGGGAAGCGAGCATGGGTTTCTGTCTCCATCAATTCTGGCTCCAGTTCACTTTGCATTGAAAAAAAGCACCACTCTCTGTAACTGCTGCAGTGAGCCTTGTGATTTTGGGCTTAAAATGTTCATATTAACGCGCTCTAAGTGATCCTGGTGAGCTTCATTTGACTGGAGCTGAACACTATGGGTGACTGATTTCATTAACATTCCCCAGGGGTGTGATGCTAACTGTAGGCTTGTCTCTGTCTGAAGCTGTTACTTAAATTAGACATTAATCTGAGCTTTGTTTAAACACAGTCTGTTCATAAAGAACTGATTTAGTTGGAACTACAACATGCAATGTGTTGCTGTTAAACAAGTCTCTCTCTCTAAAATTACAGTCATAAGCTAGCATTGGCCAAGAGTTTTCCAGTTTCCAAGATTATAAGTGTTGCAGAAGTCCTTTATATTTTGACCTGTTAATTCTCCTGTTTCGTTGTTTTGTTTTAATCTGGAGGACTGTGCCTATCTCTGATTGGCCAATCCGCCTAGCAATCATGGCATTCTGCATTCCTTTACTGTTTTTTATTGCTCAAACAAACAAACAAACAAACAAACAAACAAACAAACAAACAAAGCTCAACAACAAACCTCAAAGCAGACCTATTATGCAAAAAAAAAAAAAGCAAAAAAAAAAAAAGCTTTTTCCCATGTTATGGTTGTTTCCCCTTCACATTTCCCATCTTGAAGTTGTATTTGGAGTGATTTATGCATTTCAAGAAGCCATGTTGCCCTATATAACACAGACGTCTGCGGACTTGTTTCTTTTAGTGGTTTTAGACGTGATTTAAAATGTCCAAATTATAACACAATGATCCACGAGTGTCATCGATTATAGCTATAGCAGACACATACGTCTTCTTTAAAAGCATACATTTTCTCGCTCCTCTCCACAGTTCACAGATCTCATTTATAAAACATGTGCACAAAAATGTTACATTCATGACTTTCCATGTTAAGTTAATGGTAGACAGATAACTTTACATAGCAATGAGCAGCCTGATCCAAAAACTCTGTTCTTTGCACATTGTGGCTTTCAGAGTCGAGGCAGAAGATCTGTGCTGAGAGAGCTGAGAAATTAAGTGAAAAAAAAAAAAAATGAAAAAAGAATTTGTGGAAGTTTGTGTGTTGTTCATATGCACTTTTAGTAAGAATTTCATGTACAGTTTTAGAAATAAGACCTCTGTAATATGGCCTGGTTGGATCACCTGCTTGTCTCCATAGAGATGCATATGTTTAATGCCATAATGTGGAACATACCAGGCAAAGCAATAACACCTCCATGGATACAAGAAAGAAAGAACAAAGAAAGGAACTTTATTGTCCCTGTAGGGAAATTTGTCCTCTACATTTGACCCTAGTGGTATTGAAGGACCCTCTGCCAGAAAGGTTTCATACTTTTAATTGATCAGGTCTTAAATATCAGCAGTACAAATCGTAGTAGTAAAAGTACTTCAGTTTAAACACTAATATGTAAAAAGTACTTGCAGTGATCATAGTTGTGAAATACTTAATCTAGTCACTTAAAAGGGGCCATATTATGCTGTTTTCTGCTCTATTTCATGTTATAGTTTATAATTTCAGCCCTGGAATTGTAAAAGGTAGCTGTTAACTTGAACACTGCAACTTCATGACATCACAGGGTGGAACAGAGCATTTTGAGCTTTGGAAATGTGGACAGATTAATAATAAAGGATTACTCAAACATGTGTGAATGAAACAAAACCCAACTCCAGGTATGTTTTCAGGAGGTAACAACATTCTAACATGAAGTCAATTTTGCTTAATATAGGACCTTTAAAATAATAGTTTCTGTATGGGATGAACTTTTTGAAATATTATAATTATGATTGAATTTCAAAGTAATGAAAGTAATTGTCTTTCCACTAGTCTGTAGTCAGCATATACCTGGGGCTCAGGTCACCCAGGGATTCATTTAGAATTTGTTATTTAGTTTTTGCATTTTGTCTCTTCAATTTGAAGCTGTGGTTTATTTGGCACTGTGCTTTGAGGCAGTAATTGCTGTGGGTTTTGGGTTGTGAGATTTTAAATAAATCTGGGAAACTGAAACAGTGGTGGTCGTAAAGGGAAATAAAGGAACACCACAATCAGGTGAAAAGAATCTTTGATGTGTTTGGGGATTTTGGTTGAAAATGTAATTCTTTTTATGTTTTCAGTCAGAGGAGACATTTTCTGTCTTTCACTTTGGTTTGAGACATTGATTTGTGCCGGTTTTGCTGTGGATTTTAAAATAAAAATAAGCACGATCTGGGTTTAATATTAAAAACTAATTGTTTGAATGTCCAAACTTAAATCATGAAGTTTGAAATACTTTATTGGCTCACATTTTAGAAACAGTAATCAACTGTGTAGGTCAACTCAAGGTTGTCAATCTCAACAACTCACTGTTGTCCAGTCCAAGCTGAGATACTGCTGCGGAATGTTCATCTTTGAAATGTACCGATTTCCATGGGGATTGATAAGTTCAATATCATATTGCGTAACATTTAACTTCAAATTTCCTCCTTCTTGTTATGAGCAGCATTAATAAAGATATCACAATTTTCTAGAACCCATTGATCACAATTAAACAAACATTATGTGCCTTTAAACTGTTTTTAAAGTGAGACTGAACTCCTAAACTCCTCCCACAACCAAACTGTAAACATTTTACACTTCTGTTGGTTTGGTTTCAGAGACAGGAATGAAAAATGTGTGACAACATGCCCATTTTTGACCAGAAAGCTGCAAATACCTATAGTTTGCAATGAAACTGAAATTGCCAAAAAAAAAAAAAAAAAAAGGGGACTAGGGACAGTAGACAATGCTATTAAAACACCATATACACAGTTAAGCAGTAACAGAGTTTAGTGTTCAGTTCCACTTAAAATGTGACTACAATGACCTCCTTCACTCTTCACTATGACTGGTTAATTCACCTGTCACTCATTTAGAGCTAAACAGAGGCTGACCAACAGGAGCGGGTGTTACAGTGCTGCATGTAACACAGTGAATAATGAGATTACCAAAATGGCAGATTGTTAGGGCATCTGGCATAAAAACCTGACAACTTCTGATGTAAAAATGAAATGTATCCCAAAGTGAAGAAAATCTCTGGCAGATTGAGAGTAAACAATGCTAACTGAGCTAAGAGGCGTTAGCTAATAGGACATGTGTTTGGTCTGGTCACATGGGTAGGGGTGGATCGAGGTAATTGGGAAACACAGATTGTTTTAGCTGAAGCTGCTGCTCACAAACAAACAACAAACACATGAGCTCCACAGAGAGGATCCACAGCCCAGAGTTTGATTAAGAGTCCCTCCAGAGCCACTGACACAGTCAGTATGAGAGGAGCAGCCCCAGTAACGAGCTACAAAGGAAGGGATTAGTGTAATCAGATTACTTTTTAAGTAAAGCAGTAATGTAACTAGTTACAGTTGAAAATTGCCCCTGCTTGAAATCAGGTTCTATGAATTGAATTGCTTTTTTATAAATTATTTCCTGAGCAGTATGTTTTCCTTTTTTAATGTAACGTAATAGTAATCAGTAATCAAATTACTTTTGAAATAATTTTAATCCAATATGGCTGACATCTGAGCTATGTGATCATCCGTCCCTTCAGACCCAAATATATAGCACTACCCCTAGTTAATATGAGGTGAGAAAAATCTTGGTGAGTAGGAAATTGACATTTTCTTATTCTAAATATGTAATATAAAGTAATTTGTAATTTAAATTATTAATTTATTGCTAATGTTTAGGGCTGTTTATGTCATTTTACAAAACCCTTCGGCTTTTGTCTTAAGGGGGAGGATGTGTGTGTGTGTGTGTGCGTGTGCGTGCGCGTGTGCGTGCGTGTGTGTGTGTGTGTGTGCGCGTGTGTGTGTGCGTGTGTGTGTGTGTGTGTGCTGCTCGCTCTCCCCCTCTCTTCCAGGTTCCACTGACGGGGAGGGACTGGCCAATGGTCTGCTCCTGATTGTGGACGGGGCCCACCACCTTTAAAAGCTGGCTGCATGAGACTGGGATCTCTTCTCTCTCATCACCATGTGGCCACAACCATTGTTTCCACGTTGTTTTTAATAAATATATATTTTTGTAAATCCTTTTTAAACATGTGTGGACTCCATCTTCTCCAAACCCTGAGCCAGTTTGTGACATGGATAAAATAGCGAAATAAAAACACCAAGATCATGTAGTAGTTAATAGTTAATATTAACATTTTAAGACCAAAATGAGAAGCCTGACAGCAGTTATGCACAGAGGGGCAACATACAACATCACAATACAAAGTAAATTGGCACCTGAGTTGATGGAGCTGGAATCACGCCCATGCTCATTCCTATTTGGAATGCAGTGGCTAGCGGGTTAGCTATGAGAGATAGTTGTATACCACTCTGTATTTAAATAAAGTTTGGGAACCACTGATGCTTTTAAGGACAAACATAAAGCTTCTAAGTTAAGCAGTTAAAAGCCCCCATGGTTATAATCATTATACAAAACCCCTCTTTGAATCTTTTGTGGTATGCCATCGCAAACAAAATCAAAGATCTTCTGCTTATAAGTTTTAAAGAATTTTTTTGAAGGAGATGGAAATGACATAAACAAATATATAAATTGATGAACGATAATAGAATTAACAATGGACACTTTTCCATATAAGGTCACCGTATTGTCTTTAAAAAGAACCCAAGAAGTTACTGTACATAAGACAAAATGAAAGTTTTTGGATATGAGAGATATTATTCTGGACATTTCCCCCATAGCATATACTAGCATATTAGCATTAACAAGCCTATTACAGTTTAATGCACTTGAACACAATTAATCTTTTAAAACCGCCTGACGACCAAAATGACGTCAGGGAAATGAATATTTATCACAGATCAGAGCTCTGGCTTAGTTCGTGCAGTGTAAGAACAGACTGTGTGAGGAGGTGGTGTACCCAGGAGAGATGGGAGCCCACAGGAGCGCTGCATAACATTCACATATACTGTATGCATCTTTGCTCCTGCAGCCACGAGCTTTGACTGTACATCTGTTACATGGGAAGCAGACAGGCGTAACTATATCTTCTGTTGTTTTTTCTTATCTGTAATGTGCCCTTCACAAAGAGCCTAGAGCCAAACCAAGTGTTATAGATCTTGTATTATTCAGCGAGTACATAGGATTTTTCTATTCAAATATCCATATCTTACATTCTCAATAGTGATGCCTTTTTAAAAAAAAATCTTTTAAAGGGTTTTGAAGCTACTTGTGGAGTGGATTTTTTTTTCCATTAAAGGACCCATTTTCTGACCCATGTGTATGTTGTTTCCTCATCATAAACATACCTGGGGTATTCCATGAAGCGAGCTAAAGTGAAAGCCTAGCTTATTTGGTCTATCCAGGTTAGTGAAATCCTCAGTTCTGTTCCACCAAAGTGACTAAGGTGGCGCTAAGTTTCTGCAGTAACAAACACTTGGAAACAAACCTGGTCGGGACCAGATTATTTTAACTTTGTCTCCAAGAACATCTAAAGAAGCCGTTTATCAAAGGTTTCACCATGTGCACTCACACACCTGTGTCAGAACACTTGCCTCTGTCTGATACAGTTTAAAAAGTGACTTTTATTTTATTTATTTATTTATTTATTTTATTTATTTATTTATTTTCTCTTTTTAGTTGAGTGTTGCTTGAGACTTTTACAGGCTATACTCTCCTACACACGGGACACGTGTGTGGACGCTGCACTCATCTAAAAGGCACAAACCATATAAAAGCCTGTGGCCATTATTTCATTCAAATGATCTGCACATGTGGCTGTTGTGAGGGGCAGTGCAGCTTTTACACACACACAGACGCTGGTTTGGAGTCTGAGGATGAACTGGTTTTCAGTGTGTTCTGTCTGTTCGCTCCTTCATCACTTCTGTCTCTCTCTCTTCATTCCCTTGTCTCTCGCTCCCTGTCAAACTGCAAACACGTTGGCCCGGATTTTATCATTTCTTCTAGCCTACATGTGAAGAGGTCCATTTCAGCTTCACTTTTACGCATAGTGGAACTTAAGCTCCACACGTACTACCGCGCATCGGGAAGGCAACTTCATTCCCTGGGTGTATTAAATAGGCTCTGCACTATGCAGTCAGCCTCCTTTCTACCCGCGGAGCGACTGGGAGAGGAGGGGGAGCAAACAGGAGAGGAGGGGTCGTGTCTTTCCTCTCGCTCCTCAGATCAGAATGCCTGGAAAAGTTCAGTGTCCCATATGAAACTCTTGTCCGTGCGCTGTGGCTCCTCTCTCGTTTAATCCGATCGTTAAAAAAGTCCATTTTCCGTGACGTCGTTGCTCCAATGATCTGGTCTTCTCAGAGTCACCAGGAGCGCGCACAAAGTTCAGCTTAAACTTCAGGCCTGAATTAGCTTTGGTCAGACTCAGGCTTATTTCTGTCATGTAACAACTTGAGGCTTAAACTGGAGATGGAGCTAGTTTCAGATCATGATTTTAGGATAAGCCTGGACTTGTTAAGCGACTTTGATGGTGTACCCCCAGGAGTTGGTTTTTCAGGTGTTTAACACCTGCATATTTAAGCTGGGTTCTTCTCTCAAAAAGAACACTGCTCCAACTTGTGATATCAGGTGGTAATACAGAAAATGCTCCACTGTGTTTTTAAACTCCATGCACCTTCACTAGAATCATTTGGATCATTTTAGCCCTCAAAATCTCTACTAAACAAAAGTAAAAAGAAGCTATTGACTTGAAAACTACTACATGACATCCCAGAGCATTTTGAGCTTCAGAGATATAGACAGACTAATCAGAAAGGATTACTCAAACATGTGTGAATGAAACAAAACACGACTCCAGGTATGTTTCTGATGAGCACAGCAACATGGCTTTAAGCTCACAAGAGTCAATTTTGCATAATATAGGGCCTTTAATTGCTATGACCACAGAGACAGATAACATTGCTTGAAACCCATGAATTAGTTAATGTGTTTGCACTTTGTTATAGCTAATTCAGACCTGCAACACAAAACACAGATCCACGTACGTCAATGAAATGACACATTACCTTTTGTTCTGAACATTCCTTCTCTTCCTTTGGAGCGGTTTAGTTGACAGCTCATCATAAATAATGATAGGTCTGGACTCAAATGGTCTAAGAGTGAAAGAAAAGGATGACTAATGTTTGCAGACTCAAGGCAGCAGCGTTACAGTGTACCCGTCTGTTTTGTGTTGTGGGAGAGCTCCAATTTTAGCCAACAAGAACTATCCCTGGTCCTGAAAAGTACAGTGAGAAGAGACGTTTTATAAACAAACTTTATTTTATAAAGGGGAATTTTATAAACACAACAGCTCAAAATTAAACGGGGTGATGCTTTACAAATCATAATGAACAACTGGTTATTGATTCAATTAATATTCTAATCCTAACTCCTTAATTGCCAGCATTATTACAATGAATAAACTATTAATAAGGCCAATTCAAGTTTTGTTATTACTACTACTACCTCTTCTACCTCTACTACTACCACTACATCTTTGTTGTTTATCCGCTGGGTGGAACTTCCTTGCCTATTTTGTGCAAAATCGAGGAGAGGAATCAAGAAGGAGGCGAGGAAAGAGAAATGAGATGGAGCCAGTGATATGATATTCAAATTTTTTTTAGATGTACTAGTAAAGCTGGGGAGTTGCAGTGGCATGACTACATTTTGTTATGTGTTTTTTATACTCAAATTGTGTGTGTCTCTACTATGAATCTGTCTTTCACCACAAGTTTCCTAAAAACAAAGCATTCACAAAAGAAGAAAACCAGGAAAATAATATGTTTGTGTGGATGTTGTAATAGTGTCATTTCAGGAAATCACTGACACTAAAGATTACAGCTTTGTTGCCTCACACTGTCATTATCCTTATATGAAGTCTATTTGTGTGTGTGTATGCTGTACGATTGGTTTACAGCCCTGGCATTTGACACACTGACAAGATAAAAATGTGAATGTTGTGAAAGAGTGCAAGAATCTGGAGTGACAACAACGCAAGTCTTGTTGAGTAAAATACTATATTGTACTTATGTTGAATCCTGTGTCCTCCCTCGATAAAGATCTGAGTTTTCACCAGTGAAAGCAGATACACGCTCTCAACCCACCACCTATACTAACTGACTGAGATTTTGTAGTTACTGTACATCATATAAACAGTAGAATTTTTATATTTTAAGTATTTTGAGGTATTTAATTTTGAAGTATAAACATGTGATCACTATTTGAAGACAAGTTAAAATGTACCTTTGCGTTTTATGAGAGATTTCTTATTTTATCCTTGAAGAGCTGTCCTTGGTCCTGAAAAGCAGAAAGCGCACAAAGCGTAGCACGTTCTTTGCCTGACATTGAATCTATTTTTATACATTGTCTTTTCACCTCTCCCTGATGCGTGTCTATCAGTTCTGTTTGAGCAAATGTTTGAAAACTAAACACACACAGGAGCTTCAATACTTTTATCTGAAGGTTGACGCCGGCAGGACTGCTCATTGAAAAGCAGTGGACATGTGGCTCAGTGTGCAGCCATTACACAGACTACAGCACTGTAACAGATAGAAACCTATGCTTTCTCATGCAAATCCAATAGCTCCTCTGTATGAAGAATGGTGTCTGTTGTGATGGAGAGAGAGCGGGCTTGTCACTGATAGTTGGCCTTGTAAACGTCTAAGAAATGCTTCATTCATTGTCAAGAAACCCTTGTCCATTTCTTTACAACAGATATACTATACATACATATTTATAATACTTGTTTGTTTTCAGGGTTTTCAATGTTGTTCATCTGTTGTGAATACTTTGCAGTGACAGCACACTGGGGGTGTTCTACATGTTTCTCTATGGTAGAATGTGCATGGAGACACAATGCACACATTAGTAAACAATCAAAAAAGTGTTAAAGGGCCCATATTACACAAAATTGACTGTTTAAGCGAGCTTTAAGCCATTTTAGTATGTTAAGATTTTGTTTCATTCACAGATATTTGAAAAACACTACATTTCCAAAGCCCAAAATGCTCTGTTCCTCCTTGTGATGTCATGAGCTGGTAGTTTTCAAGTTAACAGCTCCTTCTACCTTTAGTTCAATAGGGATAGGCAATTCCAGGGCTGAAATTATCCATGATTCTAGTGAAAATGTATGGAGTTTAAAAAAATAGTGAAGGACTTCCTGTATTACCAAATTACATCACAAAGTAGAGCAGAGTTTTTTCTGTCTGAGTGAAAAACAAAACCTAAATATGCAAAATGTATGTGTTAAACATGTGTGAATGAAATGACACAACTCCAGGTTTGTTTTTGATGAGGAAACAACATTATAACATAGATCAGAAAATAGTGTAATAAAGCCCCTTTAAAAATACCAAATGGATTTAAACAACACATTTACAGGAGCCTGTGATCAAAATGGGCATTCATGGTCCTGTTTAGGTGTTTAATTTTCAGCCAAAAGGGGAGAGTGACTACCTACCGTCACAGCGTTATTAATAGTTTTTAATGTTATTTGAGAAACTTGTTTAACAGCACAAATCAGATTACTTGTTATAGTTCCAGCTGAATCAGTTAAAACAAAGCTCAGATTTAAGTCTAACCTGAATAACAGAGCTTCAGATAGAGTAGTGCTTTCAGTTGGCATCACACCCCCAGGGAATGTTGACGATTTCAGCTTAAAATATCAAAAGGCAGGTTAAAGGGCTTATTTGTTATTATATTACATTATAAGTACAACATAGAAAGATCTTACAGTGAGGCGTTGTCCAGTCCAGAGATTCAAACTTCTTGCTGTGAGGTTTGCCGAACATTCACATTTTTTGACTCAAGTCAACTGAAATTTACACTAGGAGTGTCAGTGACGCATATGCACATACCTTTTAAAAGCTTCAATTTACACCAGAGGCAGCAGAGCTGCTCCTGTGACTCCAGCCTCTGTGGATTCTCATGTTTAAACACTAAACTGTTTTACATTGGTTATGTATTCATTGTTGATTGGTTGAATTATGTTTTAAATCACAAAGCAAAAGCTGACAACAAGAGAGACAATGCTTTTTAACTGACCATTTAACTTTTTCTTGTAAAGTTGCTTTCTAATGTTGTAAAGTGTTTTGTATTTATCCTCCACAGCTGTAACTTTTCATGGTCCATCACGAGTCATTCCCTGAGCTCCTGATGAGACGGATGGTGTTTATGCGACTGCAGTAGTTTAAAGAACATATTTTGAAAGGGCATCGGAAGTTTATTTTAACACTGCGTGCTTAATTCCTGTCTTGCCCCTGCTAAAAAGCCTGGAGACACTCCGTTGATGCTGAAAATTTAGAACTCCAACCTATTTTGAGCAGTACGTAGGTAATGACGGCTGCTGGACGCGCATATGACACTGCTGGTGTAAATTGTCTGACGGTTAAAATGGAAAGTGATACCTGCGCGTATGCTGTGTTGCTGTGCTTACGCGCTGTTACTGCTTTGGTGTAAAGTGGGGACTAGGCTCTAAAACACTGCATCACATTAACACTGCACACATCAGCATTAATGTGCAAAACCTCGCAAAACCAAAGCCGCGTGTCAATGCAAGGATGGCCACACCGGCTGCTCCAGCAGGACGTATGCGTGGCTGTATACACTGGTCGATCAAACTTGACTGGGCGAATTTAGCCACTTGTAACAGTTCTACAGTGAAACTAACCAGCTGAATAGGCTTGTATTTGCCGTCTATACAGGATAGCCACGGTAAATGTGAGGATTTTCACAGTAAATTTCAAAGCCCATAGTAAGTCTTTCTGAACCTGTGCTCCTTCAAACGATACATAACAGCTCCAGGAACACGCTATGCTTGCCCTAACTTATGGCTATTTCCAATTTCCAAAAATAAAAAAAATGTCATGTCAGCGTAATATATGAAAGTGCATATTTTTGTAATTTCTGGGTCTATCAACATAAATTACTGAAGCATAAAACCCACCTCTGTAAGAATATTTCTGAAAGGCTGAAAGCCTCTTTGGAGCTGTTTACTTGCTACATCTGGAGAGTACGCCACGTTTCCCTTCTGAACCAAAATAAATACAGAACGCTTGGAGGACACATGTATCAAATCATGACACCCATATCAAGCAATTCAATATTATATTGAATATCATTGCACCCCTAATTATCTCAAATGACAATTTGTGACAAGTCTTATGGTCTCTGAAAAAAAAGTGACAAATTTTTGAAATTTTGAACAAAATTTCATTTTGGCATCCCGACCCTAAAGGGCAATGACACTTAGGCCGTATTGTTTATGGCGGAGCCATAGCAATGACAAAACTCATCAAAGTTCAAGTTCAAATTTCAAAGTCAGCTTTATTGTCAAAAACCATATGCACAGGTTGCACACACAGGATTTGAAATTGCAGCGCTCCCTCGGCCCACAGTGAACATTTAACATCTTATAGACATGACAATAAACATGATGACAAAAACATAACATATGCACATAGCAACAAGTACGACAGGTTTGTATATAATACAAATAAGTAAAACACCCAATGTGTAGCGTGTTAAAGCTCAAATGGTGTCATTTAAGCAGCAGTGTGATTAGTTATAGTGCAAAACAGAGTGTGCATTAAAAAAAAAAAAAATGTCTGTGGAGCGCACATTAGCCAGTACGATGGTGGGGATTGCCGGCTTGTGTGGGTTTGCAGCTAGCCTGTTCCGGATTCCTCCGCGCTTACCCCTCTTCTGTTTTCTTTCACACTGCTTGTGACGCTTCCACTGCGGGTGAGATCTAGGAGTCGGGGTCGGTGGTGGTAAGTGCTTCCGGAGAGGACCGCTGTTCCTTAGTGTGTCCCGAAGCCCCTTGACCTCCAAGTTCCTTGTTGTGTTGTTTCTGCTAATGTTGAGCAGAAACTCCCGGCTGTATGTGCGCCTTTGAGGAGGCTCACATGACAAAGACAATGACGAACAAAAACAATGTCGTTTGCATGACAAAACACACAAAAACACTGTAGCGTTGGGACGGAGAGCAGCCGCTGCGTCTGTTCGCGCCGCCATCTTGCTACTCATGATGTTGTTCTAATGGTAAAATAAACACAATGGGAGGGGGATTACGGTTAGGGTTAGGGATGTTTAAAATTAGGTTGTAGGTTAGGTGTTAGGGTTAATTTAGGAGTAAGGGCTACGGTCCTATGCAACCCGAAACACATCATCAATGTTGCGGTGTATTTATAGAGAAAATACACCAGGAATGGACACTGGTGGTTTAGTATTTTGTAATCAGTCACTAATTATTATGGAGGCTTATTATGGAGGCTTACCTCCAAGGGTAAGGTATGGAGGCACTGGAATATTGGAATTCTAAAAAAAAAAAGACCTACCCACACTTGTTCAAACTGTCCCGAAAATATTTGTGTACTCCTGCCTCATCAGTTCCTTATGTACGAATTTTCTGTAAAGCTGGAGAAATTGTATCCAAGAGGAGAAATCGTTTGAGCCCAAACAAGCTTCACAAACTTCTATTTCTGAATAAAAATGTTTGAACCCCCCCCCCCCAAAAAAAAAAAAAAAAGACACACACTCAAATGTTACAAGCACAATGTGTAAAACGTTCACAAGCACTCATATAACACACAAAATGTGTTTCATTAATCATCACAAGAATATTCACTCTAATTTCACTTTATCACATAGAGATTATTGAACATAGGTCCAGTTGTTATGTTCACATGTGGAAAAAGTCATATCTTGTACTTAGTTATGCAAACTCATTACAATGTGTTTCTTCTGTAGTATAGCTGCAGTACATTTTTTAAACCACTAGATGGAACCCATACTCAAACCAACACAGCGTGTTACAGTGTCGACACAATAAGGGGAAAGTGTGATACACACACTGAGGTATCATCTGCCCATCACTAGTTTTCACTGCAGTTCCTTAGTCTAAAGCATACTTTAAATACTTTTTTTTTTTTTCTTGTTAGCAACCCACAACAGACGTTCATTATTTTCATGGCTGCTGTAATGAAATAAAGTTAAATAAAATAAAGGAAATTATTGTTAATCACTAAATGTTGTTAATCAGCGGTGAGAGAAGGTTTGAAGCTGGTTCCATGTACTGTTAATATAAAATTTGTTGATTCAGAAATGGCAAATTGAGTAGTTTTCTCTCTAATAGTACCTTGTCTAATTTCCCTGAGAAAAACAAAATTCTAAATGAATTAAAGTAATTTAACATATGTTTTATATTAGATTTTTGCCTCTGTCTTCACTTTGACGATGCCCCACTCCCTGAGCCCTTCACACCTCTGCTCCCGCCCACAGCTCTATGGACTAATCCACCTGGCTGACTGACACTTAATGACCTTTGTTATTGAAATGCTGCCCTTTGTCTTGTGGGACATAATGTCTGTCTCACATGTGAGTTTTGCAAAGCTGCCCCTCCCTCAAATGCTCCTGATTGGCTGACGTGGTCCAATAAAGAGAGTGGGGAGGGGTGGAGGGGCACTTAACCAACTGCAGCAACGTCCAGAGACAAAGAAGGAACTGCGAATGGACACAGAAGAAACTGCTTAATATGACAGGAATTAACCATAACTTTTGAAGGAGTGAACTATCAGATTTTGACGGTTGAAGTCCTTCCAGAACTTTCTGCCACTAATTTTGTAAGTATGTCATCTCCATTGTCCATATGGATTCGAAATCAGAGCAAAAAAGTTGTTAAATATCTCTGTATATGTTACCCTAATATGTATGTAAAATCCCTCAGTCGTCCAGGTAGAATCCATGGCAAAAAAAGGAGAAAATTTAATTTGTCAACTGGACATAGTTTATTTGGTTGAATACGTTTCGCAGCACATCCAAGCTGCTTCCTCAGTTCTGGTCAGATGCTGGCGGACACTGCTTTATATCTGCCTGAAGGGAGGAGCTTAATTACAATGAAAATTACTCTGAGACAACACATATTTAAATACAGTTTCAGTTGGTCAGGTGATACAATATGGAGTTGTTAACAGTTTCTGTTAGTCATGTGAGTCTATTCAATATGGAGTGGGAGTGGGGGAGTAGTTAGCATATCCATTCAGGGCCATGATGGGTGTTTTCACACCTCTGGACCTGACCTGGCTAGTCCCATTGTTTTCCCAGTTTGTTTTGATTTAGGTTTGAGGATAGAGTTATAGATGGGAGACAAATGATGTCTGAGACCCCCATTTCTGTTCAAGGAAGGATTCTCTTTCTTGACAAAAATAGCTTCTTTAACTCCCCTCTCAAACCAGTTCTTTTCTCTGGCCAAGATCTGGACCTCGCTGTCCTCAAAGGAGTGGCCTGTGGCTTTTAGGTGGAGATGTACGGCAGATTGCGGCCCACCCTGGTTTTCCCGTCTGTGTTGATACATCCTTTTGTGAAGTGGCTGTTTTGTTTCTCCAATGTAGCGCTCACTGCAGTCTTCACTACACTGAATGGAGTAGACCACATTGCTTTGTTTGTGGCTCGGAGTTTTGTCCTTAGGATGGACCAGTTTTTGTCTTAAAGTGTTTGTGGGTTTGAAATAGACTGGGATTTCATGTTGTCTGAAGATCCTCTGTAGTTTTTCGGAAACGCCAGCCAGGTAAGGAATAGTTACACCCCTTCTCCTGGGCTCTGGTTCTCTGTTGTCCTGTTTCTTTGTTCTCTTCGTTTTATTGAAAGCCCATTTAGGATATCCACAAACGGAGAGGGCTTTCTCCACGTGTTGTTCTTCTTTCTCCTTTCCCTCTGCGCTTGTAGGAACCACTTGGGCCCTGTGATGTAATGTCCGAATGACTCCCAGTTTGTGCTGAAGTGGGTGGTGTGAATCAAAAAGCAGATATTGGTCGGTGTGTGTGGGCTTTCTGAAGACCTCTACCTGGAGTCGCCGGTCTTCTCTTATCGTTACTGCACAATCTAAGAAGACCAATGTGTTGTCCTTGGCATCTTCACGTGTGAATTTGATGTTCGGATCTACAGAATTGATGTGTGCAGTAAAAGGTTCCAAATCTCGAATTTTGATTTTTGAGAAATTATCATCAACATAACGATACCAGTGTGTGGGTGGAGTGCCTGGATATGAGGCCAGGGCACTCTGTTCAAATTGTTCCATGTATAAGTTTGCAATGATAGGGGAGACCGGTGAGCCCATTGCACAGCCGTGGATTTGCTTGTAAAAGTTTCCTCTGAACTGGAAATAGGTGGTACTTAAACAAATTTCCAGCAGTTGGCAGATTTGGTCGGGTGAAAGTTTGGTTCTCTCTTCTAGCTTGGTATCCTCCAGTAGTCTCCTCCTTGCTGCCTCCACCGCTACCGATGTAGGGATACAAGTGAAAAGAGAGGTCACATCAAAGGAAACCATTGTTTTTTAGGTACATCTCCACCTAAAAGCCACAGGCCACTCCTTTGAGGACAGCGAGGTCCAGATCTTGGCCAGAGAAAAGAACTGGTTTGAGAGGGGAGTTAAAGAAGCTATTTTTGTCAAGAAAGAGAATCCTTCCTTGAACAGAAATGGGGGTCTCAGACATCATTTGTCTCCCATCTATAACTCTATCCTCAAACCTAAATCAAAACAAACTGGGAAAACAATGGGACTAGCCAGGTCAGGTCCAGAGGTGTGAAAACACCCATCATGGCCCTGAATGGATATGCTAACTACTCCCCCACTCCCACTCCATATTGAATAGACTCACATGACTAACAGAAACTGTTAACAACTCCATATTGTATCACCTGACCAACTGAAACTGTATTTAAATATGTGTTGTCTCAGAGTAATTTTCATTGTAATTAAGCTCCTCCCTTCAGGCAGATATAAAGCAGTGTCCGCCAGCATCTGACCAGAACTGAGGAAGCAGCTTGGATGAGCTGCGAAACGTATTCAACCAAATAAACTATGTCCAGTTGACAAATTAAATTTTCTCCTTTTTTTGCCATGTTACCCTAATGTGATCTTCTTTTGCTACAGACAGAAAAAGTGTAAATGATTCATTCAGCCAAATGTAACTTGCTTGTAAAACACACACAGAAACATTCTTAGATAAGATTTACTGCGTGATTTTATGTTTATTTAGTTGAGTTACTTTATTTACGTTAAAAAAAAGTTATTTTACTTGACACTTTCTTTCCTTTGTTCTAATGCAGAGCTACAGGATCCACCAACAGAATGGTATTCACATGTGACCAGTGTGGAAAGGTGTGTCCAAAAGCTTCCAAACTAAAAGTACACTACAGAACTCACACAGGGGAAAGACCATACAGATGTGATATTTGTGAAAAGACATTTTCATGGTCAAGCCATCTTGTATCACATATGAGAATTCACACTGGAGAGAGGCCATTTGAATGTGAACAGTGTGGGAAGGAATTTAAACGATCTGGTCATCTCCATCTACATATGAGAATCCACACAGGAGAAAACCCATACAGATGTGATGTTTGTGAGAAGACATTTTCAGTGTCAAGCAGCCTTGTATCACATATGAGAGTCCACACTGGAGAGAGGCCATATGAGTGTGACCAATGTGGGAAAGCTTTCTTTGCATCATCCAATCTCAATACACACATGAGAATTCACTTCTGGCACAGACTATATGAGTGTGGCCAGTGTGAAAAGGTTTTTAGAACATCCCAGCAACTCTCCAGTCACTACCGAACGCACACAGGAGAAAAAACATACGACTGTGAAGAAAGAGGGAAGTCTTTCAGGTCTGTGAGGAACCGTCTGAAACATGTCCAAATCTTCCAGACTGAAGAGAAAAGCTGCAGCTCTGACCAGTGTGGGGTGACTTTGAGAAAACCTGCTCATCTGAAGGTGCATCGTCTTGAACACACTAAAGGAGAAAGAGCTGCAGAGGCCGGATCATGTGAGCCTAAAGTCAGACTCAAGAAACTGGAGATCAGGCTTCAGAGACTCTAGATTGTGGATCTGAACTCTGTGCAGTGTCAAAAATGACAAGCTTAAAATGATATGTTAAGAATTTTCTTAATTTTTCTTTTTTATTAGAAAGAGTTTTAACTGACTTTTGTCCATCTTATTCTTCGTTGTATTGTTTTTAACTTTGAGCTTTCAGTCCTGCTTCACTGCAGTTCTCTAATCAGAGACATACCTGAAATTGCTTTTTTTTTTTTTTTTTTTTATTCTGTTTGCTGCTGAAAAAACTGAAATAAAATGAAGAAAATGAAGTTTTAGATTATTTGTTCAGGCTTGTCTCATGTCTCACATATGCATCAAGGAACTTTAGAAATGAAACACATATACACAGACAAAGGGCTGAGAAACAGTGTGAGCTTCTTTCACATGAACAGGTGAAGTACTAAATGTTAATCAGAGGTAAGAGAAGGTTTGAAGCTGCCTCTGAATGACACAGAATAGTAGAAGGAGCTGTTTTACATTTAATCCATGTACTGTTAATATAGAGTTTGTTTATTCAGAAATAGCAAATAGAGAAATTCAACAAGGTAGAGAAAACTACCTTAAGAAAAATAATATTCTGAATCAATTAAACTAATTTAATGTATATTTTATTTTGGCTTCTGGACTAATCCACCTGGCTGACTGACACTTAATGACCTTTGTTATTGAAATGCTGCCCTGTCATTTCAATATTGTTATTGAAATGCCCCTGTCTTGTGGGACATAATGTCTTTCTCACATGGGAGTTTTGCAATGCTGCCCACCCTCAAATTCTCCTGATGTAGTGCGTTACCTTAAATGTGCACTATAGGGCCAGTACGTGACGTAAAGCATGGACTCTGAGTGTTTCCACTGCGTGAAGTGATCCGTACCTCCCCCTTTTAGGGGGCCAAAGAGGACCGCTGGAGTTACTAACTTCCAAAGCGATCTGGAACAGTTGTAACCTAGGGCTGGCATGCCCCCTTTCACTCATTGAAGGACCAGCAGCACAACAACGGCAACAATGGTGCAGATGCTCACTTACCGGTAAAATCGTGTCAAAGTTTTGTGTGTAATAAGAATTCCACATCCAGTCAAAGTCTGCAATGTCTGCATAACATTGAAACCAAACTGATAACATAAACCAAACTCCACCAACATCGTCCTCCGTGATCCAGATAAAATCATAAATCCCAAATGTGGTGTACATATCGAATCTCGAGTGTGTGTCCATAAAGATGCAGCCAAACGAGTTAGCGAAAAGTTATCCATTATCCTCTGTGCAGGTAACCGAATAGTAAAAGAGTAAAGTTACCCAGAGGAAAATTTTGCTGCTCAATAATGGCTAGTGTAGTGTAGCTCAGGAGAAACAATTAAGTGTTTCTCATTTGTTGCTCCTAGTGAATTTTAGGAGCAATAGATGAGACAAAGAGGATGAGACATACTGGAGACACTAAGGAGAAACAGTTAAGGTATGTCTCATTTATGTCTCATTCATGTCTACCAGTGAGACAATAATAATAGTCTCATATAAGCTACCAAGGAGAAACAATAGTAACACTTTTTAAATTCCAAAATAGGCTTTTATTAAACTTTTGCCTCCAATACAATAATCCAACAGATTTCAACACCATAACAACAAGGGTTCAGATTTATATAGCGTTGGGATAAGGATTTTTCCCTCTTAAAATAAATATCAGCTGAACTTAAAAAAAAAAGGATATACACATTCTTATGTAAACAGAAAAAATAATAATATGAAAGAAAAACATCCAGTCTTCACCTACAACATGTTGCTTTGAAATAAAAACAGCATCTCAAATGTTTCAGTCCTTCACCAACAGGATCTTTCATTTAAAATGGAGGCTTCTCAATAAAGTCCATTACTGAACATTTAAGCATTCACAATGCTTTTAACGGCTCTCGCACGGCATTTGTTGATCAGCGCTTTCTTCAACTTCGACTTCTCCACCGGAGTCCAACCAGGCAGCATCGAACAATGCATGATGTAGGCTGTAGAAAATAAAAGGGGTAAAATTAAGAACAATTAAATGATCATCTGCTGCAACCTCCCCACTCGTATGGACCATAAAACCCACTGCATTTCATAAAATGACATTGCATTACATGTAGCTAATTTCCCATTTATTATTGTAAGTGTGTTACTGAATAACTGTGAAAGTAGGGCTGGGCGATTTGGCCAAAAAATAAAATCTAAATTTTTTTTACACAGAGTGGACGATTACGATTTAAAATTTTTTATTTTTTTTTATTTTATTTTAAATACATTTTAATAGATGTAAACTTAACAGAAACTGCAGGTCTTTCAAATTTTCCTAAAAATGCTCACAGTCAAATTCTTTGGTCATTTGTTTCAGGCTTACACAAGGCTACTGCAGCAGGAAGCACTTCTATTCCATTCATCTATTAGAACTGACTGATCTGTATTTTAATTTGGCCTATATCATTTATATTTATGTAGCAATTGTTTTAAAGTTTGTCTGACTTTAATCTGCCTGATCTGCTCTTAGCAGTTAAACTTGTTCATAATAATAAGTCTGTGGGAGATGAGTTGTTTTAGCCCTACTAATAAATAATAAAACTAATAATCTTACTCTCCATTCCATCTTTTGGGGAATCAGGATATGCTTGGTAGCAGTGATCTTTTTTGGGCGGTAGGCGCAGCCTTTTGGGGATTTCCTTCTTCAGGCTCTGTATTCTGAAATCAAGATGAATGAAAAAATAAATGTTAAGCATTTGTTTAATATGAAATGGATATGATATGATATGATATAATATAATATAATATAATATAATATAATATAATATAATATAATAGGTGACCACTGGCATGACTCTGAAAATTAGGACACTTAGGCCCAAAAGTGAGGACACTACTGGAATCATTATCATTATTATTTATTATATTTTATTAGTATTATGATTATAATCATCACACTTATTATTAGGGCTGCAGTGATACCACTTTTTTGAAAACTGACACGAGTACAATGATTTCTGTACTTGCCGATACCGAGCACCAATACCAATACTTTACCAATCTTAAAAAACAACCTTGAAATTTCCTCTTTACCCACCAGGCTGTCTCCCTAATAATTTTGAACTTTTCTTTCTTTTTATTATTGTTCTTTAATTTAGCTTTGATTGAGAGTGAGAAACATTATTTCATTTATTCATATGTGAATATGAAACTTTTTGAATCTTAATTATAATGTGTTTAATGCAGTTTGCGCACTTTTGCGCACTCTTAGAGAAACGAAACTTAAAACCACATGGCTAATTATGCATTATGTATTTGGGCTGAGAAAAAAACTGTTGTCAGCATCTGCTAAAGGACACGATTCAGTGGATTATATATGTTTTCTTTCTGTGACAGAGCACTGCTGAAGGTGAGTCTGTTCTGTGTTTCTATCGCGTTGTTTGTGGTTCATGTAAACATTTTCAGAGCTCACACGTGTGCAGCACGGCTCTTTCACTTCTGTCACTACAGTCGCTTTATTTATGTTGGCTCCCGGTTTCTCATAACCGGGATATTGGTTTATTCAGGGTACTGAAACCGGAATACTGCGTAATGTGTCGTGTAATAGTGGTATCGGTGCGTGGTATCAGCAAGTGTTTAACGAGTACTAGTATCGCAGACCATCGTAGCATCGCAGGTGTAACATGGGCGTGGATTTGTGGTGATGCGCCGCGCGCAACGGTGGCGGTCGAGGGTCCGAAATGAGAACAAAATGTCAAAAATGAGGACACATAACAGACAGAAGGCTCTAAAACCGGACTGTCCGGCCGAAATACGGACGAATGGTCACTGAATTAGCCAAGTATAAGCAAGGACACCATTGAGCTTAAGTTAGCTGTTAGTTGTAAAGCTAGGTGGCATGCATGCATGAGTTTGGCATTTAGATTGTCGTTTTGTACAAGCTACTGCTAAAGTACATTAGAGAATATCTTAAAATAAGGACCACAGAGTGAAAAAAACTGGATGAGCAAACCACTTACCGTCTTTTCTCGGTTCTTTCCATGCTGCCTCTTCCTGTGCTTTTTCTTCCCGGGCGACTGTTAGCATCTTGCATCTGCCGATGACCGCTAATTTCCCAAACAACCAATCAGAGGCTAGCTCTGAAACAGACAGGTTGCTTAGCCAATGACTGATCTGAAACTGACACCGACAATATCGCGCTTAATTTAAAATCTCCCAATCATAGATCAGCATTTGAAGCAGACAGCACGCTTAGCCAATGAGCGATACGATATCGCATTTCGCAGTTTTCATTTTGTTCAATGCGAGTTTACTGTTGGATTGCTTATGTTTCATGGTGTTTGCAAACGATTCTGGTGAGTACGGATTTTGTTTTCTTATACCTCATTCACACTAGGTGACAGAATTTATATTGAATAAATACGTGATTTTCAACACACCTGTTTAGAACAGGGCATCATGTCTCCGTCAAGTCTTAGCTAGTTTGCGGTTTTCAGGATATTAGACAGTTTATTTTTAATGGACTCATAGTGTCATCTCTGAAACGGAACAGGGTTTTAACCCAGGCAAAAGGAAAAACACAAGATATTTGACCTATTTCACTCTACTGTCTAGGCGGAACCCCATTTATTTGTTTCTGTTGCACAGTTAATAGTGCAACACCAGTCCCATTTTATGACAAAAACATCTCAAATAAAACGATAGCATCATGTTGTGTAGCCATAGTAACGCCAGGTTTCTGACCACACGCAGATTAGATGGTAGTTGTGCTGACAGGTCTGATCTTTTAAAATTCTAAATAGACCCATTCATAGATTTTGATGTTTTTTGTTTGTTTGTTTTTTTCAGTCACTTGCTTTCAGTAATGGCGGACAAGCTGCCAGATCCACGTTGGAGGAGAATAAATAAGGAACAAGAAAATACTTCTAAAAGATACAGAAGAAAGGTATTTTCTACTTAATTAGATGTCATTGTTTTATTTAAAGAAATCTGTATTTGTTATTGGGATAATAATTATACATTCCATGATAGTGGTTCTCAAATAGTGTAGCCCTCATAATCCTGTAAATAAAAATATTTATATAAAAAGTTTAAAAATGCCACTTAACATATCAATTGTTTTTAATTCCAAAGTCTGTTTTAGCATTAGTCATCCTGTTATAAGTAGCGATCATATCACTGACTCATTAAAAAAAAAAGTTATTGAGACTCTAGACCTACTTGTTGAGAAGCTGTATATATTGTATGTATTGTAATGTATGTATTTTTTCCCCCCCATGTATGCAGCGATGCCATCAGTCGCAGGACCCTCCAGGTACATGTTCACTAAGAAATATTTTGCTGTATGAATGGTGGGTAAGGTAGTAGAGTCAAAATATTTAATCAACAAAGCAAAACAAGGATGTTATTTTAGTGAAAATCATTCAAATAATCAAATTAGATTTAAAATTGGATACATAAATATTTTTGTAAGATGGAAATTACAAACTAAAACTTTGTTTAAATGTCAATATGAAGATAGTGACAATCATGACTCTCAATGGTAGGTGTAAGTATGACTGAACTAGGAGTAAACAGTGCACTTAGAAAGAAATAGTTCTAGAAGTACAGTTACTGAGCAGTCTCATCAATACATGTATTTGAGTTAATGTTTTTGGGTACAACCTGCCTCTGGTGAGTGACTGGTGGTGGTTTTACAAGCCATTTGCACAGACCAGCAATTCCACTGAATTAAAATTTGGGGGCTCATATTCCGATCAGGAGATCAGGTTGAGTTCAGTTTTCAGCCTATTATAATGATAGAATATTTTGGACACTGCAAACCAAACAAATTGTTTCAATTTTTACTATTTCATAATATGTATATGTTTTGTTTTTTGTAGAATCAACACATGGGCTGGATGCGGATGAAAAAGACACAGTTTTTGAGCTGGATCCTTTTCCCCAATCCCATGTGCTGCCATCATGTATAAATAAATAAATAAATCATGTATGAATAAAGAGAATCAGTCATTGATTTTGCTTCCTGCAATTTCTTAAAATTGGTATGATCATAAACCTTTTAACAAATCAATATTATGTAACTGCCAAGGGTCTTTGGGGAACATTTCCTTTTCTTTAGTACAATCATAAATTAGCTCATAGCTTGTTATGCATGAGTGTGGCTCCATATTTTTGTCTTTGTTGTGAATACATACATACATTTTGCTGAAAGACCAGTAGGTCTAAACAATCAATTTTCCTGTTGAATAGGGCTCTCAAAAATGATTATTTTTTTAGATTAGCCGACTAGTCAAACGATTATTTTATAATGCTCTTTTAAATATGTTTGAGTACAAGTTACTAATTTCCATCAGCTTAAAGTGTAAAATAAGATGAATGAGAGTGTCTGGATAGAAAAAAATATCTAAATAATGACTTTATTTTTAAAAAAATATTGCAAAAAGTGTGTTTTTCTATGACATTTCCATACAATAATCCATCTGATATAATCTGTTTTATGCTGTGAATGGAACAGATAAAGATTAATTGATTACAAAAAATTTGGTAAACTATTTTTTATAGTTGACTAGTCACGATTAGTCAATTAATCGTTGCAGACTGCTGAAATAACATGCACAAAATATGAGGAACACATGAGCTTCAAGTGAGACAACTTTCAGTTTCATGTGAAGTCTCTCCAGTTTCTCTGGTTGAGACAAAAGTTAGACGCAGCTGTGGTGACAGTTTCAGATTTGATTAAGAACAAAGTGAGATCTCTATTACATCTCGGCAGGAGTCTAATCTGAGATTTTGTGCATTCTTTAGCTCAGGAGATAAAACTGAGAAACAGGAGCAATAAGCGGTTGGCTCAGATTGGTCTTAAACAATGCTCAAACAATGCTCAAAGTTGTCTAGGAGAAATAAATGAGTTACTTTTGAGATCTCTTTTTGAAATACCCTTTCCTCTGGGTATTTATCAAAACAAGAACATGTGCTCTGCAGTGATGTCTTTGTGAATACAGAAAAAAACGAAAGTGAAACTCAAGTGCATATCAGTCCACGTGAGGATCACCTGTGTGCTCTGGTTCATTTGCATGGACTTGTTCTGAGTTAAATTTGAACATCAATCAGTGTTGATGCTCCTTTAGTTTAGCGCCTGGTCATTTGACAGCTATCCAGCGGCTGATGGTGCAGGCCTTCCATTGGGTGTGTCTTGCGTCACGCCCAAAACGGTCCAGGTCCATTGTAATGGAAACGCTCCCGGGGTGGGCGTGCCCCCCTCATAACTGCTTCGTGCCAAGGCAGCCCCAAGCGTATTGTGCCAGTAGAAATTAGGCTTATTTAATCTTTTGGTCTGGGGTCAGTTACTTGCTTGTTTCTGTGGATGCCATTTATTAACTTGGAATGTTGCACACTATGACATTAAACAGCTCTACCTTCCAATTATTAAATCACACGTGGTTTTATAGCTCACAAATACTTAGAAAAACAGCCATTCTGACTGTGAGTGGGGTTACCTCTCCACAGGTCTGACTTGGTCTGGTTTGGTCGCCATGATGATAGAAAAGTTTAATACCATACTGTGAAACATTACAGACAAAGCAATAACGTGTACATGTAGAAAAGCATTAGACGAATCCTCCATCAGAATAGTTACACAATCCACCTTTAATTTGATATTATTTTAATACAGAGTCAATATGTGTATTTAGTTATTTTACTTGACATTTCCTTTCTTTTGTTCTAATACAGAGCTACAGGATCCACCATCAGAATAACATTCACATGTGACCAGTGTGGAATGGTGTGGCCAAACGCTTCCAAACTAAAACTACATTACAGAACTCACACAGGGGAAAAACCATACAGCTGTGACCAGTGTGGAAAGGTGTGGCCAAACGCTTCCAAACTGAAAGTACACTACAGAACTGACTTTGAGAAAACCTTCCCATTTGAAGGTGCAACGTCTTAAACTCACTAAAGGAGAAAGACCTGCTGAGGCTGGATCATGTGAGCCTAAAATCAAAAAGCTGGAGCAGGTTTCAGAGACTCCAGACTGTGGAGCTGAGCTCTGTGTAGTGTCAAAAAAAAGCTTAACCCTTCTGTTGTGTTAGGGTCAAAATTGACCCATTTTCAAGTTTAACTGTGTAAAAAGTACACTTTCCTTTTTTGTCCTGGAATGAGGCTTCATCTAATCCTCAGACACACCTATTTAAATGCAGCAAAATCAATTTTCACAATTTTAGTAAATTCTAAAGATCTCAAAAAATCAATTATGGTCCAATGTGCACAGTTATGGCCCACATTATCAACACACACACCACCCCCCACGTGAACTCAAACTTTCTCGCAGCATATTGATACATTGTTTATAAACATTGGCACATACAAAGAGGGTTTGGGTGGGATATTATCAGTTGAATTCTGTAGGAGCATCTGTCAACATGAGCAAAAGATATACTGTTCATGAGGCACTGGATCATATCTTTGGCAATGATGGTGATCCTGAGGATAGAGGGGAAAGTGAAGCTGAGGAGGATGTGTCTGAGGATGAGGATGACGTTCTGTATGACCCTGAACAAGACCAAACATCTGATGAGGAGGACCCAGATGTCACAGATGATCAAAGACAGGTTTTCAAGTCAAGAAAAGGTGACATTTCATGGTTATCAAGCCCTCTTCAAACCCATTCCAGGGCACCGACAGAGAACATCCTCAGAATGACTCCAGGGCCTACTAAATACGCTGTGTCACACGCCCAAGACATCAAGTCAGCGTTTGAACTGTTCTTTCCACAATCTATTCAGAAAATCCTACTTGAGATGACCAACATGGAAGGGAGAAGAGTATTTGGTGATAGCTGGACAGAGATGGACAAAACACAGCTCGATGCCTACATGGGACTGTTGCGGGGGTATACAGATCCTGTAATGAAGCTACGGCCAGCTTATTTGGTTTTATGGAAAAAAATTTGACTTGTTGTCTTTATCCTACCATTTATCTATGCGGGTCCGTTTTGACCCGAAACACCAAAGATGTCACTATTGTTGATAATTTAAAATAATAATAAAAAAATAAAAGAAAAATTTTGATAGGTGTACTCTAATATTAGTTTATAACACATTTACAGTTTATTTATACTCATTCTACAAGAAAAAAAAATATATTTTGTGAATTTAAACAGTTTTTGCAATCAAAAACGAGTGGTATATTTTAAAATACTGTGTCTGTGGAGCCAACTAAAAACAATTCACACACTGGTGCCATTTATATGAATACATACTAAGCCAGCAATTAGCTGAAAAACAACATTTGAAGAAAACTGGTGATTTTAAGCATTTTCAAGCATTTTAAAATCATGGGTCCAAATGGACCCGCTAACACCACAGGTGTAAACATCTTTCTAACACAATACAAGGGTTAAAATAATATGTTAAGACTTTTTATTAGAAAGCGGTTTTAGCTGACGTTTGTCCATCTTACTGTTCATTGTATTGATGGCAAAAGGAGAAATTGAATTTGTCAACTGGACAGAGTTTATTTGGTCGAATACGTTTCGCAGCTCATCCAACCTGCTTCTTCAGTTCTGGTCAGATGCTTTGGATCTGCCTGAAGGGAGGAGCTAATTACAATGAAATTACTCTGAGACAACACATATTTGTTTACAGTTTCTGTTAGTTTGAAACTGTAAACAAATATGTGTTGTCTCAGAGTAATTTCTCAGAGTAATTTCAGCAGCTTGGATGAGCTGCAAAACGTATTTGACCAAAAAAACTCCAGTTGGCAAATTGAATTTCTCCTCTTGCCATGGATTCTACCTGGACGACTGAGGGATTCTACACACGTTCATTGTATTGTTTTTAACTTTGATATTTTATTTCTGCTTCACTGCAGTTCCCTAATCAGAGACATACTAAAATTGTATTTTTTTTTTATTATTCTGTTTGCTGCTGACTCTTGTTAGCAACCCACAACAGATGTTTATTCTTTTCATGGATGTTGTGATGAAAAAGTGAAATAAAATAAAAAAAGATAGAAAATAAAGTAAAAATTTGCGTAAAAAAAAAAAAAAAAAAAAAAAAAAGCAAATCGAGTAGTTTTCTCTCTAATAGTCGCTTGTCTAATTTAATTCATAAAGAAAAACTTTAAGAATTAAAGCTATTTAACATATGTGGATATCTGATTTGACAAGTGTGTTCTGCTAACACACGGAGCATAGTTATAAGATAAGTCCATGAGAAGTGCAGTGATTGGTGTCTGTAGCATAGTTTTTTTTGATGAAATATTTTAGGTTGGACAAAGTGAGGATCTTTGAATTGAGAGTGCAGAACCAAAGAGACAGACCACATCTGATCTCAAGGAGAGGGAGCGACATCTTTAGTTTAGTTGAGCTCAATAGAGTTGTCTGATATTTTGGAAAATTGGTCGTTCAGATTTATTGTTTATTGTAATAAAGCCTTCTTGTTTGTAAGTAGAGTAAAATGTTGTCAGCATTAAACTGATTTTATTGTGGGGCTTGGATGTTTGTTCCCCTCTAATAATTGGTGTTTTGGCCAATGATTCATTGAAAAGGGTGAACATAAATTGGGCTAGTGGACATCCCTGTCTAATACCCCTGCGAAATAAGAATCAAAACTACTTTAAAATTAGAGGTCATTTTATCTCATGTAGATATTTGATTTTTGCCTCTATCTTCACTTTGACGATGCCCCACTCCCTGAGCCCTTCACACCTCTGCTCCCGCCCACAGCTCTATGGACTAATCCACCTGGCTGACTGACACTTAATGACCTTTGTTATTGAAATGCTGCCCTTTGTCTTGTGGGACACCATAATGTCTTTCTCACATGTGAGTTTTGCAAAGCTGCCCCTCCCTCAAATGCTCCTGATTGGCTGATGTGGTCCATTAAAAGCAGTGGGGAGGGGTGGAGGGGCACTTAACCAACTGCAGCAATGTCCAGAGACAAAGAAGGGACAGTGAATGGACACAGAAGAAGCTGCTTTATATGACAGGAATTAGCCATAACTTTTGACAGAGTGAGATTTTGATGATTGAAGTCCTTCCAGAAAGTTCTGCCACTACTCTTGTAAGTATATCATCTCCATTGTCCATATGGATTCGAATTCAGAGCCAAAAAGTTGTTAAATATCTCTGTATATGTTACCTTAATGTGATCTTCTTTTGCTACAGACAGAAAAAGTGTGCCTTTAAAATAAAATACAAACTTAAATGTTTCATTCAGCCAAACGTAACTTGCTTGTAAAACACACACAGAAACATTCTTAGAAAATATTTACTGTGTGATTTTATGTGTATTTAGTTGAGTTACTTTATTTAATTTAAAAAAAAAAAGTTATTTTACTTGACACTTTCTTTCCTTTGTTCTAATGCAGAGCTACAGGATCCACCAACAGAATGGTATTCACATGTGACCAGTGTGGAAAGGTGTGTCCAAAAGCTTCCACACTGAAAGTACACTACAGAACTCACACAGGGGAAAAACCATACAGCTGTGACCAGTGTGGGAAGGAATTTATACAATCTAGTCATCTCCATCGACATATGAGAATCCACACAGGGGAAAAACCATACAGATGTGATGTTTGTGAGAAGACATTTTCACAGTCACGCAATCTTGTATCACATATGAGAGTCCACACTGGAGAGAGGCCATACGAGTGTGACCAATGTGGGAAGGAATTTAGAGAGTCTGGTGCGCTCAATGAACATATGAGAATCCACACAGGAGAGAAACCATTTGAATGTGAACAGTGTGGGAAGAAATTTAAACTAACTAGTCATCTCCATCTACATATGAGAATCCACACAGGGGAAAAACCATACAGATGTGATATTTGTGAGAAGACATTTTCACAGTCAAGCGGCCTTGTATCACATATGAGAGTCCACACTGGAGAGAGGCCATTTGAATGTGAGCAGTGTGGGAAGGGATTTAAACAATCTGGTGCTTTCCATCGACATATGAGAATCCACACAGGGGAAAAACCATACAGATGTGATGTTTGTGAGAAGACATTTTCAGTGTCAAGCAGCTTTGTATCACATATGAGAATCCACACTGGAGAGAGGCCATTTGAATGTGAACAGTGTGGGAAGGGATTTACACAATCTGGTGCTCTCCATCAACATTTGAGAATCCACACAGGGGAAAAACCATACAGATGTGATGTTTGTGAGAAGACATTTTCAGTGTCAAGCAGCTTTGTATCACATATGAGAATCCACACTGGAGAGAGGCCATTTGAATGTGAACAGTGTGGGAAGGGATTTACACAATCTAGTACTCTCCATCAACATTTGAGAATCCACACAGGGGAAAAACCATACAGATGTGATGTTTGTGAGAAGACATTTTCACAGTCAAGCAGCTTTGTATCACATATGAGAATTCACACTGGAGAGAGGCCATACGAGTGTGACCAATGTGGGAAGAAATTTAGAGAGTCTGGTGCACTCAATGAACATATGAGAATCCACACAGGAGAGAAACCATTTGAATGTAACCAGTGTGGGAAGGAATTTAAACAATCTGGTGCTTTCCATCGACATATGAGAATCCACACAGGGGAAAAACCATACAGATGTGATGCTTGTGAGAAGACATTTTCATCGTCAAGCAATCTTGTATCACATATGAGAGTCCACACTGGAGAGAGGCCATACAACTGTGACCAGTGTGGGAAGGAATTTAAACGATCTGGTGACCTTCATCGACATATGAGAATCCACACAGGTGAAAAATCATACAGATGTGATGTTTGTGAAAATACATTTTCATGGTCAAGCAGCCTTGTATCACATATGAGAATCCACACTGGAGAGAGGCCATACGAGTGTGACCAATGTGGGAAAGCTTTCCCTGCATCATCCAATCTCAATACACATGAGAATTCACTTCTGGCACAGACTATATGAGTGTGGTCAGTGTGAAAAGGCTTTTAGAACATCCCAGCAACTCAAACCTTACGACTGTGAAGAAAGAGGGAAGTCTTTCAGGTCTGTGAGGAACCGTCTGAAACATGTCCAAATCTTCCAGACTGAAGAGAAAAGCTGCAGCTCTGACCAGTGTGGGGTGACTTTGAGAAACCTGCTCATCTGAAGGTGCACCGTCTTGACCTCACTAAAGAAGAAAGACCTGCTGAGTCTGGCTCATGTGAGCCTAAAGTCAGACTCAAGAAGCTGGAGATCAGGCTTCAGAGACTCTAGATTGTGGAACTGAACTCTGTGCAGTGTCAAAAATGACAAGCTTAAAATGACATGTTAAGAATTTTCTTAATTTTTTTTTTTTTATTAGAAAGAGTTTTAGCTGACTTTTGTCCATCTTATTCTTCGTTGTATTGTTTTTAACTTTGAGCTTTCAGTCCTGCTTCACTGCATTGCTTTTTTTTTTTTTTAATTCCGTTTGTTGCTCAAAAAATAAAATAAAGAAAATGAAGTTTTAGATAATTTGGTCAGGCTTGTCTCATGTCTCACATATGCATCAAGGAACTTTAGAAATGAAACGTATACACACACAAAGGGCTGAGAAACAGGTGAAGCACTAAATGTTGTTAATCAGAGGTGAGAGAAGGTTTGAAGCTGCCTCTGAATGACACAGAATAGTAGAAGGAGCTCTTTTACATTTGATCCATGTACTGTTAATATAGAGTTTGTTTATTCAGAAATAGCAAATAGAGAAATTCAACAAGCTAGAGAAAACTACCTTAAGAAAAATAATATTCTGAAACAATTAAACTAATTTAATCTATATTTTATTTTTGCTTCTGGACTAATCCACCTGGCTGACTGACACTTAATGACCTTTGTTATTGAAATGCTGCCCTGTCATTTCAATATTGTTATTGAAATGCCCCTGTCTTGTGGGACATAATGTCTTTCTCACATGGGAGTTTTGCAATGCTGCCCACCCTCAAATTCTCCTGATATTTGCTAACATACATGAACATTCACACAGACAGTGGCTCCCTCTTTTCTGCATAACTCGAGGAAAAACAAAAACTAAAACAACACTACCCACTCCAGTCCATCTTTCCCACAATCAGGGAATAATTTAGCTCCATAAACAGCTTCTTTATAAAAGAAAAATAGATATTTATATAACTGTACACTGTAACCTTAAATGTGCACTATAGCAGTGGTTCTCAACCTGGGGTCCGGGCCCCCCCAAGGGGGGCGCTAGAGATCGCAGGGGGTCCGCCCAATTTCGTCTGCGTTGAGGTTGTGACTTTATCAAAATTATATTTGTGCACATTAAAATTATAGAATCCCAACAACACACCCAATAGCCTAATCAAAATTCGGTGTAATTCAAATTAAAACATATTTTTGGTCCACATTTAAATTCATTAAGGTATTTATTACCTCTGACCTGAACTTGCGCAGGCAATCCTCAGGTCAGCTAGCGGGCTAGGTAATTCAGCCTGGGTAATTCATAGTTAAATGTCCTTGCAGTTATTTCTGAAGATTTTATACACCTGGTGACACACAGAAGAAAAGAAAGCCATATAGATACTGATATATCTTAACAATGAGTCATTATTTTTCTGTTGTAATGGGGTAAACCTATTCTGTTTGGCTGTCAAAAATTAAACTGTGTGTGTGTGTTAGATACACTTGATAACATTTAAGGAAGAATTTTTGCAAATAAAAGTTTGTAGTTAATCACTTTTTTCTTTTAGTGCGTATATGCAGGTAGGATTTGGGGTTAGGGGGGCCTGGCTTGTCTTGGACACAGGCAAGGGGGGCTTCAAGAAAAAAGGTTGAGAACCACTGCACTATAGGGCCAGTAAAGCATGGACTCTGAGTGTTTCCACTGCGTAAAGCGATCCGTACCTCCCCCTTTTAGGGGGCCAAAGCAGACCGCTGGAGTTACTAACTTCCAAAGCGAGTTGGAACGGTTGGAACCTAGGGCTGGCTTGCCCTGGCATGCCCCCTTGCACTCATTGAAGGACCAGCAGCACAACAACGGCAACAATGGTGCAGATGCTCACTTACAGGTAAAATCGTGTCAAAGTTTTGTGTGTAATAAGAATTACACATCCAGTCAAAGTCTGCAATGTCTGCATAACATTGAAGCCAAACTGATAACATAAACCAAACATCCTCCTCCATGATCCGGGTAAAATCATAAATCCCAAATGTGGTGTACATATCGAATCTCGAGCGCGTGTCCATAAAGATGCAGCCAAATGACTTAGCAAAAAGTTATCCATTTTTCCTCTGTGCAGGTAACCGAATAGTAAAAGAGTAAAGTTATTTATCAAAACAAGAACATGTGCTCCACAGTGATGTCTTTGTGAATACAGAAAAAACGAAAGTGAAACTCAAGTGCATATCAGGCCACGTGAGGATCACCTGTGTGCTCTGGTTCATTTGCATGGACATTTGTTCTGAGTTAAATTTGAACATCAATCAGTGTTGATGCTCCTTTAGTTTAGCACCTGGTCATTTGACAGCTATCCAGCGGCTGATGGTGCAGGCCTTCCATTGGGTGTGTCTTGCGTCACGCCCAAAACGGTCCAGGTCCATTGTAATGGAAACGGTCCCGGGGTGGGCGTGCCCCCCTCATAACTGCTCCGTGCCAAGGCAGCTCCAAGCTTATTGTGCCAGTAGAAATTAGGCTTATTTAATCTTTTGGTCTGGAGTCAGTTACTTGCTTGTTTCTGTGGATGCCATTTATTAACTTGGAATGTTGCACACTATGACATTAAACAGCTCTACCTTACAGTTATTAAATCACATGTGGTTTTATAGCTAACAAATACTTAGAAAAACAGCCATTCTGACTGTGAGAGGGGTTACCTCTCCACAGGTCTGACTTGGTCTGGTTTGGTCGCCATGATGGTAGAAAAGTTTAATACCATACTATGAAACATTACAGACAAAGAAATAACGTCTACATGTAGAAAAGCATTAGACAAATCCTCCATCAGAATAGTTACACAATCCACCTTTAATTTGATATTATTTTACTACAGAGTCAATATGTGTATTTAGTTATTTTATTTGACACTTCCTTTCTTTTGTTTTAATACAGAGCTACAGGATCCACCATCAGAATAACATTCACACGTGACCAGTGTGGAATGGTGTGGCCAAATGCTTCCAAACTAAAACTACATTACAGAACTCACACAGGGGAAAGAGCATACAGCTGTGACCAGTGTGGAAAGGTGTGGCCAAACGCTTCCAAACTGAAAGTACACTACAGAACTGACTTTGAGAAAACCTTCCCATTTGAAGGTGCAACGTCTTAAACTCACTAAAGGAGAAAGACCTGCTGAGGCTGGATCATGTGAGCCTAAAATCAAAAAGCTGAAGATTAGGTTTCAGAGACTCCAGACTGTGGAGCTGAGCTCTGTGTAGTGTCAAAAAAAAGCTTAAAATAATATGTTAAGACTTTTTATTAGAAAGAGGTTTTAGCTGACTTTTGTCCATCTTACTGTTCATTGTATTGATGGCAAAAGGAGAAATTCAACTTGTCAGCTGGACAGAGTTTATTTGGTTGAATACGTTTCGCAGCTCATCCAAGCTGCTTCTTCAGTTCTGGTCAGATGCTGGTGGACACTGCTTTGTATCTGCCTGAAGGGAGGAGCTAATTACAATGAAATTACTCTGAGACAACACATATTTGTTTACAGTTTCTGTTAGTTAGAAACTGTAAACAAATATGTGTTGTCTCAGAGTAATTTATCAGAGTAATTTAAGCAGCTTGGATGAGCTGCAAAACGTATTCAACCAAATAAACTCCAGTTGACAAATTGAATTTCTCCTTTTGCCATGGATTCTACCTGGACGACTGAGGGATTCTACACACGTTCATTGTATTGTTTGTAACTTTGATATTTTATTTCTGCTTCACTGCAGTTCCCTAATCAGAGACATACCTAAAATTGTATTTTTTTTTAATTATTCTGTTTGCTGCGGACTCTTGTTTCTTTTCATGGATGTTGTGATGAAAAAAAGTGAAATAAAATAAAGAAAGATTGAAAATAAAGTAAAAATTTGCTTAAAAAAATGCAAATTGAGTAGTTTTCTCTCTAATAGTAGCTTGTCTAATTTAATTCATAAAGAAAAACTTTAAGAATTAAAGCTATTTAACATATGTGGATATCTGATTTGACAAGTGTGTTCTGCTAACACACGGAGCATAGTTATAAGTCCATGAGAAGTGCAGTGATTGGTGTCTGTAGCATAGTAATTGAAGTGATAGTAAATGGGTCATTGAAACTGTCTCTGAAATAATGCAAGTGTATAAATGTTTTTTTTTTTTTTTGATGAAATATTTTAGGTTGGACAAAGTGAGGATCTTTGAACTGAAAGAGTGCAGAACCAAACAGACAGACCACATTTGATCTCAAGGAGAGGGAGCGACATCTTTAGTTTAGTTGAGCTCAATAGAGTTGTCTGATATTTTGGAAAATTGGTCGTTCAGATTTATTGTTTATTGTAATAAAGCCTTCTTGTGTGTAAGTAGAGTAAAATGTTGTCAGCATTAAACTGATTTTATTGTGGGGCTTGGATGTTTGTTCCCCTCTAATAATTGGTGTTTTGGCCAATGATTCATTGAAAAGGGTGAACATGAATTGGGCTAGTGGACATCCCTGTTTAATACCCCTGTGAAATAAGAATTAAAACTACTTTAAGATTAGAGGTCATTTTATCTCATGTAGATATTTGATTTTTGCCTCTATCTTCACTTTGACGATGCCCCACTCCCTGAGCCCTTCACACCTCTGCTCCCGCCCACAGCTCTATGGACTAATCCACCTGGCTGACTGACACTTAATGACCTTTGTTATTGAAATGCTGCCCTTTGTCTTGTGGGACACCATCATGTCTTTCTCACATGTGAGTTTTGCAAAGCTGCCCACCCTCAAATGCTCCTGATTGGCTGATGTGGTCCAATAAAAAGAGTGGGGAGGGGTGGAGGGGCACTTAACCAACTGCAACAACGTCCAGAGACAAAGAAGGGCCAGTGAATGGACACAGAAGAAGCTGCTTTATATGCCAGGAATTAACCATAACTTTTGACAGAGCGACAGATTTTGATGATTGAAGTCCTTCCAGAACTTTCTGCCACTACTCTTGTAAGTATATCATCTCCATTGTCCATATGGATTCAAATTCAGAGCAAAAAAAATGTTAAATATCTCTGTATATGTTACCTTAATGTGATCTTCTTTTTCTACAGACAGAAAAAGTGTAAATGATTCATTTAGCCAAATGTAACTTGCTTGTAAAACACACAGAGAAACATTCTTAGATGAGATTTACTGCGTGATTTTATGTTTATTTAGTTGAGTTCCTTTATTTGAACAGCTTAAAAAAAGTAATTTTACTTGACACTTTCTTTCCTTTGTTCTAATGCAGAGCTCCAGGATCCACCAACAGAATGGTATTCACATGTGACCAGTGTGGAAAGGTGTGTTCAGATGCTTACACACTGAAAGTACACTACAGAACTCACACAGGAGAAAGACCATACATATGTGACCAGTGTGGGAAGGAATTTAAACGATCTAGTCATCTCCAGCTACATATGAGAATCCACACAGGGGAAAAACCATTTGAATGTGACCAGTGTGGGAAGGAATTTACACAGTCTGGTGCTCTCCATCAACATTTGAGAATCCACACAGGTGAAAAACCACACAAATGTGATGTTTGTGAGAAGACATTTTCACGGTCAAGCAGCCTTATATTACATATGAGAATCCACACTGGAGAGAGGCCATACAAGTGTGACCAATGTGGGAAAGAATTTAGAACGTCTGATGTGCTCAATCAACATATGAGAAGCCACACTGGAGAGAGGCCATACGAGTGTGACCAATGTGGGAAAGCTTTCTCTGCATCATTCAGTCTCAATAGACACATGAGAATTCACTTCTGGCACAGACTATATGAGTGTGGCCAGTGTGAAAAGGCTTTTAGAACATCCCAGCAACTCTCCGGTCAGTACCGAACGCACACAGGAGACAAACCATACGACTGTGAAGAAAAAGGGAAGGCTTTCAGGTCTGTGAGGAACCGTCTGAAACATGTCCAAATCTTCCAGACTGAAGAGAAAAGCTGCAGCTCTGACCAGTGTGGGGTGACTTTGAGAAAACCTGCTCATCTGAAGGTGCACCGTCTTGAACACACTAAAGGAGAAAGAGCTGCAGAGGCCGGATCATGTGAGCCTAAAGTCAGACTCAAAAAGATGGAGATCAGGAGATCTCTGTGTAGTGTCAAAAATTACAAGCTTAAAATATGTTAAGAATTTTCTTAATTTTTCTTTTTTATTAGAGAGAGTTTTATCTGACCTTTGTCCGTCTTATTCTTTGTTGTATTGTTTTTAACTTTGAGTCCTGCTTCACTGCAGTTCCCTAATCACAGACATACCTGAAATTTGCATTTTGTTTTTTTTATTCTGTTTGCTGCTGACTCTCGTTAGCAACCCACGACACATGTTTATTCTTTTCATGGCAAAAATTAAAACTGAAATAAAATAAAGAAAACTCATGTTTTTTTTCCTCCTTTTATTTTATTTGGTTCCTAATGTCAGAAACCTTCACACAATTGGATGCATCATTAAAAAGATGGGGTTTGGGAGTACAGATTGAGTCTAAAACCTTAAATAAAACCCTTGGATTTGACTTGTTTTTACTAATGCTGTTTTTAAAACTTTCTTTCTATGAAAGATTGAACACATTTAGATTGGTCTTTTTCCATTTTTGCTCATTTCGTCTGCAGATTCTTTTTAGCTTAGGTGTGTTCTCATTGATCCACAGTTGGGCTGGTCTGTTTGGGTTTCCTTCTATTGCACCAATAGAATCCAAGATCGAATTAGTGGTTTGATCTAAGGAGGAGACCCCCCACCTTACCGGACAGTTGTGGTTGGTGGAGAAAAGTGTAGTCGGTGGGTTACTTCAATGAGAGGGGTACAGTCACCTTGTGTTAACCAAGTTTCTGTTAAAATCAAAAAGTCCAAGCTGTTGTTGGTGATGAAGTCCTGGTAGATGAAGGTTTTACTGTTGACGGATCTGATGTTTAAAAGTACAAAGTTTGTGGGTTCAGGACTGGGGGTAGGATCTGTAGAGGTGCAAAGGGGAACAGTGATGAGACAGGGGAGAGTGGACTCTATAGGAATGGATTTACTGTGGGGGCCGGGTCTGGTGATGATCACAGGGATCCTGTGTTGAAGGGGAGAACAGAGACTGCTGTTGGGATGGGAAGAGACAGGTGGGGTAGGGGGTAATCATCTCTGACTGACCACCAGCAATGTCATTTGTTCTTACGTGAATAATCACTCTTGTTATTGTGAGGAGTGCATCTTGTAGAAGTTCAGGTAGTTTGTCCAGTAATGTGTACAGAGTAGTAGTAGTAGAAAACAGTGAGTGGATGCACTGAAAAACCTGTAGTGCCTTATAATTGAGTCGCCCACCAAAACTGTAGTTGGTGCAAGGTTGGGCTGGGTTGGGTTTGGGCTAGGGGTTGAGCTATGGCTGGGGTTTGGTTATGGGTTAGGTTGTAGGTTAGGTGTTAGGGTTAATTCAGGAGTAAGGGCTACGGTCGGGGATTAGGGCTAGTAGAGCGTAGGCGCGTGCAAGGGCCGATCATTGCCGCTTGTGGCCATATTTTCATATGTGGTTGAACAGAGAGAAGATCTTTGAGCTGAGAGGGTGCAGACCCAAAGAGACAGACCACATCTGATCTCAAGGTGAGGGAGCGAGTTCATGTGCTCAATCGAGTTGTCTGATTTGTAAATAGAGTAAAATGTTGTCAGAATTGAGACTGATTTCATGGTGGGGCTTGGATGTTTGTTCCCCTCTAGTAGGTGGGGCTTAGGCCAATGGTTCATTGAAAAGGGTAAAAATAAATTAGGATAGTGGACATCCCTGTCTAGTGCCCCTGAGCTGTGTAAAAACCTGTGAAATAAGAATTAAGACTACTTTAACTCACGTAGATATTAGATTTTTGCGTCTGTCTTCACTTTGACGATGCCCCACTCCCTGAGCCCTTCACACCTTTGCTCCCGCCCACAGCTCTATGGACTAATCCACCTGGCTGACTGATACTTAATGACCTTTGTTATTGAAATGCTGCCCTTTGTCTTGTGGGACACCATGTCTTTCTCACATGTGAGTTTTGCAAAGCTGCCCTCCCTCAAATGCTCCTGACCAACTGCAGCAACGTCCAGAGACAAAGAAGGGACAGTGAATGGACACAGAAGAAACTGCTTCATATGACTGGAATTACCCATAACTTTTGAAGGAGTGAACTATCAGATTTTGATGATTGAAGTCCTTCCAGAAATTTCTGCCACTACTTTTGTAAGTATATCATCTCCACTGTCCATTTGGATTTGAATTCAGAGGCAAAAAGTTGTTAAATATCTCTGTATATGTTACCCTAATGTGATCTTCTTTTGCTACAGACAGAAAAAGTGTGCCTTTAAAATAAAATACACACTTAAATGTTTCATTCAGCCAAATGTAACTTGCTTGTAAAACACACACAGAAACATTCTTAAATAAGATTCACTGTGTGATTTTATGTGTATTTAGTTGAGTTACTTTATTTAAGTTTAAAAAAGTTATTTTACTTGACACTTTCCCAGAGGAAAATTTTGCTGCTCAATAATGGCTAGTGTAAAGCTCAGGAGAAACAATTAAGTGTTTCTCATTTGTTGCTCCTAGTGAATTTTAGGAGCAATAGATGAGACAAAGAGGATGAGACATACTGGAGACACTAAGGAGAAACAGTTAAGGTATTTCTCATTTATGTCTCATTCATGTCTACCAGTGAGACAATAATAATAGTCTCATATAAGCTACCAAGGAGAAACAATAGTAACACTTTTTAAATTCCAAAATAGGCTTTTATTAAACTTTTGCCTCCAATACAATAATCCAACAGATTTCAACACCATAACAACAAGGGTTCAGATTTATATAGCGTTGGGATAAGGATTTTTCCCTCTTAAAATAAATATCAGCTGAACTTAAAAAAAAAAGGATATACACATTCTTATGTAAACAGAAAAAATAATAATATGAAAGAAAAACATCCAGTCTTCACCTACAACATGTTGCTTTGAAATAAAAACAGCATCTCAAATGTTTCAGTCCTTCACCAACAGGATCTTTCATTTAAAATGGAGGCTTCTCAATAAAGTCCATTACTGAACATTTAAGCATTCACAATGCTTTTAACGGCTCTCGCACGGCATTTGTTGATCAGCGCTTTCTTCAACTTTGACTTCTCCACCGGAGTCCAACCAGGCAGCATCAAACAATGCATGATGTAGGCTGTAGAAAAAAAAAGGGGTAAAATTAAGAACAATTAAATGATCATCTGCTGCAACCTCCCCACTCGTATGGACCATAAAACCCACTGCATTTCATAAAATGACATTGCATTACATGTAGCTAATTTCCCATTTATTATTGTAAGTGTGTTACTGAATAACTGTGAAAGTAGGGCTGGGCGATTTGGCCAAAAAATAAAATCTAAATTTTTTTTTACACAGAATGGACGATTACGATTTAAATTGTTTTATTTTTTTTAATTTTATTTTAAATACATTTTAATAGATGTAAACTTAACAGAAACTGCAGGTCTTTCAAATTTTCCTAAAAATGCTCACAGTCAAATTCTTTGGTTATTTGTTTCAGGCTTACACAAGACTACTGCAGCAGGAAGCACTTCTATTCCATTCATCTATTAGAACTGACTGATCTGTATTTTAATTTGGCCTATATCATTTATATTTATGTAGCAATTGTTTTAAAGTTTGTCTGACTTTAATCTGCCTGATCTGCTCTTAGCAGTTAAACTTGTTCATAATAATAAGTCTGTGGGAGATGAGTTGTTTTAGCCCTACTAATAAATAATAAAACTAATATTCTTACCCTCCATTCCATCTTTTGGGGAATCAGGATATGCTTGGTAGCAGTGATCTTTTTTGGGCGGTAGGCGCAGCCTTTTGGGGATTTCCTTCTTCAGGCTCTGTATTCTGAAATCAAGATGAATGAAAAAATAAATGTTAAGCATTTGTTTAATATGAAATGGATATGATATGATATGATATAATATAATATAATATAATATAATATAATATAATGGGTGACCACTGGCATGACTCTGAAAATTAGGACACTTAGGCCCAAAAGTGAGGACACTACTGGAATCATTATCATTATTATTTATTATATTTTATTAGTATTATGATTATAATCATCACACTTATTATTAGGGCTGCAGTGATACCACTTTTTTGAAAACTGACACGAGTACAATGATTTCTGTACTTGCCGATACCGAGCACCAATACCAATACTTTACCAATCTTAAAAAACAACCTTGAAATTTCCTCTTTACCCACCAGACTGTCTCCCTAATAATTTTGAACTTTTCTTTCTTTTTATTATTGTTCTTTAATTTAGCTTTGATTGAGAGTGAGAAACATTATTTCATTTATTCATATGTGAATATGAAACTTTTTGAATCTTAATTATAATGTGTTTAATGCAGTTTGCGCACTTTTGCGCACTCTTAGAGAAACGAAACTTAAAACCACATGGCTAATTATGCATTATGTATTTGCGCTGAGAAAAAAACTGTTGTCAGCATCTGCTAAAGGACACGATTCAGTGGATTATATATGTTTTCTTTCTGTGACAGAGCACTGCTGAAGGTGAGTCTGTTCTGTGTTTCTATCGCGTTGTTTATGGTTCATGTAAACATTTTCAGAGCTCACACGTGTGCAGCACGGCTCTTTCACTTCTGTCACTACAGTCGCTTTATTTATGTTGGCTCCCGGTTTCTCATAACCGGGATATTGGTTTATTCAGGGTGAAACCGGAATACTGCGTAATGTGTCGTGTAATAGTGGTAACGGTGCGTGGTATCAGCAAGTGTTTAACGAGTACTAGTATCGCAGACCATCGTAGCATCGCAGGTGTAACATGAGCGTGGATTTGTGGTGATGCGCCGCGTGCAACGGTGGCGGTCGAGGGTCCGAAATGAGGACAAAATGTCAAAAATGAGGACACATAACAGACAGAAGGCTCTAAAACCGGACTGTCTGGCCGAAATACGGACGAATGGTCACTGAATTAGCCAAGTATAAGCGAGGACACCATTGAGCTTAAGTTAGCTGTTAGCTGTAAAGCTAGGTGGCATGCATGCATGAGTTTGGCATTTAGATTGTCGTTTTGTACAAGCTACTGCTAAAGTAAATTAGAGAATATCTTAAAATAAGGACCATAGAGTGAAAAAAACTGGATGAGCACACCACTTACCGTCTTTTCTCGGTTCTTTCCATGCCGGGCGACTGTTAGCATCTTGCATCTGCCGATGACCGCTAATTTCCCAAACAACCAATCAGAGGCTAGCTCTGAAACAGACAGCTTGCTTAGCCAATGATTGATCTGAAACTGACACCGACAATATCGCGCTTAATTTAAAATCTCCCAATCATAGATCAGCATTTGAAGCAGACAGCACGCTTAGCCAATGAGCGATACGATATCGCATTTCGCAGTTTTCATTTTGTTCAATGCGAGTTTACTGTTGGATTGCTTATGTTTCATGGTGTTTGCAAACGATTCTGGTGAGTACGGATTTTGTTTTCTTATACCTCATTCACACTAGGTGACAGAATTTATATTGAATAAATACGTGATTTTCAACACACCTGTTTAGAACAGGGCATCATGTCTCCGTCAAGTCTTAGCTAGTTTGCGGTTTTCAGGATATTAGACAGTTTATTTTTAATGGACTCATAGTGTCATCTCTGAAACGGAACAGGGTTTTAACCCAGGCAAAAGGAAAAACACAAGATATTTGACCTATTTCACTCTACTGTCTAGGCGGAACCCCATTTATTTGTTTCTGTTGCACAGTTAATAGTGCAACACCAGTCCCATTTTATGACAAAAACATCTCAAATAAAACGATAGCATCATGTTGTGTAGCCATAGTAACGCCAGGTTTCTGACCACACGCAGATTAGATGGTAGTTGTGCTGACAGGTCTGATCTTTTAAAATTCTAAATAGACCCATTCATAGATTTTGATGTTTTTTGTTTGTTTGTTTTTTTCAGTCACTTGCTTTCAGTAACGGCGGACAAGCTGCCAGATCCACGTTGGAGGAGAATAAATAAGGAACAAGAAAATACTTCTAAAAGATACAGAAGAAAGGTATTTTCTACTTAATTAGATGTCATTGTTTTATTTAAAGAAATCTGTATTTGTTATTGGGATAATAATTATACATTCCATGATAGTGGTTCTCAAATAGTGTAGCCCTCATAATCCTGTAAATAAAAATATTTATATAAAAAGTTTAAAAATGCCACTTAACATATCAATTGTTTTTAATTCCAAAGTCTGTTTTAGCATTAGTCATCCTGTTATAAGTAGCGATCATATCACTGACTCATTAAAAAAAAAAGTTATTGAGACTCTAGACCTACTTGTTGAGAAGCTGTATATATTGTATGTATTGTAATGTATGCAGCGATGCCATCAGTCGCAGGACCCTCCAGGTACATGTTCACTAAGAAAAATTTTGCTGTATGAATGGTGGGTAAGGTAGTAGAGTCAAAATATTTAATCAACAAAGCAAAACAAGGATGTTATTTTAGTGAAAATCATTCGAATAATCAAATTAGATTTAAAATTGGATACATAAATATTTTTGTAAGTTGGAAATTACAAACTAAAACTTTGTTTAAATGTCAATATGAAGATAATGACAATCATGACTCTCAATGGTAGGTGTAAGTATGACTGAACTAGGAGTAAACAGTGCACTTAGAAAGAAATAGTTCTAGAAGTACAGTTACTGAGCAGTCTCATCAATACATGTATTTGAGTTCATGTTTTTGGGTACAACCTGCCTCTGGTGAGTGACTGGTGGTGGTTTTACAAGCCATTTGCACAGACCAGCAATTCCACTGAATAAAAATTTGGGGGCTCATATTCCGATCAGGAGATCAGGTTGAGTTTTCAGCCTATTATAATGATAGAATGTTTTGGACACTGCAAACCAAACGAATTGTTTAAATTTTTACTATTTCATAATATGTATGTTTTGTTTTGTTTTTTGTAGAATCAACACATGGACTGGATGCGAATGAAAAAGACACAGTTTTTGAGTTGGATCCTTTTCCCCAATCCCATGTGCTGCCATCATGTATAAATAAATAAATAAATCATGTATGAATAAAGAGAATCAGTCATTGATTTTGCTTCCTGCAATTTCTTAAAATTGGTATGATCATAAACCTTTTAACAAATCAATATTATGTAACTGCCAAGGGTCTTTGGGGAACATTTCCTTTTCTTTAGTACAATCATAAATTAGCTCATAGCTTGTTATGCATGAGTGTGGCTCCATATTTTTGTCTTTGTTGTGAATACATACATACATTTTGCTGAAAGACCAGTAGGTCTAAACAATCAATTTTGCTGCTGAATAGGGCTGTCAAAAATTATTATTTTTAGATTAGCCGACTAGTCAAACGATTATTTTATAATGCTCTTTTAAGTATGTTTGAGTACAAGTTACTAATTTCCATCAGCTTAAAGTGTAAAATAAGATGAATGAGAGTGTCTGGATAGAAAAAATTATCTAAATAATGACTATTTTAAAAAAAATATTGCAAAAAGTGTGTTTTTCTATGACATTTTCATACAATAATCCTTCTGACCTTGTGATATAATTTGTTTTATGCTGTGAATGGAACAGATAAAGATTAATTGATTACAAAAAATTTGGTCAACTATTTTTTATAGTTGACTAGTCACGATTAGTCAATTAATCGTTGCAGACTGCTGAAATAACATGCACAAAATATGAGGAACACATGAGCTTCAAGTGAGACAACTTTCAGTTTCATGTGAAGTCTCTCCAGTTTCTCTGGTTGAGACAAAAGTTAGACGCAGCTGTGGTGACAGTTTCAGATTTGGTTAAGAACAAAGTGAGATCTCTATTACATCTCGGCAGGAGTCTAATCTGAGATTTTGTCAGAGGTGGAAAAAGTACTGAAAAATTGTAATTAAGTAAAAGTATCTTTACTTTGCTTAAATCCTACTCAAGTAAAAGTAAAAGTACCCGTCTGAAAATGTACTCGAGTAAAAGTAAAAAATTACTTAATTTCAAATGTACTTTGAGTAAAAGTTACTTTCAATGAAATAAAAAAAAAAACTACAGTAAAAATGCAGGTTTTTTCATAATGTTGCTGCACATAAATGCACTCTTAAATAGACATAAACTGCGGTAAACTAAATGTGACGCACTACCATTTAATTCCTCTAGGAGCTGAAGATATATGGGATAATGAATCTAGGACAGGGGTCGGCAACCCGCGGCTCCAGAGCCGCATGTGGCTCTTTCATCGTTCTGTCGTGGCTCCCTGTGACTTTGGAAAATAATAATGAGTATTTAATTACATTGTATTTTTATTTTAGTTTGTTCGTTTTTAAATGTGAATCTAAAATTGTAGATAATGGTAATCTTGTAACATTTAAATAAAACGTTTTTAATATTTTTGTCGCTCAAAACATGCGTCAAAGCCGCCTATGTGCGCCACCCGCACACACTGGAGCCCGGGCTTACTGGCACCTACATCAGCGGTATGATTTTCGGCCCAATGATGATAAATCCAAGAAAAGAAAAGTTTCTGAAGAAAACAGAACCCTTAATGCTACGTGGGCAGATTCATTTGCTTTCACGGCTGATGAGACTGGTACACGCGGTACACGCGATAAAATGATGACGGAACACAGAAGCAGACGCATTTTTGGTTCGCTGCGGGTGGATAATTAGTTTGGATTTTTATTTCCTACAAGGAGGACTCAAATAATAATGTGTGTAATGCAGCTTTGCGCACATTTGTTTACGTTTTACAGAAGCGAAACTTAAAACCACATGGCTCATTTGCATAAACTAGAAGCGCTACTTTTGATGGACTAGCACTGTCCACTCGAAACTAGTCCAGGCAATAACCCATGAACTGTCCTATAGACAACATAAATTAAGATGATTTATTAAGAGACCAATCGCAAACCAAAGTCCTGCATTCTTATTATTTCTGACTGTCCTAAAGCCAATTTTAAACGTGAGGTGCTTTTCCCAACTCTCGGCTCCTTCACTTGAAACGTTAGTGATCAGGATGGAAAATAATTGAAATCATGAAGCCAGATTGTGTTAACCAAACCATAATAAATATACCGTTTGGGTATAACAGGCAAAACATATAGGCCTATATTTGTAGCCTACTTACCACCACATGCTTTCATAGATTCATGTTGAGGTTCGGCGGGGCAGACACATTTTACATTTCATGATTACGTTGCTGCCTTTTTTGCGTTTAAACGCGAATAAGTCATCGAGGTTTGGCCAAGAAACAATGGAACTGCCGCACGCAAACCCGCGCAATGCAGTTTCCTTTCAGTTCTGGCAGATTTTTTTCCCCCGTATTTTATTTTTTGCCCCTATCGATATTATTTTACTCAGTAACGTGGGTGGCTTTCAATGTAACGAAGTAAAATACTTGGCTTAAAATGTACTCGAGTAAAAGTAAAATTACCTGTTTGAAAAACTACTTAGAAAATTACAAAGTACTCATAAAACCTACTCAATTACAGTAACGTGAGTAAATGTAATTCGTTACTTTCCACCCCTGGATTTTGTGCATTCTTTAGCTCAGGAGATAAAACTGAGAAACAGGAGCAATAAGCGGTTGGCTCAGATTGGTCTTAAACAATGCTCAAACAATGCTCAAAGTTGTCTAGGAGAAATAAATGAGTTACTTTTGAGATCTATTTTTGAAATACCCTTTCCTCTGGGTATTTATCAAAACAAGAACATGTGCTCCGCAGTGATGTCTTTGTGAAGACAAATGAAAGTGAAACTCAAGTGCATATCAGTCCACGTGAGGATCACCTGTGTGCTCTGGTTCATTTGCATGGACATTTGTTCTGAGTTAAATTTGAACATCAATCAGTGTTGATGCTCCTTTAGTTTAGCGCCTGGTCATTTGACAGCTATCCAGCGGCTGATGGTGCAGGCCTTCCATTGGGTGTGTCTTGCGTCACGCCCAAAGTGGTCCAGGTCCATTGTAATGGAAACGCTCCCGGGGTGGGCGTGCCCCCCTCATAACTGCTCTGTGCCAAGGCAGCCCCAAGCGTATTGTGCAAGTAGAAATTAGGCTTATTTAATCTTTTGGTCTGGGGTCAGTTACTTGCTTGTTTCTGTGGATGCCATTTATTAACTTGGAATGTTGCACACTATGACATTAAACAGCTCTACCTTACAATTATTAAATCACATGTGGTTTTATAGCTCACAAATACTTAGAAAAACAGCCATTCTGACTGTGAGAGGGGTTACCTCTCCACAGGTCTGACTTGGTCTGGTTTGGTCACCATGATGATAGAAAAGTTTAATACCATACTGTGAAACATTACAGACAAAGCAATAACGTCTACATGTAGAAAAGCATTAGACGAATCCTCCCTCAGAATAGTTACACAATCCACCTTTAATTTGATATTATTTTACTACAGAGTCAATATGTGTATTTAGTTATTTTATTTGACACTTCCTTTCTTTTGTTTTAATACAGAGCTACAGGATCCACCATCAGAATAACATTCACATGTGACCAGTGTGGAATGGTGTGGCCAAACGCTTCCAAACTAAAACTACATTACAGAACTCACACAGGGGAAAGACCATACAGCTGTGACCAGTGTGGAAAGGTGTGGCCAAACGCTTCCAAACTGAAAGTACACTACAGAACTGACTTTGAGAAAACCTTCCCATTTGAAGGTGCAACGTCTTAAACTCACTAAAGGAGAAAGACCTGCTGAGGCTGGATCATGTGAGCCTAAAATCAAAAAGCTGGAGATCAGGTTTCAGAGACTCCAGACTCTGGAGCTGAGCTCTGTGTAGTGTCAAAAAAAAAGCTTAAAATAATATGTTAAGACTTTTTATTAGAAAGCGGTTTTAGCTGACGTTTGTCCATCTTACTGTTCATTGTATTGATGGCAAAAGGAGAAATTCAATTTGTCAACTGGACAGAGTTTATTTGGTCGAATACGTTTCGCAGCTCATCCAAGCTGCTTCTTCAGTTCTGGTCAGATGCTTTGGATCTGCCTGAAGGGAGGAGCTAATTACAATGAAATTACTCTGAGACAACACATATTTGTTTACAGTTTCTGTTAGTTGGAAACTGTAAACAAATTTGTCTTAGAGTTATTTAAGCAGCTTGGATGAGCTGCAAAACGTGTTCGACCAAAAAAACTCCAGTTGACAAATTGAAATTCTCCTTTTGCCATGGATTCTACATGGACGACTGAGGGATTCTACACACGTTCATTGTATTGTTTTTAACTTTGATATTTTATTTCTGCTTCACTGCAGTTCCCTAATCAGAGACATACCTAAAATTGTATTTTTATTTATTATTCTGTTTGCTGCTGACTCTTGTTAGCAACCCACAACAGATGTTTATTCTTTTCATGGATGTTGTGATGAAAAAAAGTGAAATAAAATAAAAAAAGATAGAAAATAAAGTAAAAATTTGCTTAAAAAAAAAAAAAAAAATGCAAATCGAGTAGTTTTCTCTCTAATAGTCGCTTGTCTAATTTAATTCATAAAGAAAAACTTTAAGAATTAAACCTATTTAACATATGTGGATATCTGATTTGACAAGTGTGTTCTGCTAACACACGGAGCATAGTTATAAGATAAGTCCATGAGAAGTGCAGTGATTGGTGTCTGTAGCATAGTAATTGAAGTGATAGTAAATGGGTCATTGAAACTGTCTCTGAAATAATGCAAGTGTATAAATGTTTTTTTTTTTTTTTTATGAAATATTTTAGGTTGGACAAAGTGAGGATCTTTGAATTGAGAGTGCAGAACCAAACAGACAGACCACATTTGATCTCAAGGAGAGGGAGCGACATCTTTAGTTTAGTTGAGCTCAATAGAGTTGTCTGATATTTTGGAAAATTGGTCGTTCAGATTTATTGTTTATTGTAATAAAGCCTTCTTGTTTGTAAGTAGAGTAAAATGTTGTCAGCATTAAACAGATTTTATTGTGGGGCTTGGATGTTTGTTCCCCTGTAATAATTGGTGTTTTGGCCAATGATTCATTGAAAAGGGTGAACATAAATTGGGCTAGTGGACATCCCTGTCTAATACCCCTGCGAAATAAGAATTAAAACTACTTTAAGATTAGAGGTGATTTTTATCTCATGTAGATATTTGATTTCTGCGTCTGTCTTCACTTTGACGATGCCCCACTCCCTGAGCCCTTCACACCTCTGCTCCCGCCCACAGCTCTATGGACTAATCCACCTGGCTGACTGACACTTAATGACCTTTGTTATTGAAATGCTGCCCTTTGTCTTGTGGGACACCATCATGTCTTTCTCACATGTGAGTTTTGCAGAGCTGCCCACCCTCAAATGCTCCTGATTGGCTGATGTGATCCAATAAAAAGAGTGGGGAGGGGTGGAGGGGCACTTAACCAACTGCAGCAACGTCCAGAGACAAAGAAGGGACAGTGAATGGACACAGAAGAAGCTGCTTAATATGACAAGAATTAACCATAACTTTTGAAAGAGTGATTCTGTTGATTGAATGACTTCCAGAACTTTATACTTCTACTCTATATCTAGTATATCATATTTGTTGTTCACATGGATTTGGAGGAAACAGTTGTTAAATATCTGTCTGTATTTGATCTTTTTTGCTACAGACAGAAAAATTTACAATTTTTATAATCTTTTTTTCATTTATTTTATTATTACTTATCTATGCCTATGCTATTGTGTTTTTTATTGTGTTTATAGGACTGTGATTGGTTAACATTTTGTCAACAACAGACAATGATTCTTTGTTTTGACCTCCTGGTTGGACCTCCATAGCTCTTTAAAAAAAACAAAAAACAGAATAAAAACACACATTTGATTAAAACATCACAAACATTCTCAATTCTAACTAGAATGTTTTCTGCAAAGTTTAATGAGTTGAAAAATATACAGATGAACTCTGACTTTGGTGTGGTCTCTGGATGTTTGCACAACCTTCCTCCTCTTGGTGTGAGTTCAACAGGAAAGAAATGTCCCAGGATGCTTTCCTCTTCGACCGGCCATTTTGGTTCCATTTACACAAAACCCAAAGACTTTTTTTGACAGACGTGAATTATGTATGCATCTGTTCTCCGACCAAAGTCAAGTTAAAACTAGACAAGACTGACAAACTTTAAGGAAATGTGGGCCAGTAGGAGTCTGTCTGTGGCCATAGAGATAAGGCTGACTTGGCTGTGGTCACAAACAAATGTAGCTATCATGCTAACTTGTTTATGTAACTGCCATCAATTTATGTTAAGTTACATTTAAAGTTACACTGTGTCACTTCTCTGATGAAAGGTCTGCCATGGAGGTATCATTGCTTTGCCTGTAGTGGTCCACAGTATGGCATTAAACTTATCCATCTCCTGGGAGACAAGCGGGTGAGTCCACCATGTCAAGTTCCGGAGAAGATCTGTGGAGAGGCTAGCCTGCTCACACTAAGAATACATGTTTTTCAATGTATTTAGCTGATAATACCCGTTATAAAATATATAATGTAAATATAAATGATTTTACACCAATCAAGAAGTAATTTGTGAAAAAAAGTTGAAAAACATGTTGAAAATTACAGGAAGTGGATAGTTCTATTTTAAAGAGTTCCATACTGATGCCATCACACTGGGGAGAACTCGAACTCTAAAAGTTTGCCACAATTTACACAAGAAACACATTTTTCCCAAGCCGTTAAACATGATTTCAACAAAAGAAAGGTGTTTTCTTTGTTTTATTTGTCAAATCATCTTTTCTGTGTACATTAGAGGAGTTTTGACATGGTTGCTAGGTAACAGTTATGATTGCTTTGTCTGGAATGTTTCACAGTATGGTATTTTTCACAGTATGGTATGTTTCACAGTAATGAACCTTTCTAGCTTCACAGAGACTAAACCAGACCAAGTTACAGGTCAGATCTGTGGAAGGGCTACCCAGTCAGAATGCCAGTTTTCCTGTCCTTTTTTAATGTCATATTGTGAAACATTCCAGACAGAGCAATGACATATCCATAGAAACAAGCAGGTGAGGGACCCCCAACCAAAAAGTTACATTGTGCACCTTTAAGTTGATGGGGGAAAAAACAGCATTGACCATATATGGATCCTGCTCAAAATAAGCATACTTTTCTATATTTTTGCTTGCTTCCATAACACAAGTTGGAGCATCTAATGACTTCATATGGGTTTTTAAAAAATTAAACAAAGATCAGCAATTTTGCATTTGGCGTGTTAAAGTAAATTAAATTTGATTTCTTAATTGTAAGCGTAGCCTTCAAAATGTGTCTGGATTTTTGCATAATCGCTCTAAAATTGTTAGGCTGTCTTGAATCTTAATAGAGCCATGTCAACTACAGGGACATTCAGTGTTCCCCAAGGGTGTGGAAATGTGTTTCAGGAATGTAAGAATTTGAGATTAAATGGCAGTGACAGCATGTTTGACAAATTGCTGTATAATGTTTTTCTGGGACATTTTAAAAAGTCTACTTAGCATGAATGTAGAGATGGCAAAAATACATCCATAGCTGATCACAGCAAGAGATGAAACTGGCTCTTAAAGGCGTTGTACTTGATTTTTACTGTCTTAAAAAACAGAACTAGTTCATTAAAAGGCCCTGTATTACATAGAATGGATTCTTGTGAGGCATGTTGTGTTTTGTTTCATTCACAAGTGTTTGAGTAATCCTGGTTTATTCCTCTGTCTACATCTCGAAAGCTCGAAATGCTCTATTCCACCATGAAATGGGAGTCTTAAGTTAACAGCTATTTTTTTTTACTTTAAAATCAGTAGAGATTCCAGGGCTGAACGGCCTGGCCCACCAACTTTAAAAGCTGGCTGCCTGAGACTGAGATCCCTCCTTTCTTCTCTCCACCATACAGCCACTTGTTTTGAATAAATATGTATTTAACTTGTGTGAATCGACTCATTTTCATTTTATAATGCTGTTACCGCCGCAAAAGACATACCTGGATTTGTGTTGTACTAACATGAAAGTATTTGTTGTGTTGAGAAAACAATTGTGATCTTCAGTTAAAACAAAGAGCAAAACTTCGCCTCAACCTTGAATCTGAGGAACACAATAATAGATATGTGCTTGCCATAGAAGATAATGTTTCATCAGATTTTGAATGTCAAGAGCTGTTGGAAATGTTTAACTCTGGGAAAAACATTAATTGTTTTTTATTGTGAAACTTTAATTGTTGTAATTTTAAGTATACATTTCAGGACAGCAAATACTCAGCACAAATAGTTTCAGAGAAAACCTGTTCATCTGAACATGCATCGTCTTGAAGACACTAAAGGAGAAAGAGCTGCAGAGGCCGGATCATGTGAGCCTAAAGTCAGACTCAAAAAGCTCGAGATCAGGCTTCAGAGACTTCAGACTGTGGAGTTGAGCTCTGTGTACTATCAAAAATTACAAGCTTAAAATATGTTAAGAATTTTCTTAATTTTTCTTTTTTATTAGAGAGAGCTTTATCTGACCTTTGTCCGTCTTATTCTTTGTTGTATTGTTTTTTAACTTTGAGCTTTCAGCCCTGCTTCACTGCAGTTCCCTAATCAGAGACATACCTGAAATTTGCATTTTGTTTCTATTTATTCTGTTTGCTGCTGACTCTCGTTAGCAACCCACAACAGATGTTTATACTTTTCATGGCAAAAATAAAAACTGAAATAAAAGAAAGAAAATTCATGTTTTGTTTCCTCCGTTTATTTTATTTGGTTCCTAATGTCAGAAACCTTCACACAATTGGATGCATCATTAAAAAGATGGGGTTTGGGAGTAGAGATTGAGTCTAAAACCTTAAATAAAACCCTTGGATTTGACTTGTTTTTACTAATGCTGTTTTTAAAACTTTCTTTCTATGAAAGATTGAATGCATTTAGATTGGTCTTTTTCCATTTTTGCTCATTTCGTCTGCAGATTCTTTTTAGCTTAGGTGTGTTCTCATTGATCCACAGTTGGGCTGGTCTGTTTGGGTTTCCTTCTATTGCACCAATAGAATCCAAGATTGAATTAGTGGTTTGATCTAAGGAGGAGACCCCCCCCCCCCCACCTTACCGTGGTTGGTGGAGAAAAGTGTAGTCGGTGGGTTGCTTCAATGAGAGGGGTACAGTCACCTTGTGTTAACCAACTTTCTGTTAAAATCAAAAAGTCCAAGCTGTTGTTGGTGATGAAGTCCTGGTAGATGAAGGTTTTACTGTTGACGGATCTGATGTTTAAAAGTACAAAGTTTGTGGGTTCAGGACTGGGGGTAGGATCTGTAGAGGTGCAAAGGGGAACAGTGATGAGACAGGAGAGAGAGGACTCTATAGGAATGGATTTACTGTGGGGGCCGGGTCTGGTGATGATCACAGGGATCCTGTGTTGAAGGGGAGAACAGAGACTGCTGTTGGGATGGGAAGAGACAGGTGGGGTAGGGGGGCACTGTAGAGGCGGGTAGTCAGTGATACATTATCTGAGTCTGTACTGTATAGATGATGTTGGCTGTTAAACGGTTGCCAAGCCGGTTTATGTGGAGAGCATCACGTTGGGGTAGAAGGAGGAGCAGGACCAGAACAGATAAAAATTGTCAGTAAAACCAAAGTTGTAATGGAAGGAATTGTGTTTTAGCCATGTCTAGAGATTTGAAATCCTGTTAAAACGTTCGGCCCCACGACCGACTGTGGGGAGTGGGCTAGAGATAAAAACAGATTTTCCACAGGAAGATAAAAGTTTAAAAAGGTCCACGAAATTCAACTTAATCATCTCTGACTGACCACCAGCAATGTCATTTGTTCCTACGTGAATAATCACTCTTGCTATTGTGAGGAGTGCAGCTTGTAGAAGTCCAGGTAGTTTGTCCAGTAATGTGTACAGAGTAGTAGTAGTAGAAAACAGTGAGTGGATGCACTGAAAAACCTGTAGTGCCTTATAATTGAGTCGCCCACCAAAAGTGTAGTTGGTGCAGGGTTGGGTTTGGGCTAGGGGTTGAGCTATGGCTGGGGTTTGGTTATGGGTTAGGTTGTAGGTTAGGTGTTAATTCAGGAGTAAGGGCTACGGTCGGTGATTAGGTCTAGTAGAGCGTAGGCGCGTGCAAGGGCCGATCATTGCTGCTTGTAGCCATATTTTCATATGTGGTTGAACAGAGAGAAGATCTTTGAGCTGAGAGGGTGCAGACCCAAAGAAACAGACAACATCTGATCTCAAGGTGAGGGAGCGAGATCTTCAGTTCATGTACTCAAAAGAGTTGTCTGATTTGTAAGTAGAGTAAAATGTTGTCAGAATTGAGACTGATTTCTGGTGGGGCTTGGATGTTTGTTCCCCTCTAGAAGGTGGGGCTTAGGCCAATGGTTCATTGAAAAGGGTAAAAATAAATTAGGATAGTGGACATCCCTGTCTAGTGCCCCTGAGCAGTGTAAAACCCTGTGAAATAAAAATTAAGACTACTTTAACTCATGTAGATATTAGATTTTTGCCTCTGTCTTCACTTTGACGATGCCCCACTCCCTGAGCCCTTCACACCTGTGCTCCCGCCCACAGCTCTATGGACTAATCCACCTGACTGACTGACTGACACTTAATGACCTTTATTATTGAAATGCTGCCTGTTGACTTGTGGGGCAACATAATGTCTCATGTGAGTTTTACAAAGCTGCCCATTCCTGATTGACTGTGGTCCAATAAAAATAATGAGAAGGGGTGGAGGGGCACTTAACCAACTGCAGTAATCTTAAGAGAAAAAGAAGGGGCAGTAAATGAACATAGATGAAGCTGCTTTATATGACAGGAATTAGCCATATACTGTCATGCAACCTTGTATCACATATGAGATTCCACGCATGAGAATTCACTTCTGGCACAGACTATATGAGTGTGGCCAGTGTGAAAAGGCTTTTAGAACATCCCAGCATTTCTCCAGTCACTATCGAACGCACACAGGAGACAAACCATACGACTGTGAAGAAAGAGGGAAGGCTTTCAGGTCTGTGAGGAACCGTCTGAAACATGTCCAAAACTTCCAGACTGAAGAGAAAAGCTGCAGCTCTGACCAGTGTGGCATGACTTTGAGAAAACCTGCTCATCTGAAGGTGCGCTGTCTTGAACACACTAAAGGAGAAAGAGCTGCAGAGGCCGGATCATGTGAGCCTAAAGTCAGACTCAAGAAGCTGGAGATCAGGCTTCGGAGACTCCAGACTGCGGAGTTGAGCTCTGTGTAGTGGTTTTTTGTTTTGGTTTTCTTTTGTTTTTTTCAGTTGAAGTTTGTTCATTCTATTTGTCATTGTACTTTTTTCACTGCAGTTCCTTAATCTAAATAAATTAATCTTCCATTTGCCGTTGACTCTTGTTAGCAACCCACAATAGACGTTCATTATTTTCATGGCTGCTGTAATGAAATAAAGTTAAATAAAATAAAGAAAATTATTGTTAATCACTAAATGTTGTTAATCAGCAGGTTTGAAGCTGGTTCCATGTACTCTTAATATAAAATTTGTTGAGTCAGAAATGGCAAATTAAGTAGTTTTCTCTTGTAACTATAGTACCTTGAAAAATAATATTCTAAAGGAATTAAAGTAATTTAACATATGTTTTATATTTGATTTTTGCCTCTGTCTTCACTTTGACGAGGCCCCACTCCCTGAGCCTTTCACACCTCTGCTCCCGCCCACAGCTCTATGGACTAATCCACCTGGCTGACTGACACTTAATGACCTTTGTTATTGAAATGTTGCCCTTTGTCTTGCGGGACACCATAATGTCTTTCTCACATGTGAGTTTTGTAATGCTGCCCCTCCCTCAAATGCTCCTGATTGGCTGATGTGGTCCAATAAAAAGAGTGGGGAGGGGTGGAGGGGCACATAACCAACTGCAGTAATGTCCAGAGACAAAGAAGGGACAGTGAATGGACACAGAAGAAGCTGCTTTATATGCCAGGAATTGGCCATAACTTTTGAAAGAGTGAGATTTTGATGACTGAAGTCCTTCCAGAAATTTCTGCCATTACTTTTGTAAGTATGTCATCTCCATTGTCCATATGGATTCGAATTCAGAGCCAAAAAGTTGTATATGTTACCTTAATGTGATCTTCTTTTCCTACAGACAGAAAAAGTGTGCCTTTAAAATAAAATACACACTTAAATGTTTCATTCAGCCAAATGTAACTTGCTTGTAAAACACACACAGAAACATTCTTAAATAAGATTTACTGTGTGATTTTATGTCTATTTAGTTGAGTTACTTTACTTAAGTTAAAAAAAAAAGTTATTTTACTTGACATTTTCTTTCCTTTGTTCTAATGCAGAGCTACAGGATCCACCAACAGAATGGTATTCACATGTGACCAGTGTGGAAAGGTGTGTCCAAAAGCTTCCACACTGAAAATACACTACAGAACTCACACAGGGGAAAAACCATACAGCTGTGACCAGTGTGGGAAGGAATTTATGCAGTCTGGTAACCTCAATCAACATATGAGAATCCACACAGGGGAAAAATCATACAGATGTGATATTTGTGAGAAGACATTTTCACGGTCAAGCCATCTTGTATCACATATGAGAGTCCACACTGGTGAAAGGCCATTTGAATGTGAACAGTGTGGGAAGGAATTTAAACTATCTGGTCATCTCCATCAACATATGAGAATCCACACAGGAGAGAAACTATTTGAATGTGAACAGTGTGGGAAGGAATTTGCACAATCTGTTAACCTCAATCGACATATGAGAATCCACACAGGAGAAAAATGTTACAGATGTGATGTTTGTGAGAAGACATTTTCATGGTCAAGCAATCTTGTATCACATATGAGAATTCACACTGGAGAGAGGCCATACAAGTGTGACCAATGTGGGAAGGAATTTAGAGAGTCTGGTGCGCTAAATCAACATATGAGAATCCACACAGGGGAAAAACCATTTGAATGTGAACAGTGTGGGAAGGAATTTATACAATCTCGTCATCTCCATCTACACATGAGAATCCACACAGGTGAAAAACCATACAGATGTGATGTTTGTGAGAAGACATTTTCAGAGTCAAGCAGCCTTGTAAAACATAGGAGAATCCACACCGGAGAGAGGCCATACGAGTGTGACCAATGTGGGAAAGCTTTCTCTGCATCATCCAATCTCAATAGACACATGAGAATTCACTTCTGGCACAGACTATATGAGTGTGGCCAGTGTGAAAAGGTTTTTAGAACATCCCAGCAACTCTCCAGTCACTACCGAACACACACAGGAGACAAACCATACGACTGTGAAGAAAGAGGGAAGGCTTCCAGGTCTGTGAGGAACCGTCTGAAACATGTCCAAATCTTCCAGACTGAAGAGAAAAGCTGCAGCTCTGACCAGTGTGGGGGTGACTTTGAGAAACCTGCTCATCTGAAGGTGCACCGTCTAGAACACACTAAAGGAGAAAGAGCTGCTGAGTCTGGATCATGTGAGCCTAAAGTCAGACTCAAGAAGCTGGAGATCAGGCTTCAGAGACTCTAGATTGTGGAACTGAACTCTGTGCAGTGTCAAAAATGACAAGCTTAAAATGATATGTTAAGAATGTTCTTAATTTTTCTTTTTTATTAGAAAGAGTTTTAGCTGACTTTTGTCCATCTTATTCTTCGTTGTATTGTTTTTAACTTTGAGCTTTCAGTCCTGCTTCACTGCAGTTCCCTAATCACAGACATACCTGAAATTGCTTTTTTCTTTTTTTTTTTTTAATTCTGTTTGCTGCTGAAAAAAACGGAAATAAAATAAAGAAAATGAAGTTTTAGATTATTTGTTCAGGCTTGTCTCATGTCTCACATATGCATCAAGGAACTTTAGAAATGAAACACATATACACACACAAAGGGCTGAGAAACAGTGTGAGCTTCTTTCACATGAACAGGTGAAGCACTAAATGTTAATCAGAGGTGAGAGAAGGTTTGAAGCTGCCTCTGAATGACACAGAATAGTAGAAGGAGCTCATTTAATATAGAGTGTGTTTATTCAGAAATAGCAAATAGAGAAATCCAACAAGGTAGAGAAAACTACCTTAAGAAAAATAATATTCTGAAACAATTAAACTAATTTAATCTATATTTTATTTTGGCTTCTGGACTAATCCACCTGGCTGACTGACCCTTAATGACCTTTGTTATTGAAATGCTGCCCTGTCATTTCAATATTGTTATTGAAATGCCCCTGTCTTGTGGGACATAATGTCTTTCTCACATGGGAGTTTTGCAATGCTGCCCACCGTCAAATTCTCCTGATGTAGTGCGTTACCTTAAATGTGCACTATAGGGCCAGTACGTGAGGTAAAGCATGGACTCTGAGTGTTTCCACTGCGTAAAGCGATCCGTACCTCCCCCTTTTAGGGGGCCAAAGAGGACCGCTGGAGTTACTAACTTCCAAAGCGATCTGGAACAGTTGTAACCTAGGGCTGGCTTGCCCTGGCATGCCCCCTTGCACTCATTGAAGGACCAGCAGCACAACAACGGCAACAATGGTGCAGATGCTCACTTACCAGTAAAATCGTGTCAAAGTTTTGTGTGTAATAAGAATTCCACATTCAGTCAAAGTCTGCAATGTCTGCATAACATTGAAGCCAAACTGATAACATAATCGTGATCCGGGTAAAATCATAAATCCCAAATGTGGTGTACATATCGAATCTCGAGCGCGTGTCCATAAAGATGCAGCCAAACGAGTTAGCGAAAAGTTATCCATTTTTCCTCTGTGCAGGTAACCGAATAGTAAAAGAGTAAAGTTATTTATCAAAACAAGAACATGTGCTCCGCAGTGATGTCTTTGTGAATACAGAAAAAACTAAAGTGAAACTCAAGTGCATATCAGTCCACGTGAGGATCACCTGTGTGCTCTGGTTCATTTGCATGGACTTGTTCTGAGTTAAATTTGAACATCAATCAGTGTTCAATCAATCAATCAATCTTTATTTATAAAGCGCTTTTCATACACACGTGCAACACAAAGTGCTTTACAAGTTAAAATCACAAAAAATTTCACACACACACACAATATCGGTCCCAGCCCCCACCCGCAAGCACACCCACACAAGTAAGCACATCAGATACACGCATAAAGCAGTGTTGATGCTCCTTTAGTTTAGCACCTGGTCATTTGACAGCTATCCAGCGGCTGATGGTGCAGGCCTTCCATTGGGTGTGTCTTGCGTCACGCCCAAAACGGTCCAGGTCCATTGTAATGGAAACGGTCCCGGGGTGGGCGTGCCCCCCTCATAACTGCTCTGTGCCAAGGCAGCCCCAAGCGTATTGTGCCAGTAGAAATTAGGCTTATTTAATCTTTTGGTCTGGAGTCAGTTACTTGCTTGTTTCTGTGGATGCCATTTATTAACTTGGAATGTTACACACTATAACATTAAACAGCTCTACCTTACAATTATTAAATCACACGTGGTTTTATAGTTCACAAATACTTAGAAAAACAGCCATTCTGACTGTGAGTGGGGTTACCTCTCCACAGGTCTGACTTGGTCTGGTTTGGTTGCCATGATGATAGCAAAGTTTAATACCATACTGTGAAACATTACAGACAAAGCAATAACGTGTACATGTAGAAAAGCATTAGACGAATCCTCCATCAGAATAGTTACACAATCCACCTTTAATTTGATATTATTTTACTACAGAGTCAATATTTGTATTTAGTTATTTTACTTGACACTTCCTTTCTTTTGTTCTAATACAGAGCTACAGGATCCACCATCAGAATAACATTCACATGTGACCAGTGTCGGAAGGTGTGGCCAAACGCTTCCAAACTGGACGTACACTACAGAACTGACTTTGAGAAAACCTTCCCATTTGAAGGTGCAACGTCTTAAACTCATTAAGAATCAAAAAGCTGGAGATCAGGTTTCAGAGACTCCAGACTGTGGAGCTGAGCTCTTTGTAGTGTCAAAAAAAAAGCTTAAAATAATATGTTAAGACTTTTTATTAGAAAGCGGTTTTAGCTGACGTTTGTCCATCTTACTGTTCATTGTATTTATGGCAAAGGAGAAATTAAATTTATCAACTGGACAGAGTTTATTTGGTCGAATACGTTTCGCAGCTCATCCAAGCTGCTTCTTCAGTTCTGGTCAGATGCTTTGGATCTGCCTGAAGGAAGGAGCTAATTACAATGAAATTACTCTGAGACAACACATATTTGTTTACAGTTTCTGTTAGTTGGAAACTGTAAAGAAATATTTCTCAGAGTAATTTAAGCAGCTTGGATGAGCTGCAAAACGTATTCGACCAAAAAAACTCCAGTTGACAAATTGAATTTCTCCTTTTGCCATGGATTCTACATGGACGACTGAGGGATTCTACAAACGTTCATTGTATTGTTTTTAACTTTGATATTTTATTTCTGCTTCACTGCAGTTCCCTAATCAGAGACATACTTAAAATTGTATTTTTTTTATTATTCTGTTTGCTGCTGACTCTTGTTAGCAACCCACAACAGATGTTTATTCTTTTCATGGGTGTTGTGATGAAAAAAAGTTAAATAAAATTAAAAAAAGATAGAAAATAAAGGTAAAAATTTGCTTAAAAAAAAAAAAAAAGCAAATCGAGTAGTTATCTCTCTAATAGTCGCTTGTCTAATTTAATTCATAAAGAAAAACTTTAAGAATTAAACCTATTTAACATATGTGGATATCTGATTTGACAAGTGTGTTCTGCTAACACACGGGGCATAGTTATAAGATAAGTCCATGAGAAGTGCAGTGATTGGTGTCTGTAGCATAGTTTTTTTTGATGAAATATTTTAGGTTGGACAAAGTGAGGATCTTTGAATTGAGAGTGCAGAACCAAAGAGACAGACCACATCTGATCTCAAGGAGAGGGAGCGACATCTTTAGTTTAGTTGAGCTCAATAGAGTTGTCTGATATTTTGGAAAATTGGTCGTTCAGATTTATTGTTTATTGTAATAAAGCCTTCTTGTTTGTAAGTAGAGTAAAATGTAATGTAAAACTGATTTTATTGTGGGGCTTGGATGTTTGTTCCCCTCTAATAATTGGTGTTTTGTCCAGTGATTCATTGAAAAGGGTGAACATAAATTGGGATAGTGGACATCCCTGTCTAATACCCCGCGAAATAAGAATCAAAACTACTTTAAGATTAGAGGTCATTTTATCTCATGTAGATATTTGATTTTTGCCTCTATCTTCACTTTGACGATGCCCCACTCCCTGAGCCCTTCACACCACTGCTCCCGCCCACAGCTCTATGGACTAATCCACCTGGCTGACTGACACTTAATGACCTTTGTTATTGAAATGTTGCCCTTTGTCTTGTGGGACACCACATGTGAGTTTTGCAAAGCTGCCCCTCCCTCAAATGCTCCTGATTGGCTGATGTGGTCCAATAAAGAGAGTGGGGAGGGGTGGAGGGGCACATAACCAACTGCAGTAACGTCCAGAGACAAAGAAGGGACAGTGAATGGACACAGAAGAAGCTGCTTTATATGACAGGAATTGGCCATAACTTTTGACAGAGTGAGATTTCGATGATTGAAGTCCTTCCAGAAATTTCTGCCACTACTTTTGTAAGTATTTCATCTCCATTGTCCATATGGATTCGATTTCAGAGCCAAAAAGTTGTTAAATATCTCTGTATATGTTACCTTAATGTGATCTTCTTTTGCTACAGACAGAAAAAGTGTGGCTTTAAAATAAAATACAAACTGAAATGTTTCATTCAGCCAAATGTAACTTGTTTGTAAAACACACACAGAAACATTCTTAAATAAGATTTTATGTGTATTTAGTTGAGTTACTTTAAGTTAAAAAAAAAAAAGTTATTTTACTTGACACTTTCTTTCCTTTGTTCTAATGCAGAGCTACAAGATCCACCAACAGAATGGTATTCACATGTGACCAGTGTGGAAAGGTGTGTCCAAAAGCTTCTAAACTGAAAGTACACTACAGAACTCACACAGGGGAAAAACCATACAGCTGTGACCAGTGTGGGAAGGAATTTGCACAATCTGGTGACCTCCATCGACATATGAGAATCCACACAGGGGAAAAACCATACAGATGTGATGTTTGTGAGAAGACATTTTCATCGTCAAGCAATCTTGTATCACATATGAGAATTCACACTGGAGAGAGGCCATACGAGTGTGACCAATGTGGGAAGAAATTTAGAGAGTCTGGTGCGCTCAATGAACATATGAGAATCCACACAGGAGAGAAACCATTTGAATGTGACCAGTGTGGGAAGGAATTTAAACGATCTAGTCATCTCCATCTACATATGAGAATCCACACAGGGGAAAAACCATACAGATGTGATATTTGTGAGAAGACATTTTCACAGTCAAGCCATCTTGTATTACATATGAAAGTCCACACTGGAGAGAGGCCATTTGAATGTGAGCAGTGTGGGAAGGGATTTACACAATCTGGTGCTTTCCATCGACATATGAGAATCCACACAGGGGAAAAACCATACAGATGTGATGTTTGTGAGAAGACATTTTCAGTGTCAAGCAGCTTTGTATCACATATGAGAATCCACACTGGAGAGAGGCCATATGAGTGTGACCAATGTGGGAAGAAATTTAGAGAGTCTGGTGCACTCAATGAACATATGAGAATCCACACAGGAGAGAAACCATTTGAATGTAACCAGTGTGGGAAGGAATTTAAACAATCTGGTGCTTTCCATCGACATATGAGAATCCACACAGGGGAAAAACCATACAGATGTGATGCTTGTGAGAAGACATTTTCATCGTCAAGCAATCTTGTATCACATATGAGAGTCCACACTGGAGAGAGGCCATACAACTGTGACCAGTGTGGGAAGGAATTTAAACGATCTGGTGACCTTCATCGACATATGAGAATCCACACAGGTGAAAAATCATACAGATGTGATGTTTGTGAAAATACATTTTCATGGTCAAGCAGCCTTGTATCACATATGAGAATCCACACTGGAGAGAGGCCATACGAGTGTGACCAATGTGGGAAAGCTTTCCCTGCATCATCCAATCTCAATACACATGAGAATTCACTTCTGGCACAGACTATATGAGTGTGGCCAGTGTGAAAAGGCTTTTAGAACATCCCAGCAACTCTCCAGTCACTATCGAACGCACACTTCCCTTAGGACTGGGAAGTGTGCGGGTCTGGGAAGTCTTTCGGGTCTGTGAGGAACTGTCTGAAACATGTCCAAATCTTCCAGACTGAAGAGAAAAGCTGCAGCTCTGACCAGTGTGGGGTGTGGGGTGTGAGAAACCTGCTCATCTGAAGGTGCACCGTCTTGACCTCACTAAAGAAGAAAGACCTGCTGAGTCTGGCTCATGTGAGCCTAAAGTCAGACTCAAGAAGCTGGAGATCAGGCTTCAGAGACTCTAGATTGTGGAACTGAACTCTGTGCAGTGTCAAAAATGACAAGCTTAAAATGATATGTTAAGAATTTTCTTAATTTTTTTTTTTTTTATTAGAAAGAGTTTTAGCTGACTATATATATATATATTTTTTTTTTATTCCGTTTGTTGCTCAAAAAATAAAATAAAGAAAATGAAGTTTTAGATAATTTGGTCAGGCTTGTCTCATGTCTCACATATGCATCAAGGAACTTTAGAAATGAAACACATATACACACACAAAGGGCTGAGAAACAGTGTGAGCTTCTTTCACATGAACAGGTGAAGCACTAAATGTTAATCAAAGGTGAGAGAAGGTTTGAAGCTGCCTCTGAATGACACAGAATAGTAGAAGAAGCTCTTTTACATTTGATCCATGTACTGTTAATATAGAGTTTGTTTATTCAGAAGTAGCAAATAGAGCAATTCAACAAGCTAGAGAAAACTACCTTAAAAAAAATAATATTCTGAAACAATTAAACTAATTTAATCTATATTTTATTTTTGCTTCTGGACTAATCCCCCTGGCTGACTGACACTTAATGACCTTTGTTATTGAAATGCTGCCCTGTCATTTCAATATTGTTATTGAAATGCCCCTGTCTTGTGGGACATAATGTCTTTCTCACATGGGAGTTTTGCAATGCTGCCCACCCTCAAATTCTCCTGATATTTGCTAACATACATGAACATTCACACAGACAGTGGCTCCCTCTTTTCTGCATAACTTGAGGAAAAACAAAAACTAAAGCAACACTACCCACTCCAGTCCCTCTTTCCCACAATCAGGGAATAATTTAGCTCCATAAACAGCTTCTTTATAAAAGAAAAATAGATATTTATATAACTGTACACTGTAACCTTAAATGTGCACTATAGGGCCAGTAAAGCATGGACTCTGAGTGTTTCCACTGCGTAAAGAGATCCGTACCTCCCCCTTTTAGGGGGCCAAAGAGGACCGCTGGAGTTACTAACTTCCAAAGCGATCTGGAACGGTTGGAACCTAGGGCTGGCTTGCCCTGGCATGCCCCCTTGCACTCATTGAAGGACCAGCAGCACAACAACGGCAACAATGGTGCAGATGCTCACTTACCGGTAAAATCGTGTCAAAGTTTTGTGTCTAATAAGAATTACACATCCAGTCAAAGTCTGCAATGTCTGCATAACATTGAAGCCAAAATGATAACATAAACCAAACATCCTCCTCCATGATCCGGGTAAAATCATAAATCCCAAATGTGTTGTATATATCGAATCTCGAGCGCGTGTCCATAAAGATGCAGCCAAATGACTTAGTGAAAAGTTATCCATTTTTCCTCTGTGCAGGTAACCGAATAGTAAAAGAGTAAAGTTATTTATCAAAACAAGAACATGTGCTCCACAGTGATGTCTTTGTGAATACAGAAAAAACGAAAGTGAAACTCAAGTGCATATCAGTCCACGTGAGGATCACCTGTGTGCTCTGGTTCATTTGCATGGACTTGTTCTGAGATAATTTGAACATCAATCAGAGTTGATGCTCCTTTAGTTTAGCAACTGGTCATTTGACAGCTATCCAGCGGCTGATGGTGCAGGCCTTCCATTGGGTGTGTCTTGCGTCATGCCCAAAACGGTCCAGGTCCTTTGTAATGGAAACGCTCCCGGGGTGGGCGTGCCCCCCTCATAACTGCTCTGTGCCAAGGCAGCCCCAAGCGTATTGTGCAAGTAGAAATTAGGCTTATTTAATCTTTTGGTCTGGAGTCAGTTACTTGCTTGTTTCTGTGGATGCCATTTATTAACTTGGAATGTTGCACACTATGACATTAAACAGCTCTACCTTACAGTTATTAAATCACACGTGGTTTTATAGCTCACAAATACTTAGAAAAACAGCCATTCTGACTGTGAGTGGGGTTACCTCTCCACAGGTCTGACTTGGTCTGGTTTGGTCGCCATGATGATAGAAAAGTTTAATACCATACTGTGAAACATTACAGACAAAGCAATAACGTCTACATGTAGAAAAGCATTAGACGAATCCTCCATCAGAATAGTTACACAATCCACCTTTAATTTGATATCATTTTACTACAGAGTCAATATGTGTATTTAGTTATTTTACTTGACACTTCCTTTCTTTTGTTCTAATACAGAGCTACAGGATCCACCATCAGAATAACATTCACATGTGACCAGTGTGGAATGGTGTGGCCAAACGCTTCCAAACTAAAACTACATTACAGAACTCACACAGGGGAAAGACCATACAGCTGTGACCAGTGTGGAAAGGTGTGGCCAAACGCTTCCAAACTGAAAGTACACTACAGAACTGACTTTGAGAAAACCTTCCTATTTGACGGTGCAACGTCTTAAACTCACTAAAGGAGAAAGACTTGCTGAGGCTGGATCATGTGAGCCTAAAATCAAAAAGCTGGAGATCAGGTTTCAGAGACTCCAGACTGTGAAGCTGAGCTCTGTGTAGTGTCAAAAAAAAAAAGCTTAAAATAATATTCTGCTTCTTCATTTCTGGTCAGATGCTGGCGGACACTGCTTTATCCACCAACAGAATGGTATTCACATGTGACCAGTGTGGAAAGGAGTGTTCAGATGCTTACACACTGAAAGTACACTACAAAACTCACACAGGAGAAAGACCATACAGATGTGACCAGTGTGGGAAGGAATTTAAACAATCTAGTCATCTCCAGCTACATTTGAGAATCCACACAGGGGAAAAACCATTTGAATGTGACCAGTGTGGGAAAGAATTTACACAATCTGGTGCTCTCCATCAACATTTGAGAATCCACACAGGTGAAAAACCACACAAATGTGATGTTTGTGAGAAGACATTTTCACGGTCAAGCAGCCTTATATTACATATGAGAATCCACACTGGAGAGAGGCCATACAAGTGTGACCAATGTGGGAAAGAATTTAGAATGTCTGATGTGCTCAATCAACATATCAGAATCCACACTGGATAGAGGCCATACGAGTGTGACCAATGTGGGAAAGCTTTCTCTGCATCATTCAGTCTCAAAACACACATGAGAATTCACTTCTGGCACAGACTATATGAGTGTGGCCAGTGTGAAAAGGCTTTTAGAACATCCCAGCAACTCTCCAGTCACTACGGAATGCACACAGGAGACAAACCATAAGACTGTGAAGAAAGAGGGAAGGCTTTCAGGTCTGTGAGGAACCGTCTGAAACATGTCCAAATCTTCCAGACTGAAGAGAAAAGCTGCAGCTCTGACCAGTGTGGGGTGACTTTGAGAAAACCTGCTCATCTGAAGGTGCATCGCCTTGAAGACACTAAAGGAGAAAGAGCTGCAGGGGCGGGATCATGTGAGCCTAAAGTCAGACTCAAAAAGCTGAAGATCAGGCTTCAGAGACTCCAGACTGTGGAACTGAACTCTGTGTAGTGTTAAAAATTACAAGCTTAAAATATGTTAAGAATTTTCTTAATTTTTCTTTTTTATTAGAGAGATTTTTATCTGACCTTTGTCCGTCTTATTCTTTGTTGTATTGTTTTTAACTTTGAGCTTTCAGTCCTGCTTCACTGCAGTTTCCTAGTCACAGACATACCTGAAATTGGCATTTAGGTTTTTTTTATTCTGTTTGCTGCTGACTCTCGTTAGCAACCCACAACAGATGTTTATTCTTTTCATGGCAAAAATAAAAACTGAAATAAAAGAAAATTGATGTTTTGTTTCCTCCGTTTATTTTATTTGGTTCCTAATGTCAGAAACCTTTACACAATTGGATGCATTATTAAAAAGATGGGGTTTGGGAGTAGAGATTGAGTCTAAAACCTTAAATAAAACCCTTGGATTTGACTTGTTTTTACTAATGCTGTTTTTAAAACTTTCTTTCTATGAAAGATTGAACACATTTAGATTTCCATTTTTGCTCATTTCGTCTGCTGATTCTTTTTAGCTTAGGTGTGTTCTCATTGATCCACAGTTGGGCTGGTCTGTTTTGGTTTCCTTCTATTGCACCAATAGAATCCAAGATCAAATTAGTGGTTTGATCTAAGGAGGAGACTCCCCCCACCTTACCGGACAGTCGTGGTTGGTGGAGAAAAGTGTAGTCGGTGGGTTGCTTCAATGAGAGGGGTACAGTCACCTTGTGGTAACCAACTTTCTGTTAAAATCAAAAAGTCCAAGCTGTTGTTGGTGATGAAGTCTTGGTAGATGAAGGTTTTACTGTTGACGGATCTGATGTTTAAAAGTACAAAGTTTGTGGGTTCAGGGCTGGGGGTAGGATCTGTAGAGGTACAAAGGGGAACTGTGATGAGACAGGGGAGAGTGGACTCTATAGGAATGGATATACTGTGGGGGCCAGGTCTGGTGATGATCACAGGGATCCTGTGTTGAAGGGGAGAACAGAGACTGCTGTTGGGATTGGAAGAGACAGGTGGGGTAGGGGAGCACTGTAGAGGCGGGTAGTCAGTGGTACATTATCTGAGTCTGTACTGTATAGATGATGTTGGCTGTTAAACGGTTGCCAAGCCGGTTTATGTGGAGAGCATCACGTTGGGGTAGAAGGAGGAGCAGGACCAGAACAGATAAAAATTGTCAGTAAAACCAAAGCTGTAATGGAAGGAAGTGTGTTTTAGCCACGTCTGGAGATCTGAAATCCTGTTAAAACGTTCAGCCCCACGACCGACTGTGAGGAGTGGGCTAGAGATAAAAACAGATTTTCCACAGGGAGATAAAAGTTTAAAAAGGTCCACGAACTTCATCTTAATCATCTCTGACTGACCACCGGCAATGTCATTTGTTCCTACGTGAATAATCACTCTTGTTATTGTGAGGAGTGCAGCTTGTAGAAGTCCAGGTAGTTTGTCCAGTAATATGTAGAGAGTAGTAGTAGTAGAAAACAGTGAGTGGATGCACTGAAAAACCTGCAGTGCCTTATAATTGAGTCGCCCACCAAAAGTGTAGTTGGTGCAAGGTTGGGCTGGGTTGGGTTTGGGCTAGGGGTTGAGCTATGGCTGGGGTTTGGTTATGGGTTAGGTTGTAGGTTAGGTATTAGGGTTAATTCAGGAGTAAGGGCTACGGTCGGGGATTAGGGCTAGTAGGATGTAAGCGCGTGCAAGGACCGATCATTGCCGCTTGTGGCCATATTTTCATATGTGGTTGAACAGAGAGAAGATCTTTGAGCTGAGAGGGTACAGACCCAAAGAGACAGACCACATCTGATCTCAAGATGAGGGAGCGAGTTCAGGTGCTCAATCGAGTTGTCTGATTTGTAAATAGAGTAAAATGTTGTCAGAATTGAGACTGATTTCATGGTGGGGCTTGGATGTTTGTTCCCCTCAAGTAGGTGGGGCTTAGGCCAATGGTTCATTGAAAAGGGTAAAAATAAATTAGGATAGTGGACATCCCTTTCTAGTGCCCCTCAGCAGTGTAAAAACCTTTGAAATAAGAATTAAGACTACTTAAACTCACGTAGATATTAGATTTTTGCCCCTGTTTTCACTTTGACGATGCCCCACTCCCTGAGCCCTTCACACCTCTGCTCCCGCCCACAGCTCTATGGACTAATCCACCTGACTGACTGACTGACACTTAATGACCTTTGTTATTGAAATGCTGCCTGTTGACTTGTGGGGCAGCTTAATGTCTCGTGAGTTTTTCAAAGCTGTCCATTCCTGATTGACTGTGGTCCAATAAAAATAATGAGAAGGGGTGGAGGGGCACTTAACCAACTGCAGTAATCTTAAGAGAAAAAGAAGGGGCAGTGAATGAACACAGATGAAGCTGCTTTATATGACAGGAATTAACCATATAGCATCATGCAACCTTGTATCACATATGAGATGCCACGCATGAGAATTCACTTCTGGCACAGACTATATGAGTGTGGCTAGTGTGAAAAGGCTTTTACAACATCCCAGCAACTCTCCAGTCAGTACCGAACGCACACAGGAGAAAAAACATACGACTGTGAAGAAAGAGAGAAGGCTTTCAGGTCTGTCCAAATCTTCCAGACTGAAGAGAAAATCAGCAGCTCTGACCAGAGTGGGATGACTTTGAGAAACCTACTCATCTGAAGGTTCCCCGTCTTGAACACATTAAAGGAGAAAGACCTGCTGAGGCCGGATCATGTGAGCCTAAAATCAGACTCAAAAAGCTGGAGATCAGGCTTCAGAGACTCCAGACTGCGGAGTTGTGCTCTATGTAGTGTTTTTTTTTTTTTTTTTAGTTGAAGTTTGTTCATTCTATTTGTCATTGTACTCTTTTCACTGCAGTTCCTTAGTCTAAAGCATACTTTAAATACTTTTTTTTTTCTTCCATTTGCCGTTGACTCTTGTTAGCAACCCACAATAGACATTCATTATTTTCATGGCTGCTGTAATGAAATAACGTTAAATAAAATAAAGAAAATTATTGTTAATCACTAAATGTTGTTAATCAGCGGTGAGAGAAGGTTTGAAGCTGGTTCCATGTACTGTTAATATAAAATTTGTTGATTCAGAAATGGCAAATTGCGTAGTTTTCTCTTTAATAGGACCTGGTCTAATTTCCCTGAGAAAAATAATATTCTAAATGAATTAAAGTAATTTAACATATGTTTTATATTTGATTTTTGCCTCTGTCTTCACTTTGACGATGCCCCACTCCCTGAGCCCTTCACACCTCTGCTCCCGCCCACAGCTCTATGGACTAATCCACCTGGCTGACTGACACTTAATGACCTTTGTTATTGAAATGCTGCCCTTTGTCTTGTGGGACACCATAATGTCTTTCTCACATGTGAGTTTTGCAAAGCTGCCCACCCTCAAATGCTCCTGATTGGCTGATGTGGTCCAATAAAAAGAGTGGGGAGGAGTGGAGGGGCACTTAACCAACTGCAGCAACGTCCAGAGACAAAGAAGGGACAGCGAATGGACACGAAAGAAGCTTCTTTTGACAGAGTGAGATTTTGATGATTGAAGTCTTTCCAGAACTTTCTGCCACTACTTTTGTAAGTATATCATCTCCATTGTCCATATGGATTCGAATTCAGAGCCAAAAACTTGTTAAATATCTCTGTATATGTTACCCTAATGTAATCTTCTTTTGCTACAGACAGAAAAAGTGTGCCTTTAAAATAAAATACAAACTGAAATGTTTCATTCAGCCAAATGTAACTTGCTTGTAAAACACACACAGAAACATTCTTAGAATAGATTTACTGTGTGATTTTATGTGTTTTTAGTTGAGTTACTTTATTTAAGTTAAAAAAAAAGTTTAGCAAAAGGAGAAATTTAATTTGTCAACTGGACAGAGTTTATTTGGTCGAATACGTTTCGCAGCTCATCCAAGCTGCTTCCTCAGTTCTGGTCAGATGCTGGTGGACACTGCTTTATATCTGCTTGAACGGAGGAGCTTAAATACAATGAGAATTACTCTGAGACAACACATACTTGTTTACAGTTTCTGTAAACTGGAGTGATTACAGTTTCTGTTAGTCAGGTGAGTCTATTCAATATGGACTGGGGGGAGTAGTTAGCATATCCATTCAGGGCCATGATGGGTGTTTTCACACCTCTGGATAAGTCCTGGCTGGTCCCATTGTTTTCTCAGTTTGTTTTGATTTAGGTTTGAGGATAGAGTTATAGATGGGAGACAAATGATGTCTGAGACCCCCATTTCTGTTCAAGGAAGGATTCTCTTTCTTGACAAAAATAGCTTCTTTAACTCCCCTCTCAAACCAGTTCTTTTCTCTGGCCAAGATCTGCACCTCGCTGTTCTCAAAGGAGTGGCCTGTGGCTTTTAGGTGGAGATGTACGGCAGATTGCAGCCCACCCTGGTTTTCCCGTCTGTGTTGATACATTCGTTTGAAAAGTGGCTGTTTTGTTTCTCCAATGTATCGCTCACTGCAGTCTTCACTACATTGAATGGAGTAGACCACATTGCTTTGTTTGTGGCTCAGTGTTTTGTCCTTAGGATGGACCAGTTTTTGTCTTAAGGTGTTAGTGGGTTTGAAATAGACTGGGATGTCATGTTGTCTGAAGATCCTCTGTAGTTTTTCGGAAACGCCAGCCAGGTAAGGAATAGTTACACCCTTTCTCCTGGGCTCTGGTTCTCTGTTGTCCTGTTTCTTTGCTCTCTTCGTTTTATTGAAAGCCCATTTAGGATATCCACAAACGGAGAGGGCTTTCTCCACGTGTTGTTCTTCTTTCTCCTTTCCCTCTGCGCTTGTAGGAACCACTTGGGCCCTGTGTTGTAATGTCCGAAGGACTTCAAGTTTGTGCTGCAGTGGGTGGTGTGAATCAAAAAGCAGATATTGGTCGGTGTGTGTGGGCTTCCTGAAGACCTCTACCTGGAGTCGCTGGTCTTCTCTTAACGTTACTGCACAATCTAAGAAGGCCAATGTGTTGTCCTTGGCATCTTCACGTGTGAATTTGATGTTCGGAGCTACAGAATTGATATGTGCAGTAAAGGGTTCTAAATCTTGAATTTTGATTTTTGAAAAATTATCATTAACATAGCGATACCAGTGCGTGGGTGGAGTGCCTGGATATGAGGCCAGGGCACTCTGTTCAAATTGTTCCATGTATAAGTTTGCAATGATAGGGGAGACCGGTGAGCCCATTGCACAGCCGTGGATTTGTCTGTAAAAGTTTCCTCTGAACTGTAAATAGGTGGTACTTAAAAAAAAAAGTTATTTTCCTTGACACTTTCTTTCCTTTGTTCTAATGCAGAGCTACAAGATCCACCAACAGAATGGTATTGCCATGTGACCAGTGTGGAAAGGTGTGGCCAAAAGCTTCCACACTGAAAGTACACTACAGAACTCACACAGGAGAAAGACCATACAGCTGTGACCAGTGTGGGAAGGAATTTAAACGATCTAGTCATCTCCATCGACATATGAGAATCCACACAGGAGAGAAACCATTTGATTGTGACCAGTGTGGGAAGGAATTTATACAATCTGGTGACCTCCATCGACATATGAGAATCCACACAGGAGAAAAATCATACAGATGTGATGTTTGTGAGAAGACATTTTCATGGTCAAGCAATCTTGTATCACATATGAGAGTCCACACTGGAGAGAGGCCATTTGAATGTGACCAATGTGGAAAGAAATTTAGAGAGTCTGGTGCGCTCAGTGAACATATGAGAATCCACACAGGAGAGAAACCATTTGAATGTGACCAGTGTGGGAAGGGATTTACACAATCTGGTGACCTTCATCGACATATGAGAATCCACACAGGTGAAAAACCATACAGATGTGATATTTGTGAGAAGACATATTCACAGTCAAGCCATCTTGTATCACATATGAGAGTCCACACTGGAGAGAGGCCATTTGAATGTGAACAGTGTGGGAAGAAATTTAAACGATCTGGTAACCTCCATCGACATATGAGAATCTACACAGGAGAGAAACCATTTGAATGTGAACAGTGTGGGAAGGAATTTACACAATCTGGTGCTCTCCATCAACATTTGAGAATTCACACAGGGGAAAAACCATACAGATGTGATGTTTGTGACAAGACATTTTCAGTGTCAAGCAGCCTTGTAAAACATATGAGAATCCACACTGGAGAGAGGCCATACGAGTGTGACCAATGTGGGAAAGCTTTCTCTGCATCATCCAATCTCAATACACACATGAGAATTCACTTCTGACACAGACTATATGAGTGTGGCCAGTGTGAAAAGGCTTTTAGAACATCCCAGCAACTCTCCAGTCACTATCGAACGCACACAGGAGACAAACCATACGACTGTGAAGAAAGAGGGAAGTCTTTCAGGTCTGTGACGAACCGTCTGAAACATGTCCAAATCTTCCAGACTGAAGAGAAAAGCTGCAGCTCTGACAAGTGTGGGGTGACTTTGAGAAACCTGCTCATCTGAAGGTGCATCGTCTTGAAGACACTAAAGGAGAAAGAGCTGCAGAGGCCGGATCATGTGAGCCTAAAGTCAGACTCAAGAAGCTGGAGATCAGACTTCAGAGACTCTACATTGTGGAACTGAACTCTGTGCAGTGTCAAAAATGACAAGCTTAAAATGATATGTTAAGAATTTTCTTAATTTTTCTTTTTTATTAGAAAGAGTCTTAGCTGACTTTTGCCCATCTTATTCTTCGTTGTATTGTTTTTAACTTTGAGCTTTCAGTCCTGCTTCACTGCAGTTCCCTAATCAGAGACATAACTGAAATTGCATTGTTTTTTTTTTTTGTTTTTTTCTGTTAGCTGCTGAAAAAAACTGAAATAAAATAAAGAAAATGAAGTTTTAGATTATTTTTCAGGCTTGTCTCATGTCTCACATATGCATCAAGGAACTTTAGAAATGAAACACATACACACACAAAGGGCTGAGAAACAGTGTGAGCTTCTTTCACATGAACAGGTGAAGCACTAAATGTTAATCAGAGGTGAGAGAAGGTTTGAAGCTGCCTCTGAATGACACAGAATAGTAGAAGGAGCTCTTTTACATTTAATCCATGTAGTGTTAATATAGAGTTTGTTTATTCCTAAATAGCAAATAGAGAAATTCAACAAGATAGAGAAAACTACCTTAAGAAAAATAATATTCTGAAACAATTAAACTAATTTAATCTATATTTTATTTTGGCTTCTGGGCTAATCCACCTGGCTGACTGACACTTAATGACCTTTGTTATTCAAATGCTGCCCTGTCATTTCAATATTGTTATTGAAATGCCACTGTCTTGTGGGACATAATGTCTTTCTCACATGGGAGTTTTGCAATGCTGCCCACCGTCAAATTCTCCTGATGTTACCTTAAATGTGCACTATAGGGCCAGTACGTGACATAAAGCATGGACTCTGAGTGTTTCCACTGCGTAAAGCGATCCGTACCTCCCCCTTTTAGGGGGCCAAAGTGGACCGCTGGAGTTACTAACTTCCAAAGCGATCTGGAACGGTTAGAACCTAGGGCTGGCTTGCCCTGGCATGCCGGTGTAGCAGCCCCACAACACTCCCCTTACAGAACACTCCACAGTGTTTTCAGGCTAGGCCGAAAACACTCCCCAGTGTTTGGGGAGTGTTTTCAGGCTAGGCCGAAAACACTCCCCAGTGTTTGGGGCCTAGCCTGAAAACACTGGGGGAGTGTCTTGAGCCTAGCCCAAAAATAAATCCCCTTCAGATATAATACACTCCCCTTAGTCTCAAAACACTCCCCAGTAGCCCCAAAACACTCCCCTTTGGACTGGCTATGCACAATTGAGTATGCTAAACACGGCACATCTGTTCAGTCATTCCTCTACCCATTGTTTCGTTTCATCCATCCATCCATCAATCCATCCATCCTTTCATCTATTCATTCATTCATTCATTCTCTCATTCATTCTCTCATTCATTCTCTCATTCATTTTCATTCATTCATTCATTCATTCTGTCGATAGGCCTACTCTCATCCACCTCTCTCCCTCCTCTCCCTCTCTCTGCCGCTCTCTCAGCAGTGTGAAGTTAGGATCTGGTACACGGTACCACAATTTGAAAATATGATATACCGTATGATACTTATAGCTTTTTGCTCACTGACGTGACAATAATGTAATTTCAGAATCATTCAACTGATGCGAGTTCTACAGTCATTGCCCTTATTGTAATTTGTATTATATGAATAATGGGTAGGGGCATCTTACCCTTCACATCTTACCCTTCAAACCAAGTTACAAATTACCGCCCAATTTCTCTTATACCCACCCCAGGTAAATTAGTCGAAAAAATTGTTCATAACAGACTCTATTCCTACCTAGAAGATAATAACATACTACTAGAACAGCAAGGAGGATTTAGGCCCAACTACTCAACCATCAAAACAGCTGCAGACTTTCTTAATAATATTTATGACAAACTCAACAAACTCCATGTAATGTCAAGATTACTTTTTATCCATAATTGTAAGCGTAATTCCCTCCAGCAGAACATGTATTTCAGTATTTAATCAAGGGACAGTGTTATTTGAACAGTTTTTTAGCCTTTAAAGTATAGCAAACTTGGCTACAAACATAACTGAATATTGGTTTTCACCAATAGAAATGGTCTGGGTGTTGCCTGAATGAAACTCTATGAAAAACTCTTACTTAACCATTATGAAACAGATACAACTCTGTTAAAGTGCCAATTATAATTTGCCAAGTATATTCCCTTGTTAACTCCTTCCTTCAAAATAGGAGGAACTACACACAAGGGTTCATACTTGAGCCATCTTTTCACCCGAGAATTTATCCGTGTATGGACAAATATAGGTGTGCTGAGTAGGGACGCAATCGCCATTATTTCGATATCAGTTCCCCAAATTGCATTGTCGGACATTTTACTTTCCACTACATATGTTTCCATATTGGTCTTTCCAGCATAATTCTCAAAATATGTTGAATATTTTGGGTGCTTCATCAGATCACAGACCATGATCCGAATAAAAAAATGGTCTTCCTCTGTTCCAGTGACTTCCTTGGAAATTGCTCTAAAAAGGCAGTTTCCATCCCCAACAATTGAATCAATTTTCACTCGGCTTCCTAGACGTCCAGGTATACGAGCAGGCATCAACGGAACTGTAACTTTTAACCCAAGTTTTTCTGCAGCTTCCATCTGCATTTATCATTTATCATTTGTTGGTGTGAACCTGAAGTTAGACGTTTTGGCCTTTGTGGTCTTGCCTATCTCAGTGCCTACCTCCATTTCCAGCTTGGAGTCAGTCTCGATACCTTCCTTCTGGTTTGAGGAAGACAACCCTGTTTCAGGAGCCTTCGAGTTTGGGCTAGTCGAATTGGTTCCTGAGTGTTCCTTCAGATGTTCGGATTCCTCCTGTCTCATGTTATATTTCTTAAGATTACTTCCATGGTATTTTTGTGCAAGTTGTTGTTCAGTGTTTTTGTTCTTTAAGACATACAGGTTTCCTTTCTTTTCCACCACTACATATGGCCCTGTCCATGGATCCCTGTCCTTCCCCCCCTTTCTTGATGCCCGGCGGGAGTCCCAAAGAAGAACATCCTCCCCGTTAAAAGATACCTTGTTTTTGTTCCTTTTTCCATAATCCCTTTTCTGCCGATTTTGCGCTGTTTCTATATTTTCTCACTACTGGAAAAATTGTGTTGTAAAGGTATTCCATCTCGTCAACTCTATCTTGTATAGATTCCGGTGCAGTTGACATTTCGTCTTCTGCTTGAGTGTGGCCACTGACATCAACTGGAAGAACTGCCTCTCTCCCATACATTAAAAAGAAGGGTGAATAGCCAGTGGAAGCGTGCCTGCTTGTATTTAATAATAATAATACATTTTATTTATATAGCGCTTTTCAAGACACTCAAAGACGCTTCACACTTCATAAAAGAATAATAAAATATCACAAAATTTACAACATAAAATCAATCATTAAAAGCAATTTTGAACAGGTGAGTTTTGAGTTCTTTTTTGAAGGTGGGGAGGTCAGAGCAGTCACGGAGGGGTTTGGGCAGTGAGTTCCAGAGGGTGGGAGCAGCGATGGAGAAGGCTCTGTCCCCCCAAGTTCGGAGCTTGGTCCTACAGGGCAGGGACAGGAGGTTGGAACTGGAGGAGCGGAGGGAGCGAGATGGAGTGTGGTGGTGGTGGAGCAGGTCTGTGAGGTAAGGAGGGGCCAGGTTGTGGAGTGCTTTGAATGTGATGAGAAGGATTTTGAAGTGGATGCGCTGAGGGATGGGGAGCCAGTGGAGCTTGTGGAGGACAGGGGTGATGTGTTCACGTGAGCGGGTGTGGGTGAGGAGCCGGGCAGCGGAGTTCTGAATGTACTGTAGTCTGTTGAGGGTTTTGGATGGTGTACCATAGAGGATGCTATTGCAGTAGTCGATTCTAGATGTGATAAATGCGTGGATGAGAGTTTCAGCGGCAGAGAAAGTGAGTGATGGGCGGAGACGGGCTATGTTTTTGAGGTGAAAGAATGCAGTCCGGGTTATGTGCTTGACGTGGGGTTCAAATGAAAGAGTGGGGTCGAGGAGCACACCGAGGTTGCGAATGAGTGGGGATGGCGAGAGTGTGGTGTTGTCAAAGTGCAGGGTGAAGTGTTGTGAGGATTTGGTGATGTTGTGTGGACCGATGATGATGAAGTCTGTTTTGCCACTGTTTAGTTTGAGGAAGTTGTTATTCATTCAGTTTTTGATGTCTGTTAGGCAGTGGGTGAGAGTGGAGTGGATGCTGGGGTTGATGGATGTTGTGGAGATGTAAAGTTGGATGTCGTCAGCGTAGCAGTGAAAGCGGAGACCGTGTCGACGAATGATGTTGCCGAGGGGGAGGATGTAGAGAATGAAGAGGAGAGGACCAAGCACCGAACCCTGGGGGACTCCCTGCTGCAAGGGGGCTATGGAGGAAGAGCAATGGTTGGTATGGATGAACTGTTGCCGGTTTGTGAGGTAGGACTGGAGCCAGAAGAGAGCAGAGCCGGTGATGTTGAGAGTTTTTGAGGCGGGACAGGAGGATGGAGTGGCTGATTGTGTCGAAGGCTGCAGTGAGGTCCAAGAGGATGAGGATGGAGAGGTGGCCGGAGTCGGAGGAGAGGAGGAGGTCATTTGTGACTTTGAGCAGAGCTGTTTCGGTGCTGTGTTTGGGACGGAAGCCAGACTGGAAGGGTTCATAGAGACTGTTGGAGGTGAGGTGGGTTTGGAGTTGGGCGGCGACGACACGTTCCAGGATTTTAGACAGAAAGGGGAGGTTGGATATGGGATGGAAATTTGCAGTTATCAGGGTCAAGGTTGGATTTTTTGAGGATGGGAGTGATAGCAGCCAACTTGAGAGACTGTGGGACAGAACCGGAGGAGAGGGAGGAGTTTATGATTTGGGTGATCAGTGGAGAGAGTGCAGGAAGACAGGCTTTGATGAGAGGAGAGGGAATGGGATCCAGGGAGCATGTGGAAGTTTTAATGATGGAAAAAAGTTCTGTCAGGTGAGCAGGGGAAATGGGTGTGAAGTGAGAGAGCTGTTGATGGGGTGGAGGAGGATCGGATGGAGCAGTGTGGGAGGAAGAGAGGTCTATTGAACTGTAAATGGAATCTATTTTGGACTGAAAGAAGGATAGAAATTGGTTGCATTTGTCAGTGGTGAAGGAAGATGAGGTGTTGTTATTGGGCTTTAGGAGTGTGTTTATTGTGGAAAAGAGAGCTTTGGGGTTATTGGAGCCGGAGTGGATGAGGTTGGAGTAATATTTGTCCATGAATTCAGCAGCGGGTTTGGAGTTGACATTGTCAATGTGGAAATTAAAGTCACCAAGCAGAAGGATGGAGAATGATATGGCACTTAACTGAGTCAGAAAGTCTGTGAGGTCTGGAAGGAATGAGCGGTTGGGCTTCGGGGGGCGGTAAATAACAGCAGTTACAAGTGGAGATGGACCGGACAGTTTGAAAGCAGTATATTCAAATGAGTGAAAGTTTGAGAGAGAGAGAGGGGTTAATTTAATGTCGCCGCGCCCTTCAGAACGGGGGTTTTCAACGAAAGAGAATCTGGGGGGTGTGGTCTGATTGAGGGAGAAATAGTCCATAGGTTTATGCCAGGTTTCAGTCAAACAGAGAAAATCCAGTTTATTGTCTATGATGTGCTCATTTAAGATGAGTCCCTTATTGCTGAGGGAGCGGGTGTTGAGGAGGGAAAAGTTCAGGTGACGTGAGTTGGCAGTGTGTTGTGATGCGCGTGGAACAGGGCGGAGGTTGGACCGACTCACGTGTAGGTTGTTGTGATGACGTAATGCGGAAGTATCAGAACGGTGGGACCAGATGGACGGGATGGCATTTTCAGATGGGCTGTGGTAGGAAAAAGTACGTCCAGATCCCCGATGTGGAGGACGGGAGCTGCGGAGGAGTCCAAGCTGTTGAAGAGAAGCAGCGCAGTCCGGGAGGCAGCGGTTGTTGAGCCGGCGAAGGGTAGAGGCGGAGTACTGCAGCAGCGGCGGCATCCTCAGACCAGTGAATGCTAGCAGGAAGCTAGCGTCTCGGCTCTGAATACCGGCACGATGTGGCTGAAGTTGTAGAAGGCAAATAAAACTCCCGAGAGTCCACAGGATGTGTACCATCGCCAAGCGAAGAGTCCAGTGGGAGGCCGGAGCCTGGGATCCAGTCCGAGGACGTGCTGTCGGCATAGGGGAGTGTGTATCACTGGAGGGCTGCGGAGGCAGCCGGGCACTCGTCCCATCGTATTGAACACACCGGGATCGCAGAATCCAGGGCGGACAATCAGTGGGACTGAGGCCAGATAGATGACACAGTGAGGGACACTACTCCAGATTGATCCGTGCAGGACAGACACGTCGGGAAGGAGCCGTAGAGTGTAACATCCACCGGACAGGAGCTCCGAGCAGGCGCGGGAAAGGTGGGGTGAAACAGGAGCGTCTCAGCTCAGGTAAGCAAAAATGTTCCAAAGGATAGCCCTGATGATCAGGTCTTTACTGCTCTTAAGTATTTAAGGCGTATAGGGCAAGATCAAAAGCAGGGTAGAGCAGGGTAGAGCAAATCTCACAGAATTATGGACAGAGCAGCAGCCAGTGTGCACCAGCATCCGCCATTTAGGGCAAAGAGGACCCCTGGCAAAGCTTTGGGCCAGTCATCAGCCTTCTGATTCAGCACTTTCAGGAGAGAGTTTTGAATCGTTCTGTTATTTCGTTCAACAAGCCCACTGGCTTGTGGATGGTAGGCGCTTGTTACACGTTGTTGAGTACCAGTCAGGCGATGAAGATCAGTGATAATTTGATTAACAAATTCTCATCCTTGGTCATTTATTTGAATCATAGCGACTCCATGATGACAAATGCACTCATACAGGAACTGGGCAACACTGGTACCTGTCTTGTCTTGAAGAGCCTTGGCTTCAATCCACTTCGTAAAATAATCGACTGCAACTACAATGCAGCAATAGCCTTCTGGAGTCGTCTTGAGGCTACATATGTCAACACCAATCTGCTACCAGGGGACAGACTTGATTGCAACTGGTTGCATTTCAGGGGAGGTTTTCTCGAACTTTGTTGAGGCTCTCTGACACCTGTTACAGGAGGAAATAAAGGACTGAACATCCCCTTTGATCAAAGGCCACCAGCACCTGTGAATATAAACAAACTGTTTAATGAATATCGTAACCTGTCTACATAACAATGTTATATTAAATCAATGCAGAATTTTTAGAGTAAATTTTATTTCTGTTCGGGAAAGATAACTACTAGGTCATGCCTACCTCGTTTATATCTCAACTAAAGTGAATTTGTTAATCTATAAATGAAAAGGAGAACTCGCACCAAGAAATAGTTATACCCCAGATACCATACTTAAATTAAGAAAATATCAAAAGATTAAAACAAGCTATAAAATATATTTATGTCATGGACACAAACTGATATTCACAGGTATAGGCTATCATTCAAGGTAAAACATTGATCTAGAATTCGGGGTTAACCATAAAGGCCTATGTACTTGTTTTTTTGTTATGGGTATTATGTTAAGCAGATTGTAACCCACTTACTTTCATTATTTTCTGTAAAGTTTTATCACGCCCCATGTGTCCTCCCAGAGCAGCAGCTTCAGTGGATGTATCGCTACCTTCATGGCACATCTTCAAAATTTGATCTCTATCCGTGGCACTGACAATCACCTTCAACGGTTTAACTGTAACAAGAGAGTAATATGCCCTATAATTATCCTCGCCAACTAGATAGTACATCTATCGATATGACATAAAATGTGTGTCAGCAAACATTCTAGTATAAAATTGCACAAGTTGTGAATGTGTGGTTGCTTTACCTGTCCAATAATCAGGACAATTTCAAAACCTACACGATAAGATAGGCGGATCCAGGATTTTATAATCACTCAACGTGATGCACAGGGTGATTCCGCCTTGGATGATCTGTCAAGTTGTGTGTTTGGCAGCAATTGGCCTATGGACCAGCCTTCAGATGGTCACATATAGGCCCTAGGCCTATATACATTTTCCAACAATATCTGGTGAGCCTAATGGTTTCTAGATAAAGACTCACAGAAAACTTACATATATGCCTAAGCCTATTTCTGTTTTCCAAAACAATGAAAAAACAACAAAATCTTGAATTTAAGAATAGTCTCTATTTCCAAATTCATGCCCAAAAAAGTTGAAAATGCACCACAGAACAGAGGTCAGAATGAGGTCATGAAGTCATCGCAAAGTGTGTGCTAATGAGGGTGAGGGTATGGGATCCATGTGCCTTCACCGCAATATTAGTCAAAGATCCTCAGCAAATTTCTCCATTGAGCAGAGATATCCTCCATAGTGAGAGAGAATATAACACCCTAGGGCCTACAGACATTTAAATCCCTGCCTCTCCCATAAATTCCATGCCCGTGTTTGTAAAGTACGTAATGAATGGGTCGGCTACAGGGCTGGGGTAATAGTAATAGTAATATGTAATAGTAATAGTAACGATTAAATTTTTTGAGTAATAGTAATTGTAATAGTATTAATAATAGTAAGAGCGACCAAAGTAATAGTAATTCAAGTATTACATTAATATTACAGTGAGTGGGTGAGCGAGTGAATGGATGCTTATGTCCAGCCAACCGTTTTTCAGTCATAATCAGGACGGACACCCAGCCAAGTAGGAAAATGAAATGAACGATGTAACACCCCTCAGACGTGGCTGGGGTACGAACCTCAGACCTAGCTCTAAGTCTGCAAATTAATATTACATCATTATCCGCGTTTATCAGTAACTTTTGATATTTGTTATATGCTTAGGTTTCGTGAGGGAATGAGGGAAGGAGGAAAGGAAAATGAGAAATGCAAATTCATCCGTAACTTTTTGAGTTATCCTGCTAACGCACACACACACACACACACACACAAACACACACACACACACAGACACACACACGCCGAGCGTCACATACACCTACCGCCATGGCGGAGGTGAATAAGGATTGATGCACTAGAGAGTAATGTAGGCCTAATGTGCTTATTGATGTAACACCAACAAAATCAACCGATATCTGTTGTCGATATAAATCACCACAGATTCACATGAAATGAAATAAATTGGTGCAGGTATTTCAGTCACTTACCATCATCGATGCTTTTCCTCTTAGGCGGCTTGTAAAGGTATGTCAGCTCTGCGTTGACAATCCTATACTTTGCTGCCATTCTCCTGAAGTTGGCCTTTGCGCCTTTATTTCCATGACACCACGATGGATACGTCTTGGTTGTCAAATAATGTTGAATTTCAGTAAAATAAGTCTTAGTCTTCCCCGAAGGGCGTCCAACTTTGTGAGATTCCATGATACATATGTACACGTGTACAATCGACTAAGCTATTTGTGGGGTCTTTATTACCGGAAGACGTAACGTAAAGAAGTATCATAAAGATGACCGTCAGACGCATTTTTCCTGCGAAAACCACATGTGAGGGAAGCACTCTTATATCAAGATCATCCAGTGTCTTGAATTAAACCCTTATAATGTTAGGCCTGTATCTGATATCTAACATGATTAACTAAGACTTTTTTTTATTATGGATACGAAAAGCGCAAAAAGTCTGAAGGATGTCAAATAAGAGGAACAGTATAATGCTTAAATATGATGCTTAGGCCTAGGCCTATATGGACCTATATGAATTTACGTGTAGGTCTACATCCAGTCTCATTTTATATAATGGAAAGATGATGAAATCAGTGAATTGGGTAAGGTACATTAGATGGGGCGTAATCGATGAATTATATTGAGCATAATTAGGGCGTATATGGTTATGTTTCGAAAATCATTCTCCTGGGGAGTGTTTTGAGGCTAGGGAGTGTTTTAGGGCTGTGTTGGGGATTGTTTTGGGGCCAGGGGGAGTGTTTTGGGGCTAGGCTGAAAACACTGGGGAGTGTTTTCAGGCTAGGCTGAAAACACTGGGGAGTGTTTTCAGGCTTGGCTGAAAACACTGCGGAGTGTTTTGGGGCTATGCTAAAAACACTGGAGAGTGTTCTCAGAGAGGGGAGTGTTTTGAGGCTGCTACACCCCCTTGCACTCATTGAAGGACCAGCAGCACAACAACAGCAACAGTTGAAAGCATGCATTTTGTTCTAGGCAAGGTTAACCTTCACCTGTTCTCACATACGCTAATTTTAACAGTTGTGAAAACACTTGGTTGCAATCAATACTTCTCAAATTCAGACCTTGTCACTGTCTGGTATTTTTGGCTCACAAGGAAGTCAACAACACTCCATATATGTAACACACTCTGGTTGTTTATTTTTCTCCAACATATATAAAGACCGAACTGTGACCTCTTAGAGGCTTGCTTTTCTATCCTCACATGTCTTCTGTGTATCTCCTGCTTGTAACTCCCTTAAATCTGGCCAGATAAAGAACTTCTTTTACGACTCTACCTGGTCTATTGTCTCTTACTTTTTCCAACTTTGACTTCAATTGGCGTTGTCGGCAGGATTCAGCCCTTAATACAGGTAAGCAACTTCTTTTTTTGCTTCCTTATGCTGAATCGGACCCGGAGTGGTTGGAAATTGTTTAATGAGACAGTATAATTGTTTTTTTATCTGAACATTTTCTCTGAAGTCTGATTACCATTTCTAAACTATTTCAGCGAATACCAGGACATACTTATATATATATATATATATATATATATATATATATATATATATAGCAAACAGGTGAAATCCACGTTGAATGATTTCGTGGTAGGATAATTAACCAAGGATTCACTGCGAAGTTTGATTTCGTAGTATAGGAATGCCAAGGGGAATTATGCTGGTTTTCCGGTAATTGACTGAGTTCTTACCGATGTCAGGGCTAATAGAGGGCTCTACGTGATTATATAGATAATACAATACGACTGAGTTTTCGTATTTAAAGGTTATAGTGGCATGGGCCAGAAGTTCCATGTTTAAGATAAATGGCATGTTGACCAGAAGTTCCATGTTTGATTGAGAATAGTGAGAATAGTTTAAGGGTTGATCTTAACAGTTTAATTGTAATATTGTCACCTGTGATACCACAGGGTTTAGCTTCAAACTGCAGTTTGATTGACGGTATTTGCTGACTCTTTTGGAAATGGGTTGTTATTCTTCAAGAGGATATGTCCCAGAACGTTCAATAAATTTGAATAAATATTGAAATCTATATAAATATAAACGATCCACTCTAATGTAAAAGTCAAACAAATTTTGTTAATGCAAATGAATTGTAAAATTAATGTGAATTGAGTTAACGGCAACTTTACAGAACAACATATTTGACCATACATTTTTGGTGGCACTTTGGTAAAGACCAGGTAGACCGAGTAAAAAAAGGGTAACCGTTGTCTTGCATGATTGATTTGTATATACCGTCGTTATGGGGGGACTATTCAGTGTTCCAGTCAACAGTTATGAAATTAAAGTCAAAAATGAAGACGACCTACCAAAACGTGAAAGAAAGGAGTTTAAAGCCTTGTTGAAAACTAATCCGCAGTTGAAGTTAGTCCCTGATAAACCTGCTAATCGTCTCACACCGCGAGAATGGATGACTCAAAAATTAGGCATATATTATGCTGAACCGTTTATTTCTGAATTGGCGATATGGTCCGACAATGCTTTCCCAAGAGAAGGTAGTTTTACAAAGGATAAACTGAGTTTGGCCCGTGCTTACATTATTGATAAGACTAAAGTGGCAAATCCTATTTGGCAATCGAGCAATTATATGAGAGAAGTTTTATCAGCTTGGGAAAGAATGGCGGCACAATATCCTGGCAATTCTGGTTATAGTAGAAGAACTAAATATGGACTTCCATTCTGGCCAACCCTGTTAATGTCACAGCACATTGAAAACAAACCATTTTCTCTTACAGACAAAAATGAATTCTACCCATCATTAGCAGTTGATGCGTCCATCGTACATGCATACACAGATGGTGATGACACGGATGATGATGATGACATTGATTTGTGTATTGCGGGATTCACTGTTAATGATAAACGTAAGAAAGATTTTAAGACACTTCCAATCCAATCGACCATAATATTTCCTGAATATGATACTGCGGAAAAGGATGAAACAGACTGGCAGAAAAAATGCATCAGGTCATGGTTTGAAAACGGTCAGCGCGCTTTGGAAGGAATAGCACAGCGTAAAGGGGCGGATAATGAAAGAATTAAAAGAGATCAATTGACCTATGTATATGAGTTGCTTAGAGCTTAATTTAAACGCATTTTCAAATTAATAAAACACAAGCAAAATCCGGCGATTGAGTTGGCTCCAATTTGTTCATACATAGTGAAGTGTTGGGGATCTTGTATGAATCTTTATAAAACTAAAACGGGAATAAAGATTGATGTTGAAATACCTATCGATAAAACAGTAAAAGAAAGGATCATGAACATGATACCGGAAGAGACCGTTCAAAACCTTCGGGATTTATTAATTGAATATGGTAAGGAATCACAAACTAAAAAAGATGCTCCGTCAGTACAACTTAATGCTCCATTGCTTACTTTTGATGACAAGGTCATGGACAAACCCTTATCTCTTGCAGAAATTTCTAAAATAACACGCGATGCTCCTTCGCCTTTGATAAAACCAACTGCCTTTATGAATTGGTATGAAACTCTGATAATGCATGGTTCGCTATCAGGAAAGGATGTACGCTATATATTGACGACGGTAATGCCGCACATAAAGATGCAATCTTTAATTGAAGAATGTGACACCCTTAGTGAGGACAATGACGGCCCTATTGATCATGAAACAATACCTGAAAAGAAGTTTCCATGGTTGAGTAAAAAACACAAAGAAGAACATATCACTGAGTTCAAAGAATTTCTGAAAAAGAATGCAACACAGGATAGGGATATTTCTCAAATACTCAATTGTAAACGTAAACATAATGAATCAATGTCTACTTTTGCGCAAAGGTTTCAAAAAGCATGGAAAGAGGATGCGAAATTAGAGATAAAAGACAGCGTAGATCCGTTATTCGTGTCAATGTTTTTGAATGCTTTGGACTCACAATCAGCATATACTGTAAAAGTGTCATGTTCAGAAGTCTTCACGCTCGCTCCTAATGATCTGTTGAAAAAGATTAGAGAGTTGGAATCTGTTGGTCTGTTTAATTATTATTATTATTATTAGTTTATTTAGCAGGGACAGCGTACATTAATTAACATTTCTGTAAATGTACCAGATTTAGCCATGCGGCTATTTTTCATCTGTAGTCCCTGGACAGATCTTAAATAGTCATCCTAAAAACAAATTCCTTACAACATTAAACATTAAAAAACAATTAAAAACATTAAAAACAATTAATTAAACAGTACATGTCATACACATTAAAATACATACACATGTAAAAGATGGCTTTACAGGGTCAGGAGGAGGTGGAGCCAAACATTAATGCTGGCAGATCTGATTGTTTATCAACCACTTTCTCAAGTAATTTTTGAACAAGTGATATGATGTTATTTCCCTGATGTTTGCGGGGACAGTGTTCCAGTTTTGTGTAGCTGTAACAGAGAATGACATCTGACCAAATGTGCTGAGTGGAACAATACAGTCCCCTCTTCCTGCAGCTCGAGTGCGACCGTATGAAGCAGTTCTTATTGTTACAAATTGTTCCAGTGGAGGGGAGGACAATCCATTAACAAACCAAAGTTAATGGCAGCTGCATTACCTGTTAGCTCACCCCAGTCTCCAGTAAATACAAGAGAGTCTCACACAATAGTAAAACAGCAGCCTATAAGGGGTACAGGACCTGATGAAATGCCTTACAAAAGTATGTATAGACAAAAACGAGGAAGACCAAATAACAGAGGTCAAATGCTAAACTATGATGATGTTTGCTATCGCTGTGGTAAGTATGGACATTGGTCTTGAAACTGCAGGAATGTACCACCAGGTAACGTATACAGAAATACTTTTCAGCAAAAACAAACTCCACATGCACCGTTTCTGGTAAGAAATGATAGATTTAATCAGGGAGATGTAAGAAAGGACTTACAAGTTTCAGAAAAAGGAGCATCCAATCCTATTTGGCAACAATAGGGGTACCGACAGGAGGACGCTGACAGTACAAATAATTGCGTGTTCACAATTTCAACTCACAAATAGCCCATCTGATCTACCAAGTTTTAATATTACAGTTGATGGTAAACAAATTCCTTTTTTGGTTGACACAGGAGCTACAATGTCATGTATTAATCAAACTGATTTTCTCAAGCATGCAACAAAAGAAACTGTCTTGTCTGTCGGTATAGCTGGCGTCCTACAATCGCAACCTCTAACAAAACCACTAAAAGTTGATATAAATCAACAACAAATGAATCATCCATTTTTGTTAAGTAACACAGTCCCGCTCTCTCTATTAGGAAGAGATTTGTTATGTAAATTGAATGCCACCATATCGTGTTCACCTAATGGAATGTTACAAAAAATTCCAGAGCAGACAGTTCGGCAATTCTTTGAAGATACACTCACAGGTGACCATAACTTCCAGACACATGTCAAAGTTTCTAGTGTTAATGTTATGGTAACCTTTGAGGATATCAAGAAATTGGCTAAATGTAGTGCTGCAGCTGCAGTATCACTTCTCGCACTTAGACCAATTAATAAGCCTTTCTGTTTGCATTCCGAAACAGCTAATGGTACATGCTTGAATATACAATGCTTTTTTCTATGCCCAGCAGGGTTTATTCTGTTAGACAAAATTGATGAAGTACATGTCAACATCTTCATTTTTGCAGTAAAAAATGATTTGTCTGACATCTCTTTCATTACAGATTCTCTCAAGAGATTAATAGAAATCCTACCTGATGACAAGGAGGAGAACAAAGCTTATGTCGTCTGGTCTTATGCTAAGGTACCTGAACATGTCTTCATCAAATGCAAAAACATAACTTCTGTACCAGTCACAACAGACATTTCTTTTGATCAAATTGAAATATGCCCTATTTCAATTTTGTCTAAAGTACCTAGACACTTGTGGGCTTTACATGCCAATCATGTGGGTCTTCTCCGGGTCCCACCATACCATGCCAAAATCGACTACAGCAAATTTCCAGTACATGTTAAACAATATCCTTTATCCCAAGAAAAGGAAAAGGGTATTAAACCAGTCATTGAGAGCTTACTGGAACAAAGTGTTGTTATAAAGAAAAGAGTTTCTTGTAACAGCCCTATCAATCCAATTGTGAAGCCAGAAACAAACAGCTGGAGATTTACACAAGACTTGAGAAAAGTTAATGAAATTGTTTTTCCTATGGCTCCAACGGTTCCTGATGTTAATGCTATACTGACAACACTACCACCACATTCTAAATTTTACACAGTAATTGATTTGTCATCTGCCTATTTCTCCATTCCCATAGAAAAGCAAGAGTTATTTGGTTTTCAATTTCTAAATGAGAGTTATTGTTTGACCAGATTATCTCAAGGTTTTGTAGATTCAGCTGCATATTTCTGTAGCATTGTGAAATGGCACTTGTCGCATCTCACTCTCCCAGGGTCTTCTGTGCTAGTACAGTATTTTGATGACCTGCTCATTGCTTCACCAACAGATAATGACTGTTTCAGAGACTCTATGGCGCTTTTGATACATCTGGCGGATGGAGGACACAAGGTTTCACTTGCCAAAATGCAATTTTGTCAAGAAGCTGTCAATTACCTGGGCTATGTCTTGAAAGATGGATGTCGTTTTTTGTCTATGGACAGAGTAAAAACGATCATGGACTTGAAAAGGCCTAGAACTAAGACTGAAATATTGTCTTTTTTGGGATTAATCAATTATTCCCGTTCTTGGCTTCCTAATGTTGCCTTATATGACTCTGTTTTGCATAAGGCTACGTTGAAAGATAAAGCTGATACTGTGTTTTGGACTGATGAAATGAAACATGCTTTTCGACACATCAAATACCTTTTGTGTAACGCGCCAGCGCTGGGATGTCCCGATTTTGAATTAACGTTTCATCTCTTCGTGAGCAACGACGAAATCGGAGCCTACGCTGTGTTAGCACAGCCTCATGGGGAAGGAATGCGACCGGTTGCATACTATTCCAAAACCTTGCCTCTCATTGTCCAGGGAATGGTTCCTTGTCTTAGAGCAGTAGCTGCGGGAGCAATGATGGTTGAAAAATGTCAAACCATCGTTCTAGGTTATCCTTTAGTGTTGCACACCACACACATGATTTCAATCATCTTAAACAATATAACCAATCAACACATGACCAGTCAAAGAAGGAGTAACTATGAACATATCCTGACAGGTACTGAGAATCTCAAAATTTCCACTGTGTCACATACCAATCCCGCTTTACATTTGCAATTCTTATTGTATGGCACTGGGTATGAACCGGTGGATGAATCACATGACTGTTTGAAACTTATTTCAGAATCCACAAGTATCAGAATGGATTTACAACAAACTCCATTAGCTCAAAATGATTTGATACTTTTCTGTGATGGATCAGCTATGAGACCAAATGACAAAACTGTGTTAGCTGGATATGCAATTGTAAATGATCAACAGACCTGCCTGGAAGCATATTGCTTACCAGTTAGGTCTGCTCAAGCTGCTGAATTAATAGCATTAACACGAGCATGTACCATAGCACACAACAAACGGGTAACTATTTACACTGATTCTAAATATGCATTTTCCGTAGAACATGATTTTGGGAAAATTTGGGAAAACAGGGGTTTCTTGACAGCCGCAGGGAAAGAGATAAAAAATGCTCAACTTGTTAAAGATCTTTTAACTGCTATGATGCTCCCAACAGAAATTGCTATCGTCAAATGTACGGGACATGGTAAAAAAGATAATCCTGTGACTATTCACAATAATTTCGCAGACAGTTGTGCTAAACAAGCAGCTTAAAGTGACTCTTTTCCTCCCTGGCTACAAAAAACTTGTCCTCAGACTATTGCTTCTGCCTCAGATTCACTCTCTCCCCCTTTCTCTATTGCAGATTTGCTTGCAATCCAACAAAAAGCTTCAGAGACTGAAAGAAAACGTTGGATAAAAAAGGGATGTTTTAAAGACACCGATGGGTTATGGAAAAACACCAATTCCAAAGTCGCACTTCCTAAAATGGCTTTCCATCCATTGATAGCCTATGTACATGGAATTACACATGCAAATTACCAAGCGATCACATCATATATCGACAAATTCTTTTTCACTACAGGATTAGAAAAGCATGTGAGGCGCTATATTCAACAATGTATGGTATGTGCGCGTTGTAACCCCGCAGTCAATCCACCAAGACATGAACATCTCCCTATGCCAGAAGGCCCTTTTCAACAACTACAAATCGATTTTACGCATATGCCTAGGTGTAGAGGCTTTTCCTACTTATTAGTCATAGTAGACCGTTTCTCTGGATGGCCTGAGGCATTTCCTACCAGAAAAGAAAACGCACAAACGGTAGTAAAGTGTTTGATGGAACATATCATACCTTGTTTTGGTATACCTATGTCGATTGACTCCGATAATGGCACTCCTTTCACTTCACGAGTAATTAAATTATTGGCAACTGCACTTGGCATCAAATGGCAATTTCATGTGCCATGGCATCCACCTTCGAGTGGAATGGTGGAAAGATTAAATCGGACAATAAAAAATAAGATTTTGAAAATTCACATGTCTCGGCAAATGACTTGGCTAGATGCATTACCTCTGACACTATTGTCCATCAGAGCAATGCCTTGCAAAAACACTGGATTGTCTCCGCATGAAATTCTAATGGCAGCAAAACAACCTGACGCAGCAGCAGATCTCACAAATCTACAGGAACTGCAACAACAATATGTACACAATTTATTCACTTTTATTGCTCAGTATCTCCAGCAGGTATCTGATGCTAGTCCTGTCCTGTCTGACAAACCTACTCATCCCTTTCAACCGGGAGATGTGGTACTGATCTGAAGTCTGAAGCCAACTGCATCTGAGCCACGATACGGAGAACCGGTCGAAGTGCTGTTGGTCACGAGAACTGCAGTAAAAGTCAAAGGAACTCCAGCATGGATCCACGCCAGCCGGGTCAAGGCAGCTCCGAAAGCAACAATATCCGACTTACCATCTTAGAGTATCCAATGCACACTCTACATTTTTATTTTAAATATGCTCTAGGCATACTAATCATTTTAATTGGAATTGTAAGTCTTCTCAGCTACAATGTTGATCCTTATTACTCGCATGGGAAACATCTATATAAAAGACTGATTAGACCACAAGAAGACTTAGATTATAACAAACCTATATCTAGCACTGACAAATACAACCGGGTAACTTTGGAAGAATTGACTGAACAAATGACTGCAAGATTTTTTCTTTTGTTTCAGACACTCGCAACCACACAAACCCACTCTCAATCTACTGGTCGGATGAAGAGAGAACTGTCTCATATTCCGGTGAACCATCTTGATTTTCAATGCTTGTATTACCCCCTTCTGGTAAATGCTACTCAACCTTTTTACATACACAATGTCAATTTCACAAAAATTCAAAAGAATCATGTCGCTGTGAAAGCTCAATACCAATCTACTGTAGATGAAATAATAATCTCAATGGCAACTATCCTTATAAACATACAAGAGATAGCAACAGTTGACCATTGCAACAACTTATGGAAAATGCTTCCAACTAGGTTGTACGCACAAGTAGATGTAATCATACAAGCCAGAGAAGCTCTCCCTCCACTAGTATGTATTAAGTCCATCCCTTGGACTAAAGTGCGATTTGAATTAGGAACTACATCGTCTTCTTTGTCCACTCCTTCAACTGACTTTATAACTAATGGTCTAACATTTCCTGCTATAGAAAATCTTGTATGGAATTGTGCTTCTTTTGTATACAGTTTCTTACCGGTGGGATGGCAAGGAACGTGTGCTCCCTATTGGGTAGCAAAGCCTGACACTCAATCAGATGGTCTTTTAAGAGCCACAGTACCACCGACAGATATTACTTGGCCCTCACATAATATAGATGTGAGTAATGATGAATTTGTTGATGAAAAAGAAGAAACTGTGTATAGAAGTGAGTTAGATCTAGAACAAAGCAGTAACCATCCTTTTTATTCTAATTTATGGTATAGAAACATAGAGTCTAAGGTTAGGAAAATTACTCAATCTTCATGTTATGCTTGTTCTTTATTACCACAATCTACTGAAATTACCTTTCCTTATGTAGCACTTCCTTTTACCGGTGGACCAATAGGAACCTATGGTGTGCCAACAACTTGTATTCTAGTTTTCCAGTATGTGATACAAACACATCCTTTATTGCAAAACCCCAATGTTGTTCTAGTGAGACCTAATGATTTATTTATCTCCTTAGTGAATGTTGATATCTCAAGCTTTCGCAATTCTCAAAAACGAACCTTAAGATATGCTATATATTCAAACATGACAATTATAGATCACTCAAATTCTGTCACTAACAATTTACACATAACTACTCTCAATATTCCTGAATATTATCCCTCTATAAGCACTTGTTCTAGTTTCTATAAGAAACACACACTTAATATTCCTATTGATCTAAGCAACAATCCTTTACAGATTTCGGCTACAATTAATAACTCTGCCATTTTTGACTTCTGTATTAATTCAAGCCGATCTACAGCTACTCCGACTAACTCAAATATGGGTTATTTAAAACCACAACAGTGTAAACAAACAGCTAATCTTGTAGGTAATTTCTCCGTGCTTACAGACTTAGGAATGACTCAATCTCCCAATTTTTATTGGTGTTGTGGAAAAAATATTTGGTTGACCCTTCCACCTGATTGGAAAGGACTTTGTGGTGTCTGTATAATGAATGACCTCACATACATTGTACAGTCTACCAATTATGTAACTAATACTAAGTCACATGTTCATAAGAGAAGCTAATTGGGATCCTATGCACATCTATTAGTTTCAAATCCTAAATCTTTAGCTTCTAAGTTTCATGCGTTACCAGATGAATTCAAACCTTTCACTAGCACTCAAATGTTTTTTAAATCTTGGTTTGCTAGCACTAGTCTACAATATGATAATCATTATCTCATAGCTCTTACAAGACATGATTTAGTGAAACTTTCTAATGAAACTATTCGGGGTTTTCAAGCAGTGAACTCAGAACTGGCAACTATAAAAGAATTTGTTAATAATAATCGATTAGCTCTTGATTACCTTACAGCTGAAATTGGAGGAGTCTGTTCAATTGTACAAAAAGATAGTTGCTGTACATATCTACCATCGATTGATGAGGGTAACAGTAATTTGTCGTTGGCTATAAAGAACTTACAGGCTCTCAATCAAGAAATTATTCAAACCCATTTGGATGCAAGGGAATCCAGTGGACATTTTTCCCTCCCTTGGTTGGATGGTATAGCTGATTTCTTTACAAACAATTCGATTTTTGGATGGTTCATTGGAATCTTAACACCTCTCTTTGTAATACTTCTGGTAGCGAGTCTATTGATCTGCTGTTGTCTACCAATTATTAGAAAATTCATCATAAAATCCATTTCTTCCTCATTTGCACAAATACAGACTCAGACTATGACTATTTATGACCCTCCTGCTACTCTTGATGCTCTCTCTACTTATAGTTCATCTACAGATTCAAGTATCTACCCTCCGTGTGCTGAAAAATGTCACTTCACACTTGAGTGAATACCTTGGACCAGTTTGAAACCAAGGACAATGTGTGCTGAACCCACGGAGATATCAAATGGACCTTACAAAGATTGGAGGAGGATACTAAAGATTCGGACCAGCGACTAAGGATGACATCCTGAAAATATCAAATAGGAGCAGCAGCGATAAGCCACGATATAAGGGAATATCTTTCCTTTATGTTAAATAACTATAACAAATTCACCATATTGCTAACGTGAATAGTGGAGACCTTAATTTTGCTGTGTTTTTGTTTATATTTCAGATAGTCTTTCGCAACTCTCATCCCACTGGATGATGGAAGAAGAACAACAACTAGACCAAGAATTCAGATGGACTGAAAATCATCTAAGTTTTCGGACGATCTTAGATCCAAAGTGACGTCAACATCTGAAGTTCATACTACACATTAAGTGTTGTTTCCTTTAAAATTTGTCATATCTTCCATCTTCCAGTAGCGGTATCTCAATCAAGTTGTAGTTGCTAAAGACTAAACTGATCTGTTATATTAAAGTATTTATGTTTATTTACTCTTGCTATTACTAAGGTATACCTACGTTATCCTAGGCCTATGTTCATTTTATATTTATGTTTGTATCAGATATATTCAATTAAGAGCCTCTGACGACTACAGCGGGCACCTGTGGTGATAGGATGAATTTTTCCCATTCGAACGATGAAGGAACATTGACTCATAAATGAAGGAATACAGAGTGAAAGATGAATGAATATGAATGATGGGTGTGCTCAATGGGTTTTTTGTCATCCTATTCTTAATTGGGTATATCACTGTTGCGATTTGTATAAAAGACATAAAAAAATAAGAAAAAGACAAAATTAAAATAAAAAAGGAAGGATTGAAAGCATGCATTTTGTTCCTAGGCAAGGTTAACCTTCACCTGTTGTCACATACGCTAATTTTAACAGTTGTGAAAACACTTGGTTGCAATCAATACTTCTCAAATTCAGACCTTGTCACTGTCTGGTATTTTTGGCTCACAAGGAAGTCAACAACACTCCATATATGTAACACACTCAGGTTGTTTATTTTTCTCCAATATGTATAAAGACCGAACTGTGACCTCTTAGAGGCTTGCTCCTCTATCCTCGCATGTCTCCTGTGTATCTCCTGCTTGTAACTCCCTTAAATCTGGCCAGATAAAGAACTTCTTTTACGACTCTACCTGGTCTATTGTCTCTTACTTTTCCACCCGACTTCAACAGTGGTGCAGATGCTCACTTACCGGTAAAATCGTGTCAAAGTTTTGTGTGTAATAAGAATTCCACATCCAGTCAAAGTCTGCAATGTCTGCATAACACTGAAGCCAAACTGATGACATAAACCAAACTCCGCCAACATCCTCCTCCATGATCCGGGTAAAATCCTAAATCCTAAATGTGGTGTACATATCGAATCTCGAGCGCGTGTCCGTAAAGATGCAGCCAAACGAGTTAGCGAAAAGTTATCCATTATCCTCTGTGCAGGTAACCGTATAGTAAAAGAGTAAAGTTATTTATCAAAACAAGAACATGTGCTCCGCAGTGATGTCTTTGTGAATACAGAAAAAAACGAAAGTGAAACTCAAGTGCATATCAGTCCACGTGAGGATCACCTGTGTGCTCTGGTTCATTTGCATGGACATTTGTTCTGAGTTAAATTTGAACATCAATCAGTGTTGATGCTCCTTTAGTTTAGCACCTGGTCATTTGACAACTATCCAGCGGCTGATGGTGCAGGCCTTCCATTGGGTGTGTCTTGCGTCACGCCCAAAACGGTCCAGGTCCATTGTAATGGAAACGCTCCCGGGGTGGGCGTGCCCCCCTCATAACTGCTCCGTGCCAAGGCAGCCCCAAGCGTATTATGCAAGTAGAAATTAGGCTTATTTAATCTTTTGGTCTGGGGTCAGTTACTTGCTTGTTTCTGTGGATGCCATTTATTAACTTGGAATGTTGCACACTATGACATTAAACAGCTCTACCTTCCAATTATTAAATCACACATGGTTTTATAGCTCATAAATACTTCTACATGCAGAAGTATTTGTGCATTAGACGAATCCTCCATTAGAATAGTTACACAATCCACCTTTAATTTGATATTATTTTACTACAGAGTCAATATGTGTATTTAGTTATTTTACTTGACACTTCCTTTCTTTTGTTCTAATACAGAGCTACAGGATCCACCATCAGCATAACATTCACACGTGACCAGTGTGGAATGGTGTGGCCAAACGCTTCCAAACTAAAACTACATTACAGAACTCACACAGGGGAAAGACCATACAGCTGTGACCAGTGTGGAAAGGTGTGGCCAAATGTTTCCAAACTGAAAGTACAATACAGAACTGACTTTGAGAAAACCTTCCCATTTGAAGGTGCAACGTCTTAAACTCACTAAAGGAGAAAAACCTGCTGAGGCTGGATCATGTGAGCCTAAAATCAAAAAGCTGGAGATCAGGTTTCAGAGACTCCAGACTCTGGAGCTGAGCTCTGTGTAGTGTCAAAAAAAAGCTTAAAATAATATGTTAAGACTTTTTATTAGAAAGAGGTTTTAGCTGACGTTTGTCCATCTTACTGTTCATTGTATTGATGGCAAAAGGAGAAATTCAATTTGTCAACTGGACAGAGTTTATTTGGTTGAACATGTTTCGCAGCTCATCCAAGCTGCTTCTTCAATGCAGTTCCCTAATCAGAGACATACCTAAAATTGTATTTTTTTGTATTATTCTGTTTGCTGTGGACTCTTGTTTCTTTTCATGGATGTTGTGATGAAAAAAAGTGAAATAAAATAAATAAAGATTGAAAATAAAGTAAAAATTTGCTTAAAAAAAAAAAGAGTAGTTTTCTCTCTAATAGTAGCTTGTCTAATTTAATTCATAAAGAAAAACTTTAAGAATTAAAGCTATTTAACATATGTGGATATCTGATTTGACCAGTGTGTTCTGCTAACACACGGAGCATAGTTATAAGTCCATGAGAAGTGCCGTTATTGGTGTCTCTGAAATAATGCAAGTGTATTTTTTACTTTTTTGATGAAATATTTTAGGTTGGACAAAGTGAGGATCTTTGAACTGACAGTGCAGAACCAAATAGACAGACCACATCTGATCTCAAGGAGAGGGAGCGACATCTTTAGTTTAGTTGAACTCAATAGAGTTGTCTGATTTTGGAAAATTGGTCGTTCAGATTTATTGTTTATTGTAGTAAAGCCTTCTTGTTTGTAAGTAGAGTAAAATGTTGTCAGCATTAAACTGATTTTATTGTGGGGCTTGGATGTTTGTTCCCCTCTAATAATTGGTGTTTTCCCAGAGGAAAGGGTATTTCAAAAAGAGATCTCAAAAGTAACTCATTTATTTCTCCTAGACAACTTTGAGCATTGTTTAAGACCAATCTGAGCCAACCGCTTATTGCTCCTGTTTCTCAGTTTTATCTCCTGAGCTAAAGAATGCACAAAATCTCAGATTAGACTCCTGCCGAGATGTAATAGAGATCTCACTTTGTTCTTAACCAAATCTGAAACTGTCACCACAGCTGCGTCTAACTTTTGTCTCAACCAGAGAAACTGGAGAGACTTCACATGAAACTGAAAGTTGTCTCACTTGAAGCTCATGTGTTCCTCATATTTTGTGCATGTTATTTCAGCAGTCTGCAACAATTAATTGACTAATCGTGACTAGTCAACTATAAAAAATAGTTGACCAAATTTTTTGTAATCAATTAATCTTTATCTGTTCCATTCACAGCATAAAACAGATTATATCAGATGGATTATTGTATGGAAATGTCATAGAAAAACACACTTTTTGCAATATTTTTTAAAAATAAAGTCATTATTTAGATATTTTTTCTATCCAGACACTCTCATTCATCTTATTTTACACTTTAAGCTGATGGAAATTAGTAACTTGTACTCAAACATATTTAAAAGAGCATTATAAAATAATCGTTTGACTAGTCGGCTAATCTAAAAAAATAATCGTTTTTGAGAGCCCTATTCAACAGGAAAATTGATTGTTTAGACCTACTGGTCTTTCAGCAAAATGTATGTATGTATTCACAACAAAGACAAAAATATGGAGCCACACTCATGCATAACAAGCTATGAGCTAATTTATGATTGTACTAAAGAAAAGGAAATGTTCCCCAAAGACCCTTGGCAGTTACATAATATTGATTTGTTAAAAGGTTTATGATCATACCAATTTTAAGAAATTGCAGGAAGCAAAATCAATGACTGATTCTCTTTATTCATACATGATTTATTTATTTATTTATACATGATGGCAGCACATGGGATTGGGGAAAAGGATCCAGCTCAAAAACTGTCTTTTTCATCCGCATCCAGTCCATGTGTTGATTCTACAAAAAACAAAACAAAACATATACATATTATGAAATAGTAAAAATTGAAACAATTTGTTTGGTTTGCAGTGTCCAAAACATTCTATCATTATAATAGGCTGAAAACTGAACTCAACCTGATCTCCTGATTGGAATATGAGCCCCCAAATTTTAATTCAGTGGAATTGCTGGTTTGTGCAAATGGCTTGTAAAACCACCACCAATCACTCACCAGAGGCAGGTTGTACCCAAAAACATGAACTCAAATACATGTATTGATGAGACTGCTCAGTAACTGTACTTCTAGAACTATTTCTTTCTAAGTGCACTGTTTACTCCTAGTTCAGTCATACTTACACCTACCATTGAGAGTCATGATTGTCATTATCTTCATATTGACATTTAAACAAAGTTTTAGTTTGTAATTTCCATCTTACAAAAATATTTATGTATCCAATTTTAAATCTAATTTGATTATTTGAATGATTTTCACTAAAATAACATCCTTGTTTTGCTTTGTTGATTAAATATTTTGACTCTACTACCTTACCCACCATTCATACAGCAAAATTTTTCTTAGTGAACATGTACCTGGAGGGTCCTGCGACTGATGGCATCGCTGCATACATGGGGGGGAAAAAATACATACATTACAATACATACAATATATACAGCTTCTCAACAAGTAGGTCTAGAGTCTCAATAACTTTTTTTTTTAATGAGTCAGTGATATGATCGCTACTTATAACAGGATGACTAATGCTAAAACAGACTTTGGAATTAAAAACAATTGATATGTTAAGTGGCATTTTTAAACTTTTTATATAAATATTTTTATTTACAGGATTATGAGGGCTACACTATTTGAGAACCACTATCATGGAATGTATAATTATTATCCCAATAACAAATACAGATTTCTTTAAATAAAACAATGAAATCTAATTAAGTAGAAAATACCTTTCTTCTGTATCTTTTAGAAGTATTTTCTTGTTCCTTATTTATTCTCCTCCAACGTGGATCTGGCAGCTTGTCCGCCGTTACTGAAAGCAAGTGACTGAAAAAAACAAACAAACAAAAAACATCAAAATCTATGAATGGGTCTATTTAGAATTTTAAAAGATCAGACCTGTCAGCACAACTACCATCTAATCTGCGTGTGGTCAGAAACCTGGCGTTACTATGGCTACACAACATGATGCTATCGTTTTATTTGAGATGTTTTTGTCATAAAATGGGACTGGTGTTGCACTATTAACTGTGCAACAGAAACAAATAAATGGGGTTCCGCCTAGACAGTAGAGTGAAATAGGTCAAATATCTTGTGTTTTTCCTTTTGCCTGGGTTAAAACCCTGTTCCGTTTCAGAGATGACACTATGAGTCCATTAAAAATAAACTGTCTAATATCCTGAAAACCGCAAACTAGCTAAGACTTGACGGAGACATGATGCCCTGTTCTAAACAGGTGTGTTGAAAATCACGTATTTATTCAATATAAATTCTGTCACCTAGTGTGAATGAGGTATAAGAAAACAAAATCCGTACTCACCAGAAACGTTTGCAAACACCATGAAACATAAGCAATCCAACAGTAAACTCGCATTGAACAAAATGAAATGCGATATCGTATCGCTCATTGGCTAAGCGTGCTGTCTGCTTCAAATGCTAATCTATGATTGGGAGATTTTAAATTAAGCGCGATATTGTCGGTGTCAGTTTCAGATCAGTCATTGGCTAAGCAAGCTGTCTGTTTCAGAGCTAGCCTCTGATTGGTTGTTTGGGAAATTAGCGGTCATCGGCAGATGCAAGATACTAACAGTCGCCCGGGAAGAAAAAGCACAGGAAGAGGCAGCATGGAAAGAACCGAGAAAAGACGGTAAGTGGTTTGCTCATCCATTTTTTTTCACTCTATGGTGCTTATTTTAAGATATTCTCTAATTTACTTTAGCAGTAGCTTGTACAAAACGACAATCTAAATGCGAAACTCATGCATGCATGCCACCTAGCTTTACAACTAACAGCTAATTTAAGCTCAATGGTGTCCTCGCTTATACTTGGCAAATTCAGTGACCATTCGTCCGTATTTCGGCCGGACAGTCCGGTTTTAGAGCCTTCTGTCTGTTATGTGTCCTCATTTTTGACATTTTGTCCTCATTTCGGACCCTCGACCGCCACCGTTGCGCGCGGCGCATCACCACAAATCCACGCCCATGTTACACCTGCGATGCTACGATGGTCTGAGATACTAGTACTCGTTAAACACTTGCTGATACCACGCACCGATACCACTATTACACGACACATTACGCAGTATTCCGGTTTCAGTACCCTGAATAAACCAATATCCCGGTTATGAGAAACCGGGAGCCAACATAAATAAAGCGACTGTAGTGACAGAAGTGAAAGAGCCGTGCTGCACACGTGTGAGCTCTGAAAATGTTTACATGAACCACAAACAACGCGATAGAAACACAGAACAGACTCACCTTCAGCAGTGCTCTGTCACAGAAAGAAAACATATATAATCCACTGAATCGTGTCCTTTAGCAGGTGCTGAAAGCAGTTTTTTTTTCTCAGCCCAAATACATAATGCATAATTAGCCATGTGGTTTTAAGTTTCGTTTCTCTAAGACTTAAAAAAAAGTGCGCAAACTGCATTAAACACATTATAATTAAGATTCAAAAAGTTTCATATTCACATATGAATAAATGAAATAATGTTTCTCACTCTCAATCAAAGCTAAATTAAAGAACAATAATAAAAAGAAAGAAAAGTTCAAAATTATTAGGGAGACAGCCTGGTGGGTAAAGAGGAAATTTCAAGGTTGTTTTTTAAGATTGGTAAAGTATTGGTATTGGTGCTCGGTATCGGCAAGTACAGAAATCATTGTACTCGTACTCGTGTCAGTTTTCAAAAAAGTGGTATCACTGCAGCCCTAATAATAAGTGTGATGATTATAATCATTCATCCATCCATCCATTTTCTCCCGCTTAATCCGGCTGGGTTGCGGGGGCAGCACGCTGCCCATTACTCTGTGCACCAGACCCAGACCCCTATGAACCCCTCTGCAGGTGGTGAGCCCACAGGAGGGAGGAATTTATTCTATTATTTATTTTATTATTATTATGATTATAATTAGGGCTGAACGATTTTAAGAAAAAATTTAATTGCGATTTTTCTGGCAGATATCACGATTTCGATTTCATTCACGATTTTTTTCAATGCACATGAACATTCGCAAGCATCACAGAAACTTGCATCATACCATTCAAACACTAAATTCCATAACTGTAATGCAAGAATGAAAACTAAAGTCAAGAATTTATTTCAAATGTCCTATTTATTAAAAAGAAACTTGCTATACACAGGGTACATTGAGCGCTTGAGCAACAGCAGTTCTTACAACTGAAGAACCAAAAGAGCCGTCTGTGGCTCAACTTAAGTAGAGCAAAGAAATACGGCTCAGTCGTTCTGCTTGACCACAGATCAGTAGTTGTGGCATAAAACTCCACATTTTCCAGCTCTTTCACCACCTTTTCTTTACATTCTGCATACAGAATGGATTTTTATTTCCTACGAGGAGGACTCAAATAATAATGTGTTTAATGCAGCTTTGCGCACATTTGTTTACGTTATACAGAAGCGAAACTTAAAACCACATGGCTAATTTGCATAAACTAGAAGCGCTGAAAAAACAGCTTGCTCCTTGTGCCGCTGATGCGGTCAGCTTCTGTCGGACTAAAGGGCAGGACTCAGTGGAATATGCGTGTTCTTTCTGTGACTGAGGGATGTTCTGCCTATGGTGAGTCTGTTCTGTGCTTCGATCGCGTTGGAGATGGTTCATGTTAAACTTTTCAGAGATTATACGTGTGCAGGTCGTACGTGTGCAGCGCAGTTCTTTATTTCACTCATGCACTTTATTTATGTTGCTACTGTTGTGATGAAAAGACTGAAAGGTGTAAATAATTCTCTTAAAACTCGCTCTTATGAGCTGTAGTGGCGGATGGTGCTTGTTGTAGTCCGTTTTCAAGGAGTTGTAGTTTTGCCTGTAGTTCCCCTGGTTAGCACAGGTTTAGATGTCAAAAGGGTTTTGTGGCTCTGGGTGTTTTCTTTTCTGTGGGAGACGGTCCAAATGGCTCTTTGAGTATTTAAGGTTGCCGACCCCTGCACTAGACGTTTCACTGGACTTTCTCGCCGTGCACTCGTCATGCAAATGCGCGTATGGCGTATAAATTGGTCGTGTTTCCACTGAATGTGGCAACGTTAGCACGAAATGTTTTGCACAGCACCTGTTTCTGATGTTCGTCTGCAGCCTCAAACCCGAAATACTGCCAAATGACGTGCTGTTTTTTTTTTTTTTTTGGTTCAAAACCCCAGACTCCGCTTCTGGTCCCGCTAAAGCCATTTCTTAAATTGATGACTAGCTACACTGACTGGAGTCGAGAACACGTGACCTGTGCTGCCGCTTCTGATTGGTGAGCTCAGCAGCGCGGCAGGGAGGCGACGTACATGTGTAAAATACGAAACAAAACCTGGGTCAGTTAGGAGCGCTGCAAAAAACCGTGGCTTTAACGATCCCAAAATCGTGTTGTCTGAGAATGCAATTTTCGGTCTAAAACGATAGATCGTTCAGCCCTAATTATAATCATAATACTAATAAAATATAATAAATAATAATGATAATGAACACGCACGCTTCAGTGCATTATTTTCTTGTCATATTTTAACACCTTTATTTGTCACACCCCTGGGTGTGGCACTCCTGCTCCCTCTCCTCCACTCCCCTTCCCCCATGTGTGAGTCTGTTGGAGCTGCACACCTGCACCTCGTTGGCTGCAATCAAGAGGCAGACAAAGGAGCAGCTCTCCAGACAGACTCTGCCAGATTGTCTGTCCACCTCACAGTGAATATTTACAACTCTAGCTCTTGAACCCAAACCTGTATGATACTTACTTCGAACCTGTGTCTCCAGTTCCCTTTCCCGTCCTGCCCTGGGTCACCTGCCTCCAGTCTCCCGCCTCCAGTCTCCCGCCTCCAGTCTCCCGCCTCCAGTCTCCAACTCCAAGCCTCTGCTCCAACCTCCAACCATCCGCCGTATCACAGCCTCTTCAATAAACTTACCCTGTCATATCTCAAACTGTTTCTGGTCTGTTCTGGGGTCTGCCTGTTCGGTTACAACAGAACAATCTGGCCAACATGGACCAATCAGACCAGGACAGTTTTAGACAAGTTCTGGCCTCCCAGGGAGCCCTCGTTGGTCAGCATGACAAGGCTCTGCATGAAATAATGGAGAAGCTTGTGGCTTTGTCCACCAACGTTTCATGCCTCGGAAACCAAGTGAGCCAGCTGTCTGATCGCCTCCCCACTGATCCACAACCTCTGCTCCCACTCCAGTCTGAGGCTTCTGCAGCTCCTCCAATTATCGCCTACAGAGAGCCACATATTCCCACTCCTGAGCGTTACTCCGGGGATCTTGGTGCCTGTGGACGGTTTCTGCTCCAGTGCTCTTTGGTGTTTGACCAGCAACCCCACTCCTACGCTACAGATAAGTCACGCATTGCATTTGTTATAAGTTTACTATCTGGAAAAGCTTCTCAATGGGCTACTGCTGCATGGGAATCCAATGCTTCATTTTTTCAATCATACTCTGCTTTCACTAATGAAATGAAAAAAATGTTTGACCATCCGTTAAGAGGCAAAGAAGCTGCTAAAAGGTTACTAAGTCTAAACCAAGGCTCATCCCCAGTTGCCCAGTATGCTATTGATTTTAGAATTCTTGCAAATGAATGTGGTTGGGATGATGTAGCACTACAAGATGCTTTCGTAAGAGGGCTTTCGGATAATGTCAAGGATGAGCTTGCTACTCGTGACGAAACTAATAGTCTGGATGAACTGATTTCATTGGCCACCCGTCTTGACAACAGGCTGAGGGAAAGGCGCAGGGAGCGGGTTTCCCATCAGTCATCACGTGGTCCAACCAGTCTCTCTCCTGTGCCTTCCATTCAGCCCAACCCTCCTGACCCTGCGGAGCCCATGCAACTCGGTTGAGCCCGTCTATTCCCAGCCGAGCGCCAACGCCGTCAACGTTTTGGACTTTGCCTGTACTGTGGTAATGAAGGACACTTCATCAGCGCCTGCCCCTTGCGGCCAAAAGCATAGGCTCACCAGGGAGTGGAGGTATCCTGGTGAGCCAAGCTACTTCTCCACAGTCCAATCCTCCTGACCGGCTCCTTCTCCAGGCCTCTTTGCTTTGGTCACGTGAGTCAATTTCAATTCATTCTTTTGTTGATTGTGGGGCTGACGACAATTTCATTGACTCTACGCTCGTCCGCCAAGCTAACATTCCCGCTGAACCCTTGGACTGTCCTAGAGAGGTCAATGCTCTTAATGGCAGTCACCTGGCTAAGATTACTCACCGCACTGTGCCAGTAACCCTCTTCATTTCCGGCAATCACAGGGAGGAGATCCAGTTTTTAGTTATTTCTTCTCCACTTGCTCCTGTTGTTCTGGGTCTCCCTTGGTTAAAGCTTCACAACCCTCACACTGACTGGTCAGCTAATAAGATACTTAATTGGGACCTTACGCATTGTGGTTAAAGCACTTGAACAATATGGTACCTTCTCTGGGTACAAAATTAATGTTGACAAGACTCAGATATTGGCTTTAAATTATGACGCACCTCAAAACGTTAAAGATAATTATAAGTGGAAATGGGACACTGATTGTATAAAATATCTGGGTATTGTTCTACATAAAGATTTCACTAAGATGTATGAAGTAAATTATGGACCTCTTAACACTAAATTGCAATCGAACATACAAAGATGGAATACGATGCCATTTCTGGATTTACACCAAAGGATCGACTCGATCAGAATGAATGTTCTTCCTCAGATGTTATACTTATTTCAGTGCTTACCATTTATTATACCAAAAAAGCAATTTGAGGAATGGGACAAAATGATATCAAGGTACATATGGAAAGGTAAAAAACCTAGAATCAAGTATAAAAGCCTACAGTTAAAGAAAGATAAAGGTGGCGTGAATCTTCCATGTTTAAAAGAATACTTTTGTGCTGCCCAGCTGAGGCCTCTTGTGTGCATGTGCTCCCCTATTTACATTGCAGGATGGAAAGATCTGGAGAGAAAAATAATTGAAGGGATACCAATAAAAACTTTAATTGCCGACATAAAATTGCAGAATAAAATCAATACCCAAGATGACCACTTATTAAATACACTTCTTAACGTTTGGAATGAAACAACGAAATTATGTCAGCAGGAAAAGGAATCACATATCTTAAGATGGTGTGCATATGATTCTGATTTTATTCCTAATCAATACGATGACAGGTTCAAAGTCTGGATTTCAAAAGGATTAACTGATTATGATTCATTTGTCCACAAGGGGGCATTGCAATCTTTTGACACTTTAAAACAAAAGCATGGTTTGAACTCAGATGATTTCTTTAGGTATCTGCAAATGAGGCACTACTTCGGTCGAGAAATTGCAATTTCCCCCAAATGACCAAGGTTTCCTACAAGTATTCATGTCACTAACAAAATCATTATTCCCCACAAAAATAATTTCCAAATTATATAATGGTATCCTGTCTAGTAGGGGGGGAGCACATATTGTGTAAAAGAGAAATGGGGAAAAAGAAGGAAAGTTTACAATGACTGAGGATAGATGGGATCACATATGCCAAATTCAATGGATCTCCACAGGGTCAAATATCTGGCGCGAATTCTGTTGGAAAAACTTAATGAGATTTTTCATTACACCAATACAAAAGAGATATCAGGGAATAGGTGACGCTTGTTGGAGATGTGGCAATGACCGTGCTAATCATTTTCATATATTTTGGGAGTGTAGGACCATCCAAGAATACTGGTCAGAGATTCATGAACATCTACAAAATGTTTTTTCATTTGTCTTCCCTTTGTCATTTGAATGTTTGTACCTTGGTAACTTGGTGCTGGACGGCTTTAATAACGCGAACAAGAGGTTGTTTTACATTCTGTTGGCTGGAAGTAAAAAAGCAATAACAAGGAAGTGGCTTAAACCTGAACGACCAACAATTGAGAACTGGACAGATGTTGTGCAAGAGATTTACAAAATGGAAAAAATATCAGCTTTATTGAAGTTACAACTGGACTTATTCTATAAAATGTGGTCTAAATGGACAGAGTGTGTAAAGCCGGTGAGATCAGATTTTATGTGAAATGGTCACTTATGCAATGGTTTGTTAACTCCTTAAAGAGGTTCCCAGGCTCCCCGAAATGTTCTGCATTCGTTATTGTTTTATAAAAAAGAGAGAAAAATGCAGGAACTTGTAATTCCATTATGCATACTGTAATATGTAATTTGCTTTTATCTCAATAAATAAAATAAAAAATAAATAAAAAAAAATACTTAATTGGAGCATTCATTGTCACTCACATTGTCTGCGGTCAGCTATCACTGATAGTGTGAGTAACCAGCCCCCACCTAATCCCCCAGATATGACCTCTGTACCTGAAGTTTATCACGATCTAGCTAAAGTGTTCAATAAAGTAAAAGCACTCTCTCTTCCTCCGCATCGCCCCTATGATTGGTGCTATAGATCTACTTCCTGGAGCCCCTTTACCCTCAAGTCGCTTGTACAAACTCACCTGTCCAGAAAGGGAAGCTATGGAGGTGTACATTAAAGACTCCCTAGCTGCAGGGCTTATTCGTCCCTCTTCTTCCCCAGTTGGAGCTGGTTTTTTTTCTTTGTGGAAAAGAGAGACACTACCTTGCAGCCATGCATTGATTATCGGGGGTTAAATGACATCACTATAAAGAACAAATATCCCTTACGTCTCATTGATTCCGTTTTTGAGCCCCTTCATCAGGCGACAATTTTCACTAAACTCGACCTTCGAAATGCATACCATCTGATCCGTATTCGCCAAGGAGACGAGTGGAAGACAGCGTTTAACACACCTTTGGGACACTTTGAATATTTAGTGATGCCTTTTGGCCTGACAAACGCCCCCGCTGTCTTCCAAGCCCTTGTGAATGATGTTCTCAGAGACATGTTGAATAAATTTGTCTTCGTCTATCTGGACGACATCTTGATTTTTTTCCAGAGACCTGCAAGAACACGTTCTACATGTGAGGATGGTGTTACAGCGGCTCTTACAGAACAAACTCTTTGTCAAAGCTGAAAGATATGAGTTTCATGCTCCTTCTGTTACTTTCCTTGGTTTTGTCATTGAGCAGGGGCAACTGAAACCCGATCCAGCAAAGGTGAAAGCAGTCGCTGAATGGCCCAGACCAGAAACCTGTAAGCAACTCCAGCGCTTTCTAGGATTTGCCAACTTCTACAGACGGTTCATTAAGGATTTCAGTCATAAGGCAGCCCCGCTTACTGCTTTGACGTCAACCTCTGTCCCTTTTAAATGGTCTATTGAGGCAGAAGAGTCATTTTCCACACTCAAACAACTGTTCGTAACTGCACCTGTTTTGTCTCACTCAGATCCCTCGAGACAATTCATCGTAGAAGTGGATGCTTCGGATACTGCAGTGGGAGCTGTACTCTCCCAGCGCTCCCCCACTGACCAGAAGATGCATCCTTGTGCCTTTTTCTCCCGACGCCTCACCCCTGCTGAAGCCAATTATGACATTGGCAACCATGAACTTCTGGCAGTAGTTTTAGCCCTGCAAGAATGGCGTCACTGGTTAGAGGGAGCCGAGCATCCTTTCATTGTGTGGACTGACCACAGGAATCTGTCTTACCTCCGTTCAGCTAAAAGGCTAAATTCCCGGCAGGCTAGGTGGGCATTATTTTTGGGGAGATTTAACTTTGTAACCACCTACCGTCCTGGCTCCCGCAATGTCAAGCCGGATGCCCTGTCCCGCCAAGCCACTTTGGGAGAGTCCGAGCCCCAGTCTTGTCCCATCCTCCCTTCCACCTGTGTTCTGGGAGCCGTTAGATGGGAGATTGAGAAGGTGGTTCAGGAGGCTCAACGCACCCAACCTGACCCAGGTAATGGCCCCCCTGGCCGCCTGTTTGTTCCTGATTCAGTACGATCTCAAGTCCTCCAGTGGGGGCATTCCTCTAAGTTAACGTGTCATCCTGGTTCCAATAGAACTTTGACATTCCTGAGGCAAAGATTTTGGTGGCCTTCTATGAATCGTGATACTCGTGCTTTTGTGTCTGCATGTCCTGTGTGTGCTCGCAGTAAATCCCATCACCTGCCTCCTGCTGGCCTTCTTCATCCTCTACCAATCCCCAGTCGACCATGGTCACACATAGCGGTGGATTTTGTCACGGGTCTCCCCTCATCTGACGGTAATACCACCATTCTTACTATTGTGGACAGGTTTTCTAAAGCAACACATTTTGTACCCCTCACCAAACTACCTTCTGCTCTTGAAACTGCCAAACTCCTTGTCCAGCATGTGTTCCGTCTTCATGGTATTCCGTCAGACATTGTCTCAGATCGTGGCCCGCAGTTTTCCTCCCAAGTGTGGAAAGCCTTTTGTGAGTCCCTGGGGACCTCAGCCAGTCTGTCTTCTGGCTATCACCCGCAATCCAATGGACAGACCGAGAGGGCTAACCAGGACCTGGAGTCTGCATTAAGATGCATCGTTGCCCGTAACCCCACCTCCTGGAGTTCCTTTTTGCCTTGGGTCGAGTACGCCCACAACTGTCTCGTGTCTTCAGCCATGGGTATGTCTCCCTTTATGGCCTCATTGGGTTTTCAACCTCCTTTGTTCCCTGAGCAGGAGACAGAAGTGGCGGTGCCATCTGTCCAGGCCCACCTACGACGTTGCCGCAATGTTTGGAAAGCGACTAGAGCGGCCCTCAGACGTACAGCTGTCCGCAACCAGGAAATGGCCAACCGCCACCGCACGCCTTCTCCTACTTACCAACCCGGGCAAAAGGTATGGCTCTCTTCTCGAGACCTGCCCCTTCAGGTGGAGTCCCGAAAATTGGCTCCCAAATATGTTGGTCCTTTTCCCATTGAAAAGATTATAAATCCCTCAGTTGTTAGTCTGAAGCTGCCGGCATCTATGAACATCCATCCGTCATTGCATGTTTCTCTCTTGAAACCTGTTGTCTCCAGTCCTCTTTGCCCTCCAGCCAATCCCCCTCCCCCCACCCGGCTTGTCGATGTCCGACGCCGTGGGAGGGGCTTCCAATATCTCGTGGACTGGGAAGGATACGGTCCGGAGGAGAGGTCGAGGATCCCTCGGCGGTCCATTCTGGATCCGTCCCTGCTCCGGGATTTCTATAGGGCCTTTCCTGACAGGCCCGGGAGGACGTCAGGAGACGTCCCTTAGAAGGGGGGGTACTGTCACGCCCCTGGGTGTGGCACTCCTGCTCCCTCTCCTCCACTCCCCTTCCCCCGTGTGAGTCTGCTGGAGCTGCACACCTGCACCTCGTTTGGCTGCAATCAAGAGGCAGACAAAGGAGCAGCTCTCCAGACAGACTCTGCCAGATTGTCTGTCCACCTCACGGTGAATAGTTACAACTCTAGCTCTTGAACCCAAACCTGTATGATACTTACTTCGAACCTGTGTCTCCAGTTCCCTTTCCCGTCCTGCCGTCGGTCTCCTGCCCTGGGTCACCTGCCTCCGGTCTCCTGCCTCCCGTCTCCTGCCTCCGGTCTCCTGCCTCCCGTCTCCTGCCTCCGGTCTCCTGCCTCCCGTCTCCTGCCTCCCGTCTCCTGCCTCCTGCCTCCCGTCTCCTGCCTCCCGTCTCCAACTCCAAGCCTCTGCTCCAACCTCCAACCATCCGCCGTATCACAGCCTCTTCAATAAACTTACCCTGTCATATCTGAAACTGTTTCTGGTCTGTTCTGGGGTCTGCCTGTTCGGTTACAACATTATTGGCCCAATCAGAAATTCAAACTTGACATGAATGCATCATCTTTAGCTTGTTTTGGTGAATTATAGCGGGATGAGTGTCAATAAGTGCTTGTCTAGAGTTAACATACTAACATACCATTTAATGTGTAGAATCCCTCAGTCGTCCAGGTAGAATCCATAGCAAAAGGAGAAATTTAATTTGTCAACTGGACAGAGTTTATTTGGTTGAATACGTTTCGCAGCTCATCCAAGCTGCTTCTTCAGTTCTGGTCAGATGCTGGCGGACACTGCTTTATATCTGCTTGAAGGGAGGAGCTTAATTACAATGAAAATTACTCTGAGACAACACATATTTAAATACAGTTTCAGTTGGTCAGGTGATTCAATATGGAGTTGTTTACAGTTTCTGTTAGTCATGTGAGTCTATTCAATATGGAGTGGGAGTGGGGGAGTAGTTAGCATATCCATTCAGGGCTTAACATTTATTTGAAGAAGGAAATCCCCAAAAGGCTGCGCCTACCGCCCAAAAAAGATCACTGCTACCAAGCACATCCTGATTCCCCAAAAGATGGAAGGGAGGGTAAAATTATTAGTTTTATTATTTATTAGTAGGGCTAAAACAACTCATCGATTAATCGAAAACTAATTGATTTTTTCAATAGTTGTCAACTATTTTAGTATTCGATTAATCATTTCTGGAATTTATATTACACATAAAATGGTGTCTGTGTCTACCAGAGGTCACCTGTGTAGTACAATTGCCACCAACGACAACAGTGTAACCTTTGATGAACCTGAAACACAGGCTTTAAAGCACAATACAGTAGTAGCAGTAGCAGTTGTAAAAAGTACTGGAAACCCATGAATAACGACTTGATTTAGCATTATGAAAACATACAAAAAATGCACCACATGGGATGATCAAGTTGCTTTTCATTATGTGCTGCAGATCTTGCAGAACTGGAGGCTGTCAGGTTGGTCCTCAACAAAATGGAACACATATTGGACAGCTCCAAGAAGACACAAGCTGCAGGGCATCACAGGGAACTCTTTCCAGGAAGCAGCTTGTTTTTGTCAACAACTCGACATGCAGCGATTCAGGCAGAGGCAAAGAAGGACTGCTTCTGCCTCTTTCATCTACTATTTGATGAAGTATTTACACCTGAGGAGTGCAAGAATGCGGTTGCTTTTGGTAAACACGGAAAGGTGCCAAATGGAAAGACCATCCTGGACAAAGCTAAAGTTGATGATTTATTATGTAAGTATGCTTTTGTTACTAATGTAATTTATTTAATAAATAAGAAAATGTCAGAGATGTAATGATGCACTCAAGCCCGATTTGATTTTAAGTTCCCAATTTTGATTTTTTTTTTATCGTTTTTTGATTATTTACAAAGTGAATATGACTCAGGGAAGCCAAAATACTGCCACACTGCTTTGAATTGTCAGACTTTAAATATTCAACACACATTTATATATTATCTAATATATATATATATATATATATATATATATATATATATATATATATATATATTAGACTACAGTGTTTTATCAAAAACATGTACAATAGGGAAAAATCCTCCAGTCAGGTGATTCTGACCATGAGCCTGGCTCTACATCTGGAGATGGGTCCCCGAGCGCTGTACAGCAGCTGCTCACTGCTCCATACGGAGTGCCCCAGTGGCATCGGTGGATGGGTCAAATGCAGAGGACAGGAAATCCTGGACTATCGCCTAAAAGGTTAATGGTCTAATTTTAGTTTGGATTTAAACTACAGTGCATGGCCAAAGGCTGCATCAATAAACATTGTAATTATTGACAATTTGGTCCTTTAGCCTTAATTTAGAACAAGATTTGGCCATATTATTTCACCTTTCTTTCATTTTAATAATGAAAATGAAGAAACAAAAAAAAAAAGGAAAAAAAAATTGTGCTAGTGACGGTGCAGCAGCAGCGTGTGTGGAGTTTACTGACAACAGCAGGCCTGATTCTTTGGAATATGAGAGGAATAAAACAGAGGGACGCTATGAAGGACTACATTTTATTGAAAGATATTGTTTCCGCGAGTCAATCTTCAGCAAAAACAGATAGAGCGTTGGTAAGTTTTAACCTCCAGAAATGCTAAAACCTCTGAGAATAATAACCATGTAGCTTGCTAAAGTATTGTTGATAAATAATACACTTGAAAAGAGTTATAAGCAAAATAAACTCAGACATGCATGTGCCTTTGTGAAACAAGTTTGTCCTGCCGCTGTTCCGCAGCAGAGCCATAGAGCGTATAGAGCTGTAAATTTTAAATTGATTTTCGAGTAATCGTTACATCCCTACAAAATGTACTTGTCATTACATGTGAAACACATGAAAGAAAATTATAGTTCTGTCTGGGTCCTGGAGCAGGAACATAAACAGTCAACAGTTCAAAAAGATGTAAAAATATTTGATTGGACAGAGATGCAGTTCATAAGCCTCACTGTATCAGGGAAGAAGCTGTGGTGCAGTCTGGTCCTGGACCAGATACGGCAGAGGCTCCTCATAGCAGTGTCTCTTCTGGTGCACTGGGTGGTGTAGATGTCCATACGAATGGGGAGGTTGCAGCAGATGATCATTTAATTGTTCTTAATTTTACCCCTTTTATTTTCTACAGCCTACATCATGCATTGTTCGGTGCTGCCTGGTTGGACTCCGGTGGAGAAGTCGAAGTTGAAGAAAGCGCTGATCAACAAATGCCGTGCGAGAGCCGTTAAAAGCATTGTGAATGCTTAAATGTTCAGTAATGGACTTTATTGAGAAGCCTCCATTTTAAATGAAAGATCCTGTTGGTGAAGGACTGAAACATTTGAGATGCTGTTTTTATTTCAAAGCAACATGTTGTAGGTGAAGACTGGATGTTTTTCTTTCATATTATTATTTTTTCTGTTTACATAAGAATGTGTATATCCTTTTTTTTTTTTAAGTTCAGCTGATATTTATTTTAAGAGGGAAAAATCCTTATCCCAACGCTATATAAATCTGAACCCTTGTTGTTATGGTGTTGAAATCTGTTGGATTATTTTATTGGAGGCAAAAGTTTAATAAAAGCCTATTTTGGAATTTAAAAAGTGTTACTATTGTTTCTCCTTGGTAGCTTATATGAGACTATTATTATTGTCTCACTGGTAGACATGAATGAGACATAAATGAGACGTACCTTAACTGTTTCTCCTTAGTGTCTCCAGTATGTCTCACTGTTTCTCCTTGGTAGCTTATACTGTATGAGACTATTATTATTGTCTCACTGGTAGACATAAATGAGACATAAATGAGACATACCTTAACTGTTTCTCCTTAGTGTCTCCAGTATGTCTCATTCTCTTTGTCTCATCCATTGCTCCTAAAATTCACTAGGAGCAACAAATGAGAAACACTTAATTGTTTCTCCTGAGCTTAAAACTAGCCATTATTGAGCAGCAAAATTTTCCTCTGGGTTGGCCAATGATTCATTGAAAAGGGTGAACATAAATTGGGCTAGTGGACATCCCTGTCTAATACCCCTGCGAAATAAGAATTAAAACTACTTTAAGATTAGAGTGTGTGTAGAATCCCTCAGTCGTCCAGGTAGAATCCATGGCAAAAAAAGGAGAAAATTTAATTTGTCAACTGGACATAGTTTATTTGGTTGAATACGTTTCGCAGCTCATCCAAGCTGCTTCTTCAGTTCTGGTCAGATGCTGGCGGACACTGCTTTATATCTGCCTGAAGGGAGGAGCTTAATTACAATGAAAATTACTCTGAGACAACACATATTTAAATACAGTTTCAGTTGGTCAGGTGATACAATATGGAGTTGTTAACAGTTTCTGTTAGTCATGTGAGTCTATTCAATATGGAGTGGGAGTGGGGGAGTAGTTAGCATATCCATTCAGGGCCATGATGGGTGTTTTCACACCTCTGGACCTGACCTGGCTAGTCCCATTGTTTTCCCAGTTTGTTTAGATTTAGGTTTGAGGATAGAGTTATAGATGGGAGACAAATGATGTCTGAGACCCCCATTTCTGTTCAAGTTTCTGTTTTTTTTTTGCCTTTAAGATTAGAGGTCATTTTATGTCATGTAGATATTTGATTTTTGCCTCTGTCTTCACTTTGACGATGCCCCACTCCCTGAGCCCTTCACACCTCTGCTCCCGCCCACAGCTCTATGGACTAATCCACCTGGCTGACTGATACTTAATGACCTTTGTTATTGAAATGCTGCCCTTTGTCTTGTGGGACACCATAATGTCTTTCTCACATGTGAGTTTTGCAAAGCTGCCCTCCCTCAAATGCTCCTGATTGGCTGATGTGGTCCAATAAAAAGAGTGGGGAGGGGTGGAGGGGCACTTAACCAACTGCAGCAACGTCCAGAGACAAAGAAGGAACAGTGAATGGACACAGAAGAAACTGCTTCATACGACTGGAATTAACCATAACTTTTGAAAGAGTGATTCTGTTGATTGAATGACTTCCAGAACTTTATACTTCTACTCTATATCTAGTGTATCATATTTGTTGTTCATATGGATTTGGAGCAAACAGTTGTTAAATATCTGCGTGTATTTGATCTTTTTTGCTACAGACAGAAAAATGTACCATTTTTATAATCTTTTTTTCATTTATTTTATTATTACTTATGTATGCTTATGCTATTGTGTTTTTTATTGTGTTTATAGGACTGTGATTGGTTAACATTTTGTCAACAACAGACAATGATTCTTTGTTTTGACCTCCTGGTTGGACCTCCATAGCTCTTTAAAAAAAAATAAAAATAAAAAAATAAAAATAAAAAAATAAAAACACACATTTGATAAAAACATCACAAACATTCTCAATTGTAACTCGAATGTTTTCTGCAAAGTTTAATGAGTTGAAAAATATACAGATGAACTCTGTCTGACTTTGGTGTGGTCTCTGGATGTTTGCGTAACGTTCCTCCTCTTGGTGTGAGTTCAACAGGAAAGAAATGTCCCAGGATGCTTTCCTCTTTGACCGGCCATTTTGGTTCCGTTTACACAAAACCCAAAGACCTTTTTTGACAGACGTGAATTATGTATGCATCTGTTCTCCGACCAAAGTCAAGTTAAAACTAGACAAGACTGACAAACTTTAAGGAAATGTGGGCCAGTAGGAGTCTGTCTGTGGCCATAGAGATAAGGCTGACTTGGCTGTGGTCACAAACAAATGTAGCTATCATGCTAACTTGTTTATGTAACTGCCATCAATTTATGTTAAGTTACATTTAAAGTTACACTGTGTCACTTCTCTGATGAAAGGTCTGCCATGGAGGTATCATTGCTTTGCCTGTAGTGGTCCACAGTATGGCATTAAACTCACCCGCTTGTCTCCTGGGAGACAAGCGGGTCCACCATGTCAAATTCCGGAGAAGATCTGTGGAGAGGCTAGCCTGCTCACACTAAGAATACATGTTTTTCAATGTATTTAGCTGATAATACCTGTTATAAAATATATAATTAAATATAAATGATTTTACACCAATCAAGAAGTAATTTGTGAAGAAAAGTTGAAAAACATGTTGAAAATTACAGGAAGTGGATAGTTCTATTTTAAAGAGTTCCATACTGATGCCATCACACTGGGGAGAACTCGAACTCTAAAAGTTTGCTACAATTTACACAAGAAACACATTTTTCCAAGTTGTTTTCTTTGTTTTATTTGTCAAATCATATTTTCTGTGTACATTATAGGAGTTTTGGCCCAGTATACTACATGGTTGCTAGGTAACAGTTATGATTGCTTTGTCTGGAATGTTTCACAGTACAGTATGGAACCTTTCTAGCTTCACAGAGACTAAACCAGACCAAGTTACAGGTCAGATCTGTGGAAGGGCTACCCTGGTCACAGTCAGAATGCCAGTTTTCCTGTCCTTTTTTAATGTCATATTGTGAAACATTCCAGACAGAGCAATGACATATCCATAGAAACAAGCAGGTGAGGGACCCCCAACCAAAAAGTTACATTGTGCACCTTTAAGTTGATGGGGGAAAAAACAGCATTGACCATATATGGATCCTGCTCAAAATAAGCATACTTTTCTATATTTTTGCTTGCTTCCATAACACAAGTTGGAGCATCTAATGACTTCATATGGGTTTTTAAAAAATTAAACAAAGAACAGCAATTTTGCATTTGGCGTGTTAAAGTAAATTAAATTTGATGTCTTAATTGTAAGCGTAGCCTTCAAAATGTGTCTGGATTTTTGCATAATCGCTCTAAAATTGTTAGGCTGTTTTGAATCTTAATAGAGCCATGTCAACTACAGGGACATTCAGTGTTCTCCAAGGGTGTGGAAATGTGTTTCAAACTCAAGAGACAAAGCACCATGGCCTGTGTGCTCTATATTCTCCATGACGACCTGTGTGCTGTCCACCGACCTGCCAGCCAGATGTGATCCTGCAGAAAGAGAGGAGGAGGGGAAAACGTTGAAAGTCACAAAAGCAAATATACAGTTTATAGTATTGAATGATTGAAGTACAGTACATTTACTTGTCTTTTTTTCTTACAGTGAGATGGAAGTTTACAGTGGGGCCTGTGGAGAGGAGGAGTGGAGGAGGAGGCTTATATCCATGTTGTCACACAAAATACAGGTACACTTGAGATTACTATGGATTGTATTTGTATGAATTTGAGATTAAATGGCAGTGACAGCATGTTTGTCAAATTGCAGTATAATGTTTTTCTGGGACATTTTAAAAAGTCTACTTAGCATGAATGTAGAGATGAGAAAAATACATCCATAGCTGATCACAGCAAGAGATGAAACTGGCTCTTAAAGGCATTGTACCTGATTTTTACTGTCTTAAAAAAACAGAACTAGTTCATTAAAAGGACCTGTATTACATAGAATGGATTCTTGTGAGGCATGTTGTGTTTTGTTTCATTCACAAGTGTTTGAGTAATCCTGGTTTATTCCTCTGTCTACATCTCGAAAGCTCGAAATGCTCTATGCCACCATGAAATGGGAGTCACAGCTATTTTTTTTTACTTTAAATTCAGTAGAGATGGGTAATTCCAGGGCTGAACGGCCTGGCCCACCACCTTTAAAAGCTGGCTGCCTGAGACTGAGATCCCTCCTTTCTTCTCTCCACCATACAGCCACTTGTTTTGAATAAATATGTATTTAACTTGTGTGAATCGACTCATTTTCATTTTATAATGCTGTTACCACCGCAAAAGACATACCTGAATTTGTGTTTTACTAACATGAAAGTATTTGTTGTGTTGAGAAAACAATTGTGATCTTCAATTAAAACAAAGAGCAAAACTTCGCCTCAACCTTGAATCTGAGGAGCACAATAATAGATATGTGCTTGCCATAGAAGATAATTTTTCATCAGATTTTGAATGTCAAGAGCTGTTGGAAATGTTTAACATTGGGAAAAACATTAATTGTTTTTTTATTGTGAAACTTTAATTGTTGTAATTTTAAGTATACATTTCATTACAGCAAATACTCAGCACAAATAGTTTCAGAGAAAACCTGTTCATCTGAAACTGCTTTAGACACTAAAGGAGAAAGAGCTGCAGAGGCCGGATCATGTGAGCCTAAAGTCAAACTCAAAAAGCTGGAGATCAGGCTTCAGAGACTCCAGACTGTGGAACTGAACTCTGTGTAGTGTCAAAAATTACAAGCTTAAAATATGTTAAGAATTTTCTTAATTTTTCTTTTTTATTATAGAGAGTTTTATCTGACCTTTGTCCGTCTTATTCTTTGTTGCATTGTTTTTAACTTTGAGTCCTGCTTCACTGCAGTTCCCTAATCACAGACATACCTGAAATTTGCATTTTGTTTTTTTATTCTGTTTGCTGCTGACTCTCGATAGCAACCCACAACAGATGTTTATTCTTTTCATGGCAAAAATAAAAACTGAAATAAAATAAAGAAAATTTATGTTTTGTTTCCTCCTTTTATTTTATTTGGTTCCTAATGTCAGAAACCTTCACACAGTTGGATGCATCATTAAAAAGATGGGGTTTGGGAGTAGAGATTGAGTCTAAAACCTTAAATAAAGCCCTTGGATTTGACTTGTTTTTACTAATGCTGTTTTTAAAACTTTCTTTCTATGAAAGATTGAACACATTTAGATTGGTCTTTTTCCATTTTTGCGTCATTTCGATGCAGATTCTTTTTAGCTTAGGTGTGTTCTCATTGATCCACAGTTGGGCTGGTCTGTTTGGGTTTCCTTCTATTGCACCAATAGAATCCAAGATTGAATTAGTGGTTTGATCTAAGGAGGAGACCCCCCCCCCCACCTTACCGGACAGTCGTGGTTGGTGGAGAAAAGTGTAGTCGGTGGGTTGCTTCAATGAGAGGGGTACAGTCACCTTGTGTTAACCAACTTTCTGTTAAAATCAAAAAGTCCAAGCTGTTGTTGGCGATGAAGTCTTGATAGATGAAGGTTTTACTGTTGACGGATCTGATGTTTAAAAGTACAAAGTTTGTGGGTTCAGGGCTGGGGGTAGGATCTGTAGAGGTGCAAAGGGGAACAGTGATGAGACAGGGGAGAGAGGACTCTATAGGAATGGATTTACTGTGGGGGCCGGGTCTGGTGATGATCACAGGGATCCTGTGTTGAAGGGGAGAACAGAGACTGCTGTTGGGATGGGAAGAGACAGGTGGGGTAGGGGAGCACTGTAGAGGCGGGTAGTCAGTGATACATTATCTGAGTCTGTACTGTATAGATGATGTTGGCTGTTAAACGGTTGCCAAGCCGGTTTATGTGGAGAGCATCACGTTGGGGTAGAAGGAGAAGCAGGACCAGAACAGATAAAAATTGTCAGTAAAACCAAAGTTGTAATGGAAGGAAGTGTGTTTTAGCCACGTCTGGAGATCTGAAATCCTGTTAAAACGTTCGGCCCCATGACTGAGTGTGGGGAGTGGGCTAGAGATAAAAACAGATTTTCCACAGGAAGATAAAAGTTTAAAAAGGTCCACGAACTTCATCTTAATCATCTCTGACTGACCACCGGCAATGTCATTTGTTCCTACGTGAATAATCACTCTTGTTATTGTGAGGAGTGCAACTTGTAGAAGTTCAGGTAGTTTGTCCAGTAATGTGTACAGAGTAGTAGTAGTAGTAGTAGAAAACAGTGAGTGGATGCACTGAAAAACCTGCAGTGCCTTATAATTGAGTCGCCCACCAAAAGTGTAGTTGGTGCAAGGTTGTGCTGGGTTGGGTTTGGGCTAGGGGTTGAGCTATGGCTGGGGTTTGGTTATGGGTTAGGTTGTAGGTTAGGTGTTAGGGTTAATTCAGGAGTAAGGGCTACGGTCGGGGATTAGGGCTAGTAGGATGTAAGCGCGTGCAAGGACCGATCATTGCCGCTTGTGGCCATATTTTCATATGTGGTTGAACAGAGAGAAGATCTTTGAGCTGAGAGGGTGCAGACCCAAAGAGACAGACAACATCTGATCTCAAGGTGAGGGAGCGAGATCTTCAGTTCATGTGCTCAAAAGAGTTGTTTGATTTGTAAGTAGAGTAAAATGTTGTCAGAACTGAGACTGATTTCATGGTGGGGCTTGGATGTTTGTTCCCCTCTAGTAGGTGGGGCTTAGGCCAATGGTTCATTGAAAAGGGTATAAATAAATTAGGATAGTGGACATCCCTGTCTAGTGCCCCTGAGCAGTGTAAAAACCTGTGAAATAAGAATTAAGACTACTTTAACTCATGTAGATATTAGATTTTTGCCCGTGTCTTCACTTTGACGATGCCCCACTCCCTGAGCCCTTCAAACCTTTGCTCCCGCCCACAGCTCTATGGACTAATCCACCTGGCTGACTGATACTTAATGAGCTTTGTTATTGAAATGCTGCCCTTTGTCTTGTGGGACACCATAATGTCTTTCTCACATGTGAGTTTTGCAAAGTTGCCCACCCTCAAATGCTCCTGATTGGCTGACGTGGTCCAATAAAAAGAGTGGGGAGGAGTGGAGGGGCACTTAACCAACTGCAGCAACGTCCAGAGACAAAGAAGGAACAGTGAATGGACACAGAAGAAGCTGCTTTATATGACAGGAATTAGCCATAACTTTTGATTTTGATGGTTGAAGTCCTTCCAGAAATTTCTGCCACTACTTTTGTAAGTATATCATCTCCATTGTCCATATGGATTCGAATTCAGAGCCAAAAAGTTGTTAAATATCTCTGTATATGTTACCTTAATGTGATCTTCTTTTGCTACAGACAGAAAAAGTGTGCCTTTAAAATAAAATACAAACTTAAATGTTTCATTCAGCCAAATGTAACTTGCTTGTAAAACACACACAGAAACATTCTTAAATAAGATTTACTGTGTGATTTTATATGTATTTAGTTGAGTTAGTGTCAAGTTATTTTACTTGACACTTTCTTTCCTTTGTTCTAATGCAGAGCTACAGGATCCACCAACAGAATGGTATTCACATGTGACCAGTGTGGAAAGGTGTGTCCAAAAGCTTCTACACTGAAAGTACACTACAGAACTCACACAGGGGAAAAACCATACAACTGTGACCAGTGTGGGAAGGAATTTATACAATCTAGTCATCTCTATCAACATATGAGAATCCACACAGGGGAAAAACCATACAAATGTGATGTTTGTGAGAAGACATTTTCACAGTCACGCAATCTTGTATCACATATGAGAGTCCACACTGGAGAGAGGCCATACAACTGTGACCAATGTGGGAAGGAATTTAGAGAGTCTGGTGCGCTCAATGAACATATGAGAATCCACACAGGAGAGAAACCATTTGAATGTGAAAAGTGTGGGAAGGAATTTAAACGATCTAGTAATCTCCATCTACATATGAGAATCCACACAGGGGAAAAACCATACAGATGTGATATTTGTGAGAAGACATTTTTACAGTCAAGCCATCTTGTGTTACATATGAGAGTCCACACTGGAGAGAGGCCATTTGAATGTGAACAGTGTGGGAAGGAATTTAAACAATCTGGTGACCTCCATCGACATATGAGAATCCACACTGGAGAAAGGCCATTTAAATGTGAACAGTGTGGGAAGGGATTTACACAATCTGGTGCTTTCCATCGACATATGAGAATCCACACAGGAGAGAAACCATTTGAATGTGAACAGTGTGGGAAGGGTTTTACACAATTTAGTGTCCTCCATCAACATATGAGAATCCACACAGGGGAAAAACCATACAGATGCGATGTTTGTGAGAAGACATTTTCACAGTCAAGCCATCTTGTATCACATATGAGAGTCCACACAGGAGAGAAACCATTTGAATGTGAACAGTGTGGGAAGGGTTTTACACAATTTAGTGTCCTCCATCAACATTTGAGAATCCACACAGGGGAAAAAACATACAGATGTGATGTTTGTGAGAAGACATTTTCAGTGTCAAGCAGCTTTGTATCACATATGAGAATCCACACTGGAGAGAGGCCATTTGAATGTGAACAGTGTGGGAAGGGTTTTACACAATTTAGTGTCCTCCATCAACATTTGAGAATCCACACAGGGGAAAAAACATACAGATGTGATGTTTGTGAGAAGACATTTTCAGTGTCAAGCAGCTTTGTATCACATATGAGAGTCCACACTGGAGAGAGGCCATACGAGTGTGACCAATGTGTGAAAGCTTTCTCTGCATCATCCAGTCTCAATAAACACATGAGAATTCACGTCTGACACAGACTATATGAGTGTGGTCAGTGTGAAAAGGCTTTTAGAACATCCCAGCAACTCTCCAGTCACTATCGAACGCACACAGGAGACAAACCTTACGACTGTGAAGAAAGAGGGAAGTCTTTCAGGTCTGTGAGGAACCGTCTGAAACATGTCCAAATCTTCCAGACTGAAGAGAAAAGCTGCAGCTCTGACCAGTGTGGGGTGTGGGGTGTGAGAAACCTGCTCATCTGAAGGTGCACCATCTTGACCTCACTAAAGAAGAAAGACCTGCTGAGTCTGGCTCATGTGAGCCTAAAGTCAGACTCAGGAAGCTGGAGATCAGGCTTCAGAGACTCTAGATTGTGGAACTGAACTCTGTGCAGTGTCAAAAATGACAAGCTTAAAATGATATGTTAAGAATTTTCTTAATTTTTCTTTTTTATTAGAAAGAGTTTTAGCTGACTTTTGTCCATCTTATTTTTCGTTATATTGTTTTTAACTTTGAGCTTTCAGTCCTGCTTCACTGCATTGCTTTTTTTTTTATTCTGTTTGTTGCTCAAAAAATAAAATAAAGAAAATGAAGTTTTAGATAATTTGTTCAGGCTTGTCTCATGTCTCACATATGCATCAAGGAACTTTAGAAATGAAACATATACACACACAAAGGGCTGAGAAACAGGTGAAGCACTAAATGTTGTTAATCAGAGGTGAGAGAAGGTTTGAAGCTGCCTCTGAATGACACAGAATAGTAGAAGAAGCTCTTTTACATTTGATCCATGTACTGTTAATATAGAGTTTGTTTATTCAGAAATAGCAAATAGAGAAATTCAACAAGCTAGAGAAAACTACCTTAAGAAAAACAATATTCTGAAACAATTAAACTAATTTAATCTATATTTTATTTTTGCTTCTGGACTAATCCACCTGGCTGACTGACACTTAATGACCTTTGTTATTGAAATGCTGCCCTGTCATTTCAATATTGTTATTGAAATGCCCCTGTCTTGTGGGACATAATGTCTTTCTCACATGGGAGTTTTGCAATGCTGCCCACCCTCAAATTCTCCTGATATATGTGTTACCTTAAATGTGCACTATAGGGCCAGTACGTGACATAAAGCATGGACTCTGAGTGTTTCCACTGCGTAAAGCGATCCGTACCTCCCCCTTTTAGGGGGCCAAAGAGGACCGCTGGAGTTACTAACTTCCAAAGCGATCTGGAACGGTTGGAACCTAGGGCTGGCTTGCCCTGGCATGCCCCTTTTCACTCATTGAAGGACCAGCAGCACAACAACGGCAACAATGGTTCAGATGCTCACTTACCGGTAAAATTGTGTCAAAGTTTTGTGTGTAATAAGAATTCCACATCCAGTCAAAGTCTGCAAAGTCTGCATAACACTGAAGCCAAACTGATAACATAAACCAAACTCCACCAACATCCTCCTCCATGATCTGGGTAAAATCGTAAATATCCCAAATGTGGTGTACATATCGAATCTCGAATACGTGTCCATAAAGATGCAGCCAAAAGAGTTAGAGAAAAGTTATCCATTATCCTCTGTGCAGGTAACCGAATAGTAAAAGAGTAAAGTTATTTATCAAAACAAGAACATGTGCTCCGCAGTGATGACTTTGTGAATACAGAAAAAACTAAAGTGAAACTCAAGTGCATATCAGTCCACGTGAGGATCACCTGTGTGCTCTGGTTCATTTGCATGGACATTTGTTCTGAGTTAAATTTGAACATCAATCAGTGTTGATGCTCCTTTAGTTTAGCAACTGGTCATTTGACAACTATCCAGCGGCTGATGGTGCAGGCCTTCCATTGGGTGTGTCTTGTGTCATGCCCAAAACGGTCCAGGTCCATTGTAATGGAAACGCTCCTGGGGTGGGCGTGCCCCCCTCATAACTGCTCCGTGCCAAGGCAGCCCCAAGCGTATTGTGCCAGTAGAAATTAGTCTTATTTAATCTTTTGGTCTGGGGTCAGTTACTTGCTTGTTTCTGTGGATGCCATTTATTAACTTGGAATGTTGCACACTATGACATTAAACAGCTCTACCTTACAATTATTAAATCACACGTAGTTTTATAGCTCACAAATACTTAGAAAAACAGCCATTCTGACTGTGAGTGGGGTTACCTCTCCACAGGTCTGACTTGGTCTGGTTTGGTTGCCATGATGATAGAGAAGTTTAATACCATACTGTGAAACATTACAGACAAAGTAATAACGTCTACATGTAGAAAAGCATTAGACGAATCCTCCATCAGAATAGTTACACAATCCACCTTTAATTTGATATTATTTTACTACAGAGTCAATATGTGTATTTAGTTATTTTACTTGACACTTTTGTTCTAATACAGAGCTACAGGATCCACCATCAGAATAACATTCACATGTGACCAGTGTGGAATGGTGTAGCCAAATGCTTCCAAACTAAAACTACACTGTAAACCCAAATCGCTGTGATTACTAATGTCTGATAAGGAAACTCGTTCCAGCAATAAAGATTAGTTTTGCAAATGCCATAAAATAAGCAACATAAGGTCATTCAACATGGCTGATTATTAGTCCTTACTAACACTGATTAGCTCACTACACTTATTTCCAAATTGTTTATACTAATCGGTTTTACTTAAATAAAATTATACAATCATGCATGTTTAAGTAACCATAACAAAGTGTTATATATTTTTTATGACTAATGTTTTTAAGTTACTGTAACTTAATCTTATGTTTGCATAACTAATGTTATTTCATACACAGCAATTATACTCATCTGTTAAACTAAATATTAAAATAAATACAGTACATGTTCTTATGCACATAAATGTGTTTATTTCATTTTTTTTATGAAACAGTGCCAGTAACTTTAAACACAGTATAAAATAGTGTCAGTAATTTTAAATGTTAACAAGCTCATATGCTATTGCTTGTTAAGCAGCCATTTTTCCATCTGAAAAAACAATAGACAATAGAAACAATAGGAGGATAAAAGGCAGTAGTAGGTTATTTTTTAAAGATTGCAATTTCAGTTTCAGTTCATCAGCGCTCAACTTCATGAGTATCTGCTGGATGAAGAGGAATGTGTACCTCATGCACTTTGGATAATTGAGGTGGAGGGCGTAGGTCAGGCCAAACATGATGCACATAGCTTGCGGGAGGTCTGGCAAGTCCTTCATAATTTCTTCTCCGTCAAAGACGATGGAGAAAGAGGCAGGACTAGGAGGCGAATCAGGTTCAGACGATTCAGAGCCAAGACAATTCCAAGGGGCAGGTCTCCAAATGAGGCTTCTTCAGAGTCCTTAAAGATCAAATAAAAGCGTAATCAGTTATATAGATCATGATTTAAACTAACACTAATATTATGGACTTGATGGGGACAGAATGTTGGACAGCATCAGATTTCTTTTGTTAAAATAACCTACACACAAATCACATTAGAGGTGGAAAGCACTTGATTAAAGTGTTGTAGTGATGGACTACGCGAGCCGAGGCATCTGTCAGAGTGTGTCAGTTTAGGAAAAGTCCCGTGACCTACGCATTATGTACTTTTGTATGTCATGTCACACACTAGGGCTGGGCGATAAGGCCAAAATATTAATCATGATTATTTCCCTCATTTTGATTCATCTCGGTTTTCAATTCTATTTTTTTTTTCTTCTTATATCAAAACCAAATAAAATAGCTCTTACTGTTATGACTCTTGACAAACCCTTTTAGATCAGGGTTTCCTCAAGGCATTAAAAAGATGAAAGTCTTTAGGTCAGCTCTGTCACAAGGCCTTTAACATTTTAAAAAATAATTGAATTTGATTCAAAATGGCATAAAATATCACTATATTATGGTATAAGTTAATTGAAAAATACAAAAATAATAAGTTTTGTCTGAAACTGTTTTTGCTTGAAAGTTGCCCTTTGTGTCCAAATTTGCTTTTGAATGTTAACATTTTCCCTCTTTCCCTTGTTTGATGGAATGTTTGCAAATGTAACAATATGCATACTTTTCTTCTTGTATTTGGGCATTAAAAAGCATTAAATTAGATTTGCTACTGCCAGTACTGTAAAGTCCTGTAAATAAATCTTAGCTTAGAACACAAAAAATTCCATTGCTACAAACACTGAATTGACTGTTAATCTGACAATTAAAAAGTCCTAGGACGATTATTGATATTGACTTAAATTAATATTGCGATTTTGATTTTTTTCGATTAATTGCTCAGCTAAAAGCAAACTAGTAATTAAATCATCAAGCAACGTTTAGGGTTTGATTGGACTAAAGACCATCACTGTCGCACCTGTACTCACAACACTCCTAAGAAGTGTTTCTTTGGAAAATAAAGGGGAAATTAAGTGAAGAAGGCATGCACCAAACATGACTTCTCAAAATCTCATCTATTTATAAAAAACATGAAAAAGTTGTTAAATGTTGATTATAAAAGATACATTTGTTTTAATTGTTATTAATAATCCTGTTAACTTGTGTTAATGTTTAAAAATGTACAATAAATATGATGAAATGTTACTCATAAAAAATTAAAATGGCAAATCACAACAAAGGTTAGAAAATATGTAGAAAAACATTTGTGCACAAAATAATAACTTGCTAAGCTTGTCCCCCAGAAGAATGGGAAGTCCCCTGACCACCGTTGACCGAATCCGTGTTGGCTCAAAGGTCTGTGGGCAACAAAAGCAAAAAGGCATAAAAAATCATAAAAATATTTTCCTTTTTCAGTGGGTATTGAAAAACTCAGGAGACAGCCCTGAATTCAGATCCAGATTGCCACTAGGTTTGAGACCTTGTGATGACATTGCTCTCTGTAGCAGCCTTAACTATCTGTGTCACAGTTGATTCATCTACATCACCATGTTCTTTCAGGATGTCCCTCACAGACTTAAGCAGAAGGGGTTTGGACAGTTCATTTGCTTGCAAAAGTTGTTGTATAACATCCTGAATTGAACTCTCGGGTATATGAAGAACACTTTGCATCTTAAGAAACAAGGCTGCCATATTGTGCTCTAACTGTTTCTCAAGATCGTGAAAATCTTCATCACTGGATTCTTCACTTTCCCCAGAATCAACAATGTTCTCCTCTTCTTGATCATTTTCCCTAGTTGAAAAATTGATCATTTCTGGCCTGAACATTTTGTAGTTATCTGCCCTGTGCAGTTTACTCCGATGTGAATTAAAGGTCGTATAAACATTTGTATTAAAATCACAATCTTTAAAGGGACAGTTAACTCTGTGATTTACTTTCAAGTGAACATTACGAAGGTGACAGAAAAACTCAGTTTCAGTACATAATGCAGAAAAGCTACAATGCTGGCAGTTGAAGATGATTTTTTCAGTTTGTGAGCATGCCCGATGAATTTTTGATAAATGGATTCTAAGACTATTGAGTGACTTAAATGTGCACAAGCAGTCGTGATGCAAACAAGGAAATGGAACTATTCTGCTATAGCTCCCATGTTTCAGTCTATAATGTTTTAAACGATAACCTCTTTTCTCGGACACAAAATCACAGGACTTGCACCGCCACTGCATTCCCAGATTACCTATAAAACAAGAAATAAAAACAATTTAAGTCTCAGTTGCACACCACCAAAAACATGGCACACAGCATTAGACATTTAGTAAGGACCTTCAGTTTCTACATCAATAGTACACTATGATTTACAAATAATTTTTAATGACAAAAAACATGTCAAAACATTTGTGAAAAATACTTTTACTACTTCCTATTATGTACTACAGTATGCTTTATTATTACTATTTAAGCTTCCAGGGGTGTTCAATCAGACTTAATATTTGTTGTGCTTCTAATTGGAAATAACTCAAACAGTGTGGATTTTTGGAGGAAAGACAGTATGTGGCTGAGGATCTGAATAGCTTAAAAATAACGTGACGTTTGTAGTGTCAAAGATTCAAAAACGGCCTTTATGATAAAGACATAGTTGCGTCTCAATTTGGCTCCGTTTGTCTCGTCCTCTGTTCCTCCTCTCACACTAGGGCAGACGCGTGTGCACAGGGCACAGGCTGCAGGAGGACAGGAGGTGTGTGTCCTGCCCTGGACACAGCGGCTCACATCAGTGACCCAAAGGAATAATTATATTATATTTATCCATCCAGGATCTGTGTTTTGTTCACTTCGGACTTTTCAGAAAAAGACACCGCGAGCACAGCCCGAGTCTCGGATCTCCGTGAGCTTCTTTACAAACTTTGTCTGAGTTTCCTCTACCGCTTCTCATTTACAAAACAGCTCAGTGCAAAATGCACTAAAACCAAGTCCATGCAGTATCCACGCCGAGGACAGAGACAGGGACTTGTCCCCGTGTGTTTGTCCTGAAGCTAACAGCGCTGCTAACTCAGCTATACTGGAGCTTCGCTGTCACTGTCACTAAAGACAGTCTCAAACACACTGCTTTAACCAGGAGTTACACACGTGGAATCACTTACTATATTACAAATGATATGCTAAATGGCCAATATAGTCAAAATGGATCAATGAATGAGTTAAACATTTACATGTGTAATATATGACGCTAAATTGCAGAAGGCAGTAGAATGGACGACTTTAAATATTACAGTGAATAATAGTGTGTTGTAAACAGTTACCAAATGACAACAGTTCTGTTACTTTTATGAAGACATGCATTTGCATTACTACCTTCAGGACTGCACGTAATGATATATATATATATATATATATATATATATATATATATATATATATATATATATATATATATATATATATGTATGTATATATATGTATGTGTATATATATATATATGTGTATATATATATATATGTATGTGTATATATATATATATATATATATATATATATATATATACGTTTCACATTTAGTTAGACTACAGCTATGAATGTGTCAGTCAGGAGCCCTGAGGCTGATAGGACTCCTATCGGAGAAAGCTACAGCTAGCTCCCATCGATGATGTGAAAACAAAAACTACGCACTAATAAAGTCAATAAACCACCGATACATAAAAAAGATACATAAAAATGATGCTTTAAAATACACTGAGCTATAGTCAGTGGATGTAATGTTATAGTTTATTGCCCGCCAGCCGTGACCTGGTATCCTAGCAAGCTAACACAGCCTTTAACCGCTAGCATAGACTGCTACAACACAAACGATGCCATAAATGGAGTTAACATACGGGGTGAATACAAGTGTACACGATAGCTCTACTGAATCTGTGGTATTGACCCAGATGTTGTAGGAAGGAGTTATCCCCAAAACAGCGTTTAATTGTCAGAATGGAGCCTTCCAAAGACTTGGGGCTGCCTTGGCACAAAGACCATACAGCTGTGACCAGTGTGGAAAGATGTGGCCAAACGCTTCCAAACTGAAAGTACACTACAGAACTGACTTTGAGAAAACCTTCCCATTTGAAGGTGCAACGTCTTAAACTCACTAAAGGAGAAAGACCTGCTGAGGCTGGATCATGTGAGCCTAAAATCAAAAAGCTGGAGATCAGGTTTTAGAGACTCCAGACTGTGGAGCTGAAGCTCTGTGTAGTGTCAAAAAAAAAGCTTAAAATAACATGTCAAGACTTTTTATTAGAAAGAGGTTTTAGCTGATGTTTGTCCATCTTACTGTTCATTGTATTGATGGCAAAAGGAGAAATTCAATTTGTCAGCTGGACAGAGTTTATTTGGTCGAATACCTTTCGCAGCTCATCCAAGCTGCTTCTTCAGTTCTGGTCAGATGCTGGCGGACACTGCTTTGTATCTGCCTGAAGGGAGGAGCTAATTACAATGAAATTACTCTGAGACAACACATATTTGTTTACAGTTTCTGTTAGTTAGAAACTGTAAACAAATATGTCTCAGAGTAATTTCTCAGGGTAATTTAAGCAGCTTGGATGAGCTGCGAAACTTATTCGACCAAATAAACTCCAGTTGACAAATTGAATTTCTCCTTTTGCCATGGATTCTACCTGGATGACTGAGGGATTCTACACATGTTCATTGAATTGTTTTTAACTTTGATATTTTATTTCTGCTTCACTGCAGTTCCCTAATCAGAGACATACCTAAAATTGTATTTTTTTATTATTCTGTTTGCTGCTGACTGTTGTTAGCAACCCACAACAGATGTTTATTCTTTTCATGGATGTTGTGATGAAAAAAAGTGAAATAAAATAAAGAAAGATTGAAAATAAAGTAAAAATTTGCTTAAAAAAATGCAAATTGAGTAGTTTTCTCTCTAATAGTTCTGCTAACACACGGAGCATAGTTATAAGATAAGTCCATGAGAAGTGCAGTGATTGGTGTCTGTAGCATAGTAATTGAAGTGATAGTAAATGGGTCATTGAAACTGTCTCTGAAATAATGCAAGTGTATAAATGTTTTTTTTTTTTTTTTGATGAAATATTTTAAGTTGGACAAAGTGAGGATCTTTGAACTGAAAGAGTGCAGAACCAAACAGACAGACCACATCTGATCTCAAGGAGAGGGAGCGACATCTTTAGTTTAGTTGAGCTCAATAGAGTTGTCTGATATTTTGGAAAATTGGTCTTTCAGATGTATTGTTTATTGTAATAAAGCCTTCTTGTTTGTAAGTAGAGTAAAATGTTGTCAGCATTAAACTGATTTTATTGTGGGGCTTGGATGTTTGTTCCCCTCTAATAATTGGTGTTTTGGCCAATGATTCATTGAAAAGGGTGAACATAAATTGGGATAGTGGACATCCCTGTCTAATACCCCTGCGAAATAAGAATCAAAATTACTTTAAGATTAGAGGTCATTTTATCTCATGTAGATATTAGATTTTTGCCTCTATCTTCACTTTGACGATGCCCCACTCCCTGAGCCCTTCACACCTCTGCTCCCGCCCACAGCTCTATGGACTAATCCACCTGGCTGACTGACACTTAATGACCTTTGTTATTAAAATGCTGCCCTTTGTCTTGTGGGACACCATAATGTCTTTCTCACATGTGAGTTTTGCAAAGCTGCCCCTCCCTCAAATGCTCCTGATTGGCTGATGTGGTCCATTAAAAGCAGTGGGGAGGGGTGGAGGGGCACTTAACCAACTGCAGCAATGTCCAGAGACAAAGAAGGGACAGTGAATGGACACAGAAGAAGCTGCTTTATATGACAGGAATTAGCCATAACTTTTGACAGAGTGAGATTTTGATGACTGAAGTCCTTCCAGAAAGTTCTGCCACTACTCTTGTAAGTATATCATCTCCATTGTACATATGGATTCGAATTCAGAGCCAAAAAGTTGTTAAATATCTCTGTATATGTTACCTTAATGTGATCTTCTTTTGCTACAGACAGAAAAAGTGTGCCTTTAAAATAAAATACAAACTTAAATGTTTCATTCAGCCAAACGTAACTTGCTTGTAAAACACACACAGAAACATTCTTAGAAAATATTTACTGTGTGATTTTATGTGTATTTAGTTGAGTTACTTTATTTAATTTAAAAAAAAAAAGTTATTTTACTTGACACTTTCTTTCCTTTGTTCTAATGCAGAGCTACAGGATCCACCAACAGAATGGTATTCACATGTGACCAGTGTGGAAAGGTGTGGCCGAATGCTTCTACACTGAAAGTACACTACAGAACTCACACAGGAGAAAGACCATACAGATGTGACCAGTGTGGGAAGGAATTTATACAATCTAGTCATCTCCATCGACATATGAGAATCCACACAGGGGAAAAACCATACAGATGTGATGTTTGTGAGAAGACATTTTCACAGCCACGCAATCTTGTATCACATATGAGAGTCCACACTGGAGAGAGGCCATACGAGTGTGACCAATGTGGGAAGGAATTTAGAGAGTCTGGTGCGCTCAATGAACATATGAGAATCCACACAGGAGAGAAACCATTTGAATGTGAACAGTGTGGGAAGGAATTTAAACGATCTAGTCATCTCCATCAACATATGAGAATCCACACAGGGGAAAAACCATACAGATGTGATATTTGTGAGAAGACATTTTCACAGTCAAGCGGCCTTGTATCACATATGAGAGTCCACACTGGAGAGAGGCCATTTGAATGTGAGCAGTGTGGGAAGGGATTTACACAATCTGGTGCTTTCCATCGACATATGAGAATCCACACAGGGGAAAAACCATACAGATGTGATGTTTGTGAGAAGACATTTTCAGTGTCAAGCAGCTTTGTATCACATATGAGAATCCACACTGGAGAGAGGCCATTTGAATGTGAACAGTGTGGGAAGGGATTTACACAATCTGGTGCTCTCCATCAACATTTGAGAATCCACACAGGGGAAAAACCATACAGATGTGATGTTTGTGAGAAGACATTTTCACAGTCAAGCCATCTTGTATCACATATGAGAATCCACACTGGAGAGAGGCCATACGAGTGTGACCAATGTGGGAAAGCTTTCTCTGCATCATCTAATCTCAATACACACATGATAATTCACTTCTGAAACAGACTATATGAGTGTGGTCAGTGTGAAAAGGCTTTTAGAACATCCCAGCAACTCTCCAGTCACTACCGAACGCACACAGGAGACAAACCATACGACTGTGAAGAAAGAGGGAAGTCTTTCAGGTCTGTGAGGAACCGTCTGAAACATGTCCAAATCTTCCAGACTGAAGAGAAAAGCTGCAGCTCTGACCAGTGTGGGGTGACTTTGAGAAACCTGCTCATCTGAAGGTGCACCGTCTTGACCTCACTAAAGAAGAAAGACCTGCTGAGTCTGGCTCATGTGAGCCTAAAGTCAGACTCAAGAAGCTGGAGATCAGGCTTCAGAGACTCTAGATTGTGGAACTGAACTCTGTGCAGTGTCAAGAATGACAAGCTTAAAATGACATGTTAAGAATTTTCTTAATTTTTTTTTTTATTAGAAAGAGTTTTAGCTGACTTTTGTCCATCTTATTCTTCGTTGTATTGTTTTTAACTTTGAGCTTTCAGTCCTGCTTCACTGCATTGCTTTTTTTAAATTTTTTTTAATTCCGTTTGTTGCTCAAAAAATAAAATAAAGAAAATGAAGTTTTAGATAATTTGGTCAGGCTTGTCTCATGTCTCACATATGCATCAAGGAACTTTAGAAATGAAACATATACACACACAAAGGGCTGAGAAACAGGTGAAGCACTAAATGTTGTTAATCAGAGGTGAGAGAAGGTTTGAAGCTGCCTCTGAATGACACAGAATAGTAGAAGAAGCTCTTTTACATTTGATCCATGTACTGTTAATATAGAGTTTGTTTATTCAGAAATAGCAAATAGAGAAATTCAACAAGCTAGAGAAAACTACCTTAAGAAAAATAATATTCTGAAACAATTAAACTAATTTAATCTATATTTTATTTTTGCTTCTGGACTAATCCACCTGGCTGACTGACACTTAATGACCTTTGTTATTGAAATGCTGCCCTGTCATTTCAATATTGTTATTGAAATGCCCCTGTCTTGTGGGACATAATGTCTTTCTCACATGGGAGTTTTGCAATGCTGCCCACCGTCAAATTCTCCTGATGTAGTGCGTTACCTTAAATGTGCACTATAGGGCCAGTACGTGAGGTAAAGCATGGACTCTGAGTGTTTCCACTGCGTAAAGCGATCCGTACCTCCCCCTTTTAGGGGGCCGAAGAGGACCGCTGGAGTTACTAACTTCCAAAGCGATCTGGAACAGTTGTAACCTAGGGCTGGCTTGCCCTGGCATGCCCCCTTTCACTCATTGAAGGACCAGCAGCACAACAACGGCAACAATGGTGCAGATGCTCACTTACCAGTAAAATCGTGTCAAAGTTTTGTGTGTAATAAGAATTCCACATCCAGTCAAAGTCTGCAATGTCTGCATAACACTGAAGCCAAACTGATAACATAAACCAAACTCCGCCAACATCCTCCTCCGTGATCCGGGTAAAATCATAAATCCCAAATGTGGTGTACATATCGAATCTCGAGTGTGTGTCCATAAAGATGCAGCCAAATGAGTTAGCGAAAAGTTATCCATTATCCTCTGTGCAGGTAACCGAATAGTAAAAGAGTAAAGTTATTTATCAAAACAAGAACATGTGCTCCGCAGTGATGTCTTTGTGAATACAGAAAAAACGAAAGTGAAACTCAAGTGCATATCAGTCCACGTGAGGATCACCTGTGTGCTCTGGTTCATTTGCATGGACTTGTTCTGAGTTAAATTTGAACATCAATCAGTGTTCAATCAATCAATCAATCTTTATTTATAAAGCGCTTTTCATACACACGTGCAACACAAAGTGCTTTACAAGTTAAAATCACAAAAAATTTCACACACACACACTATCGGTCCCAGCCCCCACCCGCAAGCACACCCACACAAGTAAGCACATCAGATACACGCATAAAGCAGTGTTGATGCTCCTTTAGTTTAGCGCCTGGTCATTTGATAGCTATCCAGCGGCTGATGGTGCAGGCCTTCCATTGGGTGTGTCTTGCGTCACGCCCAAAGCGGTCCAGGTCCATTGTAATGGAAACGCTCCCGGGGTGGGCGTGCCCCCCTCATAACTGCTCTGTGCCAAGGCAGCCCCAAGCGTATTGTGCCAGTAGAAATTAGGCTTATTTAATCTTTTGGTCTGGGGTCAGTTTCTTGCTTGTTTCTGTGGATGCCATTTATTAACTTGGAATGTTGCACACTATGACATTAAACAGCTCTACCTTCCAATTATTAAATCACACGTGGTTTTATAGCTCACAAATACTTAGAAAAACAGCCATTCTGACTGTGAGTGGGGTTACCTCTCCACAGGTCTGACTTGGTCTGGTTTGGTCGCCATGATGATAGCAACGTTCAATACCATACTGTGAAACATTACAGCCAAAGCAATAACGTCTACATGTAGAAAAGCATTAGACGAATCCTCCATCAGAATAGTTACACAATCCACCTTTAATTTGATATTATTTTACTACAGAGTCAATATGTGTATTTAGTTATTTTACTTGACACTTTTGTTCTAATACAGAGCTACAGGATCCACCATCAGAATAACATTCACATGTGACCAGTGTGGAATGGTGTAGCCAAATGCTTCCAAACTAAAACTACACTGTAAACCCAAATCACTGTGATCACTAATGTCTGATAAGGAAACTTGTTCCAGCAATAAAGATTAGTTTTGCAAATGCCATAAAATAAGCAACATAAGGTCATTCAACATGGCTGATTATTAGTCCTTACTAACACTGATTAGCTCACTACACTTATTTCCAAATTGTTTATACTAATCGGTTTTACTTAAATAAAATTATACAATCATGCATGTTTAAGTAACCATAACAAAGTGTTATATATTTTTTATGACTAATGTCTTTAAGTTACTGTAACTTAATCTTATGTTTGCATAACTAATGTTATTTCATACACAGCAATTATACTCATCTGTTAAACTAAATATTAAAATAAATACAGTACATGTTCTTATGCACATAAATGTGTTTATTTCATTTTTTTATGAAACAGTGCCAGTAACTTTAAACACAGTATAAAATAGTGTCAGTAATTTTAAATGTTAACAAGCTCATATGCTATTGCTGTGACAAACAGCGGAGGAACCCAAGCGCAGACACAAGTCAGTAGGGAATCGGTAGGTATTTATTACAGAACAAACTTTCAGGAATATTGCAGGTCGGGGCAGGACGGAACAAGACACTGGAGCGGGACACTGGAGCGGGACACTGGAGCGGGACACTGGAGCGGGACACTGGAGCGGGACACTGGAGCGGGACACTGGAGCGGGAGACTGGAGCAGGAGACTGGAGCAGGAGACTGGAGCACGGTGATTGAGGGAGTTCTACGATCTGGCAGCGCTGAGCTCGTGAGAGTGGTTCTTAAACCCCTGTTGATTGCAGAGTGAGCCCAGCTGAGTTTGGCTCCAGCACACCTGTCTCCACTCCTGAAACAAACAGGGAGGGGAAGGAGGTGGCCACTCAGGGAGTGGCAGATGATGACAGAGGAGCTAGAGGGGGTGTGACAGTACCCCCTCCTCTACGGACGCCCCCTGGCGGCCCACGTCGCTTCTCCGGATGAAGACTGTAGAATGTTTGGATCAGGGAGGGGTCCAAGACATTCTTACGGGGCACCCAGCACCGCTCCTCAGGACCATAGCCCTCCCAGTCCACCAAAAACTGAACACCACGACCCCGGCGCCGGACATCCAGGATTTGCCGGACAGTATAAGCAGGGTGGTCATCGATCATCCTGGGAGGAGGAGGTGGAGGAGGAGGAGCACACAGAGAACTGGACCGGACCGGCTTGATCAAAGACACATGAAAGGTAGGATGAACCTTAAGTGATGTGGGGAGCTTGAGACGTACCGCAGAGGGGTTGATAACTCGCTCCACCTCGAATGGCCCAATGAACCATGGAGACAGCTTCTTAGACTCCACCTTTAGTGGCAGGTCTCGCGTGGAGAGCCATACCTTCTGACCAGGGGCGTAAGAAGGAGCTGGAGTGCGGCGACGGTCAGCCTGGACTCTGGACCTTGTAGAAGAGCACTCGAGAGCAGAACGGGCTCGAGTCCAGATACGGTGACACCGTCTCAAGTGCTCTTGGACTGAGGGAACTGCTAGTTCTTGCTCCTGGTCTGCAAATAGGGGAGGTTGGTAACCATAGCAACATTCAAAAGGTGACATACCCAGAGCAGAGTTCAAAAGGGTGTTATGGGCATATTCCACCCATGGCAGATGTGCGCTCCAACTAGAAGGATTGGCAGAGGAAACACAGCGCAACGCCACCTCCATCTGCTGGTTAACCCGCTCCGTTTGGCCATTACTCTGGGGATGGTAGCCAGAAGAGAGACTGACATTAATATCCAAAGCGGAACAGAAAGCCCGCCATACCTGAGAGGTAAATTGAGGGCCTCGGTCAGATACAATGTCCACCGGAATGCCATGCAACTTGAATACATGTTCCACTAGTAAGTCTGCGGTCTCTCTGGAAGAAGGCAGTTTAGAAACAGGGACAAAGTGAGCCATCTTGGAAAATCTGTCAACAATGGTAAGAACGACAGAATAGCCATTAGAAGGAGGGAGTCCAGTCACAAAATCTAGTGAGATATGAGACCAAGGACGCTGAGGGATGGGTAATGGCTGTAAAAGACCTGAAGGTGGCCTATTAGAGGTCTTGTTTTGGGAGCATACTGAACAGGCGGAAACAAAATTCTTAGTGTCCCTCTTCATTGATGGCCACCAGAACCTGCGCCGTAGGACAGAAAGGGTGCGATTAATTCCAGGGTGACATGTCAAACGCGTAGAATGAGCCCACTGAAGAACATCAGACCGAACTGCATCTGGAACAAACAATGAATTAGGAGGACCATTGCCAGGGTCAGGCTGGTTCTGCTGTGCTAGTTTGACCTGTGATTCAATTTCCCAAGAAACAGTGGCTACAAAACGGGATTCAGGTAAAATGGGGTCATTCACTGGAGCAGGGACATCAACAGAGAAAATCCGGGACAAGGAGTCTGGTTTTACATTCTTAGATCCTGGGCGGTATGTCAGGGAAAAGTTAAACCGATCAAAAAAGAGGGCCCACCTTGCTTGTCTGGAATTTAGTCTCTTAGCATTCTGGATGTATGACAGGTTCTTGTGGTCTGACCAAACAACGAAGGGGTGTGTGGAACCCTCCAGCCAGTGGCGCCACTCCTCCAGTGCAAGTTTTATGGCCAGGAGCTCTCGATTGCCTATGTCATAGTTTCTCTCTGCTGCAGAAAGCTTGCGAGAAAAATAAGCACAAGGATGCACTCTATTATCAGAGGGACAGCGTTGAGAAAGAACTGCACCAACCCCAGAGTCAGAAGCATCCACCTCAACGATGAATTGGAGAGCTGGATCAGGCTGAATCAGAACTGGGGCAGTGGTGAACCGATGCTTTAATTCCTTGAAGGCAGATTCTGCTTCATGGGTCCAAACAAAAGAGACAGAGGTGGAGGTGAGGGCGGTAAGAGGGGCTGCCAGACGGCTGAAGTCACGTATGAAACTTCTGTAGAAATTCGCAAATCCCAAGAAGCGCTGCAATTCCTTACGGCTGGAAGGAGAAGGCCAATCACGGACTGCCATGACCTTCGTAGGATCCATTTGAACTTGACCCTGGGCAATGATGTATCCTAAAAAGGCAACAGAGGAAGCATGAAACTGACACTTCTCAGCCTTTACAAACAACTTGTTCTCCAAGAGCCTTTGGAGCACTTGTCTAACATGGCGCTTATGAGTGTCGAGGTCCTTAGAAAAAATTAAGATGTCATCAATATAAACAAAAACAAATCTTCCAATCATGTCTCGTAGAACATCATTTACCAGATTTTGGAACACAGCTGGGGCGTTAGTCAGACCAAACGGCATAACCAGATATTCGAAATGGCCTAGAGGTGTATTGAAGGCCGTCTTCCACTCATCACCCTCTCTGATGCGAACAAGATGGTAAGCATTGCGGAGATCTAACTTGGTGAAGATTGTTGAACCACACAGAGGGGTGAATGCAGAGCTGATTAATGGAAGGGGGTACTTGTTTTTAACTGTGATTTTATTCAGGCCCCGGTAATCAATGCATGGTCTTAGTGATTTGTCCTTCTTATCAACAAAGAAAAAACCCGCACCCACCGGTGAAGAAGATGGTCTAATAATGCCTGCAGCCAGCGATTCCTGGATATACTTCTCCATAGCATCCTGCTCAGGACGTGACAGATTATAAAGACGACTGCTCGGCAGTGGTGCCCCGGGGAGAAGCTCGATGGCGCAGTCATAAGGTCGGTGAGGTGGCAGAGAGAGAGCATGGCGTTTGCTGAACACAGCCTCGAGATCATGATAGTCAAGTGGAACAGCAGACAGGTCAGGAGCTTCTGTAACAGATGCAGACTCGGAACAAACAGGGGGTAACGCAGAGTGCAAACAGTTAGAATGGCAAAAGGAACTCCAAGAAATTATTCTCCCTGTTGACCAATCAATATGCGGGTTGTGCAACTTCAACCAAGGCAAGCCCAGCACAAGAGGTGAGTGTTTACAGTCAAAAATGTGAAAACTTATATACTCCTTGTGATTACCTGAGAGGTGCAGATGAACAGGGAGTGTCTTTTCTAGAACTTGAGCAAGGATTTGACCATTGAGTGCCTTAGCTTCCAGGGGTGAAGCCAGTGGTTGTGTCTCCAGTCCCAGCTGACGAGCTACTGAACAATCCATAAAGCTCTCATCTGCCCCAGAGTCAATGAGTACTGGAAGAGTAACATAACGGTCCCGTAGCCTGAGCGTGCCCTCCAGATTAGGTTTACCGGGAGATGAATAGTTGGTTTGGCTCAACAGAATATCTCCCACTACTGCTGAGCCGACCCTTTTACTGGGCGGATAGGACAAGAGGATAGAAAATGTCCAAACTGACCACAATAGAGACAGCTCCGCGTATTGAAACGACATTGCCCCTCTTCAGGATTAAGCCGGGCCCGGCCTAGTTGCATAGGTTCAGGCTCTGCTGTAGATTGTAGGACAGCAGGGGGAGCAAGAGTGCTGGCGGGAGGAAGGGTGGAAGGTAAGAGGAATGGTTTAGAGATGGACAACTTACAAGCTCTCTCACACCTACGCTCCCGAATGCGATTATCCACCCGTATAGCTTGATTAATGAAGTCATGAAGGTTGCTTGGCTCGTCTCGGCAAGCCATTTCATCTTTCAGGGTGTCAGACAGCGCATTAAGGAAGGCACCTTGTAGAGCCTCATCATTCCAACCGCTCTCAGCTGCAAGCGTACGAAACTCAATGGCTAGTTCAGCCACACTACGGTTTCCTTGGCGTAGGGACAGAAGCCTCTTAGTTGCCTCCTTGCCACTGACCGGATGATCAAAAACCTGTCTCATCTCTGAAGTAAATGCTGAATAAGATGAACAGGAAGGGGTTTGTTTCTCCCACACAGCAGAGGCCCAATTCAAAGCATGTCCACGTAGACAACCAATCAGATAAGAGATCTTGGCCCGGTCACTTGAATATGATAGGGGTTGTTGTTCAAAAATGAGAGAGCATTGAGTTAAAAAAGACTTACAGGAACCAAGGTCTCCACTGTAAGGAGCAGGAGGTGGAACAAATGCCTCTCTTGTAGGTGGCGGGGGAGAGAACTGGGCTGGAGGGGGGTTTTCTGCAGCAGCTTGAGGTGTCAAGGCGGTCATTTGAGTACGAAGGCTAGCAAGACTAACAGAAAATTCCTTTATGTGTTCCATGAGGGCCTTTAACGTGTTGTCATGCTGCTCCAACAGCATAGACTGCGCCGATAGGGTCCGGTTAAGCGGGTCAGAGTCTGCTGGGTTCATGTTTGCTGGCCAGATCGTACTGTGACAAACAGCGGAGGAACCCAAGCGCAGACACTGGAGCAGGAGACTGGAGCAGGAGACTGGAGCAGGTGACTGGAGCAGGTGACTGGAGCAGGTGACTGGAGCAGGTGACTGGAGCACGGTGATTGAGGGAGTTCTACGATCTGGCAGCGCTGAGCTCGTGAGAGTGGTTCTTAAACCCCTGTTGATTGCAGAGTGAGCCCAGCTGAGTTTGGCTCCAGCACACCTGTCTCCACTCCTGAAACAAACGGGGAGGGGAAGGAGGTGGCCACTCAGGGAGTGGCAGATGATGACAGAGGAGCTAGAGGGGGTGTGACAATTGCTTGTTAAGCAGCCATTTTTCCATCTGAAAAAACAATAGACAAAGGGAGGATAAAAGGCAGTAAAATGGTCTGTGCACTACAGCATGTAACTGAAACTTTCACAGACCTTATTTAAAGGTGCATTAAGGGACTTTTTGAGTGAAAAATAAATAGCATTCATTCTGACAACATCTAAACATGAAAACATAACATGAAAACTGGAAACACTGGTCTTGTAAAAACATTGACCAAATTGTTACATTTTTAATTTAGATTTCAAGGTTATTTTTTAAAGATTGCAATTTCGGTTTCAGTTCATCAGCGCTCAACTTCATGAGTATCTGCTGGATGAAGAGGAATGTGTACCTCATGCACTTTGGATAATTGAGGTGGAGGGCGTAGGTCAGGCCAAACATGATGCACATAGCTTGCGGGAGGTCTGGCAAGTCCTTCATAATTTCTTCTCCGTCAAAGACGATGGAGAAAGAGGCAGGACTAGGAGGCGAATCAGGTTCAGACGATTCAGAGCCAAGACAATTCCAAGGGGCAGGTCTCCAAATGAGGCTTCTTCAGAGTCCTTAAAGATCAAATAAAAGCGTAATCAGTTATATAGATCATGATTTAAACTAACACTAATATTATGGACTTGATGGGGACAGAATGTTGGACAGCATCAGATTTCTTTTGTTAAAATAACCTACACACAAATCACATTAGAGGTGGAAAGCACTTGATTAAAGTGTTGTAGTGATGGACTACGCGAGCCGAGGCATCTGTCAGAGTGTGTCAGTTTAGGAAAAGTCCCGTGACCTACGCATTATGTACTTTTGTATGTCATGTCACACACTAGGGCTGGGCGATAAGGCCAAAATATTAATCATGATTATTTCCCTCATTTTGATTCATCTCGGTTTTCAATTCTATTTTTTTTTTCTTCTTATATCAAAACCAAATAAAATAGCTCTTACTGTTATGACTCTTGACAAACCCTTTTAGATCAGGGTTTCCTCAAGGCATTAAAAAGATGAAAGTCTTTAGGTCAGCTCTGTCACAAGGCCTTTAACATTTTAAAAAATAATTGAATTTGATTCAAAATGGCATAAAATATCACTATATTATGGTATAAGTTAATTGAAAAATACAAAAATAATAAGTTTTGTCTGAAACTGTTTTTGCTTGAAAGTTGCCCTTTGTGTCCAAATTTGCTTTTGAATGTTAACATTTTCCCTCTTTCCCTTGTTTGATGGAATGTTTGCAAATGTAACAATATGCATACTTTTCTTCTTGTATTTGGGCATTAAAAAGCATTAAATTAGATTTGCTACTGCCAGTACTGTAAAGTCCTGTAAATAAATCTTAGCTTAGAACACAAAAAATTCCATTGCTACAAACACTGAATTGACTGTTAATCTGACAATTAAAAAGTCCTAGGACGATTATTGATATTGACTTAAATTAATATTGCGATTTTGATTTTTTTCGATTAATTGCTCAGCTAAAAGCAAACTAGTAATTAAATCATCAAGCAACGTTTAGGGTTTGATTGGACTAAAGACCATCACTGTCGCACCTGTACTCACAACACTCCTAAGAAGTGTTTCTTTGGAAAATAAAGGGGAAATTAAGTGAAGAAGGCATGCACCAAACATGACTTCTCAAAATCTCATCTATTTATAAAAAACATGAAAAAGTTGTTAAATGTTGATTATAAAAGATACATTTGTTTTAATTGTTATTAATAATCCTGTTAACTTGTGTTAATGTTTAAAAATGTACAATAAATATGATGAAATGTTACTCATAAAAAATTAAAATGGCAAATCACAACAAAGGTTAGAAAATATGTAGAAAAACATTTGTGCACAAAATAATAACTTGCTAAGCTTGTCCCCCAGAAGAATGGGAAGTCCCCTGACCACCGTTGACCGAATCCGTGTTGGCTCAAAGGTCTGTGGGCAACAAAAGCAAAAAGGCATAAAAAATCATAAAAATATTTTCCTTTTTCAGTGGGTATTGAAAAACTCAGGAGACAGCCCTGAATTCAGATCCAGATTGCCACTAGGTTTGAGACCTTGTGATGACATTGCTCTCTGTAGCAGCCTTAACTATCTGTGTCACAGTTGATTCATCTACATCACCATGTTCTTTCAGGATGTCCCTCACAGACTTAAGCAGAAGGGGTTTGGACAGTTCATTTGCTTGCAAAAGTTGTTGTATAACATCCTGAATTGAACTCTCGGGTATATGAAGAACACTTTGCATCTTAAGAAACAAGGCTGCCATATTGTGCTCTAACTGTTTCTCAAGATCGTGAAAATCTTCATCACTGGATTCTTCACTTTCCCCAGAATCAACAATGTTCTCCTCTTCTTGATCATTTTCCCTAGTTGAAAAATTGATAATTTCTGGCCTGAACATTTTGTAGTTATCTGCCCTGTGCAGTTTACTCCGATGTGAATTAAAGGTCGTATAAACATTTGTATTAAAATCACAATCTTTAAAGGGACAGTTAACTCTGTGATTTACTTTCAAGTGAACATTACGAAGGTGACAGAAAAACTCAGTTTCAGTACATAATGCAGAAAAGCTACAATGCTGGCAGTTGAAGATGATTTTTTCAGTTTGTGAGCATGCCCGATGAATTTTTGATAAATGGATTCTAAGACTATTGAGTGACTTAAATGTGCACAAGCAGTCGTGATGCAAACAAGGAAATGGAACTATTCTGCTATAGCTCCCATGTTTCAGTCTATAATGTTTTAAACGATAACCTCTTTTCTCGGACACAAAATCACAGGACTTGCACCGCCACTGCATTCTCAGATTACCTATAAAACAAGAAATAAAAACAATTCAAGTCTCAGTTGCACACCACCAAAAACATGGCACACAGCATTAGACATTTAGTAAGGACCTTCAGTTTCTACATCAATAGTACACTATGATTTACAAATAATTTTTAATGACAAAAAACATGTCAAAACATTTGTGAAAAATACTTTTACTACTTCCTATTATGTACTACAGTATGCTTTATTATTACTATTTAAGCTTCCAGGGGTGTTCAATCAGACTTAATATTTGTTGTGCTTCTAATTGGAAATAACTCAAACAGTGTGGATTTTTGGAGGAAAGACAGTATGTGGCTGAGGATCTGAATAGCTTAAAAATAACGTGACGTTTGTAGTGTCAAAGATTCAAAAACGGCCTTTATGATAAAGACATAGTTGCGTCTCAATTTGGCTCCGTTTGTCTCGTCCTCTGTTCCTCCTCTCACACTAGGGCAGACGCGTGTGCACAGGGCACAGGCTGCAGGAGGACAGGAGGTGTGTGTCCTGCCCTGGACACAGCGGCTCACATCAGTGACCCAAAGGAATAATTATATTATATTTATCCATCCAGGATCTGTGTTTTGTTCACTTCGGACTTTTCAGAAAAAGACACCGCGAGCACAGCCCGAGTCTCGGATCTCCGTGAGCTTCTTTACAAACTTTGTCTGAGTTTCCTCTACCGCTTCTCATTTACAAAACAGCTCAGTGCAAAATGCACTAAAACCAAGTCCATGCAGTATCCACGCCGAGGACAGAGACAGGGACTTGTCCCCGTGTGTTTGTCCTGAAGCTAACAGCGCTGCTAACTCAGCTATACTGGAGCTTCGCTGTCACTGTCACTAAAGACAGTCTCAAACACACTGCTTTAACCAGGAGTTACACACGTGGAATCACTTACTAAATTACAAATGATATGCTAAATGGCCAATATAGTCAAAATGGATCAATGAATGAGTTAAACATTTACATGTGTAATATATGACGCTAAATTGCAGAAGGCAGTAGAATGGGCGACTTTAAATATTACAGTGAATAATAGTGTGTTGTAAACAGTTACCAAATGACAACAGTTCTGTTACTTTTATGAAGACATGCATTTGCATTACTACCTTCAGGACTGCACGTAATGATATATATATATATACGTTTCACATTTAGTTAGACTACAGCTATGAATGTGTCAGTCAGGAGCCCTGAGGCTGATAGGACTCCTATCGGAGAAAGCTACAGCTAGCTCCCATCGATGATGTGAAAACAAAAACTACGCACTAATAAAGTCAATAAACCACCGATACATAAAAAAGATACATAAAAATGATGCTTTAAAACACACTGAGCTATAGTCAGTGGATGTAACGTTATAGTTTATTGCCCGCCAGCCGTGACCTGGTATCCTAGCAAGCTAACACAGCCTTTAACCGCTAGCATAGACTGCTACAACACAAACGATGCCATAAATGGAGTTAACATACGGGGTGAATACAAGTGTACACGATAGCTCTACTGAATCTGTGGTATTGACCCAGATGTTGTAGGAAGGAGTTATCCCCAAAACAGCGTTTAATTGTCAGAATGGAGCCTTCCAAAGACTTGGGGCTGCCTTGGCACAAAGAGCATACAGCTGTGACCAGTGTGGAAAGGTGTGGCCAAACGCTTCCAAACTGAAAGTACACTACAGAACTGACTTTGAGAAAACCTTCCCATTTGAAGGTGCAACGTCTTAAACTCACTAAAGGAGAAAGACCTGCTGAGGCTGGATCATGTGAGCCTAAAATCAAAAAGCTGGAGATCAGGTTTTAGAGACTCCAGACTGTGGAGCTGAAGCTCTGTGTAGTGTCAAAAAAAAAAAGCTTAAAATAACATGTCAAGACTTTTTATTAGAAAGAGGTTTTAGCTGATGTTTGTCCATCTTACTGTTCATTGTATTGATGGCAAAAGGAGAAATTGAATTTGTCAGCTGGACAGAGTTTATTTGGTCGAATACCTTTCGCAGCTCATCCAAGCTGCTTCTTCAGTTCTGGTCAGATGCTGGCGGACACTGCTTTGTATCTGCCTGAAGGGAGGAGCTAATTACAATGAAATTACTCTGAGACAACACATATTTGTCTCAGAGTAATTTCTCAGGGTAATTTAAGCAGCTTGGATGAGCTGCGAAACTTATTCGACCAAATAAACTCCAGTTGACAAATTGAATTTCTCCTCTTGCCATGGATTCTACCTGGACGACTGAGGGATTCTACACACGTTCATTGAATTGTTTTTAACTTTGATATTTTATTTCTGCTTCACTGCAGTTCCCTAATCAGAGACATACCTAAAATTGTATTTTTTTATTATTCTGTTTGCTGCTGACTCTTGTTAGCAACCCACAACAGATGTTTATTCTTTTCATGGATGTTGTGATGAAAAAAAGTGAAATAAAATAAAGAAAGATTGAAAATAAAGTAAAAATTTGCTTAAAAAAAATGCAAATTGAGTAGTTTTCTCTCTAATAGTTCTGCTAACACACGGAGCATAGTTATAAGATAAGTCCATGAGAAGTGCAGTGATTGGTGTCTGTAGCATAGTAATTGAAGTGATAGTAAATGGGTCATTGAAACTGTCTCTGAAATAATGCAAGTGTATAAATGTTTTTTTTTTTTTTTTGATGAAATATTTTAGGTTGGACAAAGTGAGGATCTTTGAACTGAAAGAGTGCAGAACCAAACAGACAGACCACATCTAATCTCAAGGAGAGGGAGCGACATCTTTAGTTTAGTTGAGCTCAATAGAGTTGTCTGATATTTTGGAAAATTGGTCTTTCAGATGTATTGTTTATTGTAATAAAGCCTTCTTGTTTGTAAGTAGAGTAAAATGTTGTCAGCATTAAACTGATTTTATTGTGGGGCTTGGATGTTTGTTCCCCTCTAATAATTGGTGTTTTGGCCAATGATTCATTGAAAAGGGTGAACATAAATTGGGCTAGTGGACATCCCTGTCTAATACCCCTGCGAAATAAGAATCAAAATTACTTTAAGATTAGAGGTCATTTTATCTCATGTAGATATTTGATTTTTGCCTCTATCTTCACTTTGACGATGCCCCACTCCCTGAGCCCTTCACACCTCTGCACCCGCCCACAGCTCTATGGACTAATCCACCTGGATGACTGACACTTAATGACCTTTGTTATTGAAATGCTGCCCTTTGTCTTGTGGGACATCATAATGTCTTTCTGACATGTGAGTTTTGCAAAGCTGCCCTCCCTCAAATGCTCCTGATTGGCTGATGTGGTCCATTAAAAGCAGTGGGGAGGGGTGGAGGGGCACTTAACCAACTGCAGCAACGTCCAGAGACAAAGAAGGAACAGTGAATGGACACAGAAGAAGCTGCTTTATATGACAGGAATTAGCCATAACTTTTGACAGAGTGAGATTTTGATGATTGAAGTCCTTCCAGAAAGTTCTGCCACTACTCTTGTAAGTATATCATCTCCATTGTCCATATGGATTCGAATTCAGAGCCAAAAAGTTGTTAAATATCTCTGTATATGTTACCTTAATGTGATCTTCTTTTGCTACAGACAGAAAAAGTGTGCCTTTAAAATAAAATACAAACTTAAATGTTTCATTCAGCCAAATGTAACTTGCTTGTAAAACACACACAGAAACATTCTTAGAAAATATTTACTGTGTGATTTTATGTGTATTTAGTTGAGTTACTTTATTTAATAAAAAAAAAAAAAAAGTTATTTTACTTGACACTTTCTTTCCTTTGTTCTAATGCAGAGCTACAGGATCCACCAACAGAATGGTATTCACATGTGACCAGTGTGGAAAGGTGTGGCCGAATGCTTCTACACTGAAAGTACACTACAGAACTCACACAGGAGAAAAACCATACAGATGTGACCAGTGTGGGAAGGAATTTATACAATCTAGTCATCTCCATCGACATATGAGAATCCACACAGGTGAAAAATCATACAGATGTGATGTTTGTGAGAAGACATTTTCACGGTCAAGCAATCTTGTATCACATATGAGAGTCCACACTGGAGAGAGGCCATACAACTGTGACCAATGTGGGAAGGAATTTAGAGAGTCTGGTGCGCTCTATCAACATATGAGAATCCACACAGGAGAGAAACCATTTGAATGTGAACAGTGTGGGAAGGAATTTAAACGATCTAGTCATCTCCATCTACATATGAGAATCCACACAGGGGAAAAACCATACAGATGTGATATTTGTGAGAAGACATTTTCACAGTCAAGCGGCCTTGTATCACATATGAGAGTCCACACTGGAGAGAGGCCATTTGAATGTGAGCAGTGTGGGAAGGGATTTACACAATCTGGTGCTTTCCATCGACATATGAGAATCCACACAGGGGAAAAACCATACAGATGTGATGTTTGTGAGAAGACATTTTCAGTGTCAAGCAGCTTTGTATCACATATGAGAATCCACACTGGAGAGAGGCCATTTGAATGTGAACAGTGTGGGAAGGGATTTGCACAATCTGGTGCTCTCCATCAACATTTGAGAATCCACACAGGGGAAAAACCATACAGATGTGATGTTTGTGAGAAGACATTTTCACAGTCAAGCCATCTTGTATCACATATGAGAGTCCACACTGGAGAGAGGCCATACGAGTGTGACCAATGTGGGAAAGCTTTCTCTGCATCATCCAATCTCAATACACACATGAGAATTCACTTCTGACACAGACTATATGAGTGTGGTCAGCGTGAAAAGGCTTTTAGAACATCCCAGCAACTCTCCAGTCACTACCGAACGCACACAGGAGACAAACCATACGACTGTGAAGAAAGAGGGAAGGCTTTCAGGTCTGTGAGGAACCGTCTGAAACATGTCCAAATCTTCCAGACTGAAGAGAAAAGCTGCAGCTCTGACCAGTGTGGGGTGACTTTGAGAAACCTGCTCATCTGAAGGTGCACCATCTTGAACACACTAAAGAAGAAAGACCTGCTGAGTCTGGATCATGTGAGACTAAAGTTAGACTCAAGAAACTGGAGATCAGGCTTCAGAGACTCTAGATTGTGGAACTGAACTCTGTGCAGTGTCAAAAATGACAAGCTTAAAATTATATGTTAAGAATTTTCTTAATTTTTCTTTTTTATTAGAAAGAGTTTTAGCTGACTTTTGTCCATCTTATTCTTCGTTGTATTGTTTTTAACTTTGAGCTTTCAATCCTGCTTCACTGCAGTTCTCTAATCAGAGACATACCTGAAATTGCATTTTTTTTTATTTTATTTTTTTTATTCTGTCTGTTGCTGAAAAAAACCCGAAATAAAATAAAGAAAATGAAGTTTTAGATTATTTGTTCAGGCTTGTCTCATGTCTCACATATGCATCAAGGAACTTTAGAAATGAAACACATATAAACACACAAAGGGCTGAGAAATAGTGTGAGCTTCTTTCACATGAACAGGTGAAGCACTAAATGTTAATCAAAGGTGAGAGAAGGTTTGAAGCTGCCTCTGAATGACACAGAATAGTAGAAGGAGCTCTTTTACATTTGATCCATGTACTGTTAATATAGAGTTTGTTTATTCAGAAATAGCAAATACAGAAATTCAACAAACTACCTTAAGAAAAATAATATTCTGAATCAATTAAACTAATTTAATGTATATTTTATTTTTGCTTCTGGACTAATCCACCTGGCTGACTGACACTTAATGACCTTTGTTATTGAAATGCTGCCCTGTCATTTCAATATTGTTATTGAAATGCCCCTGTCTTGTGGGACATAATGTCTTTCTCACATGGGAGTTTTGCAATGCTGCCCACCCTCAAATTCTCCTGATATTTGCTAACATACATGAACATTCACACAGACAGTGGCTCCCTCTTTTCTGCATAACTCGAGGAAAAACAAAAACTAAAACAACACTACCCACTCCAGTCCATCTTTCCCACAATCAGGGAATAATTTAGCTCCATAAACAGCTTCTTTATAAAAGAAAAATAGATATTTATATAACTGTACACTGTAACCTTAAATGTGCACTATAGCAGTGGTTCTCAACCTGGGGTTCGGGCCCCCCCAAGGGGGGCGCTAGAGATCGCAGGGGGTCCGCCCAATTTCGTCTGCGTTGAGGTTGTGACTTTATCAAAATTATATTTGTGCACATTAAAATTATAGAATCCCAACAACACACCTAATAGCCTAATCAAAATTCGGTGTAATTCAAATTAAAACATATTTTTGGTCCACATTTAAATTCATTAAGGTATTTATTACCTCTGACCTGAACTTGCGCAGGCAATCCTCAGGTCAGCTAGCGGGCTAGGTAATTCAGCCTGGGTAATTCATAGTTAAATGTCCTTGCAGTTATTTCTGAAGATTTTATACACCTGGTGACACACAGAAGAAAAGAAAGCCATATAGATACTGATATATCTTAACAATGAGTCATTATTTTTCTGTTGTAATGGGGTAAACCTATTCTGTTTGGCTGTCAAAAATTAAACTGTGTGTGTGTGTGTTAGATACACTTGATAACATTTAAGGAAGAATTTTTGCAAATAAAAGTTTGTAGTTAATCACTTTTTTCTTTTAGTGCGTATATGCAGGTAGGATTTGGGGTTAGGGGGGCCTGGCTTGTCTTGGACACAGGCAAGGGGGGCTTCAAGAAAAAAGGTTGAGAACGTGCAGTGGTTCTCAACCTTTTTCTATAGGGCCAGTAAAGCATGGACTCTGAGTGTTTCCACTGCGTAAAGTGATCCGTACCTCCCCCTTTTAGGGGGCCAAAGCGGACTGCTGGAGTTACTAACTTCCAAAGCGAGTTGGAACGGTTGGAACCTAGGGCTGGCTTGCCCTGGCATGCCCCCTTGCACTCATTGAAGGACCAGCAGCACAACAACGGCAACAATGGTGCAGATGCTCACTTACCGGTCAAATCATGTCAAAGTTTTGTGTGTAATAAGAATTACACATCCAGTCAAAGTCTGCAATGTCTGCATAACATTGAAGCCAAACTGATAACATAAACCAAACATCCTCCTCCATGATCCGGGTAAAATCATAAATCCCAAAGGTGGTGTACATATCAAATCTCGAGCGCGTGTCCATAAAGATGCAGCCAAATGAGTTAGCAAAAAGTTATCCATTATCCTCTGTGCAGGTGACCGAATAGTAAAAGAGTAAAGTTATTTATCAAAACAAGAACATGTGCTCCACAGTGATGTCTTTGTGAATACAGAAAAAACGAAAGTGAAACTCAAGTGCATATCAGTCCACGTGAGGATCACCTGTGTGCTCTGGTTCATTTGCATGGACATTTGTTCTGAGTTAAATTTGAACATCAATCAGTGTTGATGCTCCTTTAGTTTAGCACCTGGTCATTTGACAGCTATCCAGCGGCTGATGGTGCAGGCCTTCCATTGGGTGTGTCTTGCGTCACGCCCAAAACGGTCCAGGTCCATTGTAATGGAAACGCTCCCGGGGTGGGCGTGCCCCCCTCATAACTGCTCTGTGCCAAGGCAGCTCCAAGAGTATTGTGCCAGTAGAAATTAGGCTTATTTAATCTTTTGGTCTGGAGTCAGTTACTTGCTTGTTTCTGTGGATGCCATTTATTAACTTGGAATGTTGCACACTATGACATTAAACAGCTCTACCTTACAATTATTAAATCACACGTGGTTTTATAGCTAACAAATACTTAGAAAAACAGCCATTCTGACTGTGAGTGGGGTTACCTCTCCACAGGTCTGACTTGGTCTGGTTTGGTTGCCATGATGGTAGAAAAGTTTAATACCATACTATGAAACATTACAGACAAAGAAATAACGTCTACATGTAGAAAAGCATTAGACAAATCCTCCATCAGAATAGTTACACAATCCACCTTTAATTTGATATTATTTTACTACAGAGTCAATATGTGTATTTAGTTATTTTATTTGACACTTCCTTTCTTTTGTTTTAATACAGAGCTACAGGATCCACCATCAGAATAACATTCACACGTGACCAGTGTGGAATGGTGTGGCCAAACGCTTCCAAACTAAAACTACATTACAGAACTCACACAGGGGAAAGAGCATACAGCTGTGACCAGTGTGGGAAAGTGTGGCCAATCGCTTCCAAACTGAAAGTACACTACAGAACTGACTTTGAGAAAACCTTCCCATTTGAAGGTGCAACGTCTTAAACTCACTAAAGGAGAAAGACCTGCTGAGGCTGGATCATGTGAGCCTAAAATCAAAAAGCTGAAGATTAGGTTTCAGAGACTCCAGACTGTGGAGCTGAGCTCTGTGTAGTGTCAAAAAAAAGCTTAAAATAATATGTTAAGACTTTTTATTAGAAAGAGGTTTTAGCTGACTTTTGTCCATCTTACTGTTCATTGTATTGATGGCAAAAGGAGAAATTCAATTTGTCAGCTGGACAGAGTTTATTTGGTCGAATACGTTTCGCAGCTCATCCAAGCTGCTTCTTCAGTTCTGGTCAGATGCTGGTGGACACTGCTTTGTATCTGCCTGAATCTGCTAATTACAATGAAATTACTCTGAGACAACACATATTTGTTTACAGTTTCTGTTAGTTGGAAACTGTAAACAAATATAGAGTAATTTAAGCAACTTGGATGAGCTGCAAAACGTATTCGACCAAAAAAACTCCAGTTGACAAATTTAATTTCTCCTCTTGCCATGGATTCTACATGGACGACTGAGGGATTCTACAAACGTTCATTGTATTGTTTTTAACTTTGATATTTTATTTCTGCTTCACTGCAGTTCCCTAATCAGAGACATACCTAAAATTGTATTTTTTTTATTATTCTGTTTGCTGCTGACTCTTTTTAGCAACCCACAACAGATGTTTATTCTTTTCATGGATGTTGTGATGAAAAAAAGTGAAATAAAATAAAAAAAGATAGAAAATAAAGTAAAAATTTGCTTAAAAAAAAAAAAAAAAGCAAATTGAGTAGTTTTCTCTCTAATAGTCGCTTGTCTAATTTAATTCATAAAGAAAAACTTTAAGAATTAAACCTATTTAACATATGTGGATATCTGATTTGACAAGTGTGTTCTGCTAACACACGGAGCATAGTTATAAGATAAGTCCATGAGAAGTGCAGTGATTGGTGTCTGTAGCATAGTTTTTTTTGATGAAATATTTTAGGTTGGACAAAGTGAGGATCTTTGAATTGAGAGTGCAGAACCAAACAGACAGACCACATTTGATCTCAAGGAGAGGGAGCGACATCTTTAGTTTAGTTGAGCTCAATAGAGTTGTCTGATATTTTGGAAAACTGGTCGTTCAGATTTATTGTTTATTGTAATAAAGCCTTCTTGTTTGTAAGTAGAGTAAAATGTTGTCAGCATTAAACTGATTTTATTGTGGGGCTTGGATGTTTGTTCCACTCTAATAATTGGTGTTTTGGCCAATGATTCATTGAAAAGGGTGAACATAAATTGGGCTAGTGGACATCCCTGTCTAATACCCCTAAGAAAGAAGAATTAAAACTACTTTAAGATTAGAGGTCATTTTATCTCATGTAGATATTAGATTTTTGCCTCTGTCTTCACTTTGACGATGCCCCACTCCCTGAGCCCTTCACACCTCTGCTCCCGCCCACAGCTCTATGGACTAATCCACCTGGCTGACTGACACTTAATGACCTTTGTTATTGAAATGTTGCCCTTTGTCTTGTGGGACACCATAATGTTTTTCTCACATGTGAGTTTTGCAAAGCTGCCCTCCCTCAAATGCTCCTGATTGGCTGATGTGGTCCAATAAAGAGAGTGGGGAGGGGTGGAGGGGCACTTAACCAACTGCAGCAACGTCCAGAGACAAAGAAGGAACAGTGAATGGACACAGAAGAAGCTGCTTTATATGTCAGGAATTGGCCATAACTTTTGACAGAGTGAGATTTTGATGATTGAAGTCCTTCCAGAAATTTCTGCCACTACTTTGGTGCACCGTCTTGAACACATTAAAGAAGAAAGACCTGCTGAGTCTGGCTCATGTGAGCCTAAAGTCAGACTCAAGAAGCTGGAGATCAGGCTTCAGAGACTCTAGATTGTGGAACTGAACTCTGTGCAGTGTCAAAAATGACAAGCTTAAAATGATATGTTAAGAATTTTCTTATTTTTTTTTTTTTTATTAGAAAGAGTTTTAGCTGACTTTTGTCCATCTTATTCTTCGTTGTATTGTTTTTAACTTTGAGCTTTCAGTCCTGCTTCACTGCAGTTCCCTAATCAGAAACATACCTGAAATTGCATTTTTTTTATTTTTTTTTTATTTTGTTTGCTGCTGAAAAAAAAAAAAAACGGAAATAAAATAAAGAAAATGAAGTTTTAGATTATTTGTTCAGGCTTGTCTCATGTCTCACATATGCATCAAGGAACTTTAGAAATGAAACACATATACACACACAAAGGGCTGAAAAACAGTGTGAGCTTCTTTCACATGAACAGGTGAAGCACTAAATGTTAATCAGAGGTGAGAGAAGGTTTGAAGCTGCCTCTGAATGACACAGAATAGTAGAAGGAGCTCTTTTACATTTGATCCATGTACTGTTAATATAGAGTTTGTTTCATTCAGAAATAGCAAATAGAGAAATTCAACAAGCTAGAGAAAACTACCTTAAAAAAAATAATATTCTGAAACAATTAAACTAATTTAACCTATATTTTATTTTTGCTTCTGGACTAATCCACCTGGCTGACTGACACTTAATGACCTTTGTTATTGAAATGCTGCCCTGTCATTTCAATATTGTTATTGAAATGCCCCTGTCTTGTGGGACATAGGCCCAATCCCAATTCTCCCCCTTAGCCCTCTGTCTTTGTCTTAGCCCTACCCCTCGCCCTTACCCCTCTGTCTTTAAACAGAGGGGTAAGGCAAAGGGGTGTGTTTTAAACCCTTAGAAATGGGACACCCCTTTGCAGTCGCAACAATATGACATTATTTTTAAAGTTTTGAACTATTGTGCTCCTTTTGAGTTTGTTTTAAATGAACTTTGCAAAAAGTCAAATGTTTTTTTTAATTTTTTTAAAATTACTATACTCTGTACAACATATGTAAATCAAATTTTAATCAACTGTAACACAAAATTAAAATGCTGCAGAGGTGGACGGAGTTGTAGAGGATGCCTGGTACACACAAAAAAGAAAACAAAATTAATACATAGTCATAAACATATATAGTTGTTCTGGTACCTACAAATATTATAGAATGTAATATACCTTATATTTTATTTTCAAATTCTTCCACTTTTTTGAAGCTTGTTGGGCTGACACAACTCCAAGTCCAGCCTCCTACAAGAAATTTCTAAACAAAATACAAATGTGATTAATAACATGTCATTTTTAATATAAATAGGGGATAATTTACAAGGTGAAACAAAACAATAATATTTTAGGCCATGCATGTTCGTAATACTTTACACATTCTACCGTAACGTGTGTATAGTTCTAAAAGCGCATGAGACGAGTTACGAGGCGAAATACAGCGATATATTTGACACATTCTAGTCTAACATATATGTGTATATAGTTCTTTAAGGCCATGCGTGTTCGTAATACTTTACACATTCTACGTAACATGTGTATAGTTCTAAAAGCGCATGAGACGAGTTACGAGGCGAAATGAAAACATTTACAGATACAGCGATATATTTGACACATTCTAGTCTAACATATATGCGTATATAGTTCTTTTAGGCCATGCATGTTCGTAATACTTTACACATTCTACCGTAACAAGCATATAGTTCTAACCGGGCATGTTACGATAAGCCGTATATGTCAGAAAGCGTAAATACAGGCGCTATGAGGATACCTACAACTTTTCAAAAGTTACTACAGTTTTATACAACTTTTTATGAGGTTCTTGAGTGCAAATACTCACATTTGTCCAATTTCTTCCCGATTGCTCGACACTTCCCGATTTCTGTGTTGCTTTTTGCTCCGACTTGCGTTAAGCCACGCCTATCCTCTTTGTGCAAAGGGTGCATCTGAAAACGCTCTGTTCAAAGGGGTAGAACAGCCCTTCCCCTTAGCCCTCGCACTTACAGAAAAGAGTATTGGGATACCCCTCTGTCTCTCGTGAACGCGCACAATAGAGGGGTAGGGCTAAGACAGAGGGTTAAGGGGTAGAATTCAGACGCAGCCATAATGTCTTTCTCACATGGGAGTTTTGCAATGCTGCCCACCCTCAAATTCTCATGATATACGTGTTACCTTAAATGTGCATTATAGGGCCAGTACGTGACGTAAAGCATGGACTCTGAGTGTTTCCACTGCGTAAAGCGATCCGTACCTCCCCCTTTTAGGGGGCCAACCGTTCCAGATCGCTTTGGAAGTTAGTAACTCCAGCGGTCTGGAACGGTTGGAACCTAGGGCTGGCTTGCCCTGGCATGCCCCCTTGCACTCATTGAAGGACCAGCAGCACAATGGCAACAATGGTTCAGATGCTCACTTACCGGTAAAATCGTGTCAAAGTTTTGTGTGTATTTAGTTATTTTACTTGACACTTCCTTTCTTTTGTTCTAATACAGAGCTACAGGATCCACCATCAGAATAACATTCACATGTGACTATTGTGGAATGGTGTGGCCAAATGCTTCCAAACTAAAACTAAATTACAGAACTCACACAGGGGACAGACCATACAGCTCTGACCAGTGTGGAAAGGTGTGGCCAGACGCTTCCAAACTGAAAGTACACTACAGAACTGACTTTGAGAAAACCTTCCTATTTGACGGTGCAACGTCTTAAACTCACTAAAGGAGAAAGACCTGCTGAGGCTGGATCATGTGAGCCTAAAATCAAAAAGCTGCAGATCAGGTTTCAGAGACTCCAGACTGTGGAGCTGAGCTCTGTGTAGTGTCAAAAAAAAAAAAAAAAAAAAAAGCTTAAAATAATATTCTGCTTCTTCATTTCTGGTCAGATGCTGGCGGACACTGCTTTATCCACCAAGAGAATGGTATTCACATGTGACCAGTGTGGAAAGGAGTGTTCAGATGCTTACACACTGAAAGTACACTACAGAACTCACACAGGAGAAAGACCATACAGATGTGACCAGTGTGGGAAGGAATTTAAACAATCTAGTCATCTCCAGCTACATTTGAGAATCCACACAGGGGAAAAAACATTTGAATGTGACCAGTGTGGGAAAGAATTTACACAATCTGGTGCTCTCCATCAACATTTGAGAATCCACACAGGTGAAAAACCACACAAATGTGATGTTTGTGAGAAGACATTTTCACGGTCAAGCAGCCTTATATTACATATGAGAATCCACACTGGAGAGAGGCCATACAAGTGTGACCAATGTGGGAAAGAATTTAGAACGTCTGATGTGCTCAATCAACATATGAGAAGCCACACTGGAGAGAGGCCATACGAGTGTGACCAATGTGGTCATTCAGTCTCAAAACACACATGAGAATTCACTTCTGGCACAGACTATATGAGTGTGGCCAGTGTGAAAAGGCTTTTAGAACATCCCAGCAACTCTCCAGTCACTACGGAACGCACACAGGAGACAAACCATAAGACTGTGAAGAAAGAGGGAAGGCTTTCAGGTCTGTGAGGAACCGTCTGAAACATGTCCAAATCTTCCAGTCTGAAGAGAAAAGCTGCAGCTCTGACCAGTGTGGGGTGACTTTGAGAAAACCTGCTCATCTGAAGGTGCATCGTCTTGAAGACACTAAAGGAGAAAGAGCTTCAGAGGCCGGATCATGTGAGCCTAAAGTCAGACTCAAAAAGCTGAAGATCAGGCTTCAGAGACTCCAGACTGTGGAACTGAACTCTGTGTAGTGTTAAAAATTACAAGCTTAAAATATGTTAAGAATTTTCTTAATTTTTCTTTTTTATTAGAGAGATTTTTATCTGACCTTTGTCCATCTTATTCTTTGTTGTATTGTTTTTAACTTTGAGCTTTCAGTCCTGCTTCACTGCAGTTCCCTAATCACAGACATACCTGAAATTTGCATTTAGTTTTTTTATTCTGTTTGCTGCTGACTCTCGTTAGCAACCCACAACAGATGTTTATTCTTTTCATGGCAAAAATAAAAACTGAAATAAAAGAAAGAAAATTGATGTTTTGTTTCCTCCGTTTATTTTATTTGGTTCCTAATGTCAGAAACCTTCACACAATTGGATGCATTATTAAAAAGATGGGGTTTGGGAGTACAGATTGAGTCTAAAACCTTAAATAAAACCCTTGGATTTGACTTGTTTTTACTAATGCTGTTTTTAAAACTTTCTTTCTATGAAAGATTGAACACATTTAGATTGGTCTTTTTCCATTTTTGCTCATTTCGTCTGCAGATTCTTTTTAGCTTAGGTGTGTTCTCATTGATCCACAGTCGGGCTGGTCTGTTTTGGTTTCCTTCTATTGCACCAATAGAATCCAAGATCGAATTAGTGGTTTGATCTAAGGAGGAGACCCCCCCCAACTTACTGGACAGTCGTGGTTGGTGGAGAAAAGTGTAGTCGGTGGGTTGCTTCAATGAGAGGGGTACAGTCACCTTGTGTTAACCAACTTTCTGTTAAAATCAAAAAGTCCAAGCTGTTGTTGGTGATGAAGTCCTGGTAGATGAAGGTTTTACTGTTGACGGATCTGATGTTTAAAAGTACAAAGTTTGTGGGTTCAGGGCTGGGGGTAGGATCTGTAGAGGTGCAAAGGGGAACAGTGATGAGACAGGAGAGAGAGGACTCTATAGGAATGGATTTACTGTGGGGGCCGGGTCTGGTGATGATCACAGGGATCCTGTGTTGAAGGGGAGAACAGAGACTGCTGTTGGGATGGGAAAAGACAGGTGGGGTAGGGGGGCACTGTAGAGGCGGGTAGTCAGTGATACATTATCTGAGTCTGTACTGTATAGATGATGTTGGCTGTTAAACGGTTGCCAAGCCAGTTTTATGTGGAGAGCATCACGTTGGGGTAGAAGGAGGAGCAGGACCAGAACAGATAAAAATTGTCAGTAAAACCAAAGCTGTAATGGAAGGAAGTGTGTTTTAGCCACGTCTGGAGATCTGAAATCCTGTTAAAACGTTCAGCCCCACGACCGACTGTGAGGAGTGGGCTAGAGATAAAAACAGATTTTCCACAGGAAGATAAAACTTTAAAAAGGTCCACGAACTTCATCTTAATCATCTCTGACTGACCACCGGCAATGTCATTTGTTCCTACGTGAATAATCACTCTTGTTATTGTGAGGAGTGCAGCTTGTAAAAGTCCAGGTAGTTTGTCCAGTAATGTGTAGAGAGTAGTAGTAGTAGAAAACAGTGAGTGGATGCACTGAAAAACCTGCAGTGCCTTATAATTGAGTCGCCCACCAAAAGAAAAATTGGTGCACGGTTGGGCTGGGTTGGGTTTGGGCTAGGGGTTGAGCTATGGCTGGGGTTTGGTTATGGGTTAGGTTGTAGGTTAGGTGTTAGGGTTAATTCAGGAGTAAGGGCTACGGTCGGGGATTAGGGCTAGTAGGATGTAAGCGCGTGCAAGGACCGATCATTGCCGCTTGTGGCCATATTTTCATATGTGGTTGAACAGAGAGAAGATCTTTGAGCTGAGAGGGTGCAGACCCAAAGAGACAGACCACATCTGATCTCAAGGTGAGGGAGCGAGTTCATGTGCTCAATCGAGTTGTCTGATTTGTAAATAGAGTAAAATGTTGTCAGAATTGAGACTGATTTCATGGTGGGGCTTGGATGTTTGTTCCCCTCTAGTAGGTGGGGCTTAGGCCAATGGTTCATTGAAAAGGGTAAAAATAAATTAGGATAGTGGACATCCCTGTCTAGTGCCCCTGAGCAGTGTAAAAACCTGTGAAATAAGAATTAAGACTACTTTAACTCATGTAGATATTAGATTTTTGGCTCTGTCTTCACTTTGACGATGCCCCACTCCCTGAGCCCTTCACACCTCTGCTCCCGCCCACAGCTCTATGGACTAATCCACCTGGCTGACTGACACTTAATGACCTTTGTTATTGAAATGCTGCCCTTTGTCTTGTGGGGCAGCTTAATGTCTCGTGAGTTTTACAAAGCTGCCCATTCCTGATTGACTGTGGTCCAATAAAAATAATGAGAAGGGGTGGAGGGGCACTTAACCAACTGCAGTAATCTTAAGAGAAAAAGAAGGGGCAGTGAATGAACACAGATGAAGCTGCTTTATATGACAGGAATTAACCATATAGCATCATGCAAGCTTGTATCACATATGAGATGCCACGCATGAGAATTCACTTCTGGCACAGACTATATGAGTGTGGCTAGTGTGAAAAGGCTTTTACAACATTCCAGCAACTCTCCAGTCAGTACCGAACGCACACAGGAGACAAACCATATGACTGTGAAGAAAGAGAGAAGCCTTTCAGGTCTGTCCAAACCTTCCAGACTGAAGAGAAAATCAGCAGCTCTGACCAGAGTGAGATGACTTTGAGGAACCTACTCATCTGAAGGTTCCCCATCTTGAACACATTAAAGGAGAAAGACCTGCTGAGTCTGGATCATGTGAGCCTAAAATCAGACTCAAAAAGCTGGAGATCAGGCTTCAGAGACTCCAGACTGCGGAGTTGTGCTCTATGTAGTGTTTTTTTTTTTTTTTTAAGATAAGATAAGATAAGACTTTATTGATCTCACAGAGGAAAAATTCACTCGTGACAGAAGCTCACAGTCAGGGGACAGTATAGTGCAAAAAGTTGTGAAAAAATTGTGCAAACACTCAGAACAATAAGTAAATAAAAAATAAAAATCACAATAAATATTAACATATTTACAACATCAGGTAGCTCTTATGTACAGGGAGTGAAAGAAATGTAAATATATAATAAAACATATCTCTTATATAATATATATATATATGTAAAAGAATACAAATATACAAATATATAAATATATAATCTGAGGACAGTGGAGGCGGTTACTGAGGTGACATGGTTACAGGTTATTGCATGGGCTATTGCACAGGTTATTGCACAGGTTATTGCATGTGTTACACAGTGGAGTTGTACAGTCTGACAGCAGTGGGGATGAAGGACCTGCGGTAGTGTTCCTTCTTGCACTGAGGGTGCCTCAGTCGGCCGCTGAAGGTGCTGCTCAGTTCCTCTACAGTCCGGTGCAGAGGGTGAGAGGTGTCGGCCATGATGGATGTGAGTTTGGCCAGCACCCTCCTCTCACCCACCTCCTCCACAGACTCCAGAGGACAGCCCAGGACAGAGCTGGCCCTCCTGACTAGTTTGTTCAGTCTTTTCCTGTCCCGCTCTGTACTGCTCGGGGCCCAGCAGACAACAGCGTAGAGGAGAGCAGAGGCCACCACAGAGTCATAAAATGTCTTGAGCAGGGGCCTGCACACTCCAAAAGAACTCAGTCTCCTCAGAAGGTGGAGGCGACTTTGGCTCTTCTTGTACAGGGCATCAGTGTTGTGGGACCAGTTCAGTTTATTGTTGAGGTGAACATCCAGGTACTTAAAACTGTCCACTGTCTCTATGTCCTGTCCCTGGATGTTCACCGGTGAGGGAAGTAGTGTCCTTCTCCCGAAGTCGATCACCATCTCCTTGGTCTTACTGGTGTTAAGGCACAGGTGGTTGTGCTCACACCAGTCCACAAAGTCCCTGATGACCGATTGGTACTCCAGCTCATTCCCCTCAGACACACAGCCCACAAGGGCCGAGTCGTCAGAGAACTTCTGGAGATGGCAGGTGTCCGTGTTGTAGGTGAAGTCCGAGGTGTAGATAGAGAAGAGGAAGGGTGAAAGGACAGTTCCCTGTGGGGCCCCAGTGCTGCAGACAACCACCTCTGACTCACAGCCGCGCAGCCTCACATACTGCGGCCGGTCAGTGAGGTAGTCGATGGTCCAGGCGGCGAGATGTCCGTTCACTCCGGCGTCCTCCAGCTTCCCCCGCAGCAGTGCCAGCCTGATGGTGTTGAAGGCGCTGGAGAAGTCAAAGAACATAACTCTCACAGCGCTCCCGGCAGTCTCCAGGTGGGTGAGCGCCCGCTGCAGCAGGTAGATGACGGCGTCCTCTACTCCAATGTTGGGCTTGTAGGCAAACTGCAGCGGGTCCAGAGTGGAGCTCACCACGGAGCGGAGGTAGCTGAGGATCAGCCTCTCCATGGTCTTCATGAGGTGAGAGGTCAAGGCGACTGGTCTGAAGTGGGCCGGTTCCCTGGCATGTGTTGTTTTTGGAACTGGTACCACACAGGAGGTCTTCCACAGGACAGGGACCTTCTCCAGGCTGAGGCTCAGGTTGTAGATGTAGCAGAGAACCTCACAGAGCTGGTCCGCGCAGGTCCTCAGCAGCCTGGGGCAGATGCCATCTGGTCCTGCAGATTTCCTCTGTTTCAGCCGCCTCAGCTCTCTCCTCACCTGATCCGGTGTGATGTAGAGGGAGGAGTAAGGGGGGGTCTGGGGTGGACTGCCGGGGGTGGGGGGCAGAGGGGGGCTGGTGCTGGGAACAGTCAGTATGAAATGAGCTGGAGACGTGGGTGGTAGGGGGCGGGGGGTGGGTGCAGTCGGTCCGGGAAGGGGCGGTGTGTCCAGTGGCCTGGGGGTGTGTGGAGAGGGGGGATCCGAGAAAGAGGCAGAGGGGATGGAGGGACAATCAAAACGGTTGAAATAAACGTTTAGTTCATCCGCCCAGCGCTGATCTCCATCAGATGTCCCTCTGGTGTTCTGACCAAATCCTGAGATGTTCTTCAGACCTCTCCACACATCCCGCACGTTGTTCTGGGCCAGCTGCTCCTCCATTTTCTTCCCATAATCCTTCTTGGCCCGACGAATCCTCCACTGAAGCTCCCGCTGGACCCTCTTTTGCTCCTCTCTGTCCCCTGAGTTGAAAGCCCTCTTCTTCTGGTTCAGGAGGTCTTTGAGCTCAGGGGTGACCCAGGGGTGGTTGTTGGAGAAGCACCGTACCCTCCGGGTTGGCACAGTGCTCTCCACGCAGAAGTTGATGTAGTCCGTGATGCAGTGGGTCAGGCCATTGATGTCATCTCCATAAGAGCTGCTGAACATGTTCCAGTCTGTGGTCTGGAAACAGTCCCTCAAACTCTCATTGGCCTCTTCAGTCCACAGCTTCACAGACAGCTTCCGCGCAGGTCCTCTTCGCACCTTTGGTGTGTATTGCGGGAGCAGTTTGACGAGGTTGTGGTCTGAGCGTCCAAGCGGGGGGAGGGGGACGGAGGTGTAAGCGTCTTTGATGTTCGCATACAGGAGGTCCAGAGTCCAGTAGTTGAAGTTTGTTCATTCTATTTGTCATTGTACTGTTTTCACGTAGTTCCTTAGTCTAAAGCATACTTTAAATACTTTTTTTTTCTTCTTCCATTTGCCGTTGACTCTTGTTAGCAACCCACAACAGACATTCACTATTTTCATGGCTGCTGTAATGAAATAAAGTTAAATAAAATAAAGAAAATTATTGTTAATCACTAAATATTGTTAATCAGCGGTGAGAGAAGGTTTGAAGCTGGTTCCATGTACTGTTAATATAAAATTTGTTGATTCAGAAATGGCAAATTGCGTAGTTTTCTCTTTAATAGGACCTGGTCTAATTTCCCTGAGAAAAATAATATTCTAAATGAATTAAAGTAATTTTTATAAGTTTTATATTAGATTTTTGCCTCTATCTTCACTTTGACGATGCCCCACTCCCTGAGCCCTTCACACCTCTGCCCCCACCCACAGCTCTATGGACTAATTCACCTGGCTCACTGACACTTAATGACCTTTGTTATTGAAATGCTGCCTGTTGACTTGTGGGGCAGCATAATGTCTCATGTGAGTTTAACAAAGCTGCCCATTCCTGATTGACTGTGGTCCAATAAAAATAATGAGAAGAGGTGGAGGGGCACTTAACCAACTGCAGTAATCTTAAGAGAAAAAGAAGGGGCAGTGAATGAACACAGATGAAGGAATTAACCATATAGCATCATGCAACCTTGTATCACATATGAGATTCCACGCATGAGAATTCACTTCTGGCACAGACTATATGAGTGTGGCCAGTGTGAAAAGGCTTTTAGAACATCCCAGCAACTCTCCAGTCACTACCAAATGCACACAGGAGACAAACCATACGACTGTAAAGAAAGAGGGAAGTCTTTCAGGTCCGTGAGGAACCGTCTGAAACATGTCCAAATATTCCAGACTGAAGAGAAAATCTGCAGCTCTGACCAGTGTGGCATGACTGAACCATGATCCTGCTCATCTGAAGGTGCACCATCTTGAACACACTAAAGGAGAAAGACCTGCTGAGACTCCAGACTGCGGAGTTGAGCTCTGTGTAGTGTTTTTATTTTTTTTTTTTTTAGTTGAAGTTTGTTCATTCTATTTGTCATTGTACTGTTTTCACTGCAGTTCCTTAATCTAAAGCATACCTGAAATACATTTTTTTTCTTCCATTTGCCGTTGACTCTTGTTAGCAACCCACAACAGACATTCATTATTTTCATGGCTGCTGTAATGAAATAAAGTTAAATAAAATAAAGAAAATTATTGTTAATCACTAAATGTTGTTAATCAGCGGTGAGAGAAGGTTTGAAGCTGGTTCCATGTACTGTTAATATAAAATTTGTTGATTCAGAAATGGCAAATTAAGTAGTTTTCTCTTGTACCTATAGTACCTTGAAAAATAATATTCTAAAGGAATTAAAGTAATTTAACATATGTTTTATATTTGATTTTTGCCTCTGTCTTCACTTTGACGATGCCCCACTCCCTGAGCCCTTCACACCTCTGCTCCCGCCCACAGCTCTATGGACTAATCCACTTGGATGACTGACACTTAATGACCTTTGTTATTGAAATGCTGCCCTTTGTCTTGTGGGACACCATAATGTCTTTCTCACATGTGAGTTTTGTAAAGCTGCCCTCCCTCAAATGCTCCTGATTGGCTGATGTGGTCCAATAAAAAGAGTGGGGAGGAGTGGAGGGGCACTTAACCAACTGCAGCAACGTCCAGAGACAAAGAAGGAACAGTGAATGGACACAGAAGAAGCTGCTTTATATGACAGGAATTAGCCATAACTTTTGAAGGAGTGAACTATCAGATTTCGATGATTGAAGTCCTTCCAGAACTTTCTGCCACTACTTTTGTAAGTATATCATCTCCATTGTCCATACGGATTCGAATTCAGAGCCAAAAAGTTGTTAAATATCTCTGTATATGTTACCTTAATGTGATGTTCTTTTGCTACAGACAGAAAAAGTGTGCCTTTAAAATAAAATACACACTTAAATGTTTCTTTCAGCCAAATGTAACTTGCTTGTAAAACACACACAGAAACATTCTTAAATAAGATTCACTGTGTAATTTTATGTGTATTTAGTTGAGTTACTTTATTTAAGTTATTTTACTTGACACTTTCTTTCCTTTGTTCTAATGCAGAGCTACAGGATCCACCAACAGAATGGTATTTACATGTGACCAGTGTGGAAAGGTGTGGCCAAAAGCTTCCAAATTGAAAGTACACTACAGAACTCACACAGGGGAAAAAACATACAGATGTGACCAGTGTGGGAAGGAATTTATGCAGTCTGGTAACCTCAATCAACATATGAGAATCCACACGCGGGAAAAATCATACAGATGTGATATTTGTGAGAAGACATTTTCAAAGTCAAGAAATCTTGTATCACATAAGAGAGTCCACACTGGTGAAAGGCCATTTGAATGTGAACAGTGTGGGAAAGAATTTACACAATCTGGTCATCTCCATCTACATATGAGAATCCACACAGGAGAGAAACTATTTGAATGTGAACAGTGTGGGAAGGAATTTACACAATCTGGTGTCCTCCATCGACATATGAGAATCCACACAGGAGAAAAATCTTACAGATGTGATGTTTGTGAGAAGACATTTTCATGCTCAAGCAATCTTGTATCACATATGAGAGGAGAGACAGCAGGCTCAAATTGTGGCAGCTATGAGAAGTACCTGCCGCGGCAGCTGCCACTATGAGAAGTACCTGCCGCGGCAGCTGCCAGTCTGAGAGACACCTGCCGCGGCAGCTGCCACTATAAGAAGTACCTGCCGCGGCAGCTGCCACTATGAGAAGTACCTGCCGCTGCCGCTCTGAGAGACATCTGCCGCGGCAGCTGCCACTCTGAGAGACACCTGCCGCGGCAGCTGCCACTATAAGAAGTACCTGCCACTGCAGCTGCCGCTCTGAGAGACACCTGCCGTGGCAGCTGCCACTATTAGGAATACATGCTGCGGCAGCTGTCACATATACGAGTACCTACCTGGCAGTACTACCTCTATTTATAGTAGTAGTACTACTGGTAAATGTAGTACTGCCACTCTGAGAGAGTGGCAGTACTGAGCAGGATTACTATTGCAACAACACAACATCAGTAGGGTAAAACTAACCTGTCTCACGACAGTCTAAACCCAGCTCACGTTCCCTATTAGTGGGTGAACAATCCAACGCTTGGTGAATTCTGCTTCACAATGATAGGAAGAGCCGACATCGAAGTAGTAGTACCACAAATACAAGTACTACTACTACTATTACTTCGGCAACTGCTATTATTATATTACTGTGAATAATACAGCTACTTCTACTATTACTACTACTGCTACCACCATTACTACTACTACCACTTCTACTGCTACTACCTACTACTAATACTGCTACTATTACTACTGCTTCTACTGCTACTCCTAGTACTTATACTACTTTTATTACAACTAATACTGCTAGTTCTACTAATACGAGTACTACTATTATTTCTACTGCTACTCCTACTATTGATGCAACTGCCGTGACTAGAGGTACCTGCCGTGGCAGCTGCCACTTGTAGAAGTAGTTCACCTGTTTGTTAAGTACGTCTCGAGCTGATTGTTGTGAGTTTGGATGGAATATAATATGACCATTAAGTGTTTACATTATAATATTTTAATAAACAGCATAAAGACCACATTATTTATGTCACACAACACACTCCCAGATTGTCTCTGGTGTAACCTACATGATGGTTTTAGTCATCTTCAAACCTAGAAAAAACCTTGTAATTTCTTAAATCAATGACCTCTTCTTGAAATTTGTCATAATCTTTTTTCTTTTGAAAAACAAAGGTGAACAGTTCTGCGGGTGAATCCTCATCCCATTCATCTTCAAAGCAGTGAAGTTCACTTAGGCTGTGTTGAACCTCTTCTGCATCCATGTTGAGGACAGCGGGAAGTCCAACTTGTCCCTCAAAGTGCTGTTTGCTGCACCAGTCAGCAGCAGCCTTGATGTCACTCAGCAGACTATTTTCCTCTTTCTGGATATTGGTTGGTGCAAGCAAATTTGGAAAACATTTAGGGCTAAGTACCATTACAAATTATCAATATAATCTGTCAAATTTACTGTGCCCACAAATACAGTACAAATTTATTAAAACAGTAACATTTGGGAACTAATTTTAGAAGCATTTATAATGAAAACACTGACAAATTATCACATCTGAATACATAATAATAAAACAAACCTGTTCTGCTCTTTGAGGGTCACACTTCTGTTGGGTAGCCCTGTAACAGAGTGATAAATTACGTTCACGCTTAAATGTCATTATCAGTAACCATAAAAATGTTTTTGAAATTTTAAGAAGTTGTCCTTTACATTCACAATGTTCTGTACCTTTGCACGAGAAGTGACTCTGCTTGGTAGCGGTTCATGTTCATAGACTGCAACCATAGTACTAAAACCTAACAGAAGTCAGAAATAAAGAAACTGTAAACATGACTATCTGAGATGCAACTGTTATTTCCCATGCTGGCTTACCTCTGGCAAAATTACTTCTGTGATATACAGAGATTTCTCAGCTTCATTGCCAGAAAAAGACAAAGTCTTCTCCAGACGTCCTATTACTTCATCTGTCTGTCAAAGTAAGTTAACACAAGATGTATTTATCATTTGCATTTGCATCATGCAACTTAACCTGCCAAATAATGCAGTTATGTATCAAAATACTCTGACTGTATACGACAGATAGCCTAGTGTGCATAAATACTGATTCATTATTCAAATACAGTATTGGTTACCTTTCTGTCATCAAATACAGTGTGATGTTCCCTGTAATACCCACGCAGCTCTGGGTCAAAGCCTCTATTGTTCCATAAGTACATCCTGTTTGAAAGAACAACTCCACCACGAAGGTCTCTTTCAAGATCCTGGAATATAAGAAGACAATCAGCAAAAATATTACATTACATTACATTACATCTTATTATTACAAATCTTTTATTACCACAATTTCTTGATCGGTCAAAATGTCTGCTGCTGTAACAGACTGCAGAATGTCTCTGTTTCAGAAAAAACATACAACATCAGCAACTAAGACTATAAGTCATGATCTACAGATCACTCAGTCCTTACATGTCAGGTGTACTGGTACACCCACAAGTGAAACCCCTAGGTGCTTTTCTTCCTTTCAGCCCCACACACTGAAAGTGAATCCACTGTAGGCATGTTTGACATTGCACCCAATCAATATAGGAATAATCCTTGTGGAAAACTCTGTTGTCAAACAAAAAGTGAGGAACTGTATCAATATCTGCAGCATATAAAAAAAATGATTACCTGCTAGTGTTTTACCTAGTAGTTCCAGTTGCTCGGCAGCTGCACTGGCACTTCCATGAGCAGCAGTAGTAGTTGTAGAAAAAGTAGTGAGTGTATCAGCACTAGTAGTAATAGTGGCAGAAGTAGTAGTAGTAGTAGTAGTAGCAGTAATAGGCTACTAATAGTTGACGTAATAGCAGTAGTAGTAACAGCAGTATTAGTTGTAAACCTAGTAGTACTGCCTGGCAGGTAAATGACAGCTGCCCTGGTACCTGACACCTGCCATGGTGGGTGCCCCCAATAGCGGCAACTATAAGCAGCAACTGCTGTGGCAGGTCCTTCTATGTGTGGCAGCTGCCGTGGCAGGTCCTTCTATGAGTGGCAGCTGCCGCGGCAGGTCCTTCTATGTGTGGTAGCTGCCGCGGCAGGTCCTTCTATGAGTGGCAGCTGCCGCGGCAGGTCCTTCTATGAGTGGCAGCTGCCGCGGCAGGTCCTTCTATGAGTGGCAGTTGCAGCGGCAGGTCCTTCTATGAGTGGCAGCTGCCGCGGCAGGTCCTTCTATGAGTGGCAGCTGCCGCGGCAGGTCCTTCTATGAGTGGCAGCTGCCGCGGCAGGTCCTTCTATGTGTGGCAGCTGCCACAAATTTGTGGCATCTGTACTGGCAGGTGTAGTGGCAGCTGCCGCTGCCACAATTGGAGCTAGCCCTTGCTGTATGAGAGTCCACACTGGAGAAAGGCCATACAAGTGTGACCAATGTGGGAAGGAATTTAGAGAGTCTGGTGCGCTCAATGAACATATGAGAATCCACACAGGGGAAAAACCATTTGAATGTGACCAATGTGGGAAGGAATTTACACAATCCAGTTATCTCCATCTACATATGAGAATCCACACAGGAGAAAAACCATACAGATGTGATGTTTGTCAGAAGACATTTTCAGACTCAAGCAGCCTTGTAAAACATATGAAAATTCACACTGGAGAGAGGCCATACGAGTGTGACCAATGTGGGAAAGCTTTCTCTGCATCATCCAATCTCAATAAACACATGAGAATTCACTTCTGGCACAGACTATATGAGTGTGGCCAGTGTGAAAAGGTTTTTAGAACATCCCAGCAACTCTCCAGTCACTATCGAACGCACACAGGAGACAAACCATACGACTGTGAAGAAAGAGGGAAGGCTTTCAGGTCTGTGAGGAACCGTCTGAAACATGTCCAAATCTTCCAGACTGAAGAGAAAAGCTGCAGCTCTGACCAGTGTGGGGTGACTTTGAGAAACCTGCTCATCTGAAGGTGCATCGTCTTGAAGGCACTAAAGGAGAAAGAGCTGCAGAGGCCGGATCATGTGAGCCTAAAGTCAGACTCAAGAAGCTGGAGATCAGGCTTCAGAGACTCTAGATTGTGGAACTGAACTCTGTGCAGTGTCAAAAATGACAAGCTTAAAATGATATGTTAAGAATTTTCTTAATTTTTCTTTTTTATTAGAAAGAGTTTTAGCTGACTTTTGTCCATCTTATTCTTCGTTGTATTGTTTTTAACTTTGAGCTTTCAGTCCTGCTTCACTGCAGTTCACTAATCAGAAACATACCTGAAATTGCAATTTTATTTATTTTTTTGTTTTGTTCTGTTTGCTGCTGAAAAAAACTGAAATAAAATAAAGAAAATGAAGTTTTAGATTATTTGTTCAGGCTTGTCTCATGTCTCAAATATGCATCAAGGAACTTTAGAAATGAAACACATATACACACACAAAGGGCTGAGAAATAGTGTGAGCTTCTTTCACATGAACAGGTGAAGCACTAAATGTTAATCAGAGGTGAGAGAAGGTTTGAAGCTGCCTCTGAATGACACAGAATAGTAGAAGGAGCTCTTTTACATTTGAGCCTGCTCACACTAAGAATACATGTTTTTCAACGTAGTTAGCTGATAATACCTGTTATAAAATATATAATGTAAATATAAATGATTTTACGCCATTCAAGAAGCAATTTGTGAAGAAAAGTTGTGAATTTGTGAAGAAAAGTGGATAGTTCTATTTTAAAGAGTTCCATACTGATGCCATCACACTGGGGAGAACTCGAACTCCAAAAGTTTTCCACAATTTACACAAGAAACACATTTTTCCAAGTTGTTTTCTTTGTTTTTGTGATAAAATATGTGTAAAAGGTTGCCCCAATTCAATTGACATATAACATGTCCGCATATTGTACCTTTAAGGCTGTACTGCAATATTATGCTCTGCAATATTATGCTTATGTAGCTTGTTGATTATTATTGTTGGTTGCCATGACACCGAAGGGCAAGGTGCTCCGTCCTCCCAAGTGTTCCCAGCACTTGGGGGAATGGAATGCAAACAATAGAGCGGGATGGCTGGGAGCAGGGATTGGCCCCCCCTGTTCCCCCGCGGTCCTTGTGCCAGGGAAAGAGATAAATAGGACTGGAGGGTAAACCCCCGTTAGAGTCAGCTGCGGGTTACGTACGGACGCCCAGCCGGTTCAAGCCACTCTGCCGGGGTTGTTGGCTCTCCAGCCCAAGTGTCAACGGTAAGAGCTTTGATGATATTGATGATGAAACTTGATGTTTGCTTGAACCAATGTGATGTTGATGAAGGAGAGGTGTCACGAGCGGGGAATAAAATGACACATTTATTCTAGCTTTGTCTCCGTGTTGTAATGTTGTGATGTTGTAATGTTGAGGGAGAGGTGTCCAGAGCGGGGAATAGCGGGATATATCTATTCTAGCTCTGTCTCCGTGCTGTCTGTGTTAAAGGGGAGGTGTCCAGAGCGGGGGATAGCGGGGCACATCTATTCTAGCTCTGTCCCAGTGTTGAAGTGTTAAAGGGGAGGCATCAAGAGCGGGGGATAGCGAGACACAACTATTCTAGCTCTGACCCCGTGCTGTCTTGTTAAAGGGGAGGCATCCAGAGCGGGGAGTGAAAAGGACACATTTTATTCTAGCTCTGCCCCTGTGCTGTCTTTGTGTTGTGACTACCTTCAGCGAACCTGGGTAATTTCATAAAACATTTTGGCGTTGTCGGCAGGATCGTAATTTTGAAGTGAAGGATTCACAACACAAACTAAAGATGTTTACAAAGAAAACTAAGCCTGATGCAGAAATTGAGATTAGTGCAGTCACGGCTGCCGGTTGGACGGGGCCGTGGGCTGAAGTGCATAAATGTTTAACAGAACAAGGTGGGACTCCGGGGGACTGGAGTCCCGGAGTGCAAAATTGGGATGTAGAGCATGTGTTAACTACTCTTAAAGGGGTAGTCCCGGCTAAAAAGGCGCCGCTGCAAGGCGTGCAGCGTCGTATGTGGATATGTGCGACTGCATGGAAACAGCAGTCCATATATGTGGGTCATTTGGAACAAAAAGTAACAACTTTAACTGAACAACAGAAGGCAGCGAGGGAGGAAGCCGCTCGTCTGCAAAGTACTTTACAAGAAATGTCCAGACTAGCCGAGAAGGCTGTAATGCATGTGTCCCGGACCAACAGGCAGCGTAGGCGAAAGCCTCCACGGCCCGTAGCTCGTCCGCAGGTGCGTGCGTTTATAGCCAATGTGACAAGTGACGATTGGGACCCTGATAATTGGGACGGCGATATATGGGGTGTTAGTAGTGCATCCATGTAAGTATGCCAACCAGAATTCTACTCTAAAGTGCTTAGATTTGATAGAACAATACTATGGATTACCTATTCAAATACAAACAGATAATGGCACACATTTTACAGGAAATCAGGTAAGAGACTGGTCTAAGGAACATCCGGATTGATAGGAAGAATGAACGGTATTTTGAAAAGTGCTTTAAAGAAACACTTACCAGAAGGGACACTAGATAATTGGAGGAAAAACTGGTATGAAGTGCTTAAACGAATTAATAATAGGCCCTTAGGAGAGGGACAGCACAAGAAAGTAGTATAATTAAATGGAAATGGTATGTTGCTGAAAGAGTGAAAACAGGACAGAAGGGTGTATCAGTGTTATGGAGGGGGAAATCCCCTTCGACATAACACCCCTGCAGGAGTCTCCAGTAAAGTTAGGAGGGTCGTATAATGATTTGACCCCAGAACAAAGAGACTATGCCTGGTTCACTGACGGGTCGGCTCAATGGAAGGCAGGTAAGCGGAAGTGGAAATCAGAAACGAATTAATAATAGGCCCTTAGGAGAGGGACAGACTCCACTGAACAGAATGGTCACTATAGTGGAAACCCCAAACGAAGAACCAATTAAAATGTGGAAAATAGACCCGGGTGCTGAGCTACCATTCAGAGCCACGCCTGGCTCTGCCGGACTAGACTTAAAGGCGCTAGAGACATTAACTCTAGTACAGAATACACCCACAGTGGTGAAAACAGGGTTGGGACTACAGTGCCCAAAGGGCACTTATGGGCATATATTACCCCGATCAGGACTCTCCTTAAAGGGAATTACTGTGGCTGGAGGAGTAATTGATGCTGATTACCAAGGTGAATTAGGAGTAATATTGGTCAATATGAAAATTGAACCTTTTACTGTGCAAAAATGGGATAAGATAGCCCAATTGGTAATAAAACCGTGTGAAATGTCTAATCCAACAGAGGTGACTGCCCCCTCGCACGTGACAGCGAGAGGGACAGCGGGTTTCGGATCTACTGACCAATCAGGAGCAAAGGTATGGGTACGGCAGGAGAACGGCCCACCTAAAGCAGCTGAAATAATTGCACAAGGCACTGATAAAATAGTCACAGTAATGTACCCTGGAGAGGATCGCTGGGTAAATGTGCCAGTGAATAAATGTTATCAGCGACGTAACTAATGCAATTCTTTTGTTTGAAAAGCATAATTTTGTTTGCAGAATGATCGGTTGGAGATACCTGGTAGGACGACCGAAGAATCGTGGCCGGAGCCATGGCGGGGGAAGAGAGGACCAGAGGTGGCCGGAGGATTGGAGGTGTCGGCTCCTCGGGCACTACCGCCCCTGTCCTTGGTGTGACGGTACTGGCAGTGATCGCCCTCTGCTGTCCAGTGGGGGCAATAACACCGGGATGGTCGATGAAGAAAACGGGGGTGGTTAAACTACACACTATGCTTGGGATAATTCGACGTGGACCAGTGGTATTGGTAAATACCACCATCACAGTCCGGGCTAAGGCCCCCATGTGTGAGTGCAATATCACAGATTATGCCTGTGGAAGTAACAACGGGACTGAGTGGAATATTACTGTAACCAATGATGTGTGGATATGTAATTCGACGGAATGTGACTGATTGGATGAACTGGACTACATGTAGTCTACAACACCTACACGCACTACAGCAGCGTGAACGTATGCAACGAATCTTAAACCACCGGAAAACTATGAAGAATGGATAAAACATTGGAATATATCGCATACCCTATGGCTACATATACAACTGCAACATACAATGTGTAATGATACTGTATGTGAAGGATATTGGGTTCAGTATGATGTGTCTCATGTAGAACCAGTGTGTAGATACTATGTCTTACCGATCATAGCACATGACGCATACTGGACTTTACATATTGGCGGCAAATGGCTGAATCCTAAAACTAACATGACATTTGACCTAACAGACTGTGACTATACTAACAGAGGACTAGTGTGCATGCTTAAGTCAGGTTTTACGCAGCCGTGCTTGAAAGAGGAAAACGCTTTGTGTGATTGGACAAGATCGGAGCCTGGGGATATTTTGTATCAAGTGGGGCCCCACACGTTGTGTGTAGCCACCACTCATGCACATCCCCAGCTCCCCTACTCACCCTTCTCTGGATGTTTGACTGGAGTGCATGTTTGGGAGTGGCATAATGCAACTTATTTGTTAACTAACTTTACATGGAGCCGTAGACTTACAGTATTGCAATGGGACATGCTCCATGACACCCGTCTTGGGATATCTCTGGATCGATTCAGAGGCGCACTGACTCAATCCACAGATTTGAAAACGGAATCATCAGCATAACATGTCACGGTTGCATATTACCACTCTGCTAGTGGCTGGAGAAGTACAAGCGGTAGCGCAAAAGGTAAAATCGAGCGCCGCCTGGCACTGGTATGACATCTTTGGCGGATGGTCGCCCACTGCTAGGAGGATAATGGCACCGCCTTTGCTTGTTTTAATATATGCCTAACCCTATGTAATCTATGCACCTGCTGATGATGTAGAATTTACAGCGCTTAATATTTAATACATTATGAAAGCGAGCTTGCACATGGTAGACGGACCTAACGGAACGGAACAATTTAATATTAAAGTTGACCCACAAATCCCAGGTCATATCTTTAATGTATGCAGAATTTTATGGCCCGAAATGTACCCTCTGATTTTGTACGAGACGACCACATAGGTGATGGAGGTGGATTTATCAATTGAATTGTGTCAAGAGGTGGAATGTGATAAAATATGTGTAAAAGGTTGCCCCAATTCAATTGACATATAACATGTCCGCATATTGTACCTTTAAGGCTGTACTGCAATATTATGCTCTGCAATATTATGCTTATGTAGCTTGTTGATTATTATTGTTGGTTGCCATGACACCGAAGGGCAAGGTGCTCCGTCCTCCCAAGTGTTCCCAGCACTTGGGGGAATGGAATGCAAACAATAGAGCGGGATGGCTGGGAGCAGGGATTGGCCCCCCCTGTTCCCCCGCGGTCCTTGTGCCAGGGAAAGAGATAAATAGGACTGGAGGGTAAACCCCCGTTAGAGTCAGCTGCGGGTTACGTACGGACGCCCAGCCGGTTCAAGCCACTCTGCCGGGGTTGTTGGCTCTCCAGCCCAAGTGTCAACGGTAAGAGCTTTGATGATATTGATGATGAAACTTGATGTTTGCTTGAACCAATGTGATGTTGATGAAGGAGAGGTGTCACGAGCGGGGAATAAAATGACACATTTATTCTAGCTTTGTCTCCGTGTTGTAATGTTGTGATGTTGTAATGTTGAGGGAGAGGTGTCCAGAGCGGGGAATAGCGGGATATATCTATTCTAGCTCTGTCTCCGTGCTGTCTGTGTTAAAGGGGAGGTGTCCAGAGCGGGGGATAGCGGGGCACATCTATTCTAGCTCTGTCCCAGTGTTGAAGTGTTAAAGGGGAGGCATCAAGAGCGGGGGATAGCGAGACACAACTATTCTAGCTCTGACCCCGTGCTGTCTTGTTAAAGGGGAGGCATCCAGAGCGGGGAGTGAAAAGGACACATTTTATTCTAGCTCTGCCCCTGTGCTGTCTTTGTGTTGTGACTACCTTCAGCGAACCTGGGTAATTTCATAAAACAGTTTTATTTGTCAAATCATATTTTCTGTGTACATTAGAGGAGTTTTGGCCCAGTATACTACATGGTTGCTAGGTAACAGTTATGATTGCTTTGTCTGGAATGTTTCACAGTATGATATTTTTCACAGTATGGTATGTTTCACAGTATGGAACCTTTCTAGCTTCACAGAGACTAAACCAGACCAAGTTACAGGTCAGATCTGTGGAAGGGCTACCCTGCTCACAGTCAGAATGCCAGTTTTCCTGTCCTTTTTTAATGTCATATTGTGAAACATTCCAGACAGAGCAATGACATATCCATAGAAACAAGCAGGTGAGGGACCCCCAACCAAAAAGTTACATTGTGCACCTTTAAGTTGATGGGGGAAAAAACAGCATTGACCATATATGGATCCTGCTCAAAATAAGCATACTTTTCTATATTTTTGCTTGCTTCCATAACACAAGTTGGAGCATCTAATGACTTCATATGGGTTTAAAAAAATTAAACAAAGATCAGCAATTTTGCATTTGGCGTGTTAAAGTAAATTAAATTTGATTTCTTAATTGTAAGCGTAGCCTTCAAAATGTCTCTGGATTTTTGCATAATCGCTCTAAAATTGTTAGGCTGTCTTGAATCTTAATAGAGCCATGTCAACTACAGGGACATTCAGTGTTCCCCAAGGGTGTGGAAATGTGTTTCAGGAATGTAAGAATTTGAGATTAAATGGCAGTGACAGCATGTTTGACAAATTGCTGTATAATGTTTTTCTGGGACATTTTAAAAAGTCTACTTAGCATGAATGTAGAGATGGGAAAAATACATCCATAGCTGATCACAGCAAGAGATGAAACTGGCTCTTAAAGGCATTGTACTTGATTTTTACTGTCTTAAAAAAACAGAACTAGTTCATTAAAAGGCCCTGTATTACATAGAAGGGATTCTTGTGAGGCATGTTGTGTTTTGTTTCATTCACAAGTGTTTGAGTAATCCTGGTTTATTCCTCTGTCTACATCTCGAAAGCTCGAAATGCTCTATTCCACCATGAAATGGGAGTCACAGCTATTTTTTTTTAACTTTAAATTCAGTAGAAATTCCAGGGCTGAACGGCCTGGCCCACCACCTTTAAAAGCTGGCTGCCTGAGACTGAGATCCCTCCTTTCTTCTCTCCACCATACAGCCACTTGTTTTGAATAAATATGTATTTAACTTGTGTGAATCGACTCATTTTCATTTTATAATGCTGTTACCGCCGCAAAAGACATACCTGGATTTGTGTTGTACTAACATGAAAGTATTTGTTGTGTTGAGAAAACAATTGTGATCTTCAATTAAAACAAAGAGCAAAACTTCGCCTCAACCTTGAATCTGAGGAGCACAATAATAGATATGTGCTTGCCATAGAAGATAATTTTTCATCAGATTTTGAATGTCAAGAGCTGTTGGAAATGTTTAACACTGGGAAAAACATGAATTGTTTTTTATTGTGAAACTTTAATTGTTGTAATTTTAAGTATACATTTCATTACAGCAAATACTCAGCACTAATAGTTTCAGAGAAAACCTGCTCATCTGAAGGTGCATCGTCTTGAAAACACTAAAGGAGAAAGAGCTGCAGAGGCCGGATCATGTGAGCCTAAAGTCAGACTCAAAAAGCTGGAGATCAGGCTTCAGAGACTCCAGACTGTGGAACTGAACTCTGTGCAGTGTCAAAAATTACAAGCTTAAAATGATATGTTTAGAATTTTCTTAATTTTTCTTTTTTATTAGAGAGAGTTTTATCTGACCTTTGTCCGTCTTATTCTTTGTTGTATTGTTTTTAACTTTGAGCTTTCAGTCCTGCTTCACTGCAGTTCCCTAATCAGAGACATACCTGAAATTTGCATTTTGTTTTTTTTTATTCTGTTTGCTGCTGACTCTCGTTAGCAACCCACAACAGATGTTTATTCTTTTCATGGTGTAACCCTATGTTGGTAGTACTGCTAGTAATAACTATAAATGTCTAAATTGAGGGTTATCTAACTCTAGATTCAATGAGGAGGTTGGTTGGAAATTGACCAAACAGTTAATAAACTGGTAGATTCCACTCCAAAAGAACCACACTACAACAGATTTATGATTAAATGCAGAATTGATAATTATTGTTCAAATTCCATTATGTTTGTTCATTCACAATAATTTACAATAACATAAAATATCTCAACACATTGGCCAAAATAACCTCTGAGATCTCAGGAAATAAAACAAGATAAAATACCGTCCAGTCCAAATCAAAATTTCCCTTTGAGTGCACTCAACTAGAAATGTGTCCTACCGCCTCCTTAATACTCGGCATCGGGTACATGTGCCCAATGAAACTGTTGCAGCGCTGTTAGGTGAGGAGGTGGACCAGGGAACCAGGCACCAGGGTGAACGAAGAGGAATCCAGCGTTGGTAGAATCAGGAACAGGATGAGACCAGGAATCAGAGCCAGACCCTCTAAAAAACCAGTCTACAAGACGTACAGGAAATCACTACAATTGTCCATTTTTCCAAATTAACTGTAAGCTCGTAACCTTGATTTAAACAAAAATTAGCATTCATCGTACAAAAATAAGATCCCTTTAAAAAGTACAAATCGTTGATTTACTCCAGTTGAAATTTACTCCATGAGTAATTATCAGGATAGCCTTAATAATTCACCCCGACTGGTTTTATCAACAATAGGGTTCATAACAAATTTATAATGAATTACAGTTTCTTTCTCAGTGACTGTAGTGTAGTAAGGTAACACAACAGAAAAATGTGGTCATGACTCACCGGGATAACCATGTACTGTTCAACATTTACTTCTAGTTTCCAACGCAGTTCAAATATTCACAGGACCTTTGGGATATCATTAGTTAGTTCTTGGATCTAGTTAAATTACAAGATCAACATTTATTTCAAAATTTACCTCTTGTTGTTTTAATCTACTTGTGCTCTGTTTAGCAAGATGGCCTCAAGAGGAAGAACAGAGCGAAGAAGAAAATTCTAAAGCACTTTTGTGCACTGCCATCTAGTGGCAAAACTGGGGATTACACTTAAATTTGGTTTAACAAGCACTGATATTAGATTTTGCTAGGATTTTATTGGGGTAAAATTAACAGGGTTACAATGGCAAAAATAAAAACTGAAATAAAATAAAATAAAAAATCATGTTTTTTAATCTCTTTTTATTTAGTTCCTAATGTCAGAAACCTTCACACAATTGGATGCATCATTAAAAAGATGGGGTTTGGGAGTAGAGATTGAGTCTAAAACCTTAAATAAAACCCTTGGATTTGACTTGTTTTTTTGTGCACATAAAGCATATATCACCAAAAAAGAAAAAAACAATTAGTAATAGTGTATTGTGACCATTTCCCCTCCCCTTAAACCCCTCTCCCATTACCCTCCCTTACTGTCTCCAGAAAAATGAAAAAAAAATAAATAAATAAATAATAATAATCATAATCATAATAATCATAATACTAATAATAACAATAAATAATAAAACTAAATATATGAATAGTATTATTATTAATACTACTACTACTACTACTACTACTACTACTACTACTACTACTAATAATAATAATAATAATAATAAGTTAATACAGATAGAGTAACAGGTAAATAAAATAAATATAGGGAAGACAAGAATAAATAAATACATAAATAATAATAATAATACAAAAAAAGAATAAAATGTACATACATAAATACGAGGGAAAAACAGAATTTTATTATATATATATATATATATATATATATATATATATATATATACACACATACATATACACACACATATATATATATACATATATATATACATACATACATATACACACATGTATACATATATGCATGCATGTACATATACACACATAAACATGTATGCACATACACATATGTATTGTACCTTACATATATATCCATATACCCCATCATATACAGTACCGTTCAAAAGTTTGGGGTCACTTAGAAATTTCCTTATTTTTTAAAGAAAATCACAGTTTTTTCAGTGAAGATAACTTTAAACTAATCACAAATACACTCTATACATTGCTAATGTGGTAAATGACTATTCTACCTGCAAATGTATGGTTTTTGGTGCAATATCTACATAGGTGTATAGGGGCCCACTATCACTCCAGTGTTCTAATGGTACAATGTGTTTGCTCATCTCATCAGAAGGCTAATGGATGATTAGAAAACCCTTGTGCAATCATGTTAGCACACCTGAAAACAGTTTAGCTGGTTAGATAAGCTATAAAACTGACCTTCCTTTGAGCAGGTTGAGTATCTGGAGCATCACATTTGTGGGGTCAATTAAACGCTCAAAATGGCCAGAAAAAGAGAACTCTCATGTGAAACTCGACAGTCTATTATTGTTCTTAGAAATGAAGGCTATTCCATGCGAGAAATTGCCAAGAAACTGAAGATTTCTTACAATGGTGTGTACTACTCTCTTCAGAGAAGAGCACAAACAGGCTCTAACCAGAGTAGAAAGAGAAGTGGGACGCCCCGCTGCACAACTGAGAAGAAGATAAGTACATTAGAGTCTCTAGTTTGAGAAATAGACGCCTCACAGGTCCTCAACTGGCAGCTTCATTAAATAGTACCCGCAAAACGCTAGTGTCAACATCTACAGTGAAGAGGCGACTCCGGGATGCTGGTCTTCAGGGCAGAGTGGCAAAGAAAAAGCCATATCTGAAACTGGCCAATAAAAGAAAAAGTCAATATGGGCAAAAGAACACAGACATTGGACAGAGGAAGATTGGAAAAAAGTGTTATGGACGGATGAATCGAAGTTTGAGGTGTTTGGATCACACAGAAGAACATTTGTGAGATGCAGAACAACTGAAAGGATGCTGGAAGAGTGCCTGACACCATCTGTCAAGCATGGTGGGGGTAACGTGATGGTCTGGGGTTGCTTTGGTGCTGGTAAGGTGGGAGATTTGTTTAGGGTAAAAGGGATTTTGAATAAGGAAGGCTATCACTCCATTTTGCAACACCATGCTATACCCTGTGGACAGCGCTTGATTGGAGCCAGTTTCATCCTACAGCAGGACAATGACCCAAAGCACACTTCAAAATTGTGCAAGAACTATTTAGAGAAGAAGCAGGCAGCTGGTATTCTATCTGTAATGGAGTGGCCAGTGCAGTCACCAGATCTAAACCCCATTGAGCTATTGTGGGAGCAGCTTGACCGTATGGTAGGCAAGAAGTGTCCATCCAGCCAGTCCAACTTGTGGGAGGGGCTTCTAGAAGCGTGGGGTGAAATTTCTCCAGATTACCTCAACAAATTAACAGCTAGAATGCCAAAGGTCTGCAGTGCTGTAATTGCTGCAAATGGAGGATTCTTTGACGAAAGCAAAGTTTGAAGGGAAAAATTATTATTTCAAATACAAATCATTATTTCTAACCTTGTCAATGTCTTGACTATATTTTCTATTCATTTTACAACACATGGTGGTATATAAAAGTGTGACTTTTCATGGAAAACACAAAATTGTCTGGGTGACCCCAAACTTTTGAACGGTAGTGTATATTGATCTATACATATAATACAATGATAATGATAATGACAAATACTCCTACGTACAATATTTAATATCTCACGATATAGTCATTCTCATATCCCTCAATGTCCACCTATGTTTAAGTTTAGTAATAGTACTTAGTTACTTTCCATATAATCAAGAAATTGTTTCCATATCTTGAAAAACAAGTCTTGCCGCTGCTGTAGTCTATAAGACACCCTTTAGTTTGCAGTTTTTAACATCCATTCCAGCCATTTATCAAAAGATGATTCATTAGTAGATTTCCATTCTTGAGTTATCATCCGACATCCTGTTAGAAGAGTTTTTCTGCACCAGAGAGTTTGTTCATACGGTAGTTGTTTTGCAGGTATAATTCCAAGTAAGCAAAGTCCAGGGTTTGTGCTCCATGTAATATTCAACAGTTCGTTAATAAGTCCAATTATTTTATCCCAAAGGAGTTTGACTTTGCCACATTCATATAACATATGTAGCATAGTGCCAGTAGCTTGATTGCATAGCCAACATTTATCATTGTCTTTTAGGTTGAGTCTAGCCATTCTGCTTGGAGTCCAGTAACACCTATTTAAGATTTTGTAATTAATTCATTGTGTTTGAATTTCTCGAGATGTGTGAAACCAGTTCGATTTGCCATTGCTCTTGTTTTATAGGAGCACCCAAGTCTCTTTCCCAAGCGGCCCTAAGTCCGCGAAGATTAGGAGCGCTGGCATTCCTGATTATATTATAAAAGGCTGCTGGAACGCCTTTTTTTAAAACATGCCGTTTTTAATAACTTTTGAATACACATTATATTATTTGGAGTGGATTTCAAAGCAGAATAGAGACTGTGTCTGAGCTGCAGGTATTTATAAAAATCTTGATTTGGTAGCTTGTAATGCTCCTTCAAATGCTCAAATTCTACCACGCAATCATTCTGGTAGAGATCTCCAATATGGAGAATTCCAGCCTCTGCCCACTGTAGCCAACAGATTGGTTTCTTTGCTATAGTGATTTTGAATTGAACCATATAGAACTATCTGCTGTTAGATTATAATTGCTTTTTGTAATGCTATGTGCTTTTAACCAACTTTGTTTGGTAAAGTCTAGTATGGGATTATGCGTGGGCAATGGTCTACCTGTTTGTGAAACAAAAGCATCTGTTCGAAAAGGACTTAGAATTTCCCCTTCAGTTTTTACCCACACGGGGGCTTTGTCCTTAGGTAGATTGCATTTAGATAGTTGAGCAAGTGAAAAAGAATACTGATATCATTCTATGGTAAAGAGAGCCCACCTTGTTATTTAGCAGAGTATAATTTAGAACGATTAACTAAGGGCTTTTTCCCTCTCCAAACAAATTTTTCAACCATTGAGTTATATTCTTTAAGTAGTAGATTTGGAAAACTAAGTGGCAACATATATGTTTGATAATTTATCTTAGGGATAATAATCATTTTAATCAAGTTAATTTGTCCTATTAGGGATATATACATTTTATTCCAGTTATTTAAGAGGAGTTTAATATTTTGGATCACTGGTTCTAAGTTAAGTTGCATGATTTCCTCCAGATGTCTTGTAAGTTTAATTCCTAAATATGTCATGCTATTTGGTACCCAACGAAATGGCCACCGAGTATTGGACATATGAATTGATATTGCGGAGACTGGCATTACCTCTGATTTAGACCAGTTAATTTTGTACCCGGAGATTTTACAGCAAGGGCTAGCTCCAATTGTGGCAGCGGCAGCTGCCACTACACCTGCCAGTACAGCTGCCACAAATTTGTGGCAGCTGCCACGAATTTGTGGCAGCTGCCAGTACAGCTGCCACAAGTTTGTGAATATGAGGGGAGAGTGCGGGCAGGCCTGTTTTGTGCCTCTGAAGAGGCGGAAGTGGGGAGAAGTGATCCTGTTACTTAAAACAGAAGTGGTATTATTTTTGTGAAGTAGATTAATCCAGGCAAGAAATACAGGCCCAAATCCGAATTTCTTCAGTGTATATATGAGGTAGCCCCATTCAACCCTGTCAAAGGCCATGGGGAGGAGGCCATGACAGGGTTAGGGTCATTTTTACATTTGTGTATAATATGAAGGAGCCTTCTTAAATTGTCTGCAGAGGACCGCCCCTTAACAAAGCCTACTTGATCTGGATGTATAATTGTAGGAAGTATTTTCTCCAGTCTATTGGATAAAATTTTTGTAAGGATCTTGCCATCTACATTTCCAAGGGAAATAGGTCTATAATTACAGCATTGCTGTGGATCTTTTCCCTTTTTATGTATTACTGTAATCAAATTTGTGTTCATTGTAGGTGGTAGTGTGCCCTTTGAAAGTGCATTATGGAATACACATAGTAATCGAGGAGAAAGTATATCGCAGAATCTTTTGTAAAAGTCTGGTGAAAATCCATCCTCCCCTGGTGAGCGTCCTGATCTTAACCCATGTATTGCTTTTTTAACCTCTTAATTTCCATTTCCATTAAGTCTCTATGTGATTTAGATATCTGTGGCATACTGAGAGAGGAAAAGAAAGCATCGTATTGATCTTCTTCCACCTCTCCTTGTGAGGGGTAGAGATTTTTATAAAAGTCAAAAAAACATAGTTAATTTCCTTTTTCCCTGTAACTAGTATGTTTTCTGAATTGAAAATTGATGGAATAATATTCTATGAGGCTAGTTGTTTTACTCTGTTAGCGAGCATTTTGCCTGCCCTCTCCCCTTGCTCATAATATTTTTGCTTTGAACAAAAAAGGTCTATTTTTTTTTTTTGTAAAATACAGTTAATTTTATATTTCAATGATATCAGGTTGTTCCATAAATTTGAGTCTTGTTTTTTAGCATATTGTAATGTCAGTTCTTTTAACTGTTTCTCAAAATGTGTCAGTTTCTGTTCTTTCTTTTTAAGAATTGAGCAATACTGAATAAGTCTTCCCCTCAGAACCACTTTGAATGCCTCCCAGGAGATGCTGGGGTCAGGGTGGCCTTCGTTATATGTCCAGTATTCGTCCATTACCGATTGTATAAATTTGCATGCATCATCATCTTGCGTGTTATTAAACCGCCATCGTATGTTTTTTGTCTCTTGATCAAGAATCTTAAATATTATCTACTGGTGCATGGTCAGATACAGATATATTACCAATTGAAGCACTTTAGTCTAGTTGGTAGAGGGGGTCTGCGTGCACCCCCCGGAAATCAATTTTTAATTGGTGTCTTCCTAAGGGAAAAAATGTGTAGAAAATGGTTTGCTATGTTAAAAATTTGAAATATTGTCCCACGTGCCTTTTTTATGCAAATTAAGCCGCCATTACATGAAAATCCTAAAATCGCTATATCTTTGCCAATACTACAGATAACTGCAAAAATGTGGTGTCTAGACCCAGGTTTTGAGGGTCAAGCATCAATATAAGACCAGTCTCATAGTAACCACATGTGTTCCTGACATGTAAGAACACCTTAGCCTCTGGTTCTCCTACATCCAAGGATGTTGAGAAGGATGTGCTCGAAGCTGACGCTGTAGGAAAAGCTGCAAAAGCTGACTTTATTACACGTTTGCAGAGCGGCCACCAAGAAAGCTTCTTTGACCCAATCAAAAGGAAGAAACTCAAGACCATGGAGGCATGCAACAAGAAGATCAAGCTCACATCATCGCAAGGAAAGGTAAGTTTATTTTTCATTGAGCAAGTTATGTATTGTTAAGGGACTTTTGTACAATCTGTATTACAATATAATATATTGTTATTTCAGATCATACAGTATCAGGAGCAAAGCAATGTCGCGTTCCTTCTCCTTGTGAAGTCACAGTGCCTAGATGAACCTATCGACTTGGATGAACTCATGAAGTACAGCCTGATGCCAGTACCTCCAAGTATTGGAACATCAGATGGATTTTTTGCCAAGACCAACAAAGCCACCATTCTGCACTACCTGATGGAAGAATTCAACCAAGACGAGCTGCCTTATCCCAAGGATGCCCTATTCATCCAGGATGGAATGGCACTTCTCCATGTCCTTACTAACTTGCCCCCGACCTGTGGTGAGATCTGCCTTCAGATACTTGACCAGATGACTGCCAAGAAACATTTCTTGTTCTCAACCGACAGCTATTTTCCGGAATCCATCAAAGCTCAGGAAAGACTTAGACGTGGCAGCTCAGAGAGAATCATTCTTGCCGGACCCGCAACAAGAAAGCCATACGACTTCAAGGCGTTCCTTGCAAATGACGACAACAAGAAGCAGCTCTGTCAACTCATGCTGCAGGTATGGAGTGGCGAACAGGCAGCATCTAGACTGGAGAGAACAGAGATGGCAGTACTGATTGTCGAGGGGAGAGCTCATCAGTTCGTTTCAAAAGATGGCAAGGTATGTGAAATTCCATCTTCATTTATAGGATGACTACATTCATTCACATATTATTCCTCTAATTAAATCCAAAATATGCTCAATGACCCTTTTTGTTTCAGGTTGATGTGCTTGAGATTCCCACTATATACAGCAATCAGGAAGAGACGGTACGAGAGTGGTTTTGTACCTACATCACGCTGCTGCTCTTGGTTACAAGAATACCGTGGTTAGAACCCCCGACACGGACATCTTCGTGATTCTACTCTACCATGCCCATGCTATCAAACTGACTGTGTACCTCGATACAGGATCGGGAAAGCAACGTCAGCTCATCAACGTCTCTGAGCTGGCAGAATCGTTAGGGGACGACTACTGTGCCACTCTTCTTGGCTTCTATGTCTTCACCGGGGAGGATTGTACCAGTGCTTTCAAAGGAAAAGGGAAGGTCGGTCCTCTAAAAAAGCTTGAGAAGAATCCGAGATTTCACAAGGCATTCAGAGAACTTGGGAATGACTGGAGTGTAAACGACCAAATGCTGAACCAGTTAGAACAATTCACTTGCTTGATGTACAGCCAAAGTCGTGATTTGTCCGTGGATGCTGTTCGATCAAAAATGTTTCGAAAGATGGTAGGAGAAAATGAAAAACTAACATCGAAATCTAAGGTGGACTTTGCTCTCCTCCCTCCATGTCTTTCTGCATTGAAACCCCATGTCCAGCGTGTGAACCACCGGCTTTGTTTGTACAAACGAGCTAACGAACCCATTTGTGAAAAGCCAAACCCCTACGACGAGGGGCAGGGATGGATAAAGACAGAAGAAGGCATACTGGAACCATTGTGGTCATGTGGTCCAGTGCTACCTACCTCACTGGTTGATCTCCTTGAGACTATTGATGATCAGGAGGAAGCAGAAGATAATTGTGAAGATGAAGAAACAGATTTATTTGACTTTGACAGTGAAGAAAGCGATGACGATTGAAGCTTGTAATGATGGAGAACATTTATATGATTGCCAGAAGCGTCTATATCTTAATTTTTTTCTTGTTAATGTGCAAATGACACTTGTGACGATATAAAGACTGGTCTTATGATGTTCTTTGACCCTTAAAACATGGGTATAGACACCATATTCTTCACGATAGCTATACTATTTGCAGAGATATGGTAAAAAATAGGTTTTTCGGTAATGGCGGCACTAATTTGCATATCTTACATGTCAGGAACACATGTGGTTACTATGAGACTGGTCTTATATTGATGCTTGACCCTCAAAACCTGGGTCTAGACACCACATTTTTGCAGTCATCTGTAGTATTGGCAAAGATATAGCGATTTTAGGATTTTCATGTAATGGCGGCTTAATTTGCATAAAAAAGGCACGTGGGACAATATTTCAAATTTTTAACATAGCAAACCGTTTTCTACACATTTTTTCCCTTAGGAAGACACCAATCAAAAATTGATTTCCGGGGGGTGCACGCAGACCCCCTCTACCAACTGTACTACTTATGATTTGACTGACCATGTTTTTAGATATTAGTATATAGTCTATTCTAGAAAATGACTTGTGAGGGTGAGAAAAGAACGTCTAGTCTTTGTCATTAGGGTAAAGTAATCGCCATATATCAACCAGACTAAGTTCTTCTATCAATATATCTATTACATTGCAAGATGATGTTTTTTTAATACAGTTTGTTTTATCCAGTAGGGGATCTCTGACCTGATTAAAATCTCCTAATATAATGTTTTCGTTACCTATATCTTTTAAAGTTTTACACAAATTATTAAAAAAGTCTGGTGACAGAATATTAGGGGCGTAGATATTCATAATAGTTCATTTTTGTTTATCGAGTTGTACATCTATAGCTACCCATCTGCCCTCCAGGTCTGCATAACTCCCCATGACTTGTAATTCTGAGTTTTTATGTAACAGGATAGAAACCCCTCTGCTTCTTGTATTATAAACACTTGAAAATACCTGGCCTACCCAACCTTGTTTCAATTTTTCAGATTCTTTTTTATCTAGATGCGTCTCTTGTAGCAGTGCAATATCACATTTATTTTGTTTCAGGTGTTTCAGGTTTTTTTACGTTTAATAGGATGGTTACAGCCTGATATGTTCCACGAGATCAACTTCAGCCCCATGATTTAATTAATACATAATTCTATTTAATTAAGTTATTATTTTTTATTATCATAGAATAATTGAAACAAGGCAGAGGAGTATTTTTAAAGGAAAAAATAAACAGAAATAGAATAAATAAAAAGTGAATCAAAATCTGGAGACAAATACCCCGCAAACCCACCTTCACCCCCCCACTTCCCTCATGATTTCCTGCCACCCTGGCAAGACCTCCCCCCTATTTTGCTCTCCCACTTATCTGCATTAAATTTTCCAACACCTCGAGTGGAAGCTTCTTAATAATATATCAATTTTGAAGAAAACAGAAGATAACAAAGTTTGTATGTCCATCATTATTGGGGTTTAACTTAAACAGAGGGCCCGTGTCTGTATCCATAGTATACATTACCCCCGTGACACCATTCTTGTAACCTGTAATAGGCTTATATTAACCATGCTTATCTATGTCTCTATCAATATTTATGGTCTCATACCTAATAATATTTTCAGTCGGTGGCTATTTGCTGCTTGAAGAAGTCCATGGCATCCTTACTGGAGTTAAACAGGTGACTCTCTCCATTGTATGTAATCTTTAGCTGAGCAGGATACAGCAGACGAAACTGCACGCCCTTCTCATAGAGCAGTGCCTTAACTGGCTTATACTCAGCTTGTTTTCTGGATAGAGCTGCACTCAGGTCCGGGTACAGTCGTAGTGTTTGCCCCTCGTACTGAATCTGGTTCTGTCTGCTCCAGCGCAATACCTTCTCCTTGTCCTAGTAGCGATGAAAACAAACGATGAAGGGTCTGGGCGCTCTCCCGGTGACATGTCCCGCACGATGTGCTCGTTCCAGTTGGGGTGGTGAGGAGAAGATTTCTGGTCCCACGGCGTCTCTTAGCAGCTCGGAAATAAACACGGTGTTGTCTTTACCGTCTTCGCTTTTTTCCGGGATATTGAGTATACGTAAATTTACTCTCCGCAACTGATTTTCCAGATCCTCTATCCTATTAAGAAGCATCTGGTTTTGCTTTTCCAGGGCTTGGGTCTTGGTTTCAGCCGCTGTAATTTTTTCAAAGTTCTCCCAACAAGGACCTCTATTTGAGTAAGGCGTGTTTGGAACGCGCCGACCTTTTTGTGTAGAGAGTCCACGGACACCTGGACAGGTTTAATAGAGTCTTGTATCAGAATGGCCATTGTGGCTTGGTGTTTGGCGAAGACAGCCATGAGTGATGACATGGAGAGGCTATCCTCCCCAGCGGTTTGAGAGGTTACCTGTTCATTAGCGTTAAAGCCGAGATCTACATCTGCAACCGGTGGGTTCGCTGCCGCAGCTGCTCTCATTGTAGTAGCGCCCGAACTTTTCTGTTTTGTGTAACTCATGGCGTTCTTCAGGTTGCAAGAAAACACATCGGCATTTGTTTGTAAGTTATCTTCAATAGTTTACTTAAGGTAATTCCACACGAGGTTTACAGTGTGTTGTCTACATCACGTGCGGAAGCGGAAGTACTTGTTTTTACTAATGCTGTTTTTAAAACTTTCTTTCCATGAAAGATTGAACAAATTTAGATTGGTCTTTTTCCATTTTTGCTCATTTTTTCTGCAGATTCTTTTTAGCTTAGGTGTGTTCTCATTGATCCACAGTTGGGCTGGTCTGTTAGGGTTTTCTTCTATTGCACCAATAGAATCCACACCTTGTGTTAACCAAGTTTCTGTTAAAATCAAAAAGTCCAAGCTGTTGTTGGTGATGAAGTCCTGGTAGATGAAGGTTTTACTGTTGATGGATCTGATGTTTAAAAGTACAAAGTTTGTGGGTTCAGGGCTGGGGGTAGGATCTGTAGAGGTGCAAAGGGGAACAGTGATGAGACAGGGGAGAGTGGACTCTATAGGAATGGATTTACTGTGGGGGCCGGGTCTGGTGATGATCATAGGATCCTGTGTTGAAGGGGAGAACAGAGACTGCTGTTGGGATGGGAAGAGACAGGTGGGGTAGGGGGTAATCATCTCTGACTGACCACCAGCAATGTCATTTGTTCCTACGTGAATAATCACTCTTGTTATTGTGAGGAGTGCAGCTTGTAGAAGTCCAGGTAGTTTGTCCAGTAATGTGTACAGAGTAGTAGTAGTAGTAGTAGAAAACAGTGAGTGGATGCACTGAAAAACCTGCAGTGCCTTATAATTGAGTCGCCCACCAAAAGTGTAGTTGGTGCAAGGTTGGGCTGGGTTGGGTTTGGGCTAGGGGTTGAGCTATGGCTGGGGTTTGGTTATGGGTTAGGTTGTAGGTTAGGTGTTAGGGTTAATTCAGGAGTAAGGGCTACGGTCGGGGATTAGGGCTAGTAGGGCGTAGGCGTGTGCAAGGGCCGATCAATGCCGCTTGTGGCCATATTTTCATATGTGGTTGAACAGAGAGAAGATCTTTGAGCTGAGAGGGTGCAGACCCAAAGAGACAGACAACATCTGATCTCAAGGTGAGGGAGCGAGTTCATGTGCTCAATCAACTTGTCTGATTTGTAAATAGAGTAAAATGTTGTCAGAATTGAGACTGATTTCATGGTGGGGCTTGGATGTTTGTTCCCCTCTAGTAGGTGGGGCTTAGGCCAATGGTTCATTGAAAAGGGTAAAAATAAATAAGGATAGTGGACATCCCTGTCTAGTGCCCCTGAGCAGTGTAAAAACCTGTGAAATAAGAATTAAGACTACTTTAACTCACGTAGATATTAGATTTTTGCTTCTGTCTTCACTTTGATGATGCCCCACTCCCTGAGCCCTTCACACCTCTGCTCCCGCCCACAGCTCTATGGACTAATCCACCTGGCTGACTGATACTTAATGACCTTTGTTATTGAAATGCTGCCCTTTGTCTTGTGGGACACCATAATGTTTTTCTCACATGTGAGTTTTGCAGAGCTGCCCTCCCTCAAATGCTCCCGATTGGCTGATGTGGTCCAATAAAAAGAGTGGGGAGGGGTGGAGGGGCACTTAACCAACTGCAGCAACGTCCAGAGACAAAGAAGGGCCAATGAATGGACACAGAAGAAGCTGCTTAATATGACAGGAATTAGCCATAACTTTTGAAGGAGTGAACTATCAGATTTTGATGATTGAAGTCCTTCCAGAACTTTCTGCCACTACTTTTGTAAGTATATCATCTCCATTGTCCATATGGATTCAAATTCAGAGCTAAAAAGTTGTTAAATATCTCTGTATATGTTACCTTAATGTGATCTTCTTTTCCTACAGACAGAAAAAGTGTGCCTTTAAAATAAAATACACACTTAAATGTCTCATTCAGCCAAATGTAACTTGCTTGTAAAACACACACAGAAACATTCTTAAATAAGATTTACTGTGTGATTTTATGTCTATTTAGTTGAGTTACTTTATTTAAGTAAAAAAAAAAAGTTATTTTACTTGACACTTTCTTTCCTTTGTTCTAATGCAGAGCTACAGGATCCACCAACAGAATGGTATTCACATGTGACCAGTGTGGAAAGGTGTGCCCAAAAGCTTCCACACTGAAAATACACTACAGAACTCACACAGGGGAAAAACCATACAGCTGTGACCAGTGTGGGAAGGAATTTATGCAGTCTGGTAACCTCAATCAACATATGAGAATCCACACAGGGGAAAAATCATACAGATGTGATATTTGTGAGAAGACATTTTCACGGTCAAGCCATCTTGTATCACATATGAGAGTCCACACTGGTGAAAGGCCATTTGAATGTGAACAGTGTGGGAAGGAATTTACACAATCTGTTAACCTCAATCGACATATGAGAATCCACACAGGAGAAAAATCTTACAGATGTGATGTTTGTGAGAAGACATTTTCATGGTCAAGCAATCTTGTATCACATGAGAATTCACACTGGAGAGAGGCCATACAAGTGTGACCAATGTGGGAAGGAATTTAGAGAGTCTGGTGCTCTCAATCTACATATGAGAATCCACACAGGGGAAAAACCATTTGAATGTGACCAATGTGGGAAGGAATTTATACAATCTCGTCATCTCCATCTACATATGAGGATCCACACAGGGGAAAAACCATACAGATGTGATGTTTGTGAGAAGACATTTTCAGAGTCAAGCAGCCTTGTAAAACATAGGAGAATCCACACTGGAGAGAGGCCATACGAGTGTGACCAATGTGGGAAAGCTTTCTCTGCATCATCCAATCTCAATAGACACATGAGAATTCACTTCTGGCACAGACTATATGAGTGTGGCCAGTGTGAAAAGGTTTTTAGAACATCCCAGCAACTCTCCAGTCACTACCGAACACACACAGGAGACAAACCATACGACTGTGAAGAAAGAGGGAAGGCTTCCAGGTCTGTGAGGAACCGTCTGAAACATGTCCAAATCTTCCAGACTGAAGAGAAAAGCTGCAGCTCTGACCAGTGTGGGGTGACTTTGAGAAAACCTGCTCATCTGAAGGTGCACCGTCTTGAACACACTAAAGAAGAAAGACCTGCTGAGTCTGGATCATGTGAGCCTAAAGTCAGACTCAAGAAGCTGGAGATCAGGGTTCAGAGACTCTAGATTGTGGAACTGAACTCTGTGCAGTGTCAAAAATGACAAGCTTAAAATTATATGTTAAGAATTTTCTTAATTTTTCTTTTTTATTTGAAAGAGTTTTAGCTGACTTTTGTCCATCTTATTCTTCGTTGTATTGTTTTTAACTTTGAGCTTTCAGTCCTGCTTCACTGCAGTTCCCTAATAGAGACATACCTGAAATTGCATTTTTTTTTTTTTTTTTTTTTTATTCTGTTTGCTGCTGAAAAAAACTGAAATAACATAAAGAAAATGAAGTTTTAGATTATTTGTTCAGGCTTGTCTCATGTCTCACATATGTATCAAGGAACTTTAGAAATGAAACACATATACACACACAAAGGGCTGAGAAACAGTGTGAGCTTCTTTCACATGAACAGGTGAAGCACTAAATGTTAATCAGAGGTGAGAGAAGGTTTGAATGCCTCTGAATGACACAGAATAGCCCAGAGGAAAATTTTGCTGCTCAATAATGGCTAGTGTTAAGCTCAGGAGAAACAATTCAGTGTTTCTCATTTGTTGCTCCTAGTGAATTTTAGGAGCAATAGATGAGACAAAGAGGATGAGACATACTGGAGACACTAAGGAGAAACAGTTAAGGTATGTCTTATTTATGTCTCATTCATGTCTACCAGTGAGACAATAATAATAGTCTCATATAAGCTACCAAGGAGAAACAATAGTAACACTTTTTAAATTCCAAAATAGGCTTTTATTAAACTTTTGCCTCCAATACAATAATCCAACAGATTTCAACACCATAACAACAAGGGTTCAGATTTATATAGCGTTGGGATAAGGATTTTTCCCTCTTAAAATAAATATCAGCTGAACTTAAAAAAAAAAAAGGATATACACATTCTTATGTAAACAGAAAAAATAATAATATGAAAGAAAAACATCCAGTCTTCACCTACAACATGTTGCTTTGAAATAAAAACAGCATCTCAAATGTTTCAGTCCTTCACCAACAGGATCTTTCATTTAAAATGGAGGCTTCTCAATAAATTCCATTACTGAACATTTAAGCATTCACAATGCTTTTAACGGCTCTCGCACGGCATTTGTTGATCAGCGCTTTCTTCAACTTTGACTTCTCCACTGGAGTCCAACCAGGCAGCATCGAACAATGCATGATGTAGGCTGTAGAAAAAAAAGGGGTAAAATTAAGAACAATTAAATGATCATCTGCTGCAACCTCCCCACTCGTATGGACCATAAAACCCACTGCATTTCATAAAATGACATTGCATTATATGTAGCTAATTTCCCATTTATTATTGTAAGTGTGTTACTGAATAACTGTGAAAGTAGGGCTGGGCGATTTGGCCAAAAAATAAAATCTAAATTTTTTTTACACAGAGTGGACGATTACGATTTAAATGTTTTTATTTTTTTTTAATTTTATTTTAAATACATTTTAATAGATGTAAACTTAACAGAAACTGCAGGTCTTTCAAATTTTCCTAAAAATGCTCACAGTCAAATTCTTTGGTCATTTGTTTCAGGCTTACACAAGGCTACTGCAGCAGGAAGCACTTCTATTCCATTCATCTATTAGAACTGACTGATCTGTATTTTAATTTGGCCTATATCATTTATATTTATGTAGCAATTGTTTTAAAGTTTGTCTGACTTTAATCTGCCTGATCTGCTCTTAGCAGTTAAACTTGTTCATAATAATAAGTCTGTGGGAGATGAGTTGTTTTAGCCCTACTAATAAATAATAAAACTAATAATCTTACTCTCCATTCCATCTTTTGGGGAATCAGGATATGCTTGGTAGCAGTGATCTTTTTTGGGCGGTAGGCGCAGCCTTTTGGGGATTTCCTTCTTCAAGCTCTGTATTCTGAAATCAAGATGAATGAAAAAATAAATGTTAAGCATTTGTTTAATATGAAATGGATATAATATAATATAATATAATATAATATAATATAATATAATATAATATAATATAATATAATATAATATAATATAATGGGTGACCACTGGCATGACTCTGAAAATTAGGACAATTAGGCCCAAAAGTGAGGACACTACTGGAATCATTATCATTATTATTTATTATATTTTATTAGTATTATGATTATAATCATCACACTTATTATTAGGGCTGCAGTGATACCACTTTTTTGAAAACTGACACGAGTACAATGATTTCTGTACTTGCCGATACCGAGCACCAATACCAATACTTTACCAATCTTAAAAAACAACCTTGAAATTTCCTCTTTACCCACCAGGCTGTCTCCCTAATAATTTTGAACTTTTCTTTCTTTTTATTATTGTTCTTTAATTTAGCTTTGATTGAGAGTGAGAAACATTATTTCATTTATTCATATGTGAATATGAACCTTTTTGAATCTTAATTATAATGTGTTTAATGCAGTTTGCGCACTTTTTTTTTTAAGTCTTAGAGAAACGAAACTTAAAACCACAAGGCTAATTATGCATTATATATTTGCGCTGAGAAAAAAAAAAACTGCTGTCAGCATCTGCTAAAGGACACGATTCAGTGGATTATATATGTTTTCTTTCTGTGACAGAGCACTGCTGAAGGTGAGTCTGTTCTGTGTTTCTATCGCGTTGTTTGTGGTTCATGTAAACATTTTCAGAGCTCACACGTGTGCAGCGCGGCTCTTTCACTTCTGTCACTACAGTCGCTTTATTTATGTTGGCTCCCGGTTTCTCATAACCGGGATATTGGTTTATTCAGGGTACTGAAACCGGAATACTGTGTAATGTGTCGTGTAATAGTGGTAACGGTGCGTGGTATCAGCAAGTGTTTAACGAGTACTAGTATCGCAGACCATCGTAGCATCGCAGGTGTAACATGAGCGTGGATTTGTGGTGATGCGCCGCGCGCAACGGTGGCGGTCGAGGGTCCGAAATGAGGACAAAATGTCAAAAATGAGGACACATAACAGACAGAAGGCTCTAAAACCAGACTGTCCGGCGAAATACGGACGAATGGTCACTGAATTAGCCAAGTATAAGCGAGGACACCATTGAGCTTAAGTTAGCTGTTAGTTGTAAAGCTAGGTGGCATGCATGCATGAGTTTCGCATTTAGATTGTCGTTTTGTACAAGCTACTGCTAAAGTAAATTAGAGAATATCTTAAAATAAGGACCATAGAGTGAAAAAAACTGGATGAGCACACCACTTACCGTCTTTTCTCGGTTCTTTCCGTGCTGCCTCTTCCTGTGCTTTTTCTTCCCGGGCGACTGTTAGCATCTTGCATCTGCCGATGACCGCTAATTTCCCAAACAACCAATCAGAGGCCAGCTCTGAAACAGACAGCTTGCTTAGCCAATGATTGATCTGAAACTGACACCGACAATATCGCGCTTAATTTAAAATCTCCCAATCACAGATCAGCATTTGAAGCAGACAGCAGCTTAGCCAATGAGCGATACGATATCGCATTTCATTTTGTTCAGTGCGAGTTTACTGTTGGATTGCTTATGTTTCATGGTGTTTGCAAACGTTTCTGGTGAGTACGGATTTTGTTTTCTTATACCTCATTCACACTAGGTGACAGAATTTATATTGAATAAATACGTGATTTTCAACACACCTGTTTAGAACAGGGCATCATGTCTCTGTCAAGTCTTAGCTAGTTTGCGGTTTTCAGGATATTAGACAGTTTATTTTTAATGGACTCATAGTGTCATCTATGAAACGGAACAGGGTTTTAACCCAGGCAAAAGGAAAAACACAAGATATTTGACCTATTTCACTCTACTGTCTAGGCGGAACCCCATTTATTTGTTTCTGTTGCACAGTTAATAGTGCAACACCAGTCCCATTTTATGACAAAAACATCTCAAATAAAACGATAGCATCATGTTGTGTAGCCATAGTAACGCCAGGTTTCTGACCACACGCAGATTAGATGGTAGTTGTGCTGACAGGTCTGATCTTTTAAAATTCTAAATAGACCCATTCATAGATTTTGATGTTTTTTGTTTGTTTGTTTTTTTCAGTCACTTGCTTTCAGTAATGGCGGACAAGCTGCCAGATCCACGTTGGAGGAGAATAAATAAGGAACAAGAAAATACTTCTAAAAGATACAGAAGAAAGGTATTTTCTACTTAATTAGATGTCATTGTTTTATTTAAAGAAATCTGTATTTGTTATTGGGATAATAATTATACATTCCATGATAGTGGTTCTCAAATAGTGTAGCCCTCATAATCCTGTAAATAAAAATATTTATATAAAAAGTTTAAAAATGCCACTTAACATATCAATTGTTTTTAATTCCAAAGTCTGTTTTAGCATTAGTCATCCTGTTATAAGTAGCGATCATATCACTGACTCATTAAAAAAAAAAGTTATTGAGACTCTAGACCTACTTGTTGAGAAGCTGTATATATTGTATGTATTGTAATGTATGTATTTTTTCCCCCCCATGTATGCAGCGATGCCATCAGTCGCAGGACCCTCCAGGTACATGTTCACTAAGAAATATTTTGCTGTATGAATGGTGGGTAAGGTAGTAGAGTCAAAATATTTAATCAACAAAGCAAAACAAGGATGTTATTTTAGTGAAAATCATTCAAATAATCAAATTAGATTTAAAATTGGATACATAAATATTTTTGTAAGATGGAAATTACAAACTAAAACTTTGTTTAAATGTCAATATGAAGATAGTGACAATCATGACTCTCAATGGTAGGTGTAAGTATGACTGAACTAGGAGTAAACAGTGCACTTAGAAAGAAAGAGTTCTAGAAGTACAGTTACTGAGCAGTCTCATCAATACATGTATTTGAGTTCATGTTTTTGGGTACAACCTGCCTCTGGTGAGTGACTGGTGGTGGTTTTACAAGCCATTTGCACAGACCAGCAATTCCACTGAATAAAAATTTGGGGGCTCATATTCCAATCAGGAGATCAGGTTGAGTTCAGTTTTCAGCCTGTATTATAATGATAGAATGTTTTGGACACTGCAAACCAAACGAATTGTTTCAATTTTTACTATTTCATAATATGTATATGTTTTGTTTTGTTTTTTGTAGAATCAACACATGGACTGGATGCGGATGAAAAAGACACAGTTTTTGAGTTGGATCCTTTTCCCCAATCCCATGTGCTGCCATCATGTATAAATAAATAAATAAATCATGTATGAATAAAGAGAATCAGTCATTGATTTTGCTTCCTACAATTTCTTAAAATTGGTATGATCATAAACCTTTTAACAAATCAATATTATGTAACTGCCAAAGGTCTTTGGGGAACATTTCCTTTTCTTTAGTACAATCATAAATTAGCTCATAGCTTGTTATGCATGAGTGTGGCTCCATATTTTTGTCTTTGTTGTGAATACATACATACATTTTGCTGAAAGACCAGTAGGTCTAAACAGTCAATTTTGCTGCTGAATAGGGCTGTCAAAAATTATTATTTTTTTAGATTAGCCGACTAGTCAAACGATTATTTTATAATGCTCTTTTAAGTATGTTTGAGTACAAGTTACTAATTTCCATCATCTTAAAGTGTAAAATAAGATGAATGAGAGTGTCTGGATAGAAAAAATTATCTAAATAATGACTTTATTTTTAAAAAATATTGCAAAAAGTGTGTTTTTCTATGACATTTTCATACAATAATCCTTCTGACCTTGTGATATAATCTGTTTTATGCTGTGAATGGAACAGATAAAGATTAATTGATTACAAAAAATTTGGTCAACTATTTTTTATAGTTGACTAGTCACGATTAGTCAATTAATCGTTGCAGACTGCTGAAATAACATGCACAAAATATGAGGAACACATGAGCTTCAAGTGAGACAACTTTCAGTTTCATGTGAAGTCTCTCCAGTTTCTCTGGTTGAGACAAAAGTTAGACGCAGCTGTGGTGACAGTTTCAGATTTGGTTAAGAACAAAGTGAGATCTCTATTACATCTCAGCAGGAGTCTAATCTGAGATTTTGTGCATTCTTTAGCTCAGGAGATAAAACTGAGAAACAGGAGCAATAAGCGGTTGGCTCAGATTGGTCTTAAACAATGCTCAAAGTTGTCTAGGAGAAATAAATGAGTTACTTTTGAGATCTCTTTTTGAAATACCCTTTCCTCTGGGAGTAGAAGGAGCTCTTTTACATTTAATATAGAGTGTGTTTATTCAGAAATAGCAAATAGAGAAATTCAACAAGGTAGAGAAAACTACCTTAAGAAAAATAATATTCTGAAACAATTAAACTAATTTAATGTATATTTTATTTTTGCTTCTGGACTAATCCACCTGGCTGACTGACACTTAATGACCTTTGTTATTGAAATGCTGCCCTGTCATTTCAATATTGTTATTGAAATGCCCCTGTCTTGTGGGACATAATGTCTTTCTCACATGGGAGTTTTGCAATGCTGCCCACCGTCAAATTCTCCTGATATATGTGTTACCTTAAATGTGCACTATAGGGCCAGTACGTGACATAAAGCATGGACTCTGAGTGTTTCCACTGCGTAAAGCGATCCGTACCTCCCCCTTTGTTTAGATAGATGACTTTCTAAACAAAGCCTTTAGCGCTCTTTTGAATGACATCGGTTTCACTCAGCGTGTAAATCAGCCCACACACAGTCATAATCACACATTAGATCTTGTTTTAACATATGGCACAGAGATCAGTGATCTAAAAGTCCTCCCACAAAATCCATATTATCAGATCATTTTTTAATTACCTTTCAGTTTATTCTTAAAGATTTTTCTGTTCACCAGAACAAGATAATAACTAAAAGAACAATATCTGAAAAAGCTGTTACTGATTTAATTGAAATAATTGGGCCAATATTTAGTGATATGTCATGTGACCCAACTGAGGACAATTTAAATCCCATCAAACGTGACCAATTTGTTGATAAGGCCATGGATTCCTTGAAAACTGCCCTTGATGCAGTAGCTCCACTAAAACAGAAAGTTGTCAGGCCAAGGCGATCTGCTCCATGGTATAATGAAGAACTGCGTGCACATAAACAAAAGGTTAGGAGAATTGAGAGAAAAGTTACCGCAAAGCACACTCAGAGCAGTCTTTAGAGGCATGGAAAACCTGCCTTCTGTCCTATAAGCAGGCTTTGCGTACGGCCCAAACCAGTTACTATTCTAATCTAATAGAAGTAAACAAAAATAATCCTAGGTTTTTATTCAGCACTGTAGCCAGACTAATTGCCACAGCGCAGTAGAACCTTCAATCCCAATTACCCTCAGTTCTGAGGATTTTCTGACATTTTTTAATAATAAGATCATTACTATAAGAGATAAAATAAATGAAATTGCCCCTACTTTTAACTCTGAGCAAGTCCAAGCTGTAAAAATAGGGTCTAAATTAAACTCATGTCCAGTTTTAGAGAAGTTTGCTACTCTAAATCATGCAGAATTAACTTCAGCTTTTATGTCCTCTAAATCCTCAACTTGTATCTTAGACCCAATCCCAAGTAGACTTTTCAAAGAAATTCTCCCTCTAATTATAGATCCTATTCTTAACATAATTAATACTTCACTGGAAAGTGGTTATGTTCCTCAGTCCTTTAAATATGCAGTAATTAAGCCACTTCTAAAAAAGCCTAATCTTGATCCTGACCTGTTAGCCAATTACAGACCTATTTCAAATCTTCCGTTTATATCTAAAATTCTGGAGAGAATTGTAGTTAAACAGCTTTGTCGCCATCTACAGGCAAATAATTTATTTGAAAATTTTCAATCTGGATTCAGAGCTCATCATAGCACTGAAACAGCCCTAGTTAAAGTAACAAATGATTTGTTATTAGCTGCTGACAATGGTCAGGTCTCAATACTGGTTCTGTTGGACCTTAGCGCAGCTTTTGACACAACTGACCACAACATTTTACTGCAGAGGTTAGAATGTGATGTAGGCGTCAGAGGAACATGCCCTCAGCTGGTTTAAATCCTATTTATCCGATAGGTACCAGTTTGTAAATGTAAACCAGAGCTCCTCACGGTGTTCTAAAGTAGCCTACGGTGTGCCACAGGGTTCAGTTCTGGGTCCAATTCTGTTTACTCTTTATATGCTACCGTTAGGTAACATTATCCGAAAGCATGGTATCGATTTCCACTGTTATGCAGATGACACCCAGCTGTACCTATCAATGAAACCTGATCAGACTAATCAAATTGAAAGGTTTAGTGACTGTGTGAGGGACATAAAAACATGGATGACCTTTTAACTATTTACTTCTTAACTCTGAGAAAACTGAGGTCATTCTATTAGGCCCTAAACACCTACGAGACTCTATTGTGGTTTTGTCCCGGCCTGCAGCTGGGCTCGATGTAAAGTTTGACTCTCTAACTGAGCAGATATTCACATTGGACAATGTCAGTGTAGCCTCCAGTTCCACTGTAAGAAATCTTGGAGTCCTATTTGATCAAGAGCTCTCATTTAAAGCTCATATAAGCCAAGCCTGTAAAACAGCTTATTTTCATTTACGCAATATAGCTAGAATTAGAAATGTACTGCCAAAATATGATGCTGAAAAACTTGTCCATGCTTTTGTCACATCGAGGTTAGATTACTGTAACTCCCTGCTTGCAGCTTGCCCTAAAAGTTCTATAAAAAGCCTTCAATTGGTTCAAAATGCAGCTGCAAGAGTACTAACAGGTACTAAAAAACGAGAGCACATTACTCCAATTCTAAAAAAATCTTCATTGGCTTCCGGTTGAGTTTAGAGTAAAATTTAAAATTCTTCTTCTAACCTATAAAGCTGTAAATGACATGGCCCCTTCCTACATTAAAGATGAAATAGTACCTTATCATCCTAACCGTTCACTCCGCTCTCAAAATGCTAGCTTATTGGTGGTTCCTAGAGTTGCTAAAAGTACATTAGGAGGTAGAGCATGTAGATACCAAGCACCCTTGTTATGGAATCAGCTCCCTGCTCATGTCAAGGAAGCTGACACAGTCTCTACATTTAAGATTAGGCTCAAAACGTTCCTCTTTGAATTAGCTTATGGTCAGGTCAGTTAGGAACAGAAACTAAACCCATAGGCCTAGTTAAGCTGCTCTAGGAGATAAATTACTGGGGAAACTATGGCAACTTGAGCACTGTCCTCTGGTTTCTCCTACTTTTTCTCCTCCTACTGTTAAGAATATTCAATTACTAGTTCATTCGTAGTCTGTTCTTTGCTATTCACATGTTGTCCCTTGTCCCACTCCCCTTTTGGGGAGTGTACCTGTTTCAGATGCTGCTGTTCCAGTTTGGACTGCTGCTGCCCCCTAGCGTCGAGGACTTGGACCACTCCTCTCCTTCCCTGTCCTGGATTAACTGTCCTCGTCCTGCTAGATTAGTAGTTTCCTTCTGCCAATAGCTTTGGCCTACAGACTTACAACTTTACTTGCAATGGATACGTCCTGGCCTCATCTGCCTGTCCGTCCATAGGAGTGGATCTCTCCTTCACTGTGGTTCTCCTCGAGGTTTCTCAGTTTTTTTTCCCACTGTTTTTTTTTCTGAGTTTTTCCTTGCCGAGAAGGAGGGTCTAAGGACAGGGGATGCTGGGACACTTATCCATTTGCCTGCTTTTTGTTGGACATTCTGTATTTTTGAATTATGACTGTTTCTTATTCTGCTTTATTCTCTGACATCTCTGTTTGCTAAATCAACAATTTTGTGAAGTCCGCCGAGATAACTGTTGTTGTGATTTTGGGCTATACAAAAATAAATTGAATTGAATTGAATTGAATTGAATTGAATTGAATTTTAGGGGGCCAAAGCAGACCGCTGGAGTTACTAACTTCCAAAGTGATCTGGAACGGTTGGAACCTAGGGCTGGCTTGCCCTGGCATGCCCCCTTGCACTCAATGAAGGACCAGCAGCACAACAACGGCAACAGTGGTGCAGATGCTCACTTGCCGGTAAAATCGTGTCAAAGTTTTGTGTGTAATAAGAATTCCACATCCAGTCAAAGTCTGCAATATCTGCATAACATTGAAGCCAAACTGATAACATAAACCAAACTCCGCCAACATCCTCCTCCGTGATCTGGGTAAAATCATAAATCCCAAATGTGGTGTACATATTGAATCTCGAGCGTTTGTCCGTAAAGATGCAGCCAAACGAGTTAGCGAAAAGTTATCCATTATCCTCTGTGCAGGTAACCGCATAGTAAAAGAGTAAAGTTATTTATCAAAACAAGAACATGTGCTCCGCAGTGATGTCTTTGTGAATACAGAAAAAACGAAAGTGAAACTCAAGTGCATATCAGTCCACGTGAGGATCACCTGTGTGCTCTGGTTCATTTGCATGGACATTTGTTCTGAGTTAAATTTGAAAATCAATCAGTGTTGATGCTCCTTTAGTTTAGCGCCTGGTCATTTGACAGCTATCCAGCGGCTGATGGTGCAGGCCTTCCATTGGGTGTGTCTTGCGTCACGCCCAAAGCGGTCCAGGTCCATTGTAATGGAAACGCTCCCGGGGTGGGCGTGCCCCCCTCATAACTGCTCCGTGCCAAGGCAGCCCCAAGCGTATTGTGCCAGTAGAAATTAGGCTTATGTAATCTTTTGGTCTGGGGTCAGTTAATTGCTTGTTTCTGTGGATGCCATTTATTATTTTTTTTATTTTTATTTAACCTTTATTTAACCAGGAAAAAGTCTCATCAAGATTAAATATCTCTTTTTCAAGAGTGTCCTGGCCAAGAGGCCACAAAATTACAGTTTCAAAACAGATAAAAACATTCATACAATACATACAGTATGACAGAATAATCAACACAATTCAAAGATAGTTAAAACAATGACACCCTGAGGATTCCAGATCTCTGTTTTTTTAAAATCTGTTTAAAAGATTCTAAGGATACCAGCTCCTTTAACTTCAAATAATTTTGTAAAAAATTCCATGCCGAAGGAGCATAAAACTGAAAAGCTTTCTTACCAAACTCAGACTTTACTCTGGGAACTGACAACAAGAGCAAGTCCTGTGAGCGCAGGCTGTAGGCCCCAGAACTTTTTAGAACTACATGCTTTTGCAGGTAAGACGGGAGCAGACCAAGAATACATTTATAGACCAACAGATACAAGTGTTTGAGCCTCTGTGTGGTTAGGGAAGTCCAGCCCACACGTGCGTAGAGCACACAGTGGTGTGTGAGCGCTCTAAGACCAGTGATAAACCTCAGGGCTCCATGGTAAGGTGTGTCCAGAGCTCGCAGACTCTGTGCAGAAGCATTCATATAAACCACATCACCAAAGTCCAACACCGACATAAATGTAGCTTCTACAAGCCTTTTCCTAGTCTCGAAAGAAAGACAGGGCCTAATCCTAAAAAAGAAGCCTAATTTTGCTCTCAGTTTTGGAGTAATTTGCTGTCGGTGAAACGTGAATGAAAGTGAGCTATCAATCCAAAGACCTAGATACTTGTACTTGTCCACTTTCTCAATTTGAGCACCTTGTAAAGTAGAGATTCGAGGAAGATCTGAGGGGACTGTTTTGACATTTGAAAATAGCATTGATTTTGTTTTGTCAGCGTTTAAGGTAAGCTTTAAGTCTTGGAATTTCCTTTGAAATAAAAAAAAGCAATCTTTAACTGCTGAAGGGCATCAAGTGGAGTAGATGCCACACTGTACATTACTGTGTCGTCAGCATAAAAATGAAAGTAACAATTTGGAATGTTTTGACTAATATTATTTATATACAAAATGAAAAGTAAGGGACCCAAAACTGACCCCTGCGGCACACCCCTGTGGATACTGAGAGTGTTTGATGAGGAGCCGTCTACCTGAACAGTCTGAGTTCTTCCTGAGAGATAGTTCCTAAACCAGTGTATATGTAAAATCCCTCAGTCGTCCAGGTAGAATCCATGGCAAAAAAGGAGAAATTTAATATACGTTTCGCAGCTCATCCAAGCTGCTTCTTCAGAACTGAAGAAGCAGCGAGCTGCGAAACGTATTCGACCAAATAAACTCTGTCCAATTAAATTTCTCCTTTTTTGCCAAACCAGTGTGTAGCTTGAGATGATGATTTGCAATTAATCTTTGTTCCAGTATAAGATGATCAACAGTATCAAAGGCTTTTGTAAGATCAACGAAAAGAGCTGCACAATGTTTTTTATTGTCTAAGGATGAAACTATGTCATGCACTACTTCTAAGGCTGCAGTTGTAGTGCTATGATGCTTCCGAAATCCAGACTGAAACTCAGTTAAGATATTATTTTCAGATAAATAGTCCTTAAGCTGAGAACTAATGAGGGATTCCAGAAGTTTGGCCAAGGGAGATAATTTAGAAATTGGCCTGTAATCATTTAATTTTGATAAATCACCACCTTTGAATAGAGGGGTGACAAAAGCAGATTTCCAGATCAAGGGAATTTCATTTGTGATTACCGTAAGATTAAAAAGGTGGGCCAGTGGAGCGGCAATTAAATCTGATGCTAATTTTAAGAAATAGGATTCAAGATTGTCTGGTCCTGGTGATGATTGGATATTGAGGAGTTTGAGGGCTTTGTGTACGTCAACAACAGAGAAAGGAGAAAAACAGAACGGATTATTTACAATAGGGTCATGTAAGTTTGTGGCAGTCAGCTTACTATGAGTTGAATCAAACATTGATCCAGATTCAATAAAGTGAATATTGAAAGTTTAACATTTCTTGAGGATTTGTTATTTTCTTGCCATCCTTTATTATGCATGTGGTTTTATAACTCACAAATACTTAGAAAAACAGCCATTCTGACTGTGAGTGGGGTTACCTCTCCACAGGTCTGACTTGGTCTGGTTTGGTCGCCATGATGATAGAAAAGTATAATACCATACTGTGAAACATTACAGACGAAGCAATAACGTCTACATGTAGAAAAGCATTAGACAAATCCTCCATCAGAATAGTTACACAATCCACCTTTAATTTGATATTATTTTACTACAGAGTCAATATGTGTATTTAGTTATTTTATTTGACACTTCCTTTCTTTTGTTCTAATACAGAGCTACAGGATCCACCATCAGAATAACATTCACATGTGACCAGTGTGGAAAGGTGTGGCCAAACGCTTCCAAACTGAAAGTACACTACAGAACTGACTTTGAGAAAACCTTCCCATTTGAAGGTGCAACGTCTTAAAACTCACTAAAGGAGAAAGACCTGCTGAGGCTGGATCATGTGAGCCTAAAATCAAAAAGCTGGTGATCAGGTTTCAGAGACTCCAGACTGCGGAGCTGAGCTCTGTGCAGTGTCAAAAAAAAAAAAAAAAAAAAGCTTAAAATAATATGTTAAGACTTTTGATTAGAAAGAGGTTTTAGCTGACGTTTGTCCATCTTACTGTTCATTGTATTGATGGCAAAAGGAGAAATTCAATTTGTCAACTGGACAGTTTATTTGGTTGAATACATTTCGCAGCTCATCCAAGCTGCTTCTTCAGTTCTGGTCAGATGCTGGTGGACACTGCTTTGTATCTGCCTGAATCTGCTAATTACAATGAAATTACTCTGAGACAACACATATTTGTTTACAGTTTCTGTTAGTTAGAAACTGTAAACAAATACGTGTTGTCTCAGAGTAATTTCTCAGAGTAATTTAAGCAGCTTGGATGAGCTGCAAAACGTATTCAACCAAATAAACTCCAGTTGACAAATTGAATTTCTCCTTTTGCCGTGGATTCTACCTGGACGACTGAAGGATTCTACACACGTTCATTGTATTGTTTTTAATTTTGATATTTTATTTCTCCTTCACTGCAGTTCCCTAATCAGACACATACCTAAAATTGTATTTTATTTTTTATTATTGTTTGCTGCGGACTCTTGTTTCTTTTCATGGATGTTGTGATGAAAAAAAGTGAAATAAAATAAAGAAAGATTGAAAATAAAGTAAAAATTTGCTTAAAAAAAATGAGTAGTCTTCTCTCTAATAGTAGCTTGTCTAATTTAATTCATAAAGAAAAACTTTAAGAAAGAAAGCTATTTAACATATGTGGATATCTGATTTGACCAGTGTGTTCTGCTAACACACGGAGCATAGTTATAAGATAAGTCCATGAGAAGTGCAGTGATTGGTGTCTGTAGCATAGTAATTGAAGTGATAGTAAATGGGTCATTGAAACTGTCTCTGAAATAATGCAAGTGTATAAATGTTTTTTTTGTTTTGTTTTTTTTTATTAAATATTTTAGGTTGGACAAAGTGAGGATCTTTGAATTGAGAGAGTGCAGAACCAAACCGACAGACCACATCTGATCTCAAGGAGAGGGAGCGACATCTTTAGTTTAGTTGAGCTCAATACAGTTGTCTGATATTTTGGAAAATTGGTCTTTCAGATTTATTGTGTATTATAATAAAGCCTTCTTGTGTGTAAGTAGAGTAAAATGTTGTCAGCATTAAACTGATTTTATTGTGGGGCTTGGATGTTTGTTCTCCTCTAATAATTGGTGTTTTGGCCAATGATTCATTGAAAAGGGTGAACATAAATTGGGCTAGTGGACATCCCTGTCTAATGCCCCTGTGAAATAAGAATTAAGACTACTTTAAGATTAGCGGTCATTTTATGTCATGTAGATATTTGATTTTTGCCTCTGTCTTCACTTTGACGATGCCCCACTCCCTGAGCCCTTCACACCTCTGCTCCCGCCCACAGCTCTATGGACTAATCCACCTGGCTGACTGATACTTAATGACCTTTGTTATTGAAATGCTGCCCTTTGTCTTGTGGGACACCATCTTTCTCACATGTGAGTTTTGCAAAGCTGCCCTCCCTCAAATGCTCCTGATTGGCTGATGTGGTCCAATAAAAAGAGTGGGGAGGGGTGGAGGGGCACTTAACCAACTGCAGCAACGTCCAGAGACAAAGAAGGAACAGTGAATGGACACAGAAGAAACTGCTTAATATGACAAGAATTAACCATAACTTTTGAAAGAGTGATTCTGTTGATTGAATGACTTCCAGAACTTTATACTTCTACTCTATATCTAGTATATCATATTTGTTGTTCACATGGATTTGGAGCAAACAGTTGTTAAATATCTGTCTGTATTTGTATATAATCTTTTTTTCATTTATTTTATTATTACTTATCTATGCCTACGCTATTGTGTTTTTTTATTGTGTTTATAGGACTGTGATTGGTTAACATTTTGTCAACAACAGACAATGATTCTTTGTTTTGACCTCCTGGTTGGACCTCCATAGCTCACCAGATCTGTGGAGAGGCTAGCCTGCTCACACTAAGAATACATGTTTTTCAATGTATTTAGCTGATAATACCTGTTATAAAATATATAATGTAAATATAAATGATTTTACACCAATCAAGAAGTAATTTGTGAAAAAAAGTTGAAAAATATGTTGAAAATTACAGGAAGTGGATAGTTCTATTTTAAAGAGTTCCATACTGATGCCATCACACTGGGGAGAACTCGAACTCTAAAAGTTTTCCACAATTTACACAAGAAACACATTTTTCCCAAGCCGTTAAACATGATTTCAACAAAAGAAAGGTGTTTTCTTTGTTTTATTTGTCAAATCATCTTTTCTGTGTACATTAGAGGAGTTTTGACATGGTTGCTAGGTAACAGTTATGATTGCTTTGTCTGGAATGTTTCACAGTATGGTATTTTTCACAGTATGGTATGTTTCACAGTAATGAACCTTTCTAGCTTCACAGAGACTAAACCAGACCAAGTTACAGGTCAGATCTGTGGAAGGGCTACCCTGCTCACAGTCAGAATGCCAGTTTTCCTGTCCTTTTTTAATGTCATATTGTGAAACATTCCAGACAGAGCAATGACATATCCATAGAAACAAGCAGGTGAGGAACCCCCAACCAAAAAGTTACATTGTGCACCTTTAAGTTGATGGGGGAAAAAAGAGCATTGACAATATATGGATCCTGCTCAAAATAAGCATACTTTTCTATATTTTTGCTTGCTTCCATAACACAAGTTGGAGCATCTAATGACTTCATATGGGTTTTAAAAAAAACGATCAGCAATTTTGCATTTGGCGTGTTAAAATAAATTAAGCGTATCCTTCAAAATGTGTCTGGATTTTTGCATAATCGCTCTAAAATTGTTAGGCTGTCTTGAATCTTAATAGAGCCATGTCAACTACAGGGACATTCAGTGTTCCCCAACGGTGTGGAAATGTGTTTCAGGAATGTAAGAATTTGAGATTAAATGGCAGTGACAGCATGTTTGACAAATTGCTGTATAATGTTTTTCTGGGACATTTTAAAAAGTCTACTTAGCATTAATGTAGAGACGGCAAAAATACATCCATAGCTGATCACAGCAAGAGATGAAACTGGCTCTTAAAGACGTCGTACTTGATTTTTACTGTGTTAAAAAACGGAACTAGTTCATTAAAAGGCCCTGTATTACATAGAATGGATTCTTGTGAGGCATGTTGTGTTTTGTTTCATTCACAAGTGTTTGAGTAATCCTGGTTTATTCCTCTGTCTACATCTCGAAAGCTCGAAATGCTCTATTCCACCATGAAATGGGAGTCTTAAGTTAACAGCTATTTTTTTTTTTACTTTAAATTCAGTAGAAATTCCAGGGCTGAATGGCCTGGCCCACCACCTTTAAAAGCTGGCTGCCTGAGACTGAGATCCCTCCTTTCTTCTCTCCACCATACAGCCACTTGTTTTGAATAAATATGTATTTAACTTGTGTGAATCGACTCATTTTCATTTTATAATGCTGTTACCGCCGCAAAAGACATACCTGGATTTGTGTTGTACTAACATGAAAGTATTTGTTGTGTTGAGAAAACAATTGTGATCTTCAATTAAAACAAAGAGCAAAACTTCGCCTCAACCTTGAATCTGAGGAGCACAATAATAGATATGTGCTTGCCATAGAAGATAATTTTTCATCAGATTTTGAATGTCAAGAGCTGTTGGAAATGTTTAACACTGGGAAAAACATATATTGTTTTTTATTGTGAAACTTTAATTGTTGTAATTTTAAGTATACATTTCAGCACAGCAAATACTAAGCACAAATAGTTTCAGAGAAAACCTGCTCATCTGAACGTGCATCGTCTTGAAGACACTAAAGGAGAAAGAGCTGCAGAGGCCGGATCATGTGAGCCTAAAGTCAGACTCAAAAAGCTGGAGATCAGGCTTCAGAGACTCCAGACTGTGGAACTGAACTCTGTGCAGTGTCAAAAATGACAAGCTTAAAATATGTTTAGAATTTTCTTAATTTTTCTTTTTTATTAGAGAGAGTTTTATCTGACCTTTGTCCGTCTTATTCTTTGTTGTATTGTTTTTAACTTTGAGCTTTCAGTCCAACTTCACTGCAGTTCCCTAATCAGAGACATACCTGAAATTTGCATTTTGTTTTTTTATTCTGTTTGCTGCTGACTCTCGTTAGCAACCCACAACAGATGTTTATTCTTTTCATAGCAAAAATAAAAACTGAAATAAAATAAAGAAAATTCCTGTTTTGTTTCCTCCGTTTATTTTATTTGGTTCCTAATGTCAGAAACCTTCACACAGTTGGATGCATCATTAAAAAGATGGGGTTTGGGAGTAGAGATTGAGTCTAAAACCTTAAATAAAACCCTTGGATTTGACTTGTTTTTACTAATGCTGTTTTTAAAACTTTCTTTCTATGAAAGATTGAACACATTTAGATTGGTCTTTTTCCATTTTTGTGTCATTTCGTTGCAGATTCTTTTTAGCTTAGGTGTGTTCTCATTGATCCACAGTTGGGCTGGTCTGTTTGGGTTTCCTTCTATTGCACCAATAGAATCCAAGATTGAATTAGTGGTTTGATCTAAGGAGGAGACCCCCCCTCCTTACCGAACAGTCGTGATTGGTGGAGAAAATGCAGTCGGTGGGTTGCTTCAATGAGAGGGGTACAGTCACCTTGTGTTAACCAAGTTTCTGTTAAAATCAAAACGTCCAAGCTGTTGTTGGTGATGAAGTCCTGGTAGATGAAGGTTTTACTGTTGACGGATCTGATGTTTAAAAGTACAAAGTTTGTGGGTTCAGGGCTGGGGGTAGGATCTGTAGAAGTGCAAAGGGGAACAGTGATGAGACAGGGGAGAGAGGACTCTATAGGAATGGATTTACTGTGGGGGCCGTGTCTGGTGATGATCATAGGGATCCTGTATTGAAGGGGAGAACAGAGACTGCTGTTGGGATGGGAAGAGACAGGTGGGGTAGGGGGGCACTGTAGAGGTGGGTAGTCAGTGATACATTATCTGAGTCTGTACTGTATAGATGATGTTGGCTGTTAAACGGTTGCCAAGCCGGTTTATGTGGAGAGCATCACGTTGGGGTAGAAGGAGGAGCAGGACCAGAGCAGATAAAAATTGTCAAAAAAACCAAAGCTGTAATGGAAGGAATTGTGTTTTAGCCACGTCTGGAGATCTGAAATCCTGTTAAAACGTTCGGCCCCATGACTGAGTGTGGGGAGTGGGCTAGAGATAAAAACTGATTTTCCACAGGAGGATAAAAGTTTAAAAAGGTCCAGGAAATTCATCTTAATCATCTCTGACTGACCACCAGCAATGTGATTTGTTCCTACATGAATAATCACTCTTGTTATTGTGAGGAGTGCAGCTGGTAGAAGTCCAGGTAGTTTGTCCAGTAATGTGTACAGAGTAGTAGTAGCAGAAAACAGTGAGTGGATGCACTGAAAAACCTGCAGTGCCTTATAATTGAGTTGCCCACTAAAAGTGTAGTTGGTGCAAGGTTGTGCTGGGTTGGGTTTGGGCTAGGGGTTGAGCTATGGCTGGGGTTTGGTTATGGGTTAGGTTGTAGGTTAGGTGTTAGGGTTAATTCAGGAGTAAGGGCTACGGTCGGGGATTAGGGCTAGTAGGATGTAAGCGCGTGCAAGGGCCGATCATTGCCACTTGTAGCCATATTTTCATATGTGGTTGAACAGAGAGAAGATCTTTGAGCTGAGAGGGTGCAGACCCAAAGAAACAGACAACATCTGATCTCAAGGTGAGGGAGCGAGATCTTCAGTTCATGTGCTCAAAAGAGTCTGATTTGTAAGTAGAGTAAAATGTTAGAATTGAGACTGATTTCATGGTGGGGTTTGGATGTTTGTTCCCCTCTAGTAGGTGGGGCTTAGGCCAATGGTTCATTGAAAAGGGTAAAAATAAATTAGGATAGTGGACATCCCTGTCTAGTGCCCCTGAGCTGTGTAAAAACCTGTGAAATAAGAATTAAGACTACTTTAACTCACGTAGATATTTGATTTTTGCCTCTGTCTTCACTTTGACGATGCCCCACTCCCTGAGCCCTTCACACCACTGCTCCCGCCCACAGCTCTATGGACTAATCCACCTGGCTGACTGACACTTAATGACCTTTGTTATTGAAATGCTGCCCTTTGTCTTGTGGGACACCATAATGTCTTTCTCACATGTGAGTTTTGCAAAGCTGCCCACCCTCAAATGCTCCTGATTGGCTGACGTGGTCCAATAAAAAGAGTGGGGAGGGGTGGAGGGGCACTTAACCAACTGCAGCAACGTCCAGAGACAAAGAAGGGCCAGTGAATGGACACAGAAGAAGCTGCTTTATATGCTAGGAATTAGCCATAACTTTTGACAGAGTGAACTATCAGATTTTGATGGTTGAAGTCCTTCCAAAACTTTCTGCCACTACTCTTGTAAGTATATCATCTCCATTGTCCATATGGATTCGAATTCAGAGCCAAAAAGTTGTTAAATATCTCTGTATATGTTACCTTAATGTGATCTTCTTTTGCTACAGTCAGAAAAAGTGTGCCTTTAAAATAAAATACAAACTGAAATGTTTCATTCAGGCAAATGTAACTTGCTTGTAAAACACACACAGAAACATTCTTAGATAAGATTTACTGTGTCATTTTATTTGTATTTAGTTGAGTTACTTTATTTAAGTTAAAAAAAAAAGTTTTTACTTGTCACTTTCTTTCCTTTGTTCTAATGCAGAGCTACAGGATCCACCAACAGAATAGTATTCACATGTGACCAGTGTGGAAAGGTGTGTCCAAAAGCTGAAAGTACACTACAGAACTCACACAGGAGAAAAACCATACAGCTGTGACCAGTGTGGGAAGGAATTTACACAATCTGGTGCTCTCCATCGACACATGAGAATCCACACAGGAGAAAAATCATACAGATGTGATGTTTGTGAGAAGACATTTTCATGGTCAAGCAATCTTGTATCACATATGAGAATTCACACTGGAGAGAAACCATTTGAATGTGAACAGTGTGGGAAGGGATTTACACAATCTGGTGCTCTCCATCAACTTTTGAAAATCCACACAGGTGAAAAATCATACAGATGTGATGTTTGTGAGAAGACATTTTCAGAGTCAAGCAGCCTTGTAAAACGTATGAGAGTCCACACTGGAAAGAGGCCATACGAGTGTGACCAATGTGGGAAAGCTTTCTCTACATCATCCAATCTCAATAGACACATAAGAATTCACTTCTGGCACCGACTATATGAGTGTGGCCAGTGTGAAAATGTTTTTAGATCATCCCAGCAACTCTCCAGTCACTATCGAACGCACACAGGAGACAAACCGTTACGACTGTGAAGAAAGAGGGACTGGTCTCCAGGTCTGTGAGGAACCGTCTGAAACATGTCCAAATCTTCTGACTGAAGAGAAAAGCTGCAGCTCTGACCAGTGTGGGATGACTTTGAGAAACCTGCTCATCTGAAGGTGCACCGTCTTGACCTCACTAAAGAAGAAAGACCTGCTGAGTCTGGATCATGTGAGCCTAAAGTCAGACTCAAGAAGCTGGAGATCAGGCTTCAGAGACTCTAGATTGTGGAACTGAACTCTGTGCAGTGTCAAAAATGACAAGCTTAAAATGATATGTTAAGAATTTTCTTAATTTTTCTTTTTTATTAGAAAGAGTTTTAGCTGACTTTTGTCCATCTTATTTTTCGTTATATTGTTTTTAACTTTGAGCTTTCAGTCCTGCTTCACTGCAGTTCCCTAATCAGAGACATACCTGAAATTGCTTTTTTTTTTTTTTTTTTTTTTTTTTTTATTCTGTTTGCTGCTGAAAAAAACGGAAATAAAATAAAGAAAATGAAGTTTTAGATTATTTGTTCAGGCTTGTCTTATGTCTCACATATGCATCAAGGAACTTTAGAAATGAAACACATATACACACACAAAGGGCTGAGAAACAGCGTGAGCTTCTTTCACATGAACAGGTGAAGCACTAAATGTTAATCAGAGGTGAGAGAAGGTTTGAAGCTGCCTCTGAATGACACAGAATAGTAGAAGGAGCTCTTTTACATTTGATCCATGTACTGTTAATATAGAGTTTGTTTATTCAGAAATAGCAAATGGAGAAATTCAACAAGCTAGAGAAAACTGCCTTAAGAAAAATAATATTCTGAATCAATTAAACTAATTTAATGTATATTTTATTTTTGCTTCTGGACTAATCCACCTGGCTGACTGACACTTAATGACCTTTGTTATTGAAATGCTGCCCTGTCATTTCAATATTGTTATTGAAATGCCCCTGTCTTGTGGGACATAATGTCTTTCTCACATGGGAGTTTTGCAATGCTGCCCACCCTCAAATTCTCCTGATATTTGCTAACATACATGAACATTCACACAGACAGTGGCTCCCTCTTTTCTGCATCACTCGAGGAAAAACTAAAACTAAAACAACACTACCCACTCCAGTTTATCTTTCCCACAATCAGGGAATAATTTAGCTTCATAAAATGCTTCTTTATAAAAAAAATAGATATTTATATAACTGTACACTGTAACCTTAAATGTGCACTATACTGTTTTGTTGAATATTGTAAAACAATTATTGAACTTACCACAAAATCGACAGATGATGGTGGATTTTACAGGACAGACATTCTCCACTCCATAACAACGCCTTGTTCGGAAAATAGGGTCAGCAAAAAGGACGATCGAGCGGTTGTTCTTCTGCCTTACTGAGCATGTGCGAGAAAGTACAGAAAGCGCGTTGGGACAGCCTTCAGGCAATTTAATCAGCTGTATTACATAGATTCAATTCAACAAGGTTTCGTAATGACAGCAATTGATGTTGTTAGGTTAATACAAAGAAACTCTCTTGATTTCATCTTCAAAATTAGACACATTAAGTATTTTTAAATGATAACAGTTATTTAATGCCAACAATATCCATGTTTCACTTTTTTGAGTGCATGTACTACAATAGACAATTTGTATGTGTATGTTTTTGTATATGTGGTCGCTGGCGGCTACGAAACTAGCCTGGCTTTTCAGTACCCGCGCTCCTGTAAAGTGATTTGGAAAACTACGTTGCTTGACAGACTAATAATAATAATAATAATAATAATAATAAAATAATAATAAAATAATAATAATATAATAATAATAATAATAACTAATAAGCAAAGTTGAGCTCTGCTGAACTTCATGCAAACGAGGAGCGGTGTTTGCTGAGCGGTAACCAATGACATCGTTTCAAATTACTTTTAATTTGGAAGTCGGCAGGTGGACAGATAAACATTTGGACGTGCATAAAAATTTAAACAGTGCCGTTGATTAACATTATATCGCCATGCCAGAAGCAAAAAACCATTACCATTCAGAACTCTTTAGCCTTTTAAACTTCATATCTCTCCAACTGACGTTCGGTGCACGCCCACTCAGAGCGAAGCAAGCAGAGAGAAAGCGGTACATTTCGCTTGCATGTATTTTGGGCGTTAATGTGGCTTGCCCCCGCATACTGACGGCGCACTTTATGCAGTAAACATAGCATAGTAGCCTGTGAATTTAGCAATGAATTTTAATGTGGGGCTCCAGCAAAATCGTGAAACGTAATCAACAGGGCAGACTTGAGACTTATCCGACTCTGTGCGAGGTTGTATTGAAAACAATGGGATTTTGGGGAGACGGGAAAGAAAGAGGGGACCGGGTGATTACACAGAGGCTGCACGTGTGTTCTCACAGCCAGTGGATGGAAAGGCAGACAGACGGCAATGAGGATTAGATTCGTGAGTTATTAAGAATGTTTGTTACTGCCGTGTAAAAAGGTTATTATGCCTTTCTTTTAATAGTATATACCGTAGACTGCTATTCTATCCTGTTGTAGTGTGCTAAATAACAATTTGTATGTGTAGATTTATGTGTATATTTCGTCATTACATGTGATGGTGTTAAGTTAGAGAAGGGGTGAGGAACCTTTCATATGAAGGGCAGGTTAAATTTTTCTCAAGTCCTCAGAGGGCCATACGAACTAATACCTAGGGGTAGGGCTGCTCGATATTGAAATTATGTGATGTGTGATAACATAACTGATTACTGTGATAATGATATGACTTGCAGTAGTTAAATCTCATGTTTTTCTTAATTGTAATTGGTTTTCTATATAGAAGTATTCAAAAATAGTAATAGGCCTACATTAAACAAAATGATTTATCTAAACTGTAAATATACCGGTATTGCGGTATTACCGAGATTTTGTCATGTTTGCTAGGTGACAGTTGTTATGTGAATTAGATATTATACAATAGTAATGTTCCTGTCAGGGTGTACTAAGAACACCACTCTTGCTTTGGGGAAATCAGAACTAGTAAACAGCACAACTTTAACCACAACTTTACTTCACTACCTAAGGCAAAACTGTCTGTGCAATGAAGAATCTGGACCATCACAGCATTTTAATCCAGTGCACCACAGTGGCTTCCAGACATTTCTTATCAGGATTAATCAAAACACACACTTAGGCCTCCACTGTCAAATGCCCAACCAAGACCATTTACTTTGAACTATCCTTTGGTTGCATATAAATAAGTTTGTGTTGTTGATAATGAGAGTTTTGGAGTGCAGTCGAGTGCAGATGTTGGTTTGTTTCCTGTCTGTTCTTTAAACATGTTTAGAGTTAAGTTTAATTGCTAATTCAGTTCAAATCATGAAACCTGTTGTATAGACATTTTTTAGATCCTTGAATTGTGAGTGCTTTTGTTATTGTTAATTAACCTCTTTTTTTATTTCTCTCTTCCACAGACTTGTATGTGGCAGTGCAAGGATTGTCAGACCACAGTGTCATCAAGGTCACTGCTGTTAAAACATTACAGGTTGGCTCATGGTCACTTTGGCCGTAGACACCCATACCCATGTGCACATTCTCATTGCCCTTGTGTTTTTAAATCCTGGAATGCTCTCAACAGTCATCTAAGCAGATCCCATGCTAATAAAACTGTGCAGAACTCTAGGAGAGTAGTTAACTTTAGCTGTCATCTATGTGCATGCAAGAACATAGTTTCTGAGCAGGACTATTGGTGTCACATTCATAGCCACCTTAAAAATCTTGAGACAGTGCATTGTATGTTTGAGGGTTGTACTTTTCAGACAAACGTTTATGGTACTTTTAAGTCACATAAAAATAGGAAGCACAATCTTTACACTCTAAAAGACTTTAAAGTCGGCATTGTAAAAACAAATCAAATTCAAGCATCAGCTGACTGTGGAAGAGATGATGGAGTGATAGAAGTTTCTAACAGTAATGCAGATTCTGATGGTGATATTGAGATTGAGATGGAATCACAGGATTTACCAAAAATCATAGAGCTGAATTTTGCATCCCTTTTATTGAAATTGGAACACTATTTCCATGTTCCCAGTGTAGCTATTGATGAACTGCTTATAGAATTGCACTATTTGTTGAGTACTGCATGTGTGCCATTATCAAACAGTGTCATTCATGATGTCTTTGAGAATCACAACCTTAGTGTAGATCAGTTGGTCATTGAAGAAGTGAGCAACACATTATCATCTTTCAACCGATTGTTCAAGGCTGTATCAAAGAATACTTATGATTAATGATTAATGAATACTTAGAACAGGGATGGGCAACTGGCGGCCCGCATTCAGCATTTTTCAGGAAACCCTGAGAAGATAAGGACGTTTTCCTAAGTCTAGCATAGGTTTTTATAAGCTTTTTTTAAGGTATGAATGGGTTTAAATGGGAAGCCAATGGGAGTCTAACTGTAATGGTCCAAACCGTGGACTGTTAAAAGATCAGAGGCGCACATGCATGCAACACCATCTCTTTCCTACAAACATTTTCTTTCTCTCTCTCTCTCTTTCTGTGTCTCTCTCTTTGTCTGTCTCTCGCTCTCTCCTTTAAACACCATTAAATATATGTTAAATATGTTTCATACATCCAATGTCTCATACAATGTTTCTCTGATTTTGAAATATAGGATGTGGATTTTGCTGAAGCTGAAGCTGCTATGGGGAAGACCACCATTGGGATTTACACAATCAAACATGAGGGGGGCGACAACACTGATCCACCGGAGGATGTGGGCATCATTGTTGAAGGAGTCACGGTCCTCAGCAACATTGACAACATTGCCTGCGCCACCGCTCTCCTCTTTGGTGTCATTTACGTGTTGAACCTCAGCTACCCTTCTGACCTCAGGTACACGTTTTTTCAGAAGGTGCTGATGAAAATCGATGACCGCCGCCTTTCGGACAAGGTTCAGGTTCTCAAAAACAAACTTTGTGGGTAAACAGTCATGTTGTTGAGGATTCTTTTGGATTTTTTGATTCTTTTAGTTGTTTTTATGTTCCCATGTTTGTCCACAGTAGCTCACCTTTCAGGCATGTTTATTGCATACAGTTTATGTATGTGTTGTTGTTTTGTTGTTTTCTTTCATCGCTGTGAGTCTTAAGTAAGTGTTGAGTTATTCAGGTCTATCACTTTTAGCACTTGCTAAATGTTCATTAGGGAACTCAGAGGGATGGGAGAGAACAGTTTGTATTGGGGTGAAAAAAGTATGGCGTTATTTGGAATCAAGTTACACAGAAGTTTACACAGAAAGTAAACTTCAAAAAACTTACACAGAGTAACACACTTTTTTCCACCCCCAACTCAAGACAGTTTTCTGACATTGTGTTTATATATTTTTTATAAGAGTGTGTTAAAATGCCTCAGCACTTTTATTTTCTTGTGTTCACTAATAACTTGTGTGATTTGTTCAGATTTCAATAAATGCAGTTATGGTTTCTGACAATGGTGTGTGGTTATCTTCTACAGCTTAATCACTGATTTTACACAACAGTGCTGTGTTTGTATTAATTAACAATTTTATGTCGTGTGGTTCCACACAACTGTGTTGCATGAAAGTAGACTAATTTGACAGTGTATTTCTAAACCATGCAGCTTTAATTGATTCAACATAACTGTGTCAGTTTGGTTGAACCCATCAATGTCAATTTGATTGAATCTAACAGTGTCAATTTGGTTGAACCTAACAGTGTCATTTTGACTTACACCAGAACACTAAACACAAGTGATTTAACCAAGTTACTTTGAATCTTCTCAGTTCAGTTATGTAGGATTTACTACATTGTATTGAGCCCATTTTAAAGAACATAATATCATAGAAGCTATGTAACACAGTTTCGTGGAACCATTTGACGCAACTTTTTAAATTAAATCCAAGGAAATATTTTTTTGAGTGTATAGGGCCAGTAAGCGATCCGTAGCTCCCCCTTTTAGGGGGCCAAAGAGGACCGCTGGAGTTACTAACTTTCAAAGCAATCTGGAACAATTGGAACCTAGGGCTGGCTTGCCCTGGCATGCCTCTTTCATTCATTGAAGGACCAGCAGCACAACAACGGCAACAATGGTGCAGATGCTCAATTACCGGTAAAATCGTGTCAAAGTTTTGTGTGTAATCAGAATTCCACATCCAGTCAAAGTCTGCAAAGTCTGCATAACACTGAAGCCAAACTGATAACATAAACCAAACTCCACCAACATCCTCCTCCGTGATCCGGGTAAAATCATAAATCCGAAATGTGGTGTACATATTGAATCTCGAGCGCGTGTCCGTAAAGATGCAGCCAAACGAGTTAGCGAAAAGTTATCCATTATCCTCTGTGCAGGTAACCGTATAGTAAAAGAGTAAAGTTATTTATCAAAACAAGAACATGTGCTCCACAGTGATGTCTTTGTGAATACAGAAAAAACGAAAGTGAAACTCAAGTGCATATCAGTCCACGTGAGGATCACCTGTGTGCTCTGGTTCATTTGCATGGACATTTGTTCTGAGTTAAATTTGAACATCAATCAGTGTTGATGCTCCTTTAGTTTAGCACCTGGTCATTTGACAACTATCCAGCGTCTGATGGTGCAGGCCTTCGATTGGGTCACGCCCAAAGTGGTCCAGGTCCATTGTAATGGAAACGGTCCCGGGGTGGGCGTGCCCCCCTCATAACTGCTCTGTGCCAAGGCAGCCCCAAGCGTATTGTGCTAGTAGAAATTAGGCTTATTTAATCTTTTGGTCTGGGGTCAGTTACTTGCTTGTTTCTGTGGATGCCATTTATTAACTTGGAATGTTACACACTATAACATTAAACAGCTCTACCTTACAATTATTAAATCACACGTGGTTTTATAGTTCACAAATACTTAGAAAAACAGCCATTCTGACTGTGAGTGGGGTTACCTCTCCACAGGTCTGACTTGGTCTGGTTTGGTTGCCATGATGATAGCAAAGTTTAATACCATACTGTGAAACATTACAGACAAAGCAATAACGTGTACATGTAGAAAAGCATTAGACGAATCCTCCATCAGAATAGTTACACAATCCACCTTTAATTTGATATTATTTTACTACAGAGTCAATATTTGTATTTAGTTATTTTACTTGACACTTCCTTTCTTTTGTTCTAATACAGAGCTACAGGATCCACCATCAGAATAACATTCACATGTGACCAGTGTCGGAAGGTGTGGCCAAACGCTTCCAAACTGGACGTACACTACAGAACTGACTTTGAGAAAACCTTCCCATTTGAAGGTGCAACGTCTTAAACTCATTAAGAATCAAAAAGCTGGAGATCAGGTTTCAGAGACTCCAGACTGTGGAGCTGAGCTCTGTGTAGTGTCAAAAAAAAAGCTTAAAATAATATGTTAAGACTTTTTATTAGAAAGCGGTTTTAGCTGACGTTTGTCCATCTTACTGTTCATTGTATTGATGGCAAAGGAGAAATTAAATTTATCAACTGGACAGAGTTTATTTGGTCGAATACGTTTCGCAGCTCATCCAAGCTGCTTCTTCAGTTCTGGTCAGATGCTTTGGATCTGCCTGAAGGAAGGAGCTAATTACAATGAAATTACTCTGAGACAACACATATTTGTTTACAGTTTCTGTTAGTTGGAAACTGTAAAGAAATATTTCTCAGAGTAATTTAAGCAGCTTGGATGAGCTGCAAAACGTATTCGACCAAAAAAACTCCAGTTGACAAATTGAATTTCTCCTTTTGCCATGGATTCTACATGGACGACTGAGGGATTCTCCAAACGTTCATTGTATTGTTTTTAACTTTGATATTTTATTTCTGCTTCACTGCAGTTCCCTAATCAGAGACATACCTAAAATTGTATTTTTTTTATTATTCTGTTTGCTGCTGACTCTTGTTAGCAACCCACAACAGATGTTTATTCTTTTCATGGATGTTGTGATGAAAAAAAGTTAAATAAAATTAAAAAAAGATAGAAAATAAAGGTAAAAATTTGCTTAAAAAAAAAAAAAAAGCAAATCGAGTAGTTATCTCTCTAATAGTCGCTTGTCTAATTTAATTCATAAAGAAAAACTTTAAGAATTAAACCTATTTAACATATGTGGATATCTGATTTGACAAGTGTGTTCTGCTAACACACGGAGCATAGTTATAAGATAAGTCCATGAGAAGTGCAGTGATTGGTGTCTGTAGCATAGTTTTTTTTGATGAAATATTTTAGGTTGGACAAAGTGAGGATCTTTGAATTGAGAGTGCAGAACCAAAGAGACAGACCACATTTGATCTCAAGGAGAGGGAGCGACATCTTTAGTTTAGTTGAGCTCAATAGAGTTGTCTGATATTTTGGAAAATTGGTCGTTCAGATTTATTGTTTATTGTAATAAAGCCTTCTTGTTTGTAAGTAGAGTAAAATGTAATGTAAAACTGATTTTATTGTGGGGCTTGGATGTTTGTTCCCCTCTAATAATTGGTGTTTTGTCCAGTGATTCATTGAAAAGGGTGAACATAAATTGGGATAGTGGACATCCCTGTCTAATACCCCTGCGAAATAAGAATCAAAACTACTTTAAGATTAGAGGTCATTTTATCTCATGTAGATATTTGATTTTTGCCTCTATCTTCACTTTGACGATGCCCCACTCCCTGAGCCCTTCACACCACTGCTCCCGCCCACAGCTCTATGGACTAATCCACCTGGCTGACTGATACTTAATGACCTTTGTTATTGAAATGTTGCCCTTTGTCTTGTGGGACACCATAATGTTTTTCTCACATGTGAGTTTTGCAAAGCTGCCCCTCCCTCAAATGCTCCTGATTGGCTGATGTGGTCCAATAAAGAGAGTGGGGAGGGGTGGAGGGGCACATAACCAACTGCAGTAATGTCCAGAGACAAAGAAGGGACAGTGAATGGACACAGAAGAAGCTGCTTTATATGTCAGGAATTGGCCATAACTTTTGACAGAGTGAGATTTTGATGATTGAAGTCCTTCCAGAAATTTCTGCCACTACTTTTGTAAGTATATCATCTCCATTGTCCATATGGATTCGAATTCAGAGCCAAAAAGTTGTTAAATATCTCTGTATATGTTACCATAATGTGATCTTCTTTTGCTACAGACAGAAAAAGTGTGGCTTTAAAATAAAATACAAACTGAAATGTTTCATTCAGCCAAATGTAACTTGTTTGTAAAACACACACAGAAACATTCTTAAATAAGATTTTATGTGTATTTAGTTGAGTTACTTTAAGTTAAAAAAAAAAAAGTTATTTTACTTGACACTTTCTTTCCTTTGTTCTAATGCAGAGCTACAAGATCCACCAACAGAATGGTATTCACATGTGACCAGTGTGGAAAGGTGTGTCCAAAAGCTTCTACACTGAAAGTACACTACAGAACTCACACAGGGGAAAAACCATACAGCTGTGACCAGTGTGGGAAGGAATTTAAACGATCTAGTCATCTCCATCGACATATGAGAATCCACACAGGAGAGAAACCATTTGATTGTGACCAGTGTGGGAAGGAATTTGCACAATCTGGTGACCTCCATCGACATATGAGAATCCACACAGGGGAAAAACCATACAGATGTGATGTTTGTGAGAAGACATTTTCACAGTCACGCCATCTTGTATCACATATGAGAATTCACACTGGAGAGAGGCCATACGAGTGTGACCAATGTGGGAAGAAATTTAGAGAGTCTGGTGCGCTCAATGAACATATGAGAATCCACACAGGAGAGAAACCATTTGAATGTGAAAAGTGTGGGAAGGAATTTAAACGATCTAGTCATCTCCATCTACATATGAGAATCCACACAGGGGAAAAACCATACAGATGTGATATTTGTGAGAAGACATTTTCACAGTCAAGCCATCTTGTATTACATATGAAAGTCCACACTGGAGAGAGGCCATTTGAATGTGAGCAGTGTGGGAAGGGATTTACACAATCTGGTGCTTTCCATCGACATATGAGAATCCACACAGGGGAAAAACCATACAGATGTGATGTTTGTGAGAAGACATTTTCAGTGTCAAGCAGCTTTGTATCACATATGAGAGTCCACACTGGAGAGAGGCCATACAACTGTGACCAATGTGGGAAGAAATTTAGAGAGTCTGGTGCACTCAATGAACATATGAGAATCCACACAGGAGAGAAACCATTTGAATGTAACCAGTGTGGGAAGGAATTTAAACAATCTGGTGCTTTCCATCGACATATGAGAATCCACACAGGGGAAAAACCATACAGATGTGATGCTTGTGAGAAGACATTTTCATCGTCAAGCAATCTTGTATCACATATGAGAGTCCACACTGGAGAGAGGCCATACAACTGTGACCAGTGTGGGAAGGAATTTAAACGATCTGGTGACCTTCATCGACATATGAGAATCCACACAGGTGAAAAATCATACAGATGTGATGTTTGTGAAAATACATTTTCATGGTCAAGCAGCCTTGTATCACATATGAGAATCCACACTGGAGAGAGGCCATACGAGTGTGACCAATGTGGGAAAGCTTTCCCTGCATCATCCAATCTCAATACACATGAGAATTCACTTCTGGCACAGACTATATGAGTGTGGCCAGTGTGAAAAGGCTTTTAGAACATCCCAGCAACTCTCCAGTCACTATCGAACGCACACTTCCCTTAGGACTGGGAAGAAAGAAGGAAGTCTTTCGGGTCTGTGAGGAACTGTCTGAAACATGTCCAAATCTTCCAGACTGAAGAGAAAAGCTGCAGCTCTGACCAGTGTGGGGTGTGGGGTGTGAGAAACCTGCTCATCTGAAGGTGCACCGTCTTGACCTCACTAAAGAAGAAAGACCTGCTGAGTCTGGCTCATGTGAGCCTAAAGTCAGACTCAAGAAGCTGGAGATCAGGCTTCAGAGACTCTAGATTGTGGAACTGAACTCTGTGCAGTGTCAAAAATGACAAGCTTAAAATGATATGTTAAGAATTTTCTTATTTTTTTTTTTTTTTTATTAGAAAGAGTTTTAGCTGACTATATATATATATATTTTTTTTAATTCCGTTTGTTGCTCAAAAAATAAAATAAAGAAAATGAAGTTTTAGATAATTTGGTCAGGCTTGTCTCATGTCTCACATATGCATCAAGGAACTTTAGAAATGAAACATATACACACACAAAGGGCTGAGAAACAGGTGAAGCACTAAATGTTAATCAAAGGTGAGAGAAGGTTTGAAGCTGCCTCTGAATGACACAGAATAGTAGAAGAAGCTCTTTTACATTTGATCCATGTACTGTTAATATAGAGTTTGTTTATTCAGAAGTAGCAAATAGAGCAATTCAACAAGCTAGAGAAAACTACCTTAAGAAAAATAATATTCTGAAACAATTAAACTAATTTAATCTATATTTTATTTTTGCTTCTGGACTAATCCCCCTGGCTGACTGACACTTAATGACCTTTGTTATTGAAATGCTGCCCTGTCATTTCAATATTGTTATTGAAATGCCCCTGTCTTGTGGGACATAATGTCTTTCTTACATGGGAGTTTTGCAATGCTGCCCACCCTCAAATTCTCCTGATATTTGCTAACATACATGAACATTCACACAGACAGTGGCTCCCTCTTTTCTGCATAACTCGAGGAAAAACAAAAACTAAAACAACACTACCCACTCCAGTCCCTCTTTCCCACAATCAGGGAATAATTTAGCTCCATAAACAGCTTCTTTATAAAAGAAAAATAGATATTTATATAACTGTACACTGTAACCTTAAATGTGCACTATAGGGCCAGTAAAGCATGGACTCTGAGTGTTTCCACTGCGTAAAGAGATCCGTACCTCCCCCTTTTAGGGGGCCAAAGAGGACCGCTGGAGTTACTAACTTCCAAAGCGATCTGGAACGGTTGGAACCTAGGGCTGGCTTGCCCTGGCATGCCCCCTTGCACTCATTGAAGGACCAGCAGCACAACAACGGCAACAATGGTGCAGATGCTCACTTACCGGTAAAATCGTGTCAAAGTTTTGTGTCTAATAAGAATTACACATCCAGTCAAAGTCTGCAATGTCTGCATAACATTGAAGCCAAAATGATAACATAAACCAAACATCCTCCTCCATGATCCGGGTAAAATCATAAATCCCAAATGTGTTGTATATATCGAATCTCGAGCGCGTGTCCATAAAGATGCAGCCAAATGACTTAGCGAAAAGTTATCCATTTTTCCTCTGTGCAGGTAACCGAATAGTAAAAGAGTAAAGTTATTTATCAAAACAAGAACATGTGCTCCACAGTGATGTCTTTGTGAATACAGAAAAAACTAAAGTGAAACTCAAGTGCATATCAGTCCACGTGAGGATCACCTGTGTGCTCTGGTTCATTTGCATGGACTTGTTCTGAGTTAAATTTGAACATCAATCAGTGTTGATGCTCCTTTAGTTTAGCAACTGGTCATTTGATAGCTATCCAGCGGCTGATGGTGCAGGCCTTCCATTGGGTGTGTCTTGCGTCATGCCCAAAACGGTCCAGGTCCTTTGTAATGGAAACGCTCCCGGGGTGGGCGTGCCCCCCTCATAACTGCTCTGTGCCAAGGCAGCCCCAAGCGTATTGTGCAAGTAGAAATTAGGCTTATTTAATCTTTTGGTCTGGAGTCAGTTACTTGCTTGTTTCTGTGGATGCCATTTATTAACTTGGAATGTTGCACACTATGACATTAAACAGCTCTACCTTACAGTTATTAAATCACACGTGGTTTTATAGCTCACAAATACTTAGAAAAACAGCCATTCTGACTGTGAGTGGGGTTACCTCTCCACAGGTCTGACTTGGTCTGGTTTGGTCGCCATGATGATAGAAAAGTTTAATACCATACTGTGAAACATTACAGACGAAGCAATAACGTCTACATGTAGAAAAGCATTAGACGAATCCTCCATCAGAATAGTTACACAATCCACCTTTAATTTGATATTAGTTTACTACAGAGTCAATATGTGTATTTAGTTATTTTCCTTGACACTTCCTTTCTTTTGTTCTAATACAGAGCTACAGGATCCACCATCAGAATAACATTCACATGTGACCAGTGTGGAATGGTGTGGCCAAACGCTTCCAAACTAAAACTACATTACAGAACTCACACAGGGGAAAGACCATACAGCTGTGACCAGTGTGGAAAGGTGTGGCCAAACGCTTCCAAACTGAAAGTACACTACAGAACTGACTTTGAGAAAACCTTCCTATTTGACGGTGCAACGTCTTAAACTCACTAAAGGAGAAAGACCTGCTGAGGCTGGATCATGTGAGCCTAAAATCAAAAAGCTGGAGATCAGGTTTCAGAGACTCCAGACTGTGAAGCTGAGCTCTGTGTAGTGTCAAAAAAAAAAAGCTTAAAATAATATTCTGCTTCTTCATTTCTGGTCAGATGCTGGCGGACACTGCTTTATCCACCAACAGAATGGTATTCACATGTGACCAGTGTGGAAAGGAGTGTTCAGATGCTTACACACTGAAAGTACACTACAAAACTCACACAGGAGAAAGACCATACAGATGTGACCAGTGTGGGAAGGAATTTAAACAATCTAGTCATCTCCAGCTACATTTGAGAATCCACACAGGGGAAAAACCATTTGAATGTGACCAGTGTGGGAAAGAATTTACACAATCTGGTGCTCTCCATCAACATTTGAGAATCCACACAGGTGAAAAACCACACAAATGTGATGTTTGTGAGAAGACATTTTCACGGTCAAGCAGCCTTATATTACATATGAGAATCCACACTGGAGAGAGGCCATACAAGTGTGACCAATGTGGGAAAGAATTTAGAACGTCTGATATGTTGAACGTCTGCTCAATCAACATATCAGAATCCACACTGGATAGAGGCCATACGAGTGTGACCAATGTGGGAAAGCTTTCTCTGCATCATTCAGTCTCAAAACACACATGAGAATTCACTTCTGGCACAGACTATATGAGTGTGGCCAGTGTGAAAAGGCTTTTAGAACATCCCAGCAACTCTCCAGTCACTACGGAATGCACACAGGAGACAAACCATAAGACTGTGAAGAAAGAGGGAAGGCTTTCAGGTCTGTGAGGAACCGTCTGAAACATGTCCAAATCTTCCAGACTGAAGAGAAAAGCTGCAGCTCTGACCAGTGTGGGGTGACTTTGAGAAAACCTGCTCATCTGAAGGTGCATCGCCTTGAAGACACTAAAGGAGAAAGAGCTGCAGGGGCGGGATCATGTGAGCCTAAAGTCAGACTCAAAAAGCTGAAGATCAGGCTTCAGAGACTCCAGACTGTGGAACTGAACTCTGTGTAGTGTTAAAAATTACAAGCTTAAAATATGTTAAGAATTTTCTTAATTTTTCTTTTTTATTAGAGAGAGTTTTATCTGACCTTTGTCCGTCTTATTCTTTGTTGTATTGTTTTTAACTTTGAGCTTTCAGTCCTGCTTCACTGCAGTTTCCTAGTCACAGACATACCTGAAATTGGCATTTAGGTTTTTTTTATTCTGTTTGCTGCTGACTCTCGTTAGCAACCCACAACAGATGTTTATTCTTTTCATGGCAAAAATAAAAACTGAAATAAAAGAAAATTGATGTTTTGTTTCCTCCGTTTATTTTATTTGGTTCCTAATGTCAGAAACCTTCACACAATTGGATGCATTATTAAAAAGATGGGGTTTGGGAGTAGAGATTGAGTCTAAAACCTTAAATAAAACCCTTGGATTTGACTTGTTTTTACTAATGCTGTTTTTAAAACTTTCTTTCTATGAAAGATTGAACACATTTAGATTTCCATTTTTGCTCATTTCGTCTGCTGATTCTTTTTAGCTTAGGTGTGTTCTCATTGATCCACAGTTGGGCTGGTCTGTTTTGGTTTCCTTCTATTGCACCAATAGAATCCAAGATCAAATTAGTGGTTTGATCTAAGGAGGAGACTCCCCCCACCTTACCGGACAGTCGTGGTTGGTGGAGAAAAGTGTAGTCGGTGGGTTGCTTCAATGAGAGGGGTACAGTCACCTTGTGGTAACCAACTTTCTGTTAAAATCAAAAAGTCCAAGCTGTTGTTGGTGATGAAGTCATGGTAGATGAAGGTTTTACTGTTGACGGATCTGATGTTTAAAAGTACAAAGTTTGTGGGTTCAGGGCTGGGGGTAGGATCTGTAGAGGTACAAAGGGGAACAGTGATGAGACAGGGGAGAGTGGACTCTATAGGAATGGATATACTGTGGGGGCCAGGTCTGGTGATGATCACAGGGATCCTGTGTTGAAGGGGAGAACAGAGACTGCTGTTGGGATGGGAAGAGACAGGTGGGGTAGGGGGGCACTGTAGAGGCGGGTAGTCAGTGGTACATTATCTGAGTCTGTACTGTATAGATGATGTTGGCTGTTAAACGGTTGCCAAGCCGGTTTATGTGGAGAGCATCACGTTGGGGTAGAAGGAGGAGCAGGACCAGAACAGATAAAAATTGTCAGTAAAACCAAAGCTATAATGGAAGGAAGTTTGTTTTAGCCACGTCTGGAGATCTGAAATCCTGTTAAAACGTTCAGCCCCACGACCGACTGTGAGGAGTGGGCTAGAGATAAAAACAGATTTTCCACAGGGAGATAAAAGTTTAAAAAGGTCCACGAACTTCATCTTAATCATCTCTGACTGACCACCGGCAATGTCATTTGTTCCTACGTGAATAATCACTCTTGTTATTGTGAGGAGTGCAGCTTGTAGAAGTCCAGGTAGTTTGTCCAGTAATATGTAGAGAGTAGTAGTAGTAGAAAACAGTGAGTGGATGCACTGAAAAACCTGCAGTGCCTTATAATTGAGTCGCCCACCAAAAGTGTAGTTGGTGCAAGGTTGGGCAGGGTTGGGTTTGGGCTAGGGGTTGAGCTATGGCTGGGGTTTGGTTATGGGTTAGGTTGTAGGTTAGGTGTTAGGGTTAATTCAGGAGTAAGGGCTACGGTCGGGGATTAGGGCTAGTAGGATGTAAGCGCGTGCAAGGACCGATCATTGCCGCTTGTGGCCATATTTTCATATGTGGTTGAACAGAGAGAAGATCTTTGAGCTGAGAGGGTGCAGACCCAAAGAGACAGACAACATCTGATCTCAAGATGAGGGAGCGAGTTCAGGTGCTCAATCGAGTTGTCTGATTTGTAAATAGAGTAAAATGTTGTCAGAATTGAGACTGATTTCATGGTGGGGCTTGGATGTTTGTTCCCCTCAAGTAGGTGGGGCTTAGGCCAATGGTTCATTGAAAAGGGTAAAAATAAATTAGGATAGTGGACATCCCTTTCTAGTGCCCCTCAGCAGTGTAAAAACCTTTGAAATAAGAATTAAGACTACTTAAACTCACGTAGATATTAGATTTTTGCCCCTGTTTTCACTTTGACGATGCCCCACTCCCTGAGCCCTTCACACCTCTGCTCCCGCCCACAGCTCTATGGACTAATCCACCTGGCTGACTGATACTTAATGACCTTTATTATTGAAATGCTGCCTGTTGACTTGTGGGGCAGCTTAATGTCTCGTGAGTTTTTCAAAGCTGTCCATTCCTGATTGACTGTGGTCCAATAAAAATAATGAGAAGGGGTGGAGGGGCACTTAACCAACTGCAGTAATCTTAAGAGAAAAAGAAGGGGCAGTGAATGAACACAGATGAAGCTGCTTTATATGACAGGAATTAAACATATAGCATCATGCAACCTTGTATCACATATGAGATGCCACGCATGAGAATTCACTTCTGGCACAGACTATATGAGTGTGGCTAGTGTGAAAAGGCTTTTACAACATCCCAGCAACTCTCCAGTCAGTACCGAACGCACACAGGAGAAAAAACATACGACTGTGAAGAAAGAGAGAAGCCTTTCAGGTCTGTCCAAACCTTCCAGACTGAAGAGAAAATCAGCAGCTCTGACCAGAGTGGGATGACTTTGAGAAACCTACTCATCTGAAGGTTCCCCGTCTTGAACACATTAAAGGAGAAAGACCTGCTGAGGCCGGATCATGTGAGCCTAAAATCAGACTCAAAAAGCTGGAGATCAGGCTTCAGAGACTCCAGACTGCGGAGTTGTGCTCTATGTAGTGTTTTTTTTTTTTTTTTTAGTTGAAGTTTGTTCATTCTATTTGTCATTGTACTGTTTTCACTGCAGTTCCTTAGTCTAAAGCATACTTTAAATACTTTTTTTTTTCTTCCATTTGCCGTTGACTCTTGTTAGCAACCCACAATAGACATTCATTATTTTCATGGCTGCTGTAATGAAATAACGTTAAATAAAATAAAGAAAATTATTGTTAATCACTAAATGTTGTTAATCAGCGGTGAGAGAAGGTTTGAAGCTGGTTCCATGTACTGTTAATATAAAATTTGTTGATTCAGAAATGGCAAATTGCGTAGTTTTCTCTTTAATAGGACCTGGTCTAATTTCCCTGAGAAAAATAATATTCTAAATGAATTAAAGTAATTTAACATATGTTTTATATTTGATTTTTGCCTCTGTCTTCACTTTGACGATGCCCCACTCCCTGAGCCCTTCACACCTCTGCTCCCGCCCACAGCTCTATGGACTAATCCACCTGGCTGACTGACACTTAATGACCTTTGTTATTGAAATGCTGCCCTTTGTCTTGTGGGACACCATAATGTCTTTCTCACATGTGAGTTTTGCAAAGCTGCCCCTCCCTCAAATGCTCCTGATTGGCTGATGTGGTCCAATAAAAAGAGTGGGGAGGGGTGGAGGGGCACTTAACCAACTGCAGCAATGTCCAGAGACAAAGAAGGGACAGTGAATGGACACAGAAGAAGCTGCTTTATATGACAGGAATTAGCCATAACTTTTGAAGGAGTGAACTATCAGATTTTGATGATTGAAGTCCTTCCAGAACTTTCTGCCACTACTTTGGTAAGTATATCATCTCCATTGTCCATATGGATTCGAATTCAGAGCCAAAAACTTGTTAAATATCTCTGTATATGTTACCCTAATGTAATCTTCTTTTGCTACAGACAGAAAAAGTGTGCCTTTAAAATAAAATACAAACTGAAATGTTTCATTCAGCCAAATGTAACTTGCTTGTAAAACACACACAGAAACACTCTTAGATAAGAATCACTGTGTGATTTTATGTGTATTTACTTGAGTTACTTTATTTAAGTTAAAAAAAAAAAAGTTATTTTACTTGACACTTTCTTTCCTTTGTTCTATTGCAGAGCTACAGGATCCACCAACAGAATGGTATTCACATGTGACCAGTGTGGAAAGGTGTGGCCGAATGCTTCTGCACTGAAAGTACACTACAGAACTCACACAGGGGAAAAACCATACAGATGTGACCAGTGTGGGAAGGAATTTACACAATCTGGTAACCTCCATCAACATATGAGAATCCACACGGGAGAAAAACCATACAGATGTGATGTTTGTGAGAAGACATTTTCACGGTCAAGCAGTCTTGTATCACATATGAGAGTCCACACTGGAGAGAGGCCATACGAGTGTGACCAATGTGGGAAAGAATTTAGAGTGTCTGGTGCGCTCAGTGAACATATGAGAATCCACACAGGGGAAAAACCATTTGAATGTGAACAGTGTGGGAAGGAATTTAAACGATCTGGTGAATTTCATCGACATATGAAAATCCACACAGGTGAAAAATCATACAGATGTGATGTTTGTGACAAGACATTTTCAGAGTCAAGCAATCTTGTATCACATATGAGAGTCCACACTGGAGAGAGGCCATACGAGTGTGACCAATGTGGAAAGGAATTTGGACAGTCTAGTGATCTCCATCGACATATGAGAATCCACACAGGGGAAAAACCATACAGATGTGATGTTTGTGACAAGACATTTTCAGAGTCAAGCAGCCTTGTAAAACATATGAGAATCCACACTGGAGAGAGGCCATACGAGTGTGACCAATGTGGGAAAGCTTTCTCTGCATCATCCAATCTCAATAGACACATGAGAATTCACTTCTGACACAGACTATATGAGTGTGGCCAGTGTGAAAAGGCTTTTAGAACATCCCAGCAACTCTCCAGTCACTATCGAACGCACACAGGAGACAAACCATACGACTGTGAAGAAAGAGGGAAGGCTTTCAGGTTTGTGAGGAACCGTCTGAAACATGTCAAAATCTTCCAGACTGAAGAGAAAAGCTGCAGCTCTGACCAGTGTGGGGTGACTTTGAGAAACCTGCTCATCTGAAGGTGCACCGTCTTGACCTCACTAAAGAAGAAAGACCTGCTGAGTCTGGATCATGTGAGCCTAAAGTCAGACTCAAGAAGCTGGAGATCAGGCTTCAGAGACTCAAAATTGTTGAGCTGAACTCTGTGCAGTGTCAAAAATGACAAAATGATATGTTAAGAATTTTCTTAATTTTTCTTTTTTATTAGAAAGAGTTTTAGCTGACTTGTCCATATTATTCTTCGTTGTATTGTTTTTAACTTTGAGCTTTCAGTCCTGCTTCACTGCAGTTCCCTAATCAGAAACATACCTGAAATTGCCTTTTTTTTTTTTTTTTTTTTTAATTCTGTTTGCTGCTGAAAAAAACCCTGAAATAAAATAAAGAAAATGAAGTTTTAGATTATTTGTTCAGGCTTGTCTCATGTCTCACATATGCATCAAGGAACTTTAGAAATTAAAGACATATACACACACAAAGGGCTGAAAAACGGTGTGAGCTTCTTTCACATGAACAGGTGAAGCACTAAATGTTAATCAGAGGTGAGAGAAGGTTTGAATGCCTTTGAATGACACAGAATAGTAGAGGGAGTTCTTTTACATTTGATCCATGTACTATTAATATAGAGTTTGTTTATTCAGAAATAGCAAATAGAGAAATTCAACAAGCTAGAGAAAACTATCTTAAAAAAAAAATAATATTCTGAAACAATTAAACTAATTTAACCTATATTTTATTTTTGCTTCTGGACTAATCCACCTGGCTGACTGACACTTAATGACCTTTGTTATTGAAATGCTGCCCTGTCATTTCAATATTGTTATTGAAATGCCCCTGTCTTGTGGGACATAGGCCCAATCCCAATTCTCCCCCTTAGCCCTCTGTCTTTGTCTTAGCCCTACCCCTCGCCCTTACCCCTCTGTCTTTAAACAGAGGGGTAAGGCAAAGGGGTGTGTTTTAACCCTTAGAAATGGGACACCCCTTTGCAGTCGCAACAATATGACATTATTTTTAAAGTTTTGAACTATTGTGCTCCTTTTGAGTTTGTTTTAAATGAACTTTGCAAAAAGTCAAATGTTTTTTTAATTTTTTTTAAATTACTATACTCTGTACAACATATGTAAATCAAATTTTAATCAACTGTAACACAAAATTAAAATGCTGCAGAGGTGGACGGAGTTGTAGAGGATGCCTGGTACACACAAAAAAGAAAACAAAATTAATACATAGTCATAAACATATATAGTTGTTCTGGTACCTACAAATATTATAGAATGTAATATACCTTATATTTTATTTTCAAATTCTTCCACTTTTTTGAAGCTTGTTGGGCTGACACAACTCCAAGTCAAGCCTCCTACAAGAAATTTCTAAACAAAATACAAATGTGATTAATAACATGTCATTTTTAATATAAATAGGGGATAATTTACAAGGCGAAACGAAACAATAATATTTTAGGCCATGCATGTTCGTAATACTTTACACATTCTACGTAACATGTGTATAGTTCTAAAAGCGCATGAGACGAGTTACGAGGCGAAATACAGCGATATATTTGACACATTCTAGTCTAACATATATGCGTATATAGTTCTTTTAGGCCATGCGTGTTCGTAATACTTTACACATTCTACCGTAACAAGCATATAGTTCTAACCGGGCATGTTACGATAAGCCGTATATGTCAGAAAGCGTAAATGCAGGCGCCATGAGTATACCTACAACTTTTCAAAAGTTACTACAGTTTTATACAACTTTTTATGAGGTTCTTGAGTGCAAATACTCACATTTGTCCAATTTCTTCCCGATTGCTCGACACTTCCCGATTTCCGTGTTGGTTTTTGCTCCGACTTGCGTTAAGCCACGCCTATCCCCTTTGTGCAAAGGGTGCATCTGAAAACGCTCTGTTCAAAGGGGTAGAACAGCCCTTCCCCTTAGCCCTCGCACTTACAGAAAAGAGTATTGGGATACCCCTCTGTCTCTCGTGAACGCACACAATAGAGGGGTAGGGCTAAGACAGAGGGCTAAGGGGGAGAATTGAGATGCAGCCATAATGTCTTTCTCACATGGGAGTTTTGCAATGCTGCCCACCCTCAAATTCTCCTGATATATGTGTTACCTTAAATGTGCATTATAGGGCCAGTACGTGACGTAAAGCATGGACTCTGAGTGTTTCCACTGCGTAAAGCGATCCGTACCTCCCCCTTTTAGGGGGCCAACCGTTCCAGATTGCTTTGGAAGTTAGTAACTCCAGCGGTCTGGAACGGTTGGAACCTAGGGCTGGCTTGCCCTGGCATGCCCCCTTGCACTCATTGAAGGACCAGCAGCACAACGGCAACAATGGTTCAGATGCTCACTTACCGGTAAAATCGTGTCAAAGTTTTGTGTGTATTTAGTTATTTTACTTGACACTTCCTTTCTTTTGTTCTAATACAGAGCTACAGGATCCACCATCAGAATAACATTCACATGTGACTATTGTGGAATGGTGTGGCCAAATGCTTCCAAACTAAAACTAAATTACAGAACTCACACAGGGGAAAGACCATACAGATGTGACCAGTGTGGGAAGGAATTTAAACGATCTAGTCATCTCCAGGTACATATGAGAATCCACACAGGAGAAAAATCATACAGATGTGATGTTTGTGAGAAGACATTTTCACAGTCAAGCAATCTTGAATCACATATGAGAATTCACACTGGAGAGAGGCCATACGAGTGTGACCAATGTGGGAAGAAATTTAGAGAGTCTGGTGTGCTCAGTGAACATATGAGAATCCACACAGGAGAGAAGCCATTTGAATGTGACCAGTGTGGGAAGGGATTTACACAATCTAGTCATCTCCATCTACATATGAGAATCCACACAGTGGAAAAATCATACAGATGTGATGTTTGTGACAAGACATTTTCAGTGTCAAGCAGCCTTGTAAAACATATGAGAATCCACACTGGAGAGAGGCCATACGAGTGTGACCAATGTGGGAAAGTTTTCTCTACATCATCCAATCTCAATAAACACATGAGAATTCACTTCTGGCACAGACTATATGAGTGTGGCCAGTGTGAAAAGGTTTTTAGAACATCCCAGCAACTCTCCAGTCACTATCGAACGCACACAGGAGACAAACCATACGACTGTGAAGAAAGAGGGAAGTCTTTCAGGTCTGTGAGGAACCTCCTTTCTTTTGTTCTAATACAGAGCTACAGGATCCACCATCAGAATAACATTCACATGTGACTATTGTGGAATGGTGTGGCCAAATGCTTCCAAACTAAAACTAAATTACAGAACTCACACAGGGGACAGACCATACAGCTCTGACCAGTGTGGAAAGGTGTGGCCAGACGCTTCCAAACTGAAAGTACACTACAGAACTGACTTTGAGAAAACCTTCCTATTTGATGGTGCAACGTCTTAAACTCACTAAAGGAGAAAGACCTGCTGAGGCTGGATCATGTGAGCCTAAAATCAAAAAGCTGCAGATCAGGTTTCAGAGACTCCAGACTGTGAAGCTGAGCTCTGTGTTGTGTCAAAAAAAAAGCTTAAAATAATATTCTGCTTCTTCATTTCTGGTCAGATGCTGGCGGACACTGCTTTATCCACCAACAGAATGGTATTCACATGTGACCAGTGTGGAAAGGAGTGTTCAGATGCTTACACACTGAAAGTACACTACAGAACTCACACAGGAGAAAGACCATACAGATGTGACCAGTGTGGGAAGGAATTTAAACAATCTAGTCATCTCCAGCTACATTTGAGAATCCACACAGGGGAAAAACCATTTGAATGTGAACAGTGTGGGAAGAAATTTACACAGTCTGGTGCTCTCCATCAACATTTGAGAATCCACACAGGTGAAAAACCACATGAGAATTCACTTCTGGCACAGACTATATGAGCGTGGCCAGTGTGAAAAGGCTTTTAGAACATCCTAGCAACTCTCCAGTCACTACGGAACGCACACAGGAGGCAAACCATAAGACTGTGAAGAAAGAGGGAAGGCTTTCAGGTCTGTGAGGAACCGTCTGAAACATGTCCAGATCTTCCAGACTGAAGAGAAAAGCTGCAGCTCTGACCAGTGTGGGGTGACTTTGAGAAAACCTGCTCATCTGAAGGTGCATCGTCTTGAACACACTAAAGGAGAAAGAGCTGCAGGGGCGGGATCATGTGAGCCTAAAGTCAGACTCAAAAAGCTGAAGATCAGGCTTCAGAGACTCCAGACTGTGGAACTGAACTCTGTGTAGTGTTAAAAATTACAAGCTTAAAATATGTTAAGAATTTTCTTAATTTTTCTTTTTTATTAGAGAGATTTTTATCTGACCTTTGTCCGTCTTATTCTTTGTTGTATTGTTTTTTAACTTTGAGCTTTCAGTCCTGCTTCACTGCAGTTCCCTAATCACAGACATACCTGAAATTTGCATTTAGTTTTTTTTTATTCTGTTTGCTGCTGACTCTCGTTAGCAACCCACAACAAATGTTTATTCTTTTCATGGCAAAAATAAAAACTGAAATAAAAGAAAGAAAATTGATGTTTTGTTTCCTCCGTTTATTTTATTTGGTTCCTAATGTCAGAAACCTTCACACAATTGGATGCATTATTAAAAAGATGGGGTTTGGGAGTAGAGATTGAGTCTAAAACCTTAAATAAAACCATTGGATTTGACTTGTTTTTACTAATGCTGTTTTTAAAACTTTCTTTCTATGAAAGACTGAACACATTTAGATTGGTCTTTTTCCATTTTTGCTCATTTCGTCTGCAGATTCTTTTTAGCTTAGGTGTGTTCTCATTGATCCACAGTTGGGCTGGTCTGTTTTGGTTTCCTTCTATTGCACCAATAGAATCCAAGATCGAATTAGTGGTTTGATCTAAGGAGGAGACCCCCCCCCAACTTACTGGACAGTCGTGGTTGGTGGAGAAAAGTGTAGTCGGTGGGTTGCTTCAATGAGAGAGGTACAGTCACCTTCTATTAACCAAGTTTCTGTTAAAATCAAAAAGTCCAAGCTGTTGTTGGTGATGAAGTCCTGATAGATGAAGGTTTTACTGTTGACGGATCTGATGTTTAAAAGTACAAAGTTTGTGGGTTCAGGGCTGGGGGTAGGATCTGTAGAGGTGCAAAGGGGAACAGTGATGAGACAGGAGAGAGAGGACTCTATAGGAATGGATTTACTGTGGGGGCCGGGTCTGGTGATGATCACAGGGATCCTGTGTTGAAGGGGAGAACAGAGACTGCTGTTGGGATGGGAAGAGACAGGTGGGGTAGGGGAGCACTGTAGAGGCGGGTAGTCAGTGATACATTATCTGAGTCTGTACTGTATAGATGATGTTGGCTGTTAAACGGTTGCCAAGCCGGTTTATGTGGAGAGCATCACGTTGGGGTAGAAGGAGGAGCAGGACCAGAACAGATAAAAATTGTCAGTAAAACCAAAGCTGTAATGGAAGGAAGTGTGTTTTAGCCACGTCTGGAGATCTGAAATCCTGTTAAAACGTTCAGCCCCACGACCGACTGTGAGGAGTGGGCTAGAGATAAAAACAGATTTTCCACAGGAAGATAAAAGTTTAAAAAGGTCCACGAACTTCATCTTAATCATCTCTGACTGACCACCGGCAATGTCATTTGTTCCTACGTGAATAATCACTCTTGTTATTGTGAGGAGTGCAGCTTGTAGAAGTCCAGGTAGCTTGTCCAGTAATGTGTAGAAAGTAGTAGTAGTAGAAAACAATGAGTGGATGCACTGAAAAACCTGCAGTGCCTTATAATTGAGTCGCCCACCAAAAGAAAAATTGGTGCACGGTTGGGCAGGGTTGGGTTTGGGCTAGGGGTTGAGCTATGGCTGGGGTTTGGTTATGGGTTAGGTTGTAGGTTAGGTGTTAGGGTTAATTCAGGAGTAAGGGCTACGGTCGGGGATTAGGGCTAGTAGGGTGTAAGCGCGTGCAAGGACCGATCATTGCTGCTTGTGGCCATATTTTCATATGTGGTTGAACAGAGAGAAGATCTTTGAGCTGAGAGGGTGCAGACCCAAAGGGACAGACCACATCTGATCTCAAGGTGAGGGAGCGAGTTCATGTGCTCCATCGAGTTGTCTGATTTGTAAATAGAGTAAAATGTTGTCAGAATTGAGACTGATTTCATGGTGGGGCTTGGATGTTTGTTCCCCTCTAGTAGGTGGGGCTTAGGCCAATGATTCATTGAAAAGGGTAAAAATAAATTAGGATAGTGGACATCCCTGTCTAGTGCCCCTGAGCTGTGTAAAAACCTGTGAAATAAGAATTAAGACTACTTTAACTCACGTAGATATTAGATTTTTGCCTCTGTCTTCACTTTGATGATGCCCCACTCCCTGAGCCCTTCACACCTCTGCTCCCGCCCACAGCTCTATGGACTAATCCACCTGACTGACTGACTGACACTTAATGACCTTTGTTATTGAAATGCTGCCTGTTGACTTGTGGGGCAGCTTAATGTCTCGTGAGTTTTACAAAGCTGCCCATTCCTGATTGACTGTGGTCCAATAAAAATAATGAGAAGGGGTGGAGGGGCACTTAACCAACTGCAGTAATCTTAAGAGAAAAAGAAGGGGCAGTGAATGAACACAGATGAAGCTGCTTTATATGACAGGAATTAACCATATAGCATCATGCAACCTTGTATCACATATGAGATGCCACGCATGAGAATTCACTTCTGGCACAGACTATATGAGTGTGGCTAGTGTGAAAAGGCTTTTACAACATCCCAGCAACTCTCCAGTCATTACTGAACGCACACAGGAGACAAACCATATGACTGTGAAGAAAGAGAGAAGGCTTTCAGGTCTGTCCAAATCTTCCAGACTGAAGAGAAAATCAGCAGCTCTGACCAGAGTGGGATGACTTTGAGAAACCTACTCATCTGAAGGTTCCCCGTCTTGAACACATTAAAGGAGAAAGACCTGCTGAGGCCGGATCATGTGAGCCTAAAATCAGACTCAAAAAGCTGGAGATCAGGCTTCAGAGACTCCAGACTGCGGAGTTGTGCTCTATGTAGTGTTTTGTTTTTTTTTTAGTTGAAGTTTGTTCATTCTATTTGTCATTGTACTGTTTTCACTGCAGTTCCTTAGTCTAAAGCATACTTTAAATACTTTTTTTTTTCTTCCATTTGCCGTTGACTCTTGTTAGCAACCCACAGTAGACATTCATTATTTTCATGGCTGCTGTAATGAAATAATGTTAAATAAAATAAAGAAAATTATTGTTAATCACTAAATGTTGTTAATCAGCGGTGAGAGAAGGTTTGAAGCTGGTTCCATGTACTGTTAATATAAAATTTGTTGATTCAGAAATGGCAAATTGCGTAGTTTTCTCTTTAATAGGACCTGGTCTAATTTCCCTGAGAAAAATAATATTCTAAATGAATTAAAGTAATTTATCATATGTTTTATATTTGATTTTTGCCTCTGTCTTCACTTTGACGAGGCCCCACTCCCTGAGTCCTTCACACCTCTGCTCCCGCCCACAGCTCTATGGACTAATCCACCTGGCTGACTGACACTTAATGACCTTTGTTATTGAAATGCTGCCCTTTGTCTTGTGGGACACCATAATGTCTTTCTCACATGTGAGTTTTGCAAAGCTGCCCTCCCTCAAATGCTCCTGATTGGCTGATGTGGTCCAATAAAAAGAGTGGGGAGGGGTGGAGGGGCACTTAACCAACTGCAGCAATGTCCAGAGACAAAGAAGGGACAGCGAATGGACACGAAAGAAGCTTCTTTTGACAGAGTGAGATTTTGATGATTGAAGTCTTTCCAGAACTTTCTGCCACTACTTTTGTAAGTATATCATCTCCATTGTCCATATGGATTCGAATTCAGAGCCAAAAAGTTGTTAAATATCTCTGTATATGTTACTCTAATGTGATCTTCTTTTGCGACAGATAGAAAAAGTGTGCCTTTAAAATAAAATACACACTTAAATGTTTTATTCAGCCAAATGTAACTTGCTTGTAAAACACACACAGAAACATTCTTAGAATAGATTTACTGTGTGATTTTATGTGTTTTTAGTTGAGTTACTTTATTTAAGTTAAAAAAAAAGTTTAGCAAAAGGAGAAATTTAATTTGTCAACTGGACAGAGTTTATTTGGTCGAATACGTTTCGCAGCTCATCCAAGCTGCTTCCTCAGTTCTGGTCAGATGCTGGTGGACACTGCTTTATATCTGCTTGAACGGAGGAGCTTAAATACAATGAGAATTACTCTGAGACAACACATACTTGTTTACAGTTTCTGTAAACTGGAGTGATTACAGTTTCTGTTAGTCAGGTGAGTCTATTCAATATGGACTGGGGGGAGTAGTTAGCATATCCATTCAGGGCCATGATGGGTGTTTTCACACCTCTGGATAAGTCCTGGCTGGTCCCATTGTTTTCTCAGTTTGTTTTGATTTAGGTTTGAGGATAGAGTTATAGATGGGAGACAAATGATGTCTGAGACCTCCATTTCTGTTCAAGGAAGGATTCTCTTTCTTGACAAAAGTGGCCTCTAATGGCCCTCTCAAACCAGTTCTTTTCTCTGGCCAAGATCTGGACCTCGCTGTTCTCAAAGGAGTGGCCTGTGGCTTTTAGGTGGAGATGTACGGCAGATTGCAGCCCACCCTGGTTTTCCCGTCTGTGTTGATACATTCGTTTGAAAAGTGGCTGTTTTGTTTCTCCAATGTAGCGCTCACTGCAGTCTTCACTACATTGAATGGAGTAGACCACATTGCTTTGTTTGTGGCTCAGTGTTTTGTCCTTAGGATGGACCAGTTTTTGTCTTAAGGTGTTAGTGGGTTTGAAATAGACTGGGATGTCATGTTGTCTGAAGATCCTCTGTAGTTTTTCGGAAACGCCAGCCAGGTAAGGAATAGTTACACCCTTTCTCCTGGGCTCTGGTTCTCTGTTGTCCTGTTTCTTTGCTCTCTTCGTTTTATTGAAAGCCCATTTAGGATATCCACAAACGGAGAGGGCTTTCTCCACGTGTTGTTCTTCTTTCTCCTTTCCCTCTGCGCTTGTAGGAACCACTTGGGCCCTGTGTTGTAATGTCCGAAGGACTTCAAGTTTGTGCTGCAGTGGGTGGTGTGAATCAAAAAGCAGATATTGGTCGGTGTGTGTGGGCTTCCTGAAGACCTCTACCTGGAGTCGCTGGTCTTCTCTTAACGTTACTGCACAATCTAAGAAGGCCAATGTGTTGTCCTTGGCATCTTCACGTGTGAATTTGATGTTCGGAGCTACAGAATTGATATGTGCAGTAAAGGGTTCTAAATCTTGAATTTTGATTTTTGAAAAATTATCATTAACATAGCGATACCAGTGCGTGGGTGGAGTGCCTGGATATGAGGCCAGGGCACTCTGTTCAAATTGTTCCATGTATAAGTTTGCAATGATAGGGGAGACCGGTGAGCCCATTGCACAGCCGTGGATTTGTCTGTAAAAGTTTCCTCTGAACTGTAAATAGGTGGTACTTAAAAAAAAAAGTTATTTTCCTTGACACTTTCTTTCCTTTGTTCTAATGCAGAGCTACAAGATCCACCAACAGAATGGTATTCCCATGTGACCAGTGTGGAAAGGTGTGGCCAAAAGCTTCCACACTGAAAGTACACTACAGAACTCACACAGGAGAAAGACCATACAGCTGTGACCAGTGTGGGAAGGAATTTAAACGATCTAGTCATCTCCATCGACATATGAGAATCCACACAGGAGAGAAACCATTTGATTGTGACCAGTGTGGGAAGGAATTTATACAATCTGGTGACCTCCATCGACATATGAGAATCCACACAGGAGAAAAATCATACAGATGTGATGTTTGTGAGAAGACATTTTTATGGTCAAGCAATCTTGTATCACACATGAGAATTCACACTGGAGAGAGGCCATACGAGTGTGACCAATGTGGAAAGAAATTTAGAGAGTCTGGTGCGCTCAGTGAACATATGAGAATCCACACAGGAGAGAAACCATTTGAATGTGACCAGTGTGGGAAGGGATTTACACAATCTGGTGACCTTCATCGACATATGAGAATCCACACAGGTGAAAAACCATACAGATGTGATATTTGTGAGAAGACATATTCACAGTCAAGCCATCTTGTATCACATATGAGAGTCCACACTGGAGAGAGGCCATTTGAATGTGAACAGTGTGGGAAGAAATTTAAACGATCTGGTAACCTCCATCGACATATGAGAATCCACATAGGAGAGAAACCATTTGAATGTGAACAGTGTGGGAAGGAATTTACACAATCTGGTGCTCTCCATCAACATTTGAGAATCCACACAGGGGAAAAACCATACAGATGTGATGTTTGTGACAAGACATTTTCAGTGTCAAGCAGCCTTGTAAAACATATGAGAATCCACACTGGAGAGAGGCCATACGAGTGTGACCAATGTGGGAAAGCTTTCTCTGCATCATCCAATCTCAATACACACATGAGAATTCACTTCTGACACAGACTATATGAGTGTGGCCAGTGTGAAAAGGCTTTTAGAACATCCCAGCAACTCTCCAGTCACTATCGAACGCACACAGGAGACAAACCATACGACTGTGAAGAAAGAGGGAAGTCTTTCAGGTCTGTGACGAACCGTCTGAAACATGTCCAAATCTTCCAGACTGAAGAGAAAAGCTGCAGCTCTGACAAGTGTGGGGTGACTTTGAGAAACCTGCTCATCTGAAGGTGCATCGTCTTGAAGACACTAAAGGAGAAAGAGCTGCAGAGGCCGGATCACGTGAGCCTAAAGTCAGACTCAAGAAGCTGGAGATCAGACTTCAGAGACTCTACATTGTGGAACTGAACTCTGTGCAGTGTCAAAAATGACAAGCTTAAAATGATATGTTAAGAATTTTCTTAATTTTTCTTTTTTATTAGAAAGAGTCTTAGCTGACTTTTGCCCATCTTATTCTTCGTTGTATTGTTTTTAACTTTGAGCTTTCAGTCCTGCTTCACTGCAGTTCCCTAATCAGAGACATAACTGAAATTGCATTGTTTTTTTTTTTGTTTTTTTGTTTTGTTTTTTTTTTTTTTTGTTTTTTTCTGTTAGCTGCTGAAAAAAACTGAAATAAAATAAAGAAAATGAAGTTTTAGATTATTTTTCAGGCTTGTCTCATGTCTCACATATGCATCAAGGAACTTTAGAAATGAAACACATATACACACACAAAGGGCTGAGAAACAGTGTGAGCTTCTTTCACATGAACAGGTGAAGCACTAAATGTTAATCAGAGGTGAGAGAAGGTTTGAAGCTGCCTCTGAATGACACAGAATAGTAGAAGGAGCTGTTTTACATTTGATCCATGTACTGTTAATATAGAGTTTGTTTATTCAGAAATAGCAAATAGAGAAATTCAACAAGATAGAGAAAACTACCTTAAGAAAAATAATATTCTGAAACAATTAAACTAATTTAATCTATATTTTATTTTGGCTTCTGGGCTAATCCACCTGGCTGACTGACACTTAATGACCTTTGTTATTCAAATGCTGCCCTGTCATTTCAATATTGTTATTGAAATGCCACTGTCTTGTGGGACATAATGTCTTTCTCACATGGGAGTTTTGCAATGCTGCCCACCGTCAAATTCTCCTGATGTTACCTTAAATGTGCACTATAGGGCCAGTACGTGACATAAAGCATGGACTCTGAGTGTTTCCACTGCGTAAAGCGATCCGTACCTCCCCCTTTTAGGGGGCCAAAGTGGACCGCTGGAGTTACTAACTTCCAAAGCGATCTGGAACGGTTAGAACCTAGGGCTGGCTTGCCCTGGCATGCCGGTGTAGCAGCCCCACAACACTCTCCTTACAGAACACTCCACAGTGTTTTCAGGCTAGGCCGAAAACACTCCCCAGTGTTTGGGGCCTAGCCTGAAAACACTGGGGGAGTGTCTTGAGCCTAGCCCAAAAATAAATCCCCTTCAGATATAATACACTCCCCTTAGTCTCAAAACACTCCCCAGTAGCCCCAAAACACTCCCCTTTGGACTGGCTATGCACAATTGAGTATGCTAAACACGGCACATCTGTTCAGTCATTCCTCTACCCATTGTTTCGTTTCATCCATCCATCCATCAATCCATCCATCCTTTCATCTATTCATTCATTCATTCATTCATTCATTCATTCATTCATTCTCTCATTCATTCTCTCATTCATTCTCTCATTCATTTTCTTTCATTCATTCATTCATTCATTCATTCATTCATTCATTCATTCATTCATTCATTCTGTCGATAGGCCTACTCTCATCCACCTCTCTCCCTCCTCTCCCTCTCTCTGCCGCTCTCTCAGCAGTGTGAAGTTAGGATCTGGTACACGGTACCACAATTTGAAAATATGATATACCGTATGATACTTATAGCTTTTTGCTCACTGACGTGACAATAATGTAATTTCAGAATCATTCAACTGATGCGAGTTCTACAGTCATTGCCCTTATTGTAATTTGTATTATATGAATAATGGGTAGGGGCATCTTACCCTTCACATCTTACCCTTCAAACAAAGTTACAAATTACCGCCCAATTTCTCTTATACCCACCCCAGGTAAATTAGTCGAAAAAATTGTTCATAACAGACTCTATTCCTACCTAGAAGATAACATACTACTAGAACAGCAAGGAGGATTTAGGCCCAACTACTCAACCATCAAAACAGCTGCAGACTTTCTTAATAATATTTATGACAAACTCAACAAACTCCATGTAATGTCAAGATTACTTTTTATCCATAATTGTAAGCGTAATTCCCTCCAGCAGAACATGTATTTCAGTATTTAATCAAGGGACAGTGTTATTTGAACAGTTTTTTAGCCTTTAAAGTATAGCAAACTTGGCTACAAACATAACTGAATATTGGTTTTCACCAATAGAAATGGTCTGGGTGTTGCCTGAATGAAACTCTATGAAAAACTCTTACTTAACCATTATGAAACAGATACAACTCTGTTAAAGTGCCAATTATAATTTGCCAAGTATATTCCCTTGTTAACTCCTTCCTTCAAAATAGGAGGAACTACACACAAGGGTTCATACTTGAGCCATCTTTTCACCCGAGAATTTATCCGTGTATGGACAAATATAGGTGTGCTGAGTAGGGACGCAATCGCCATTATTTCGATATCAGTTCCCCAAATTGCATTGTCGGACATTTTACTTTCCACTACATATGTTTCCATATTGGTCTTTCCAGCATAATTCTCAAAATATGTTGAATATTTTGGGTGCTTCATCAGATCACAGACCATGATCCGAATAAAAAAATGGTCTTCCTCTGTTCCAGTGACTTCCTTGGAAATTGCTCTAAAAAGGCAGTTTCCATCCCCAACAATTGAATCAATTTTCACTCGGCTTCCTAGACGTCCAGGTATACGAGCAGGCATCAACGGAACTGTAACTTTTAACCCAAGTTTTTCTGCAGCTTCCATCTGCATTTATCATTTATCATTTGTTGGTGTGAACCTGAAGTTAGACGTTTTGGCCTTTGTGGTCTTGCCTATCTCAGTGTCTACCTCCATTTCCAGCTTGGAGTCAGTCTCGATACCTTCCTTCTGGTTTGAGGAAGACAACCCTGTTTCAGGAGCCTTCGAGTTTGGGCTAGTCGAATTGGTTCCTGAGTGTTCCTTCAGATGTTCGGATTCCTCCTGTCTCATGTTATATTTCTTAAGATTACTTCCATGGTATTTTTGTGCAAGTTGTTGTTCAGTGTTTTTGTTCTTTAAGACATACAGGTTTCCTTTCTTTTCCACCACTACATATGGCCCTGTCCATGGATCCCTGTCCTTCCCCCCCTTTCTTGATGCCCGGCGGGAGTCCCAAAGAAGAACATCCTCCCCGTTAAAAGATACCTTGTTTTTGTTCCTTTTTCCATAATCCCTTTTCTGCCGATTTTGCGCTGTTTCTATATTTTCTCACTACTGGAAAAATTGTGTTGTAAAGGTATTCCATCTCGTCAACTCTATCTTGTATAGATTCCGGTGCAGTTGACATTTCGTCTTCTGCTTGAGTGTGGCCACTGACATCAACTGGAAGAACTGCCTCTCTCCCATACATTAAAAAGAAGGGTGAATAGCCAGTGGAAGCGTGCCTGCTTGTATTTAATAATAATAATACATTTTATTTATATAGCGCTTTTCAAGACACTCAAAGACGCTTCACACTTCATAAAAGAATAATAAAATATCACAAAATTTACAACATAAAATCAATCATTAAAAGCAATTTTGAACAGGTGAGTTTTGAGTTCTTTTTTGAAGGTGGGGAGGTCAGAGCAGTCACGGAGGGGTTTGGGCAGTGAGTTCCAGAGGGTGGGAGCAGCGATGGAGAAGGCTCTGTCCCCCCAAGTTCGGAGCTTGGTCCTACAGGGCAGGGACAGGAGGTTGGAACTGGAGGAGCGGAGGGAGCGAGATGGAGTGTGGTGGTGGTGGAGCAGGTCTGTGAGGTAAGGAGGGGCCAGGTTGTGGAGTGCTTTGAATGTGATGAGAAGGATTTTGAAGTGGATGCGCTGAGGGATGGGGAGCCAGTGGAGCTTGTGGAGGACAGGGGTGATGTGTTCACGTGAGCGGGTGTGGGTGAGGAGCCGGGCAGCGGAGTTCTGAATGTACTGTAGTCTGTTGAGGGTTTTGGATGGTGTACCATAGAGGATGCTATTGCAGTAGTCGATTCTAGATGTGATAAATGCGTGGATGAGAGTTTCAGCGGCAGAGAAAGTGAGTGATGGGCGGAGACGGGCTATGTTTTTGAGGTGAAAGAATGCAGTCCGGGTTATGTGCTTGACGTGGGGTTCAAATGAAAGAGTGGGGTCGAGGAGCACACCGAGGTTGCGAATGAGTGGGGATGGCGAGAGTGTGGTGTTGTCAAAGTGCAGGGTGAAGTGTTGTGAGGATTTGGTGATGTTGTGTGGACCGATGATGATGAAGTCTGTTTTGCCACTGTTTAGTTTGAGGAAGTTGTTATTCATTCAGTTTTTGATGTCTGTTAGGCAGTGGGTGAGAGTGGAGTGGATGCTGGGGTTGATGGATGTTGTGGAGATGTAAAGTTGGATGTCGTCAGCGTAGCAGTGAAAGCGGAGACCGTGTCGACGAATGATGTTGCCGAGGGGGAGGATGTAGAGAATGAAGAGGAGAGGACCAAGCACCGAACCCTGGGGGACTCCCTGCTGCAAGGGGGCTATGGAGGAAGAGCAATGGTTGGTATGGATGAACTGTTGCCGGTTTGTGAGGTAGGACTGGAGCCAGAAGAGAGCAGAGCCGGTGATGTTGAGAGTTTTTGAGGCGGGACAGGAGGATGGAGTGGCTGATTGTGTCGAAGGCTGCAGTGAGGTCCAAGAGGATGAGGTTGGAGAGGTGGCCGGAGTCGGAGGAGAGGAGGAGGTCATTTGTGACTTTGAGCAGAGCTGTTTCGGTGCTGTGTTTGGGACGGAAGCCAGACTGGAAGGGTTCATAGAGACTGTTGGAGGTGAGGTGGGTTTGGAGTTGGGCGGCGACGACACGTTCCAGGATTTTAGACAGAAAGGGGAGGTTGGATATGGGATGGAAATTTGCAGTTATCAGGGTCAAGGTTGGATTTTTTGAGGATGGGAGTGATAGCAGCCAACTTGAGAGACTGTGGGACAGAACCGGAGGAGAGGGAGGAGTTTATGATTTGGGTGATCAGTGGAGAGAGTGCAGGAAGACAGGCTTTGATGAGAGGAGAGGGAATGGGATCCAGGGAGCATGTGGAAGTTTTAATGATGGAAAAAAGTTCTGTCAGGTGAGCAGGGGAAATGGGTGTGAAGTGAGAGAGCTGTTGATGGGGTGGAGGAGGATCGGATGGAGCAGTGTGGGAGGAAGAGAGGTCTATTGAACTGTAAATGGAATCTATTTTGGACTGAAAGAAGGATAGAAATTGGTTGCATTTGTCAGTGGTGAAGGAAGATGAGGTGTTGTTATTGGGCTTTAGGAGTGTGTTTATTGTGGAAAAGAGAGCTTTGGGGTTATTGGAGCCGGAGTGGATGAGGTTGGAGTAATATTTGTCCATGAATTCAGCAGCGGGTTTGGAGTTGACATTGTCAATGTGGAAATTAAAGTCACCAAGCAGAAGGATGGAGAATGATATGGCACTTAACTGAGTCAGAAAGTCTGTGAGGTCTGGAAGGAATGAGCGGTTGGGCTTCGGGGGGCGGTAAATAACAGCAGTTACAAGTGGAGATGGACCGGACAGTTTGAAAGCAGTATATTCAAATGAGTGAAAGTTTGAGAGAGAGAGAGGGGTTAATTTAATGTCGCCGCGCCCTTCAGAACGGGGGTTTTCAACGAAAGAGAATCTGGGGGGTGTGGTCTGATTGAGGGAGAAATAGTCCATAGGTTTATGCCAGGTTTCAGTCAAACAGAGAAAATCCAGTTTATTGTCTATGATGTGCTCATTTAAGATGAGTCCCTTATTGCTGAGGGAGCGGGTGTTGAGGAGGGAAAAGTTCAGGTGACGTGAGTTGGCAGTGTGTTGTGATGCGCGTGGAACAGGGCGGAGGTTGGACCGACTCACGTGTAGGTTGTTGTGATGACGTAATGCGGAAGTATCAGAACGGTGGGACCAGATGGACGGGATGGCATTTTCAGATGAGCTGTGGTAGGAAAAAGTACGTCCAGATCCCCGATGTGGAGGACGGGAGCTGCGGAGGAGTCCAAGCTGTTGAAGAGAAGCAGCGCAGTCCGGGAGGCAGCGGTTGTTGAGCCGGCGAAGGGTAGAGGCGGAGTACTGCAGCAGCGGCGGCATCCTCAGACCAGTGAATGCTAGCAGGAAGCTAGCGTCTCGGCTCTGAATACCGGCACGATGTGGCTGAAGTTGTAGAAGGCAAATAAAACTCCCGAGAGTCCACAGGATGTGTACCATCGCCAAGCGAAGAGTCCAGTGGGAGGCCGGAGCCTGGGATCCAGTCCGAGGACGTGCTGTCGGCATAGGGGAGTGTGTATCACTGGAGGGCTGCGGAGGCAGCCGGGCACTCGTCCCATCGTATTGAACACACCGGGATCGCAGAATCCAGGGCGGACAATCAGTGGGACTGAGGCCAGATAGATGACACAGTGAGGGACACTACTCCAGATTGATCCGTGCAGGACAGACACGTCGGGAAGGAGCCGTAGAGTGTAACATCCACCGGACAGGAGCTCCGAGCAGGCGCGGGAAAGGTGGGGCGAAACAGGAGCGTCTCGGCTCAGGTAAGCAAAAATGTTCCAAAGGATAGCCCTGATGATCAGGTCTTTACTGCTCTTAAGTATTTAAGGCGTATAGGGCAAGATCAAAAGCAGGGTAGAGCAGGGTAGAGCAAATCTCACAGAATTATGGACAGAGCAGCAGCCAGTGTGCACCAGCATCCGCCATTTAGGGCAAAGAGGACCCCTGGCAAAGCTTTGGGCCAGTCATCAGCCTTCTGATTCAGCACTTTCAGGAGAGAGTTTTGAATCGTTCTGTTATTTCGTTCAACAAGCCCACTGGCTTGTGGATGGTAGGCGCTTGTTACACGTTGTTGAGTACCAGTCAGGCGATGAAGATCAGTGATAATTTGATTAACAAATTCTCATCCTTGGTCATTTATTTGAATCATAGCGACTCCATGATGACAAATGCACTCATACAGGAACTGGGCAACACTGGTACCTGTCTTGTCTTGAAGAGCCTTGGCTTCAATCCACTTCGTAAAATAATCGACTGCAACTACAATGCAGCAATAGCCTTCTGGAGTCGTCTTGAGGCTACATATGTCAACACCAATCTGCTACCAGGGGACAGACTTGATTGCAACTGGTTGCATTTCAGGGGAGGTTTTCTCGAACTTTGTTGAGGCTCTCTGACACCTGTTACAGGAGGAAATAAAGGACTGAACATCCCCTTTGATCAAAGGCCACCAAAACCTGTGAATATAAACAAACTGTTTAATGAATATCGTAACCTGTCTACATAACAATGTTATATTAAATCAATGCAGAATTTTTAGAGTAAATTTTATTTCTGTTCGGGAAAGATAACTACTAGGTCATGCCTACCTCGTTTATATCTCAACTAAAGTGAATTTGTTAATCTATAAATGAAAAGGAGAACTCGCACCAAGAAATAGTTATACCCCAGATACCATACTTAAATTAAGAAAATATCAAAAGATTAAAACAAGCTATAAAATATATTTATGTCATGGACACAAACTGATATTCACAGGTATAGGCTATCATTCAAGGTAAAACATTGATCTAGAATTCGGGGTTAACCATAAAGGCCTATGTACTTGTTTTTTTGTTATGGGTATTATGTTAAGCAGATTGTAACCCACTTACCGGTTCATTATTTTCTGTAAAGTTTTATCACGCCCCATGTGTCCTCCCAGAGCAGCAGCTTCAGTGGATGTATCGCTACCTTCATGGCACATCTTCAAAATTTGATCTCTATCCGTGGCACTGACAATCACCTTCAACGGTTTAACTGTAACAAGAGAGTAATATGCCCTATAATTATCCTCGCCAACTAGATAGTACATCTATCGATATGACATAAAATGTGTGTCAGCAAACATTCTAGTATAAAATTGCACAAGTTGTGAATGTGTGGTTGCTTTACCTGTCCAATAATCAGGACAATTTCAAAACCTACACGATAAGATAGGCGGATCCAGGATTTTATAATCACTCAACGTGATGCACAGGGTGATTCCACCTTGGATGATCTGTCAAGTTGTGTGTTTGGCAGCAATTGGCCTATGGACCAGCCTTCAGATGGTCACATATAGGCCCTAGGCCTATATACATTTTCCAACAATATCTGGTGAGCCTAATGGTTTCTAGATAAAGACTCACAGAAAACTTACATATATGCCTAAGCCTATTTCTGTTTTCCAAAACAATGAAAAAACAACAAAATCTTGAATTTAAGAATAGTCTCTATTTCCAAATTCATGCCCAAAAAAGTTGAAAATGCACCACAGAACAGAGGTCAGAATGAGGTCATGAAGTCATCGCAAAGTGTGTGCTAATGAGGGTGAGGGTATGGGATCCATGTGCCTTCACCGCAATATTAGTCAAAGATCCTCAGCAAATTTCTCCATTGAGCAGAGATATCCTCCATAGTGAGAGAGAATATAACACCCTAGGGCCTACAGACATTTAAATCCCTGCCTCTCCCATAAATTCCATGCCCGTTTTTGTAAAGTACGTAATGAATGGGTCGGCTACAGGGCTGGGGTAATAGTAATAGTAATATGTAATAGTAATAGTAACGATTAAATTTTTTGAGTAATAGTAATTGTAATAGTATTAATAATAGTAAGAGCGACCAAAGTAATAGTAATTCAAGTATTACATTAATATTACAGTGAGTGGGTGAGCGAGTGAATGGATGCTTATGTCCAGCCAACCGTTTTTCAGTCATAATCAGGACGGACACCCAGCCAAGTAGGAAAATGAAATGAACGATGTAACACCCCTCAGACGTGGCTGGGGTACGAACCTCAGACCTAGCTCTAAGTCTGCAAATTAATATTACATCATTATCCGCGTTTATCAGTAACTTTTGATATTTGTTATATGCTTAGGTTTCGTGAGGGAATGAGGGAAGGAGGAAAGGAAAATGAGAAATGCAAATTCATCCGTAACTTTTTGAGTTATCCTGCTAACGCACACACACACACACACACACACAAACACACACACACACAGACACACACACGCCGAGCGTCACATACACCTACCGCCATGGCGGAGGTGAATAAGGATTGATGCACTAGAGAGTAATGTAGGCCTAATGTGCTTATTGATGTAACACCAACAAAATCAACCGATATCTGTTGTCGATATAAATCACCACAGATTCACATGAAATGAAATAAATTGGTGCAGGTATTTCAGTCACTTACCATCATCGATGCTTTTCCCCTTAGGCGGCTTGTAAAGGTATGTCAGCTCTGCGTTGACAATCCTATACTTTGCTGCCATTCTCCTGAAGTTGGCCTTTGCGCCTTTATTTCCATGACACCACGATGGATACGTCTTGGTTGTCAAATAATGTTGAATTTCAGTAAAATAAGTCTTAGTCTTCCCCGAAGGGCGTCCAACTTTGTGAGATTCCATGATACATATGTACACGTGTACAATCGACTAAGCTATTTGTGGGGTCTTTATTACCGGAAGACGTAACGTAAAGAAGTATCATAAAGATGACCGTCAGACGCATTTTTCCCGCGAAAACCACATGTGAGGGAAGCACTCTTATATCAAGATCATCCAGTGTCTTGAATTAAACCCTTATAATGTTAGGCCTGTATCTGATATCTAACATGATTAACTAAGACTTTTTTTTATTATGGATACGAAAAGCGCAAAAAGTCTGAAGGATGTCAAATAAGAGGAACAGTATAATGCTTAAATATGATGCTTAGGCCTAGGCCTATATGGACCTATATGAATTTACGTGTAGGTCTACATCCAGTCTCATTTTATATAATGGAAAGATGATGAAATCAGTGAATTGGGTAAGGTACATTAGATGGGGCGTAATCGATGAATTATATTGAGCATAATTAGGGCGTATATGGTTATGTTTCGAAAATCATTCTCCTGGGGAGTGTTTTGAGGCTAGGGAGTGTTTTAGGGCTGTGTTGGGGATTGTTTTGGGGCCAGGGGGAGTGTTTTGGGGCTAGGCTGAAAACACTGGGGAGTGTTTTCAGGCTTGGCTGAAAACACTGCGGAGTGTTTTGGGGCTATGCTAAAAACACTGGAGAGTGTTCTCAGAGAGGGGAGTGTTTTGAGGCTGCTACACCCCCTTGCACTCATTGAAGGACCAGCAGCACAACAACAGCAACAGTTGAAAGCATGCATTTTGTTCTAGGCAAGGTTAACCTTCACCTGTTCTCACATACGCTAATTTTAACAGTTGTGAAAACACTTGGTTGCAATCAATAGTTCTCAAATTCAGACCTTGTCACTGTCTGGTATTTTTGGCTCACAAGGAAGTCAACAACACTCCATATATGTAACACACTCTGGTTGTTTATTTTTCTCCAACATATATAAAGACCGAACTGTGACCTCTTAGAGGCTTGCTTTTCTATCCTCGCATGTCTTCTGTGTATCTCCTGCTTGTAACTCCCTTAAATCTGGCCAGATAAAGAACTTCTTTTACGACTCTACCTGGTCTATTGTCTCTTACTTTTTCCAACTTTGACTTCAATTGGCGTTGTCGGCAGGATTCAGCCCTTAATACAGGTAAGCAACTTCTTTTTTTGCTTCCTTATGCTGAATCGGACCCGGAGTGGTTGGAAATTGTTTAATGAGACAGTATAATTGTTTTTTTATCTGAACATTTTCTCTGAAGTCTGATTACCATTTCTAAACTATTTCAGTGAATACCAGGACATACTTATATATATATATATAGCAAACAGGTGAAATCCACGTTGAATGATTTCGTGGTAGGATAATTAACCAAGGATTCACTGCGAAGTTTGATTTCGTAGTATAGGAATGCCAAGGGGAATTATGCTGGTTTTCCGGTAATTGACTGAGTTCTTACCGATGTCAGGGCTAATAGAGGGCTCTACGTGATTATATAGATAATACAATACGACTGAGTTTTCGTATTTAAAGGTTATAGTGGCATGGGCCAGAAGTTCCATGTTTAAGATAAATGGCATGTTGACCAGAAGTTCCATGTTTGATTGAGAATAGTGAGAATAGTTTAAGGGTTGATCTTAACAGTTTAATTGTAATATTGTCACCTGTGATACCACAGGGTTTAGCTTCAAACTGCAGTTTGATTGACGGTATTTGCTGACTCTTTTGGAAATGGGTTGTTATTCTTCAAGAGGATATGTCCCAGAACGTTCAATAAATTTGAATAAATATTGAAATCTATATAAATATAAACGATCCACTCTAATGTAAAAGTCAAACAAATTTTGTTAATGCAAATGAATTGTAAAATTAATGTGAATTGAGTTAACGGCAACTTTACAGAACAACATATTTGACCATACATTTTTGGTGGCACTTTGGTAAAGACCAGGTAGACCGAGTAAAAAAAGGGTAACCGTTGTCTTGCATGATTGATTTGTATATACCGTCGTTATGGGGGGACTATTCAGTGTTCCAGTCAACAGTTATGAAATTAAAGTCAAAAATGAAGACGACCTACCAAAACGTGAAAGAAAGGAGTTTAAAGCCTTGTTGAAAACTAATCCGCAGTTGAAGTTAGTCCCTGATAAACTTGCTAATCGTCTCACACCGCGAGAATGGATGACTCAAAAATTAGGCATATATTATGCTGAACCGTTTATTTCTGAATTGGCGATATGGTCCGACAATGCTTTCCCAAGAGAAGGTAGTTTTACAAAGGATAAACTGAGTTTGGCCCGTGCTTACATTATTGATAAGACTAAAGTGGCAAATCCTATTTGGCAATCGAGCAATTATATGAGAGAAGTTTTATCAGCTTGGGAAAGAATGGCGGCACAATATCCTGGCAATTCTGGTTATAGTAGAAGAACTAAATATGGACTTCCATTCTGGCCAACCCTGTTAATGTCACAGCACATTGAAAACAAACCATTTTCTCTTACAGACAAAAATGAATTCTACCCATCATTAGCAGTTGATGCGTCCGTCGTACATGCATACACAGATGGTGATGACACGGATGATGATGATGACATTGATTTGTGTATTGCGGGATTCACTGTTAATGATAAACGTAAGAAAGATTTTAAGACACTTCCAATCCAATCGACCATAATATTTCCTGAATATGATACTGCGGAAAAGGATGAAACAGACTGGCAGAAAAAATGCATCAGGTCATGGTTTGAAAACGGTCAGCGCGCTTTGGAAGGAATAGCACAGCGTAAAGGGGCGGATAATGAAAGAATTAAAAGAGATCAATTGACCTATGTATATGAGTTGCTTAGAGCTGAATTTAAACGCATTTTCAAATTAATAAAACACAAGCAAAATCTGGCGATTGAGTTGGCTCCAATTTGTTCATACATAGTGAAGTGTTGGGGATCTTGTATGAATCTTTATAAAACTAAAACGGGAATAAAGATAGATGTTGAAATACCTATCGATAAAACAGTAAAAGAAAGGATCATGAACATGATACCGGAAGAGACCGTTCAAAACCTTCGGGATTTATTAATTGAATATGGTAAGGAATCACAAACTAAAAAAGATGCTCCGTCAGTACAACTTAATGCTCCATTGCTTACTTTTGATGACAAGGTCATGGACAAACCCTTATCTCTTGCAGAAATTTCTAAAATAACACGCGATGCTCCTTCGCCTTTGATAAAACCAACTGCCTTTATGAATTGGTATGAAACTCTGATAATGCATGGTTCGCTATCAGGAAAGGATGTACGCTATATATTGACGACGGTAATGCCGCACATAAAGATGCAATCTTTAATTGAAGAATGTGACACCCTTAGTGAGGACAATGACGGCCCTATTGATCATGAAACAATACCTGAAAAGAAGTTTCCATGGTTGAGTAAAAAACACAAAGAAGAACATATCACTGAGTTCAAAGAATTTCTGAAAAAGAATGCAACACAGGATAGGGATATTTCTCAAATACTCAATTGTAAACGTAAACATAATGAATCAATGTCTACTTTTGCGCAAAGGTTTCAAAAAGCATGGAAAGAGGATGCGAAATTAGAGATAAAAGACAGCGTAGATCCGTTATTCGTGTCAATGTTTTTGAATGCTTTGGACTCACAATCAGCATATACTGTAAAAGTGTCATGTCCAGAAGTCTTCACGCTCGCTCCTAATGATCTGTTGAAAAAGATTAGAGAGTTGGAATCTGTTGGTCTGTTTAATTATTATTATTATTATTAGTTTATTTAGCAGGGACAGCGTACATTAATTAACATTTCTGTAAATGTACCAGATTTAGCCATGCGGCTATTTTTCATCTGTAGTCCCTGGACAGATCTTAAATAGTCATCCTAAAAACAAATTCCTTACAACATTAAACATTAAAAAACAATTAAAAACATTAAAAACAATTAATTAAACAGTACATGTCATACACATTAAAATACATACACATGTAAAAGATGGCTTTACAGGGTCAGGAGGAGGTGGAGCCAAACATTAATGCTGGCAGATCTGATTGTTTATCAACCACTTTCTCAAGTAATTTTTGAACAAGTGATATGATGTTATTTCCCTGATGTTTGCGGGGACAGTGTTCCAGTTTTGTGTAGCTATAACAGAGAATGACATCTGACCAAATGTGCTGAGTGGAACAATACAGTCCCCTCTTCCTGCAGCTCGAGTGCGACCGTATGAAGCAGTTCTTATTGTTACAAATTGTTCCAGTGGAGGGGAGGACAATCCATTAACAAACCAAAGTTAATGGCAGCTGCATTACCTGTTAGCTCACCCCAGTCTCCAGTAAATACAAGAGAGTCTCACACAATAGTAAAACAGCAGCCTATAAGGGGTACAGGACCTGATGAAATGCCTTACAAAAGTATGTATAGACAAAAACGAGGAAGACCAAATAACAGAGGTCAAATGCTAAACTATGATGATGTTTGCTATCGCTGTGGTAAGTATGGACATTGGTCTTGAAACTGCAGGAATGTACCACCAGGTAACGTATACAGAAATACTTTTCAGCAAAAACAAACTCCACATGCACCGTTTCTGGTAAGAAATGATAGATTTAATCAGGGAGATGTAAGAAAGGACTTACAAGTTTCAGAAAAAGGAGCATCCAATCCTATTTGGCAACAATAGGGGTACCGACAGGAGGACGCTGACAGTACAAATAATTGCGTGTTCACAATTTCAACTCACAAATAGCCCATCTGATCTACCAAGTTTTAATATTACAGTTGATGGTAAACAAATTCCTTTTTTGGTTGACACAGGAGCTACAATGTCATGTATTAATCAAACTGATTTTCTCAAGCATGCAACAAAAGAAACTGTCTTGTCTGTCGGTATAGCTGGCGTCCTACAATCGCAACCTCTAACAAAACCACTAAAAGTTGATATAAATCAACAACAAATGAATCATCAATTTTTGTTAAGTAACACAGTCCCGCTCTCTCTATTAGGAAGAGATTTGTTATGTAAATTGAATGCCACCATATCGTGTTCACCTAATGGAATGTTACAAAAAATTCCAGAGCAGACAGTTCGGCAATTCTTTGAAGATACACTCACAGGTGACCATAACTTCCAGACACATGTCAAAGTTTCTAGTGTTAATGTTATGGTAACCTTTGAGGATATCAAGAAATTGGCTAAATGTAGTGCTGCAGCTGCAGTATCACTTCTCGCACTTAGACCAATTAATAAGCCTTTCTGTTTGCATTCCGAAACAGCTAATGGTACATGCTTGAATATACAATGCTTTTTTCTATGCCCAGCAGGGTTTATTCTGTTAGACAAAATTGATGAAGTACATGTCAACATCTTCATTTTTGCAGTAAAAAATGATTTGTCTGACATCTCTTTCATTACAGATTCTCTCAAGAGATTAATAGAAATCCTACCTGATGACAAGGAGGAGAACAAAGCTTATGTCGTCTGGTCTTATGCTAAGGTACCTGAACATGTCTTCATCAAATGCAAAAACATAACTTCTGTACCAGTCACAACAGACATTTCTTTTGATCAAATTGAAATATGCCCTATTTCAATTTTGTCTAAAGTACCTAGACACTTGTGGGCTTTACATGCCAATCATGTGGGTCTTCTCCGGGTCCCACCATACCATGCCAAAATCGACTACAGCAAATTTCCAGTACATGTTAAACAATATCCTTTATCCCAAGAAAAGGAAAAGGGTATTAAACCAGTCATTGAGAGCTTACTGGAACAAAGTGTTGTTATAAAGAAAAGAGTTTCTTGTAACAGCCCTATCAATCCAATTGTGAAGCCAGAAACAAACAGCTGGAGATTTACACAAGACTTGAGAAAAGTTAATGAAATTGTTTTTCCTATGGCTCCAACGGTTCCTGATGTTAATGCTATACTGACAACACTACCACCACATTCTAAATTTTACACAGTAATTGATTTGTCATCTGCCTATTTCGCCATTCCCATAGAAAAGCAAGAGTTATTTGGTTTTCAATTTCTAAATGAGAGTTATTGTTTGACCAGATTATCTCACGGTTTTGTAGATTCAGCTGCATATTTCTGTAGCATTGTGAAATGGCACTTGTCGCATCTCACTCTCCCAGGGTCTTCTGTGCTAGTACAGTATTTTGATGACCTGCTCATTGCTTCACCAACAGATAATGACTGTTTCAGAGACTCTATGGCGCTTTTGATACATCTGGCGGATGGAGGACACAAGGTTTCACTTGCCAAAATGCAATTTTGTCAAGAAGCTGTCAATTACCTGGGCTATGTCTTGAAAGATGGATGTCGTTTTTTGTCTATGGACAGAGTAAAAACGATCATGGACTTGAAAAGGCCTAGAACTAAGACTGAAATATTGTCTTTTTTGGGATTAATCAATTATTCCCGTTCTTGGCTTCCTAATGTTGCCTTATATGACTCTGTTTTGCATAAGGCTACGTTGAAAGATAAAGCTGATACTGTGTTTTGGACTGATGAAATGAAACATGCTTTTCGACACATCAAATACCTTTTGTGTAACGCGCCAGCGCTGGGATGTCCCGATTTTGAATTAACGTTTCATCTCTTCGTGAGCAACGACGAAATCGGAGCCTACGCTGTGTTAGCACAGCCTCATGGGGAAGGAATGCGACCAGTTGCATACTATTCCAAAACCTTGCCTCTCATTGTCCAGGGAATGGTTCCTTGTCTTAGAGCAGTAGCTGCGGCAGCAATGATGGTTGAAAAATGTCAAACCATCATTCTAGGTTATCCTTTAGTGTTGCACACCACACACATGATTTCAATCATCTTAAACAATATAACCAATCAACACATGACCAGTCAAAGAAGGAGTAACTATGAACATATCCTGACAGGTACTGAGAATCTCAAAATTTCCACTGTGTCACATACCAATCCCGCTTTACATTTGCAATTCTTATTGTATGGCACTGGGTATGAACCGGTGGATGAATCACATGACTGTTTGAAACTTATTTCAGAATCCACAAGTATCAGAATGGATTTACAACAAACTCCATTAGCTCAAAATGATTTGATACTTTTCTGTGATGGATCAGCTATGAGACCAAATGACAAAACTGTGTTAGCTGGATATGCAATTGTAAATGATCAACAGACCTGCCTGGAAGCATATTGCTTACCAGTTAGGTCTGCTCAAGCTGCTGAATTAATAGCATTAACACGAGCATGTACCATAGCAAACAACAAACGGGTAACTATTTACACTGATTCTAAATATGCATTTTCCGTAGAACATGATTTTGGGAAAATTTGGGAAAACAGGGGTTTCTTGACAGCCGCAGGGAAAGAGATAAAAAATGCTCAACTTGTTAAAGATCTTTTAACTGCTATGATGCTCCCAACAGAAATTGCTATCGTCAAATGTACGGGACATGGTAAAAAAGATAATCCTGTGACTATTCACAATAATTTCGCAGACAGTTGTGCTAAACAAGCAGCTTAAAGTGACTCTTTTCCTCCCTGGCTACAAAAAACTTGTCCTCAGACTATTGCTTCTGACTCAGATTCACTCTCTCCCCCTTTCTCTATTGCAGATTTGCTTGCAATCCAACAAAAAGCTTCAGAGACTGAAAGAAAACGTTGGATAAAAAAGGGATGTTTTAAAGACACCGATGGGTTATGGAAAAACACCAATTCCAAAGTCGCACTTCCTAAAATGGCTTTCCATCCATTGATAGCCTATGTACATGGAATTACACATGCAAATTACCAAGCGATCACATCATATATCGACAAATTCTTTTTCACTACAGGATTAGAAAAGCATGTGAGGCGCTATATTCAACAATGTATGGTATGTGCGCGTTGTAACCCCGCAGTCAATCCACCAAGACATGAACATCTCCCTATGCCAGAAGGCCCTTTTCAACAACTACAAATCGATTTTACGCATATGCCTAGGTGTAGAGGCTTTTCCTACTTATTAGTCATAGTAGACCGTTTCTCTGGATGGCCTGAGGCATTTCCTACCAGAAAAGAAAACGCACAAACGGTAGTAAAGTGTTTGATGGAACATATCATACCTTGTTTTGGTATACCTATGTCGATTGACTCCGATAATGGCACTCCTTTCACTTCACGAGTAATTAAATTATTGGCAACTGCACTTGGCATCAAATGGCAATTTCATGTGCCATGGCATCCACCTTCGAGTGGAATGGTGGAAAGATTAAATCGGACAATAAAAAATAAGATTTTGAAAATTCACATGTCTCGGCAAATGACTTGGCTAGATGCATTACCTCTGACACTATTGTCCATCAGAGCAATGCCTTGCAAAAACACTGGATTGTCTCCGCATGAAATTCTAATGGCAGCAAAACAACCTGACGCAGCAGCAGATCTCACAAATCTACAGGAACTGCAACAACAATATGTACACAATTTATTCACTTTTATTGCTCAGTATCTCCAGCAGGTATCTGATGCTAGTCCTGTCCTGTCTGACAAACCTACTCATCCCTTTCAACCGGGAGATGTGGTACTGATCTGAAGTCTGAAGCCAACTGCATCTGAGCCACGATACGGAGAACCGGTCGAAGTGCTGTTGGTCACGAGAACTGCAGTAAAAGTCAAAGGAACTCCAGCATGGATCCACGCCAGCCGGGTCAAGGCAGCTCCGAAAGCAACAATATCCGACTTACCATCTTAGAGTATCCAATGCACACTCTACATTTTTATTTTAAATATGCTCTAGGCATACTAATCATTTTAATTGGAATTGTAAGTCTTCTCAGCTACAATGTTGATCCTTATTACTCGCATGGGAAACATCTATATAAAAGACTGATTAGACCACAAGAAGACTTAGATTATAACAAACCTATATCTAGCACTGACAAATACAACCGGGTAACTTTGGAAGAATTGACTGAACAAATGACTGCAAGATTTTTTCTTTTGTTTCAGACACTCGCAACCACACAAACCCACTCTCAATCTACTGGTCGGATGAAGAGAGAACTGTCTCATATTCCGGTGAACCATCTTGATTTTCAATGCTTGTATTACCCCCTTCTGGTAAATGCTACTCAACCTTTTTACATACACAATGTCAATTTCACAAAAATTCAAAAGAATCATGTCGCTGTGAAAGCTCAATACCAATCTACTGTAGATGAAATAATAATCTCAATGGCAACTATCCTTATAAACATACAAGAGATAGCAACAGTTGACCATTGCAACAACTTATGGAAAATGCTTCCAACTAGGTTGTACGCACAAGTAGATGTAATCATACAAGCCAGAGAAGCTCTCCCTCCACTAGTATGTATTAAGTCCATCCCTTGAACTAAAGTGCGATTTGAATTAGGAACTACATCGTCTTCTTTGTCCACTCCTTCAACTGACTTTATAACTAATGGTCTAACATTTCCTGCTATAGAAAATCTTGTATGGAATTGTGCTTCTTTTGTATACAGTTTCTTACCGGTGGGATGGCAAGGAACGTGTGCTCCCTATTGGGTAGCAAAGCCTAACACTCGATCAGATGGTCTTTTAAGAGCCACAGTACCACCGACAGATATTACTTGGCCCTCACATAATATAGATGTGAGTAATGATGAATTTGTTGATGAAAAAGAAGAAACTGTGTATAGAAGTGAGTTAGATCTAGAACAAAGCAGTAACCATCCTTTTTATTCTAATTTATGGTATAGAAACATAGAGTCTAAGGTTAGGAAAATTACTCAATCTTCATGTTATGCTTGTTCTTTATTACCACAATCTACTGAAATTACCTTTCCTTATGTAGCACTTCCTTTTACCGGTGGACCAATAGGAACCTATGGTGTGCCAACAACTTGTATTCTAGTTTTCCAGTATGTGATACAAACACATCCTTTATTGCAAAACCCCAATGTTGTTCTAGTGAGACCTAATGATTTATTTATCTCCTTAGTGAATGTTGATATCTCAAGCTTTCGCAATTCTCAAAAACGAACCTTAAGATATGCTATATATTCAAACATGACAATTATAGATCACTCAAATTCTGTCACTAACAATTTACACATAACTACTCTCAATATTCCTGAATATTATCCCTCTATAAGCACTTGTTCTAGTTTCTATAAGAAACACACACTTAATATTCCTATTGATCTAAGCAACAATCCTTTACAGATTTCGGCTACAATTAATAACTCTGCCATTTTTGACTTCTGTATTAATTCAAGCCGATCTACAGCTACTCCGACTAACTCAAATATGGGTTATTTAAAACCACAACAGTGTAAACAAACAGCTAATCTTGTAGGTAATTTTTCCGTGCTTACAGACTTAGGAATGACTCAATCTCCCAATTTTTATTGGTGTTGTGGAAAAAATATTTGGTTGACCCTTCCACCTGATTGGAAAGGACTTTGTGGTGTCTGTATAATGAATGACCTCACATACATTGTACAGTCTACCAATTATGTAACTAATACTAAGTCACATGTTCATAAGAGAAGCTAATTGGGATCCTATGCACATCTATTAGTTTCAAATCCTAAATCTTTAGCTTCTAAGTTTCATGCGTTACCAGATGAATTCAAACCTTTCACTAGCACTCAAATGTTTTTTAAATCTTGGTTTGCTAGCACTAGTCTACAATATGATAATCATTATCTCATAGCTCTTACAAGACATGATTTAGTGAAACTTTCTAATGAAACTATTCGGGGTTTTCAAGCAGTGAACTCAGAACTGGCAACTATAAAAGAATTTGTTAATAATAATCGATTAGCTCTTGATTACCTTACAGCTGAAATTGAAGGAGTCTGTTCAATTGTACAAAAAGATAGTTGCTGTACATATCTACCATCGATTGATGAGGGTAACAGTAATTTGTCGTTGGCTATAAAGAACTTACAGGCTCTCAATCAAGAAATTATTCAAACCCATTTGGATGCAAGGGAATCCAGTGGACATTTTTCCCTCCCTTGGTTGGATGGTATAGCTGATTTCTTTACAAACAATTCGATTTTTGGATGGTTCATTGGAATCTTAACACCTCTCTTTGTAATACTTCTGGTAGCGAGTCTATTGATCTGCTGTTGTCTACCAATTATTAGAAAATTCATCATAAAATCCATTTCTTCCTCATTTGCACAAATACAGACTCAGACTATGACTATTTATGACCCTCCTGCTACTCTTGATGCTCTCTCTACTTATAGTTCATCTACAGATTCAAGTATCTACCCTCCGTGTGCTGAAAAATGTCACTTCACACTTGAGTGAATACCTTGGACCAGTTTGAAACCAAGGACAATGTGTGCTGAACCCACAGAGATATCAAATGGACCTTACAAAGATTGGAGGAGGATACTAAAGATTTGGACCAGCGACTAAGGATGACATCCTGAAAATATCAAATAGGAGCAGCAGCGATAAGCCACGATATAAGGGAATATCTTTCCTTTATGTTAAATAACTATAACAAATTCACCATATTGCTAACGTGAATAGTGGAGACCTTAATTTTGCTGTGTTTTTGTTTATATTTCAGATAGTCTTTCGCAACTCTCATCCCACTGGATGATGGAAGAAGAACAACAACTAGACCAAGAATTCAGATGGACTGAAAATCATCTAAGTTTTCGGACGATCTTAGATCCAAAGTGACGTCAACATCTGAAGTTCATACTACACATTAAGTGTTGTTTCCTTTAAAATTTGTCATATCTTCCATCTTCCAGTAGCGGTATCTCAATCAAGTTGTAGTTGCTAAAGACTAAACTGATCTGTTATATTAAAGTATTTATGTTTATTTACTCTTGCTATTACTAAGGTATACCTACGTTATCCTAGGCCTATGTTCATTTTATATTTATGTTTGTATCAGATATATTCAATTAAGAGCCTCTGACGACTACAACGGGCACCTGTGGTGATAGGATGAATTTTTCCCATTCGAACGATGAAGGAACATTGACTCATAAATGAAGGAATACAGAGTGAAAGATGAATGAATATGAATGATGGGTGTGCTCAATGGGTTTTTTGTCATCCTATTCTTAATTGGGTATATCACTGTTGCGATTTGTATAAAAGACATAAAAAAATAAGAAAAAGACAAAATTAAAATAAAAAAGGAAGGATTGAAAGCATGCATTTTGTTCCTAGGCAAGGTTAACCTTCACCTGTTGTCACATACGCTAATTTTAACAGTTGTGAAAACACTTGGTTGCAATCAATACTTCTCAAATTCAGACCTTGTCACTGTCTGGTATTTTTGGCTCACAAGGAAGTCAACAACACTCCATATATGTAACACACTCAGGTTGTTTATTTTTCTCCAATATGTATAAAGACCGAACTGTGACCTCTTAGAGGCTTGCTCCTCTATCCTCGCATGTCTCCTGTGTATCTCCTGCTTGTAACTCCCTTAAATCTGGCCAGATAAAGAACTTCTTTTACGACTCTACCTGGTCTATTGTCTCTTACTTTTTCCACCCGACTTCAACAGTGGTGCAGATGCTCACTTACCGGTAAAATCGTGTCAAAGTTTTGTGTGTAATAAGAATTCCACATCCAGTCAAAGTCTGCAATGTCTGCATAACACTGAAGCCAAACTGATGACATAAACCAAACTCCGCCAACATCCTCCTCCATGATCCGGGTAAAATCCTAAATCCTAAATGTGGTGTACATATCGAATCTCGAGCGCGTGTCCGTAAAGATGCAGCCAAACGAGTTAGCGAAAAGTTATCCATTATCCTCTGTGCAGGTAACCGTATAGTAAAAGAGTAAAGTTATTTATCAAAACAAGAACATGTGCTCCGCAGTGATGTCTTTGTGAATACAGAAAAAAACGAAAGTGAAACTCAAGTGCATATCAGTCCACGTGAGGATCACCTGTGTGCTCTGGTTCATTTGCATGGACATTTGTTCTGAGTTAAATTTGAACATCAATCAGTGTTGATGCTCCTTTAGTTTAGCACCTGGTCATTTGACAACTATCCAGCGGCTGATGGTGCAGGCCTTCCATTGGGTGTGTCTTGCGTCACGCCCAAAACGGTCCAGGTCCATTGTAATGGAAACGCTCCCGGGGTGGGCGTGCCCCCCTCATAACTGCTCCGTGCCAAGGCAGCCCCAAGCGTATTATGCAAGTAGAAATTAGGCTTATTTAATCTTTTGGTCTGGGGTCAGTTACTTGCTTGTTTCTGTGGATGCCATTTATTAACTTGGAATGTTGCACACTATGACATTAAACAGCTCTACCTTCCAATTATTAAATCACACATGGTTTTATAGCTCATAAATACTTCTACATGCAGAAGTATTTGTGCATTAGACGAATCCTCCATTAGAATAGTTACACAATCCACCTTTAATTTGATATTATTTTACTACAGAGTCAATATGTGTATTTAGTTATTTTACTTGACACTTCCTTTCTTTTGTTCTAATACAGAGCTACAGGATCCACCATCAGCATAACATTCACACGTGACCAGTGTGGAATGGTGTGGCCAAACGCTTCCAAACTAAAACTACATTACAGAACTCACACAGGGGAAAGACCATACAGCTGTGACCAGTGTGGAAAGGTGTGGCCAAATGTTTCCAAACTGAAAGTACAATACAGAACTGACTTTGAGAAAACCTTCCCATTTGAAGGTGCAACGTCTTAAACTCACTAAAGGAGAAAAACCTGCTGAGGCTGGATCATGTGAGCCTAAAATCAAAAAGCTGGAGATCAGGTTTCAGAGACTCCAGACTGTGGAGCTGAGCTCTGTGTAGTGTCAAAAAAAAAAAAAAAAAAAAAAAGCTTAAATTAATATGTTAAGACTTTTTATTAGAAAGAGGTTTTAGCTGACATTTGTCCATCTTACAGTTCATTGTATTGATGGCAAAAGGAGAAATTCAATTTGTCAACTGGACAGAGTTTATTTGGTCGAATACGTTTCGCAGCTCATCCAAGCTGCTTCTTCAGTTCTGGTCAGATGCTTTGGATCTGCCTGAAGGGAGGATTACAATGAAATTACTCTGAGACAACACATATTTGTTTACAGTTTCTGTTAGTTAGAAGCTGTAAACAAATATGTGTTGTCTCAGAGTAATTTCTCAGAATAATTTAAGCAGCTTGGATGAGCTGCAAAACGTTTTCGACCAAATAAACTCCAGTTGACAAATTGAATTTCTCCTTTTGCCATGGATTCTACCTGGACGACTGAAGGATTCTACACACGTTCATTGTATTGTTTTTAACTTTGATATTTTATTTCTGCTTCACTGCAGTTCCCTAATCAGAGACATACCTAAAATTGTATTTTTTTTTTTATTATTCTGTTTGCTGCGGACTCTTGTTTCTTTTCATGGATGTTGTGATGAAAAAAAGTGAAATAAAATAAAGAAAGATTGAAAATAAAGTAAAAATTTGCTTAAAAAAATGAGTAGTCTTCTCTCTAATAGTCGCTTGTCTAATTTAATTCATAAAGAAAAACTTTAAGAAAGAAAGCTATTTAACATATGTGGATATCTGATTTGACCAGTGTGTTCTGCTAACACACGGAGCATAGTTATAAGATAAGTCCATGAGAAGTGCAGTGATTGGTGTCTGTAGCATAGTAATTGAAGTGATAGTAAATGGGTCATTGAAACTGTCTCTGAAATAATGCAAGTGTATGAATGTTTTTTTTTTTTGATGAAATATTTTAGGTTGGACAAAGTGAGGATCTTTGAATTGAGAGAGTGCAGAACCAAACAGACAGACCACATCTGATCTCAAGGAGAGGGAGCGACATCTTTAGTTTAGTTGAGCTCAATACAGTTGTCTGATATTTTGGAAAATTGGTCTTTCAGATTTATTGTGTATTATAATAAAGCCTTCTTGTGTGTAAGTAGAGTAAAATGTTGTCAGCATTAAACTGATTTTATTGTGGGGCTTGGATGTTTGTTCCCCTCTAATAATTGGTGTTTTGGCCAATGATTCATTGAAAAGGGTGAACATAAATTGGGCTAATGGACATCCCTGTCTAATACCCCTGCGAAATAAGAATTAAAACTACTTTAAGGTTAGAGGTCATTTATCTCATGTAGATATTTGTGTTTTGCCTCTGTCTTCACTTTGAAAATGCCCCACTACCTGAGCCCTTCACACCTCTGCTCCCGCCCACAGCCCGATGGACTAATCCACCTGCCCTGAAAACATTGATCCGTCTTGCTGACGTCGGCGTTGCCGATGTATAATCTGAGACGTCGAGCCGACGTCTACACGATGTTGTGCAGCCAACGAACAATACGCAACGTCGAACCAACGTTTGAAGGTCGCGATTTTTCGGTATTCCGTCATATCTGACACAGGTTAACGACGTTGGCGTGACCGTCGAGCCGTCGTTTGTAATGAAAATTCGTTTCAATAGTAATTTTATTATGGATATATTAACAAACTCAATTCTCCCCCTTAGCCCTCTGTCTTAGCCCTACCCCTCTGTTGTGCGCGTTCACGAGAGACAGAGGGGTATCCCAATACTCTTTTCTGTAAGTGCGAGGGGTAAGGGGAAGGGCTGTTCCACCTCTCTTAGCAGAGCTTTTGCAGATGCACCCTTTGCGCAAACGGGATAGGCGTGGGTTGACGCAAGACGCAGCAAAAAGCATCATGGTGCCGAAGGGCTCCCACAAATGTAAGTATTTTGCACTCAAGAACCTCATAAAAAGTTGTATAAAACTGTAGTAACTTTTGAAAAGTTGTAGGTATACTCATGGTGCCAGCATTTACGCTTTCTGACATATACGGCTTATCGTAACATGCCCGGTTAGAACTATACACATGTTACGGTAGAATGTGTAAAGTATTACGAACATGCATGGCCTAAAAGAACTATATACCCATATATGTTAGACTAGAATGTGTAAAATATATCGCTGTATCTGTATATGTTTTCATTTCGCCTTGTAACTCGTCTCATGCGCTTTTAGAACTATACACATGTTACATAGAATGTGTAAAGTATTACGAACATGCATGGCCTAAGATATTATTGTTTTGTTTAGTGCTGCCGCGATTATTCGACGTAGTCGACGTAATCGAATATGAAAATTAGTCAACACAATTTTTGTGGTTGAATATTCGCCTATTTATTTTTGGTCTCAAACGGCAACCTTAAATACTCAAAGAGCCATTTGGACCGTCTCCCACAGAAAAGAAAACACCCGGAGCCACAAAACCCTTTTGACATCTAAACCAGTGCTAACCAGGGGGACTACAGGCAAAACTACAACTCCCAGAAAACAGACTACAACATCCTCCACTACAGCTCATAAGCGCGAGTCTTAAGAGAATTATTTACACCTTTCAGTCTTTTCATCACAACAGTAGCAACATAAATAAAGTGCATGAGTGAAATGACTGCTGTTAAATAAAGAACTGCGCTGCACACGTATAATCTCTGAAAAGTTTAACATGAACCATCTCCAACGCGATAAAAGCACAGAACAGACTCACCATAGGCAGAACATCCCTCAGTCACAGAAAGAACACGCATATTCCACTGAGTCCTGCCCTTTAGTCCGACAGAAGCTGACCGCATCAGCGGCACAAGGAGCGAGCTGTTTTTTTAGCGCTTCTAGTTTATGCAAATTAGCCATGTGGTTTTAAGTTTCGCTTCTGTATAACGTAAACAAATGTGCGCAAAGCTGCATTAAACACATTATTATTATTTGAGTCCTCCTTGTAGGAAATAAAAATCCAAACTTAAATTATCCACCCGCAGCGAACCAAAAATGCGTCTGCTTCTGTGTTCCGTCATCATTTTATCACGTGTACCGCGTGTACTAGTGTCATCAGCCGTGAAAGCAAATGAATCTGCCCATGTAGCATTAAGCATTACGCCTACATAGTAAAAAAAAAAATAATAATAATAAAATAAAATAAAATGAACACATGAAAATTGCAACCACTTGTTTTTGTTTTTTTATTGGCAGCACTAGTTTCGTTTCGCCTTGTAAATTATCCCCTATTTATATTAAAAATGACATTTTATTAATCACATTTGTATTTTGTTTAGAAATGTCTTGTAGGAGGTTGGACTTGTTGGAGTTGTCAGCCCAACAAGCTTCAAAAAAGTGGGAGAATTTGAAAATAAAATATAAGGTATATTACATTCTATAATATTTGTAGGTACCAGAACAACTATATATGTTTATGACTATGTATTAATTTTGTTTTCTTTTTTGTGTGTACCAGGCATCCTCTACAACTCCGTCCACCTCTGTAGCATTTTAATTTTGTGTTACAGTTGATTAAAATTTGATTTACATATGTTGTACAGAGTATAGTAATTTAAAAAAATTTAAAAATTTAAAAAACATTAGACTTTTTGCAAAGTTTATTTAAAACAAACTCAAAAGGAGCATAATACTTCAAAACTTTAAAAATAATGCCATATTGTTGCGACTGCAAAGGGGTGTCCCATTTCTAAGGGTTTAAAACAAACCCTTTGCCTTAACCCTCTGTTTAAAGACAGAGTGTAAGGGGACTTCCGGTGGCACGGACAAGCAGATGGTCGCATAAACCGTAGCTCTGATTACAGTCTTTTGATATCCCCAAAACTCGAGGACCTTGTCACAATCTGAACAGAAAATACTTGTAAGATGAGTGGGGATAGACAACTAAGGTCCGGGACAAAGGAGAAGAAAATGGATTCGAGTGCTCTTGGTCTAGTTCTCAGCGACGCTAGCCCAGCTAGCTCGGATGTTAGCAATGGCGCAAAAGGAGCTAACCCTGATCCTGACCCAGTGACTACAAGTAGCACCATCCGCTCTGTTGTCAGCGAAGTTATGGCTAAGGGATTGGATGAACTAAAATCGCAAATGAAGAAAGATCTTTCTGACTTTCGGGAAATAATCAAAGATGACATGAAGGCTCAACTGGATGAGCTAAGCACTAGCATCAACCAGAGAATCCAAGCTGCCACGGGACAGATTGAGGAGGCGACACGGCGCCTGGAAGAGGTTGAGAAAAACGTGGCGGGGTCAGAGAAGTGGGATTTGGCCGTGAAGGACACGCTGCTTGATCTCCTCAACAACCAGCGGGTTCTACAAAACAAGCTATCGGATTTGGAAAGCCGTTCCCGTCGTAACAATGTGCGTATTTACGGAGTCCCGGAGAGTGCTACTCCAGACGGCACCTCAGTGACACTGTTTGTGGAGAACCTAATAATGACGGAGCTCGGTGATAGCCTGAACATTCAACGGGGTGCAGACCTGGGGATTGAGCGGGCTCACCGAGCCTTGGGCCCCCGGCCACCAGCTGGAGCATCGCCCCGGTCCATCGTAATACGCTTCCTGAGCTTTACTACAAAGGAAAAAGTTCTACAAGCAGCTTGGAAGAAACCATTGCATGTTCAGGATAAGCGTGCCTATTTTGATCATGATTATGCAGCAGATGTACAGCTGAAAAGAAAGGAATATATCCCGATTAAAAAAGTCCTGAAAGAAAATCAAATCCGCTTCCAAACGCCCCTGACGAAGATGCGAATACATTTCCAAAACGGGTCTGTCACCTGCAACGATGCTCGTGAAGCAGCTGAGGAGTTGGAGAAACGAGGCATCCAGGTTGGACCAGTGCGTGTGAAGAAACCCAGCAACCACAACGCGGAGACTTTATCCAAGCTTCTGCCCTGGCGCGTTGTCGGGAGGACGCGCCGCACCAACGACGAATATCAGGAGAGCATCCGAGAGCGACTGCGGGTGTTTGAAAGAACCGATCGGGAGGACACTGAACACGAGGACGGATCCGGCTCTTAAAGGTGATGGACTTGGTTTAGCACGCAGTTTTGATATCTTTATAGATGTATGAAAGACTGGGCACGATGTAACCCGAATAAGGTTAAATATACGATCGATAACAATTCATATAGTATTAATAGACGTCCCGTAACGTTAAGGTTTGTTTAACAGGCTGTTTTCGGTGTATAAACCATCAGTCACCAACTGGCTGGGCAATATACCCACTCTCTGTATTTACAGAGTAAGTTGATGAGGGGCCCCACCTTGTGGCCGCACCCCCTCACTGATAGAGGAGTTAGTTTTTCCTCTCAGGTGGAAGACGTGTTCAGTTTTAAGTTATTTGTTATCAGTTCTATTTGTTCAGAACAGCTACTTTTAGCATTTATTTTTTTTCTTTTGTTAAAGGGCACAGGATTACACGTAAAAGGTACAGAAAACATAATTTTGGAAAAATGCATCAATATTATACGTTTTTGTCATTAAACGTTAATGGTTTAAACAGTCCCATAAAAAGAAGTAAAATGATAGCAAAATTGAAAAAAGAAAGGATAAAAATCGCGTTTTGGCAGGAAACACATTTGTCCCAGAGTGAGCACTTAAAGCTTAAAAAGTTTGGTTTTTCAAATACCTTTTTTTCTTCTCATAAATCAGGAAACAAAAGGGGAGTGGCAATCTTAATTTCCAATAATCTAAACTTTGAACTAATTTCTGAAATCCAGGATAAAGAAGGCAGATTTGTACTTGTCAAAGGGAAATTAGAGGGGAAACGAATAACTCTACTTAATATATATGCTCCTCCGGGTAGCCCATTGTCCTTCTTTAAAAAAGTTTTTGATTTATTAGCTTCGGAAAAATATGGCACTGTGGTGTGTGCAGGGGACTTAAATTTACTAATGAATCCTGAATTAGATACAACTAATAGAAAGAGGGGGAGAAATCCTATTGAAATTTGGTTAAATAAGACATCCAGACTTTTGGGCTTAACAGATGTGTGGCGTGCCTTGCACGGACGAGAAAAAGATTTCACATTCTACTCAGCTCGTCATAATATGTTCTCGAGAATTGACTACTTTTTAATGTTCAACGAGGAGCTGCATAGAGTGAAATACTGTAAAATAGGACCGAGGGACCTCTCGGACCATGCAAGTATCATTTTAAATCTACATTTGAATGAAAGTGAAAGGAAAACAAACTGGAGACTGAATATTGGCATGTTAAATAATGAAGCATATAAAAAAGAAATAATAAATGATTACAAACAATTTTTATCCATAAATGACAACGGTGAAGTTAGTGCAACCATTCTCTGGGACACTGCTAAGGCATACCTTCGGGGTAAGCTTATAGCAAAAGCAGCATTTCAGAAAAAACAAAAACTTGAACAACTAAATGATCTGGAAAAAAGACTGAGAGCACTGGAAAATCTACATAGTCAAAGTAAGGTTTCCTCACTACTAACTCTAATGCGACCTATTAAACAGGAGATAGATAAAATATACAGTGAGAATATAGAAAGAAATATAAGGTACATGAAGCAGAGATATTATGAGGCCGGGCCAAAGGCCGCAAAAACATTGGCATGGAAACTACGTAAACAACAAGAAGAGAGGGCAATTCATAAAATTAGAGATCCAAATACAAATGAACTAAAAACAAAATTAAATAAAATTCATAGATCTTTTGAAAAATACTATGCATCACTGTACACTCATAAAGGGGAAACCAACAGTGACAAAATTGATGCTTTTTTGAACTCATTAGACCTCCCTTCGTTGGGTAAGAAACACAATGATACCCTCACAGCTGAAATTTCAGATCTGGAAATCACTAAAGCCATTTCAACCTTAAAGACCGGTAAATCTCCTGGTATGGATGGATACCCAGCAGAGTGGTATAAGTCGATGAAAGGATCACTCCTGCCTTTGCTTAAAGAATGCTTTAATAATATTATGAAGGGTGGAACCCCTCCTCCCTCATGGAATCAGGCCTTTATTTCTGTAATTTATAAAGAAGGTAAGAACAAGTTAGAATGTAAATCCTATAGACCAATCAGTGTTCTCAATGTCGATTATAAACTCTTTGCATCAATTTTGTCCAGGAGAATGGAAGAAACCATGTCATTTCTTATAGATGAAGACCAAACCGGTTTCATTAAAGATCGTCAAACACATGATAATATACGTCGAACCATCCATATCGTTGATCATATTAACAAGGCAAATTCTAATGCTGTCCTTCTCAGCCTGGATGCTGAGAAGGCTTTTGATTCTGTTAGCTGGCAGTTCCTTTACCAAACAATGGGTCGTTTCGGCTTTTCAAAACAGTTTATACAGTGCATCGAATCACTGTATAAATCTCCAACTGCAGTGATTAAAATAAATGGTGGATTGTCTAGCCCAATATCACTCCACAGAGGTTGCCGCCAGGGATGTCCCCTTAGCCCTTTCTTATTCAATTTATTTATTGAACCTTTAGCCCAGTTGATTAGACAGGATAGAGAGCTGAAAGGTATAACTATACATGGCATAGAGTACAAAATTGGCTTATACGCTGATGATGTATTGGTAACACTTCTGAATCCAGGTGTTAGTGTGCCTTTGCTAATGAATGCCCTCAAAAAATTTGGGTCCCTCTCTGGATATTCCTTAAATGTTAATAAAACCCAAGCCCTTTTATTCAATTTCATCCCTACCCCAGAATTAGTTAAAGAGTATGATTTTAATTGGAACATGTCATATATCCACTATTTGGGGGTATTTATACCAAAGGATCTTTCCTCTCTCTTTAAAATTAACTATGAAAATATCACAAAGAAAATCAACAAGGATATGGACAGATGGGCTCTACTTCCCCTGGACATTGGTGATAGAATTAGGTCTATTAAAATGGTTATTTTACCTCAGCTACTTTACCTATTCACCGCACTACCTGTGGAAATTCCTGTTAAACAATTCCGAGATTGGGATAAATGTATATCTAGGTTTGTCTGGAATTCAAAGAAACCCCGAACAAAATATTCCATCCTTCAGTTACCGAGAGACAGGGGAGGCCTAGCCTTGCCTTGTTTAAGATATTATTACTTTGCAGCACAGTTAAGACCACTTATTCTTTGGTGTGATGAGTCATATGAAGCAAAATGGAAGGGGTTAGAACGCTCTTGGTCTGAATTACCACTACAATCAGTACTTGGATGTGTGGAATGTGCAAAATCGATTATACGACTTGGGAATTTCTGTTTGGATACATCCATTAGAGTATGGCTACAAGTTGTAAAGCTGTTACACTTAGAAAAAAAGATAAGAATTCTAGGTTGGCCTGCCCGTGATCCACATTTTCAACCAGCAGCACACGACTCTAGATTCAAACAATGGTCGGAATTGGGTATAACAGTACTAAGCAACATTGTGTCTAAAATGCAGCTGTACAGCTTTCAAAACCTTTCTACCAAATTTGGACTCGGTAAACACGATTTTTTCAGGTATCTCCAATTACGTCATTATTTTGAAAAAGAAATAAAGGTTGCTTTGAATGAAAATCCCTCTGACCTTGTACAGATCTTTGTAAACGTTTACAAAGGGTCTAATAATAAAAATATTGTAGGGAAAATATATAAATCTTTAAGCTCAACAGACACAGAAATTTATCTCCATGTGAAAAAACAATGGGATATAGACTTGAAAGTTGAAATACCAGAAGAACTCTGGGTGGAGGGATGGAAGTCTCAAAGTTGTACAACCAACTCTCTTAATTGGAGAGATTTCTGTTGGAAAAGCTTGGTTCGTTTTTTCATCACACCTGCAAGGAAATCAAAATTTCAGATCACCCAGTTCCCCTGCTGGAGGGAGTGTGGATCTTATCATGCAGATCAGGCCCATATATTTTGGTTATGTCCAGGGGTTGTGGAATTTTGGAAGAAGGTGGTCAATTTATTGAATTTAGTTCTGGGTATCCAATCAGAGTTGTCCTTCACTACATTGTTCCTGAGTATACCTCCGGAAGGAATAAATCAGAGTGATTCATATTTATTTAGGATCATTCTTGTTGCTGCAAAAAAAGCCATTACTAAATGTTGGCTCAAGAGAGACACTCCTCCAATAGCACTTGTGACTAGTATTGTTACACAAATAAGAACAATGGAACTTATGACCTTCAACCTCCGCCTACAACGACACAAAGGAGAAAAGTACTGGAAAAGATGGGACTGTTATGTACAATCCTTGGACAATGATGATGCTTACAAGATGTGAAGTGTACCTGTGACTATTATGTTGTTGTTCTTTTTGTCTGCCCTCAAATCTTTTACAAAAATAAAGTTACAAAAAAAAAAAAAGACAGAGTGTAAGGGCAAGGACAGAGGGGTACAAAAGAGAATTGAGATTGGGCCTAATGCATGAAATATACACCATTTTAAATGCCAATGCATCAATATAATTTAATTAATTTTACAAAGATATTATTTCATAGAATATTCATAAATGCAGCCTTTATGCGCCGCGTTTCAATTTGCTATTTCCCGTGGATGCATTCTTGATACATGCTACTTGAGTACTCATCCCCGGATGAAGAGATGCATTCTGGATCAAGTCGCCATCTTTCTCGCAAGCACACTTTTTGAATTCACCAAAGTTTTGAAGATATACTCATACAGACAAGAAAGAATAGGTCAACAACGCTGTACAGTTGATTTTGCTATTATCTTTATCAATTATACTCATTTGTATGCTAGATTACTCACTGAATATTGGCTAATTATCCCACGTGGTTTATCAGCTTGTATTTGAAATTCACTTTAGATATATTGTCTAAGATTTGGGTTCGTAATTTTGGTTGTTATTTTGTGAGTAATTCCATCCACTGTTGGCACACGCATGGTGTATGCATAGTTAGGGTGTGTTTAGTTGATAAAAGTATACAAATATGCTATGTTTTGGTGCTATGATTTCTCATGATTGTTCAGGTATGTTTTGACATGTTGTTAATATTTTATTTTTACATTCAGAAGTTGATCTCATTACATTTATTTCCATCTACTTATATGGGTACACAGAAACTTGTAGAATTGTAGTGCATTTTAATGCATTTGAAATGCAGTTAACTTTTTCTGTTGTAAATCAGCCTTCAGCAATATATTTTGGTAAAATTTTTTGTACATTGTAATTAAGAACCACCCTTGAACATTATATTTGGATAATATGTGTGTACATGACTTCAAGTATTATCAATAAATGTTGCAATACTGCAACAAAACCTACATGCACTGTTCACCTGTGATTACTTTCCATAAAGTCTGCAATTTAGTAGTTCAATATATACAGCATATAAAAAGCTTAATTAATAGTTGGCCCAACGTTGGCCCAACGTCCACACATATGTTGGCCCGACGTTGGCATGACGTCATCATGTCATCAGGGTAATAGTTGGTTAGACGTTGGGCCAACGTCTGAAACTGACCAATCACTCAACTATTAAATGTTGGCAAGATGTTGGGCCAACGTCTAGCCAACCGTCTTTTGATGACGTTGGCCCAACCACTTGCCAATGAGCAAAATGACGTTGGCCCAACGTCAACTGCCAATGTTGGCCCAAAGTCCACACATACGTTGGCCCAACGTTGGCATGACGTCGTCATGTTATCAGGGTGGCTGACTGACACTTAATGACCTTTGTTATTGAAATGCTGCCCTTTGTCTTGTGGGACACCATAATGTCTTTCTCACATGTGAGTTTTGCAAAGCCGCCCAACCTCAAATACTCCTGATTGGCTGATGTGGTCCAATAAAAAGAGTGGGGAGGGATGGAGGGGCACTTAACCAACTGCAGCAACGTCCAGAGACAAAGAAGGGACAGTGAATGGACACAGAAGAAGGTGCTTTATCTGCCAGGAATTAACCATAACTTTTGACAGAGCGACAGATTTTGATGGTTGAAGTCCTTTCAGAACTTTCTGCCACTACTCTTGTAAGTATATCATCTCCATTGCCAATATGGATTCAAATTCAGAGCAAAAAAGTTATTAAATATCTCTGTATATGTTACCTTAATGTGATCTTCTTTTGCTACAGACAGAAAAAGTGAAAATGATTCATTCAGCCAAATGTAACTTGCTTGTAAAAAACACAGAAACATTCTTAGATAAGATTTACTGCGTGATTTTATGAGTTCCTTTATTTGAACAGCTTAAAAAAGTAATTTTACTTGACACTTTCTTTCCTTTGTTCTAATGCAGAGCTACAGGATCCACCAACAGAATGGTATTCACATGTGACCAGTGTGGAAAGGAGTGTCCAAAAGCTTCCAAACTGAAAGAACACTACAGAACTCACATAGGGGAAAAACCATACAGATGTGACCAGTGTGGGAAGGAATTTAAACGATCTAGTCATCTCCAGCTACATTTGAGAATCCACACGGGGGAAAAACCATTTGAATGTGACCAGTGTGGGAAGGAATTTATACATTCTGGTGCTCTCCATCAACATTTGAGAATCCACACAGGTGAAAAACCAAACAGATGTGATGTTTGTGAGAAGACATTTTCACGGTCAAGCAGCCTTATATTACATATGAGAATCCACAATGGAGAGAGGCCATACAAGTGTGACCAATGTGAGAAAGCTTTCTCTGCATCATTCAGTCTCAATAGACACATGAGAATTCGCTTCTGGCACAGACTATATGAGTGTGGCCAGTGTGAGAATTTTCTTAATTTTTCTTTTTTACTAGAGAGAGTTTTATCTGACCTTTGTCCGTCTAATTCTTTGTTGTATTGTTTTTAACTTTGAGCTTTCAGTCCTGCTTCACTGCAGTTCCCTAATCACAGACATACCTGAAATTTGCATTTTTTTTTTTTATTCTGTTTGCTGCTGACTCTCGTTAGCAACCCACAACAGATGTTTATTCTTTTCATGGCAAAACTAAAAACTGAAATAAAATAAAGAAAATTCATGTTTTGTTTCCTCCTTTTATTTTATTTGGTTCATAATGTGAGAAACCTTCACACAATTGGATGCATCATTAAAAAGATGGGGTTCGGGAGTAGAGATTGGGTGTTCACCTCAACAATAAACTGAACTGGTCCCACAACACTGACGCCCTGTACAAGAAGAGCCAAAGTCGCCTCCACCTTCTGAGGAGACTGAGTTCTTTTGGAGTGTGCAGGCCCCTGCTCAAGACATTTTATGACTCTGTGGTGGCCTCTGCTCTCCTCTACGCTGTTGTCTGCTGGGCCCCGAGCAGTACAGAGCGGGACAGGAAAAGACTGAACAAACTAGTCAGGAGGGCCAGCTCTGTCCTGGGCTGTCCTCTGGAGTCTGTGGAGGAGGTGGGTGAGAGGAGGGTGCTGGCCAAACTCACATCCATCATGGCCGACACCTCTCACCCTCTGCACCGGACTGTAGAGGAACTGAGCAGCACCTTCAGCGGCCAACTGAGGCACCCTCAGTGCAAGAAGGAACACTACCGCAGGTCCTTCATCCCCACTGCTGTCAGACTGTACAACTCCACTGTGTAACACATGCAATAACCTGTGCAATAGCCCGTGCAATAACCTGTAACCATGTCACCTCATCAGTAACCGCCTCCACTGTCCTCAGATTATATATTTATATATTTGTATATTTGTATTCTTTTACATATATACATTATATAAGAGATATGTTTTATTTATATATTTACATTTCTTTCACTCCCTGTACATAAGAGCTACCTGATGTTGTAAATATGTTAATATTTATTGTGATTGTTATTTTTTACTTGCTTATTGTTCTGAGTGTTTGCACAATTTTTCACAACTTTTTGCACTATACTGTTCCCTGACTGTGAGCTTCTGTCACGAGTGAATTTCTCCTCTGTGATATCAATAAAGTCTTATCTTATCTTATCTTATCTTGAGTCTAAAACCTTAAATAAAACCCTTGGATTTGACTTGTTTTTACTAATGCTGTTTTTAAAACTTTCTTTCTATGAAAGACTGAACACATTTAGATTGGTCTTTTTCCATTTTTGCTCATTTCGTCTGCAGATTCTTTTTAGCTTAGGTGTGTTCTCATTGATTCACAGTTGGGCTGGTCTGTTTTGGTTTCCTTCTATTGCACCAATAGAATCCAAGATCGAATTAGTGGTTTGATCTAAGGAGGAGACCCCCCCCACCTTACCGTGGTTGGTGGAGAAAAGTGTAGTCGGTGGGTTGCTTCAATGAGAGGGGTACAGTCACCTTGTGTTAACCAAGTTCCTGTTAAAATCAAAAAGTCCAAGCTGTTGTTGGTGATGAAGTCCTGGTAGATGAAGGTTTGACTGTTGACGGATCTGATGTTTAAAAGTACAAAGTTTGTGGGTTCAGGGCTGGGGGTAGGATCTGTAGAGGTGCAAAGGGGAACAGTGATAAGACAGGGGAGAGTGGACTCTATAGGAATGGATTTACTGTGGGGGCCGGGTCTGGTGATGATCACAGGGATCCTGTGTTGAAGGGGAGAACAGAGACTGCTGTTGGGATGGGAAGAGACAGGTGGGGTAGGGGGGCAGTGTAGAGGCGGGTAGTCAGTGATACATTATCTGAGTCTGTACTGTATAGATGATGTTGGCTGTTAAACAGTTGCCAAGCCGGTTTATGTGGAGAGCATCACGTTGGGGTAGAAGGAGGAGCAGGACCAGAACAGATAAAAATTGTCAGTAAAACCAAAGTTGTAATGGAAGGAAGTGTGTTTTAGCCACGTCTGGAGATCTGAAATCCTGTTAAAACGTTCGGCCCCACGACCGATTGTGGGGAGTGGGCTAGAGATAAAAACAGATTTTCCACAGGAAGATAAAAGTTTAAAAAGGTCCACGAACTTCATCTTAATCATCTCTGACTGACCACCGGCAATGTCATTTGTTCCTACGTGAATAATCACTCTTGTTATTGTGAGGACTGCAGCTTGTAGAAGTCCAGGTAGTTTGTCCAGTAATGTGTACAGAGTAGTAGTAGAAAACAATGAGTGGATGCACTGAAAAACCTGCAGTGCCTTATAATTGAGTCGCCCACCAAAAGTGTAGTTGGTGCAAGGTTGTGCTGGGTTGGGTTTGGGCTAGGGGTTGAGCTATGGCTGGGGTTTGGTTATGGGTTAGGTTGTAGGTTAGGTGTTAGGGTTAATTCAGGAGTAAGGGCTACGGTCGGGGATTAGGGCTAGTAGGGCGTAAGCGTGTGCAAGGGCCGATCATTGCCGCTTGTGGCCATATTTTCATATGTGGTTGAACAGAGAGAAGATCTTTGAGCTGAGAGGGTGCAGACCCAAAGAGACAGACGGCATCTGATCTCAAGGTGAGGGAGCGAGATCTTCAGTTCATGTGCTCAAAAGAGTCTGATTTGTAACTAGAGTAAAATGTTGTCAGAACTGAGACTGATTTCATGGTGGGGCTTGGATGTTTGTTCCCCTCTAGTAGATGGGGCTTAGGCCAATGGTTCATTGAAAAGGGTAAAAATAAATTAGGATAGTGGACATCCCTGTCTAGTGCCCCTGAGCTGTGTAAAAACCTGTGAAATAAGAATTAAGACTACTTTAACTCATGTAGATATTAGATTTTTGGCTCTGTCTTCACTTTGACGATGCCCCACTCCCTGAGTCCTTCACACCTCTGCTCCCGCCCACAGCTCTCTGGACTAATCCACTTGGATGACTGATACTTAATGAGCTTTGTTATTGAAATGCTGCCCTTTGTCTTGTGGTACACCATAATGTCTTTTTCACATGTGAGTTTTGCAAAGCTGCCCACCCTCAAATGCTTCTGATTGGCTGACGTGGTCCAATAAAAAGAGTGGGGAGGAGTGGAGGGGCACTTAACCAACTGCAGCAACGCCCAGAGACAAAGAAGGAACAGTGAATGGACACAAGAAGCTGCTTTATATTCCAGGAATTAGCCATAACTTTTGACAGAGTGAACTATCAGATTCTGTTGGTTGAAGTCCTTCCAGAACTTTCTGCCACTACTTTTGTAAGTATTTCATCTCCATTGTCCATATGGATTTGAATTCAGAGCCAAAAAGCTGTTAAATATCTCTGTATATGTTACCCTAATGTGATCTTCTTTTGCTACAGACAGAAAAAGTGTGCCTTTAAAATAAAATATAAACTGAAATGTTCCATTCAGACAAATGTAACTTGCTTGTAAATCACACACAGAAACATTCTTAGATAAGATTTACTGTGTGATTTTTATGTGTATTTAGTTGAGTTACTTTATTTAAGGTAAAAAAAAAGTTATATTTACTTTCTTTCCTTTGTTCTAATGCAGAGCTACAAGATCCACCAACAGAATGGTATTCACATGTGACCAGTGTGGAAAGGTGTGTCCAAAAGCTTCCAAACTAAAACTACATTACAGAACTCACACAGGGGAAAGACCATACAGCTGTGACCAGTGTGGGAAGGAATTTACACAATCTGGTGCTCTCCATCTACATATGAGAATCCACACAGGAGAAAAATCATACAGATGTGATATTTGTGAGAAGACATTTTCACAGTCAAGCAATCTTGTAAAACATATGAGAGTCCACACTGGAGAGAGGCCATACGAGTGTGACCAATGTGGAAAAGCTTTTTCCGCATTATCCAATCTCAATACACACATGAGAATTCACTTCTGGCACAGACTATATGAGTGTGGCCAGTATGAAAAGGTTTTTAGAACATCCCAGCAACTCTCCAGTCACTATCGAACGCACACAGGAGAAAAACCACATGACTGTGAAGAAAGAGGGAAGTCTTTCAGGTCTGTGAGGAACCGTCTGAAACATGTCCAAATCTTCCAGACTGAAGAGAAAAGCTGCAGCTCTGACCAGTGTGGGGTGACTTTGAGAAACCTGCTCATCTGAAAGTGCACCATCTTGAACACACTAAAGAAGAAAGACCTGCTGAGTCTGGATCATGTGAGCCTAAAGTCAGACTCAACAAGCTGGAGATCAGGCTTCAGAGACTCTAGATTGTGGAACTGAACTCTGTGCAGTGTCACAAATGACAAGCTTAAAATGATATGTTAAGAATTTTCTTCTTTTTTATTATTCTTCGTTGTATTGTTTTTAACTTTGAGCTTTCAGTCCTGCTTCACTGCAGTTCCTAATCAGAGACATACCTGAAATTGCATTTTTTTTTTTTTTTTTTTTTTTTTAATTCTTTTTGTTGCTGAAAAAAACGGAATCAAAATAAAGAAAATTAAGTTTTAGATTATTTGTTCAGGCTTGTCTCATGTCTCACATATGCATCAAGGAACTTTAGAAATGAAACACATATACACACACAAAGGGCTGAGAAATAGTGTGAGCTTCTTTCAAATGAACAGGTGAAGTACTAAATGTTAATCAGAGGTGAGAGAAGGTTTGAAGCTGCCTCTGAATGACACAGAATAGTAGAAGGAGCTCTTTTACATTTAATCCATGTACTGTCAATATAAAGTTTGTTTCATTCAGAAATAGCAAATAGAGAAATCCAACAAGGTAGAGAAAACTACCTTAAGAAAAATAATATTCTGAATCAATTAAACTAATTTAACCTATATTTTATTTTTGCTTCTGGACTAATCCACCTGGCTGACTGACACTTAATGACCTTTGTTATTGAAATGCTGCCCTGTCATTTCAGTATTGTTATTGAAATGCCACTGTCTTGTGGGACATAATGTCTTTCTCACATGGGAGTTTTGCAATGCTGCCCACCCTCAAATTCTCCTGATATATGTGTTACCTTAAATGTGCACTATAGGGCCAGTACGTGATGTAAAGCATGGACTCTGAGTGTTTCCACTGTGTAAAACGATTCGTACTTCCCCCTTTTAGGGGGCCAACCATTCCAGATCGCTTTGGAAGTTAGTAACTCCAGCGGTCTGGAACGGTTGGAACCTAGGGCTGGCTTGCCCTGGCATGCCCCCTTGCACTCATTGAAGGACCAGCAGCACAACGGCAACAATGGTTCAGATGCTCACTTACCGGTAAAATCGTGTCAAAGTTTTGTGTGTATTTAGTTATTTTACTTGACACTTCCTTTCTTTTGTTCTAATACAGAGCTACAGGATCCACCATCAGAATAACATTCACATGTGACCAGTGTGGAATGGTGTGGCCAAATGCTTCCAAACTAAAACTACATTACAGAACTCACACAGGGGAAAGAGCATACAGCTCTGACCAGTGTGGAAAGGTGTGGCGAAATGCTTCCAAACTGAAAGTACACTACAGAATAGCAAAAGGAGAAATTTAATTTGTCAGCTGGACAGAGTTTATTTGGTCGAATACGTTTCGCAGCTCATCCAAGCTGCTTCTTCAGTTCTGGTCAGATGCTGGCGGACACTGCTTTATATCTGCTTGAAGGGAGGAGCTTAATTACAATGAAAATTACTCTGAGACAACACATATTTACAGTTTCTGTTAGTCAGGTGGGTCTATTCAATATGGAGTTGTTTACAGTTTCTGTTAGTTAGGTGTGTCTATTCAATATGGAGTGGGAGTGGGGGAGTAGTTAGCATATCCATTCAGGGCCATGATGGGTGTTTTCACACCTCTGGACATGTCCTGCTAGTCCCATTGTTTTCCCAGTTTGTTTTGATTTAGGTTTGAGGATAGAGTTATAGATGGGAGACAAATGATGTCTGAGACCCCCATTTCTGTTCAACACCCATCATGGCCCTGAATGGATATGCTAACTACTCCCCCACTCCCACTCCATATTGAATAGACAGATCTCACTAACAGAAACTGTAAATAAATATGTGTTGTCTCAGAGTAATTTTCATTGTAATTAAGCTCTTCCCTACAAGCAGATATAAAGCAGTGGCCGCCAGCATCTGACCAGAACTGAAGAAGCAGCTTGGATGAGCTGTGTAACGAATTCGACCAAATAAACTCTGTCCAGTTTGACAAATTAAATTTCTCCTTTTGCTATGGATTCTACCTGGACGACTGAGGGATTCTACACAATAATAATAATATGTTAAGACTTTTTATTAGAAAGAGGTTTTAGCTGACGTTTGTCCATCTTACTGTTCATTGTATTGATGGCAAAAGGAGAAATTCAATTTGTCAACTGGACAGAGTTTATTTGGTTGAACATGTTTCGCAGCTCATCCAAGCTGCTTCTTCAATGCAGTTCCCTAATCAGAGACATACCTAAAATTGTATTTTTTTGTATTATTCTGTTTGCTGTGGACTCTTGTTTCTTTTCATGGATGTTGTGATGAAAAAAAGTGAAATAAAATAAATAAAGATTGAAAATAAAGTAAAAATTTGCTTAAAAAAAAAAGAGTAGTTTTCTCTCTAATAGTAGCTTGTCTAATTTAATTCATAAAGAAAAACTTTAAGAATTAAAGCTATTTAACATATGTGGATATCTGATTTGACCAGTGTGTTCTGCTAACACACGGAGCATAGTTATAAGTCCATGAGAAGTGCCGTTATTGGTGTCTCTGAAATAATGCAAGTGTATTTTTTACTTTTTTGATGAAATATTTTAGGTTGGACAAAGTGAGGATCTTTGAACTGAGAGTGCAGAACCAAATAGACAGACCACATTTGATCTCAAGGAGAGGGAGCGACATCTTTAGTTTAGTTGAACTCAATAGAGTTGTCTGATTTTGGAAAATTGGTCGTTCAGATTTATTGTTTATTGTAGTAAAGCCTTCTTGTTTGTAAGTAGAGTAAAATGTTGTCAGCATTAAACTGATTTTATTGTGGGGCTTGGATGTTTGTTCCCCTCTAATAATTGGTGTTTTCCCAGAGGAAAGGGTATTTCAAAAAGAGATCTCAAAAGTAACTCATTTATTTCTCCTAGACAACTTTGAGCATTGTTTAAGACCAATCTGAGCCAACCGCTTATTGCTCCTGTTTCTCAGTTTTATCTCCTGAGCTAAAGAATGCACAAAATCTCAGATTAGACTCCTGCCGAGATGTAATAGAGATCTCACTTTGTTCTTAACCAAATCTGAAACTGTCACCACAGCTGCATCTAACTTTTGTCTCAACCAGAGAAACTGGAGAGACTTCACATGAAACTGAAAGTTGTCTCACTTGAAGCTCATGTGTTCCTCATATTTTGTGCATGTTATTTCAGCAGTCTGCAACGATTAATTGACTAATCGTGACTAGTCAACTATAAAAAATAGTTGACCAAATTTTTTGTAATCAATTAATCTTTATCTGTTCCATTCACAGCATAAAACAGATTATATCAGATGGATTATTGTATGGAAATGTCATAGAAAAATACACTTTTTGCAATATTTTTTAAAAATAAAGTCATTATTTAGATATTTTTTCTATCCAGACACTCTCATTCATCTTATTTTACACTTTAAGCTGATGGAAATTAGTAACTTGTACTCAAACATTTAAAAGAGCATTATAAAATAATCGTTTGACTAGTCGGCTAATCTAAAAAAATAATCGTTTTTGAGAGCCCTATTCAACAGGAAAATTGATTGTTTAGACCTACTGGTCTTTCAGCAAAATGTATGTATGTATTCACAACAAAGACAAAAATATGGAGCCACACTCATGCATAACAAGCTATGAGCTAATTTATGATTGTACTAAAGAAAAGGAAATGTTCCCCAAAGACCCTTGGCAGTTACATAATATTGATTTGTTAAAAGGTTTATGATCATACCAATTTTAAGAAATTGCAGGAAGCAAAATCAATGACTGATTCTCTTTATTCATACATGATTTATTTATTTTTTTATACATGATGGCAGCACATGGGATTGGGGAAAAGGATCCAGCTCAAAAACTGTCTTTTTCATCCGCATCCAGTCCATGTGTTGATTCTACAAAAAACAAAACAAAACATATACATATTATGAAATAGTAAAAATTGAAACAATTTGTTTGGTTTGCAGTGTCCAAAACATTCTATCATTATAATAGGCTGAAAACTGAACTCAACCTGATCTCCTGATTGGAATATGAGCCCCCAAATTTTAATTCAGTGGAATTGCTGGTTTGTGCAAATGGCTTGTAAAACCACCACCAATCACTCACCAGAGGCAGGTTGTACCCAAAAACATTAACTCAAATACATGTATTGATGAGACTGCTCAGTAACTGTACTTCTAGAACTATTTCTTTCTAAGTGCACTGTTTACTCCTAGTTCAATCATACTTACACCTACCATTGAGAGTCATGATTGTCACTATCTTCATATTGACATTTAAACAAAGTTTTAGTTTGTAATTTCTATCTTACAAAAATATTTATGTATCCAATTTTAAATCTAATTTGATTATTTGAATGATTTTCACTAAAATAACATCCTTGTTTTGCTTTGTTGATTAAATATTTTGACTCTACTACCTTACCCACCATTCATACAGCAAAATTTTTCTTAGTGAACATGTACCTGGAGGGTCCTGCGACTGATGGCATCGCTGCATACATGGGGGGGAAAAAATACATACATTACAATACATACAATATATACAGCTTCTCAACAAGTAGGTCTAGAGTCTCAATAACTTTTTTTTTTAATGAGTCAGTGATATGATCGCTACTTATAACAGGATGACTAATGCTAAAACAGACTTTGGAATTAAAAACAATTGATATGTTAAGTGGCATTTTTAAACTTTTTATATAAATATTTTTATTTACAGGATTATGAGGGCTACACTATTTGAGAACCACTATCATGGAATGTATAATTATTATCCCAATAACAAATACAGATTTCTTTAAATAAAACAATGAAATCTAATTAAGTAGGAAATACCTTTCTTCTGTATCTTTTAGAAGTATTTTCTTGTTCCTTATTTATTCTCCTCCAACGTGGATCTGGCAGCTTGTCCGCCATTACTGAAAGCAAGTGACTGAAAAAAACAAACAAACAAAAAACATCAAAATCTATGAATGGGTCTATTTAGAATTTTAAAAGATCAGACCTGTCAGCACAACTACCATCTAATCTGCGTGTGGTCAGAAACCTGGCGTTACTATGGCTACACAACATGATGCTATCGTTTTATTTGAGATGTTTTTGTCATAAAATGGGACTGGTGTTGCACTATTAACTGTGCAACAGAAACAAATAAATGGGGTTCCGCCTAGACAGTAGAGTGAAATAGGTCAAATATCTTGTGTTTTTCCTTTTGCCTGGGTTAAAAACCCTGTTCCGTTTCATAGATGACACTATGAGTCCATTAAAAATAAACTGTCTAATATCCTGAAAACCGCAAACTAGCTAAGACTTGACGGAGACATGATGCCCTGTTCTAAACAGGTGTGTTGAAAATCACGTATTTATTCAATATAAATTCTGTCACCTAGTGTGAATGAGGTATAAGGAAACAAAATCCGTACTCACCAGAATCGTTTGCAAACACCATGAAACATAAGCAATCCAACAGTAAACTCGCATTGAACAAAATGAAATGCGATATCGTATCGCTCATTGGCTAAGCATGCTGTCTGCTTCAAATGCTAATCTATGATTGGGAGATTTTAAATTAAGCGCGATATTGTCGGTGTCAGTTTCAGATCAGTCATTGGCTAAGCAAGCTGTCTGTTTCAGAGCTAGCCTCTGATTGGTTGTTTGGGAAATTAGCGGTCATCGGCAGATGCAAGATACTAACAGTCGCCCGGGAAGAAAAAGCACAGGAAGAGGCAGCACGGAAAGACCCGAGAAAAGACGGTAAGTGGTTTGCTCATCCATTTTTTTTCACTCTATGGTGCTTATTTTAAGATATTCTCTAATTTACTTTAGCAGTAGCTTGTACAAAACGACAATCTAAATGCGAAACTCATGCATGCATGCCACCTAGCTTTACAACTAACAGCTAACTTAAGCTCAATGGTGTCCTCGCTTATACTTGGCTAATTCAGTGACCATTCGTCCGTATTTCGGCCGGACAGTCCGGTTTTAGAGCCTTCTGTCTGTTATGTGTCCTCATTTTTGACATTTTGTCCTCATTTCGGACCCTCGACCGCCACCGTTGCGCGCGGCGCATCACCACAAATCCACGCCCATGTTACACCTGCGATGCTACGATGGTCTGAGATACTAGTACTCGTTAAACACTTGCTGATACCACGCACCGATACCACTATTACACGACACATTACGCAGTATTCCGGTTTCAGTACCCTGAATAAACCAATATCCCGGTTATGAGAAACCGGGAGCCAACATAAATAAAGCGACTGTAGTGACAGAAGTGAAAGAGCCGTGCTGCACACGTGTGAGCTCTGAAAATGTTTACATGAACCACAAACAACGCGATAGAAACACAGAACAGACTCACCTTCAGCAGTGCTCTGTCACAGAAAGAAAACATATATAATCCACTGAATCGTGTCCTTTAGCAGGTGCTGAAAGCAGTTTTTTTTTCTCAGCCCAAATACATAATGCATAATTAGCCATGTGGTTTTAAGTTTCGTTTCTCTAAGACTTAAAAAAAAGTGCGCAAACTGCATTAAACACATTATAATTAAGATTCAAAAAGTTTCATATTCACATATGAATAAATGAAATAATGTTTCTCACTCTCAATCAAAGCTAAATTAAAGAACAATAATAAAAAGAGAGAAAAGTTCAAAATTATTAGGGAGACAGCCTGGTGGGTAAAGAGGAAATTTCAAGGTTGTTTTTTAAGATTGGTAAAGTATTGGTATTGGTGCTCGGTATCGGCAAGTACAGAAATCATTGTACTCGTACTCGTGTCAGTTTTCAAAAAAGTGGTATCACTGCAGCCCTAATAATAAGTGTGATGATTATAATCATTCATCCATCCATCCATTTTCTCCCGCTTAATCCGGCTGGGTTGCGGGGGCAGCACGCTGCCCATTACTCTGTGCACCAGACCCAGACCCCTATGAACCCCTCTGCAGGTGGTGAGCCCACAGGAGGGAGGAATTTATTCTATTATTTATTTTATTATTATTATGATTATAATTAGGGCTGAACGATTTTAAGAAAAAATTTAATTGCGATTTTTCTGGCAGATATCACGATTTCGATTTCATTCACGATTTTTTTCAATGCACATGAACATTCGCAAGCATCACAGAAACTTGCATCATACCATTCAAACACTAAATTCCATAACTGTAATGCAAGAATGAAAACTAAAGTCAAGAATTTATTTCAAATGTCCTATTTATTAAAAAGAAACATGCTATACACAGGGTACATTGAGCGCTTGAGCAACAGCAGTTCTTACAACTGAAGAACCAAAAGAGCCGTCTGTGGCTCAACTTAAGTAGAGCAAAGAAATACGGCTCAGTCGTTCTGCTTGACCACAGATCAGTAGTTGTGGCATAAAACTCCACATTTTCCAGCTCTTTCACCACCTTTTCTTTACATTCTGCATACAGAATGGATTTTTATTTCCTACGAGGAGGACTCAAATAATAATGTGTTTAATGCAGCTTTGCGCACATTTGTTTACGTTATACAGAAGCGAAACTTAAAACCACATGGCTAATTTGCATAAACTAGAAGCGCTGAAAAAACAGCTTGCTCCTTGTGCCGCTGATGCGGTCAGCTTCTGTCGGACTAAAGGGCAGGACTCAGTGGAATATGCGTGTTCTTTCTGTGACTGAGGGATGTTCTGCCTATGGTGAGTCTGTTCTGTGCTTCGATCGCGTTGGAGATGGTTCATGTTAAACTTTTCAGAGATTATACGTGTGCAGGTCGTACGTGTGCAGCGCAGTTCTTTATTTCACTCATGCACTTTATTTATGTTGCTACTGTTGTGATGAAAAGACTGAAAGGTGTAAATAATTCTCTTAAAACTCAGAGACGGTCCAAATGGCTCTTTGAGTATTTAAGGTTGCCGACCCCTGCACTAGACGTTTCACTGGACTTTCTCGCCGTGCACTCGTCATGCAAATGCGTGTATGGCGTATAAATTGGTCGTGTTTCCACTGAATGTGGCAACGTTAGCACGAAATGTTTTGCACAGCACCTGTTTCTGATGTTCGTCTGCAGCCTCAAACCCGAAATACTGCCAAATGACGTGCTGTTTTTTTTTTTTTTTTGGTTCAAAACCCCAGACTCCGCTTCTGGTCCCGCTAAAGCCATTTCTTAAATTGATGACTAGCTACACTGACTGGAGTCGAGAACACGTGACCTGTGCTGCCGCTTCTGATTGGTGAGCTCAGCAGCGCGGCAGGGAGGCGACGTACATGTGTAAAATACGAAACAAAACCTGGGTCAGTTAGGAGCGCTGCAAAAAACCGTGGCTTTAACGATCCCAAAATCGTGTTGTCTGAGAATGCGATTTTCGGTCTAAAACGATAGATCGTTCAGCCCTAATTATAATCATAATACTAATAAAATATAATAAATAATAATGATAATGAACACGCACGCTTCAGTGCATTATTTTCTTGTCATATTTTAACACCTTTATTTGTCACACCCCTGGGTGTGGCACTCCTGCTCCCTCTCCTCCACTCCCCTTCCCCCATGTGTGAGTCTGTTGGAGCTGCACACCTGCACCTCGTTGGCTGCAATCAAGAGGCAGACAAAGGAGCAGCTCTCCAGACAGACTCTGCCAGATTGTCTGTCCACCTCACAGTGAATATTTACAACTCTAGCTCTTGAACCCAAACCTGTATGATACTTACTTCGAACCTGTGTCTCCAGTTCCCTTTCCCGTCCTGCCGTCGGTCTCCTGCCCTGGGTCACCTGCCTCCCGTCTCCTGCCTCCCGTCACCTGCCTCCAGTCTCCCGCCTCCCGCCTCCCGTCTCCCGCCTCCTGTCTCCCGCCTCCAGTCTCCCGCCTCCAGTCTCCAACTCCAAGCCTCTGCTCCAACCTCCAACCATCCGCCGTATCACAGCCTCTTCAATAAACTTACCCTGTCATATCTCAAACTGTTTCTGGTCTGTTCTGGGGTCTGCCTGTTCGGTTACAACAGAACAATCTGGCCAACATGGACCAATCAGACCAGGACAGTTTTAGACAAGTTCTGGCCTCCCAGGGAGCCCTCGTTGGTCAGCATGACAAGGCTCTGCATGAAATAATGGAGAAGCTTGTGGCTTTGTCCACCAACGTTTCATGCCTCGGAAACCAAGTGAGCCAGCTGTCTGATCGCCTCCCCACTGATCCACAACCTCCGCTCCCACTCCAGTCTGAGGCTTCTGCAGCTCCTCCAATTATCGCCTACAGAGAGCCACATATTCCCACTCCTGAGCGTTACTCCGGGGATCTTGGTGCCTGTGGACGGTTTCTGCTCCAGTGCTCTTTGGTGTTTGACCAGCAACCCCACTCCTACGCTACAGATAAGTCACGCATTGCATTTGTTATAAGTTTACTATCTGGAAAAGCTTCTCAATGGGCTACTGCTGCATGGGAATCCAATGCTTCATTTTTTCAATCATACTCTGCTTTCACTAATGAAATGAAAAAAATGTTTGACCATCCGTTAAGAGGCAAAGAAGCTGCTAAAAGGTTACTAAGTCTAAACCAAGGCTCATCCCCAGTTGCCCAGTATGCTATTGATTTTAGAATTCTTGCAAATGAATGTGGTTGGGATGATGTAGCACTACAAGATGCTTTCGTAAGAGGGCTTTCGGATAATGTCAAGGATGAGCTTGCTACTCGTGACGAAACTAATAGTCTGGATGAACTGATTTCATTGGCCACCCGTCTTGACAACAGGCTGAGGGAAAGGCGCAGGGAGCGGGTTTCCCATCAGTCATCACGTGGTCCAACCAGTCTCTCTCCTGTGCCTTCCATTCAGCCCAACCCTCCTGACCCTGCGGAGCCCATGCAACTCGGTTGAGCCCGTCTATTCCCAGCCGAGCGCCAACGCCGTCAACGTTTTGGACTTTGCCTGTACTGTGGTAATGAAGGACACTTCATCAGCGCCTGCCCCTTGCGGCCAAAAGCATAGGCTCACCAGGGAGTGGAGGTATCCTGGTGAGCCAAGCTACTTCTCCACAGTCCAATCCTCCTGACCGGCTCCTTCTCCAGGCCTCTTTGCTTTGGTCACGTGAGTCAATTTCAATTCATTCTTTTGTTGATTGTGGGGCTGACGACAATTTCATTGACTCTACGCTCGTCCGCCAAGCTAACATTCCCGCTGAACCCTTGGACTGTCCTAGAGAGGTCAATGCTCTTAATGGCAGTCACCTGGCTAAGATTACTCACCGCACTGTGCCAGTAACCCTCTTCATTTCCGGCAATCACAGGGAGGAGATCCAGTTTTTAGTTATTTCTTCTCCACTTGCTCCTGTTGTTCTGGGTCTCCCTTGGTTAAAGCTTCACAACCCTCACACTGACTGGTCAGCTAATAAGATACTTAATTGGGACCTTACGCATTGTGGTTAAAGCACTTGAACAATATGGTACCTTCTCTGGGTACAAAATTAATGTTGACAAGACTCAGATATTGGCTTTAAATTATGACGCACCTCAAAACGTTAAAGATAATTATAAGTGGAAATGGGACACTGATTGTATAAAATATCTGGGTATTGTTCTACATAAAGATTTCACTAAGATGTATGAAGTAAATTATGGACCTCTTAACACTAAATTGCAATCGAACATACAAAGATGGAATACGATGCCATTTCTGGATTTACACCAAAGGATCGACTCGATCAGAATGAATGTTCTTCCTCAGATGTTATACTTATTTCAGTGCTTACCATTTATTATACCAAAAAAGCAATTTGAGGAATGGGACAAAATGATATCAAGGTACATATGGAAAGGTAAAAAACCTAGAATCAAGTATGAAGCCTACAGTTAAAGAAAGATAAAGGTGGCGTGAATCTTCCATGTTTAAAAGAATACTTTTGTGCTGCCCAGCTGAGGCCTCTTGTGTGCATGTGCTCCCCTATTTACATTGCAGGATGGAAAGATCTGGAGAGAAAAATAATTGAAGGGATACCAATAAAAACTTTAATTGCCGACATAAAATTGCAGAATAAAATCAATACCCAAGATGACCACTTATTAAATACACTTCTTAACGTTTGGAATGAAACAACGAAATTATGTCAGCAGGAAAAGGAATCACATATCTTAAGATGGTGTGCATATGATTCTGATTTTATTCCTAATCAATACGATGACAGGTTCAAAGTCTGGATTTCAAAAGGATTAACTGATTATGATTCATTTGTCCACAAGGGGGCATTGCAATCTTTTGACACTTTAAAACAAAAGCATGGTTTGAACTCAGATGATTTCTTTAGGTATCTGCAAATGAGGCACTACTTCGGTCGAGAAATTGCAATTTCCCCCAAATGACCAAGGTTTCCTACAAGTATTCATGTCACTAACAAAATCATTATTCCCCACAAAAATAATTTCCAAATTATATAATGGTATCCTGTCTAGTAGGGGGGGGGCACATATTGTGTAAAAGAGAAATGGGGAAAAAGAAGGAAAGTTTACAATGACTGAGGATAGATGGGATCACATATGCCAAATTCAATGGATCTCCACAGGGTCAAATATCTGGCGCGAATTCTGTTGGAAAAACTTAATGAGATTTTTCATTACACCAATACAAAAGAGATATCAGGGAGTAGGTGACGCTTGTTGGAGATGTGGCAATGACCGTGCTAATCATTTTCATATATTTTGGGAGTGTAGGACCATCCAAGAATACTGGTCAGAGATTCATGAACATCTACAAAATGTTTTTTCATTTGTCTTCCCTTTGTCATTTGAATGTTTGTACCTTGGTAACTTGGTGCTGGACGGCTTTAATAACGCGAACAAGAGGTTGTTTTACATTCTGTTGGCTGGAAGTAAAAAAGCAATAACAAGGAAGTGGCTTAAACCTGAACGACCAACAATTGAGAACTGGACAGATGTTGTGCAAGAGATTTACAAAATGGAAAAAATATCAGCTTTATTGAAGTTACAACTGGACTTATTCTATAAAATGTGGTCTAAATGGACAGAGTGTGTAAAGCCGGTGAGATCAGATTTTATGTGAAATGGTCACTTATGCAATGGTTTGTTAACTCCTTAAAGAGGTTCCCAGGCTCCCCGAAATGTTCTGCATTCGTTATTGTTTTATAAAAAAGAGAGAAAAATGCAGGAACTTGTAATTCCATTATGCATACTGTAATATGTAATTTGCTTTTATCTCAATAAATAAAAAAATAAATAAATAAAAAAAAAATACTTAATTGGAGCATTCATTGTCACTCACATTGTCTGCGGTCAGCTATCACTGATAGTGTGAGTAACCAGCCCCCACCTAATCCCCCAGATATGACCTCTGTACCTGAAGTTTATCACGATCTAGCTAAAGTGTTCAATAAAGTAAAAGCACTCTCTCTTCCTCCGCATCGCCCCTATGATTGTGCTATAGATCTACTTCCTGGAGCCCCTTTACCCTCAAGTCGCTTGTACAAACTCACCTGTCCAGAAAGGGAAGCTATGGAGGTGTACATTAAAGACTCCCTAGCTGCAGGGCTTATTCGTCCCTCTTCTTCCCCAGTTGGAGCTGGTTTTTTTTCTTTGTGGAAAAGAGAGACACTACCTTGCGGCCATGCATTGATTATCGGGGGTTAAATGACATCACTATAAAGAACAAATATCCCTTACGTCTCATTGATTCCGTTTTTGAGCCCCTTCATCAGGCGACAATTTTCACTAAACTCGACCTTCGAAATGCATACCATCTGATCCGTATTCGCCAAGGAGACGAGTGGAAGACAGCGTTTAACACACCTTTGGGACACTTTGAATATTTAGTGATGCCTTTTGGCCTGACAAACGCCCCCGCTGTCTTCCAAGCCCTTGTGAATGATGTTCTCAGAGACATGTTGAATAAATTTGTCTTCGTCTATCTGGACGACATCTTGATTTTTTTCCAGAGACCTGCAAGAACACGTTCTACATGTGAGGATGGTGTTACAGCGGTTCTTACAGAACTCTTTGTCAAAGCTGAAAGATATGAGTTTCATGCTCCTTCTGTTACTTTCCTTGGTTTTGTCATTGAGCAGGGGCAACTGAAACCCGATCCAGCAAAGGTGAAAGCAGTCGCTGAATGGCCCAGACCAGAAACCTGTAAGCAACTCCAGCGCTTTCTAGGATTTGCCAACTTCTACAGACGGTTCATTAAGGATTTCAGTCATAAGGCAGCCCCGCTTACTGCTTTGACGTCAACCTCTGTCCCTTTTAAATGGTCTATTGAGGCAGAAGAGTCATTTTCCACACTCAAACAACTGTTCGTAACTGCACCTGTTTTGTCTCACTCAGATCCCTCGAGACAATTCATCGTAGAAGTGGATGCTTCGGATACTGCAGTGGGAGCTGTACTCTCCCAGCGCTCCCCCACTGACCAGAAGATGCATCCTTGTGCCTTTTTCTCCCGACGCCTCACCCCTGCTGAAGCCAATTATGACATTGGCAACCATGAACTTCTGGCAGTAGTTTTAGCCCTGCAAGAATGGCGTCACTGGTTAGAGGGAGCCGAGCATCCTTTCATTGTGTGGACTGACCACAAGAATCTGTCTTACCTCCGTTCAGCTAAAAGGCTAAATTCCCGGCAGGCTAGGTGGGCATTATTTTTGGGGAGATTTAACTTTGTAATCACCTACCGTCCTGGCTCCCGCAATGTCAAGCCGGATGCCCTGTCCCGCCAAGCCACTTTGGGAGAGTCCGAGCCCCAGTCTTGTCCCATCCTCCCTTCCACCTGTGTTCTGGGAGCCGTTAGATGGGAGATTGAGAAGGTGGTTCAGGAGGCTCAACGCACCCAACCTGACCCAGGTAATGGCCCCCCTGGCCGCCTGTTTGTTCCTGATTCAGTACGATCTCAAGTCCTCCAGTGGGGGCATTCCTCTAAGTTAACGTGTCATCCTGGTTCCAATAGAACTTTGACATTCCTGAGGCAAAGATTTTGGTGGCCTTCTATGAATCGTGATACTCGTGCTTTTGTGTCTGCATGTCCTGTGTGTGCTCGCAGTAAATCCCATCACCTGCCTCCTGCTGGCCTTCTTCATCCTCTACCAATCCCCAGTCGACCATGGTCACACATAGCGGTGGATTTTGTCACGGGTCTCCCCTCATCTGACGGTAATACCACCATTCTTACTATTGTGGACAGGTTTTCTAAAGCAACACATTTTGTACCCCTCACCAAACTACCTTCTGCTCTTGAAACTGCCAAACTCCTTGTCCAGCATGTGTTCCGTCTTCATGGTATTCCGTCAGACATTGTCTCAGATCGTGGCCCGCAGTTTTCCTCCCAAGTGTGGAAAGCCTTTTGTGAGTCCCTGGGGACCTCAGCCAGTCTGTCTTCTGGCTATCACCCGCAATCCAATGGACAGACCGAGAGGGCTAACCAGGACCTGGAGTCTGCATTAAGATGCATCGTTGCCCGTAACCCCACCTCCTGGAGTTCCTTTTTGCCTTGGGTCGAGTACGCCCACAACTGTCTCGTGTCTTCAGCCATGGGTATGTCTCCCTTTATGGCCTCATTGGGTTTTCAACCTCCTTTGTTCCCTGAGCAGGAGACAGAAGTGGCGGTGCCATCTGTCCAGGCCCACCTACGACGTTGCCGCAATGTTTGGAAAGCGACTAGAGCGGCCCTCAGACGTACAGCTGTCCGCAACCAGGAAATGGCCAACCGCCACCGCACGCCTTCTCCTACTTACCAACCCGGGCAAAAGGTATGGCTCTCTTCTCGAGACCTGCCCCTTCAGGTGGAGTCCCGAAAATTGGCTCCCAAATATGTTGGTCCTTTTCCCATTGAAAAGATTATAAATCCCTCAGTTGTTCGTCTGAAGCTGCCGGCATCTATGAACATCCATCCGTCATTGCATGTTTCTCTCTTGAAACCTGTTGTCTCCAGTCCTCTTTGCCCTCCAGCCAATCCCCCTCCCCCCACCCGGCTTGTCGATGTCCGACGCCGTGGGAGGGGCTTCCAATATCTCGTGGACTGGGAAGGATACGGTCCGGAGGAGAGGTCGAGGATCCCTCGGCGGTCCATTCTGGATCCGTCCCTGCTCCGGGATTTCTATAGGGCCTTTCCTGACAGGCCCGGGAGGACGTCAGGAGACGTCCCTTAGGAGGGGGGGTACTGTCACGCCCCTGGGTGTGGCACTCCTGCTCCCTCTCCTCCACTCCCCTTCCCCCATGTGAGTCTGCTGGAGCTGCACACCTGCACCTCGTTTGGCTGCAATCAAGAGGCAGACAAAGGAGCAGCTCTCCAGACAGACTCTGCCAGATTGTCTGTCCACCTCACGGTGAATAGTTACAACTCTAGCTCTTGAACCCAAACCTGTATGATACTTACTTCGAACCTGTGTCTCCAGTTCCCTTTCCCGTCCTGCCGTCGGTCTCCTGCCCTGGGTCACCTGCCTCCGGTCTCCTGCCTCCGGTCTCCTGCCTCCGGTCTCCTGCCTCCGGTCTCCTGCCTCCCGTCTCCTGCCTCCCGTCTCCTGCCTCCCGTCTCCTGCCTCCAACTCCAAGCCTCTGCTCCAACCTCCAACCATCCGCCGTATCACAGCCTCTTCAATAAACTTACCCTGTCATATCTGAAACTGTTTCTGGTCTGTTCTGGGGTCTGCCTGTTCGGTTACAACATTATTGGCCCAATCAGAAATTCAAACTTGACATGAATGCATCATCTTTAGCTTGTTTTGGTGAATTATAGCGGGATGAGTGTCAATAAGTGCTTGTCTAGAGTTAACATACTAACATACCATTTAATGTGTAAAAATCCCTCAGTCGTCCAGGTAGAATCCATAGCAAAAGGAGAAATTTAATTTGTCAACTGGACAGAGTTTATTTGGTTGAATACGTTTCGCAGCTCATCCAAGCTGCTTCTTCAGTTCTGGTCAGATGCTGGCGGACACTGCCTTATATCTGCTTGAAGGGAGGAGCTTAATTACAATGAAAATTACTCTGAGACAACACGTATTTAAATACAGTTTCAGTTGGTCAGGTGATTCAATATGGAGTTGTTTACAGTTTCTGTTAGTCATGTGAGTCTATTCAATATGGAGTGGGAGTGGGGGAGTAGTTAGCATATCCATTCAGGGCTTAACATTTATTTGAAGAAGGAAATCCCCAAAAGGCTGCGCCTACCGCCCAAAAAAGATCACTGCTACCAAGCACATCCTGATTCCCCAAAAGATGGAAGGGAGGGTAAAATTATTAGTTTTATTATTTATTAGTAGGGCTAAAACAACTCATCGATTAATCGAAAACTAATTGATTTTTTCAATAGTTGTCAACTATTTTAGTATTCGATTAATCATTTCTGGAATTTATATTACACATAAAATGGTGTCTGTGTCTACCAGAGGTCACCTGTGTAGTACAATTGCCACCAACGACAACAGTGTAACCTTTGATGAACCTGAAACACAGGCTTTAAAGCACAATACAGTAGTAGCAGTAGCAGTTGTAAAAAGTACTGGAAACCCATGAAAAACGACTTGATTTAGCATTATGAAAACATACAAAAAATGCACCACATGGGATGATCAAGTTGCTTTTCATTATGTGCTGCAGATCTTGCAGAACTGGAGGCTGTCAGGTTGGTCCTCAACAAAATGGAACACATATTGGACAGCTCCAAGAAGACACAAGCTGCAGGGCATCACAGGGAACTCTTTCCAGGAAGCAGCTTGTTTTTGTCAACAACTCGACATGCAGCGATTCAGGCAGAGGCAAAGAAGGACTGCTTCTGCCTCTTTCATCTACTATTTGATGAAGTATTTACACCTGAGGAGTGCAAGAATGCGGTTGCTTTTGGTAAACACGGAAAGGTGCCAAATGGAAAGACCATCCTGGACAAAGCTAAAGTTGATGATTTATTATGTAAGTATGCTTTTGTTACTAATGTAATTTATTTAATAAATAAGAAAATGTCAGAGATGTAATGATGCACTCAAGCCCGATTTGATTTTAAGTTCCCAATTTTGATTTTTTTTTTTTATCGTTTTTTGATTATTTACAAAGTGAATATGACTCAGGGAAGCCAAAATACTGCCACACTGCTTTGAATTGTCAGACTTTAAATATTCAACACACATTTATATATTATCTAATATATATATATATATATATTAGACTACAGTGTTTTATCAAAAACATGTACAATAGGGAAAAATCCTCCAGTCAGGTGATTCTGACCATGAGCCTGGCTCTACATCTGGAGATGGGTCCCCGAGCGCTGTACAGCAGCTGCTCACTGCTCCATACGGAGTGCCCCAGTGGCATCGGTGGATGGGTCAAATGCAGAGGACAGGAAATCCTGGACTATCGCCTAAAAGGTTAATGGTCTAATTTTAGTTTGGATTTAAACTACAGTGCATGGCCAAAGGCTGCATCAATAAACATTGTAATTATTGACAATTTGGTCCTTTAGCCTTAATTTAGAACAAGATTTGGCCATATTATTTCACCTTTCTTTCATTTTAATAATGAAAATGAAGAAACAAAAAAAAAAAGGAAAAAAAAATTGTGCTAGTGACGGTGCAGCAGCAGCGTGTGTGGAGTTTACTGACAACAGCAGGCCTGATTCTTTGGAATATGAGAGGAATAAAACAGAGGGACGCTATGAAGGACTACATTTTATTGAAAGATATTGTTTCCGCGAGTCAATCTTCAGCAAAAACAGATAGAGCGTTGGTAAGTTTTAACCTCCAGAAATGCTAAAACCTCTGAGAATAATAACCATGTAGCTTGCTAAAGTATTGTTGATAAATAATACACTTGAAAAGAGTTATAAGCAAAATAAACTCAGACATGCATGTGCCTTTGTGAAACAAGTTTGTCCTGCCGCTGTTCCGCAGCAGAGCCATAGAGCGTATAGAGCTGTAAATTTTAAATCGATTTTCGAGTAATCGTTACATCCCTACAAAATGTACTTGTCATTACATGTGAAACACATGAAAGAAAATTATAGTTCTGTCTGGGTCCTGGAGCAGGAACATAAACAGTCAACAGTTCAAAAAGATGTAAAAATATTTGATTGGACAGAGATGCAGTTCATAAGCCTCACTGTATCAGGGAAGAAGCTGTGGTGCAGTCTGGTCCTGGACCAGATACGGCAGAGGCTCCTCATAGCAGTGTCTCTTCTGGTGCACTGGGTGGTGTAGATGTCCATACGAATGGGGAGGTTGCAGCAGATGATCATTTAATTGTTCTTAATTTTACCCCTTTTATTTTCTACAGCCTACATCATGCATTGTTCGGTGCTGCCTGGTTGGACTCCGGTGGAGAAGTCGAAGTTGAAGAAAGCGCTGATCAACAAATGCCGTGCGAGAGCCGTTAAAAGCATTGTGAATGCTTAAATGTTCAGTAATAGACTTTATTGAGAAGCCTCCATTTTAAATGAAAGATCCTGTTGGTGAAGGACTGAAACATTTGAGATGCTGTTTTTATTTCAAAGCAACATGTTGTAGGTGAAGACTGGATGTTTTTCTTTCATATTATTATTTTTTCTGTTTACATAAGAATGTGTATATCCTTTTTTTTTTTTAAGTTCAGCTGATATTTATTTTAAGAGGGAAAAATCCTTATCCCAACGCTATATAAATCTGAACCCTTGTTGTTATGGTGTTGAAATCTGTTGGATTATTTTATTGGAGGCAAAAGTTTAATAAAAGCCTATTTTGGAATTTAAAAAGTGTTACTATTGTTTCTCCTTGGTAGCTTATATGAGACTATTATTATTGTCTCACTGGTAGACATGAATGAGACATAAATGAGACGTACCTTAACTGTTTCTCCTTAGTGTCTCCAGTATGTCTCACTGTTTCTCCTTGGTAGCTTATACTGTATGAGACTATTATTATTGTCTCACTGGTAGACATAAATGAGACATAAATGAGACATACCTTAACTGTTTCTCCTTAGTGTCTCCAGTATGTCTCATTCTCTTTGTCTCATCCATTGCTCCTAAAATTCACTAGGAGCAACAAATGAGAAACACTTAATTGTTTCTCCTGAGCTTAAAACTAGCCATTATTGAGCAGCAAAATTTTCCTCTGGGTTGGCCAATGATTCATTGAAAAGGGTGAACATAAATTGGGCTAGTGGACATCCCTGTCTAATACCCCTGCGAAATAAGAATTAAAACTACTTTAAGATTAGAGGTCATTTTATGTCATGTAGATATTTGATTTTTGCCTCTGTCTTCACTTTGACGATGCCCCACTCCCTGAGCCCTTCACACCTCTGCTCCCGCCCACAGCTCTATGGACTAATCCACCTGGCTGACTGATACTTAATGACCTTTGTTATTGAAATGCTGCCCTTTGTCTTGTGGGACACCATAATGTCTTTCTCACATGTGAGTTTTGCAAAGCTGCCCTCCCTCAAATGCTCCTGATTGGCTGATGTGGTCCAATAAAAAGAGTGGGGAGGGGTGGAGGGGCACTTAACCAACTGCAGCAACGTCCAGAGACAAAGAAGGAACAGTGAATGGACACAGAAGAAACTGCTTCATACGACTGGAATTAACCATAACTTTTGAAAGAGTGATTCTGTTGATTGAATGACTTCCAGAACTTTATACTTCTACTCTATATCTAGTATATCATATTTGTTGTTCATATGGATTTGGAGCAAACAGTTGTTAAATATCTGCGTGTATTTGATCTTTTTTGCTACAGACAGAAAAATGTACCATTTTTATAATCTTTTTTTCATTTATTTTATTATTACTTATGTATGCTTATGCTATTGTGTTTTTTATTGTGTTTATAGGACTGTGATTGGTTAACATTTTGTCAACAACAGACAATGATTCTTTGTTTTGACCTCCTGGTTGGACCTCCATAGCTCTTTAAAAAAAAAATAAAATAAAAAAATAAAAACACACATTTGATAAAAACATCACAAACATTCTCAATTGTAACTCGAATGTTTTCTGCAAAGTTTAATGAGTTGAAAAATATACAGATGAACTCTGTCTGACTTTGGTGTGGTCTCTGGATGTTTGCGTAACGTTCCTCCTCTTGGTGTGAGTTCAACAGGAAAGAAATGTCCCAGGATGCTTTCCTCTTTGACCGGCCATTTTGGTTCCGTTTACACAAAACCCAAAGACCTTTTTTGACAGACGTGAATTATGTATGCATCTGTTCTCCGACCAAAGTCAAGTTAAAACTAGACAAGACTGACAAACTTTAAGGAAATGTGGGCCAGTAGGAGTCTGTCTGTGGCCATTGAGGGAAGGCTGACTTGGCTGTGGTCACAAACAAATGTAGCTATCATGCTAACTTGTTTATGTAACTGCCATCGATTTATGTTAAGTTACATTTAAAGTTACACTGTGTCACTTCTCTGATGAAAGGTCTGCCATGGAGGTATCATTGCTTTGCCTGTAGTGGTCCACAGTATGGCATTAAACTCACCCGCTTGTCTCCTGGGAGACAAGCGGGTGAGTCCACCATGTCAAATTCCGGAGAAGATCTGTGGAGAGGCTAGCCTGCTCACACTAAGAATACATGTTTTTCAATGTATTTAGCTGATAATACCTGTTATAAAATATATAATTAAATATAAATGATTTTACACCAATCAAGAAGTAATTTGTGAAGAAAAGTTGAAAAACATGTTGAAAATTACAGGAAGTGGATAGTTCTATTTTAAAGAGTTCCATACTGATGCCATCACACTGGGGAGAACTCGAACTCTAAAAGTTTGCTACAATTTACACAAGAAACACATTTTTCCAAGTTGTTTTCTTTGTTTTATTTGTCAAATCATATTTTCTGTGTACATTATAGGAGTTTTGGCCCAGTATACTACATGGTTGCTAGGTAACAGTTATGATTGCTTTGTCTGGAATGTTTCACAGTACAGTATGGAACCTTTCTAGCTTCACAGAGACTAAACCAGACCAAGTTACAGGTCAGATCTGTGGAAGGGCTACCCTGGTCACAGTCAGAATGCCAGTTTTCCTGTCCTTTTTTAATGTCATATTGTGAAACATTCCAGACAGAGCAATGACATATCCATAGAAACAAGCAGGTGAGGGACCCCCAACCAAAAAGTTACATTGTGCACCTTTAAGTTGATGGGGGAAAAAACAGCATTGACCATATATGGATCCTGCTCAAAATAAGCATACTTTTCTATATTTTTGCTTGCTTCCATAACACAAGTTGGAGCATCTAATGACTTCATATGGGTTTTTAAAAAATTAAACAAAGAACAGCAATTTTGCATTTGGCGTGTTAAAGTAAATTAAATTTGATGTCTTAATTGTAAGCGTAGCCTTCAAAATGTGTCTGGATTTTTGCATAATCGCTCTAAAATTGTTAGGCTGTTTTGAATCTTAATAGAGCCATGTCAACTACAGGGACATTCAGTGTTCCCCAAGGGTGTGGAAATGTGTTTCAAACTCAAGAGACAAAGCACCATGGCCTGTGTGCTCTATATTCTCCATGACGACCTGTGTGCTGTCCACCGACCTGCCAGCCAGATGTGATCCTGCAGAAAGAGAGGAGGAGGGGAAAACGTTGAAAGTCACAAAAGCAAATATACAGTTTATAGTATTGAATGATTGAAGTACAGTACATTTACTTGTCTTTAATTCTTACAGTGAGATGGAAGTTTACAGTGGGGCCTGTGGAGAGGAGGAGTGGAGGAGGAGGCTTATATCCATGTTGTCACACAAAATACAGGTACACTTGAGATTACTATGGATTGTATTTGTCCTTTCTCCAAGTATATTAAATATTTGTGTTTTTTTGCACAAGGTCCAGGCTGGATCAGGAGGGAGGCTGAGGTCCTGAGGTGGGACTGCCATGTGACTAACTCACAACAGGTAAGTTTTTTTTTTTATATTTATAGTATAAAGTATTGAAGTACAGTACATTTATTTGTGTTTATCTTCTAGTGAGACAGAAGTGTGGAGAGAAGTGTGGAATACTTCGATTTTACCATTGAAACCACATTGAATAGAGAAAAGTCTACGCTCCCTAAATTTAATATATTAAAGTTAGAGAACGTAGACTTTCCTACAGCTTTGAATGACAGCACACATTTTTCCTGCTGTTTGTGATTTAAATACAGTAATATATGACAAATATATTGGACAAAATGGTGAGTATTGATTCATTATTACCAAATTACTTTACAGACAAATAATACTTATTTCTTTTCTTTTGAGCTTCCAACGGGAGGCAGATGTGATCCTGCAGAAAGAGAGGAGGAGGGGAAAACGTTGAAAGTCACAAAAGCAAATATACAGTTTATAGTATTGAATGATTGAAGTACAGTACATTTACTTGTCTTTTTTTCTTACAGTGAGATGGAAGTTTACAGTGGGGCCTGTGGAGAGGAGGAGTGGAGGAGGAGGCTTATATCCATGTTGTCACACAAAATACAGGTACACTTGAGATTACTATGGATTGTATTTGTATGAATTTGAGATTAAATGGCAGTGACAGCATGTTTGTCAAATTGCTGTATAATGTTTTTCTGGGACATTTTAAAAAGTCTACTTAGCATGAATGTAGAGATGAGAAAAATACATCCATAGCTGATCACAGCAAGAGATGAAACTGGCTCTTAAAGGCATTGTACCTGATTTTTACTGTCTTAAAAAACAGAACTAGTTCATTAAAAGGACCTGTATTACATAGAATGGATTCTTGTGAGGCATGTTGTGTTTTGTTTCATTCACAAGTGTTTGAGTAATCCTGGTTTATTCCTCTGTCTACATCTCGAAAGCTCGAAATGCTCTATTCCACCATGAAATGGGAGTCACAGCTATTTTGTTTTACTTTAAATTCAGTAGAGATGGGTAATTCCAGGGCTGAACGGCCTGGCCCACCACCTTTAAAAGCTGGCTGCCTGAGACTGAGATCCCTCCTTTCTTCTCTCCACCATACAGCCACTTGTTTTGAATAAATATGTATTTAACTTGTGTGAATCGACTCATTTTCATTTTATAATGCTGTTACCACCGCAAAAGACATACCTGAATTTGTGTTTTACTAACATGAAAGTATTTGATGTGTTGAGAAAACAATTGTGATCTTCAATTAAAACAAAGAGCAAAACTTCGCCTCAACCTTGAATCTGAGGAGCACAATAATAGATACAGTCCCTGACAAAAGTCTTGTCGCTTATCCATTTTGTAGAAACAAAAGCTTATAACCTGACTTTAAATTAATCGATTGGTTTTAGAAATGTCTCATATGAAAGCTAAAACCCTCCCAAATTATGCTCAATATACTAAAATAAATTTGCTTCACTGAAGAAAGATTGATCATTTAATGAACACAGAAAGGTCAGATTTTGGCAAGACAAAAGTCTTGTCGCCTACAGAAAATTGAACAAATAATTTACTTCAAATACAAAAATATGTTGCATAACGTCAGTGAATTAAGTAGTGGTGCTGTGAGATCCATATTTAATATCTTGTATGACTTCCATGAGCTTGAAGGACTGCATCCATGCGGTTCGACAATGATTCATACAATTTGTTGATGAAGTCATCAGGAATACAAAGAAAGCAGTCTTACATGCCTCCCAGAGTTCATCAAGATTCTTTGGTTTTGCCTTCCATGCTTCCTCTTTCATTCTACCCCAGACATGCTCAATGATGTTCATGTCTGGTGACTGGGCTGGCCAGTCCTGGAGCACCTTGATCTTCTTCGCCTTGAGGAACTTTGATGTAGAGATAGAAGTATGCGATGGAGCACCATCCTGCTGCAAAATTTGACCCCTTTTATGGTTGGGAATGTAAGAGGTAGCTAATACTTCTTGATATTTTAGGCTATTGATATTGCCTTCCACCCTGCAAATGTCTCGCACACCCCCATACTGGATGTAACCCCAGACCATGATTTTTCCGCCACCAAACTTAACTGTTTTCTGGGTGAATCTTGGATCCATGCGGGCTCCAGTAGGTCTCCTGCAATATTTGTGGTGGCTGTGATGTAATTCAATCGAGGATTCATCTGAGAAATCCACCTTCTGCCACTTTTCCATTGTCCATCCTTTTAGCAGGCTGTGGGCCTTGGCAAATGCCACACGGTTTTTTAATTGCCTTTTGTTTAGTGCTGGTTTCTGTGCACTGATTCGACCATGGAGGCCATTTCGAGACAGAATTCTACAAACTGTTCTGGTTGACACAGGGACTTGAGGTGACCAGGCCTGGTGGAGCTCTGCTGCAGTGGAAAAGGGGCCGGCCTTGGATTTTCGAATCAACAAACGGTCCTCCCGAGCAGTTGTCTTGCGGGGTCTGCCGGACCTGGGCTTGTCAAAAACATCTCCAGTCTTTTCAGATCTTTTTCTTATTCTTTGTACTTGACGCTGAGACACATTGAAGGTGTCAGTCACCTCAGCAGTGGATCTGGTCTTCAGCCTCTTGATAATTAACGCTTTGGTCTCAGGGTGGATCTTAGGCATGTTGTCAGAGGTCAAGTTGCAGTTGATGTGAAGGTCTGGTGTGCTGGGGTTCTTTTTATACACACCCACTAATTGATTGATCAGTAACTGATCACAGGTGAGGCTGTAATCTAGGATTGGGTGCATCATATGACAAGGCGACAAGACTTTTGCCTTGCCAAAATCTGACCTTTCTGTGTTCATTAAATGATCAATCTTTCTTCAGTGAAGCAAATTTATTTTAGTATATTGAGCATAATTTGGGAGGGTTTTAGCTTTCATATGAGACATTTCTAAAACCAATCGATTAATTTAAAGTCAGGTTATAAGCTTTTGTTTCTACAAAATGGATAAGCGACAAGACTTTTGTCAGGGACTGTATGTGCTTGCCATAGAAGATAATTTTTCATCAGATTTTGAATGTCAAGAGCTGTTGGAAATGTTTAACATTGGGAAAAACATTAATTGTTTTTTTATTGTGAAACTTTAATTGTTGTAATTTTAAGTATACATTTCATTACAGCAAATACTCAGCACAAATAGTTTCAGAGAAAACCTGCTCATCTGAAACTGCTTTAGACACTAAAGGAGAAAGAGCTGCAGAGGCCGGATCATGTGAGCCTAAAGTCAAACTCAAAAAGCTGGAGATCAGGCTTCAGAGACTCCAGACTGTGGAACTGAACTCTGTGTAGTGTCAAAAATTACAAGCTTAAAATATGTTAAGAATTTTCTTAATTTTTCTTTTTTATTATAGAGAGTTTTATCTGACCTTTGTCCGTCTTATTCTTTGTTGCATTGTTTTTAACTTTGAGTCCTGCTTCACTGCAGTTCCCTAATCACAGACATACCTGAAATTTGCATTTTGTTTTTTTATTCTGTTTGCTGCTGACTCTCGATAGCAACCCACAACAGATGTTTATTCTTTTCATGGCAAAAATAAAAACTGAAATAAAATAAAGAAAATTTATGTTTTGTTTCCTCCTTTTATTTTATTTGGTTCCTAATGTCAGAAACCTTCACACAATTGGATGCATCATTAAAAAGATGGGGTTTGGGAGTAGAGATTGAGTCTAAAACCTTAAATAAAACCCTTGGATTTGACTTGTTTTTACTAATGCTGTTTTTAAAACTTTCTTTCTATGAAAGATTGAACACATTTAGATTGGTCTTTTTCCATTTTTGCGTCATTTCGTCTGCAGATTCTTTTTAGCTTAGGTGTGTTCTCATTGATCCACAGTTGGGCTGGTCTGTTTGGGTTTCCTTCTATTGCACCAATAGAATCCAAGATTGAATTAGTGGTTTGATCTAAGGAGGAGACCCCCCCCCCCACCTTACCGGACAGTCGTGGTTGGTGGAGAAAAGTGTAGTCGGTGGGTTGCTTCAATGAGAGGGGTACAGTCACCTTGTGTTAACCAACTTTCTGTTAAAATCAAAAAGTCCAAGCTGTTGTTGGTGATGAAGTCTTGATAGATGAAGGTTTTACTGTTGACGGATCTGATGTTTAAAAGTACAAAGTTTGTGGGTTCAGGGCTGGGGGTAGGATCTGTAGAGGTGGGTAGTCAGTGATACATTATCTGAGTCTGTACTGTATAGATGATGTTGGCTGTTAAACGGTTGCCAAGCCGGTTTATGTGGAGAGCATCACGTTGGGGTAGAAGGAGGAGCAGGACCAGAACAGATAAAAATTGTCAGTAAAACCAAAGTTGTAATGGAAGGAAGTGTGTTTTAGCCACGTCTGGAGATCTGAAATCCTGTTAAAACGTTCGGCCCCATGACTGAGTGTGGGGAGTGGGCTAGAGATAAAAACAGATTTTCCACAGGAAGATAAAAGTTTAAAAAGGTCCACGAACTTCATCTTAATCATCTCTGACTGACCACCGGCAATGTCATTTGTTCCTACGTGAATAATCACTCTTGTTATTGTGAGGAGTGCAACTTGTAGAAGTTCAGGTAGTTTGTCCAGTAATGTGTACAGAGTAGTAGTAGTAGTAGTAGAAAACAGTGAGTGGATGCACTGAAAAACCTGCAGTGCCTTATAATTGAGTCGCCCACCAAAAGTGTAGTTGGTGCAAGGTTGTGCTGGGTTGGGTTTGGGCTAGGGGTTGAGCTATGGCTGGGGTTTGGTTATGGGTTAGGTTGTAGGTTAGGTGTTAGGGTTAATTCAGGAGTAAGGGCTACGGTCGGGGATTAGGGCTAGTAGGGCGTAAGCGCGTGCAAGGGCCGATCATTGCCGCTTGTGGCCATATTTTCATATGTGGTTGAACAGAGAGAAGATCTTTGAGCTGAGAGGGTGCAGACCCAAAGAGACAGACAACATCTGATCTCAAGGTGAGGGAGCGAGATCTTCAGTTCATGTGCTCAAAAGAGTTGTCTGATTTGTAAGTAGAGTAAAATGTTGTCAGAACTGAGACTGATTTCATGGTGGGGCTTGGATGTTTGTTCCCCTCTAGTAGATGGGGCTTAGGCCAGTGGTTCATTAAAAAGGGTATAAATAAATTAGGATAGTGGACATCCCTGTCTAGTGCCCCTGAGCAGTGTAAAAACCTGTGAAATAAGAATTAAGACTACTTTAACTCATGTAGATATTAGATTTTTGCCCGTGTCTTCACTTTGACAATGCCCCACTCCCTGAGCCCTTCACACCTTTGCTCCCGCCCACAGCTCTATGGACTAATCCACCTGGCTGACTGATACTTAATGAGCTTCGTTATTGAAATGCTGCCCTTTGTCTTGTGGGACACCATAATGTCTTTCTCACATGTGAGTTTTGCAAAGTTGCCCACCCTCAAATGCTCCTGATTGGCTGACGTGGTCCAATAAAAAGAGTGGGGAGGAGTGGAGGGGCACTTAACCAACTGCAGCAACGTCCAGAGACAAAGAAGGAACAGTGAATGGACACAGAAGAAGCTGCTTTATATGACAGGAATTAGCCATAACTTTTGAAGGAGTGAACTATCAGATTTTGATGGTTGAAGTCCTTCCAGAAATTTCTGCCACTACTTTTGTAAGTATATCATCTCCATTGTCCATATGGATTCGAATTCAGAGCCAAAAAGTTGTTAAATATCTCTGTATATGTTACCTTAATGTGATCTTCTTTTGCTACAGACAGAAAAAGTGTGCCTTTAAAATAAAATACAAACTTAAATGTTTCATTCAGCCAAATGTAACTTGCTTGTAAAACACACACAGAAACATTCTTAAATAAGATTTACTGTGTGATTTTATATGTATTTAGTTGAGTTAGTGTCAAGTTATTTTACTTGACACTTTCTTTCCTTTGTTCTAATGCAGAGCTACAAGATCCACCAACAGAATGGTATTCACATGTGACCAGTGTGGAAAGGTGTGTCCAAAAGCTTCTACACTGAAAGTACACTACAGAACTCACACAGGGGAAAAACCATACAGCTGTGACCAGTGTGGGAAGGAATTTATACAATCTAGTCATCTCTATCAACATATGAGAATCCACACAGGGGAAAAACCATACAGATGTGATGTTTGTGAGAAGACATTTTCACAGTCACGCAATCTTGTATCACATATGAGAGTCCACACTGGAGAGAGGCCATACGAGTGTGACCAATGTGGGAAGGAATTTAGAGAGTCTGGTGCGCTCAATGAACATATGAGAATCCACACAGGAGAGAAACCATTTGAATGTGAAAAGTGTGGGAAGGAATTTAAACGATCTAGTAATCTCCATCTACATATGAGAATCCACACAGGGGAAAAACCATACAGATGTGATATTTGTGAGAAGACATTTTTACAGTCAAGCCATCTTGTGTTACATATGAGAGTCCACACTGGAGAGAGGCCATTTGAATGTGAACAGTGTGGGAAGGAATTTAAACAATCTGGTGACCTCCATCGACATATGAGAATCCACACTGGAGAAAGGCCATTTAAATGTGAACAGTGTGGGAAGGGATTTACACAATCTGGTGCTTTCCATCGACATATGAGAATCCACACAGGAGAGAAACCATTTGAATGTGAACAGTGTGGGAAGGGTTTTACACAATTTAGTGTCCTCCATCAACATATGAGAATCCACACAGGGGAAAAACCATACAGATGTGATGTTTGTGAGAAGACATTTTCACAGTCAAGCCATCTTGTATCACATATGAGAGTCCACACTGGAGAGAGGCCATTTGAATGTGAACAGTGTGGGAAGGGATTTACACAATCTGGTGCTCTCCATCAACATTTGAGAATCCACACAGGGGAAAAAACATACAGATGTGATGTTTGTGAGAAGACATTTTCAGTGTCAAGCAGCTTTGTATCACATATGAGAATCCACACTGGAGAGAGGCCATACGAGTGTGACCAATGTGGGAAAGCTTTCTCTGCATCATCCAGTCTCAATAAACACATGAGAATTCACGTCTGACACAGACTATATGAGTGTGGTCAGTGTGAAAAGGCTTTTAGAACATCCCAGCAACTCTCCAGTCACTATCGAACGCACACAGGAGACAAACCTTACGACTGTGAAGAAAGAGGGAAGTCTTTCAGGTCTGTGAGGAACCGTCTGAAACATGTCCAAATCTTCCAGACTGAAGAGAAAAGCTGCAGCTCTGACCAGTGTGGGGTGTGGGGTGTGAGAAACCTGCTCATCTGAAGGTGCACCATCTTGACCTCACTAAAGAAGAAAGACCTGCTGAGTCTGGCTCATGTGAGCCTAAAGTCAGACTCAGGAAGCTGGAGATCAGGCTTCAGAGACTCTAGATTGTGGAACTGAACTCTGTGCAGTGTCAAAAATGACAAGCTTAAAATGATATGTTAAGAATTTTCTTAATTTTTCTTTTTTATTAGAAAGAGTTTTAGCTGACTTTTGTCCATCTTATTTTTCGTTATATTGTTTTTAACTTTGAGCTTTCAGTCCTGCTTCACTGCATTGCTTTTTTTTTATTCTGTTTGTTGCTCAAAAAATAAAATAAAGAAAATGAAGTTTTAGATAATTTGTTCAGGCTTGTCTCATGTCTCACATATGCATCAAGGAACTTTAGAAATGAAACATATACACACACAAAGGGCTGAGAAACAGGTGAAGCACTAAATGTTGTTAATCAGAGGTGAGAGAAGGTTTGAAGCTGCCTCTGAATGACACAGAATAGTAGAAGAAGCTCTTTTACATTTGATCCATGTACTGTTAATATAGAGTTTGTTTATTCAGAAATAGCAAATAGAGAAATTCAACAAGCTAGAGAAAACTACCTTAAGAAAAACAATATTCTGAAACAATTAAACTAATTTAATCTATATTTTATTTTTGCTTCTGGACTAATCCACCTGGCTGACTGACACTTAATGACCTTTGTTATTGAAATGCTGCCCTGTCATTTCAATATTGTTATTGAAATGCCCCTGTCTTGTGGGACATAATGTCTTTCTCACATGGGAGTTTTGCAATGCTACCCACCCTCAAATTCTCCTGATATATGTGTTACCTTAAATGTGCACTATAGGGCCAGTACGTGACATAAAGCATGGACTCTGAGTGTTTCCACTGCGTAAAGCGATCCGTACCTCCCCCTTTTAGGGGGCCAAAGAGGACCGCTGGAGTTACTAACTTCCAAAGCGATCTGGAACGGTTGGAACCTAGGGCTGGCTTGCCCTGGCATGCCCCTTTTCACTCATTGAAGGACCAGCAGCACAACAACGGCAACAATGGTTCAGATGCTCACTTACCGGTAAAATCGTGTCAAAGTTTTGTGTGTAATAAGAATTCCACATCCAGTCAAAGTCTGCAATGTCTGCATAACACTGAAGCCAAACTGATAACATAAACCAAACTCCACCAACATCCTCCTCCGTGATCTGGGTAAAATCGTAAATATCCCAAATGTGGTGTACATATCGAATCTCGAATACGTGTCCATAAAGATGCAGCCAAAAGAGTTAGAGAAAAGTTATCCATTATCCTCTGTGCAGGTAACCGAATAGTAAAAGAGTAAAGTTATTTATCAAAACAAGAACATGTGCTCCGCAGTGATGACTTTGTGAATACAGAAAAAACTAAAGTGAAACCCAAGTGCATATCAGTCCACGTGAGGATCACCTGTGTGCTCTGGTTCATTTGCATGGACTTGTTCTGAGTTAAATTTGAACATCAATCAGTGTTGATGCTCCTTTAGTTTAGCAACTGGTCATTTGACAGCTATCCAGCGGCTGATGGTGCAGGCCTTCCATTGGGTGTGTCTTGTGTCATGCCCAAAACGGTCCAGGTCCATTGTAATGGAAACGCTCCTGGGGTGGGCGTGCCCCCCTCATAACTGCTCTGTGCCAAGGCAGCCCCAAGCGTATTGTGCCAGTAGAAATTAGTCTTATTTAATCTTTTGGTCTGGGGTCAGTTACTTGCTTGTTTCTGTGGATGCCATTTATTAACTTGGAATGTTGCACACTATGACATTAAACAGCTCTACCTTCCAATTATTAAATTACCCGTGGTTTTATAGCTCACAAATACTTAGAAAAACAGCCATTCTGACTGTGAGTGGGGTTACCTCTCCACAGGTCTGACTTGGTCTGGTTTGGTTGCCATGATGATAGAGAAGTTTAATACCATACTGTGAAACATTACAGACAAAGTAATAACGTCTACATGTAGAAAAGCATTAGACGAATCCTCCATCAGAATAGTTACACAATCCACCTTTAATTTGATATTATTTTACTACAGAGTCAATATGTGTATTTAGTTATTTTACTTGACACTTTTGTTCTAATACAGAGCTACAGGATCCACCATCAGAATAACATTCACATGTGACCAGTGTGGAATGGTGTAGCCAAATGCTTCCAAACTAAAACTACACTGTAAACCCAAATCGCTGTGATTACTAATGTCTGATAAGGAAACTCGTTCCAGCAATAATGATTAGTTTTGCAAATGCCATAAAATAAGCAACATAAGGTCATTCAACATGGCTGATTATTAGTCCTTACTAACACTGATTGGCTCACTACACTTATTTCCAAATTGTTTATACTAATCAGTTTTACTTAAATAAAATTGTACAATCATGCATGTTTAAGTAACCATAACAAAGTGTTATATATTTTTTATGACTAATGTTTTTAAGTTACTGTAACTTAATCTTATGTTTGCATAACTAATGTTATTTCATACACAGCAATTATACTCATCTGTTAAACTAAATATTAAAATAAATACAGTACATGTTCTTATGCACATAAATGTGTTTATTTCATTTTTTTTATGAAACAGTGCCAGTAACTTTAAACACAGTATAAAATAGTGTCAGTAATTTTAAATGTTAACAAGCTCATATGCTATTGCTTGTTAAGCAGCCATTTTTCCATCTGAAAAAACAATAGACAATAGAAACAATAGGAGGATAAAAGGCAGTAGTAGGTTATTTTTTAAAGATTGCAATTTCAGTTTCAGTTCATCAGCGCTCAACTTCATGAGTATCTGCTGGATGAAGAAGAATGTGTACCTCATGCACTTTGGATAATTGAGGTGGAGGGCGTAGGTCAGGCCAAACATGATGCACATAGCTTGCGGGAGGTCTGGCAAGTCCTTCATAATTTCTTCTCCGTCAATGACGATGGAGAAAGAGGCAGGACTAGGAGGCGAATCAGGTTCAGACGATTCAGAGCCAAAGACAATTCCAAGGGGCAGGTCTCCAAATGAGGCTTCTTCAGAGTCCTTAAAGATCAAATAAAAGCGTAATCAGTTTTATAGGTCATGATTTAAACTAACACTAATATTATGGACTTGATGGGGACAGAATGTTGGACAGCATCAGATTTCTTTTGTTAAAATAACCTACACACAAATCACATTAGAGGTGGAAAGCACTTGATTAAAGTGTTGTAGTGATGGACTACGCGAGCCGAGGCATCTGTCAGAGTGTGTCAGTTTAGGAAAAGTCCCGTGACCTACGCATTATGTACTTTTGTATGTCATGTCACACACTAGGGCTGGGCGATAAGGCCAAAATATTAATCATGATTATTTCCCTCATTTTGATTCATCTCGGTTTTCAATTCTATTTTTTTTTTTCTTCTTATATCAAAACCAAATAAAATAGCTCTTACTGTTATGACTCTTGACAAACCCTTTTAGATCAGGGTTTCCTCAAGGCATTAAAAAGATGAAAGTCTTTAGGTCAGCTCTGTCACAAGGCCTTTAACTTTTTAAAAAATAATTGAATTTGATTCAAAATGGCATAAAATATCACTATATTATGGTATAAGTTAATTGAAAAATACAAAAATAATGCTCTAAAACACATTCAGCTGAAGTTTTGTCTGAAACTGTTTTTGCTTGAAAGTTGCCCTTTGTGTCCAAATTTGCTTTTGAATGTTAACATTTTCCCTCTTTCCCTTGTTTGATGGAATGTTTGCAAATGTAACAATATGCATACTTTTCTTCTTGTATTTGGGCATTAAAAAGCATTAAATTAGATTTGCTACTGCCAGTACTGTAAAGTCCTGTAAATAAATCTTAGCTTAGAACACAAAAAATTCCATTGCTACAAACACTGAATTGACTGTTAATCTGACAATTAAAAAGTCCTAGGACGATTATTGATATTGACTTAAATTAATATTGCGATTTTGATTTTTTTCGATTAATTGCTCAGCTAAAAGCAAACTAGTAATTAAATCATCAAGCAACGTTTAGGGTTTGATTGGACTAAAGACCATCACTGTCGCACCTGTACTCACAACACTCCTAAGAAGTGTTTCTTTGGAAAATAAAGGGGAAATTAAGTGAAGAAAGCATGCACCAAACATGACTTCTCAAAATCTCATCTATTTATAAAAAACATGAAAAAGTTGTTAAATGTTGATTATAAAAGATACATTTGTTTTAATTGTTATTAATAATCCTGTTAACTTGTGTTAATGTTTAAAAATGTACAATAAATATGATGAAATGTTACTCATAAAAAATTAAAATGGCAAATCACAACAAAGGTTAGAAAATATGTAGAAAAACATTTGTGCACAAAATAATAACTTGCTAAGCTTGTCCCCCAGAAGAATGGGAAGTCCCCTGACCACCGTTGACCGAATCCGTGTTGGCTCAAAGGTCTGTGGGCAACAAAAGCAAAAAGGCATAAAAAATCATAAAAATATTTTCCTTTTTCAGTGGGTATTGAAAAACTCAGGAGACAGCCCTGAATTCAGATCCAGATTGCCACTAGGTTTGAGACCTTGTGATGACATTGCTCTCTGTAGCAGCCTTAACTATCTGTGTCACAGTTGATTCATCTACATCACCATGTTCTTTCAGGATGTCCCTCACAGACTTAAGCAGAAGGGGTTTGGACAGTTCATTTGCTTGCAAAAGTTGTTGTATAACATCCTGAATTGAACTCTCGGGTATATGAAGAACACTTTGCATCTTAAGAAACAAGGCTGCCATATTGTGCTCTAACTGTTTCTCAAGATCGTGAAAATCTTCATCACTGGATTCTTCACTTTCCCCAGAATCAACAATGTTCTCCTCTTCTTGATCATTTTCCCTAGTTGAAAAATTGATAATTTCTGGCCTGAACATTTTGTAGTTATCTGCCCTGTGCAGTTTACTCCGATGTGAATTAAAGGTCGTATAAACATTTGTATTAAAATCACAATCTTTAAAGGGACAGTTAACTCTGTGATTTACTTTCAAGTGAACATTACGAAGGTGACAGAAAAACTCAGTTTCAGTACATAATGCAGAAAAGCTACAATGCTGGCAGTTGAAGATGATTTTTTCAGTTTGTGAGCATGCCCGATGAATTTTTGATAAATGGATTCTAAGACTATTGAGTGACTTAAATGTGCACAAGCAGTCGTGATGCAAACAAGGAAATGGAACTATTCTGCTATAGCTCCCATGTTTCAGTCTATAATGTTTTAAACGATAACCTCTTTTCTCGGACACAAAATCACAGGACTTGCACCGCCACTGCATTCCCAGATTACCTATTAAACAAGAAATAAAAACAATTTAAGTCTCAGTTGCACACCACCAAAAACATGGCACACAGCATTAGACATTTAGTAAGGACCGTCAGTTTCTACATCAATAGTACACTATGATTTACAAATAATTTTTAATGACAAAAAACATGTCAAAACATGTGTGAAAAATACTTTTACTACTTCCTATTATGTACTACAGTATGCTTTATTATTACTATTTAAGCTTCCAGGGGTGTTCAATCAGACTTAATATTTGTTGTGCTTCTAATTGGAAATAACTCAAACAGTGTGGATTTTTGGAGGAAAGACAGTATGTGGCTGAGGATCTGAATAGCTTAAAAATAACGTGACGTTTGTAGTGTCAAAGATTCAAAAACAGCCATTATGATAAAGACATAGTTGCGTCTCAGTTTGGCTCCGTTTGTCTCGTCCTCTGTTCCTCCTCTCACACTAGGGCAGACGCGTGTGCACAGGGCACAGGCTGCAGGAGGACAGGAGGTGTGTGTCCTGCCCTGGACACAGCGGCTCACATCAGTGACCCAAAGGAATAATTATAGTATTTATCCATCCAGGATCTGTGTTTTGTTCACTTCGGACTTTTCAGAAAAAGACACTGCGAGCACAGCCCGAGTCTCGGCTCTCCGTGAGCTTCTTTACAAACTTTGTCTACCGCTTCTCATTTGCAAAACAGCTCAGTGCAAAATGCACTAAAACCAAGTCCATGCAGTATCCACGCCGAGGACAGAGACAGGGACTTGTCCCCATGTGTTTGTCCTGAAGCTAACAGCGCTGCTAACTCAGCTATACTGGAGCTTCGCTGTCACTGTCACTAAAGACAGTCTCAAACACACTGCTTTAACCAGGAGTTACACACGTGGAATCACTTACTATATTACAAATGATATGCTAAATGGCCAATATAGTCAAAATGGATCAATGAATGAGTTAAACATTTACATGTGTTATATATGACGCTAAATTGCAGAAGGCAGTAGAATGGACGACTTTAAATATTACAGTGAATAATAGTGTGTTGTAAACAGTTACCAAATGACAACAGTTCTGTTACTTTTATGAAGACACGCATTTGCATTACTACCTTCAGGACTGCACGTAATGATATAAATATATATATATATATATATATATATATATATACGTTTCACATTTAGTTAGACTACAGCTATGAATGTGTCAGTCAGGAGCCCTGAGGCTGATAGGACTCCTATCGGAGAAAGCTACAGCTAGCTCCCATCGATGATGTGAAAACAAAAACTACGCACTAATAAAGTCAATAAACCACCGATACATAAAAAAGATACATAAAAATGATGCTTTAAAACACACTGAGCTATAGTCAGTGGATGTAACGTTATAGTTTATTGCCCGCCAGCCGTGACCTGGTATCCTAGCAAGCTAACACAGCCTTTAACCACTAGCATAGACTGCTACAACACAAACAATGCCATAAATGGAGTTAACATACGGGGTGAATACAAGTGTACACGATAGCTCTACTGAATCTGTGGTATTGACCCAGATGTTGTAGGAAGGAGTTATCCCCAAAACAGCGTTTAATTGTCAGAATGGAGCCTTCCAAAGACTTGGGGCTGCCTTGGCACAAAGAGCATACAGCTGTGACCAGTGTGGAAAGGTGTGGCCAAACGCTTCCAAACTGAAAGTACACTACAGAACTGACTTTGAGAAAACCTTCCCATTTGAAGGTGCAACGTCTTAAACTCACTAAAGGAGAAAGACCTGCTGAGGCTGGATCATGTGAGCCTAAAATCAAAAAGCTGGAGATCAGGTTTTAGAGACTCCAGACTGTGGAGCTGAAGCTCTGTGTAGTGTCAAAAAAAAAAAGCTTAAAATAACATGTCAAGACTTTTTATTAGAAAGAGGTTTTAGCTGATGTTTGTCCATCTTACTGTTCATTGTATTGATGGCAAAAGGAGAAATTGAATTTGTCAGCTGGACAGAGTTTATTTGGTCGAATACCTTTCGCAGCTCATCCAAGCTGCTTCTTCAGTTCTGGTCAGATGCTTGTGGACACTGCTTTGTATCTGCCTGAAGGGAGGAGCTAATTACAATGAAATTACTCTGAGACAACACATATTTGTTTACAGTTTCTGTTAGTTAGAAACTGTAAACAAATATGTCTCAGAGTAATTTCTCAGGGTAATTTAAGCAGCTTGGATGAGCTGCGAAACTTATTCGACCAAATAAACTCCAGTTGACAAATTGAATTTCTCCTTTTGCCATGGATTCTACCTGGACGACTGAGGGATTCTACACATGTTCATTGAATTGTTTTTAACTTTCATATTTTATTTCTGCTTCACTGCAGTTCCCTAATCAGAGACATACCTAAAATTGTATTTTTTTATTATTCTGTTTGCTGCTGACTGTTGTTAGCAACCCACAACAGATGTTTATTCTTTTCATGGATGTTGTGATGAAAAAAAGTGAAATAAAATAAAGAAAGATTGAAAATAAAGTAAAAATTTGCTTAAAAAAATGCAAATTGAGTAGTTTTCTCTCTAATAGTTCTGCTAACACACGGAGCATAGTTATAAGATAAGTCCATGAGAAGTGCAGTGATTGGTGTCTGTAGCATAGTAATTGAAGTGATAGTAAATGGGTCATTGAAACTGTCTCTTAAATAATGCAAGTGTATAAATGTTTTTGGGTTTTTTTTTGATGAAATATTTTAAGTTGGACAAAGTGAGGATCTTTGAACTGAAAGAGTGCAGATCCAAACAGACAGACCACATCTGATCTCAAGGAGAGGGAGCGACATCTTTAGTTTAGTTGAGCTCAATAGAGTTGTCTGATATTTTGGAAAATTGGTCTTTCAGATGTATTGTTTATTGTAATAAAGCCTTCTTGTTTGTAAGTAGAGTAAAATGTTGTCAGCATTAAACTGATTTTATTGTGGGGCTTGGATGTTTGTTCCTCTCTAATAATTGGTGTTTTGGCCAATGATTCATTGAAAAGGGTGAACATAAATTGGGATAGTGGACATCCCTGTCTAATAACCCTGCGAAATAAGAATCAAAATTACTTTAAGATTAGAGGTCATTTTATCTCATGTAGATATTAGATTTTTGCCTCTATCTTCACTTTGACGATGCCCCACTCCCTGAGCCCTTCACACCTCTGCTCCCGCCCACAGCTCTATGGACTAATCCACCTGGCTGACTGACACTTAATGACCTTTGTTATTAAAATGCTGCCCTTTGTCTTGTGGGACACCATAATGTCTTTCTCACATGTGAGTTTTGCAAAGCTGCCCCTCCCTCAAATGCTCCTGATTGGCTGATGTGGTCCATTAAAAGCAGTGGGGAGGGGTGGAGGGGCACTTAACCAACTGCAGCAATGTCCAGAGACAAAGAAGGGACAGTGAATGGACACAGAAGAAGCTGCTTTATATGACAGGAATTAGCCATAACTTTTGACAGAGTGAGATTTTGATGACTGAAGTCCTTCCAGAAAGTTCTGCCACTACTCTTGTAAGTATATCATCTCCATTGTCCATATGGATTCGAATTCAGAGCCAAAAAGTTGTTAAATATCTCTGTATATGTTACCTTAATGTGATCTTCTTTTGCTACAGACAGAAAAAGTGTGCCTTTAAAATAAAATACAAACTTAAATGTTTCATTCAGCCAAACGTAACTTGCTTGTAAAACACACACAGAAACATTCTTAGAAAATATTTACTGTGTGATTTTATGTGTATTTAGTTGAGTTACTTTATTTAATTTAAAAAAAAAAAAGTTATTTTACTTGACACTTTCTTTCCTTTGTTCTAATGCAGAGCTACAGGATCCACCAACAGAATGGTATTCACATGTGACCAGTGTGGAAAGGTGTGGCCGAATGCTTCTACACTGAAAGTACACTACAGAACTCACACAGGAGAAAGACCATACAGCTGTGACCAGTGTGGGAAGGAATTTATACAATCTAGTCATCTCCATCGACATATGAGAATCCACACAGGTGAAAAATCATACAGATGTGATGTTTGTGAGAAGACATTTTCACAGTCACGCAATCTTGTATCACATATGAGAGTCCACACTGGAGAGAGGCCATACGAGTGTGACCAATGTGGGAAGGAATTTAGAGAGTCTGGTGCGCTCAATGAACATATGAGAATCCACACAGGAGAGAAACCATTTGAATGTGAACAGTGTGGGAAGGAATTTAAACGATCTAGTCATCTCCATCAACATATGAGAATCCACACAGGGGAAAAACCATACAGATGTGATATTTGTGAGAAGACATTTTCACAGTCAAGCGGCCTTGTATCACATATGAGAGTCCACACTGGAGAGAGGCCATTTGAATGTGAGCAGTGTGGGAAGGGATTTACACAATCTGGTGCTTTCCATCGACATATGAGAATCCACACAGGGGACAAACCATACAGATGTGATGTTTGTGAGAAGACATTTTCAGTGTCAAGCAGCTTTGTATCACATATGAGAATCCACACTGGAGAGAGGCCATTTGAATGTGAACAGTGTGGGAAGGGATTTACACAATCTGGTGCTCTCCATCAACATTTGAGAATCCACACAGGGGAAAAACCATACAGATGTGATGTTTGTGAGAAGACATTTTCACAGTCAAGCCATCTTGTATCACATATGAGAGTCCACACTGGAGAGAGGCCATACGAGTGTGACCAATGTGGGAAAGCTTTCTCTGCATCATCTAATCTCAATACACACATGATAATTCACTTCTGACACAGACTATATGAGTGTGGTCAGTGTGAAAAGGCTTTTAGAACATCCCAGCAACTCTCCAGTCACTACCGAACGCACACAGGAGACAAACCATACGACTGTGAAGAAAGAGGGAAGTCTTTCAGGTCTGTGAGGAACCGTCTGAAACATGTCCAAATCTTCCAGACTGAAGAGAAAAGCTGCAGCTCTGACCAGTGTGGGGTGACTTTGAGAAACCTGCTCATCTGAAGGTGCACCGTCTTGACCTCACTAAAGAAGAAAGACCTGCTGAGTCTGGCTCATGTGAGCCTAAAGTCAGACTCAAGAAGCTGGAGATCAGGCTTCAGAGACTCTAGATTGTGGAACTGAACTCTGTGCAGTGTCAAGAATGACAAGCTTAAAATGACATGTTAAGAATTTTCTTAATTTTTTTTTTTTATTAGAAAGAGTTTTAGCTGACTTTTGTCCATCTTATTCTTCGTTGTATTGTTTTTAACTTTGAGCTTTCAGTCCTGCTTCACTGCATTGCTTTTTTTTTTTTTTTTTTAATTCCGTTTGTTGCTCAAAAAATAAAATAAAGAAAATGAAGTTTTAGATAATTTGGTCAGGCTTGTCTCATGTCTCACATATGCATCAAGGAACTTTAGAAATGAAACATATACACACACAAAGGGCTGAGAAACAGGTGAAGCACTAAATGTTGTTAATCAGAGGTGAGAGAAGGTTTGAAGCTGCCTCTGAATGACACAGAATAGTAGAAGAAGCTCTTTTACATTTGATCCATGTACTGTTAATATAGAGTTTGTTTATTCAGAAATAGCAAATAGAGAAATTCAACAAGCTAGAGAAAACTACCTTAAGAAAAATAATATTCTGAAACAATTAAACTAATTTAATCTATATTTTATTTTTGCTTCTGGACTAATCCACCTGGCTGACTGACACTTAATCACCTTTGTTATTGAAATGCTGCCCTGTCATTTCAATATTGTTATTGAAATGCCCCTGTCTTGTGGGACATAATGTCTTTCTCACATGGGAGTTTTGCAATGCTGCCCACCGTCAAATTCTCCTGATGTAGTGCGTTACCTTAAATGTGCACTATAGGGCCAGTACGTGAGGTAAAGCATGGACTCTGAGTGTTTCCACTGCGTAAAGCGATCCGTACCTCCCCCTTTTAGGGGGCCAAAGCGGACCGCTGGAGTTACTAACTTCCAAAGCGATCTGGAACAGTTGTAACCTAGGGCTGGCTTGCCCTGGCATGCCCCCTTTCACTCATTGAAGGACCAGCAGCACAACAACGGCAACAATGGTGCAGATGCTCACTTACCAGTAAAATCGTGTCAAAGTTTTGTGTGTAATAAGAATTCCACATCCAGTCAAAGTCTGCAATGTCTGCATAACACTGAAGCCAAACTGATAACATAAACCAAACTCCGCCAACATCCTCCTCCGTGATCCGGGTAAAATCATAAATCCCAAATGTGGTGTACATATCGAATCTCGAGTGTGTGTCCATAAAGATGCAGCCAAATGAGTTAGCGAAAAGTTATCCATTATCCTCTGTGCAGGTAACCGAATAGTAAAAGAGTAAAGTTATTTATCAAAACAAGAACATGTGCTCCGCAGTGATGTCTTTGTGAATACAGAAAAAACTAAAGTGAAACTCAAGTGCATATCAGTCCACGTGAGGATCACCTGTGTGCTCTGGTTCATTTGCATGGACTTGTTCTGAGTTAAATTTGAACATCAATCAGTGTTCAATCAATCAATCAATCTTTATTTATAAAGCGCTTTTCATACACACGTGCAACACAAAGTGCTTTACAAGTTAAAATCACAAAAAATTTCACACACACACACTATCGGTCCCAGCCCCCACCCGCAAGCACACCCACACAAGTAAGCACATCAGATACACGCATAAAGCAGTGTTGATGCTCCTTTAGTTTAGCGCCTGGTCATTTGATAGCTATCCAGCGGCTGATGGTGCAGGCCTTCCATTGGGTGTGTCTTGCGTCACGCCCAAAGCGGTCCAGGTCCATTGTAATGGAAACGCTCCCGGGGTGGGCGTGCCCCCCTCATAACTGCTCTGTGCCAAGGCAGCCCCAAGCGTATTGTGCCAGTAGAAATTAGACTTATTTAATCTTTTGGTCTGGGGTCAGTTTCTTGCTTGTTTCTGTGGATGCCATTTATTAACTTGGAATGTTGCACACTATGACATTAAACAGCTCTACCTTCCAATTATTAAATCACACGTGGTTTTATAGCTCACAAATACTTAGAAAAACAGCCATTCTGACTGTGAGTGGGGTTACCTCTCCACAGGTCTGACTTGGTCTGGTTTGGTCGCCATGATGATAGCAAAGTTCAATACCATACTGTGAAACATTACAGCCAAAGCAATAACGTCTACATGTAGAAAAGCATTAGACGAATCCTCCATCAGAATAGTTACACAATCCACCTTTAATTTGATATTATTTTACTACAGAGTCAATATGTGTATTTAGTTATTTTATTTGACACTTCCTTTCTTTTGTTCTAATACAGAGCTACAGGATCCACCATCAGAATAACATTCACATGTGACCAGTGTGGAATGGTATAGCCAAATGCTTCCAAACTAAAACTACACTGTAAACCCAAATCGCTGTGATCACTAATGTCTGATAAGGAAACTCGTTCCAGCAATAAAGATTAGTTTTGCAAATGCCATAAAATAAGCAACATAAGGTCATTCAACATGGCTGATTATTAGTCCTTACTAACACTGATTAGCTCACTACACTTATTTCCAAATTGTTTATACTAATCAGTTTTACTTAAATAAAATTATACAATCATGCATGTTTAAGTAACCATAACAAAGTGTTATATATTTTTTATGACTAATGTCTTTAAGTTACTGTAACTTAATCTTATGTTTGCATAACTAATGTTATTTCATACACAGCAATTATACTCATCTGTTAAACTAAATATTAAAATAAATACAGTACATGTTCTTATGCACATAAATGTGTTTATTTCATTTTTTTATGAAACAGTGCCAGTAACTTTAAACACAGTATAAAATAGTGTCAGTAATTTTAAATGTTAACAAGCTCATATGCTATTGCTGTGACAAACAGCGGAGGAACCCAAGCGCAGACACAAGTCAGTAGGGAATCGGTAGGTATTTATTACAGAACAAACTTTCAGGAATATTGCAGGTCGGGGCAGGACGGAACAAGACACTGGAGCGGGACACTGGAGCGGGAGACTGGAGCAGGAGACTGGAGCAGGAGACTGGAGCAGGAGACTGGAGCAGGAGACTGGAGCAGGAGACTGGAGCAGGTGACTGGAGCAGGTGACTGGAGCACGGTGATTGAGGGAGTTCTACGATCTGGCAGCGCTGAGCTCGTGAGAGTGGTTCTTAAACCCCTGTTGATTGCAGAGTGAGCCCAGCTGAGTTTGGCTCCAGCACACCTGTCTCCACTCCTGAAACAAACGGGGAGGGGAAGGAGGTGGCCACTCAGGGAGTGGCAGATGATGACAGAGGAGCTAGAGGGGGTGTGACAGTACCCCCTCCTCTACGGACGCCCCCTGGCGGCCCACGTCGCTTCTCCGGATGAAGACTGTAGAATGTTTGGATCAGGGAGGGGTCCAAGACATTCTTACGGGGCACCCAGCACCGCTCCTCAGGACCATAGCCCTCCCAGTCCACCAAAAACTGAACACCACGACCCCGGCGCCGGACATCCAGGATTTGCCGGACAGTATAAGCAGGGTGGTCATCGATCATCCTGGGAGGAGGAGGTGGAGGAGGAGGAGCACACAGAGAACTGGACCGGACCGGCTTGATCAAAGACACATGAAAGGTAGGATGAACCTTAAGTGATGTGGGGAGCTTGAGACGTACCGCAGAGGGGTTGATAACTCGCTCCACCTCGAATGGCCCAATGAACCGTGGAGACAGCTTCTTAGACTCCACCTTTAGTGGCAGGTCTCGCGTGGAGAGCCATACCTTCTGACCAGGGGCGTAAGAAGGAGCTGGAGTGCGGCGACGGTCAGCCTGGACTCTGGACCTTGTAGAAGAGCACTCGAGAGCAGAACGGGCTCGAGTCCAGATACGGTGACACCGTCTCAAGTGCTCTTGGACTGAGGGAACTGCTAGTTCTTGCTCCTGGTCTGCAAATAGGGGAGGTTGGTAACCATAGCAACATTCAAAAGGTGACATACCCAGAGCAGAGTTCAAAAGGGTGTTATGGGCATATTCCACCCATGGCAGATGTGCGCTCCAACTAGAAGGATTGGCAGAGGAAACACAGCGCAACGCCACCTCCATCTGCTGGTTAACCCGCTCCGTTTGGCCATTACTCTGGGGATGGTAGCCAGAAGAGAGACTGACATTAATATCCAAAGCGGAACAGAAAGCATATTTGTTTACAGTTTCTGTTAGTTAGAAACTGTAAACAAATATGTCTCAGAGTAATTTCTCAGGGTAATTTAAGCAGCTTGGATGAGCTGCGAAACTTATTCGACCAAATAAACTCCAGTTGACAAATTGAATTTCTCCTTTTGCCATGGATTCTACCTGGACGACTGAGGGATTCTACACATGTTCATTGAATTGTTTTTAACTTTGATATTTTATTTCTGCTTCACTGCAGTTCCCTAATCAGAGACATACCTAAAATTGTATTTTTTTATTATTCTGTTTGCTGCTGACTGTTGTTAGCAACCCACAACAGATGTTTATTCTTTTCATGGATGTTGTGATGAAAAAAAGTGAAATAAAATAAAGAAAGATTGAAAATAAAGTAAAAATTTGCTTAAAAAAATGCAAATTGAGTAGTTTTCTCTCTAATAGTTCTGCTAACACACGGAGCATAGTTATAAGATAAGTCCATGAGAAGTGCAGTGATTGGTGTCTGTAGCATAGTAATTGAAGTGATAGTAAATGGGTCATTGAAACTGTCTCTGAAATAATGCAAGTGTATAAATGTTTTTGGGTTTTTTTTTGATGAAATATTTTAAGTTGGACAAAGTGAGGATCTTTGAACTGAAAGAGTGCAGATCCAAACAGACAGACCACATCTGATCTCAAGGAGAGGGAGCGACATCTTTAGTTTAGTTGAGCTCAATAGAGTTGTCTGATATTTTGGAAAATTGGTCTTTCAGATGTATTGTTTATTGTAATAAAGCCTTCTTGTTTGTAAGTAGAGTAAAATGTTGTCAGCATTAAACTGATTTTATTGTGGGGCTTGGATGTTTGTTCCTCTCTAATAATTGGTGTTTTGGCCAATGATTCATTGAAAAGGGTGAACATAAATTGGGATAGTGGACATCCCTGTCTAATAACCCTGCGAAATAAGAATCAAAATTACTTTAAGATTAGAGGTCATTTTATCTCATGTAGATATTAGATTTTTGCCTCTATCTTCACTTTGACGATGCCCCACTCCCTGAGCCCTTCACACCTCTGCTCCCGCCCACAGCTCTATGGACTAATCCACCTGGCTGACTGACACTTAATGACCTTTGTTATTAAAATGCTGCCCTTTGTCTTGTGGGACACCATAATGTCTTTCTCACATGTGAGTTTTGCAAAGCTGCCCCTCCCTCAAATGCTCCTGATTGGCTGATGTGGTCCATTAAAAGCAGTGGGGAGGGGTGGAGGGGCACTTAACCAACTGCAGCAATGTCCAGAGACAAAGAAGGGACAGTGAATGGACACAGAAGAAGCTGCTTTATATGACAGGAATTAGCCATAACTTTTGACAGAGTGAGATTTTGATGACTGAAGTCCTTCCAGAAAGTTCTGCCACTACTCTTGTAAGTATATCATCTCCATTGTCCATATGGATTCGAATTCAGAGCCAAAAAGTTGTTAAATATCTCTGTATATGTTACCTTAATGTGATCTTCTTTTGCTACAGACAGAAAAAGTGTGCCTTTAAAATAAAATACAAACTTAAATGTTTCATTCAGCCAAACGTAACTTGCTTGTAAAACACACACAGAAACATTCTTAGAAAATATTTACTGTGTGATTTTATGTGTATTTAGTTGAGTTACTTTATTTAATTTAAAAAAAAAAAAGTTATTTTACTTGACACTTTCTTTCCTTTGTTCTAATGCAGAGCTACAGGATCCACCAACAGAATGGTATTCACATGTGACCAGTGTGGAAAGGTGTGGCCGAATGCTTCTACACTGAAAGTACACTACAGAACTCACACAGGAGAAAGACCATACAGCTGTGACCAGTGTGGGAAGGAATTTATACAATCTAGTCATCTCCATCGACATATGAGAATCCACACAGGTGAAAAATCATACAGATGTGATGTTTGTGAGAAGACATTTTCACAGTCACGCAATCTTGTATCACATATGAGAGTCCACACTGGAGAGAGGCCATACGAGTGTGACCAATGTGGGAAGGAATTTAGAGAGTCTGGTGCGCTCAATGAACATATGAGAATCCACACAGGAGAGAAACCATTTGAATGTGAACAGTGTGGGAAGGAATTTAAACGATCTAGTCATCTCCATCAACATATGAGAATCCACACAGGGGAAAAACCATACAGATGTGATATTTGTGAGAAGACATTTTCACAGTCAAGCGGCCTTGTATCACATATGAGAGTCCACACTGGAGAGAGGCCATTTGAATGTGAGCAGTGTGGGAAGGGATTTACACAATCTGGTGCTTTCCATCGACATATGAGAATCCACACAGGGGACAAACCATACAGATGTGATGTTTGTGAGAAGACATTTTCAGTGTCAAGCAGCTTTGTATCACATATGAGAATCCACACTGGAGAGAGGCCATTTGAATGTGAACAGTGTGGGAAGGGATTTACACAATCTGGTGCTCTCCATCAACATTTGAGAATCCACACAGGGGAAAAACCATACAGATGTGATGTTTGTGAGAAGACATTTTCACAGTCAAGCCATCTTGTATCACATATGAGAGTCCACACTGGAGAGAGGCCATACGAGTGTGACCAATGTGGGAAAGCTTTCTCTGCATCATCTAATCTCAATACACACATGATAATTCACTTCTGACACAGACTATATGAGTGTGGTCAGTGTGAAAAGGCTTTTAGAACATCCCAGCAACTCTCCAGTCACTACCGAACGCACACAGGAGACAAACCATACGACTGTGAAGAAAGAGGGAAGTCTTTCAGGTCTGTGAGGAACCGTCTGAAACATGTCCAAATCTTCCAGACTGAAGAGAAAAGCTGCAGCTCTGACCAGTGTGGGGTGACTTTGAGAAACCTGCTCATCTGAAGGTGCACCGTCTTGACCTCACTAAAGAAGAAAGACCTGCTGAGTCTGGCTCATGTGAGCCTAAAGTCAGACTCAAGAAGCTGGAGATCAGGCTTCAGAGACTCTAGATTGTGGAACTGAACTCTGTGCAGTGTCAAGAATGACAAGCTTAAAATGACATGTTAAGAATTTTCTTAATTTTTTTTTTTTATTAGAAAGAGTTTTAGCTGACTTTTGTCCATCTTATTCTTCGTTGTATTGTTTTTAACTTTGAGCTTTCAGTCCTGCTTCACTGCATTGCTTTTTTTTTTTTTTTTTTAATTCCGTTTGTTGCTCAAAAAATAAAATAAAGAAAATGAAGTTTTAGATAATTTGGTCAGGCTTGTCTCATGTCTCACATATGCATCAAGGAACTTTAGAAATGAAACATATACACACACAAAGGGCTGAGAAACAGGTGAAGCACTAAATGTTGTTAATCAGAGGTGAGAGAAGGTTTGAAGCTGCCTCTGAATGACACAGAATAGTAGAAGAAGCTCTTTTACATTTGATCCATGTACTGTTAATATAGAGTTTGTTTATTCAGAAATAGCAAATAGAGAAATTCAACAAGCTAGAGAAAACTACCTTAAGAAAAATAATATTCTGAAACAATTAAACTAATTTAATCTATATTTTATTTTTGCTTCTGGACTAATCCACCTGGCTGACTGACACTTAATCACCTTTGTTATTGAAATGCTGCCCTGTCATTTCAATATTGTTATTGAAATGCCCCTGTCTTGTGGGACATAATGTCTTTCTCACATGGGAGTTTTGCAATGCTGCCCACCGTCAAATTCTCCTGATGTAGTGCGTTACCTTAAATGTGCACTATAGGGCCAGTACGTGAGGTAAAGCATGGACTCTGAGTGTTTCCACTGCGTAAAGCGATCCGTACCTCCCCCTTTTAGGGGGCCAAAGCGGACCGCTGGAGTTACTAACTTCCAAAGCGATCTGGAACAGTTGTAACCTAGGGCTGGCTTGCCCTGGCATGCCCCCTTTCACTCATTGAAGGACCAGCAGCACAACAACGGCAACAATGGTGCAGATGCTCACTTACCAGTAAAATCGTGTCAAAGTTTTGTGTGTAATAAGAATTCCACATCCAGTCAAAGTCTGCAATGTCTGCATAACACTGAAGCCAAACTGATAACATAAACCAAACTCCGCCAACATCCTCCTCCGTGATCCGGGTAAAATCATAAATCCCAAATGTGGTGTACATATCGAATCTCGAGTGTGTGTCCATAAAGATGCAGCCAAATGAGTTAGCGAAAAGTTATCCATTATCCTCTGTGCAGGTAACCGAATAGTAAAAGAGTAAAGTTATTTATCAAAACAAGAACATGTGCTCCGCAGTGATGTCTTTGTGAATACAGAAAAAACTAAAGTGAAACTCAAGTGCATATCAGTCCACGTGAGGATCACCTGTGTGCTCTGGTTCATTTGCATGGACTTGTTCTGAGTTAAATTTGAACATCAATCAGTGTTCAATCAATCAATCAATCTTTATTTATAAAGCGCTTTTCATACACACGTGCAACACAAAGTGCTTTACAAGTTAAAATCACAAAAAATTTCACACACACACACTATCGGTCCCAGCCCCCACCCGCAAGCACACCCACACAAGTAAGCACATCAGATACACGCATAAAGCAGTGTTGATGCTCCTTTAGTTTAGCGCCTGGTCATTTGATAGCTATCCAGCGGCTGATGGTGCAGGCCTTCCATTGGGTGTGTCTTGCGTCACGCCCAAAGCGGTCCAGGTCCATTGTAATGGAAACGCTCCCGGGGTGGGCGTGCCCCCCTCATAACTGCTCTGTGCCAAGGCAGCCCCAAGCGTATTGTGCCAGTAGAAATTAGACTTATTTAATCTTTTGGTCTGGGGTCAGTTTCTTGCTTGTTTCTGTGGATGCCATTTATTAACTTGGAATGTTGCACACTATGACATTAAACAGCTCTACCTTCCAATTATTAAATCACACGTGGTTTTATAGCTCACAAATACTTAGAAAAACAGCCATTCTGACTGTGAGTGGGGTTACCTCTCCACAGGTCTGACTTGGTCTGGTTTGGTCGCCATGATGATAGCAAAGTTCAATACCATACTGTGAAACATTACAGCCAAAGCAATAACGTCTACATGTAGAAAAGCATTAGACGAATCCTCCATCAGAATAGTTACACAATCCACCTTTAATTTGATATTATTTTACTACAGAGTCAATATGTGTATTTAGTTATTTTATTTGACACTTCCTTTCTTTTGTTCTAATACAGAGCTACAGGATCCACCATCAGAATAACATTCACATGTGACCAGTGTGGAATGGTATAGCCAAATGCTTCCAAACTAAAACTACACTGTAAACCCAAATCGCTGTGATCACTAATGTCTGATAAGGAAACTCGTTCCAGCAATAAAGATTAGTTTTGCAAATGCCATAAAATAAGCAACATAAGGTCATTCAACATGGCTGATTATTAGTCCTTACTAACACTGATTAGCTCACTACACTTATTTCCAAATTGTTTATACTAATCAGTTTTACTTAAATAAAATTATACAATCATGCATGTTTAAGTAACCATAACAAAGTGTTATATATTTTTTATGACTAATGTCTTTAAGTTACTGTAACTTAATCTTATGTTTGCATAACTAATGTTATTTCATACACAGCAATTATACTCATCTGTTAAACTAAATATTAAAATAAATACAGTACATGTTCTTATGCACATAAATGTGTTTATTTCATTTTTTTATGAAACAGTGCCAGTAACTTTAAACACAGTATAAAATAGTGTCAGTAATTTTAAATGTTAACAAGCTCATATGCTATTGCTGTGACAAACAGCGGAGGAACCCAAGCGCAGACACAAGTCAGTAGGGAATCGGTAGGTATTTATTACAGAACAAACTTTCAGGAATATTGCAGGTCGGGGCAGGACGGAACAAGACACTGGAGCGGGACACTGGAGCGGGAGACTGGAGCAGGAGACTGGAGCAGGAGACTGGAGCAGGAGACTGGAGCAGGAGACTGGAGCAGGAGACTGGAGCAGGTGACTGGAGCAGGTGACTGGAGCAGGTGACTGGAGCACGGTGATTGAGGGAGTTCTACGATCTGGCAGCGCTGAGCTCGTGAGAGTGGTTCTTAAACCCCTGTTGATTGCAGAGTGAGCCCAGCTGAGTTTGGCTCCAGCACACCTGTCTCCACTCCTGAAACAAACGGGGAGGGGAAGGAGGTGGCCACTCAGGGAGTGGCAGATGATGACAGAGGAGCTAGAGGGGGTGTGACAGTACCCCCTCCTCTACGGACGCCCCCTGGCGGCCCACGTCGCTTCTCCGGATGAAGACTGTAGAATGTTTGGATCAGGGAGGGGTCCAAGACATTCTTACGGGGCACCCAGCACCGCTCCTCAGGACCATAGCCCTCCCAGTCCACCAAAAACTGAACACCACGACCCCGGCGCCGGACATCCAGGATTTGCCGGACAGTATAAGCAGGGTGGTCATCGATCATCCTGGGAGGAGGAGGTGGAGGAGGAGGAGCACACAGAGAACTGGACCGGACCGGCTTGATCAAAGACACATGAAAGGTAGGATGAACCTTAAGTGATGTGGGGAGCTTGAGACGTACCGCAGAGGGGTTGATAACTCGCTCCACCTCGAATGGCCCAATGAACCGTGGAGACAGCTTCTTAGACTCCACCTTTAGTGGCAGGTCTCGCGTGGAGAGCCATACCTTCTGACCAGGGGCGTAAGAAGGAGCTGGAGTGCGGCGACGGTCAGCCTGGACTCTGGACCTTGTAGAAGAGCACTCGAGAGCAGAACGGGCTCGAGTCCAGATACGGTGACACCGTCTCAAGTGCTCTTGGACTGAGGGAACTGCTAGTTCTTGCTCCTGGTCTGCAAATAGGGGAGGTTGGTAACCATAGCAACATTCAAAAGGTGACATACCCAGAGCAGAGTTCAAAAGGGTGTTATGGGCATATTCCACCCATGGCAGATGTGCGCTCCAACTAGAAGGATTGGCAGAGGAAACACAGCGCAACGCCACCTCCATCTGCTGGTTAACCCGCTCCGTTTGGCCATTACTCTGGGGATGGTAGCCAGAAGAGAGACTGACATTAATATCCAAAGCGGAACAGAAAGCATATTTGTTTACAGTTTCTGTTAGTTAGAAACTGTAAACAAATATGTCTCAGAGTAATTTCTCAGGGTAATTTAAGCAGCTTGGATGAGCTGCGAAACTTATTCGACCAAATAAACTCCAGTTGACAAATTGAATTTCTCCTTTTGCCATGGATTCTACCTGGACGACTGAGGGATTCTACACATGTTCATTGAATTGTTTTTAACTTTGATATTTTATTTCTGCTTCACTGCAGTTCCCTAATCAGAGACATACCTAAAATTGTATTTTTTTATTATTCTGTTTGCTGCTGACTGTTGTTAGCAACCCACAACAGATGTTTATTCTTTTCATGGATGTTGTGATGAAAAAAAGTGAAATAAAATAAAGAAAGATTGAAAATAAAGTAAAAATTTGCTTAAAAAAATGCAAATTGAGTAGTTTTCTCTCTAATAGTTCTGCTAACACACGGAGCATAGTTATAAGATAAGTCCATGAGAAGTGCAGTGATTGGTGTCTGTAGCATAGTAATTGAAGTGATAGTAAATGGGTCATTGAAACTGTCTCTGAAATAATGCAAGTGTATAAATGTTTTTGGGTTTTTTTTTGATGAAATATTTTAAGTTGGACAAAGTGAGGATCTTTGAACTGAAAGAGTGCAGATCCAAACAGACAGACCACATCTGATCTCAAGGAGAGGGAGCGACATCTTTAGTTTAGTTGAGCTCAATAGAGTTGTCTGATATTTTGGAAAATTGGTCTTTCAGATGTATTGTTTATTGTAATAAAGCCTTCTTGTTTGTAAGTAGAGTAAAATGTTGTCAGCATTAAACTGATTTTATTGTGGGGCTTGGATGTTTGTTCCTCTCTAATAATTGGTGTTTTGGCCAATGATTCATTGAAAAGGGTGAACATAAATTGGGATAGTGGACATCCCTGTCTAATAACCCTGCGAAATAAGAATCAAAATTACTTTAAGATTAGAGGTCATTTTATCTCATGTAGATATTAGATTTTTGCCTCTATCTTCACTTTGACGATGCCCCACTCCCTGAGCCCTTCACACCTCTGCTCCCGCCCACAGCTCTATGGACTAATCCACCTGGCTGACTGACACTTAATGACCTTTGTTATTAAAATGCTGCCCTTTGTCTTGTGGGACACCATAATGTCTTTCTCACATGTGAGTTTTGCAAAGCTGCCCCTCCCTCAAATGCTCCTGATTGGCTGATGTGGTCCATTAAAAGCAGTGGGGAGGGGTGGAGGGGCACTTAACCAACTGCAGCAATGTCCAGAGACAAAGAAGGGACAGTGAATGGACACAGAAGAAGCTGCTTTATATGACAGGAATTAGCCATAACTTTTGACAGAGTGAGATTTTGATGACTGAAGTCCTTCCAGAAAGTTCTGCCACTACTCTTGTAAGTATATCATCTCCATTGTCCATATGGATTCGAATTCAGAGCCAAAAAGTTGTTAAATATCTCTGTATATGTTACCTTAATGTGATCTTCTTTTGCTACAGACAGAAAAAGTGTGCCTTTAAAATAAAATACAAACTTAAATGTTTCATTCAGCCAAACGTAACTTGCTTGTAAAACACACACAGAAACATTCTTAGAAAATATTTACTGTGTGATTTTATGTGTATTTAGTTGAGTTACTTTATTTAATTTAAAAAAAAAAAAGTTATTTTACTTGACACTTTCTTTCCTTTGTTCTAATGCAGAGCTACAGGATCCACCAACAGAATGGTATTCACATGTGACCAGTGTGGAAAGGTGTGGCCGAATGCTTCTACACTGAAAGTACACTACAGAACTCACACAGGAGAAAGACCATACAGCTGTGACCAGTGTGGGAAGGAATTTATACAATCTAGTCATCTCCATCGACATATGAGAATCCACACAGGTGAAAAATCATACAGATGTGATGTTTGTGAGAAGACATTTTCACAGTCACGCAATCTTGTATCACATATGAGAGTCCACACTGGAGAGAGGCCATACGAGTGTGACCAATGTGGGAAGGAATTTAGAGAGTCTGGTGCGCTCAATGAACATATGAGAATCCACACAGGAGAGAAACCATTTGAATGTGAACAGTGTGGGAAGGAATTTAAACGATCTAGTCATCTCCATCAACATATGAGAATCCACACAGGGGAAAAACCATACAGATGTGATATTTGTGAGAAGACATTTTCACAGTCAAGCGGCCTTGTATCACATATGAGAGTCCACACTGGAGAGAGGCCATTTGAATGTGAGCAGTGTGGGAAGGGATTTACACAATCTGGTGCTTTCCATCGACATATGAGAATCCACACAGGGGACAAACCATACAGATGTGATGTTTGTGAGAAGACATTTTCAGTGTCAAGCAGCTTTGTATCACATATGAGAATCCACACTGGAGAGAGGCCATTTGAATGTGAACAGTGTGGGAAGGGATTTACACAATCTGGTGCTCTCCATCAACATTTGAGAATCCACACAGGGGAAAAACCATACAGATGTGATGTTTGTGAGAAGACATTTTCACAGTCAAGCCATCTTGTATCACATATGAGAGTCCACACTGGAGAGAGGCCATACGAGTGTGACCAATGTGGGAAAGCTTTCTCTGCATCATCTAATCTCAATACACACATGATAATTCACTTCTGACACAGACTATATGAGTGTGGTCAGTGTGAAAAGGCTTTTAGAACATCCCAGCAACTCTCCAGTCACTACCGAACGCACACAGGAGACAAACCATACGACTGTGAAGAAAGAGGGAAGTCTTTCAGGTCTGTGAGGAACCGTCTGAAACATGTCCAAATCTTCCAGACTGAAGAGAAAAGCTGCAGCTCTGACCAGTGTGGGGTGACTTTGAGAAACCTGCTCATCTGAAGGTGCACCGTCTTGACCTCACTAAAGAAGAAAGACCTGCTGAGTCTGGCTCATGTGAGCCTAAAGTCAGACTCAAGAAGCTGGAGATCAGGCTTCAGAGACTCTAGATTGTGGAACTGAACTCTGTGCAGTGTCAAGAATGACAAGCTTAAAATGACATGTTAAGAATTTTCTTAATTTTTTTTTTTTATTAGAAAGAGTTTTAGCTGACTTTTGTCCATCTTATTCTTCGTTGTATTGTTTTTAACTTTGAGCTTTCAGTCCTGCTTCACTGCATTGCTTTTTTTTTTTTTTTTTTTAATTCCGTTTGTTGCTCAAAAAATAAAATAAAGAAAATGAAGTTTTAGATAATTTGGTCAGGCTTGTCTCATGTCTCACATATGCATCAAGGAACTTTAGAAATGAAACATATACACACACAAAGGGCTGAGAAACAGGTGAAGCACTAAATGTTGTTAATCAGAGGTGAGAGAAGGTTTGAAGCTGCCTCTGAATGACACAGAATAGTAGAAGAAGCTCTTTTACATTTGATCCATGTACTGTTAATATAGAGTTTGTTTATTCAGAAATAGCAAATAGAGAAATTCAACAAGCTAGAGAAAACTACCTTAAGAAAAATAATATTCTGAAACAATTAAACTAATTTAATCTATATTTTATTTTTGCTTCTGGACTAATCCACCTGGCTGACTGACACTTAATCACCTTTGTTATTGAAATGCTGCCCTGTCATTTCAATATTGTTACTGAAATGCCCCTGTCTTGTGGGACATAATGTCTTTCTCACATGGGAGTTTTGCAATGCTGCCCACCGTCAAATTCTCCTGATGTAGTGCGTTACCTTAAATGTGCACTATAGGGCCAGTACGTGAGGTAAAGCATGGACTCTGAGTGTTTCCACTGCGTAAAGCGATCCGTACCTCCCCCTTTTAGGGGGCCAAAGCGGACCGCTGGAGTTACTAACTTCCAAAGCGATCTGGAACAGTTGTAACCTAGGGCTGGCTTGCCCTGGCATGCCCCCTTTCACTCATTGAAGGACCAGCAGCACAACAACGGCAACAATGGTGCAGATGCTCACTTACCAGTAAAATCGTGTCAAAGTTTTGTGTGTAATAAGAATTCCACATCCAGTCAAAGTCTGCAATGTCTGCATAACACTGAAGCCAAACTGATAACATAAACCAAACTCCGCCAACATCCTCCTCCGTGATCCGGGTAAAATCATAAATCCCAAATGTGGTGTACATATCGAATCTCGAGTGTGTGTCCATAAAGATGCAGCCAAATGAGTTAGCGAAAAGTTATCCATTATCCTCTGTGCAGGTAACCGAATAGTAAAAGAGTAAAGTTATTTATCAAAACAAGAACATGTGCTCCGCAGTGATGTCTTTGTGAATACAGAAAAAACTAAAGTGAAACTCAAGTGCATATCAGTCCACGTGAGGATCACCTGTGTGCTCTGGTTCATTTGCATGGACTTGTTCTGAGTTAAATTTGAACATCAATCAGTGTTCAATCAATCAATCAATCTTTATTTATAAAGCGCTTTTCATACACACGTGCAACACAAAGTGCTTTACAAGTTAAAATCACAAAAAATTTCACACACACACACTATCGGTCCCAGCCCCCACCCGCAAGCACACCCACACAAGTAAGCACATCAGATACACGCATAAAGCAGTGTTGATGCTCCTTTAGTTTAGCGCCTGGTCATTTGATAGCTATCCAGCGGCTGATGGTGCAGGCCTTCCATTGGGTGTGTCTTGCGTCACGCCCAAAGCGGTCCAGGTCCATTGTAATGGAAACGCTCCCGGGGTGGGCGTGCCCCCCTCATAACTGCTCTGTGCCAAGGCAGCCCCAAGCGTATTGTGCCAGTAGAAATTAGACTTATTTAATCTTTTGGTCTGGGGTCAGTTTCTTGCTTGTTTCTGTGGATGCCATTTATTAACTTGGAATGTTGCACACTATGACATTAAACAGCTCTACCTTCCAATTATTAAATCACACGTGGTTTTATAGCTCACAAATACTTAGAAAAACAGCCATTCTGACTGTGAGTGGGGTTACCTCTCCACAGGTCTGACTTGGTCTGGTTTGGTCGCCATGATGATAGCAAAGTTCAATACCATACTGTGAAACATTACAGCCAAAGCAATAACGTCTACATGTAGAAAAGCATTAGACGAATCCTCCATCAGAATAGTTACACAATCCACCTTTAATTTGATATTATTTTACTACAGAGTCAATATGTGTATTTAGTTATTTTATTTGACACTTCCTTTCTTTTGTTCTAATACAGAGCTACAGGATCCACCATCAGAATAACATTCACATGTGACCAGTGTGGAATGGTATAGCCAAATGCTTCCAAACTAAAACTACACTGTAAACCCAAATCGCTGTGATCACTAATGTCTGATAAGGAAACTCGTTCCAGCAATAAAGATTAGTTTTGCAAATGCCATAAAATAAGCAACATAAGGTCATTCAACATGGCTGATTATTAGTCCTTACTAACACTGATTAGCTCACTACACTTATTTCCAAATTGTTTATACTAATCAGTTTTACTTAAATAAAATTATACAATCATGCATGTTTAAGTAACCATAACAAAGTGTTATATATTTTTTATGACTAATGTCTTTAAGTTACTGTAACTTAATCTTATGTTTGCATAACTAATGTTATTTCATACACAGCAATTATACTCATCTGTTAAACTAAATATTAAAATAAATACAGTACATGTTCTTATGCACATAAATGTGTTTATTTCATTTTTTTATGAAACAGTGCCAGTAACTTTAAACACAGTATAAAATAGTGTCAGTAATTTTAAATGTTAACAAGCTCATATGCTATTGCTGTGACAAACAGCGGAGGAACCCAAGCGCAGACACAAGTCAGTAGGGAATCGGTAGGTATTTATTACAGAACAAACTTTCAGGAATATTGCAGGTCGGGGCAGGACGGAACAAGACACTGGAGCGGGACACTGGAGCGGGAGACTGGAGCAGGAGACTGGAGCAGGAGACTGGAGCAGGAGACTGGAGCAGGAGACTGGAGCAGGTGACTGGAGCAGGTGACTGGAGCACGGTGATTGAGGGAGTTCTACGATCTGGCAGCGCTGAGCTCGTGAGAGTGGTTCTTAAACCCCTGTTGATTGCAGAGTGAGCCCAGCTGAGTTTGGCTCCAGCACACCTGTCTCCACTCCTGAAACAAACGGGGAGGGGAAGGAGGTGGCCACTCAGGGAGTGGCAGATGATGACAGAGGAGCTAGAGGGGGTGTGACAGTACCCCCTCCTCTACGGACGCCCCCTGGCGGCCCACGTCGCTTCTCCGGATGAAGACTGTAGAATGTTTGGATCAGGGAGGGGTCCAAGACATTCTTACGGGGCACCCAGCACCGCTCCTCAGGACCATAGCCCTCCCAGTCCACCAAAAACTGAACACCACGACCCCGGCGCCGGACATCCAGGATTTGCCGGACAGTATAAGCAGGGTGGTCATCGATCATCCTGGGAGGAGGAGGTGGAGGAGGAGGAGCACACAGAGAACTGGACCGGACCGGCTTGATCAAAGACACATGAAAGGTAGGATGAACCTTAAGTGATGTGGGGAGCTTGAGACGTACCGCAGAGGGGTTGATAACTCGCTCCACCTCGAATGGCCCAATGAACCGTGGAGACAGCTTCTTAGACTCCACCTTTAGTGGCAGGTCTCGCGTGGAGAGCCATACCTTCTGACCAGGGGCGTAAGAAGGAGCTGGAGTGCGGCGACGGTCAGCCTGGACTCTGGACCTTGTAGAAGAGCACTCGAGAGCAGAACGGGCTCGAGTCCAGATACGGTGACACCGTCTCAAGTGCTCTTGGACTGAGGGAACTGCTAGTTCTTGCTCCTGGTCTGCAAATAGGGGAGGTTGGTAACCATAGCAACATTCAAAAGGTGACATACCCAGAGCAGAGTTCAAAAGGGTGTTATGGGCATATTCCACCCATGGCAGATGTGCGCTCCAACTAGAAGGATTGGCAGAGGAAACACAGCGCAACGCCACCTCCATCTGCTGGTTAACCCGCTCCGTTTGGCCATTACTCTGGGGATGGTAGCCAGAAGAGAGACTGACATTAATATCCAAAGCGGAACAGAAAGCATATTTGTTTACAGTTTCTGTTAGTTAGAAACTGTAAACAAATATGTCTCAGAGTAATTTCTCAGGGTAATTTAAGCAGCTTGGATGAGCTGCGAAACTTATTTGACCAAATAAACTCCAGTTGACAAATTGAATTTCTCCTTTTGCCATGGATTCTACCTGGACGACTGAGGGATTCTACACATGTTCATTGAATTGTTTTTAACTTTGATATTTTATTTCTGCTTCACTGCAGTTCCCTAATCAGAGACATACCTAAAATTGTATTTTTTTATTATTCTGTTTGCTGCTGACTGTTGTTAGCAACCCACAACAGATGTTTATTCTTTTCATGGATGTTGTGATGAAAAAAAGTGAAATAAAATAAAGAAAGATTGAAAATAAAGTAAAAATTTGCTTAAAAAAATGCAAATTGAGTAGTTTTCTCTCTAATAGTTCTGCTAACACACGGAGCATAGTTATAAGATAAGTCCATGAGAAGTGCAGTGATTGGTGTCTGTAGCATAGTAATTGAAGTGATAGTAAATGGGTCATTGAAACTGTCTCTGAAATAATGCAAGTGTATAAATGTTTTTGGGTTTTTTTTTGATGAAATATTTTAAGTTGGACAAAGTGAGGATCTTTGAACTGAAAGAGTGCAGATCCAAACAGACAGACCACATCTGATCTCAAGGAGAGGGAGCGACATCTTTAGTTTAGTTGAGCTCAATAGAGTTGTCTGATATTTTGGAAAATTGGTCTTTCAGATGTATTGTTTATTGTAATAAAGCCTTCTTGTTTGTAAGTAGAGTAAAATGTTGTCAGCATTAAACTGATTTTATTGTGGGGCTTGGATGTTTGTTCCTCTCTAATAATTGGTGTTTTGGCCAATGATTCATTGAAAAGGGTGAACATAAATTGGGATAGTGGACATCCCTGTCTAATAACCCTGCGAAATAAGAATCAAAATTACTTTAAGATTAGAGGTCATTTTATCTCATGTAGATATTAGATTTTTGCCTCTATCTTCACTTTGACGATGCCCCACTCCCTGAGCCCTTCACACCTCTGCTCCCGCCCACAGCTCTATGGACTAATCCACCTGGCTGACTGACACTTAATGACCTTTGTTATTAAAATGCTGCCCTTTGTCTTGTGGGACACCATAATGTCTTTCTCACATGTGAGTTTTGCAAAGCTGCCCCTCCCTCAAATGCTCCTGATTGGCTGATGTGGTCCATTAAAAGCAGTGGGGAGGGGTGGAGGGGCACTTAACCAACTGCAGCAATGTCCAGAGACAAAGAAGGGACAGTGAATGGACACAGAAGAAGCTGCTTTATATGACAGGAATTAGCCATAACTTTTGACAGAGTGAGATTTTGATGACTGAAGTCCTTCCAGAAAGTTCTGCCACTACTCTTGTAAGTATATCATCTCCATTGTCCATATGGATTCGAATTCAGAGCCAAAAAGTTGTTAAATATCTCTGTATATGTTACCTTAATGTGATCTTCTTTTGCTACAGACAGAAAAAGTGTGCCTTTAAAATAAAATACAAACTTAAATGTTTCATTCAGCCAAACGTAACTTGCTTGTAAAACACACACAGAAACATTCTTAGAAAATATTTACTGTGTGATTTTATGTGTATTTAGTTGAGTTACTTTATTTAATTTAAAAAAAAAAAAGTTATTTTACTTGACACTTTCTTTCCTTTGTTCTAATGCAGAGCTACAGGATCCACCAACAGAATGGTATTCACATGTGACCAGTGTGGAAAGGTGTGGCCGAATGCTTCTACACTGAAAGTACACTACAGAACTCACACAGGAGAAAGACCATACAGCTGTGACCAGTGTGGGAAGGAATTTATACAATCTAGTCATCTCCATCGACATATGAGAATCCACACAGGTGAAAAATCATACAGATGTGATGTTTGTGAGAAGACATTTTCACAGTCACGCAATCTTGTATCACATATGAGAGTCCACACTGGAGAGAGGCCATACGAGTGTGACCAATGTGGGAAGGAATTTAGAGAGTCTGGTGCGCTCAATGAACATATGAGAATCCACACAGGAGAGAAACCATTTGAATGTGAACAGTGTGGGAAGGAATTTAAACGATCTAGTCATCTCCATCAACATATGAGAATCCACACAGGGGAAAAACCATACAGATGTGATATTTGTGAGAAGACATTTTCACAGTCAAGCGGCCTTGTATCACATATGAGAGTCCACACTGGAGAGAGGCCATTTGAATGTGAGCAGTGTGGGAAGGGATTTACACAATCTGGTGCTTTCCATCGACATATGAGAATCCACACAGGGGACAAACCATACAGATGTGATGTTTGTGAGAAGACATTTTCAGTGTCAAGCAGCTTTGTATCACATATGAGAATCCACACTGGAGAGAGGCCATTTGAATGTGAACAGTGTGGGAAGGGATTTACACAATCTGGTGCTCTCCATCAACATTTGAGAATCCACACAGGGGAAAAACCATACAGATGTGATGTTTGTGAGAAGACATTTTCACAGTCAAGCCATCTTGTATCACATATGAGAGTCCACACTGGAGAGAGGCCATACGAGTGTGACCAATGTGGGAAAGCTTTCTCTGCATCATCTAATCTCAATACACACATGAGAATTCACTTCTGACACAGACTATATGAGTGTGGTCAGTGTGAAAAGGCTTTTAGAACATCCCAGCAACTCTCCAGTCACTACCGAACGCACACAGGAGACAAACCATACGACTGTGAAGAAAGAGGGAAGTCTTTCAGGTCTGTGAGGAACCGTCTGAAACATGTCCAAATCTTCCAGACTGAAGAGAAAAGCTGCAGCTCTGACCAGTGTGGGGTGACTTTGAGAAACCTGCTCATCTGAAGGTGCACCGTCTTGACCTCACTAAAGAAGAAAGACCTGCTGAGTCTGGCTCATGTGAGCCTAAAGTCAGACTCAAGAAGCTGGAGATCAGGCTTCAGAGACTCTAGATTGTGGAACTGAACTCTGTGCAGTGTCAAGAATGACAAGCTTAAAATGACATGTTAAGAATTTTCTTAATTTTTTTTTTTTATTAGAAAGAGTTTTAGCTGACTTTTGTCCATCTTATTCTTCGTTGTATTGTTTTTAACTTTGAGCTTTCAGTCCTGCTTCACTGCATTGCTTTTTTTTTTTTTTTTTTAATTCCGTTTGTTGCTCAAAAAATAAAATAAAGAAAATGAAGTTTTAGATAATTTGGTCAGGCTTGTCTCATGTCTCACATATGCATCAAGGAACTTTAGAAATGAAACATATACACACACAAAGGGCTGAGAAACAGGTGAAGCACTAAATGTTGTTAATCAGAGGTGAGAGAAGGTTTGAAGCTGCCTCTGAATGACACAGAATAGTAGAAGAAGCTCTTTTACATTTGATCCATGTACTGTTAATATAGAGTTTGTTTATTCAGAAATAGCAAATAGAGAAATTCAACAAGCTAGAGAAAACTACCTTAAGAAAAATAATATTCTGAAACAATTAAACTAATTTAATCTATATTTTATTTTTGCTTCTGGACTAATCCACCTGGCTGACTGACACTTAATCACCTTTGTTATTGAAATGCTGCCCTGTCATTTCAATATTGTTATTGAAATGCCCCTGTCTTGTGGGACATAATGTCTTTCTCACATGGGAGTTTTGCAATGCTGCCCACCGTCAAATTCTCCTGATGTAGTGCGTTACCTTAAATGTGCACTATAGGGCCAGTACGTGAGGTAAAGCATGGACTCTGAGTGTTTCCACTGCGTAAAGCGATCCGTACCTCCCCCTTTTAGGGGGCCAAAGCGGACCGCTGGAGTTACTAACTTCCAAAGCGATCTGGAACAGTTGTAACCTAGGGCTGGCTTGCCCTGGCATGCCCCCTTTCACTCATTGAAGGACCAGCAGCACAACAACGGCAACAATGGTGCAGATGCTCACTTACCAGTAAAATCGTGTCAAAGTTTTGTGTGTAATAAGAATTCCACATCCAGTCAAAGTCTGCAATGTCTGCATAACACTGAAGCCAAACTGATAACATAAACCAAACTCCGCCAACATCCTCCTCCGTGATCCGGGTAAAATCATAAATCCCAAATGTGGTGTACATATCGAATCTCGAGTGTGTGTCCATAAAGATGCAGCCAAATGAGTTAGCGAAAAGTTATCCATTATCCTCTGTGCAGGTAACCGAATAGTAAAAGAGTAAAGTTATTTATCAAAACAAGAACATGTGCTCCGCAGTGATGTCTTTGTGAATACAGAAAAAACTAAAGTGAAACTCAAGTGCATATCAGTCCACGTGAGGATCACCTGTGTGCTCTGGTTCATTTGCATGGACTTGTTCTGAGTTAAATTTGAACATCAATCAGTGTTCAATCAATCAATCAATCTTTATTTATAAAGCGCTTTTCATACACACGTGCAACACAAAGTGCTTTACAAGTTAAAATCACAAAAAATTTCACACACACACACTATCGGTCCCAGCCCCCACCCGCAAGCACACCCACACAAGTAAGCACATCAGATACACGCATAAAGCAGTGTTGATGCTCCTTTAGTTTAGCGCCTGGTCATTTGATAGCTATCCAGCGGCTGATGGTGCAGGCCTTCCATTGGGTGTGTCTTGCGTCACGCCCAAAGCGGTCCAGGTCCATTGTAATGGAAACGCTCCCGGGGTGGGCGTGCCCCCCTCATAACTGCTCTGTGCCAAGGCAGCCCCAAGCGTATTGTGCCAGTAGAAATTAGACTTATTTAATCTTTTGGTCTGGGGTCAGTTTCTTGCTTGTTTCTGTGGATGCCATTTATTAACTTGGAATGTTGCACACTATGACATTAAACAGCTCTACCTTCCAATTATTAAATCACACGTGGTTTTATAGCTCACAAATACTTAGAAAAACAGCCATTCTGACTGTGAGTGGGGTTACCTCTCCACAGGTCTGACTTGGTCTGGTTTGGTCGCCATGATGATAGCAAAGTTCAATACCATACTGTGAAACATTACAGCCAAAGCAATAACGTCTACATGTAGAAAAGCATTAGACGAATCCTCCATCAGAATAGTTACACAATCCACCTTTAATTTGATATTATTTTACTACAGAGTCAATATGTGTATTTAGTTATTTTATTTGACACTTCCTTTCTTTTGTTCTAATACAGAGCTACAGGATCCACCATCAGAATAACATTCACATGTGACCAGTGTGGAATGGTATAGCCAAATGCTTCCAAACTAAAACTACACTGTAAACCCAAATCGCTGTGATCACTAATGTCTGATAAGGAAACTCGTTCCAGCAATAAAGATTAGTTTTGCAAATGCCATAAAATAAGCAACATAAGGTCATTCAACATGGCTGATTATTAGTCCTTACTAACACTGATTAGCTCACTACACTTATTTCCAAATTGTTTATACTAATCAGTTTTACTTAAATAAAATTATACAATCATGCATGTTTAAGTAACCATAACAAAGTGTTATATATTTTTTATGACTAATGTCTTTAAGTTACTGTAACTTAATCTTATGTTTGCATAACTAATGTTATTTCATACACAGCAATTATACTCATCTGTTAAACTAAATATTAAAATAAATACAGTACATGTTCTTATGCACATAAATGTGTTTATTTCATTTTTTTATGAAACAGTGCCAGTAACTTTAAACACAGTATAAAATAGTGTCAGTAATTTTAAATGTTAACAAGCTCATATGCTATTGCTGTGACAAACAGCGGAGGAACCCAAGCGCAGACACAAGTCAGTAGGGAATCGGTAGGTATTTATTACAGAACAAACTTTCAGGAATATTGCAGGTCGGGGCAGGACGGAACAAGACACTGGAGCGGGACACTGGAGCGGGAGACTGGAGCGGGAGACTGGAGCGGGAGACTGGAGCAGGAGACTGGAGCAGGAGACTGGAGCAGGAGACTGGAGCAGGAGACTGGAGCAGGAGACTGGAGCACGGTGATTGAGGGAGTTCTACGATCTGGCAGCGCTGAGCTCGTGAGAGTGGTTCTTAAACCCCTGTTGATTGCAGAGTGAGCCCAGCTGAGTTTGGCTCCAGCACACCTGTCTCCACTCCTGAAACAAACGGGGAGGGGAAGGAGGTGGCCACTCAGGGAGTGGCAGATGATGACAGAGGAGCTAGAGGGGGTGTGACAGTACCCCCTCCTCTACGGACGCCCCCTGGCGGCCCACGTCGCTTCTCCGGATGAAGACTGTAGAATGTTTGGATTAGGGAGGGGTCCAAGACATTCTTACGGGGCACCCAGCACCGCTCCTCAGGACCATAGCCCTCCCAGTCCACCAAAAACTGAACACCACGACCCCGGCGCCGGACATCCAGGATTTGCCGGACAGTATAAGCAGGGTGGTCATCGATCATCCTGGGAGGAGGAGGTGGAGGAGGAGGAGCACACAGAGAACTGGACCGGACCGGCTTGATCAAAGACACATGAAAGGTAGGATGAACCTTAAGTGATGTGGGGAGCTTGAGACGTACCGCAGAGGGGTTGATAACTCGCTCCACCTCGAATGGCCCAATGAACCGTGGAGACAGCTTCTTAGACTCCACCTTTAGTGGCAGGTCTCGCGTGGAGAGCCATACCTTCTGACCAGGGGCGTAAGAAGGAGCTGGAGTGCGGCGACGGTCAGCCTGGACTCTGGACCTTGTAGAAGAGCACTCGAGAGCAGAACGGGCTCGAGTCCAGATACGGTGACACCGTCTCAAGTGCTCTTGGACTGAGGGAACTGCTAGTTCTTGCTCCTGGTCTGCAAATAGGGGAGGTTGGTAACCATAGCAACATTCAAAAGGTGACATACCCAGAGCAGAGTTCAAAAGGGTGTTATGGGCATATTCCACCCATGGCAGATGTGCGCTCCAACTAGAAGGATTGGCAGAGGAAACACAGCGCAACGCCACCTCCATCTGCTGGTTAACCCGCTCCGTTTGGCCATTACTCTGGGGATGGTAGCCAGAAGAGAGACTGACATTAATATCCAAAGCGGAACAGAAAGCCCGCCATACCTGAGAGGTAAATTGAGGGCCTCGGTCAGATACAATGTCCACCGGAATGCCATGCAACTTGAATACATGTTCCACTAGTAAGTCTGCGGTCTCTCTGGAAGAAGGCAGTTTAGAAACAGGGACAAAGTGAGCCATCTTGGAAAATCTGTCAACAATGGTAAGAACGACAGAATAGCCATTAGAAGGAGGGAGTCCAGTCACAAAATCTAGTGAGATATGAGACCAAGGACGCTGAGGGATGGGTAATGGCTGTAAAAGACCTGAAGGTGGCCTATTAGAGGTCTTGTTTTGGGAGCATACAGAACAGGCGGAAACAAAATTCTTAGTGTCCCTCTTCATTGATGGCCACCAGAACCTGCGCCGTAGGACAGAAAGGGTGCGATTAATTCCAGGGTGACATGTCAAACGCGTAGAATGAGCCCACTGAAGAACATCAGACCGAACTGCATCTGGAACAAACAATGAATTAGGAGGACCATTGCCAGGGTCAGGCTGGTTCTGCTGTGCTAGTTTGACCTGTGATTCAATTTCCCAAGAAACAGTGGCTACAAAACGGGATTCAGGTAAAATGGGGTCATTCACTGGAGCAGGGACATCAACAGAGAAAATCCGGGACAAGGAGTCTGGTTTAACATTCTTAGATCCTGGGCGGTATTGTCAGGGAAAAGTTAAACCGATCAAAAAAGAGGGCCCACCTTGCTTGTCTGGAATTTAGTCTCTTAGCATTCTGGATGTATGACAGGTTCTTGTGGTCTGACCAAACAACGAAGGGGTGTGTGGAACCCTCCAGCCAGTGGCGCCACTCCTCCAGTGCAAGTTTTATGGCCAGGAGCTCTCGATTGCCTATGTCATAGTTTCTCTCTGCTGCAGAAAGCTTGCGAGAAAAATAAGCACAAGGATGCACTCTATTATCAGAGGGACAGCGTTGAGAAAGAACTGCACCAACCCCAGAGTCAGAAGCATCCACCTCAACGATGAATTGGAGAGCTGGATCAGGCTGAATCAGAACTGGGGCAGTGGTGAACCGATGCTTTAATTCCTTGAAGGCAGATTCTGCTTCATGGGTCCAAACAAAAGAGACAGAGGTGGCGGTGAGGGCGGTAAGAGGGGCTGCCAGACGGCTGAAGTCACGTATGAACCTTCTGTAGAAATTCGCAAATCCCAAGAAGCGCTGCAATTCCTTACGGCTGGAAGGAGAAGGCCAATCACGGACTGCCATGACCTTCGTAGGATCCATTTGAACTTGACCCTGGGCAATGATGTATCCTAAAAAGGCAACAAAGGAAGCATGAAACTGACACTTCTCAGCCTTTACAAACAACTTGTTCTCCAAGAGCCTTTGGAGCACTTGTCTAACATGGCGCTTATGAGTGTCGAGGTCCTTAGAAAAAAATTAAGATGTCATCAATATAAACAAAAACAAATCTTCCAATCATGTCTCGTAGAACATCATTTACCAGATTTTGGAACACAGCTGGGGCCAAACGGCATAACCAGATATTCGAAATGGCCTAGAGGTGTATTGAAGGCCGTCTTCCACTCATCACCCTCTCTGATGCGAACAAGATGGTAAGCATTGCGGAGATCTAACTTGGTGAAGATTGTTGAACCACACAGAGGGGTGAATGCAGAGCTGATTAATGGAAGGGGGTACTTGTTTTTAACTGTGATTTTATTCAGGCCCCGGTAATCAATGCATGGTCTTAGTGATTTGTCCTTCTTATCAACAAAGAAAAAACCCGCACCCACCGGTGAAGAAGATGGTCTAATAATGCCTGCAGCCAGCGATTCCTGGATATACTTCTCCATAGCATCCTGCTCAGGACGTGACAGATTATAAAGACGACTGCTCGGCAGTGGTGCCCCGGGGAGAAGCTCGATGGCGCAGTCATAAGGTCGGTGAGGTGGCAGAGAGAGAGCATGGCGTTTGCTGAACACAGCCTCGAGATCATGATAGTCAAGTGGAACAGCAGACAGGTCAGGAGCTTCTGTAACAGATGCAGACTCGGAACAAACAGGGGGTAACGCAGAGTGCAAACAGTTAGAATGGCAAAAGGAACTCCAAGAAATTATTCTCCCTGTTGACCAATCAATATGCGGGTTGTGCAACTTCAACCAAGGCAAGCCCAGCACAAGAGGTGAGTGTTTACAGTCAAAAATGTGAAAACTTATATACTCCTTGTGATTACCTGAGAGGTGCAGATGAACAGGGAGTGTCTTTTCTAGAACTTGAGCAAGGATTTGACCATTGAGTGCCTTAGCTTCCAGGGGTGAAGCCAGTGGTTGTGTCTCCAGTCCCAGCTGACGAGCTACTGAACAATCCATAAAGCTCTCATCTGCCCCAGAGTCAATGAGTACTGGAAGAGTAACATAACGGTCCCGTAGCCTGAGCGTGCCCTCCAGATTAGGTTTACCGGGAGATGAATAGTTGGTTTGGCTCAACAGAATATCTCCCACTACTGCTGAGCCGACCCTTTTACTGGGCGGATAGGACAAGAGGATAGAAAATGTCCAAACTGACCACAATAGAGACAGCTCCGCGTATTGAAACGACGTTGCCTCTCTTCAGGATTAAGCCGAGCCCGGCCTAGTTGCATAGGTTCAGGCTCTGCTGTAGATTGTAGGACAGCAGGGGGAGCAAGAGTGCTGGCGGGAGGAAGGGTGGAAGGTAAGAGGAATGGTTTAGAGATGGACAACTTACAAGCTCTCTCACGCCTACGCTCCCGAATGCGATTATCCACCCGTATAGCTTGATTAATGAAGTCATGAAGGTTGCTTGGCTCGTCTCGGCAAGCCATTTCATCTTTCAGGGTGTCAGACAGCGCATTAAGGAAGGCACCTTGTAGAGCCTCATCATTCCAACCGCTCTCAGCTGCAAGCGTACGAAACTCAATGGCTAGTTCAGCCACACTACGGTTTCCTTGGCGTAGGGACAGAAGCCTCTTAGTTGCCTCCTTGCCACTGACCGGATGATCAAAAACCTGTCTCATCTCTGAAGTAAATGCTGAATAAGATGAACAGGAAGGGGTTTGTTTCTCCCACACAGCAGAGGCCCAATTCAAAGCATGTCCACGTAGACAACCAATCAGATAAGAGATCTTGGCCCGGTCACTTGAATATGATAGGGGTTGTTGTTCAAAAATGAGAGAGCATTGAGTTAAAAAAGACTTACAGGAACCAAGGTCTCCACTGTAAGGAGCAGGAGGTGGAACAAATGCCTCTCTTGTAGGTGGCGGGGGAGAGAACTGGGCTGGAGGGGGGTTTTCTGCAGCAGCTTGAGGTGTCAAGGCGGTCATTTGAGTACGAAGGCTAGCAAGACTAACAGAAAATTCCTTTATGTGTTCCATGAGGGCCTTTAACGTGTTGTCATGCTGCTCCAACAGCATAGACTGCGCCGATAGGGTCCGGTTAAGCGGGTCAGAGTCTGCTGGGTTCATGTTTGCTGGCCAGATCGTACTGTGACAAACAGCGGAGGAACCCAAGCGCAGACACTGGAGCAGGAGACTGGAGCAGGAGACTGGAGCAGGAGACTGGAGCAGGAGACTGGAGCAGGAGACTGGAGCAGGAGACTGGAGCAGGAGACTGGAGCAGGAGACTGGAGCAGGAGACTGGAGCAGGAGACTGGAGCACGGTGATTGAGGGAGTTCTACGATCTGGCAGCGCTGAGCTTGTGAGAGTGGTTCTTAAACCCCTGTTGATTGCAGAGTGAGCCCAGCTGAGTTTGGCTCCAGCACACCTGTCTCCACTCCTGAAACAAACGGGGAGGGGAAGGAGGTGGCCACTCAGGGAGTGGCAGATGATGACAGAGGAGCTAGAGGGGGTGTGACAATTGCTTGTTAAGCAGCCATTTTTCCATCTGAAAAAACAATAGACAAAGGGAGGATAAAAGGCAGTAAAATGGTCTGTGCACTACAGCATGTAACTGAAACTTTCACAGACCTTATTTAAAGGTGCATTAAGGAACTTTTTGAGTGAAAAATAAATAGCATTCATTCTGACAACATCTAAACATGAAAACATAACATGAAAACTGGAAACACTGGTCTTGTAAAAACATTGACCAAATTGTTACATTTTTAATTTAGATTTCAAGGTTATTTTGTAAAGATTGCAATTTCGGTTTCAGTTCATCAGCGCTCAACTTCATGAGTATCTGCTGGATGAAGAGGAATGTGTACCTCATGCACTTTGGATAATTGAGGTGGAGGGCGTAGGTCAGGCCAAACATGATGCACATAGCTTGCGGGAGGTCTGGCAAGTCCTTCATAATTTCTTCTCCGTCAAAGACGATGGAGAAAGAGGCAGGACTAGGAGGCGAATCAGGTTCAGACGATTCAGAGCCAAGACAATTCCAAGGGGCAGGTCTCCAAATGAGGCTTCTTCAGAGTCCTTAAAGATCAAATAAAAGCGTAATCAGTTATATAGATCATGATTTAAACTAACACTAATATTATGGACTTGATGGGGACAGAATGTTGGACAGCATCAGATTTCTTTTGTTAAAATAACCTACACACAAATCACATTAGAGGTGGAAAGCACTTGATTAAAGTGTTGTAGTGATGGACTACGCGAGCCGAGGCATCTGTCAGAGTGTGTCAGTTTAGGAAAAGTCCCGTGACCTACGCATTATGTACTTTTGTATGTCATGTCACACACTAGGGCTGGGCGATAAGGCCAAAATATTAATCATGATTATTTCCCTCATTTTGATTCATCTCGGTTTTCAATTCTATTTTTTTTTTTCTTCTTATATCAAAACCAAATAAAATAGCTCTTACTGTTATGACTCTTGACAAACCCTTTTAGATCAGGGTTTCCTCAAGGCATTAAAAAGATGAAAGTCTTTAGGTCAGCTCTGTCACAAGGCCTTTAACATTTTAAAAAATAATTGAATTTGATTCAAAATGGCATAAAATATCACTATATTATGGTATAAGTTAATTGAAAAATACAAAAATAATGCTCTAAAACACATTCAGCTGAAGTTTTGTCTGAAACTGTTTTTGCTTGAAAGTTGCCCTTTGTGTCCAAATTTGCTTTTGAATGTTAACATTTTCCCTCTTTCCCTTGTTTGATGGAATGTTTGCAAATGTAACAATATGCATACTTGTATTTGGGCTTGTATTTGGGCATTAAAAAGCATTAAATTAGATTTGCTACTGCCAGTACTGTAAAGTCCTGTAAATAAATCTTAGCTTAGAACACAAAAAATTCCATTGCTACAAACACTGAATTGACTGTTAATCTGACAATTAAAAAGTCCTAGGACGATTATTGATATTGACTTAAATTAATATTGCGATTTTGATTTTTTTCGATTAATTGCTCAGCTAAAAGCAAACTAGTAATTAAATCATCAAGCAACGTTTAGGGTTTGATTGGACTAAAGACCATCACTGTCGCACCTGTACTCACAACACTCCTAAGAAGTGTTTCTTTGGAAAATAAAAGGGGAAATTAAGTGAAGAAAGCATGCACCAAACATGACTTCTCAAAATCTCATCTATTTATAAAAAACATGAAAAAGTTGTTAAATGTTGATTATAAAAGATACATTTGTTTTAATTGTTATTAATAATCCTGTTAACTTGTGTTAATGTTTAAAAATGTACAATAAATATGATGAAATGTTACTCATAAAAAATTAAAATGGCAAATCACAACAAAGGTTAGAAAATATGTAGAAAAACATTTGTGCACAAAATAATAACTTGCTAAGCTTGTCCCCCAGAAGAATGGGAAGTCCCCTGACCACCGTTGACCGAATCCGTGTTGGCTCAAAGGTCTGTGGGCAACAAAAGCAAAAAGGCATAAAAAATCATAAAAATATTTTCCTTTTTCAGTGGGTATTGAAAAACTCAGGAGACAGCCCTGAATTCAGATCCAGATTGCCACTAGGTTTGAGACCTTGTGATGACATTGCTCTCTGTAGCAGCCTTAACTATCTGTGTCACAGTTGATTCATCTACATCACCATGTTCTTTCAGGATGTCCCTCACAGACTTAAGCAGAAGGGGTTTGGACAGTTCATTTGCTTGCAAAAGTTGTTGTATAACATCCTGAATTGAACTCTCGGGTATATGAAGAACACTTTGCATCTTAAGAAACAAGGCTGCCATATTGTGCTCTAACTGTTTCTCAAGATCGTGAAAATCTTCATCACTGGATTCTTCACTTTCCCCAGAATCAACAATGTTCTCCTCTTCTCGATCATTTTCCCTAGTTGAAAAATTGATCATTTCTGGCCTGAACATTTTGTAGTTATCTGCCCTGTGCAGTTTACTCCGATGTGAATTAAAGGTCGTATAAACATTTGTATTAAAATCACAATCTTTAAAGGGACAGTTAACTCTGTGATTTACTTTCAAGTGAACATTACGAAGGTGACAGAAAAACTCAGTTTCAGTACATAATGCAGAAAAGCTACAATGCTGGCAGTTGAAGATGATTTTTTCAGTTTGTGAGCATGCCCGATGAATTTTTGATAAATGGATTCTAAGACTATTGAGTGACTTAAATGTGCACAAGCAGTCGTGATGCAAACAAGGAAATGGAACTATTCTGCTATAGCTCCCATGTTTCAGTCTATAATGTTTTAAACGATAACCTCTTTTCTCGGACACAAAATCACAGGACTTGCACCGCCACTGCATTCTCAGATTACCTATAAAACAAGAAATAAAAACAATTCAAGTCTCAGTTGCACACCACCAAAAACATGGCACACAGCATTAGACATTTAGTAAGGACCGTCAGTTTCTACATCAATAGTACACTATGATTTACAAATAATTTTTAATGACAAAAAACATGTCAAAACATGTGTGAAAAATACTTTTACTACTTCCTATTATGTACTACAGTATGCTTTATTATTACTATTTAAGCTTCCAGGGGTGTTCAATCAGACTTAATATTTGTTGTGCTTCTAATTGGAAATAACTCAAACAGTGTGGATTTTTGGAGGAAAGACAGTATGTGGCTGAGGATCTGAATAGCTTAAAAATAACGTGACGTTTGTAGTGTCAAAGATTCAAAAACGGCCTTTATGATAAAGACATAGTTGCGTCTCAATTTGGCTCCGTTTGTCTCGTCCTCTGTTCCTCCTCTCACACTAGGGCAGACGCGTGTGCACAGGGCACAGGCTGCAGGAGGACAGGAGGTGTGTGTCCTGCCCTGGACACAGCGGCTCACATCAGTGACCCAAAGGAATAATTATATTATATTTATCCATCCAGGATCTGTGTTTTGTTCACTTCGGACTTTTCAGAAAAAGACACCGCGAGCACAGCCCGAGTCTCGGATCTCCGTGAGCTTCTTTACAAACTTTGTCTGAGTTTCCTCTACCGCTTCTCATTTACAAAACAGCTCAGTGCAAAATGCACTAAAACCAAGTCCATGCAGTATCCACGCCGAGGACAGAGACAGGGACTTGTCCCCGTGTGTTTGTCCTGAAGCTAACAGCGCTGCTAACTCAGCTATACTGGAGCTTCGCTGTCACTGTCACTAAAGACAGTCTCAAACACACTGCTTTAACCAGGAGTTACACACGTGGAATCACTTACTATATTACAAATGATATGCTAAATGGCCAATATAGTCAAAATGGATCAATGAATGAGTTAAACATTTACATGTGTAATATATGACGCTAAATTGCAGAAGGCAGTAGAATGGGCGACTTTAAATATTACAGTGAATAATAGTGTGTTGTAAACAGTGACCAAATGACAACAGTTCTGTTACTTTTATGAAGACATGCATTTGCATTACTACCTTCAGGACTGCACGTAATGATATATATATATATACGTTTCACATTTAGTTAGACTACAGCTATGAATGTGTCAGTCAGGAGCCCTGAGGCTGATAGGACTCCTATCGGAGAAAGCTACAGCTAGCTCCCATCGATGATGTGAAAACAAAAACTACGCACTAATAAAGTCAATAAACCACCGATACATAAAAAAGATACATAAAAATGATGCTTTAAAACACACTGAGCTATAGTCAGTGGATGTAACGTTATAGTTTATTGCCCGCCAGCCGTGACCTGGTATCCTAGCAAGCTAACACAGCCTTTAACCACTAGCATAGACTGCTACAACACAAACAATGCCATAAATGGAGTTAACATACGGGGTGAATACAAGTGTACACGATAGCTCTACTGAATCTGTGGTATTGACCCAGATGTTGTAGGAAGGAGTTATCCCCAAAACAGCGTTTAATTGTCAGAATGGAGCCTTCCAAAGACTTGGGGCTGCCTTGGCACAAAGAGCATACAGCTGTGACCAGTGTGGAAAGGTGTGGCCAAACGCTTCCAAACTGAAAGTACACTACAGAACTGACTTTGAGAAAACCTTCCCATTTGAAGGTGCAACGTCTTAAACTCACTAAAGGAGAAAGACCTGCTGAGGCTGGATCATGTGAGCCTAAAATCAAAAAGCTGGAGATCAGGTTTTAGAGACTCCAGACTGTGGAGCTGAAGCTCTGTGTAGTGTCAAAAAAAAAAAAGCTTAAAATAACATGTCAAGACTTTTTATTAGAAAGAGGTTTTAGCTGATGTTTGTCCATCTTACTGTTCATTGTATTGATGGCAAAAGGAGAAATTGAATTTGTCAGCTGGACAGAGTTTATTTGGTCGAATACCTTTCGCAGCTCATCCAAGCTGCTTCTTCAGTTCTGGTCAGATGCTGGCGGACACTGCTTTGTATCTGCCTGAAGGGAGGAGCTAATTACAATGAAATTACTCTGAGACAACACATATTTGTCTCAGAGTAATTTCTCAGGGTAATTTAAGCAGCTTGGATGAGCTGCGAAACTTATTCGACCAAATAAACTCCAGTTGACAAATTGAATTTCTCCTCTTGCCATGGATTCTACCTGGACGACTGAGGGATTCTACACACGTTCATTGAATTGTTTTTAACTTTGATATTTTATTTCTGCTTCACTGCAGTTCCCTAATCAGAGACATACCTAAAATTGTATTTTTTTATTATTCTGTTTGCTGCTGACTCTTGTTAGCAACCCACAACAGATGTTTATTCTTTTCATGGATGTTGTGATGAAAAAAAGTGAAATAAAATAAAGAAAGATTGAAAATAAAGTAAAAATTTGCTTAAAAAAAATGCAAATTGAGTAGTTTTCTCTCTAATAGTTCTGCTAACACACAAAGCATAGTTATAAGATAAGTCCATGAGAAGTGCAGTGATTGGTGTCTGTAGCATAGTAATTGAAGTGATAGTAAATGGGTCATTGAAACTGTCTCTGAAATAATGCAAGTCTATAAATGTTTTTTTTTTTTTTTGATGAAATATTTTAGGTTGGACAAAGTGAGGATCTTTGAACTGAAAGAGTGCAGAACCAAACAGACAGACCACATCTGATCTCAAGGAGAGGGAGCGACATCTTTAGTTTAGTTGAGCTCAATAGAGTTGTCTGATATTTTGGAAAATTGGTCTTTCAGATGTATTGTTTATTGTAATAAAGCCTTCTTGTTTGTAAGTAGAGTAAAATGTTGTCAGCATTAAACTGATTTTATTGTGGGGCTTGGATGTTTGTTCCCCTCTAATAATTGGTGTTTTGGCCAATGATTCATTGAAAAGGGTGAACATAAATTGGGCTAGTGGACATCCCTGTCTAATACCCCTGCGAAATAAGAATCAAAATTACTTTAAGATTAGAGGTCATTTTATCTCATGTAGATATTTGATTTTTGCCTCTATCTTCACTTTGACGATGCCCCACTCCCTGAGCCCTTCACACCTCTGCACCCGCCCACAGCTCTATGGACTAATCCACCTGGATGACTGACACTTAATGACCTTTGTTATTGAATTGCTGCCCTTTGTCTTGTGGGACATCATAATGTCTTTCTGACATGTGAGTTTTGCAAAGCTGCCCCTCCCTCAAATGCTCCTGATTGGCTGATGTGGTCCATTAAAAGCAGTGGGGAGGGGTGGAGGGGCACTTAACCAACTGCAGCAACGTCCAGAGACAAAGAAGGGACAGTGAATGGACACAGAAGAAGCTGCTTTATATGACAGGAATTAGCCATAACTTTTGACAGAGTGAGATTTTGATGATTGAAGTCCTTCCAGAAAGTTCTGCCACTACTCTTGTAAGTATATCATCTCCATTGTCCATATGGATTCGAATTCAGAGCCAAAAAGTTGTTAAATATCTCTGTATATGTTACCTTAATGTGATCTTCTTTTGCTACAGACAGAAAAAGTGTGCCTTTAAAATAAAATACAAACTTAAATGTTTCATTCAGCCAAATGTAACTTGCTTGTAAAACACACACAGAAACATTCTTAGAAAATATTTACTGTGTGATTTTATGTGTATTTAGTTGAGTTACTTTATTTAATAAAAAAAAAAAAAAGTTATTTTACTTGACACTTTCTTTCCTTTGTTCTAATGCAGAGCTACAGGATCCACCAACAGAATGGTATTCACATGTGACCAGTGTGGAAAGGTGTGGCCGAATGCTTCTACACTGAAAGTACACTACAGAACTCACACAGGAGAAAAACCATACAGCTGTGACCAGTGTGGGAAGGAATTTATACAATCTAGTCATCTCCATCGACATATGAGAATCCACACAGGTGAAAAATCATACAGATGTGATGTTTGTGAGAAGACATTTTCACGGTCAACCAATCTTGTATCACATATGAGAGTCCACACTGGAGAGAGGCCATACAACTGTGACCAATGTGGGAAGGAATTTAGAGAGTCTGGTGCGCTCTATCAACATATGAGAATCCACACAGGAGAGAAACCATTTGAATGTGAACAGTGTGGGAAGGAATTTAAACGATCTAGTCATCTCCATCTACATATGAGAATCCACACAGGGGAAAAACCATACAGATGTGATATTTGTGAGAAGACATTTTCACAGTCAAGCGGCCTTGTATCACATATGAGAGTCCACACTGGAGAGAGGCCATTTGAATGTGAGCAGTGTGGGAAGGGATTTACACAATCTGGTGCTTTCCATCGACATATGAGAATCCACACAGGGGAAAAACCATACAGATGTGATGTTTGTGAGAAGACATTTTCAGTGTCAAGCAGCTTTGTATCACATATGAGAATCCACACTGGAGAGAGGCCATTTGAATGTGAACAGTGTGGGAAGGGATTTGCACAATCTGGTGCTCTCCATCAACATTTGAGAATCCACACAGGGGAAAAACCATACAGATGTGATGTTTGTGAGAAGACATTTTCACAGTCAAGCCATCTTGTATCACATATGAGAGTCCACACTGGAGAGAGGCCATACGAGTGTGACCAATGTGGGAAAGCTTTCTCTGCATCATCTAATCTCAATACACACATGAGAATTCACTTCTGACACAGACTATATGAGTGTGGTCAGTGTGAAAAGGCTTTTAGAACATCCCAGCAACTCTCCAGTCACTACCGAACGCACACAGGAGACAAACCATACGACTGTGAAGAAAGAGGGAAGGCTTTCAGGTCTGTGAGGAACCGTCTGAAACATGTCCAAATCTTCCAGACTGAAGAGAAAAGCTGCAGCTCTGACCAGTGTGGGGTGACTTTGAGAAACCTGCTCATCTGAAGGTGCACCATCTTGAACACACTAAAGAAGAAAGACCTGCTGAGTCTGGATCATGTGAGACTAAAGTTAGACTCAAGAAACTGGAGATCAGGCTTCAGAGACTCTAGATTGTGGAACTGAACTCTGTGCAGTGTCAAAAATGACAAGCTTAAAATTATATGTTAAGAATTTTCTTAATTTTTCTTTTTTATTAGAAAGAGTTTTAGCTGACTTTTGTCCATCTTATTCTTCGTTGTATTGTTTTTAACTTTGAGCTTTCAATCCTGCTTCACTGCAGTTCCCTAATCAGAGACATACCTGAAATTGCATTTTTTTTTAAATTTTTTTTTTTTATTCTGTCTGTTGCTGAAAAAAACCCGAAATAAAATAAAGAAAATGAAGTTTTAGATTATTTGTTCAGGCTTGTCTCATGTCTCACATATGCATCAAGGAACTTTAGAAATGAAACACATATAAACACACAAAGGGCTGAGAAATAGTGTGAGCTTCTTTCACATGAACAGGTGAAGCACTAAATGTTAATCAAAGGTGAGAGAAGGTTTGAAGCTGCCTCTGAATGACACAGAATAGTAGAAGGAGCTGTTTTACATTTGATCCATGTACTGTTAATATAGAGTTTGTTTATTCAGAAATAGCAAATAGAGAAATTCAACAAACTACCTTAAGAAAAATAATATTCTGAATCAATTAAACTAATTTAATGTATATTTTATTTTTGCTTCTGGACTAATCCACCTGTCTGACTGACACTTAATGACCTTTGTTATTGAAATGCTGCCCTGTCATTTCAATATTGTTATTGAAATGCCCCTGTCTTGTGGGACATAATGTCTTTCTCACATGGGAGTTTTGCAATGCTGCCCACCCTCAAATTCTCCTGATATTTGCTAACATACATGAACATTCACACAGACAGTGGCTCCCTCTTTTCTGCATAACTCGAGGAAAAACAAAAACTAAAACAACACTACCCACTCCAGTCCATCTTTCCCACAATCAGGGAATAATTTAGCTCCATAAACAGCTTCTTTATAAAAGAAAAATAGATATTTATATAACTGTACACTGTAACCTTAAATGTGCACTATAGCAGTGGTTCTCAACCTGGGGTTCGGGCCCCCCCAAGGGGGGCGCTAGAGATCGCAGGGGGTCCGCCCAATTTCGTCTGCGTTGAGGTTGTGACTTTATCAAAATTATATTTGTGCACATTAAAATTATAGAATCCCAACAACACACCTAATAGCCTAATCAAAATTCGGTGTAATTCAAATTAAAACATATTTTTGGTCCACATTTAAATTTATTAAGGTATTTATTACCTCTGACCTGAACTTGCGCAGGCAATCCTCAGGTCAGCTAGCGGGCTAGGTAATTCAGCCTGGGTAATTCATAGTTAAATGTCCTTGCAGTTATTTCTGAAGATTTTATACACCTGGTGACACACAGAAGAAAAGAAAGCCATATAGATACTGATATATCTTAACAATGAGTCATTATTTTTCTGTTGTAATGGGGTAAACCTATTCTGTTTGGCTGTCAAAAATTAAACTGTGTGTGTGTGTTAGATACACTTGATAACATTTAAGGAAGAATTTTTGCAAATAAAAGTTTGTAGTTAATCACTTTTTTCTTTTAGTGCGTATATGCAGGTAGGATTTGGGGTTAGGGGGGCCTGGCTTGTCTTGGACACAGGCAAGGGGGGCTTCAAGAAAAAAGGTTGAGAACCACTGCACTATAGGGCCAGTAAAGCATGGACTCTGAGTGTTTCCACTGCGTAAAGTGATCCGTACCTCCCCCTTTTAGGGGGCCAAAGCGGACCGCTGGAGTTACTAACTTCCAAAGCGAGTTGGAACGGTTGGAACCTAGGGCTGGCTTGCCCTGGCATGCCCCCTTGCACTCATTGAAGGACCAGCAGCACAACAACGGCAACAATGGTGCAGACGCTCACTTACCGGTCAAATCATGTCAAAGTTTTGTGTGTAATAAGAATTACACATCCAGTCAAAGTCTGCAATATCTGCATAACATTGAAGCCAAACTGATAACATAAACCAAACATCCTCCTCCATGATCCGGGTAAAATCATAAATCCCAAATGTGGTGTACATATCAAATCTCGAGCGCGTGTCCATAAAGATGCAGCCAAATGAGTTAGCAAAAAGTTATCCATTATCCTCTGTGCAGGTGACCGAATAGTAAAAGAGTAAAGTTATTTATCAAAACAAGAACATGTGCTCCACAGTGATGTCTTTGTGAATACAGAAAAAACGAAAGTGAAACTCAAGTGCATATCAGTCCACGTGAGGATCACCTGTGTGCTCTGGTTCATTTGCATGGACATTTGTTCTGAGTTAAATTTGAACATCAATCAGTGTTGATGCTCCTTTAGTTTAGCGCCTGGTCATTTGACAGCTATCCAGCGGCTGATGGTGCAGGCCTTCCATTGGGTGTGTCTTGCGTCACGCCCAAAACGGTCCAGGTCCTTTGTAATGGAAACGCTCCCGGGGTGGGCGTGCCCCCCTCATAACTGCTCCGTGCCAAGGCAGCTCCAAGCGTATTGTGCCAGTAGAAATTAGGCTTATTTAATCTTTTGGTCTGGAGTCAGTTACTTGCTTGTTTCTGTGGATGCCATTTATTAACTTGGAATGTTGCACACTATGACATTAAACAGCTCTACCTTCCAATTATTAAATCACACGTGGTTTTATAGCTAACAAATACTTAGAAAAACAGCCATTCTGACTGTGAGTGGGGTTACCTCTCCACAGGTCTGACTTGGTCTGGTTTGGTCGCCATGATGGTAGAAAAGTATAATACCATACTATGAAACATTACAGACAAAGAAATAACGTCTACATGTAGAAAAGCATTAGACAAATCCTCCATCAGAATAGTTACACAATCCACCTTTAATTTGATATTATTTTACTACAGAGTCAATATGTGTATTTAGTTATTTTATTTGACACTTCCTTTCTTTTGTTTTAATACAGAGCTACAGGATCCACCATCAGAATAACATTCACACGTGACCAGTGTTGAATGGTGTGGCCAAATGCTTCCAAACTAAAACTACATTACAGAACTCACACAGGGGAAAGAGCATACAGCTGTGACCAGTGTGGGAAAGTGTGGCCAATCGCTTCCAAACTGAAAGTACACTACAGAACTGACTTTGAGAAAACCTTCCCATTTGAAGGTGCAACGTCTTAAACTCACTAAAGGAGAAAGACCTGCTGAGGCTGGATCATGTGAGCCTAAAATCAAAAAGCTGAAGATCAGGTTTCAGAGACTCCAGACTGTGGAGCTGAGCTCTGTGTAGTGTCAAAAAAAAGCTTAAAATAATATGTTAAGACTTTTTATTAGAAAGAGGTTTTAGCTGACTTTTGTCCATCTTACTGTTCATTGTATTGATGGCAAAAGGAGAAATTCAATTTGTCAGCTGGACAGAGTTTATTTGGTCGAATACGTTTCGCAGCTCATCCAAGCTGCTTCTTCAGTTCTGGTCAGATGCTGGTGGACACTGCTTTGTATCTGCCTGAATCTGCTAATTACAATGAAATTACTCTGAGACAACACATATTTGTTTACAGTTTCTGTTAGTTGGAAACTGTAAACAAATATAGAGTAATTTAAGCAACTTGGATGAGCTGCAAAACGTATTCGACCAAAAAAACTCCAGTTGACAAATTTAATTTCTCCTCTTGCCATGGATTCTACATGGACGACTGAGGGATTCTACAAACGTTCATTGTATTGTTTTTAACTTTGATATTTTATTTCTGCTTCACTGCAGTTCCCTAATCAGAGACATACCTAAAATTGTATTTTTTTTATTATTCTGTTTGCTGCTGACTCTTTTTAGCAACCCACAACAGATGTTTATTCTTTTCATGGATGTTGTGATGAAAAAAAGTGAAATAAAATAAAAAAAGATAGAAAATAAAGTAAAAATTTGCTTAAAAAAAAAAAAAAAAAGCAAATTGAGTAGTTTTCTCTCTAATAGTCGCTTGTCTAATTTAATTCATAAAGAAAAACTTTAAGAATTAAACCTATTTAACATATGTGGATATCTGATTTGACAAGTGTGTTCTGCTAACACACGGAGCATAGTTATAAGATAAGTCCATGAGAAGTGCAGTGATTGGTGTCTGTAGCATAGTTTTTTTTGATGAAATATTTTAGGTTGGACAAAGTGAGGATCTTTGAATTGAGAGTGCAGAACCAAACAGACAGACCACATTTGATCTCAAGGAGAGGGAGCGACATCTTTAGTTTAGTTGAGCTCAATAGAGTTGTCTGATATTTTGGAAAACTGGTCGTTCAGATTTATTGTTTATTGTAATAAAGCCTTCTTGTTTGTAAGTAGAGTAAAATGTTGTCAGCATTAAACTGATTTTATTGTGGGGCTTGGATGTTTGTTCCACTCTAATAATTGGTGTTTTGGCCAATGATTCATTGAAAAGGGTGAACATAAATTGGGCTAGTGGACATCCCTGTCTAATACCCCTAAGAAAGAAGAATTAAAACTACTTTAAGATTAGAGGTCATTTTATCTCATGTAGATATTAGATTTTTGCCTCTGTCTTCACTTTGACGATGCCCCACTCCCTGAGCCCTTCACACCTCTGCTCCCGCCCACAGCTCTATGGACTAATCCACCTGGCTGACTGACACTTAATGACCTTTGTTATTGAAATGTTGCCCTTTGTCTTGTGGGACACCATAATGTTTTTCTCACATGTGAGTTTTGCAAAGCTGCCCTCCCTCAAATGCTCCTGATTGGCTGATGTGGTCCAATAAAGAGAGTGGGGAGGGGTGGAGGGGCACTTAACCAACTGCAGCAACGTCCAGAGACAAAGAAGGAACAGTGAATGGACACAGAAGAAGCTGCTTTATATGTCAGGAATTGGCCATAACTTTTGACAGAGTGAGATTTTGATGATTGAAGTCCTTCCAGAAATTTCTGCCACTACTTTGGTGCACCGTCTTGAACACATTAAAGAAGAAAGACCTGCTGAGTCTGGCTCATGTGAGCCTAAAGTCAGACTCAAGAAGCTGGAGATCAGGCTTCAGAGACTCTAGATTGTGGAACTGAACTCTGTGCAGTGTCAAAAATGACAAGCTTAAAATGATATGTTAAGAATTTTCTTAATTTTTTTTTTTTATTAGAAAGAGTTTTAGCTGACTTTTGTCCATCTTATTCTTCGTTGTATTGTTTTTAACTTTGAGCTTTCAGTCCTGCTTCACTGCAGTTCCCTAATCAGAAACATACCTGAAATTGCATTTTTTTTATTTTTTTTTTATTTTGTTTGCTGCTGAAAAAAAAAAAAACGGAAATAAAATAAAGAAAATGAAGTTTTAGATTATTTTTCAGGCTTGTCTCATGTCTCACATATGCATCAAGGAACTTTAGAAATGAAACACATATACACACACAAAGGGCTGAAAAACAGTGTGAGCTTCTTTCACATGAACAGGTGAAGCACTAAATGTTAATCAGAGGTGAGAGAAGGTTTGAAGCTGCCTCTGAATGACACAGAATAGTAGAAGGAGCTCTTTTACATTTGATCCATGTACTGTTAATATAGAGTTTGTTTCATTCAGAAATAGCAAATAGAGAAATTCAACAAGCTAGAGAAAACTACCTTAAAAAAAATAATATTCTGAAACAATTAAACTAATTTAACCTATATTTTATTTTTGCTTCTGGACTAATCCACCTGGCTGACTGACACTTAATGACCTTTGTTATTGAAATGCTGCCCTGTCATTTCAATATTGTTATTGAAATGCCCCTGTCTTGTGGGACATAGGCCCAATCCCAATTCTCCCTCTTAGCCCTCTGTCTTTGTCTTAGCCCTACCCCTCGCCCTTACCCCTCTGTCTTTAAACAGAGGGGTAAGGCAAAGGGGTGTGTTTTAAACCCTTAGAAATGGGACACCCCTTTGCAGTCGCAACAATATGACATTATTTTTAAAGTTTTGAACTATTGTGCTCCTTTTGAGTTTGTTTTAAATGAACTTTGCAAAAAGTCAAATTTTTTTTAATTTTTTTTAAATTACTATACTCTGTACAACATATGTAAATCAAATTTTAATCAACTGTAACACAAAATTAAAATGCTGCAGAGGTGGACGGAGTTGTAGAGGATGCCTGGTACACACAAAAAAGAAAACAAAATTAATACATAGTCATAAACATATATAGTTGTTCTGGTACCTACAAATATTATAGAATGTAATATACCTTATATTTTATTTTCAAATTCTTCCACTTTTTTGAAGCTTGTTGGGCTGACACAACTCCAAGTCCAGCCTCCTACAAGAAATTTCTAAACAAAATACAAATGTGATTAATAACATGTCATTTTTAATATAAATAGGGGATAATTTACAAGGTGAAACAAAACAATAATATTTTAGGCCATGCATGTTCGTAATACTTTACACATTCTACCGTAACGTGTGTATAGTTCTAAAAGCGCATGAGACGAGTTACGAGGCGAAATACAGCGATATATTTGACACATTCTAGTCTAACATATATGCGTATATAGTTCTTTTAGGCCATGCATGTTCGTAATACTTTACACATTCTACCGTAACAAGCATATAGTTCTAACCGGGCATGTTACGATAAGCCGTATATGTCAGAAAGCGTAAATACAGGCGCTATGAGGATACCTACAACTTTTCAAAAGTTACTACAGTTTTATACAACTTTTTATGAGGTTCTTGAGTGCAAATTCTCACATTTGTCCAATTTCTTCCCGATTGCTCGACACTTCCCGATTTCTGTGTTGCTTTTTGCTCCGACTTGCGTTAAGCCACGCCTATCCTCTTTGTGCAAAGGGTGCATCTGAAAACGCTCTGTTCAAAGGGGTAGAACAGCCCTTCCCCTTAGCCCTCGCACTTACAGAAAAGAGTATTGGGATACCCCTCTGTCTCTCGTGAACGCGCACAATAGAGGGGTAGGGCTAAGACAGAGGGCTAAGGGGGAGAATTGAGACGCAGCCATAATGTCTTTCTCACATGGGAGTTTTGGAATGCTGCCCACCCTCAAATTCTCCTGATATATGCGTTACCTTAAATGTGCATTATAGGGCCAGTACGTGACGTAAAGCATGGACTCTGAGTGTTTCCACTGCGTAAAGCGATCCGTACCTCCCCCTTTTAGGGGGCCAACCGTTCCAGATCGCTTTGGAAGTTAGTAACTCCAGCGGTCTGGAACGGTTGGAACCTAGGGCTGGCTTGCCCTGGCATGCCCCCTTGCACTCATTGAAGGACCAGCAGCACAATGGCAACAATGGTTCAGATGCTCACTTACCGGTAAAATCGTGTCAAAGTTTTGTGTGTATTTAGTTATTTTACTTGACACTTCCTTTCTTTTATTCTAATACAGAGCTACAGGATCCACCATCAGAATAACATTCACATGTGACTATTGTGGAATGGTGTGGCCAAATGCTTCCAAACTAAAACTAAATTACAGAACTCACACAGGGGACAGACCATACAGCTCTGACCAGTGTGGAAAGGTGTGGCCAGACGCTTCCAAACTGAAAGTACACTACAGAACTGACTTTGAGAAAACCTTCCTATTTGACGGTGCAACGTCTTAAACTCACTAAAGGAGAAAGACCTGCTGAGGCTGGATCATGTGAGCCTAAAATCAAAAAGCTGCAGATCAGGTTTCAGAGACTCCAGACTGTGGAGCTGAGCTCTGTGTAGTGTCAAAAAAAAAAAAAAAAAAAAAAAAGCTTAAAATAATATTCTGCTTCTTCATTTCTGGTCAGATGCTGGCGGACACTGCTTTATCCACCAAGAGAATGGTATTCACATGTGACCAGTGTGGAAAGGAGTGTTCAGATGCTTACACACTGAAAGTACACTACAGAACTCACACAGGAGAAAGACCATACAGATGTGACCAGTGTGGGAAGGAATTTAAACAATCTAGTCATCTCCAGCTACATTTGAGAATCCACACAGGGGAAAAAACATTTGAATGTGACCAGTGTGGGAAAGAATTTACACAATCTGGTGCTCTCCATCAACATTTGAGAATCCACACAGGTGAAAAACCACACAAATGTGATGTTTGTGAGAAGACATTTTCACGGTCAAGCAGCCTTATATTACATATGAGAATCCACACTGGAGAGAGGCCATACAAGTGTGACCAATGTGGGAAAGAATTTAGAACGTCTGATGTGCTCAATCAACATATGAGAAGCCACACTGGAGAGAGGCCATACGAGTGTGACCAATGTGGTCATTCAGTCTCAAAACACACATGAGAATTCACTTCTGGCACAGACTATATGAGTGTGGCCAGTGTGAAAAGGCTTTTAGAACATCCCAGCAACTCTCCAGTCACTACGGAACGCACACAGGAGACAAACCATAAGACTGTGAAGAAAGAGGGAAGGCTTTCAGGTCTGTGAGGAACCGTCTGAAACATGTCCAAATCTTCCAGTCTGAAGAGAAAAGCTGCAGCTCTGACCAGTGTGGGGTGACTTTGAGAAAACCTGCTCATCTGAAGGTGCATCGTCTTGAAGACACTAAAGGAGAAAGAGCTTCAGAGGCCGGATCATGTGAGCCTAAAGTCAGACTCAAAAAGCTGAAGATCAGGCTTCAGAGACTCCAGACTGTGGAACTGAACTCTGTGTAGTGTTAAAAATTACAAGCTTAAAATATGTTAAGAATTTTCTTAATTTTTCTTTTTTATTAGAGAGATTTTTATCTGACCTTTGTCCATCTTATTCTTTGTTGTATTGTTTTTAACTTTGAGCTTTCAGTCCTGCTTCACTGCAGTTCCCTAATCACAGACATACCTGAAATTTGCATTTAGTTTTTTTATTCTGTTTGCTGCTGACTCTCGTTAGCAACCCACAACAGATGTTTATTCTTTTCATGGCAAAAATAAAAACTGAAATAAAAGAAAGAAAATTGATGTTTTGTTTCCTCCGTTTATTTTATTTGGTTCCTAATGTCAGAAACCTTCACACAATTGGATGCATTATTAAAAAGATGGGGTTTGGGAGTACAGATTGAGTCTAAAACCTTAAATAAAACCCTTGGATTTGACTTGTTTTTACTAATGCTGTTTTTAAAACTTTCTTTCTATGAAAGATTGAACACATTTAGATTGGTCTTTTTCCATTTTTGCTCATTTCGTCTGCAGATTCTTTTTAGCTTAGGTGTGTTCTCATTGATCCACAGTTGGGCTGGTCTGTTTTGGTTTCCTTCTATTGCACCAATAGAATCCAAGATCGAATTAGTGGTTTGATCTAAGGAGGAGACCCCCCCCAACTTACTGGACAGTCGTGGTTGGTGGAGAAAAGTGTAGTCGGTGGGTTGCTTCAATGAGAGGGGTACAGTCACCTTGTGTTAACCAACTTTCTGTTAAAATCAAAAAGTCCAAGCTGTTGTTGGTGATGAAGTCCTGGTAGATGAAGGTTTTACTGTTGACGGATCTGATGTTTAAAAGTACAAAGTTTGTGGGTTCAGGGCTGGGGGTAGGATCTGTAGAGGTGCAAAGGGGAACAGTGATGAGACAGGAGAGAGAGGACTCTATAGGAATGGATTTACTGTGAGGGCCGGGTCTGGTGATGATCACAGGGATCCTGTGTTGAAGGGGAGAACAGAGACTGCTGTTGGGATGGGAAAAGACAGGTGGGGTAGGGGGGCACTGTAGAGGCGGGTAGTCAGTGATACATTATCTGAGTCTGTACTGTATAGATGATGTTGGCTGTTAAACGGTTGCCAAGCCAGTTTTATGTGGAGAGCATCACGTTGGGGTAGAAGGAGGAGCAGGACCAGAACAGATAAAAATTGTCAGTAAAACCAAAGCTGTAATGGAAGGAAGTGTGTTTTAGCCACGTCTGGAGATCTGAAATCCTGTTAAAACGTTCAGCCCCACGACCGACTGTGAGGAGTGGGCTAGAGATAAAAACAGATTTTCCACAGGAAGATAAAACTTTAAAAAGGTCCACGAACTTCATCTTAATCATCTCTGACTGACCACCGGCAATGTCATTTGTTCCTACGTGAATAATCACTCTTGTTATTGTGAGGAGTGCAGCTTGTAGAAGTCCAGGTAGTTTGTCCAGTAATGTGTAGAGAGTAGTAGTAGTAGAAAACAGTGAGTGGATGCACTGAAAAACCTGCAGTGCCTTATAATTGAGTCGCCCACCAAAAGAAAAATTGGTGCACGGTTGGGCTGGGTTGGGTTTGGGCTAGGGGTTGAGCTATGGCTGGGGTTTGGTTATGGGTTAGGTTGTAGGTTAGGTGTTAGGGTTAATTCAGGAGTAAGGGCTACGGTCGGGGATTAGGGCTAGTAGGATGTAAGCGCGTGCAAGGACCGATCATTGCCGCTTGTGGCCATATTTTCATATGTGGTTGAACAGAGAGAAGATCTTTGAGCTGAGAGGGTGCAGACCCAAAGAGACAGACCACATCTGATCTCAAGGTGAGGGAGCGAGTTCATGTGCTCAATCGAGTTGTCTGATTTGTAAATAGAGTAAAATGTTGTCAGAATTGAGACTGATTTCATGGTGGGGCTTGGATGTTTGTTCCCCTCTAGTAGGTGGGGCTTAGGCCAATGGTTCATTGAAAAGGGTAAAAATAAATTAGGATAGTGGACATCCCTGTCTAGTGCCCCTGAGCAGTGTAAAAACCTGTGAAATAAGAATTAAGACTACTTTAACTCATGTAGATATTAGATTTTTGGCTCTGTCTTCACTTTGACGATGCCCCACTCCCTGAGCCCTTCACACCTCTGCTCCCGCCCACAGCTCTATGGACTAATCCACCTGGCTGACTGACACTTAATGACCTTTGTTATTGAAATGCTGCCCTTTGTCTTGTGGGGCAGCTTAATGTCTCGTGAGTTTTACAAAGCTGCCCATTCCTGATTGACTGTGGTCCAATAAAAATAATGAGAAGGGGTGGAGGGGCACTTAACCAACTGCAGTAATCTTAAGAGAAAAAGAAGGGGCAGTGAATGAACACAGATGAAGCTGCTTTATATGACAGGAATTAACCATATAGCATCATGCAAGCTTGTATCACATATGAGATGCCACGCATGAGAATTCACTTCTGGCACAGACTATATGAGTGTGGCTAGTGTGAAAAGGCTTTTACAACATTCCAGCAACTCTCCAGTCAGTACCGAACACACACAGGAGACAAACCATATGACTGTGAAGAAAGAGAGAAGCCTTTCAGGTCTGTCCAAACCTTCCAGACTGAAGAGAAAATCAGCAGCTCTGACCAGAGTGGGATGACTTTGAGGAACCTACTCATCTGAAGGTTCCCCATCTTGAACACATTAAAGGAGAAAGACCTGCTGAGTCTGGATCATGTGAGCCTAAAATCAGACTCAAAAAGCTGGAGATCAGGCTTCAGAGACTCCAGACTGCGGAGTTGTGCTCTATGTAGTGTTTTTTTTTTTTTTTTAAGATAAGATAAGATAAGATAAGACTTTATTGATCTCACAGAGGAAAAATTCACTCGTGACAGAAGCTCACAGTCAGGGGACAGTATAGTGCAAAAAGTTGTGAAAAAATTGTGCAAACACTCAGAACAATAAGTAAATAAAAAATAAAAATCACAATAAATATTAACATATTTACAACATCAGGTAGCTCTTATGTACAGGGAGTGAAAGAAATGTAAATATATAATAAAACATATCTCTTATATAATATATATATATATATATGTAAAAGAATACAAATATACAAATATATAAATATATAATCTGAGGACAGTGGAGGCGGTTACTGAGGTGACATGGTTACAGGTTATTGCACGGGCTATTGCACAGGTTATTGCACAGGTTATTGCATGTGTTACACAGTGGAGTTGTACAGTCTGACAGCAGTGGGGATGAAGGACCTGCGGTAGTGTTCCTTCTTGCACTGAGGGTGCCTCAGTCGGCCGCTGAAGGTGCTGCTCAGTTCCTCTACAGTCCGGTGCAGAGGGTGAGAGGTGTCGGCCATGATGGATGTGAGTTTGGCCAGCACCCTCCTCTCACCCACCTCCTCCACAGACTCCAGAGGACAGCCCAGGACAGAGCTGGCCCTCCTGACTAGTTTGTTCAGTCTTTTCCTGTCCTGCTCTGTACTGCTCGGGGCCCAGCAGACAACAGCGTAGAGGAGAGCAGAGGCCACCACAGAGTCATAAAATGTCTTGAGCAGGGGCCTGCACACTCCAAAAGAACTCAGTCTCCTCAGAAGGTGGAGGCGACTTTGGCTCTTCTTGTACAGGGCATCAGTGTTGTGGGACCAGTTCAGTTTATTGTTGAGGTGAACATCCAGGTACTTAAAACTGTCCACTGTCTCTATGTCCTGTCCCTGGATGTTCACCGGTGAGGGAAGTAGTGTCCTTCTCCCGAAGTCGATCACCATCTCCTTGGTCTTACTGGTGTTAAGGCACAGGTGGTTGTGCTCACACCAGTCCACAAAGTCCCTGATGACCGATTGGTACTCCAGCTCATTCCCCTCAGACACACAGCCCACAAGGGCCGAGTCGTCAGAGAACTTCTGGAGATGGCAGGTGTCCGTGTTGTAGGTGAAGTCCGAGGTGTAGATAGAGAAGAGGAAGGGTGAAAGGACAGTTCCCTGTGGGGCCCCAGTGCTGCAGACAACCACCTCTGACTCACAGCCGCGCAGCCTCACATACTGCGGCCGGTCAGTGAGGTAGTCGATGGTCCAGGCGGCGAGATGTCCGTTCACTCCGGCGTCCTCCAGCTTCCCCCGCAGCAGTGCCAGCCTGATGGTGTTGAAGGCGCTGGAGAAGTCAAAGAACATAACTCTCACAGCGCTCCCGGCAGTCTCCAGGTGGGTGAGCGCCCGCTGCAGCAGGTAGATGACGGCGTCCTCTACTCCAATGTTGGGCTTGTAGGCAAACTGCAGCGGGTCCAGAGTGGAGCTCACCACGGAGCGGAGGTAGCTGAGGATCAGCCTCTCCATGGTCTTCATGAGGTGAGAGGTCAAGGCGACTGGTCTGAAGTGGGCCGGTTCCCTGGCATGTGTTGTTTTTGGAACTGGTACCACACAGGAGGTCTTCCACAGGACAGGGACCTTCTCCAGGCTGAGGCTCAGGTTGTAGATGTAGCAGAGAACCTCACAGAGCTGGTCCGCGCAGGTCCTCAGCAGCCTGGGGCAGATGCCATCTGGTCCTGCAGATTTCCTCTGTTTCAGCCGCCTCAGCTCTCTCCTCACCTGATCCGGTGTGATGTAGAGGGAGGAGTAAGGGGGGGTCTGGGGTGGACTGCCGGGGGTGGGGGGCAGAGGGGGGCTGGTGCTGGGAACAGTCAGTATGAAATGAGCTGGAGACGTGGGTGGTAGGGGGCGGGGGGTGGGTGCAGTCGGTCCGGGAAGGGGCGGTGTGTCCAGTGGCCTGGGGGTGTGTGGAGAGGGGGGATCCGAGAAAGAGGCAGAGGGGATGGAGGGACAATCAAAACGGTTGAAATAAACGTTTAGTTCATCCGCCCAGCGCTGATCTCCATCAGATGTCCCTCTGGTGTTCTGACCAAATCCTGAGATGTTCTTCAGACCTCTCCACACATCCCGCACGTTGTTCTGGGCCAGCTGCTCCTCCATTTTCTTCCCATAATCCTTCTTGGCCCGACGAATCCTCCACTGAAGCTCCCGCTGGACCCTCTTTTGCTCCTCTCTGTCCCCTGAGTTGAAAGCCCTCTTCTTCTGGTTCAGGAGGTCTTTGAGCTCAGGGGTGACCCAGGGGTGGTTGTTGGAGAAGCACCGTACCCTCCGGGTTGGCATAGTGCTCTCCACGCAGAAGTTGATGTAGTCCGTGATGCAGTGGGTCAGGCCATTGATGTCATCTCCATAAGAGCTGCTGAACATGTTCCAGTCTGTGGTCTGGAAACAGTCCCTCAAACTCTCATTGGCCTCTTCAGTCCACAGCTTCACAGACAGCTTCCGCGCAGGTCCTCTTCGCACCTTTGGTGTGTATTGCGGGAGCAGTTTGACGAGGTTGTGGCCTGAGCGTCCAAGCGGGGGGAGGGGGACGGAGGTGTAAGCGTCTTTGATGTTCGCATACAGGAGGTCCAGAGTCCAGTAGTTGAAGTTTGTTCATTCTATTTGTCATTGTACTGTTTTCACGCAGTTCCTTAGTCTAAAGCATACTTTAAATACTTTTTTTTTCTTCTTCCATTTGCCGTTGACTCTTGTTAGCAACCCACAACAGACATTCACTATTTTCATGGCTGCTGTAATGAAATAAAGTTAAATAAAATAAAGAAAATTATTGTTAATCACTAAATGTTGTTAATCAGCGGTGAGAGAAGGTTTGAAGCTGGTTCCATGTACTGTTAATATAAAATTTGTTGATTCAGAAATGGCAAATTGCGTAGTTTTCTCTTTAATAGGACCTGGTCTAATTTCCCTGAGAAAAATAATATTCTAAATGAATTAAAGTAATTTTTATAAGTTTTATATTAGATTTTTGCCTCTATCTTCACTTTGACGATGCCCCACTCCCTGAGCCCTTCACACCTCTGCCCCCACCCACAGCTCTATGGACTAATTCACCTGGCTCACTGACACTTAATGACCTTTGTTATTGAAATGCTGCCTGTTGACTTGTGGGGCAGCATAATGTCTCATGTGAGTTTAACAAAGCTGCCCATTCCTGATTGACTGTGGTCCAATAAAAATAATGAGAAGGGGTGGAGGGGCACTTAACCAACTGCAGTAATCTTAAGAGAAAAAGAAGGGGCAGTGAATGAACACAGATGAAGGAATTAACCATATAGCATCATGCAACCTTGTATCACATATGAGATTCCACGCATGAGAATTCACTTCTGGCACAGACTATATGAGTGTGGCCAGTGTGAAAAGGCTTTTAGAACATCCCAGCAACTCTCCAGTCACTACCAAATGCACACAGGAGACAAACCATACGACTGTAAAGAAAGAGGGAAGTCTTTCAGGTCCGTGAGGAACCGTCTGAAACATGTCCAAATATTCCAGACTGAAGAGAAAATCTGCAGCTCTGACCAGTGTGGCATGACTGAACCATGATCCTGCTCATCTGAAGGTGCACCATCTTGAACACACTAAAGGAGAAAGACCTGCTGAGACTCCAGACTGCGGAGTTGAGCTCTGTGTAGTGGTTTTTTTTTTTTTTTTTTTAGTTGAAGTTTGTTCATTCTATTTGTCATTGTACTGTTTTCACTGCAGTTCCTTAATCTAAAGCATACCTGAAATACATTTTTTTTCTTCCATTTGCCGTTGACTCTTGTTAGCAACCCACAACAGACATTCATTATTTTCATGGCTGCTGTAATGAAATAAAGTTAAATAAAATAAAGAAAATTATTGTTAATCACTAAATGTTGTTAATCACTAAATGTTGTTAATCAGCGGTGAGAGAAGGTTTGAAGCTGGTTCCATGTACTGTTAATATAAAATTTGTTGATTCAGAAATGGCAAATTAAGTAGTTTTCTCTTGTACCTATAGTACCTTGAAAAATAATATTCTAAAGGAATTAAAGTAATTTAACATATGTTTTATATTTGATTTTTGCCTCTGTCTTCACTTTGACGATGCCCCACTCCCTGAGCCCTTCACACCTCTGCTCCCGCCCACAGCTCTATGGACTAATCCACTTGGATGACTGACACTTAATGACCTTTGTTATTGAAATGCTGCCCTTTGTCTTGTGGGACACCATAATGTCTTTCTCACATGTGAGTTTTGTAAAGCTGCCCTCCCTCAAATGCTCCTGATTGGCTGATGTGGTCCAATAAAAAGAGTGGGGAGGAGTGGAGGGGCACTTAACCAACTGCAGCAACGTCCAGAGACAAAGAAGGAACAGTGAATGGACACAGAAGAAGCTGCTTTATATGACAGGAATTAGCCATAACTTTTGAAGGAGTGAACTATCAGATTTCGATGATTGAAGTCCTTCCAGAACTTTCTGCCACTACTTTTGTAAGTATATCATCTCCATTGTCCATATGGATTCGAATTCAGAGCCAAAAAGTTGTTAAATATCTCTGTATATGTTACCTTAATGTGATGTTCTTTTGCTACAGACAGAAAAAGTGTGCCTTTAAAATAAAATACACACTTAAATGTTTCTTTCAGCCAAATGTAACTTGCTTGTAAAACACACACAGAAACATTCTTAAATAAGATTCACTGTGTAATTTTATGTGTATTTAGTTGAGTTACTTTATTTAAGTTATTTTACTTGTCACTTTCTTTCCTTTGTTCTAATGCAGAGCTACAGGATCCACCAACAGAATGGTATTCACATGTGACCAGTGTGGAAAGGTGTGTCCAAAAGCTTCCAAACTGAAAGTACACTACAGAACTCACACAGGGGAAAAAACATACAGATGTGACCAGTGTGGGAAGGAATTTATGCAGTCTGGTAACCTCAATCAACATATGAGAATCCACACGCGGGAAAAATCATACAGATGTGATATTTGTGAGAAGACATTTTCAAAGTCAAGAAATCTTGTATCACATAAGAGAGTCCACACTGGTGAAAGGCCATTTGAATGTGAACAGTGTGGGAAAGAATTTACACAATCTGGTCATCTCCATCTACATATGAGAATCCACACAAGAGAGAAACTATTTGAATGTGAACAGTGTGGGAAGGAATTTACACAATCTGGTGTCCTCCATCGACATATGAGAATCCACACAGGAGAAAAATCTTACAGATGTGATGTTTGTGAGAAGACATTTTCATGCTCAAGCAATCTTGTATCACATATGAGAGGAGAAACAGCAGGCTCAAATTGTGGCAGCTATGAGAAGTACCTGCCGCGGCAGCTGCCACTATGAGAAGTACCTGCCGCGGCAGCTGCCAGTCTGAGAGACACCTGCCGCGGCAGCTGCCACTATAAGAAGTACCTGCCGCGGCAGCTGCCACTATGAGAGACACCTGCCGTGGCAGCTGCCACTATTGGGAATACATGCTGCGGCAGCTGTCACATATACGAGTACCTACCTGGCAGTACTACCTCTATTTATAGTAGTAGTACTACTGGTAAATGTAGTACTGCCACTCTGAGAGAGCAGTACTGAGCAGGATTACTATTGCAACAACACAACATCAGTAGGGTAAAACTAACCTGTCTCACGACAGTCTAAACCCAGCTCACGTTCCCTATTAGTGGGTGAACAATCCAACGCTTGGTGAATTCTGCTTCACAATGATAGGAAGAGCCGACATCGAAGTAGTAGTACCACAAATACAAGTACTACTACTACTATTACTTCGGCAACTGCTATTATTATATTACTGTGAATAATACAGCTACTTCTACTATTACTACTACTGCTACCACCATTACTACTACTACCACTTCTACTGCTACTACCTACTACTAATACTGCTACTATTACTACTGCTTCTACTGCTACTCCTAGTACTTATACTACTTTTATTACAACTAATACTGCTAGTTCTACTAATACGAGTACTACTATTATTTCTACTGCTACTCCTACTATTGATGCAACTGCCGTGACTAGAGGTACCTGCCGTGGCAGCTGCCACTTGTAGAAGTAGTTCACCTGTTTGTTAAGTACGTCTCGAGCTGATTGTTGTGAGTTTGGATGGAATATAATATGACCATTAAGTGTTTACATTATAATATTTTAATAAACAGCATAAAGACCACATTATTTATGTCACACAACACACTCCCAGATTGTCTCTGGTGTAACCTACATGATGGTTTTAGTCATCTTCAAACCTAGAAAAAACCTTGTAATTTCTTAAATCAATGACCTCTTCTTGAAATTTGTCATAATCTTTTTTCTTTTGAAAAACAAAGGTGAACAGTTCTGCGGGTGAATCCTCATCCCATTCATCTTCAAAGCAGTGAAGTTCACTTAGGCTGTGTTGAACCTCTTCTGCATCCATGTTGAGGACAGCGGGAAGTCCAACTTGTCCCTCAAAGTGCTGTTTGCTGCACCAGTCAGCAGCAGCCTTGATGTCACTCAGCAGACTATTTTCCTCTTTCTGGATATTGGTTGGTGCAAGCAAATTTGGAAAACATTTAGGGCTAAGTACCATTACAAATTATCAATATAATCTGTCAAATTTACTGTGCCCACAAATACAGTACAAATTTATTAAAACAGTAACATTTGGGAACTAATTTTAGAAGCATTTATAATGAAAACACTGACAAATTATCACATCTGAATACATAATAATAAAACAAACCTGTTCTGCTCTTTGAGGGTCACACTTCTGTTGGGTAGCCCTGTAACAGAGTGATAAATTACGTTCACGCTTAAATGTCATTATCAGTAACCATAAAAATGTTTTTGAAATTTTAAGAAGTTGTCCTTTACATTCACAATGTTCTGTACCTTTGCACGAGAAGTGACTCTGCTTGGTAGCGGTTCATGTTCATAGACTGCAACCACAGTACTAAAACCTAACAGAAGTCAGAAATAAAGAAACTGTAAACATGACTATCTGAGATGCAACTGTTATTTCCCATGCTGGCTTACCTCTGGCAAAATTACTTCTGTGATATACAGAGATTTCTCAGCTTCATTGCCAGAAAAAGACAAAGTCTTCTCCAGACGTCCTATTACTTCATCTGTCTGTCAAAGTAAGTTAACACAAGATGTATTTATCATTTGCATTTGCATCATGCAACTTAACCTGCCAAATAATGCAGTTATGTATCAAAATACTCTGACTGTATACGACAGATAGCCTAGTGTGCATAAATACTGATTCATTATTCAAATACAGTATTGGTTACCTTTCTGTCATCAAATACAGTGTGATGTTCCCTGTAATACCCACGCAGCTCTGGGTCAAAGCCTCTATTGTTCCATAAGTACATCCTGTTTGAAAGAACAACTCCACCACGAAGGTCTCTTTCAAGATCCTGGAATATAAGAAGACAATCAGCAAAAATATTACATTACATTACATTACATCTTATTATTACAAATCTTTTATTACCACAATTTCTTGATCGGTCAAAATGTCTGCTGCTGTAACAGACTGCAGAATGTCTCTGTTTCAGAAAAAACATACAACATCAGCAACTAAGACTATAAGTCATGATCTACAGATCACTCAGTCCTTACATGTCAGGTGTACTGGTACACCCACAAGTGAAACCCCTAGGTGCTTTTCTTCCTTTCAGCCCCACACACTGAAAGTGAATCCACTGTAGGCATGTTTGACATTGCACCCAATCAATATAGGAATAATCCTTGTGGAAAACTCTGTTGTCAAACAAAAAGTGAGGAACTGTATCAATATCTGCAGCATATAAAAAAAATGATTACCTGCTAGTGTTTTACCTAGTAGTTCCAGTTGCTCGGCAGCTGCACTGGCACTTCCATGAGCAGCAGTAGTAGTTGTAGAAAAAGTAGTGAGTGTATCAGCACTAGTAGTAATAGTGGTAGAAGTAGTAGTAGTAGTAGTAGTAGCAGTAATAGGCTACTAATAGTTGACGTAATAGCAGTAGTAGTAACAGCAGTATTAGTTGTAAACCTAGTAGTACTGCCTGGCAGGTAAATGACAGCTGCCCTGGTACCTGACACCTGCCATGGTGGGTGCCCCCAATAGCGGCAACTATAAGCAGCAACTGCTGTGGCAGGTCCTTCTATGTGTGGCAGCTGCCGTGGCAGGTCCTTCTATGAGTGGCAGCTGCCGCGGCAGGTCCTTCTATGTGTGGTAGCTGCCGCGGCAGGTCCTTCTATGAGTGGCAGCTGCCGCGGCAGGTCCTTCTATGAGTGGCAGCTGCCGCGGCAGGTCCTTCTATGAGTGGCAGCTGCCGCGGCAGGTCCTTCTATGAGTGGCAGCTGCCGCGGCAGGTCCTTCTATGTGTGGCAGCTGCCACAAATTTGTGGCATCTGTACTGGCAGGTGTAGTGGCAGCTGCCGCTGCCACAATTGGAGCTAGCCCTTGCTGTATGAGAGTCCACACTGGAGAAAGGCCATACAAGTGTGACCAATGTGGGAAGTAATTTAGAGAGTCTGGTGCGCTCAATGAACATATGAGAATCCACACAGGGGAAAAACCATTTGAATGTGACCAATGTGGGAAGGAATTTACACAATCCAGTTATCTCCATCTACATATGAGAATCCACACAGGAGAAAAACCATACAGATGTGATGTTTGTCAGAAGACATTTTCAAACTCAAGCAGCCTTGTAAAACATATGAAAATTCACACTGGAGAGAGGCCATACGAGTGTGACCAATGTGGGAAAGCTTTCTCTGCATCATCCAATCTCAATAAACACATGAGAATTCACTTCTGGCACAGACTATATGAGTGTGGCCAGTGTGAAAAGGTTTTTAGAACATCCCAGCAACTCTCCAGTCACTATCGAACGCACACAGGAGACAAACCATACGACTGTGAAGAAAGAGGGAAGGCTTTCAGGTCTGTGAGGAACCGTCTGAAACATGTCCAAATCTTCCAGACTGAAGAGAAAAGCTGCAGCTCTGACCAGTGTGGGGTGACTTTGAGAAACCTGCTCATCTGAAGGTGCATCGTCTTGAAGGCACTAAAGGAGAAAGAGCTGCAGAGGCCGGATCATGTGAGCCTAAAGTCAGACTCAAGAAGCTGGAGATCAGGCTTCAGAGACTCTAGATTGTGGAACTGAACTCTGTGCAGTGTCAAAAATGACAAGCTTAAAATGATATGTTAAGAATTTTCTTAATTTTTCTTTTTTATTAGAAAGAGTTTTAGCTGACTTTTGTCCGTCTTATTCTTCGTTGTATTGTTTTTAACTTTGAGCTTTCAGTCCTGCTTCACTGCAGTTCACTAATCAGAAACATACCTGAAATTGCAATTTTATTTTTATTTTTTTGTTTTGTTCTGTTTGCTGCTGAAAAAAACTGAAATAAAATAAAGAAAATGAAGTTTTAGATTATTTGTTCAGGCTTGTCTCATGTCTCAAATATGCATCAAGGAACTTTAGAAATGAAACACATATACACACACAAAGGGCTGAGAAATAGTGTGAGCTTCTTTCACATGAACAGGTGAAGCACTAAATGTTAATCAGAGGTGAGAGAAGGTTTGAATGCCTCTGAATGACACAGAATAGTAGAAGGAGCTCTTTTACATTTGAGCCTGCTCACACTAAGAATACATGTTTTTCAACGTAGTTAGCTGATAATACCTGTTATAAAATATATAATGTAAATATAAATGATTTTACGCCATTCAAGAAGCAATTTGTGAAGAAAAGTTGTGAATTTGTGAAGAAAAGTGGATAGTTCTATTTTAAAGAGTTCCATACTGATGCCATCACACTGGGGAGAACTCGAACTCTAAAAGTTTTCCACAATTTACACAAGAAACACATTTTTCCAAGTTGTTTTCTTTGTTTTATTTGTCAAATCATATTTTCTGTGTACATTAGAGGAGTCTTGGCCCAGTATACTACATGGTTGCTAGGTAACAGTTATGATTGCTTTGTCTGGAATGTTTCACAGTATGATATTTTTCACAGTATGGTATGTTTCACAGTATGGAACCTTTCTAGCTTCACAGAGACTAAACCAGACCAAGTTACAGGTCAGATCTGTGGAAGGGCTACCCTGCTCACAGTCAGAATGCCAGTTTTCCTGTCCTTTTTTAATGTCATATTGTGAAACATTCCAGACAGAGCAATGACATATCCATAGAAACAAGCAGGTGAGGGACCCCCAACCAAAAAGTTACATTGTGCACCTTTAAGTTGATGGGGGAAAAAACAGCATTGACCATATATGGATCCTGCTCAAAATAAGCATACTTTTCTATATTTTTGCTTGCTTCCATAACACAAGTTGGAGCATCTAATGACTTCATATGGGTTTAAAAAAATTAAACAAAGATCAGCAATTTTGCATTTGGCGTGTTAAAGTAAATTAAATTTGATTTCTTAATTGTAAGCGTAGCCTTCAAAATGTCTCTGGATTTTTGCATAATCGCTCTAAAATTGTTAGGCTGTCTTGAATCTTAATAGAGCCATGTCAACTACAGGGACATTCAGTGTTCCCCAAGGGTGTGGAAATGTGTTTCAGGAATGTAAGAATTTGAGATTAAATGGCAGTGACAGCATGTTTGACAAATTGCTGTATAATGTTTTTCTGGGACATTTTAAAAAGTCTACTTAGCATGAATGTAGAGATGGGAAAAATACATCCATAGCTGATCACAGCAAGAGATGAAACTGGCTCTTAAAGGCATTGTACTTGATTTTTACTGTCTTAAAAAAACAGAACTAGTTCATTAAAAGGCCCTGTATTACATAGAAGGGATTCTTGTGAGGCATGTTGTGTTTTGTTTCATTCACAAGTGTTTGAGTAATCCTGGTTTATTCCTCTGTCTACATCTCGAAAGCTCGAAATGCTCTATTCCACCATGAAATGGGAGTCACAGCTATTTTTTTTTTACTTTAAATTCAGTAGAAATTCCAGGGCTGAACGGCCTGGCCCACCACCTTTAAAAGCTGGCTGCCTGAGACTGAGATCCCTCCTTTCTTCTCTCCACCATACAGCCACTTGTTTTGAATAAATATGTATTTAACTTGTGTGAATCGACTCATTTTCATTTTATAATGCTGTTACCGCCGCAAAAGACATACCTGGATTTGTGTTGTACTAACATGAAAGTATTTGTTGTGTTGAGAAAACAATTGTGATCTTCAATTAAAACAAAGAGCAAAACTTCGCCTCAACCTTGAATCTGAGGAGCACAATAATAGATATGTGCTTGCCATAGAAGATAATTTTTCATCAGATTTTGAATGTCAAGAGCTGTTGGAAATGTTTAACACTGGGAAAAACATGAATTGTTTTTTATTGTGAAACTTTAATTGTTGTAATTTTAAGTATACATTTCATTACAGCAAATACTCAGCACTAAAAGTTTCAGAGAAAACCTGCTCATCTGAACGTGCATCGTCTTGAAAACACTAAAGGAGAAAGAGCTGCAGAGGCCGGATCATGTGAGCCTAAAGTCAGACTCAAAAAGCTGGAGATCAGGCTTCAGAGACTCCAGACTGTGGAACTGAACTCTGTGCAGTGTCAAAAATTACAAGCTTAAAATGATATGTTTAGAATTTTCTTAATTTTTCTTTTTTATTAGAGAGAGTTTTATCTGACCTTTGTCCGTCTTATTCTTTGTTGTATTGTTTTTAACTTTGAGCTTTCAGTCCTGCTTCACTGCAGTTCCCTAATCAGAGACATACCTGAAATTTGCATTTTGTTTTTTTTTATTCTGTTTGCTGCTGACTCTCGTTAGCAACCCACAACAGATGTTTATTCTTTTCATGGTGTAACCCTATGTTGGTAGTACTGCTAGTAATAACTATAAATGTCTAAATTGAGGGTTATCTAACTCTAGATTCAATGAGGAGGTTGGTTGGAAATTGACCAAACAGTTAATAAACTGGTAGATTCCACTCCAAAAGAACCACACTACAACAGATTTATGATTAAATGCAGAATTGATAATTATTGTTCAAATTCCATTATGTTTGTTCATTCACAATAATTTACAATAACATAAAATATCTCAACACATTGGCCAAAATAACCTCTGAGATCTCAGGAAATATAACAAGATAAAATACCGTCCAGTCCAAATCAAAATTTCCCTTTGAGTGCACTCAACTAGAAATGTGTCCTACCGCCTCCTTAATACTCGGCATCGGGTACATGTGCCCAATGAAACTGTTGCAGCGCTGTTAGGTGAGGAGGTGGACCAGGGAACCAGGCACCAGGGTGAATGAAGAGGAATCCAGCGTTGGTAGAATCAGGAACAGGATGAGACCAGGAATCAGAGCCAGACCCTCTAAAAAACCAGTCTACAAGACGTACAGGAAATCACTACAATTGTCCATTTTTCCAAATTAACTGTAAGCTCGTAACCTTGATTTAAACAAAAATTAGCATTCATCGTACAAAAATAAGATCCCTTTAAAAAGTACAAATCGTTGATTTACTCCAGTTGAAATTTACTCCATGAGTAATTATCAGGATAGCCTTAATAATTCACCCCGACTGGTTTTATCAACAATAGGGTTCATAACAAATTTATAATGAATTACAGTTTCTTTCTCAGTGACTGTAGTGTAGTAAGGTAACACAACAGAAAAATGTGGTCATGACTCACCGGGATAACCATGTACTGTTCAACATTTACTTCTAGTTTCCAACGCAGTTCAAATATTCACAGGACCTTTGGGATATCATTAGTTAGTTCTTGGATCTAGTTAAATTACAAGATCAACATTTATTTCAAAATTTACCTCTTGTTGTTTTAATCTACTTGTGCTCTGTTTAGCAAGATGGCCTCAAGAGGAAGAACAGAGCGAAGAAGAAAATTCTAAAGCACTTTTGTGCACTGCCATCTAGTGGCAAAACTGGGGATTACACTTAAATTTGGTTTAACAAGCACTGATATTAGATTTTGCTAGGATTTTATTGGGGTAAAATTAACAGGGTTACAATGGCAAAAATAAAAACTGAAATAAAATAAAATAAAAAATCATGTTTTTTAATCTCTTTTTATTTAGTTCCTAATGTCAGAAACCTTCACACAATTGGATGCATCATTAAAAAGATGGGGTTTGGGAGTAGAGATTGAGTCTAAAACCTTAAATAAAACCCTTGGATTTGACTTGTTTTTTTGTGCACATAAAGCATATATCACCAAAAAAGAAAAAAACAATTAGTAATAGTGTATTGTGACCATTTCCCCTCCCCTTAAACCCCTCTCCCATTACCCTCCCTTACTGTCTCCAGAAAAATGAAAAAAAAAAAAAAAAATAAATAATAATAATCATAATCATAATAATCATAATACTAATAATAACAATAAATAATAAAACTAAATATATGAATAGTATTATTATTAATACTACTACTACTACTACTACTACTACTACTACTACTAATAATAATAATAATAAGTTAATACAGATAGAGTAACAGGTAAATAAAATAAATATAGGGAAGACAAGAATAAATAAATACATAAATAATAATAATAATACAAAAAAAAGAATAAAATGTACATACATAAATACGAGGGAAAAACAGAATTTTATTATATATATATATATATATATATATATATATATATATATATATATATATATACACATACATATACACACACATATATATATACATATATATATACATACATACATATACACACATGTATACATATATGCATGCATGTACATATACACACATAAACATGTATGCACATACACATATGTATTGTACCTTACATATATATCCATATACCCCATCATATACAGTACCGTTCAAAAGTTTGGGGTCACTTAGAAATTTCCTTATTTTTTAAAGAAAATCACAGTTTTTTCAGTGAAGATAACTTTAAACTAATCACAAATACACTCTATACATTGCTAATGTGGTAAATGACTATTCTACCTGCAAATGTATGGTTTTTGGTGCAATATCTACATAGGTGTATAGGGGCCCACTATCACTCCAGTGTTCTAATGGTACAATGTGTTTGCTCATCTCATCAGAAGGCTAATGGATGATTAGAAAACCCTTGTGCAATCATGTTAGCACACCTGAAAACAGTTTAGCTGGTTAGATAAGCTATAAAACTGACCTTCCTTTGAGCAGGTTGAGTATCTGGAGCATCACATTTGTGGGGTCAATTAAACGCTCAAAATGGCCAGAAAAAGAGAACTCTCATGTGAAACTCGACAGTCTATTATTGTTCTTAGAAATGAAGGCTATTCCATGCGAGAAATTGCCAAGAAACTGAAGATTTCTTACAATGGTGTGTACTACTCTCTTCAGAGAAGAGCACAAACAGGCTCTAACCAGAGTAGAAAGAGAAGTGGGACGCCCCGCTGCACAACTGAGAAGAAGATAAGTACATTAGAGTCTCTAGTTTGAGAAATAGACGCCTCACAGGTCCTCAACTGGCAGCTTCATTAAATAGTACCCGCAAAACGCTAGTGTCAACATCTACAGTGAAGAGGCGACTCCGGGATGCTGGTCTTCAGGGCAGAGTGGCAAAGAAAAAGCCATATCTGAAACTGGCCAATAAAAGAAAAAGTCAATATGGGCAAAAGAACACAGACATTGGACAGAGGAAGATTGGAAAAAAGTGTTATGGACGGATGAATCGAAGTTTGAGGTGTTTGGATCACACAGAAGAACATTTGTGAGATGCAGAACAACTGAAAGGATGCTGGAAGAGTGCCTGACACCATCTGTCAAGCATGGTGGGGGTAACGTGATGGTCTGGGGTTGCTTTGGTGCTGGTAAGGTGGGAGATTTGTTTAGGGTAAAAGGGATTTTGAATAAGGAAGGCTATCACTCCATTTTGCAACACCATGCTATACCCTGTGGACAGCGCTTGATTGGAGCCAGTTTCATCCTACAGCAGGACAATGACCCAAAGCACACTTCAAAATTGTGCAAGAACTATTTAGAGAAGAAGCAGGCAGCTGGTATTCTATCTGTAATGGAGTGGCCAGTGCAGTCACCAGATCTAAACCCCATTGAGCTATTGTGGGAGCAGCTTGACCGTATGGTAGGCAAGAAGTGTCCATCCAGCCAGTCCAACTTGTGGGAGGGGCTTCTAGAAGCGTGGGGTGAAATTTCTCCAGATTACCTCAACAAATTAACAGCTAGAATGCCAAAGGTCTGCAGTGCTGTAATTGCTGCAAATGGAGGATTCTTTGACGAAAGCAAAGTTTGAAGGGAAAAATTATTATTTCAAATACAAATCATTATTTCTAACCTTGTCAATGTCTTGACTATATTTTCTATTCATTTTACAACACATGGTGGTATATAAAAGTGTGACTTTTCATGGAAAACACAAAATTGTCTGGGTGACCCCAAACTTTTGAACGGTAGTGTATATTGATCTATACATATAATACAATGATAATGATAATGACAAATACTCCTACGTACAATATTTAATATCTCACGATATAGTCATTCTCATATCCCTCAATGTCCACCTATGTTTAAGTTTAGTAATAGTACTTAGTTACTTTCCATATAATCAAGAAATTGTTTCCATATCTTGAAAAACAAGTCTTGCCGCTGCTGTAGTCTATAAGACACCCTTTAGTTTGCAGTTTTTAACATCCATTCCAGCCATTTATCAAAAGATGATTCATTAGTAGATTTCCATTCTTGAGTTATCATCCGACATCCTGTTAGAAGAGTTTTTCTGCACCAGAGAGTTTGTTCATACGGTAGTTGTTTTGCAGGTATAATTCCAAGTAAGCAAAGTCCAGGGTTTGTGCTCCATGTAATATTCAACAGTTCGTTAATAAGTCCAATTATTTTATCCCAAAGGAGTTTGACTTTGCCACATTCATATAACATATGTAGCATAGTGCCAGTAGCTTGATTGCATAGCCAACATTTATCATTGTCTTTTAGGTTGAGTCTAGCCATTCTGCTTGGAGTCCAGTAACACCTATTTAAGATTTTGTAATTAATTCATTGTATTTGAATTTCTCGAGATGTGAGAAACCAGTTAGACATTATGATTTGCCAATGTTTTATAGGAGCACCCAAGTCTCTTTCCCAAGCGGCCCTAAGTCCGCGAAGATTAGGAGCGCTGGCATTTCTGATTATATTATAAAAGGCTGCTGGAACGCCTTTTTTTAAAACATGCCGTTTTTAATAACTTTTGAATACACATTATATTATTTGGAGTGGATTTCAAAGCAGAATAGAGACTGTGTCTGAGCTGCAGGTATTTATAAAAATCTTGATTTGGTAGCTTGTAATGCTCCTTCAAATGCTCAAATTCTACCACGCAATCATTCTGGTAGAGATCTCCAATATGGAGAATTCCAGCCTCTGCCCACTGTAGCCAACAGATTGGTTTCTTTGCTATAGTGATTTTGAATTGAACCATATAGAACTATCTGCTGTTAGATTATAATTGCTTTTTGTAATGCTATGTGCTTTTAACCAACTTTGTTTGGTAAAGTCTAGTATGGGATTATGCGTGGGCAATGGTCTACCTGTTTGTGAAACAAAAGCATCTGTTCGAAAAGGACTTAGAATTTCCCCTTCAGTTTTTACCCACACGGGGGCTTTGTCCTTAGGTAGATTGCATTTAGATAGTTGAGCAAGTGAAAAAGAATACTGATATCATTCTATGGTAAAGAGAGCCCACCTTGTTATTTAGCAGAGTATAATTTAGAACGATTAACTAAGGGCTTTTTCCCTCTCCAAACAAATTTTTCAACCATTGAGTTATATTCTTTAAGTAGTAGATTTGGAAAACTAAGTGGCAACATATATGTTAGATAATTTATCTTAGGGATAATAATCATTTTAATCAAGTTAATTTGTCCTATTAGGGATATATACATTTTATTCCAGTTATTTAAGAGGAGTTTAATATTTTGGATCACTGGTTCTAAGTTAAGTTGCATGATTTCCTCCAGATGTCTTGTAAGTTTAATTCCTAAATATGTCATGCTATTTGGTACCCAACGAAATGGCCACCGAGTATTGGACATATGAATTGATATTGCTGAGACTGGCATTACCTCTGATTTAGACCAGTTAATTTTGTACCCGGAGATTTTAGAGAAATTATTAATCAATGAAATGATAAAAGGGATAGGATGGGATTGGGTGAGACTAAAAGGAGATCGTCAGCATAGAGAAATATTTTATGTTCCTCTTGACCAACATTTACCCCTTTAATGTTTGGGTTGTTTCTAATTGCAATGGCTAGTGGTTCTAAGGCAACAGCGAATATGAGGGGAGAGTGCGGGCAGGCCTGTTTTGTGCCTCTGAAGAGGCGGAAGTGGGGAGAAGTGATCCTGTTACTTAAAACAGAAGTGGTATTATTTTTGTGAAGTAGATTAATCCAGGCAAGAAATACAGGCCCAAATCCGAATTTCTTCAGTGTATATATGAGGTAGCCCCATTCAACCCTGTCAAAGGCCATGGGGAGGAGGCCATGACAGGGTTAGGGTCATTTTTACATTTGTGTATAATATGAAGGAGCCTTCTTAAATTGTCTGCAGAGGACCGCCCCTTAACAAAGCCTACTTGATCTGGATGTATAATTGTAGGAAGTATTTTCTCCAGTCTATTGGATAAAATTTTTGTAAGGATCTTGCCATCTACATTTCCAAGGGAAATAGGTCTATAATTACAGCATTGCTGTGGATCTTTTCCCTTTTTATGTATTACTGTAATCAAATTTGTGTTCATTGTAGGTGGTAGTGTGCCCTTTGAAAGTGCATTATGGAATACACATAGTAATCGAGGAGAAAGTATATCGCAGAATCTTTTGTAAAAGTCTGGTGAAAATCCATCCTCCCCTGGTGAGCGTCCTGATCTTAACCCATGTATTGCTTTTTTAACCTCTTAATTTCCATTTCCATTAAGTCTCTATGTGATTTAGATATCTGTGGCATACTGAGAGAGGAAAAGAAAGCATCGTATTGATCTTCTTCCACCTCTCCTTGTGAGGGGTAGAGATTTTTATAAAAGTCAAAAAAACATAGTTAATTTCCTTTTTCCCTGTAACTAGTGTTTTCTGAATTGAAAATTGATGGAATAATATTCTATGAGGCTAGTTGTTTTACTCTGTTAGCGAGCATTTTGCCTGCCCTCTCCCCTTGCTCATAATATTTTTGCTTTGAACAAAAAAGGTCTATTTTTTTTTTTTTGTAAAATACAGTTAATTTTATATTTCAATGATATCAGGTTGTTCCATAAATTTGAGTCTTGTTTTTTAGCATATTGTAATGTCAGTTCTTTTAACTGTTTCTCAAAATGTGTCAGTTTCTGTTCTTTCTTTTTAAGAATTGAGCAATACTGAATAAGTCTTCCCCTCAGAACCACTTTGAATGCCTCCCAGGAGATGCTGGGGTCAGGGTGGCCTTCGTCATATGTCCAGTATTCGTCCATTACCGATTGTATAAATTTGCATGCATCATCATCTTGCGTGTTATTAAACCGCCATCGTATGTTTTTTGTCTCTTGATCAAGAATCTTAAATATTATCTACTGGTGCATGGTCAGATACAGATATATTACCAATTGAAGCACTTATGATTTGACTGACCATGTTTTTAGATATTAGTATATAGTCTATTCTAGAAAATGACTTGTGAGGGTGAGAAAAGAACGTCTAGTCTTTGTCATTAGGGTAAAGTAATCGCCATATATCAACCAGACTAAGTTCTTCTATCAATATATCTATTACATTGCAAGATGATGTTTTTTTAATACAGTTTGTTTTATCCAGTAGGGGATCTCTGACCTAATTAAAATCTCCTCCTAATATAATGTTTTCGTTACCTATATCTTTTAAATTTTTACACAAATTATTAAAAAAGTCTGGTGACAGAATATTAGGGACGTAGATATTCATAATAGTTAATTTTTGTTTATCGAGTTGTACATCTATAGCTACCCATCTGCCCTCCAGGTCTGCATAACTCCCCATGACTTGTAATTCTGAGTTTTTATGTAACAGGATAGAAACCCCTCTGCTTCTTGTATTATAAACACTTGAAAATACCTGGCCTACCCAACCTTGTTTCAATTTTTCAGATTCTTTTTTATCTAGATGCGTCTCTTGTAGCAGTGCAATATCACATTTATTTTGTTTCAGGTAACTGAGAATTTTTTTTTTTTACGTTTAATAGGATGGTTACAGCCTGATATGTTCCACGAGATCAACTTCGGCCCCATGATTTAATTAATACATAATTCTATTTAATTAAGTTATTATTTTTTATTATCATAGAATAATTGAAACAAGGCAGAGGAGTATTTTTAAAGGAAAAAATAAACAGAAATAGAATAAATAAAAAGTGAATCAAAATCTGGAGACAAATACCCCGCAAACCCACCTTCACCCCCCCACTTCCCTCATGATTTCCTGCCACCCCGGCAAGACCTCCCCCCAGTTTTGCTCTCCCACTTATCTGCATTAAATTTTCCAACACCTCGAGTGGAAGCTTCTTAATAATATATCAATTTTGAAGAAAACAGAAGATAACAAAGTTTGTATGTCCATCATTATTGGGGTTTAACTTAAACAGACGGACCGTGTTGGTATCCATAGTATACATTACCCCCGTGACACCATTCTTGTAACCTGTAATACGCTTATATTAACCATGCTTATCTATGTCTCTATCAATATTTATGGTCTCATACCTAATAATATTTTCAGTCGGTGGCTATTTGCTGCTTGAAGAAGTCCATGGCATCCTTACTGGAGTTAAACAGGTGACTCTCTCCATTGTATGTAATCTTTAGCTGAGCAGGATACAGCAGACGAAACTGCACGCCCTTCTCATAGAGCAGTGCCTTAACTGGCTTATACTCAGCTTGTTTTCTGGATAGAGCTGCACTCAGGTCCGGGTACAGTCGTAGTGTTTGCCCCTCGTACTGAATCTGGTTCTGTCTGCTCCAGCGCAATACCTTCTCCTTGTCCTGGTAGCGATGAAAACAAACGATGAAGGGTCTGGGCGCTCTCCCGGTGACATGTCCCGCACGATGTGCTCGTTCCAGTTGGGGTGGTGAGGAGAAGATTTCTGATCCCAAGGCGTCTCTTAGCAGCTCGGAAATAAACACGGTGTTGTCTTTACCGTCTTCGCTTTTTTCCGGGATATTGAGTATACGTAAATTTACTCTCCGCAACTGATTTTCCAGATCCTCTATCCTATTAAGAAGCATCTGGTTTTGCTTTTCCAGGGCTTGGGTCTTGGTTTCAGCCGCTGTAATTTTTTCAAAGTTCTCCCAACAAGGACCTCTATTTGAGTAAGGCGTGTTTGGAACGCGCCGACCTTTTTGTGTAGAGAGTCCACGGACACCTGGACAGGTTTAATAGAGTCTTGTATCAGAATGGCCATTGTGGCTTGGTGTTTGGCGAAGACAGCCATGAGTGATGACATGGAGAGGCTATCCTCCCCAGCGGTTTGAGAGGTTACCTGTTCATTAGCGTTAAAGCCGAGATCTACATCTGCAACCGGTGGGTTCGCTGCCGCAGCTGCTCTCATTGTAGTAGCGCCCGAACTTTTCTGTTTTGTGTAACTCATGGCGTTCTTCAGGTTGCAAGAAAACACATCGGCATTTGTTTGTAAGTTATCTTCAATAGTTTACTTAAGGTAATTCCACACGAGGTTTACAGTGTGTTGTCTACATCACGTGCGGAAGCGGAAGTACTTGTTTTTACTAATGCTGTTTTTAAAACTTTCTTTCCATGAAAGATTGAACAAATTTAGATTGGTCTTTTTCCATTTTTGCTCATTTTTTCTGCAGATTCTTTTTAGCTTAGGTGTGTTCTCATTGATCCACAGTTGGGCTGGTCTGTTAGGGTTTTCTTCTATTGCACCAATAGAATCCACACCTTGTGTTAACCAAGTTTCTGTTAAAATCAAAAAGTCCAAGCTGTTGTTGGTGATGAAGTCCTGGTAGATGAAGGTTTTACTGTTGATGGATCTGATGTTTAAAAGTACAAAGTTTGTGGGTTCAGGGCTGGGGGTAGGATCTGTAGAGGTGCAAAGGGGAACAGTGATGAGACAGGGGAGAGTGGACTCTATAGGAATGGATTTACTGTGGGGGCCGGGTCTGGTGATGATCATAGGGATCCTGTATTGAAGGGGAGAACAGAGACTGCTGTTGGGATGGGAAGAGACAGGTGGGGTAGGGGGTAATCATCTCTGACTAACCACCAGCAATGTCATTTGTTCCTACGTGAATAATCACTCTTGTTATTGTGAGGAGTGCAGCTTGTAGAAGTCCAGGTAGTTTGTCCAGTAATGTGTACAGAGTAGTAGTAGTAGAAAACAGTGAGTGGATGCACTGAAAAACCTGCAGTGCCTTATAATTGAGTCGCCCACCAAAAGTGTAGTTGGTGCAAGGTTGGGCTGGGTTGGGTTTGGGCTAGGGGTTGAGCTATGGCTGGGGTTTGGTTATGGGTTAGGTTGTAGGTTAGGTGTTAGGGTTAATTCAGGAGTAAGGGCTACAGTCGGGGATTAGGGCTAGTAGGGCGTAGGCGTGTGCAAGGGCCGATCATTGCCGCTTGTGGCCATATTTTCATATGTGGTTGAACAGAGAGAAGATCTTTGAGCTGAGAGGGTGCAGACCCAAAGAGACAGACAACATCTGATCTCAAGGTGAGGGAGCGAGTTCATGTGCTCAATCAACTTGTCTGATTTGTAAATAGAGTAAAATGTTGTCAGAATTGAGACTGATTTCATGGTGGGGCTTGGATGTTTGTTCCCCTCTAGTAGGTGGGGCTTAGGCCAATGGTTCATTGAAAAGGGTAAAAATAAATTAGGATAGTGGACATCCCTGTCTAGTGCCCCTGAGCAGTGTAAAAACCTGTGAAATAAGAATTAAGACTACTTTAACTCACGTAGATATTAGATTTTTGCCTCTGTCTTCACTTTGAAGATGCCCCACTCCCTGAGCCCTTCACACCTCTGCTCCCGCCCACAGCTCTATGGACTAATCCACCTGGCTGACTGATACTTAATGACCTTTGTTATTGAAATGCTGCCCTTTGTCTTGTGGGACACCATAATGTTTTTCTCACATGTGAGTTTTGCAGAGCTGCCCTCCCTCAAATGCTCCTGATTGGCTGATGTGGTCCAATAAAAAGAGTGGGGAGGGGTGGAGGGGCACTTAACCAACTGCAGCAACGTCCAGAGACAAAGAAGGGCCAATGAATGGACACAGAAGAAGCTGCTTAATATGACAGGAATTAGCCATAACTTTTGAAGGAGTGAACTATCAGATTTTGATGATTGAAGTCCTTCCAGAACTTTCTGCCACTACTTTTGTAAGTATATCATCTCCATTGTCCATATGGATTCAAATTCAGAGCTAAAAAGTTGTTAAATATCTCTGTATATGTTACCTTAATGTGATCTTCTTTTCCTACAGACAGAAAAAGTGTGCCTTTAAAATAAAATACACACTTAAATGTCTCATTCAGCCAAATGTAACTTGCTTGTAAAACACACACAGAAACATTCTTAAATAAGATTTACTGTGTGATTTTATGTCTATTTAGTTGAGTTACTTTATTTAAGTAAAAAAAAAAAGTTATTTTACTTGACACTTTCTTTCCTTTGTTCTAATGCAGAGCTACAGGATCCACCAACAGAATGGTATTCACATGTGACCAGTGTGGAAAGGTGTGCCCAAAAGCTTCCACACTGAAAATACACTACAGAACTCACACAGGGGAAAGACCATACAGCTGTGACCAGTGTGGGAAGGAATTTATGCAGTCTGGTAACCTCAATCAACATATGAGAATACACACAGGGGAAAAATCATACAGATGTGATATTTGTGAGAAGACATTTTCACGGTCAAGCAATCTTGTATCACATATGAGAGTCCACACTGGTGAAAGGCCATTTGAATGTGAACAGTGTGGGAAGGAATTTACACAATCTGTTAACCTCAATCGACATATGAGAATCCACACAGGAGAAAAATCTTACAGATGTGATGTTTGTGAGAAGACATTTTCATGGTCAAGCAATCTTGTATCACATGAGAATTCACACTGGAGAGAGGCCATACGAGTGTGACCAATGTGGGAAGGAATTTAGAGAGTCTGGTGCTCTCAATCAACATATGAGAATCCACACAGGGGAAAAACCATTTGAATGTGACCAATGTGGGAAGGAATTTATACAATCTCGTCATCTCCATCTACATATGAGGATCCACACAGGGGAAAAACCATACAGATGTGATGTTTGTGAGAAGACATTTTCAGAGTCAAGCAGCCTTGTAAAACATAGGAGAATCCACACTGGAGAGAGGCCATACGAGTGTGACCAATGTGGGAAAGCTTTCTCTGCATCATCCAATCTCAATAGACACATGAGAATTCACTTCTGGCACAGACTATATGAGTGTGGCCAGTGTGAAAAGGTTTTTAGAACATCCCAGCAACTCTCCAGTCACTACCGAACACACACAGGAGACAAACCATACGACTGTGAAGAAAGAGGGAAGGCTTCCAGGTCTGTGAGGAACCGTCTGAAACATGTCCAAATCTTCCAGACTGAAGAGAAAAGCTGCAGCTCTGACCAGTGTGGGGTGACTTTGAGAAAACCTGCTCATCTGAAGGTGCACCGTCTTGAACACACTAAAGAAGAAAGACCTGCTGAGTCTGGATCATGTGAGCCTAAAGTCAGACTCAAGAAGCTGGAGATCAGGCTTCAGAGACTCTAGATTGCGGAACTGAACTCTGTGCAGTGTCAAAAATGACAAGCTTAAAATTATATGTTAAGAATTTTCTTAATTTTTCTTTTTTATTTGAAAGAGTTTTAGCTGACTTTTGTCAATCTTATTCTTCGTTGTATTGTTTTTAACTTTGAGCTTTCAGTCCTGCTTCACTGCAGTTCCCTAATAGAGACATACCTGAAATTGCATTTTTATTTATTTTTTTTGTTTTATTCTGTTTGCTGCTGAAAAAAACTGAAATAAAATAAAGAAAATGAAGTTTTAGATTATTTGTTCAGGCTTGTCTCATGTTTCACATATGTATCAAGGAACTTTAGAAATGAAACACATATACACACACAAAGGGCTGAGAAACAGTGTGAGCTTCTTTCACATGAACAGGTGAAGCACTAAATGTTAATCAGAGGTGAGAGAAGGTTTGAATGCCTCTGAATGACACAGAATAGCCCAGAGGAAAATTTTGCTGCTCAATAATGGCTAGTGTTAAGCTCAGGAGAAACAATTAAGTGTTTCTCATTTGTTGCTCCTAGTGAATTTTAGGAGCAATAGATGAGACAAAGAGGATGAGACATACTGGAGACACTAAGGAGAAACAGTTAAGGTATGTCTTATTTATGTCTCATTCATGTCTACCAGTGAGACAATAATAATAGTCTCATATAAGCTACCAAGGAGAAACAATAGTAACACTTTTTAAATTCCAAAATAGGCTTTTATTAAACTTTTGCCTCCAATACAATAATCCAACAGATTTCAACACCATAACAACAAGGGTTCAGATTTATATAGCGTTGGGATAAGGATTTTTCCCTCTTAAAATAAATATCAGCTGAACTTAAAAAAAAAAAAGGATATACACATTCTTATGTAAACAGAAAAAATAATAATATGAAAGAAAAACATCCAGTCTTCACCTACAACATGTTGCTTTGAAATAAAAACAGCATCTCAAATGTTTCAGTCCTTCACCAACAGGATCTTTCATTTAAAATGGAGGCTTCTCAATAAATTCCATTACTGAACATTTAAGCATTCACAATGCTTTTAACGGCTCTCGCACGGCATTTGTTGATCAGCGCTTTCTTCAACTTTGACTTCTCCACCGGAGTCCAACCAGGCAGCATCGAACAATGCATGATGTAGGCTGTAGAAAAAAAAGGGGTAAAATTAAGAACAATTAAATGATCATCTGCTGCAACCTCCCCACTCGTATGGACCATAAAACCCACTGCATTTCATAAAATGACATTGCATTATATGTAGCTAATTTCCCATTTATTATTGTAAGTGTGTTACTGAATAACTGTGAAAGTAGGGCTGGGCGATTTGGCCAAAAAATAAAATCTAAATTTTTTTTACACAGAGTGGACGATTACGATTTAAATGTTTTTATTTTTTTTTATTTTATTTTAAATACATTTTAATAGATGTAAACTTAACAGAAACTGCAGGTCTTTCAAATTTTCCTAAAAATGCTCACAGTCAAATTCTTTGGTCATTTGTTTCAGGCTTACACAAGGCTACTGCAGCAGGAAGCACTTCTATTCCATTCATCTATTAGAACTGACTGATCTGTATTTTAATTTGGCCTATATCATTTATATTTATGTAGCAATTGTTTTAAAGTTTGTCTGACTTTAATCTGCCTGATCTGCTCTTAGCAGTTAAACTTGTTCATAAGAATAAGTCTGTGGGAGATGAGTTGTTTTAGCCCTACTAATAAATAATAAAACTAATAATCTTACCCTCCATTCCATCTTTTGGGGAATCAGGATATGCTTGGTAGCAGTGATCTTTTTTGGGCGGTAGGCGCAGCCTTTTGGGGATTTCCTTCTTCAAGCTCTGTATTCTGAAATCAAGATGAATGAAAAAATAAATGTTAAGCATTTGTTTAATATGAAATGGATATGATATGATATGATCTAATCTAATCTAATCTAATCTAATCTAATCTAATATAATATAATATAATATAATGGGTGACCACTGGCATGACTCTGAAAATTAGGACAATTAGGCCCAAAAGTGAGGACACTACTGGAATCATTATCATTATTATTTATTATATTTTATTAGTATTATGATTATAATCATCACACTTATTATTAGGGCTGCAGTGATACCACTTTTTTGAAAACTGACACGAGTACAATGATTTCTGTACTTGCCGATACCGAGCACCAATACCAATACTTTACCAATCTTAAAAAACAACCTTGAAATTTCCTCTTTACCCACCAGGCTGTCTCCCTAATAATTTTGAACTTTTCTTTCTTTTTATTATTGTTCTTTAATTTAGCTTTGATTGAGAGTGAGAAACATTATTTCATTTATTCATATGTGAATATGAACCTTTTTGAATCTTAATTATAATGTGTTTAATGCAGTTTGCGCACTTTTTTTTTTAAGTCTTAGAGAAACGAAACTTAAAACCACAAGGCTAATTATGCATTATATATTTGCGCTGAGAAAAAAAAAAACTGCTGTCAGCATCTGCTAAAGGACACGATTCAGTGGATTATATATGTTTTCTTTCTGTGACAGAGCACTGCTGAAGGTGAGTCTGTTCTGTGTTTCTATCGCGTTGTTTGTGGTTCATGTAAACATTTTCAGAGCTCACACGTGTGCAGCACGGCTCTTTCACTTCTGTCACTACAGTCGCTTTATTTATGTTGGCTCCCGGTTTCTCATAACCGGGATATTGGTTTATTCAGGGTACTGAAACCGGAATACTGCGTAATGTGTCGTGTAATAGTGGTATCGGTGCGTGGTATCAGCAAGTGTTTAACGAGTACTAGTATCTCAGACCATCGTAGCATCGCAGGTGTAACATGGGCGTGGATTTGTGGTGATGCGCCGCGCGCAACGGTGGCGGTCGAGGGTCCGAAATGAGGACAAAATGTCAAAAATGAGGACACATAACAGACAGAAGGCTCTAAAACCGGACTGTCCGGCCGAAATACGGACGAATGGTCACTGAATTAGCCAAGTATAAGCGAGGACACCATTGAGCTTAAGTTAGCTGTTAGCTGTAAAGCTAGGTGGCATGCATGCATGAGTTTCGCATTTAGATTGTCGATTTGTACAAGCTACTGCTAAAGTAAATTAGAGAATATCTTAAAATAAGGACCATAGAGTGAAAAAAACTGGATGAGCACACCACTTACCGTCTTTTCTCGGTTCTTTCCGTGCTGCCTCTTCCTGTGCTTTTTCTTCCCGGGCGACTGTTAGTATCTTGCATCTGCCGATGACCGCTAATTTCCCAAACAACCAATCAGAGGCTAGCTCTGAAACAGACAGCTTGCTTAGCCAATGATTGATCTGAAACTGACACCGACAATATCGCGCTTAATTTAAAATCTCCCAATCATAGATCAGCATTTGAAGCAGACAGCAGCTTAGCCAATGAGCGATACGATATCGCATTTCATTTTGTTCAATGCGAGTTTACTGTTGGATTGCTTATGTTTCATGGTGTTTGCAAACGATTCTGGTGAGTACGGATTTTGTTTTCTTATACCTCATTCACACTAGGTGACAGAATTTATATTGAATAAATACGTGATTTTCAACACACCTGTTTAGAACAGGGCATCATGTCTCCGTCAAGTCTTAGCTAGTTTGCGGTTTTCAGGATATTAGACAGTTTATTTTTAATGGACTCATAGTGTCATCTCTGAAACGGAACAGGGTTTTAACCCAGGCAAAAGGAAAAACACAAGATATTTGACCTATTTCACTCTACTGTCTAGGCGGAACCCCATTTATTTGTTTCTGTTGCACAGTTAATAGTGCAACACCAGTCCCATTTTATGACAAAAACATCTCAAATAAAACGATAGCATCATGTTGTGTAGCCATAGTAACGCCAGGTTTCTGACCACACGCAGATTAGATGGTAGTTGTGCTGACAGGTCTGATCTTTTAAAATTCTAAATAGACCCATTCATAGATTTTGATGTTTTTTGTTTGTTTGTTTTTTTCAGTCACTTGCTTTCAGTAACGGCGGACAAGCTGCCAGATCCACGTTGGAGGAGAATAAATAAGGAACAAGAAAATACTTCTAAAAGATACAGAAGAAAGGTATTTCCTACTTAATTAGATTTCATTGTTTTATTTAAAGAAATCTGTATTTGTTATTGGGATAATAATTATACATTCCATGATAGTGGTTCTCAAATAGTGTAGCCCTCATAATCCTGTAAATAAAAATATTTATATAAAAAGTTTAAAAATGCCACTTAACATATCAATTGTTTTTAATTCCAAAGTCTGTTTTAGCATTAGTCATCCTGTTATAAGTAGCGATCATATCACTGACTCATTAAAAAAAAAAGTTATTGAGACTCTAGACCTACTTGTTGAGAAGCTGTATATATTGTATGTATTGTAATGTATGTATTTTTTCCCCCCCATGTATGCAGCGATGCCATCAGTCGCAGGACCCTCCAGGTACATGTTCACTAAGAAATATTTTGCTGTATGAATGGTGGGTAAGGTAGTAGAGTCAAAATATTTAATCAACAAAGCAAAACAAGGATGTTATTTTAGTGAAAATCATTCAAATAATCAAATTAGATTTAAAATTGGATACATAAATATTTTTGTAAGATGGAAATTACAAACTAAAACTTTGTTTAAATGTCAATATGAAGATAGTGACAATCATGACTCTCAATGGTAGGTGTAAGTATGACTGAACTAGGAGTAAACAGTGCACTTAGAAAGAAATAGTTCTAGAAGTACAGTTACTGAGCAGTCTCATCAATACATGTATTTGAGTTCATGTTTTTGGGTACAACCTGCCTCTGGTGAGTGACTGGTGGTGGTTTTACAAGCCATTTGCACAGACCAGCAATTCCACTGAATTAAAATTTGGGGGCTCATATTCCGATCAGGAGATCAGGTTGAGTTCAGTTTTCAGCCTATTATAATGATAGAATGTTTTGGACACTGCAAACCAAACGAATTGTTTCAATTTTTACTATTTCATAATATGTATATGTTTTGTTTTGTTTTTTGTAGAATCAACACATGGACTGGATGCGGATGAAAAAGACACAGTTTTTGAGTTGGATCCTTTTCCCCAATCCCATGTGCTGCCATCATGTATAAATAAATAAATAAATCATGTATGAATAAAGAGAATCAGTCATTGATTTTGCTTCCTACAATTTCTTAAAATTGGTATCATAAACCTTTTAACAAATCAATATTATGTAACTGCCAAAGGTCTTTGGGGAACATTTCCTTTTCTTTAGTACAATCATAAATTAGCTCATAGCTTGTTATGCATGAGTGTGGCTCCATATTTTTGTCTTTGTTGTGAATACATACATACATTTTGCTGAAAGACCAGTAGGTCTAAACAGTCAATTTTGCTGCTGAATAGGGCTGTCAAAAATTATTATTTTTTTAGATTAGCCGACTAGTCACACGATTATTTTATAATGCTCTTTTAAGTATGTTTGAGTACAAGTTACTAATTTCCATCATCTTAAAGTGTAAAATAAGATGAATGAGAGTGTCTGGATAGAAAAAAATATCTAAATAATGACTTTATTTTTAAAAAATATTGCAAAAAGTGTGTTTTTCTATGACATTTTCATACAATAATCCTTCTGACCTTGTGATATAATCTGTTTTATGCTGTGAATGGAACAGATAAAGATTAATTGATTACAAAAAATTTGGTAAACTATTTTTTATAGTTGACTAGTCACGATTAGTCAATTAATCGTTGCAGACTGCTGAAATAACATGCACAAAATATGAGGAACACATGAGCTTCAAGTGAGACAACTTTCAGTTTCATGTGAAGTCTCTCCAGTTTCTCTGGTTGAGACAAAAGTTAGACGCAGCTGTGGTGACAGTTTCAGATTTGGTTAAGAACAAAGTGAGATCTCTATTACATCTCAGCAGGAGTCTAATCTGAGATTTTGTGCATTCTTTAGCTCAGGAGATAAAACTGAGAAACAGGAGCAATAAGCGGTTGGCTCAGATTGGTCTTAAACAATGCTCAAAGTTGTCTAGGAGAAATAAATGAGTTACTTTTGAGATCTCTTTTTGAAATACCCTTTCCTCTGGGAGTAGAAGGAGCTCTTTTACATTTAATATAGAGTGTGTTTATTCAGAAATAGCAAATAGAGAAATTCAACAAGGTAGAGAAAACTACCTTAAGAAAAATAATATTCTGAAACAATTAAACTAATTTAATGTATATTTTATTTTTGCTTCTGGACTAATCCACCTGGCTGACTGACACTTAATGACCTTTGTTATTGAAATGCTGCCCTGTCATTTCAATATTGTTATTGAAATGCCCCTGTCTTGTGGGACATAATGTCTTTCTCACATGGGAGTTTTGCAATGCTGCCCACCGTCAAATTCTCCTGATATATGTGTTACCTTAAATGTGCACTATAGGGCCAGTACGTGACATAAAGCATGGACTCTGAGTGTTTCCACTGCGTAAAGCGATCCGTACCTCCCCCTTTGTTTAGATAGATGACTTTCTAAACAAAGCCTTTAGCGCTCTTTTGAATGACATCGGTTTCACTCAGCGTGTAAATCAGCCCACACACAGTCATAATCACACATTAGATCTTGTTTTAACATATGGCACAGAGATCAGTGATCTAAAAGTCCTCCCACAAAATCCATATTATCAGATCATTTTTTAATTACCTTTCAGTTTATTCTTAAAGATTTTTCTGTTCACCAGAACAAGATAATAACTAAAAGAACAATATCTGAAAAAGCTGTTACTGATTTAATTGAAATAATTGGGCCAATATTTAGTGATATGTCATGTGACCCAACTGAGGACAATTTAAATCCCATCAAACGTGACCAATTTGTTGATAAGGCCATGGATTCCTTGAAAACTGCCCTTGATGCAGTAGCTCCACTAAAACAGAAAGTTGTCAGGCCAAGGCGATCTGCTCCATGGTATAATGAAGAACTGCGTGCACATAAACAAAAGGTTAGGAGAATTGAGAGAAAAGTTACCGCAAAGCACACTCAGAGCAGTCTTTAGAGGCATGGAAAACCTGCCTTCTGTCCTATAAGCAGGCTTTGCGTACGGCCCAAACCAGTTACTATTCTAATCTAATAGAAGTAAACAAAAATAATCCTAGGTTTTTATTCAGCACTGTAGCCAGACTAATTGCCACAGCGCAGTAGAACCTTCAATCCCAATTACCCTCAGTTCTGAGGATTTTCTGACATTTTTTAATAATAAGATCATTACTATAAGAGATAAAATAAATGAAATTGCCCCTACTTTTAACTCTGAGCAAGTCCAAGCTGTAAAAATAGGGTCTAAATTAAACTCATGTCCAGTTTTAGAGAAGTTTGCTACTCTAAATCATGCAGAATTAACTTCAGCTTTTATGTCCTCTAAATCCTCAACTTGTATCTTAGACCCAATCCCAAGTAGACTTTTCAAAGAAATTCTCCCTCTAATTATAGATCCTATTCTTAACATAATTAATACTTCACTGGAAAGTGGTTATGTTCCTCAGTCCTGTAAAAATATGCAGTAATTAAGCCACTTCTAAAAAAGCCTAATCTTGATCCTGACCTGTTAGCCAATTACAGACCTATTTCAAATCTTCCGTTTATATCTAAAATTCTGGAGAGAATTGTAGTTAAACAGCTTTGTCGCCATCTACAGGCGAATAATTTATTTGAAAATTTTCAATCTGGATTCAGAGCTCATCATAGCACTGAAACAGCCCTAGTTAAAGTAACAAATGATTTGTTATTAGCTGCTGACAATGGTCAGGTCTCAATACTGGTTCTGTTGGACCTTAGCGCAGCTTTTGACACAACTGACCACAACATTTTACTGCAGAGGTTAGAATGTGATGTAGGCGTCAGAGGAACATGCCCTCAGCTGGTTTAAATCCTATTTATCCGATAGGTACCAGTTTGTAAATGTAAACCAGAGCTCCTCACGGTGTTCTAAAGTAGCCTACGGTGTGCCACAGGGTTCAGTTCTGGGTCCAATTCTGTTTACTCTTTATATGCTACCGTTAGGTAACATTATCCGAAAGCATGGTATCGATTTCCACTGTTATGCAGATGACACCCAGCTGTACTTGTCAATGAAACCTGATCAGACTAATCAAATTGAAAGGTTTAGTGACTGTGTGAGGGACATAAAAACATGGATGACCTTTTAACTATTTACTTCTTAACTCTGAGAAAACTGAGGTCATTCTATTAGGCCCTAAACACCTACGAGACTCTATTGTGGTTTTGTCCCGGCCTGCAGCTGGGCTCGATGTAAAGTTTGACTCTCTAACTGAGCAGATATTCACATTGGACAATGTCAGTGTAGCCTCCAGTTCCACTGTAAGAAATCTTGGAGTCCTATTTGATCAAGAGCTCTCATTTAAAGCTCATATAAGCCAAGCCTGTAAAACAGCTTATTTTCATTTACGCAATATAGCTAGAATTAGAAATGTATTGCCAAAATATGATGCTGAAAAACTTGTCCATGCTTTTGTCACATCGAGGTTAGATTACTGTAACTCCCTGCTTGCAGCTTGCCCTAAAAGTTCTATAAAAAGCCTTCAATTGGTTCAAAATGCAGCTGCAAGAGTACTAACAGGTACTAAAAAACGAGAGCACATTACTCCAATTCTAAAAAAATCTTCATTGGCTTCCGGTTGAGTTTAGAGTAAAATTTAAAATTCTTCTTCTAACCTATAAAGCTGTAAATGACATGGCCCCTTCCTACATTAAAGATGAAATAGTACCTTATCATCCTAACCGTTCACTCCGCTCTCAAAATGCTAGCTTATTGGTGGTTCCTAGAGTTGCTAAAAGTACATTAGGAGGTAGAGCATGTAGATACCAAGCACCCTTGTTATGGAATCAGCTCCCTGCTCATGTCAAGGAAGCTGACACAGTCTCTACATTTAAGATTAGGCTCAAAACGTTCCTCTTTGAATTAGCTTATGGTCAGGTCAGTTAGGAACAGAAACTAAACCCATAGGCCTAGTTAAGCTGCTCTAGGAGATAAATTACTGGGGAAAATATGGCAACTTGAGCACTGTCCTCTGGTTTCTCCTACTTTTTCTCCTCCTACTGTTAAGAATATTCAATTACTAGTTCATTCGTAGTCTGTTCTTTGCTATTCACATGTTGTCCCTTGTCCCACTCCCCTTTTGGGGAGTGTACCTGTTTCAGATGCTGCTGTTCCAGTTTGGACTGCTGCTGCCCCCTAGCGTCGAGGACTTGGACCACTCCTCTCCTTCCCTGTCCTGGATTAACTGTCCTCGTCCTGCTAGATTAGTAGTTTCCTTCTGCCAATAGCTTTGGCCTACAGACTTACAACTTTACTTGCAATGGATACGTCCTGGCCTCATCTGCCTGTCCGTCCATAGGAGTGGATCTCTCCTTCACTGTGGTTCTCCTCGAGGTTTCTCAGTTTTTTTTCCCACTGTTTTTTTTTCTGAGTTTTTCCTTGCCGAGAAGGAGGGTCTAAGGACAGGGGATGCTGGGACAATTATCCATTTGCCTGCTTTTTGTTGGACATTCTGTATTTTTGAATTATGACTGTTTCTTATTCTGCTTTATTCTCTGACATCTCTGTTTGCTAAATCAACAATTTTGTGAAGTCCGCCGAGATAACTGTTGTTGTGATTTTGGGCTATACAAAAATAAATTGAATTGAATTGAATTGAATTGAATTGAATTTTAGGGGGCCAAAGCAAACCGCTGGAGTTACTAACTTCCAAAGTGATCTGGAACGGTTGGAACCTAGGGCTGGCTTGCCCTGGCATGCCCCCTTGCACTCAATGAAGGACCAGCAGCACAACAACGGCAACAGTGGTGCAGATGCTCACTTGCCGGTAAAATCGTGTCAAAGTTTTGTGTGTAATAAGAATTCCACATCCAGTCAAAGTCTGCAATATCTGCATAACATTGAAGCCAAACTGATAACATAAACCAAACTCCGCCAACATCCTCCTCCGTGATCTGGGTAAAATCATAAATCCCAAATGTGGTGTACATATTGAATCTCGAGCGTGTGTCCGTAAAGATGCAGCCAAACGAGTTAGCGAAAAGTTATCCATTATCCTCTGTGCAGGTAACCGCATAGTAAAAGAGTAAAGTTATTTATCAAAACAAGAACATGTGCTCCGCAGTGATGTCTTTGTGAATACAGAAAAAACGAAAGTGAAACTCAAGTGCATATCAGTCCACGTGAGGATCACCTGTGTGCTCTGGTTCATTTGCATGGACATTTGTTCTGAGTTAAATTTGAAAATCAATCAGTGTTGATGCTCCTTTAGTTTAGCGCCTGGTCATTTGACAGCTATCCAGCGGCTGATGGTGCAGGCCTTCCATTGGGTGTGTCTTGCGTCACGCCCAAAACGGTCCAGGTCCATTGTAATGGAAACGCTCCCGGGGTGGGCGTGCCCCCCTCATAACTGCTCCGTGCCAAGGCAGCCCCAAGCGTATTGTGCCAGTAGAAATTAGGCTTATGTAATCTTTTGGTCTGGGGTCAGTTAATTGCTTGTTTCTGTGGATGCCATTTATTATTTTTTTTATTTTTATTTAACCTTTATTTAACCAGGAAAAAGTCTCATCAAGATTAAATATCTCTTTTTCAAGAGTGTCCTGGCCAAGAGGCCACAAAATTACAGTTTCAAAACAGATAAAAACATTCATACAATACATACAGTATGACAGAATAATCAACACAATTCAAAGATAGTTAAAACAATGACACCCTGAGGATTCCAGATCTCTGTTTTTTAAAATCTGTTTAAAAGATTCTAAGGAGACCAGCTCCTTTAACTTCAAATAATTTTGTAAAAAATTCCATGCCGAAGGAGCATAAAACTGAAAAGCTTTCTTACCAAACTCAGACTTTACTCTGGGAACTGACAACAAGAGCAAGTCCTGTGGGCTGTAGGCCCCAGAACTTTTTAGAACTACATGCTTTTGCAGGTAAGACGGGAGCAGACCAAGAATACATTTATAGACCAACAGATACAAGTGTTTGAGCCTCTGTGTGGTTAGGGAAGTCCAGCCCACACGTGCGTAGAGCACACAGTGGTGTGTGAGCGCTCTAAGACCAGTGATAAACCTCAGGGCTCCATGGTAAGGTGTGTCCAGAGCTCGCAGACTCTGTGCAGAAGCATTCATATAAACCACATCACCAAAGTCCAACACCGACATAAATGTAGCTTCTACAAGCCTTTTCCTAGTCTCGAAAGAAAGACAGGGCCTAATCCTAAAAAAGAAGCCTAATTTTGCTCTCAGTTTTGGAGTTAATTGCTGTCGGTGAAACGTGAATGAAAGTGAGCTATCAATCCAAAGACCTAGATACTTGTACTTGTCCACTTTCTCAGTTTGAGCACCTTGTAAAGTAGAGATTCGAGGAAGATCTGAGGGGAGTGTTTTGACATTTGAAAATAGCATTGATTTTGTTTTGTCAGCGTTTAAGGTAAGCTTTAAGTCTTGGAATTTCCTTTGAAATAAAAAAAAAAGCAATCTTTAACTGCTGAAGGGCATCAAGTGGAGTAGATGCCACACTGTACATTACTGTGTCGTCAGCATAAAAATGAACAATTTGGAATGTTTTGACTAATATTATTTATATACAAAATGAAAAGTAAGGGACCCAAAACTGACCCCTGCGGCACACCCCTGTGGATACTGAGAGTGTTTGATGAGGAGCCGTCTACCTGAACAGTCTGAGTTCTTCCTGAGAGATAGTTCCTAAACCAGTGTATATGTAAAATCCCTCAGTCGTCCAGGTAGAATCCATGGCAAAAAAGGAGAAATTTAATATACGTTTCGCAGCTCATCCAAGCTGCTTCTTCAGAACTGAAGAAGCAGCTTGGATGAGCTGCGAAACGTATTCGACCAAATAAACTCTGTCCAATTAAATTTCTCCTTTTTTGCCAAACCAGTGTGTAGCTTGAGATGATGATTTGCAATTAATCTTTGTTCCAGTATAAGATGATCAACAGTATCAAAGGCTTTTGTAAGATCAACGAAAAGAGCTGCACAATGTTTTTTATTGTCTAAGGATGAAACTATGTCATGCACTACTTCTAAGGCTGCAGTTGTAGTGCTATGATGCTTCCGAAATCCAGACTGAAACTCAGTTAAGATATTATTTTCAGATAAATAGTCCTTAAGCTGAGAACTAATGAGGGATTCCAGAAGTTTGGCCAAGGGAGATAATTTAGAAATTGGCCTGTAATCATTTAATTTTGATAAATCACCACCTTTGAATAGAGGGGTGACAAAAGCAGATTTCCAGATCAAGGGAATTTCATTTGTGATTACCGTAAGATTAAAAAGGTGGGCCAGTGGAGCGGCAATTAAATCTGATGCTAATTTTAAGAAATAGGATTCAAGATTGTCTGGTCCTGGTGATGATTGGATATTGAGGAGTTTGAGGGCTTTGTGTACCTCAACAACAGAGAAAGGAGAAAAACAGAACGGATTATTTACAATAGGGTCATGTAAGTTTGTGGCAGTCAGCTTACTATGAGTTGAATCAAACACTGATCCAGATTCAATAAAGTGAATATTGAAAGTTTAACATTTCTTGAGGATTTGTTATTTTCTTGCCATCCTTTATTATGCATGTGGTTTTATAACTCACAAATACTTAGAAAAACAGCCATTCTGACTGTGAGTGGGGTTACCTCTCCACAGGTCTGACTTGGTCTGGTTTGGTCGCCATGATGATAGAAAAGTATAATACCATACTGTGAAACATTACAGACGAAGCAATAACGTCTACATGTAGAAAAGCATTAGACAAATCCTCCATCAGAATAGTTACACAATCCACCTATAATTTGATATTATTTTACTACAGAGTCAATATGTGTATTTAGTTATTTTATTTGACACTTCCTTTCTTTTGTTCTAATACAGAGCTACAGGATCCACCATCAGAATAACATTCACATGTGACCAGTGTGGAAAGGTGTGGCCAAACGCTTCCAAACTGAAAGTACACTACAGAACTGACTTTGAGAAAACCTTCCCATTTGAAGGTGCAACGTCTTAAAACTCACTAAAGGAGAAAGACCCGCTGAGGCTGGATCATGTGAGCCTAAAATCAAAAAGCTGGAGATCAGGTTTCAGAGACTCCAGACTGCGGAGCTGAGCTCTGTGCAGTGTCAAAAAAAAAAAAAAAAAAAAGCTTAAAATAATATGTTAAGACTTTTGATTAGAAAGAGGTTTTAGCTGACGTTTGTCCATCTTACTGTTCATTGTATTGATGGCAAAAGGAGAAATTCAATTTGTCAACTGGACAGAGTTTATTTGGTTGAATACATTTCGCAGCTCATCCAAGCTGCTTCTTCAGTTCTGGTCAGATGCTGGTGGACACTGCTTTGTATCTGCCTGAAGGGAGGATCTAATTACAATGAAATTACTTTGAGACAACACATATTTGTTTACAGTTTCTGTTAGTTAGAAACTGTAAACAAATATGTGTTGTCTCAGAGTAATTTCTCAGAGTAATTTAAGCAGCTTGGATGAGCTGCAAAACGTATTCAACCAAATAAACTCCAGTTGACAAATTGAATTTCTCCTTTTGCCGTGGATTCTACCTGGACGACTGAAGGATTCTACACACGTTCATTGTATTGTTTTTAATTTTGATATTTTATTTCTCCTTCACTGCAGTTCCCTAATCAGACACATACCTAAAATTGTATTTTATTTTTTATTATTGTTTGCTGCGGACTCTTGTTTCTTTTCATGGATGTTGTGATGAAAAAAAGTGAAATAAAATAAAGAAAGATTGAAAATAAAGTAAAAATTTGCTTAAAAAAAAATGAGTAGTCTTCTCTCTAATAGTAGCTTGTCTAATTTAATTCATAAAGAAAAACTTTAAGAAAGAAAGCTATTTAACATATGTGGATATCTGATTTGACCAGTGTGTTCTGCTAACACACGGAGCATAGTTATAAGATAAGTCCATGAGAAGTGCAGTGACTGGTGTCTGTAGCATAGTAATTGAAGTGATAGTAAATGGGTCATTGAAACTGTCTCTGAAATAATGCAAGTGTATAAATGTTTTTTTTTTTTTTTTTTTTTTATTAAATATTTTAGGTTGGACAAAGTGAGGATCTTTGAATTGAGAGAGTGCAGAACCAAACCGACAGACCACATCTGATCTCAAGGAGAGGGAGCGACATCTTTAGTTTAGTTGAGCTCAATACAGTTGTCTGATATTTTGGAAAATTGGTCTTTCAGATTTATTGTGTATTATAATAAAGCCTTCTTGTGTGTAAGTAGAGTAAAATGTTGTCAGCATTAAACTGATTTTATTGTGGGGCTTGGATGTTTGTTCTCCTCTAATAATTGGTGTTTTGGCCAATGATTCATTGAAAAGGGTGAACATAAATTGGGCTAGTGGACATCCCTGTCTAATACCCCTGAGAAATAAGAATTAAAACTACTTTAAGATTAGAGGTGATTTTTATCTCATGTAGATATTTGATTTTTGCCCCTGTCTTCACTTTGACGATGCCCCACTACCTGAGCCCTTCACACCTCTGCTCCCGCCCACAGCTCTATGGACTAATCCACCTGGCTGACTGACACTTAATGACCTTTGTTATTGAAATGCTGCCCTTTGTCTTGTGGGACACCATCTTTCTCACATGTGAGTTTTGCAAAGCTGCCCTCCCTCAAATGCTCCTGATTGGCTGATGTGGTCCAATAAAAAGAGTGGGGAGGGGTGGAGGGGCACTTAACCAACTGCAGCAACGTCCAGAGACAAAGAAGGGACAGTGAATGGACACAGAAGAAGCTGCTTAATATGACAAGAATTAACCATAACTTTTGAAAGAGTGATTCTGTTGATTGAATGACTTCCAGAACTTTATACTTCTACTCTATATCTAGTATATCATATTTGTTGTTCACATGGATTTGGAGCAAACAGTTGTTAAATATCTGTGTGTATTTGTATATAATCTTTTTTTCATTTATTTTATTATTACTTATCTATGCCTATGCTATTGTGTTTTTTTATTGTGTTTATAGGACTGTGATTGGTTAACATTTTGTCAACAACAGACAATGATTCTTTGTTTTGACCTCCTGGTTGGACCTCCATAGCTCACCAGATCTGTGGAGAGGCTAGCCTGCTCACACTGAGAATACATGTTTTTCAATGTATTTAGCTGATAATACCTGTTATAAAATATATAATGTAAATATAAATTATTTTACACCAATCAAGAAGTAATTTGTGAAAAAAAGTTGAAAAATATGTTGAAAATTACAGGAAGTGGATAGTTCTATTTTAAAGAGTTCCATACTGATGCCATCACACTGGGGAGAACTCGAACTCTAAAAGTTTTCCACAATTTACACAAGAAACACATTTTTCCCAAGCTGTTAAACATGATTTCAACAAAAGAAAGGTGTTTTCTTTGTTTTATTTGTCAAATCATCTTTTCTGTGTACATTAGAGGAGTTTTGACATGGTTGCTAGGTAACAGTTATGATTGCTCTGTCTGGAATGTTTCACAGTATGGTATTTTTCACAGTATGGTATGTTTCACAGTAATGAACCTTTCTAGCTTCACAGAGACTAAACCAGACCAAGTTACAGGTCAGATCTGTGGAAGGGCTACCCTGCTCACAGTCAGAATGCCAGTTTTCCTGTCCTTTTTTAATGTCATATTGTGAAACATTCCAGACAGAGCAATGACATATCCATAGAAACAAGCAGGTGAGGAACCCCCAACCAAAAAGTTACATTGTGCACCTTTAAGTTGATGGGGGAAAAAAGAGCATTGACAATATATGGATCCTGCTCAAAATAAGCATACTTTTCTATATTTTTGCTTGCTTCCATAACACAAGTTGGAGCATCTAATGACTTCATATGGGTTTAAAAAAATTAAACAAAGATCAGCAATTTTGCATTTGGCGTGTTAAAGTAAATTAAATTTGATTTCTTAATTGTAAGCGTAGCCTTCAAAATGTCTCTGGATTTTTGCATAATCGCTCTAAAATTGTTAGGCTGTCTTGAATCTTAATAGAGCCATGTCAACTACAGGGACATTCAGTGTTCCCCAAGGGTGTGGAAATGTGTTTCAGGAATGTAAGAATTTGAGATTAAATGGCAGTGACAGCATGTTTGACAAATTGCTGTATAATGTTTTTCTGGGACATTTTAAAAAGTCTACTTAGCATGAATGTAGAGATGGGAAAAATACATCCATAGCTGATCACAGCAAGAGATGAAACTGGCTCTTAAAGGCGTTGTACTTGATTTTTACTGTCTTAAAAAACAGAACTAGTTCATTAAAAGGCCCTGTATTACATAGAATGGATTCTTGTGAGGCATGTTGTGTTTTGTTTCATTCACAAGTGTTTGAGTAATCCTGGTTTATTCCTCTGTCTACATCTCGAAAGCTCGAAATGCTCTATTCCACCATGAAATGGGAGTCTTAAGTTAACAGCTATTTTTTTTTTACTTTAAATTCAGTAGAAATTCCAGGGCTGAACGGCCTGGCCCACCACCTTTAAAAGCTGGCTGCCTGAGACTGAGATCCCTCCTTTCTTCTCTCCACCATACAGCCACTTGTTTTGAATAAATATGTATTTAACTTGTGTGAATCGACTCATTTTCATTTTATAATGTTGTTACCACCGCAAAAGACATACCTGAATTTGTGTTTTACTAACATGAAAGTATTTGATGTGTTGAGAAAACAATTGTGATCTTCAATTAAAACAAAGAGCAAAACTTCGCCTCAACCTTGAATCTGAGGAGCACAATAATAGATATGTGCTTGCCATAGAAGATAATTTTTCATCAGATTTTGAATGTCAAGAGCTGTTGGAAATGTTTAACACTGGGAAAAACATATATTGTTTTTTATTGTGAAACTTTAATTGTTGTAATTTTAAGTATACATTTCAGCACAGCAAATACTAAGCACAAATAGTTTCAGAGAAAACCTGCTCATCTGAACGTGCATCGTCTTGAAGACACTAAAGGAGAAAGAGCTGCAGAGGCCGGATCATGTGAGCCTAAAGTCAGACTCAAAAAGCTGGAGATCAGGCTTCAGAGACTCCAGACTGTGGAACTGAACTCTGTGCAGTGTCAAAAATGACAAGCTTAAAATATGTTTAGAATTTTCTTAATTTTTCTTTTTTATTAGAGAGAGTTTTATCTGACCTTTGTCCGTCTTATTCTTTGTTGTATTGTTTTTAACTTTGAGCTTTCAGTCCAACTTCACTGCAGTTCCCTAATCAGAGACATACCTGAAATTTGCATTTTGTTTTTTTATTCTGTTTGCTGCTGACTCTCGTTAGCAACCCACAACAGATGTTTATTCTTTTCATAGCAAAAATAAAAACTGAAATAAAATAAAGAAAATTCCTGTTTTGTTTCCTCCGTTTATTTTATTTGGTTCCTAATGTCAGAAACCTTCACACAATTGGATGCATCATTAAAAAGATGGGGTTTGGGAGTAGAGATTGAGTCTAAAACCTTAAATAAAACCCTTGGATTTGACTTGTTTTTACTAATGCTGTTTTTAAAACTTTCTTTCTATGAAAGATTGAACACATTTAGATTGGTCTTTTTCCATTTTTGCGTCATTTCTTTTTTTTGAACTTTTTATTTAGAATTTTTCATTGAACACAACAGTGCCCGAGACAAGTGGTTCAAACATAGGAATAAAAGTAAATACAAAGTTAAATCAATAGTAAATCTAGTTAACATATTTATATTTGATCAGTGTACACTTCCAGTAACCTTAACAAAACAAACAATTATAGAACCAAGTATTCCATGACCATATTCCACCTTTGATTAAAGAGATCCATTTTAATTTGTAACGATGCAGTCATCTTTTCCATCCAGTACACCTTTTTCAGTCTCTCTTTCCACTCAGCTATTGTTGGTGATTTAACCTGTTTCCAATTTGTGGTAACTATTTTCTTGGCAATCAATAACAGGATACGTAAAATATACCTTTGGTCCGCATTGAAGACGTCAACAGGTATAACACCCAGCAAATATAACAGATCGTCTGAAGGAATTTCTTTTTTCATTATTTTTTCTATCTCTTCTTTGATGTTTTTCCAGTATCCTACAACTACTGGACAGTCCCAGAATATGTGTGTATGGTCCCCTATTTTACCGCATTGTCTCCAACACAAAGCTGTTGAAGGATCTTTAACAAATTTTGAAATAACCGCTGGAGTATGAAAGTATCTAATTTTTAGCTTCCAGTCAAACTCCTTCCATTGCTGGCTGTTTATACCTTTATGACTGTTATTACAAAGTTTATCCCAGTATTCATCTTCTATGATGGTATTAGACTCCAGTTCCCATTTTTCCTTTATATTATAAGTATTATGAGGAATGTGTGATGATAGTCTTTTATATAGATGGGAGATGTGTTTACCTAGAGGTAGATGTCTTTCTAAAATTGTGATGAAATACTGTTCTATACTATTTGGATTTTTAGCAATTCTGTCTTTTTCCTTGTGGTTTGTAATATAATGCCTAATTTGTAAATATCTATAAAAATCTTTTGAGGGAAGATCAAACTGTTCCTGTAATTGTGAAAAGGATTTTAAGTATGATTCTGTAAATAACTGATTATAACAAATGAGGCCTTTGGCTGCCCATCTCCTAAAACCATAATCACACATTGAAGGTGGAAAATCTGGGTTTCCCACAATGGGCATAACCCGAGACATTGACCCAGTCTCTTGGAGCATTTTTTTTACTTCTGCCCAAACCTTTATAGTATGTTTTATCCATATATTTCCAATCTTCATTTTATTGAGACATTTTGAGTCTATGAAAGGTAGTGCAGCTAACGATACATCTGTAACTTCACCCTGCTCAATTTGAATCCACTTTACGTCCTCGTCACCACTGATCCATGTCACAATTGCTACAAGTTGAGCAGCCCAGTAATATAATTTCAAATTTGGGAGAGCCAAACCTCCTTTATTTTTAGCCAAATGGAGAGTCTTCAGTTTAATTCTGGGTCTCTTATGTTGCCATATGAACTGCGAAATTAACTTGTTTAACGTGTTAAAAATGGAATTTGGAACTCTTATGGGCAGCGCCTGAAATAAAAAGAGGAGACGAGGAAGCAGATTCATCCTTATGGTTTCAATTCTTCCAAACAGAGAGAGGGGGAGAACATCCCAGCGAGTCAGGTCATTCCTAATTTGTTTAATTAGTTTATTATAGTTTGCATCAAAAAGTTTAGTTGTTTCTGGTGTTATAACAATCCCCAAATACTTAAATCCTTGTTTAGACCAGTGAAATGACACCAGTTCATCCAGTTGCCCTGGCCACACACCTGATATCATCATTGCTTCTGATTTTTTTGGGTTGATTTTGTATCCTGAAATGTCTCCATAATCTTTCAGACACTGCATGAGTCGAGGTATCGAAGTGAGAGGATGTTTTATGAAGAGTAGGATGTCGTCTGCAAAAAGGGAAATTTTATGAACTCTCCCCCCACCATCCTCCACCCCTTCTATCTGAACATCCTGTCGTATGGCCTCTGCCAGTGGCTCGATGCTGAGAGCAAAGAGGATGGGGGACAGGGAATCGCCCTGTCTCACTCCTCTCTCTATAGCAAAAAATTCAGAACAGTGCCCATTAACTCTAATTTTTGACTTGGGGTTCTTGTATAATAATCGAAACCACCCAATAAATTTTTCCTCAAAGCCCATCTCAATTAGTGTTTGTTCTAAGAATTCCCAGTCTACTTGGTCAAATGCCTTCTCAGCATCTAGGCTGAGAAGCATTGACGTTTGATTATCCTTTGCCATAAGTGACTGTAAGTTTAATGCCCTCCTAATATTATTTGTCCCATGGCGGCCTGAAATGAACCCTGTCTGATCTGGTTTTATCAACTTTTTAATATACTTTTGGATTCTGTTTGCCAGTATGGTTGTTAGTATTTTGTAATCCACACACAAAAGACTTATAGGACGATAGCTGGAGCATTGTAATGGGTCTTTCCCTTCCTTATACAGAACTGTGATGATTGCCTCTGACCAAGACTCTGGAGGATTCCCTGAATTTAGCACATAATTATATAGTTTACACAAAATAGGGCTTAGGTTATCAACAAATATCTTATAGTATTCTCCGGAAAATCCATCCATCCCTGGAGATTTATTGTTTTTCAGTTTTAGAATAGTTTCTTTAACTTCTTTTTCTTGAATTGGTTTTATTAGTGATGAAGCTTCATCATCAGTCAGCTTGTCCAATTTAAGATTTTTGAAGAAGTTTTTTATTTTTTCCTTCTTTGATTCTTGAGTTTGACCTCTATATAGTTGTTCGTAGTATTTAGCAAAAGAATCTGATATTGTTTTCGGGCTAGTTTCAACTGTATTAGAATTGGGTTGTTTAATTTTTGGAATGATACGACTGGCTTGTGCCTTTTGTAATTGAAATGATAATAATTTACTGGCCTTATTTCCCTGTTCATAATATTTCCTATCCATGAATCTTAAGGCACCCTCTGCCTTGTATGTGAGTATCTCATCTAGTTTGGTCCTGTATTCTTTAAGTTTATCAAGCACTTCCTGTTTTCCGTTTTGTTTATGTTCAGTTTCTAATCTCTTTATTTCACTTTCTAATTCTATTTGTTTTTGAAGTCTTTCTTTTTTTAGTCTTGATCCTATGGATATTATCTTCCCACGTATTGTGGCTTTTCCTGCATCCCATAACACCGATGGGGAAACCATTTCATTATCATTCAGAGCAAAGTAATCAAGTAAAGCTGACCTTATTTCTTCTCTAATACTAACATCTGTCAATAATGAAACATTAATTCTCCAATACTTCCTACATGACTCAAACCCCATATCAAATTCCAATGTTACTGGGCTATGGTCTGAAATAGTCATTGGCTCAATTACACAGTTTTTAACCCGGTATGCTTCTTTTTTGGAAATTAAAAAATAATCCAGACGTGAGTAACTTCCATGTACCTGTGACATAAAGGTGAAGTCTCTCTCATTTGGATGTAGATGGCGCCATGCATCCGCTAAACCCAATTCATTCATCATATTTAGTAAACTTTTTGACATTCTGGTTGGAGGATTTGGTGATATTGGTAATTTATCTAATCTGTTATTTAGTACACAGTTAAGGTCCCCACCCATAAGAAAAATACCCTGCTTGTTTTCTGCTACCAGGTGGGCAAGTTTTTTGAAAAAATATGGGCAATCCTCATTAGGTGCATAAACGTTCAAGATAGTGATTTTAACTCCAGCCATCGTCCCTATAACCATAACATAACGACCTTCTGTGTCCTGACACACTTTTTCACAGTTAAAGTATACTGATTTGCTAAACAGTATAGCAACACCTCTCTTTTTGTGGATACCATATGAGCTACTGTAGACTTGGTCAACCCATTCTCGTTTTAGTTTTTGATGTTCTATCTCTATAAGGTGTGTTTCTTGAATTATGGCCACCGAACAATTCATTTTCTTCAGTTGTCCCAATATCTTTTTTCTTTTGATTGGGTGGTTAATTCCCTTTACATTGTAAGTAATAAAATTAAATAATGTCATCTTTATGTATAGATTGTTTCACATAGCATGACACTGACCACTTATTTCTATTGATTAAACTGTAAAAATAACTTAACTTTTGACATTTAAGATTAGAGGAAATAAAATTTACCACTTGTCTCAGGAGGAACAAAATAAGAACAATACAAACACAAAACAGAACTTCCATATTACCAATCAGACACAGACCACAAGTATTATCCGCGTCCAACTCTCGATGGTTATAGGACAGAGAGTGGTGACCTAATCTCTCTGTGGGAAATGGCACAAATTGTGCAAAAATGACCAATGTTACATAAACATGTAAAAAAGGTCTTAGTGAGTGTAAATCACTCATAACAAAGAGTCCCCCGTCAGTATTTTCTTTGTTGAAATAGCATTTTTTGTCAACTTAAACTTTTAATCTTTCAGTAGCCTTCAGTCTCTTCATCTTCTATTAATTTTAATCTTGGCCTCAGTTCAATTCCTCAGATATTTGAATCATAATTTACCTTGTTTAAACTATCAGTTTCCCTCCTCCATCATGGCCTTCAGGTCAGAAGTTGCCAGCATGTTGTTTCTGTTCTCCCTCGAGCTGATGTTCCATCCTTCTGCCAGTGTTTCCTCGATGAGCTCCTTCTCTCCACACTGTACCTGCACCCCCAACTCCCTCAGAGTTGTGGCAGCGCTCGTCAGCGTGGAAAAAGTTTTTTCTCCCGAGTCCATCCTTAGCTTCAGGCGCGCTGGGTACAGGCACTTTGCCTGCATGCCTTTCTGCTTTAACTGCTTGATGACAGCGTAGACTTTAGCTCGCTTCCTTTGTAACTCGGGAGAATAATCTTGGTCGAAGAATATCCTCTTGTCTTGGAACATCACTTGTCCTTGTCTCCACGCTTGCTGCAAAACGATATCCTTTACCGCTGCATCGAGGAACCTCACGATGATTGATCTTGGGGGAGCCGCCGGGTTTGTCGGTCTAGACTGAAGCGAGCGGTGTGCCCTTTCAATTTTAATGTCTAAGTTTGGTGGCAGCTTCAGAACTTTGGGCAGCAGGTTTTTCACAAACACGACCATGTCCCCTTGCTCCGTCCCCTCCGGTATTTGAAATATTCGAATGTTGTTCCGTCTCAGTCTGTTTTGTAGATCGTCACACACAGCTGAAAGTTGTTTATCACGTTGGAGCAGGTACCGTAGCACCCGATCCTGTCTCCCTTCCGCATCCTCCACCACGCTCACTCTGCCCTCGAGCTCATAGATCCTCCGCTGATGGTCACCGAGCTGTTCTTTAATATCTGTCACAGACTTCTCCAAGCGTTCCAAAGTCTGCGTGGTTCGTTTATGCCCCAGAGTATTTTCTTCGCGGAGTTTCCTTATTTCCTCTATCAACGACATCTCCGCCTCGCTCGGCGCTTGGCGCTCGGCGCTCGTGGCTAGTAGCGTGTAAGCTAACGCTCTCCGAGTCCGATGACTTTTCGCCTGTTTCTTTCAAGATCCCGTGTTTTGTTTGTCCTCTGGTTCTTGAGGAAGAGGTCATCTTATTCAAAATTAATTTTCTTGTCTGAAGGTCTTAAATATATGCAGTTGTCATAACTTTATCAGTTTTACTGACGGAGCCTTGTCTCTAGCTTCTTCCTCGCATCGTGACGTCACCGGAAGTCCCATTTTTTTGCGTCATTTCGTTGCAGATTCTTTTTATCTTAGGTGTGTTCTCATTGATCCACAGTTGGGGTGGTCTGTTTGGGTTTCCTTCTATTGCACCAATAGAATCCAAGATTGAATTAGTGGTTTGATCTAAGGAGGAGACCCCTCCTCCTTACCGAACAGTCGTGATTGGTGGAGAAAATGCAGTCGGTGGGTTGCTTCAATGAGAGGGGTACAGTCACCTTGTGTTAACCAAGTTTCTGTTAAAATCAAAACGTCCAAGCTGTTGTTGGTGATGAAGTCCTGGTAGATGAAGGTTTTACTGTTGACGGATCTGATGTTTAAAAGTACAAAGTTTGTGGGTTTAGGGCTGGGGGTAGGATCTGTAGAAGTGCAAAGGGGAACAGTGATGAGACAGGGGAGAGAGGACTCTATAGGAATGGATTTACTGTGGGGGCCGGGTCTGGTGATGATCATAGGGATCCTGTATTGAAGGGGAGAACAGAGACTGCTGTTGGGATGGGAAGAGACAGGTGGGGTAGGGGAGCACTGTAGAGGCGGGTAGTCAGTGATACATTATCTGAGTCTGTACTGTATAGATGATGTTGGCTGTTAAACGGTTGCCAAGCCGGTTTATGTGGAGAGCATCACGTTGGGGTAGAAGGAGGAGCAGGACCAGAGCAGATAAAAATTGTCAAAAAAACCAAAGCTGTAATGGAAGGAATTGTGTTTTAGCCACGTCTGGAGATCTGAAATCCTGTTAAAACGTTCGGCCCCATGACTGAGTGTGGGGAGTGGGCTAGAGATAAAAACAGATTTTCCACAGGAGGATAAAAGTTTAAAAAGGTCCAGGAAATTCATCTTAATCATCTCTGACTGACCACCAGCAATGTCATTTGTTCCTACATGAATAATCACTCTTGTTATTGTGAGGAGTGCAGCTGGTAGAAGTCCAGGTAGTTTGTCCAGTAATGTGTACAGAGTAGTAGTAGTAGTAGTAGAAAACAGTGAGTGGATGCACTGAAAAACCTGCAGTGCCTTATAATTGAGTTGCCCACTAAAAGTGTAGTTGGTGCAAGGTTGTGCTGGGTTGGGTTTGGGCTAGGGGTTGAGCTATGGCTGGGGTTTGGTTATGGGTTAGGTTGTAGGTTAGGTGTTAGGGTTAATTCAGGAGTAAGGGCTACGGTCGGGGATTAGGGCTAGTAGGATGTAAGCGCGTGCAAGGGCCGATCATTGCCGCTTGTAGCCATATTTTCATATGTGGTTGAACAGAGAGAAGATCTTTGAGCTGAGAGGGTGCAGACCCAAAGAAACAGACAACATCTGATCTCAAGGTGAGGGAGCGAGATCTTCAGTTCATGTGCTCAAAAGAGTCTGATTTGTAAGTAGAGTAAAATGTTAGAATTGAGACTGATTTCATGGTGGGGTTTGGATGTTTGTTCCCCTCTAGTAGGTGGGGCTTAGGCCAATGGTTCATTGAAAAGGGTAAAAATAAATTAGGATAGTGGACATCCCTGTCTAGTGCCCCTGAGCTGTGTAAAAACCTGTGAAATAAGAATTAAGACTACTTTAACTCATGTAGATATTAGATTTTTGCCCCCGTCTTCACTTTGACAATGCCCCACTCCCTGAGCCCTTCACACCTCTGCTCCCGCCCACAGCTCTATGGACTAATCCACCTGGCTGACTGACACTTAATGACCTTTGTTATTGAAATGCTGCCCTTTGTCTTGTGGGACACCATAATGTCTTTCTCACATGTGAGTTTTGCAAAGCTGCCCACCCTCAAATGCTCCTGATTGGCTGACGTGGTCCAATAAAAAGAGTGGGGAGGGGTGGAGGGGCACTTAACCAACTGCAGCAACGTCCAGAGACAAAGAAGGAACAGTGAATGGACACAGAAGAAGCTGCTTTATATGCTAGGAATTAGCCATAACTTTTGACAGAGTGAACTATCAGATTTTGATGGTTGAAGTCCTTCCAAAACTTTCTGCCACTACTCTTGTAAGTATATCATCTCCATTGTCCATATGGATTCGAATTCAGAGCCAAAAAGTTGTTAAATATCTCTGTATATGTTACCTTAATGTGATCTTCTTTTGCTACAGTCAGAAAAAGTGTGCCTTTAAAATAAAATACAAACTGAAATGTTTCATTCAGGCAAATGTAACTTGCTTGTAAAACACACACAGAAACATTCTTAGATAAGATTTACTGTGTCATTTTATTTGTATTTAGTTGAGTTACTTTATTTAAGTTAAAAAAAAAAGTTATTTTACTTGTCACTTTCTTTCCTTTGTTCTAATGCAGAGCTACAGGATCCACCAACAGAATGGTATTCACATGTGACCAGTGTGGAAAGGTGTGTCCAAAAGCTGAAAGTACACTACAGAACTCACACAGGAGAAAAACCATACAGCTGTGACCAGTGTGGGAAGGAATTTACACGATCTGGTGCTCTCCATCGACACATGAGAATCCACACAGGAGAAAAATCATACAGATGTGATGTTTGTGAGAAGACATTTTCATGGTCAAGCAATCTTGTATCACATATGAGAATTCACACTGGAGAGAAACCATTTGAATGTGAACAGTGTGGGAAGGGATTTACACAATCTGGTGCTCTCCATCAACTTTTGAAAATCCACACAGGTGAAAAATCATACAGATGTGATGTTTGTGAGAAGACATTTTCAGAGTCAAGCAGCCTTGTAAAACGTATGAGAGTCCACACTGGAAAGAGGCCATACGAGTGTGACCAATGTGGGAAAGCTTTCTCTACATCATCCAATCTCAATAGACACATAAGAATTCACTTCTGGCACCGACTATATGAGTGTGGCCAGTGTGAAAATGTTTTTAGATCATCCCAGCAACTCTCCAGTCACTATCGAACGCACACAGGAGACAAACCGTTACGACTGTGAAGAAAGAGGGACTGGTCTCCAGGTCTGTGAGGAACCGTCTGAAACATGTCCAAATCTTCTGACTGAAGAGAAAAGCTGCAGCTCTGACCAGTGTGGGATGACTTTGAGAAACCTGCTCATCTGAAGGTGCATCGTCTTGACCTCACTAAAGAAGAACGACCTGCTGAGTCTGGATCATGTGAGCCTAAAGTCAGACTCAAAAAGCTGGAGATCAGGCTTCAGAGACTCCAGACTGTGGAACTGAACTCTGTGCAGTGTCAAAAATGACAAGCTTAAAATATGTTTAGAATTTTCTTAATTTTTCTTTTTTATTAGAGAGAGTTTTATCTGACCTTTGTCCGTCTTATTCTTTGTTGTATTGTTTTTAACTTTGAGCTTTCAGTCCAACTTCACTGCAGTTCCCTAATCAGAGACATACCTGAAATTTGCATTTTGTTTTTTTATTCTGTTTGCTGCTGACTCTCGTTAGCAACCCACAACAGATGTTTATTCTTTTCATAGCAAAAATAAAAACTGAAATAAAATAAAGAAAATTCCTGTTTTGTTTCCTCCGTTTATTTTATTTGGTTCCTAATGTCAGAAACCTTCACACAGTTGGATGCATCATTAAAAAGATGGGGTTTGGGAGTAGAGATTGAGTCTAAAACCTTAAATAAAACCCTTGGATTTGACTTGTTTTTACTAATGCTGTTTTTAAAACTTTCTTTCTATGAAAGATTGAACACATTTAGATTGGTCTTTTTCCATTTTTGCGTCATTTCGTTGCAGATTCTTTTTATCTTAGGTGTGTTCTCATTGATCCACAGTTGGGGTGGTCTGTTTGGGTTTCCTTCTATTGCACCAATAGAATCCAAGATTGAATTAGTGGTTTGATCTAAGGAGGAGACCCCCCCTCCTTACCGAACAGTCGTGATTGGTGGAGAAAATGCAGTCGGTGGGTTGCTTCAATGAGAGGGGTACAGTCACCTTGTGTTAACCAAGTTTCTGTTAAAATCAAAACGTCTAAGCTGTTGTTGGTGATGAAGTCCTGGTAGATGAAGGTTTTACTGTTGACGGATCTGATGTTTAAAAGTACAAAGTTTGTGGGTTTAGGGCTGGGGGTAGGATCTGTAGAAGTGCAAAGGGGAACAGTGATGAGACAGGGGAGAGAGGACTCTATAGGAATGGATTTACTGTGGGGGCCGGGTCTGGTGATGATCATAGGGATCCTGTATTGAAGGGGAGAACAGAGACTGCTGTTGGGATGGGAAGAGACAGGTGGGGTAGGGGGGCACTGTAGAGGCGGGTAGTCAGTGATACATTATCTGAGTCTGTACTGTATAGATGATGTTGGCTGTTAAACGGTTGCCAAGCCGGTTTATGTGGAGAGCATCACGTTGGGGTAGAAGGAGGAGCAGGACCAGAGCAGATAAAAATTGTCAAAAAAACCAAAGCTGTAATGGAAGGAATTGTGTTTTAGCCACGTCTGGAGATCTGAAATCCTGTTAAAACGTTCGGCCCCATGACTGAGTGTGGGGAGTGGGCTAGAGATAAAAACAGATTTTCCACAGGAGGATAAAAGTTTAAAAAGGTCCAGGAAATTCATCTTAATCATCTCTGACTGACCACCAGCAATGTCATTTGTTCCTACATGAATAATCACTCTTGTTATTGTGAGGAGTGCAGCTGGTAGAAGTCCAGGTAGTTTGTCCAGTAATGTGTACAGAGTAGTAGTAGTAGTAGTAGAAAACAGTGAGTGGATGCACTGAAAAACCTGCAGTGCCTTATAATTGAGTTGCCCACTAAAAGTGTAGTTGGTGCAAGGTTGTGCTGGGTTGGGTTTGGGCTAGGGGTTGAGCTATGGCTGGGGTTTGGTTATGGGTTAGGTTGTAGGTTAGGTGTTAGGGTTAATTCAGGAGTAAGGGCTACGGTCGGGGATTAGGGCTAGTAGGATGTAAGCGCGTGCAAGGGCCGATCATTGCCGCTTGTAGCCATATTTTCATATGTGGTTGAACAGAGAGAAGATCTTTGAGCTGAGAGGGTGCAGACCCAAAGAAACAGACAACATCTGATCTCAAGGTGAGGGAGCGAGATCTTCAGTTCATGTGCTCAAAAGAGTCTGATTTGTAAGTAGAGTAAAATGTTAGAATTGAGACTGATTTCATGGTGGGGTTTGGATGTTTGTTCCCCTCTAGTAGGTGGGGCTTAGGCCAATGGTTCATTGAAAAGGGTAAAAATAAATTAGGATAGTGGACATCCCTGTCTAGTGCCCCTGAGCTGTGTAAAAACCTGTGAAATAAGAATTAAGACTACTTTAACTCATGTAGATATTAGATTTTTGCCCCCGTCTTCACTTTGACAATGCCCCACTCCCTGAGCCCTTCACACCTCTGCTCCCGCCCACAGCTCTATGGACTAATCCACCTGGCTGACTGACACTTAATGACCTTTGTTATTGAAATGCTGCCCTTTGTCTTGTGGGACACCATAATGTCTTTCTCACATGTGAGTTTTGCAAAGCTGCCCACCCTCAAATGCTCCTGATTGGCTGACGTGGTCCAATAAAAAGAGTGGGGAGGGGTGGAGGGGCACTTAACCAACTGCAGCAACGTCCAGAGACAAAGAAGGAACAGTGAATGGACACAGAAGAAGCTGCTTTATATGCTAGGAATTAGCCATAACTTTTGACAGAGTGAACTATCAGATTTTGATGGTTGAAGTCCTTCCAAAACTTTCTGCCACTACTCTTGTAAGTATATCATCTCCATTGTCCATATGGATTCGAATTCAGAGCCAAAAAGTTGTTAAATATCTCTGTATATGTTACCTTAATGTGATCTTCTTTTGCTACAGTCAGAAAAAGTGTGCCTTTAAAATAAAATACAAACTGAAATGTTTCATTCAGGCAAATGTAACTTGCTTGTAAAACACACACAGAAACATTCTTAGATAAGATTTACTGTGTCATTTTATTTGTATTTAGTTGAGTTACTTTATTTAAGTTAAAAAAAAAAGTTATTTTACTTGTCACTTTCTTTCCTTTGTTCTAATGCAGAGCTACAGGATCCACCAACAGAATGGTATTCACATGTGACCAGTGTGGAAAGGTGTGTCCAAAAGCTGAAAGTACACTACAGAACTCACACAGGAGAAAAACCATACAGCTGTGACCAGTGTGGGAAGGAATTTACACAATCTGGTGCTCTCCATCGACACATGAGAATCCACACAGGAGAAAAATCATACAGATGTGATGTTTGTGAGAAGACATTTTCATGGTCAAGCAATCTTGTATCACATATGAGAATTCACACTGGAGAGAAACCATTTGAATGTGAACAGTGTGGGAAGGGATTTACACAATCTGGTGCTCTCCATCAACTTTTGAAAATCCACACAGGTGAAAAATCATACAGATGTGATGTTTGTGAGAAGACATTTTCAGAGTCAAGCAGCCTTGTAAAACGTATGAGAGTCCACACTGGAAAGAGGCCATACGAGTGTGACCAATGTGGGAAAGCTTTCTCTACATCATCCAATCTCAATAGACACATAAGAATTCACTTCTGGCACCGACTATATGAGTGTGGCCAGTGTGAAAATGTTTTTAGATCATCCCAGCAACTCTCCAGTCACTATCGAACGCACACAGGAGACAAACCGTTACGACTGTGAAGAAAGAGGGACTGGTCTCCAGGTCTGTGAGGAACCGTCTGAAACATGTCCAAATCTTCTGACTGAAGAGAAAAGCTGCAGCTCTGACCAGTGTGGGATGACTTTGAGAAACCTGCTCATCTGAAGGTGCATCGTCTTGACCTCACTAAAGAAGAACGACCTGCTGAGTCTGGATCATGTGAGCCTAAAGTCAGACTCAAGAAGCTGGAGATCAGGCTTCAGAGACTCTAGATTGTGGAACTGAACTCTGTGCAGTGTCAAAAATGACAAGCTTAAAATGATATGTTAAGAATTTTCTTAATTTTTCTTTTTTATTAGAAAGAGTTTTAGCTGACTTTTGTCCATCTTATTTTTCGTTATATTGTTTTTAACTTTGAGCTTTCAGTCCTGCTTCACTGCAGTTCCCTAATCAGAGACATACCTGAAATTGCTTTTTTTTTTATTTTTTTTTTTTTATTCTGTTTGCTGCTGAAAAAAACGGAAATAAAATAAAGAAAATGAAGTTTTAGATTATTTGTTCAGGCTTGTCTTATGTCTCACATATGCATCAAGGAACTTTAGAAATGAAACACATATACACACACAAAGGGCTGAGAAACAGCGTGAGCTTCTTTCACCTGAACAGGTGAAGCACTAAATGTTAATCAGAGGTGAGAGAAGGTTTGAAGCTGCCTCTGAATGACACAGAATAGTAGAAGGAGCTCTTTTACATTTGATCCATGTACTGTTAATATAGAGTTTGTTTATTCAGAAATAGCAAATGGAGAAATTCAACAAGCTAGAGAAAACTGCCTTAAGAAAAATAATATTCTGAATCAATTAAACTAATTTAATCTATATTTTATTTTTGCTTCTGGACTAATCCACCTGGCTGACTGACACTTAATGACCTTTGTTATTGAAATGCTGCCCTGTCATTTCAATATTGTTATTGAAATGCCCCTGTCTTGTGGGACATAATGTCTTTCTCACATGGGAGTTTTGCAATGCTGCCCACCCTCAAATTCTCCTGATATTTGCTAACATACATGAACATTCACACAGACAGTGGCTCCCTCTTTTCTGCATCACTCGAGGAAAAACTAAAACTAAAACAACACTACCCACTCCAGTTTATCTTTCCCACAATCAGGGAATAATTTAGCTTCATAAAATGCTTCTTTATAAAAAAAATAGATATTTATATAACTGTACACTGTAACCTTAAATGTGCACTATACTGTTTTGTTGAATATTGTAAAACAATTATTGAACTTACCACAAAATCGACAGATGATGGTGGATTTTACAGGACAGACATTCTCCACTCCATAACAACGCCTTGTTCGGAAAATAGGGTCAGCAAAAAGGACGATCGAGCGGTTGTTCTTCTGCCTTACTGAGCATGTGCGAGAAAGTACAGAAAGCGCGTTGGGACAGCCTTCAGGCAATTTAATCAGCTGTATTACATAGATTCAATTCAACAAGGTTTCGTAATGACAGCAATTGATGTTGTTAGGTTAATACAAAGAAACTCTCTTGATTTCATCTTCAAAATTAGACACATTAAGTATTTTTAAATGATAACAGTTATTTAATGCCAACAATATCCATGTTTCACTTTTTTGAGTGCATGTACTACAATAGACAATTTGTATGTGTATGTTTTTGTATATGTGGTCGCTGGCGGCTACGAAACTAGCCTGGCTTTTCAGTACCCGCGCTCCTGTAAAGTGATTTGGAAAACTACGTTGCTTGACAGACTAATAATAATAATAATAATAATAATAATAAAATAATAATAAAATAATAATAATATAATAATAATAATAATAACTAATAAGCAAAGTTGAGCTCTGCTGAACTTCATGCAAACGAGGAGCGGTGTTTGCTGAGCGGTAACCAATGACATCGTTTCAAATTACTTTTAATTTGGAAGTCGGCAGGTGGACAGATAAACATTTGGACGTGCATAAAAATTTAAACAGTGCCGTTGATTAACATTATATCGCCATGCCAGAAGCAAAAAACCATTACCATTCAGAACTCTTTAGCCTTTTAAACTTCATATCTCTCCAACTGACGTTCGGTGCACGCCCACTCAGAGCGAAGCAAGCAGAGAGAAAGCGGTACATTTCGCTTGCATGTATTTTGGGCGTTAATGTGGCTTGCCCCCGCATACTGACGGCGCACTTTATGCAGTAAACATAGCATAGTAGCCTGTGAATTTAGCAATGAATTTTAATGTGGGGCTCCAGCAAAATCGTGAAACGTAATCAACAGGGCAGACTTGAGACTTATCCGACTCTGTGCGAGGTTGTATTGAAAACAATGGGATTTTGGGGAGACGGGAAAGAAAGAGGGGACCGGGTGATTACACAGAGGCTGCACGTGTGTTCTCACAGCCAGTGGATGGAAAGGCAGACAGACGGCAATGAGGATTAGATTCGTGAGTTATTAAGAATGTTTGTTACTGCCGTGTAAAAAGGTTATTATGCCTTTCTTTTAATAGTATATACCGTAGACTGCTATTCTATCCTGTTGTAGTGTGCTAAATAACAATTTGTATGTGTAGATTTATGTGTATATTTCGTCATTACATGTGATGGTGTTAAGTTAGAGAAGGGGTGAGGAACCTTTCATATGAAGGGCAGGTTAAATTTTTCTCAAGTCCTCAGAGGGCCATACGAACTAATACCTAGGGGTAGGGCTGCTCGATATTGAAATTATGTGATGTGTGATAACATAACTGATTACTGTGATAATGATATGACTTGCAGTAGTTAAATCTCATGTTTTTCTTAATTGTAATTGGTTTTCTATATAGAAGTATTCAAAAATAGTAATAGGCCTACATTAAACAAAATGATTTATCTAAACTGTAAATATACCGGTATTGCGGTATTACCGAGATTTTGTCATGTTTGCTAGGTGACAGTTGTTATGTGAATTAGATATTATACAATAGTAATGTTCCTGTCAGGGTGTACTAAGAACACCACTCTTGCTTTGGGGAAATCAGAACTAGTAAACAGCACAACTTTAACCACAACTTTACTTCACTACCTAAGGCAAAACTGTCTGTGCAATGAAGAATCTGGACCATCACAGCATTTTAATCCAGTGCACCACAGTGGCTTCCAGACATTTCTTATCAGGATTAATCAAAACACACACTTAGGCCTCCACTGTCAAATGCCCAACCAAGACCATTTACTTTGAACTATCCTTTGGTTGCATATAAATAAGTTTGTGTTGTTGATAATGAGAGTTTTGGAGTGCAGTCGAGTGCAGATGTTGGTTTGTTTCCTGTCTGTTCTTTAAACATGTTTAGAGTTAAGTTTAATTGCTAATTCAGTTCAAATCATGAAACCTGTTGTATAGACATTTTTTAGATCCTTGAATTGTGAGTGCTTTTGTTATTGTTAATTAACCTCTTTTTTTATTTCTCTCTTCCACAGACTTGTATGTGGCAGTGCAAGGATTGTCAGACCACAGTGTCATCAAGGTCACTGCTGTTAAAACATTACAGGTTGGCTCATGGTCACTTTGGCCGTAGACACCCATACCCATGTGCACATTCTCATTGCCCTTGTGTTTTTAAATCCTGGAATGCTCTCAACAGTCATCTAAGCAGATCCCATGCTAATAAAACTGTGCAGAACTCTAGGAGAGTAGTTAACTTTAGCTGTCATCTATGTGCATGCAAGAACATAGTTTCTGAGCAGGACTATTGGTGTCACATTCATAGCCACCTTAAAAATCTTGAGACAGTGCATTGTATGTTTGAGGGTTGTACTTTTCAGACAAACGTTTATGGTACTTTTAAGTCACATAAAAATAGGAAGCACAATCTTTACACTCTAAAAGACTTTAAAGTCGGCATTGTAAAAACAAATCAAATTCAAGCATCAGCTGACTGTGGAAGAGATGATGGAGTGATAGAAGTTTCTAACAGTAATGCAGATTCTGATGGTGATATTGAGATTGAGATGGAATCACAGGATTTACCAAAAATCATAGAGCTGAATTTTGCATCCCTTTTATTGAAATTGGAACACTATTTCCATGTTCCCAGTGTAGCTATTGATGAACTGCTTATAGAATTGCACTATTTGTTGAGTACTGCATGTGTGCCATTATCAAACAGTGTCATTCATGATGTCTTTGAGAATCACAACCTTAGTGTAGATCAGTTGGACATTATCATCTTTCAACCGATTGTTCAAGGCTGTATCAAAGAATACTTATGATTAATGATTAATGAATACTTAGAACAGGGATGGGCAACTGGCGGCCCGCATTCAGCATTTTTCAGGAAACCCTGAGAAGATAAGGACGTTTTCCTAAGTCTAGCATAGGTTTTTATAAGCTTTTTTTAAGGTATGAATGGGTTTAAATGGGAAGCCAATGGGAGTCTAACTGTAATGGTCCAAACCGTGGACTGTTAAAAGATCAGAGGCGCACATGCATGCAACACCATCTCTTTCCTACAAACATTTTCTTTCTCTCTCTCTCTCTTTCTGTGTTTCTCTCTTTGTCTGTCTCTCGCTCTCTCCTTTAAACACCATTAAATATATGTTAAATATGTTTCATACATCCAATGTCTCATACAATGTTTCTCTGATTTTGAAATATAGGATGTGGATTTTGCTGAAGCTGAAGCTGCTATGGGGAAGACCACCATTGGGATTTACACAATCAAACATGAGGGGGGCGACAACACTGATCCATCGGAGGATGTGGGCATCATTGTTGAAGGAGTCACGGTCCTCAGCAACATTGACAACATTGCCTGCGCCACCGCTCTCCTCTTTGGTGTCATTTACGTGTTGAACCTCAGCTACCCTTCTGACCTCAGGTACACGTTTGAATTTTTTCAGAAGGTGCTGATGAAAATCGATGACCGCCGCCTTTCGGACAAGGTTCAGGTTCTCAAAAACAAACTTTGTGGGTAAACAGTCCTGTTGTTGAGGATTCTTTTGGATTTTTTGATTCTTTTAGTTGTTTTTATGTTCCCATGTTTGTCCACAGTAGCTCACCTTTCAGGCATGTTTATTGCATACAGTTTATGTATGTGTTGTTGTTTTGTTGTTTTCTTTCATCGCTGTGAGTCTTAAGTAAGTGTTGAGTTATTCAGGTCTATCACTTTTAGCACTTGCTAAATGTTCATTAGGGAACTCAGAGGGATGGGAGAGAACAGTTTGTATTGGGGTGAAAAAAGTATGGCGTTATTTGGAATCAAGTTACACAGAAGTTTACACAGAAAGTAAACTTCAAAAAACTTACACAGAGTAACACACTTTTTTCCACCCCCAACTCAAGACAGTTTTCTGACATTGTGTTTATATATTTTTTATAAGAGTGTGTTAAAATGCCTCAGCACTTTTATTTTCTTGTGTTCACTAATAACTTGTGTGATTTGTTCAGATTTCAATAAATGCAGTTATGGTTTCTGACAATGGTGTGTGGTTATCTTCTACAGCTTAATCACTGATTTTACACAACAGTGCTGTGTTTATATTAATTAACAATTTTATGTCGTGTGGTTCCACACAACTGTGTTGCATGAAAGTAGACTAATTTGACAGTGTATTTCTAAACCATGCAGCTTTAATTGATTCAACATAACTGTGTCAGTTTGGTTGAACCCATCAATGTCAATTTGATTGAATCTAACATCAGCAATTTGATTGAACCTAACAGTGTCAATTTGGTTGAACCTAACAGTGTCATTTTGACTTACACCAGAACACTAAACACAAGTGATTTAACCAAGTTACTTTGAATCTTCTCAGTTCAGTTATGTAGGATTTACTACATTGTATTGAGCCCATTTTAAAGAACATAATATCATAGAAGCTATGTAACACAGTTTCGTGGAACCATCTGACGCAACTTTTTAAATTAAATCCAAGGAAATATTTTTTTGAGTGTATAGGGCCAGTACGTGACGTAAAGCATGGACTCTGAGTGTTTCCACTGCGTAAAGCGATCCGTAGCTCCCCCTTTTAGGGGGCCAAAGAGGACCGCTGGAGTTACTAACTTTCAAAGCAATCTGGAACAATTGGAACCTAGGGCTGGCTTGCCCTGGCATGCCTCTTTCATTCATTGAAGGACCAGCAGCACAACAACGGCAACAATGGTGCAGATGCTCAATTACCGGTAAAATCGTGTCAAAGTTTTGTGTGTAATCAGAATTCCACATCCAGTCAAAGTCTGCAATGTCTGCATAACATTGAAGCCAAACTGATTACATAAACCAAACTCCACCAACATCCTCCTCCGTGATCCGGGTAAAATCATAAATCCGAAATGTGGTGTACATATTGAATCTCGAGCGCGTGTCCGTAAAGATGCAGCCAAACGAGTTAGCGAAAAGTTATCCAATATCCTCTGTGCAGGTAACCGTATAGTAAAAGAGTAAAGTTATTTATCAAAACAAGAACATGTGCTCCACAGTGATGTCTTTGTGAATACAGAAAAAACGAAAGTGAAACTCAAGTGCATATCAGTCCACGTGAGGATCACCTGTGTGCTCTGGTTCATTTGCATGGACATTTGTTCTGAGTTAAATTTGAACATCAATCAGTGTTGATGCTCCTTTAGTTTAGCACCTGGTCATTTGACAACTATCCAGCGTCTGATGGTGCAGGCCTTCGATTGGGTCACGCCCAAAGTGGTCCAGGTCCATTGTAATGGAAACGGTCCCGGGGTGGGCGTGCCCCCCTCATAACTGCTCTGTGCCAAGGCAGCCCCAAGCGTATTGTGCTAGTAGAAATTAGGCTTATTTAATCTTTTGGTCTGGGGTCAGTTACTTGCTTGTTTCTGTGGATGCCATTTATTAACTTGGAATGTTGCACACTATGACATTAAACAGCTCTACCTTACAATTATTAAATCACACGTGGTTTTATAGCTCACAAATACTTAGAAAAACAGCCATTCTGACTGTGAGTGGGGTTACCTCTCCACAGGTCTGACTTGGTCTGGTTTGGTTGCCATGATGATAGCAAAGTTTAATACCATACTGTGAAACATTACAGACAAAGCAATAACGTGTACATGTAGAAAAGCATTAGACGAATCCTCCATCAGAATAGTTACACAATCCACCTTTAATTTGATATTATTTTACTACAGAGTCAATATTTGTATTTAGTTATTTTACTTGACACTTCCTTTCTTTTGTTCTAATACAGAGCTACAGGATCCACCATCAGAATAACATTCACATGTGACCAGTGCTGGAAGGTGTGGCCAAACGCTTCCAAACTGGACGTACACTACAGAACTGACTTTGAGAAAACCTTCCCATTTGAAGGTGCAACGTCTTAAACTCATTAAGAATCAAAAAGCTGGAGATCAGGTTTCAGAGACTCCAGACTGTGGAGCTGAGCTCTGTGTAGTGTCAAAAAAAAAGCTTAAAATAATATGTTAAGACTTTTTATTAGAAAGCGGTTTTAGCTGACGTTTGTCCATCTTACTGTTCATTGTATTGATGGCAAAGGAGAAATTAAATTTATCAACTGGACAGAGTTTATTTGGTCGAATACGTTTCGCAGCTCATCCAAGCTGCTTCTTCAGTTCTGGTCAGATGCTTTGGATCTGCCTGAAGGAAGGAGCTAATTACAATGAAATTACTCTGAGACAACACATATTTGTTTACAGTTTCTGTTAGTTGGAAACTGTAAAGAAATATTTCTCAGAGTAATTTAAGCAGCTTGGATGAGCTGCAAAACGTATTCGACCAAAAAAACTCCAGTTGACAAATTGAATTTCTCCTTTTGCCATGGATTCTACATGGACGACTGAGGGATTCTACACACATTGTATTGTTTTTAACTTTGATATTTTATTTCTGCTTCACTGCAGTTCCCTAATCAGAGACATACCTAAAATTGTATTTTTTTTATTATTCTGTTTGCTGCTGACTCTTGTTAGCAACCCACAACAGATGTTTATTCTTTTCATGGATGTTGTGATGAAAAAAAGTTAAATAAAATTAAAAAAAGATAGAAAATAAAGTAAAAATTTGCTTAAAAAAAAAAAAAAAAAAAGCAAATCGAGTAGTTATCTCTCTAATAGTCGCTTGTCTAATTTAATTCATAAAGAAAAACTTTAAGAATTAAACCTATTTAACATATGTGGATATCTGATTTGACAAGTGTGTTCTGCTAACACACGGAGCATAGTTATAAGATAAGTCCATGAGAAGTGCAGTGATTGGTGTCTGTAGCACAGTTTTTTTTGATGAAATATTTTAGGTTGGACAAAGTGAGGATCTTTGAATTGAGAGAGTGCAGAACCAAAGAGACAGACCACATTTGATCTCAAGGAGAGGGAGCGACATCTTTAGTTTAGTTGAGCTCAATAGAGTTGTCTGATATTTTGGAAAATTGGTCGTTCAGATTTATTGTTTATTGTAATAAAGCCTTCTTGTTTGTAAGTAGAGTAAAATGTAATGTAAAACTAATTTTATTGTGGGGCTTGGATGTTTGTTCCCCTCTAATAATTGGTGTTTTGTCCAGTGATTCATTGAAAAGGGTGAACATAAATTGGGATAGTGGACATCCCTGTCTAATACCCCGCGAAATAAGAATCAAAACTACTTTAAGATTAGAGGTCATTTTATCTCATGTAGATATTTGATTTTTGCCTCTATCTTCACTTTGACGATGCCCCACTCCCTGAGCCCTTCACACCACTGCTCCCGCCCACAGCTCTATGGACTAATCCACCTGGCTGACTGACACTTAATGACCTTTGTTATTGAAATGTTGCCCTTTGTCTTGTGGGACACCACATGTGAGTTTTGCAAAGCTGCCCCTCCCTCAAATGCTCCTGATTGGCTGATGTGGTCCAATAAAGAGAGTGGGGAGGGGTGGAGGGGCACATAACCAACTGCAGTAACGTCCAGAGACAAAGAAGGGACAGTGAATGGACACAGAAGAAGCTGCTTTATATGACAGGAATTGGCCATAACTTTTGACAGAGTGAGATTTCGATGATTGAAGTCCTTCCAGAAATTTCTGCCACTACTTTTGTAAGTATATCATCTCCATTGTCCATATGGATTCGATTTCAGAGCCAAAAAGTTGTTAAATATCTCTGTATATGTTACCTTAATGTGATCTTCTTTTGCTACAGACAGAAAAAGTGTGGCTTTAAAATAAAATACAAACTGAAATGTTTCATTCAGCCAAATGTAACTTGTTTGTAAAACACACACAGAAACATTCTTAAATAAGATTTTATGTGTATTTAGTTGAGTTACTTTAAGTTAAAAAAAAAAAAGTTATTTTACTTGACACTTTCTTTCCTTTGTTCTAATGCAGAGCTACAAGATCCACCAACAGAATGGTATTCACATGTGACCAGTGTGGAAAGGTGTGTCCAAAAGCTTCTAAACTGAAAGTACACTACAGAACTCACACAGGGGAAAAACCATACAGCTGTGACCAGTGTGGGAAGGAATTTGCACAATCTGGTGACCTCCATCGACATATGAGAATCCACACAGGGGAAAAACCATACAGATGTGATGTTTGTGAGAAGACATTTTCATCGTCAAGCAATCTTGTATCACATATGAGAATTCACACTGGAGAGAGGCCATACGAGTGTGACCAATGTGGGAAGAAATTTAGAGAGTCTGGTGCGCTCAATGAACATATGAGAATCCACACAGGAGAGAAACCATTTGAATGTGACCAGTGTGGGAAGGAATTTAAACGATCTAGTCATCTCCATCTACATATGAGAATCCACACAGGGGAAAAACCATACAGATGTGATATTTGTGAGAAGACATTTTCACAGTCAAGCCATCTTGTATTACATATGAAAGTCCACACTGGAGAGAGGCCATTTGAATGTGAGCAGTGTGGGAAGGGATTTACACAATCTGGTGCTTTCCATCGACATATGAGAATCCACACAGGGGAAAAACCATACAGATGTGATGTTTGTGAGAAGACATTTTCAGTGTCAAGCAGCTTTGTATCACATATGAGAATCCACACTGGAGAGAGGCCATTTGAATGTGAACAGTGTGGGAAGGGATTTAAACAATCTGGTGCTTTCCATCGACATATGAGAATCCACACAGGGGAAAAACCATACAGATGTGATGTTTGTGAGAAGACATTTTCAGTGTCAAGCAGCTTTGTATCACATATGAGAGTCCACACTGGAGAGAGGCCATACAACTGTGACCAATGTGGGAAGAAATTTAGAGAGTCTGGTGCACTCAATGAACATATGAGAATCCACACAGGAGAGAAACCATTTGAATGTAACCAGTGTGGGAAGGAATTTAAACAATCTGGTGCTTTCCATCGACATATGAGAATCCACACAGGGGAAAAACCATACAGATGTGATGCTTGTGAGAAGACATTTTCATCGTCAAGCAATCTTGTATCACATATGAGAGTCCACACTGGAGAGAGGCCATACAACTGTGACCAGTGTGGGAAGGAATTTAAACGATCTGGTGACCTTCATCGACATATGAGAATCCACACAGGTGAAAAATCATACAGATGTGATGTTTGTGAAAATACATTTTCATGGTCAAGCAGCCTTGTATCACATATGAGAATCCACACTGGAGAGAGGCCATACGAGTGTGACCAATGTGGGAAAGCTTTCCCTGCATCATCCAATCTCAATACACATGAGAATTCACTTCTGGCACAGACTATATGAGTGTGGCCAGTGTGAAAAGGCTTTTAGAACATCCCAGCAACTCTCCAGTCACTATCGAACGCACACTTCCCTTAGGACTGGGAAGAAAGAAGGAAGTCTTTCGGGTCTGTGAGGAACTGTCTGAAACATGTCCAAATCTTCCAGACTGAAGAGAAAAGCTGCAGCTCTGACCAGTGTGGGGTGTGGGGTGTGAGAAACCTGCTCATCTGAAGGTGCACCGTCTTGACCTCACTAAAGAAGAAAGACCTGCTGAGTCTGGCTCATGTGAGCCTAAAGTCAGACTCAAGAAGCTGGAGATCAGGCTTCAGAGACTCTAGATTGTGGAACTGAACTCTGTGCAGTGTCAAAAATGACAAGCTTAAAATGATATGTTAAGAATTTTCTTAATTTTTTTTTTTTTTTATTAGAAAGAGTTTTAGCTGACTATATATATATATTTTTTTTTTTATTCCGTTTGTTGCTCAAAAAATAAAATAAAGAAAATGAAGTTTTAGATAATTTGGTCAGGCTTGTCTCATGTCTCACATATGCATCAAGGAACTTTAGAAATGAAACATATACACACACAAAGGGCTGAGAAACAGGTGAAGCACTAAATGTTAATCAAAGGTGAGAGAAGGTTTGAAGCTGCCTCTGAATGACACAGAATAGTAGAAGAAGCTCTTTTACATTTGATCCATGTACTGTTAATATAGAGTTTGTTTATTCAGAAGTAGCAAATAGAGCAATTCAACAAGCTAGAGAAAACTACCTTAAGAAAAATAATATTCTGAAACAATTAAACTAATTTAATCTATATTTTATTTTTGCTTCTGGACTAATCCCCCTGGCTGACTGACACTTAATGACCTTTGTTATTGAAATGCTGCCCTGTCATTTCAATATTGTTATTGAAATGCCCCTGTCTTGTGGGACATAATGTCTTTCTTACATGGGAGTTTTGCAATGCTGCCCACCCTCAAATTCTCCTGATATTTGCTAACATACATGAACATTCACACAGACAGTGGCTCCCTCTTTTCTGCATAACTCGAGGAAAAACAAAAACTAAAACAACACTACCCACTCCAGTCCCTCTTTCCCACAATCAGGGAATAATTTAGCTCCATAAACAGCTTCTTTATAAAAGAAAAATAGATATTTATATAACTGTACACTGTAACCTTAAATGTGCACTATAGGGCCAGTAAAGCATGGACTCTGAGTGTTTCCACTGCGTAAAGAGATCCGTACCTCCCCCTTTTAGGGGGCCAAAGAGGACCGCTGGAGTTACTAACTTCCAAAGCGATCTGGAACGGTTGGAACCTAGGGCTGGCTTGCCCTGGCATGCCCCCTTGCACTCATTGAAGGACCAGCAGCACAACAACGGCAACAATGGTGCAGATGCTCACTTACCGGTAAAATCGTGTCAAAGTTTTGTGTCTAATAAGAATTACACATCCAGTCAAAGTCTGCAATGTCTGCATAACATTGAAGCCAAAATGATAACATAAACCAAACATCCTCCTCCATGATCCGGGTAAAATCATAAATCCCAAATGTGTTGTATATATCGAATCTCGAGCGCGTGTCCATAAAGATGCAGCCAAATGACTTAGCGAAAAGTTATCCATTTTTCCTCTGTGCAGGTAACTGAATAGTAAAAGAGTAAAGTTATTTATCAAAACAAGAACATGTGCTCCACAGTGATGTCTTTGTGAATACAGAAAAAACTAAAGTGAAACTCAAGTGCATATCAGTCCACGTGAGGATCACCTGTGTGCTCTGGTTCATTTGCATGGACTTGTTCTGAGATAATTTGAACATCAATCAGAGTTGATGCTCCTTTAGTTTAGCACCTGGTCATTTGACAGCTATCCAGCGGCTGATGGTGCAGGCCTTCCATTGGGTGTGTCTTGCGTCACGCCCAAAACGGTCCAGGTCCATTGTAATGGAAACGGTCCCGGGGTGGGCGTGCCCCCCTCATAACTGCTCTGTGCCAAGGCAGCCCCAAGCGTATTGTGCAAGTAGAAATTAGGCTTATTTAATCTTTTGGTCTGGAGTCAGTTACTTGCTTGTTTCTGTGGATGCCATTTATTAACTTGGAATGTTGCACACTATGACATTAAACAGCTCTACCTTACAGTTATTAAATCACACGTGGTTTTATAGCTCACAAATACTTAGAAAAACAGCCATTCTGACTGTGAGTGGGGTTACCTCTCCACAGGTCTGACTTGGTCTGGTTTGGTCGCCATGATGATAGAAAAGTTTAATACCATACTGTGAAACATTACAGACAAAGCAATAACGTCTACATGTAGAAAAGCATTAGTCGAATCCTCCATCAGAATAGTTACACAATCCACCTTTAATTTGATATTAGTTTACTACAGAGTCAATATGTGTATTTAGTTATTTTACTTGACACTTCCTTTCTTTTGTTCTAATGCAGAGCTACAGGATCCACCATCAGAATAACATTCACATGTGACCAGTGTGGAATGGTGTGGCCAAACGCTTCCAAACTAAAACTACATTACAGAACTCACACAGGGGAAAGACCATACAGCTGTGACCAGTGTGGAAAGGTGTGGCCAAACGCTTCCAAACTGAAAGTACACTACAGAACTGACTTTGAGAAAACCTTCCTATTTGACGGTGCAACGTCTTAAACTCACTAAAGGAGAAAGACTTGCTGAGGCTGGATCATGTGAGCCTAAAATCAAAAAGCTGGAGATCAGGTTTCAGAGACTCCAGACTGTGAAGCTGAGCTCTGTGTAGTGTCAAAAAAAAAAAGCTTAAAATAATATTCTGCTTCTTCATTTCTGGTCAGATGCTGGCGAACACTGCTTTATCCACCAACAGAATGGTATTCACATGTGACCAGTGTGGAAAGGAGTGTTCAGATGCTTACACACTGAAAGTACACTACAAAACTCACACAGGAGAAAGACCATACAGATGTGACCAGTGTGGGAAGGAATTTAAACAATCTAGTCATCTCCATCAACATTTGAGAATCCACACAGGTGAAAAACCACACAAATGTGATGTTTGTGAGAAGACATTTTCACGGTCAAGCAGCCTTATATTACATATGAGAATCCACACTGGAGAGAGGCCATACAAGTGTGACCAATGTGGGAAAGAATTTAGAACGTCTGATATGTTGAACGTCTGCTCAATCAACATATCAGAATCCACACTGGATAGAGGCCATACGAGTGTGACCAATGTGGGAAAGCTTTCTCTGCATCATTCAGTCTCAAAACACACATGAGAATTCACTTCTGGCACAGACTATATGAGTGTGGCCAGTGTGAAAAGGCTTTTAGAACATCCCAGCAACTCTCCAGTCACTACGGAATGCACACAGGAGACAAACCATAAGACTGTGAAGAAAGAGGGAAGGCTTTCAGGTCTGTGAGGAACCGTCTGAAACATGTCCAAATCTTCCAGACTGAAGAGAAAAGCTGCAGCTCTGACCAGTGTGGGGTGACTTTGAGAAAACCTGCTCATCTGAAGGTGCATCGCCTTGAAGACACTAAAGGAGAAAGAGCTGCAGGGGCGGGATCATGTGAGCCTAAAGTCAGACTCAAAAAGCTGAAGATCAGGCTTCAGAGACTCCAGACTGTGGAACTGAACTCTGTGTAGTGTTAAAAATTACAAGCTTAAAATATGTTAAGAATTTTCTTAATTTTTCTTTTTTATTAGAGAGATTTTTATCTGACCTTTGTCCGTCTTATTATTTGTTGTATTGTTTTTAACTTTGAGCTTTCAGTCCTGCTTCACTGCAGTTTCCTAATCACAGACATACCTGAAATTGGCATTTAGGTTTTTTTTATTCTGTTTGCTGCTGACTCTCGTTAGCAACCCACAACAGATGTTTATTCTTTTCATGGCAAAAATAAAAACTGAAATAAAAGAAAATTGATGTTTTGTTTCCTCCGTTTATTTTATTTGGTTCCTAATGTCAGAAACCTTCACACAATTGGATGCATTATTAAAAAGATGGGGTTTGGGAGTAGAGATTGAGTCTAAAACCTTAAATAAAACCCTTGGATTTGACTTGTTTTTACTAATGCTGTTTTTAAAACTTTCTTTCTATGAAAGATTGAACACATTTAGATTTCCATTTTTGCTCATTTCGTCTGCTGATTCTTTTTAGCTTAGGTGTGTTCTCATTGATCCACAGTTGGGCTGGTCTGTTTTGGTTTCCTTCTATTGCACCAATAGAATCCAAGATCAAATTAGTGGTTTGATCTAAGGAGGAGACCCCCCCCAACTTACCGGACAGTCGTGGTTGGTGGAGAAAAGTGTAGTCGGTGGGTTGCTTCAATGAGAGGGGTACAGTCACCTTGTGGTAACCAACTTTCTGTTAAAATCAAAAAGTCCAAGCTGTTGTTGGTGATGAAGTCTTGGTAGATGAAGGTTTTACTGTTGACGGATCTGATGTTTAAAAGTACAAAGTTTGTGGGTTCAGGGCTGGGGGTAGGATCTGTAGAGGTACAAAGGGGAACAGTGATGAGACAGGGGAGAGTGGACTCTATAGGAATGGATATACTGTGGGGGCCGGGTCTGGTGATGATCACAGGGATCCTGTGTTGAAGGGGAGAACAGAGACTGCTGTTGGGATGGGAAGAGACAGGTGGGGTAGGGGAGCACTGTAGAGGCGGGTAGTCAGTGGTACATTATCTGAGTCTGTACTGTATAGATGATGTTGGCTGTTAAACGGTTGCCAAGCCGGTTTATGTGGAGAGCATCACGTTGGGGTAGAAGGAGGAGCAGGACCAGAACAGATAAAAATTGTCAGTAAAACCAAAGCTGTAATGGAAGGAAGTGTGTTTTAGCCACGTCTGGAGATCTGAAATCCTGTTAAAACGTTCAGCCCCACGACCGACTGTGAGGAGTGGGCTAGAGATAAAAACAGATTTTCCACAGGAAGATAAAAGTTTAAAAAGGTCCACGAACTTCATCTTAATCATCTCTGACTGACCACCGGCAATGTCATTTGTTCCTACGTGAATAATCACTCTTGTTATTGTGAGGAGTGCAGCTTGTAGAAGTCCAGGTAGTTTGTCCAGTAATATGTAGAGAGTAGTAGTAGTAGAAAACAGTGAGTGGATGCACTGAAAAACCTGCAGTGCCTTATAACTGAGTCGCCCACCAAAAGTGTAGTTGGTGCAAGGTTGGGCAGGGTTGGGTTTGGGCTAGGGGTTGAGCTATGGCTGGGGTTTGGTTATGGGTTAGGTTGTAGGTTAGGTGTTAGGGTTAATTCAGGAGTAAGGGCTACGGTCGGGGATTAGGGCTAGTAGGGTGTAAGCGCGTGCAAGGACCGATCATTGCCGCTTGTGGCCATATTTTCATATGTGGTTGAACAGAGAGAAGATCTTTGAGCTGAGAGGGTGCAGACCCAAAGAGACAGACAACATCTGATCTCAAGGTGAGGGAGCGAGTTCATGTGCTCAATCGAGTTGTCTGATTTGTAACTAGAGTAAAATGTTGTCAGAATTGAGACTGATTTCATGGTGGGGCTTGGATGTTTGTTCCCCTCTAGTAGGTGGGGCTTAGGCCAATGGTTCATTGAAAAGGGTAAAAATAAATTAGGATAGTGGACATCCCTGTCTAGTGCCCCTGAGCTGTGTAAAAACCTGTGAAATAAGAATTAAGACTACTTTAACTCACGTAGATATTAGATTTTTGCCTCTGTCTTCACTTTGATGATGCCCCACTCCCTGAGCCCTTCACACGTCTGCTCACGCCCACAGCTCTATGGACTAATCCACCTGACTGACTGACTGACACTTAATGACCTTTGTTATTGAAATGCTGCCTGTTGACTTGTGGGGCAGCTTAATGTCTCGTGAGTTTTACAAAGCTGTCCATTCCTGATTGACTGTGGTCCAATAAAAATAATGAGAAGGGGTGGAGGGGCACTTAACCAACTGCAGTAATCTTAAGAGAAAAAGAAGGGGCAGTGAATGAACACAGATGAAGCTGCTTTATATGACAGGAATTAACCATATAGCATCATGCAACCTTGTATCACATATGAGATGCCACGCATGAGAATTCACTTCTGGCACAGACTATATGAGTGTGGCTAGTGTGAAAAGGCTTTTACAACATTCCAGCAACTCTCCAGTCAGTACCGAACGCACACAGGAGACAAACCATATGACTGTGAAGAAAGAGAAAAGGCTTTCAGGTCTGTCCAAACCTTCCAGACTGAAGAGAAAATCTGCAGCTCTGACCAGTGTGGGATGACTTTGAGGAACCTACTCATCTGAAGGTTCCCCATCTTGAACACATTAAAGGAGAAAGACCTGCTGAGGCCGGATCATGTGAGCCTAAAATCAGACTCAAAAAGCTGGAGATCAGGCTTCAGAGACTCCAGACTGCGGAGTTGTGCTCTATGTAGTGTTTTTTTTTTTTTTTAGTTGAAGTTTGTTCATTCTATTTGTCATTGTACTGTTTTCACTGCAGTTCCTTAGTCTAAAGCATACTTTAAATACTTTTTTTTTTCTTCCATTTGCCGTTGACTCTTGTTAGCAACCCACAATAGACATTCATTATTTTCATGGCTGCTGTAATGAAATAATGTTAAATAAAATAAAGAAAATTATTGTTAATCACTAAATGTTGTTAATCAGCGGTGAGAGAAGGTTTGAAGCTGGTTCCATGTACTGTTAATATAAAATTTGTTGATTCAGAAATGGCAAATTGCGTAGTTTTCTCTTTAATAGGACCTGGTCTAATTTCCCTGAGAAAAATAATATTCTAAATGAATTAAAGTAATTTATCATATGTTTTATATTTGATTTTTGCCTCTGTCTTCACTTTGACGAGGCCCCACTCCCTGAGTCCTTCACACCTCTGCTCCCGCCCACAGCTCTATGGACTAATCCACCTGGCTGACTGACACTTAATGACCTTTGTTATTGAAATGCTGCCCTTTGTCTTGTGGGACACCATAATGTCTTTCTCACATGTGAGTTTTGCAAAGCTGCCCACCCTCAAATGCTCCTGATTGGCTGATGTGGTCCAATAAAAAGAGTGGGGAGGGGTGGAGGGGCACTTAACCAACTGCAGCAACGTCCAGAGACAAAGAAGGGACAGCGAATGGACACGAAAGAAGCTTCTTTTGACAGAGTGAGATTTTGATGATTGAAGTCTTTCCAGAACTTTCTGCCACTACTTTTGTAAGTATATCATCTCCATTGTCCATATGGATTCGAATTCAGAGCCAAAAAGTTGTTAAATATCTCTGTATATGTTACTCTAATGTGATCTTCTTTTGCGACAGATAGAAAAAGTGTGCCTTTAAAATAAAATACACACTTAAATGTTTTATTCAGCCAAATGTAACTTGCTTGTAAAACACACACAGAAACATTCTTAGAATAGATTTACTGTGTGATTTTATGTGTTTTTAGTTGAGTTACTTTATTTAAGTTAAAAAAAAAGTTTAGCAAAAGGAGAAATTTAATTTGTCAACTGGACAGAGTTTATTTGGTCGAATACGTTTCGCAGCTCATCCAAGCTGCTTCCTCAGTTCTGGTCAGATGCTGGTGGACACTGCTTTATATCTGCTTGAACGGAGGAGCTTAAATACAATGAGAATTACTCTGAGACAACACATACTTGTTTACAGTTTCTGTAAACTGGAGTGATTACAGTTTCTGTTACTCAGGTGAGTCTATTCAATATGGACTGGGGGGAGTAGTTAGCATATCCATTCAGGGCCATGATGGGTGTTTTCACACCTCTGGATAAGTCCTGGCTGGTCCCATTGTTTTCTCAGTTTGTTTTGATTTAGGTTTGAGGATAGAGTTATAGATGGGAGACAAATGATGTCTGAGACCTCCATTTCTGTTCAAGGAAGGATTCTCTTTCTTGACAAAAGTGGCCTCTAATGGCCCTCTCAAACCAGTTCTTTTCTCTGGCCAAGATCTGGACCTCGCTGTCCTCAAAGGAGTGGCCTGTGGCTTTTAGGTGGAGATGTACGGCAGATTGCAGCCCACCCTGGTTTTCCCGTCTGTGTTGATACATTCGTTTGAAAAGTGGCTGTTTTGTTTCTCCAATGTAGCGCTCACTGCAGTCTTCACTACATTGAATGGAGTAGACCACATTGCTTTGTTTGTGGCTCAGTGTTTTGTCCTTAGGATGGACCAGTTTTTGTCTTAAGGTGTTAGTGGGTTTGAAATAGACTGGGATGTCATGTTGTCTGAAGATCCTCTGTAGTTTTTCGGAAACGCCAGCCAGGTAAGGAATAGTTACACCCTTTCTCCTGGGCTCTGGTTCTCTGTTGTCCTGTTTCTTTGCTCTCTTCGTTTTATTGAAAGCCCATTTAGGATATCCACAAACGGAGAGGGCTTTCTCCACGTGTTGTTCTTCTTTCTCCTTTCCCTCTGCGCTTGTAGGAACCACTTGGGCCCTGTGATGTAATGTCCGAATGACTCCCAGTTTGTGCTGAAGTGGGTGGTGTGAATCAAAAAGCAGATATTGGTCGGTGTGTGTGGGCTTCCTGAAGACCTCTACCTGGAGTCGCTGGTCTTCTCTTAACGTTACTGCACAATCTAAGAAGGCCAATGTGTTGTCCTTGGCATCTTCACGTGTGAATTTGATGTTCGGAGCTACAGAATTGATATGTGCAGTAAAGGCTTCTAAATCTTGAATTTTGATTTTTGAAAAATTATCAACATAGCGATACCAGTGCATGGGTGGAGTGCCTGGATATGAGGCCAGGGCACTCTGTTCAAATTGTTCCATGTAAAAGTTTGCAATGATAGGGGAGACCGGTGAGCCCATTGCACAGCCGTGGATTTGTCTGTAAAAGTTTCCTCTGAACTGTAAATAGGTGGTACTTAAAAAAAAAAGTTATTTTCCTTGACACTTTCTTTCCTTTGTTCTAATGCAGAGCTACAAGATCCACCAACAGAATGGTATTCCCATGTGACCAGTGTGGAAAGGTGTGGCCAAAAGCTTCCACACTGAAAGTACACTACAGAACTCACACAGGAGAAAGACCATACAGCTGTGACCAGTGTGGGAAGGAATTTAAACGATCTAGTCATCTCCATCGACATATGAGAATCCACACAGGAGAGAAACCATTTGATTGTGACCAGTGTGGGAAGGAATTTATACAATCTGGTGACCTCCATCGACATATGAGAATCCACACAGGAGAAAAATCATACAGATGTGATGTTTGTGAGAAGACATTTTCATGGTCAAGCAATCTTGTATCACACATGAGAATTCACACTGGAGAGAGGCCATACGAGTGTGACCAATGTGGAAAGAAATTTAGAGAGTCTGGTGCGCTCAATGAACATATGAGAATCCACACAGGAGAGAAACCATTTGAATGTGACCAGTGTGGGAAGGGATTTACACAATCTGGTGACCTTCATCGACATATGAGAATCCACACAGGTGAAAAACCATACAGATGTGATATTTGTGAGAAGACATATTCACAGTCAAGCCATCTTGTATCACATATGAGAGTCCACACTGGAGAGAGGCCATTTGAATGTGAACAGTGTGGGAAGAAATTTAAACGATCTGGTAACCTCCATCGACATATGAGAATCCACACAGGAGAGAAACCATTTGAATGTGAACAGTGTGGGAAGGAATTTACACAATCTGGTGCTCTCCATCAACATTTGAGAATTCACACAGGGGAAAAACCATACAGATGTGATGTTTGTGATAAGACATTTTCAGTGTCAAGCAGCCTTGTAAAACATATGAGAATCCACACTGGAGAGAGGCCATACGAGTGTGACCAATGTGGGAAAGCTTTCTCTGCATCATCCAATCTCAATACACACATGAGAATTCACTTCTGACACAGACTATATGAGTGTGGCCAGTGTGAAAAGGCTTTTAGAACATCCCAGCAACTCTCCAGTCACTATCGAACGCACACAGGAGACAAACCTTACGACTGTGAAGAAAGAGGGAAGGCTTTCAGGTCTGTGACGAACCGTCTGAAACATGTCCAAATCTTCCAGACTGAAGAGAAAAGCTGCAGCTCTGACCAGTGTGGGGTGACTTTGAGAAACCTGCTCATCTGAAGGTGCATCGTCTTGAAGACACTAAAGGAGAAAGAGCTGCAGAGGCCGGATCATGTGAGCCTAAAGTCAGACTCAAGAAGCTGGAGATCAGACTTCAGAGACTCTACATTGTGGAACTGAACTCTGTGCAGTGTCAAAAATGACAAGCTTAAAATGATATGTTAAGAATTTTCTTAATTTTTCTTTTTTATTAGAAAGAGTCTTAGCTGACTTTTGCCCATCTTATTCTTCGTTGTATTGTTTTTAACTTTGAGCTTTCAGTCCTGCTTCACTGCAGTTCCCTAATCAGAAACATAACTGAAATTGCATTGTTTTTTTTGTTTTTTTTTTCTGTTAGCTGCTGAAAAAAACTGAAATAAAATAAAGAAAATGAAGTTTTAGATTATTTTTCAGGCTTGTCTCATGTCTCACATATGCATCAAGGAACTTTAGAAATGAAACACATATACACACACAAAGGGCTGAGAAACAGTGTGAGCTTCTTTCACATGAACAGGTGAAGCACTAAATGTTAATCAGAGGTGAGAGAAGGTTTGAAGCTGCCTCTGAATGACACAGAATAGTAGAAGGAGCTCTTTTACATTTAATCCATGTAGTGTTAATATAGAGTTTGTTTATTCAGAAATAGCAAATAGAGAAATTCAACAAGATAGAGAAAACTACCTTAAGAAAAATAATATTATGAAACAATTAAACTAATTTAATCTATATTTTATTTTGGCTTCTGGGCTAATCCACCTGGCTGACTGACACTTAATGACCTTTGTTATTGAAATGCTGCCCTGTCATTTCAATATTGTTATTGAAATGCCACTGTCTTGTGGGACATAATGTCTTTCTCACATGGGAGTTTTGCAATGCTGCCCACCCTCAAATTCTCCTGATGTTACCTTAAATGTGCACTATAGGGCCAGTACGTGACATAAAGCATGGACTCTGAGTGTTTCCACTGCGTAAAGCGATCCGTACCTCCCCCCTTTAGGGGGCCAAAGTGGACCGCTGGAGTTACTAACTTCCAAAGCGATCTGGAACGGTTAGAACCTAGGGCTGGCTTGCCCTGGCATGCCGGTGTAGCAGCCCCACAACACTCCCCTTACAGAACACTCCACAGTGTTTTCAGGCTAGGCCGAAAACACTCCCCAGTGTTTGGGGCCTAGCCTGAAAACACTGGGGGAGTGTCTTGAGCCTAGCCCAAAAATAAATCCCCTTCAGATATAATACACTCCCCTTAGTCTCAAAACACTCCCCAGTAGCCCCAAAACACTCCCCTTTGGACTGGCTATGCACAATTGAGTATGCTAAACACGGCACATCTGTTCAGTCATTCCTCTACCCATTGTTTCGTTTCATCCATCCATCCATCAATCCATCCATCCTTTCATCTATTCATTCATTCATTCATTCATTCATTCTCTCATTCATTCTCTCATTCATTCTCTCATTCATTCTCTCATTCATTCTCTCATTCATTTTCATTCATTCATTCATTCATTCTGTCGATAGGCCTACTCTCATCCACCTCTCTCCCTCCTCTCCCTCTCTCTGCCGCTCTCTCAGCAGTGTGAAGTTAGGATCTGGTACACGGTACCACAATTTGAAAATATGATATACTGTATGATACTTATAGCTTTTTGCTCACTGACGTGACAATAATGTAATTTCAGAATCATTCAACTGATGCGAGTTCTACAGTCATTGCCCTTATTGTAATTTGTATTATATGAATAATGGGTAGGGGCATCTTACCCTTCACATCTTACCCTTCAAACCAAGTTACAAATTACCGCCCAATTTCTCTTATACCCACCCCAGGTAAATTAGTCGAAAAAATTGTTCATAACAGACTCTATTCCTACCTAGAAGATAATAACATACTACTAGAACAGCAAGGAGGATTTAGGCCCAACTACTCAACCATCAAAACAGCTGCAGACTTTCTTAATAATATTTATGACAAACTCAACAAACTCCATGTAATGTCAAGATTACTTTTTATCCATAATTGTAAGCGTAATTCCCTCCAGCAGAACATGTATTTCAGTATTTAATCAAGGGACAGTGTTATTTGAACAGTTTTTTAGCCTTTAAAGTATAGCAAACTTGGCTACAAACATAACTGAATATTGGTTTTCACCAATAGAAATGGTCTGGGTGTTGCCTGAATGAAACTCTATGAAAAACTCTTACTTAACCATTATGAAACAGATACAACTCTGTTAAAGTGCCAATTATAATTTGCCAAGTATATTCCCTTGTTAACTCCTTCCTTCAAAATAGGAGGAACTACACACAAGGGTTCATACTTGAGCCATCTTTTCACCCGAGAATTTATCCGTGTATGGACAAATATAGGTGTGCTGAGTAGGGACGCAATCGCCATTATTTCGATATCAGTTCCCCAAATTGCATTGTCGGACATTTTACTTTCCACTACATATGTTTCCATATTGGTCTTTCCAGCATAATTCTCAAAATATGTTGAATATTTTGGGTGCTTCATCAGATCACAGACCATGATCCGAATAAAAAAATGGTCTTCCTCTGTTCCAGTGACTTCCTTGGAAATTGCTCTAAAAAGGCAGTTTCCATCCCCAACAATTGAATCAATTTTCACTCGGCTTCCTAGACGTCCAGGTATACGAGCAGGCATCAACGGAACTGTAACTTTTAACCCAAGTTTTTCTGCAGCTTCCATCTGCATTTATCATTTATCATTTGTTGGTGTGAACCTGAAGTTAGACGTTTTGGCCTTTGTGGTCTTGCCTATCTCAGTGTCTACCTCCATTTCCAGCTTGGAGTCAGTCTCGATACCTTCCTTCTGGTTTGAGGAAGACAACCCTGTTTCAGGAGCCTTCGAGTTTGGGCTAGTCGAATTGGTTCCTGAGTGTTCCTTCAGATGTTCGGATTCCTCCTGTCTCATGTTATATTTCTTAAGATTACTTCCATGGTATTTTTGTGCAAGTTGTTGTTCAGTGTTTTTGTTCTTTAAGACATACAGGTTTCCTTTCTTTTCCACCACTACATATGGCCCTGTCCATGGATCCCTGTCCTTCCCCCCCTTTCTTGATGCCCGGCGGGAGTCCCAAAGAAGAACATCCTCCCCGTTAAAAGATACCTTGTTTTTGTTCCTTTTTCCATAATCCCTTTTCTGCCGATTTTGCGCTGTTTCTATATTTTCTCACTACTGGAAAAATTGTGTTGTAAAGGTATTCCATCTCGTCAACTCTATCTTGTATAGATTCCGGTGCAGTTGACATTTCGTCTTCTGCTTGAGTGTGGCCACTGACATCAACTGGAAGAACTGCCTCTCTCCCATACATTAAAAAGAAGGGTGAATAGCCAGTGGAAGCGTGCCTGCTTGTATTTAATAATAATAATACATTTTATTTATATAGCGCTTTTCAAGACACTCAAAGACGCTTCACACTTCATAAAAGAATAATAAAATATCACAAAATTTACAACATAAAATCAATCATTAAAAGCAATTTTGAACAGGTGAGTTTTGAGTTCTTTTTTGAAGGTGGGGAGGTCAGAGCAGTCACGGAGGGGTTTGGGCAGTGAGTTCCAGAGGGTGGGAGCAGCGATGGAGAAGGCTCTGTCCCCCCAAGTTCGGAGCTTGGTCCTACAGGGCAGGGACAGGAGGTTGGAACTGGAGGAGCGGAGGGAGCGAGATGGAGTGTGGTGGTGGTGGAGCAGGTCTGTGAGGTAAGGAGGGGCCAGGTTGTGGAGTGCTTTGAATGTGATGAGAAGGATTTTGAAGTGGATGCGCTGAGGGATGGGGAGCCAGTGGAGCTTGTGGAGGACAGGGGTGATGTGTTCACGTGAGCGGGTGTGGGTGAGGAGCCGGGCAGCGGAGTTCTGAATGTACTGTAGTCTGTTGAGGGTTTTGGATGGTGTACCATAGAGGATGCTATTGCAGTAGTCGATTCTAGATGTGATAAATGCGTGGATGAGAGTTTCAGCGGCAGAGAAAGTGAGTGATGGGCGGAGACGGGCTATGTTTTTGAGGTGAAAGAATGCAGTCCGGGTTATGTGCTTGACGTGGGGTTCAAATGAAAGAGTGGGGTCGAGGAGCACACCGAGGTTGCGAATGAGTGGGGATGGCGAGAGTGTGGTGTTGTCAAAGTGCAGGGTGAAGTGTTGTGAGGATTTGGTGATGTTGTGTGGACCGATGATGATGAAGTCTGTTTTGCCACTGTTTAGTTTGAGGAAGTTGTTATTCATTCAGTTTTTGATGTCTGTTAGGCAGTGGGTGAGAGTGGAGTGGATGCTGGGGTTGATGGATGTTGTGGAGATGTAAAGTTGGATGTCGTCAGCGTAGCAGTGAAAGCGGAGACCGTGTCGACGAATGATGTTGCCGAGGGGGAGGATGTAGAGAATGAAGAGGAGAGGACCAAGCACCGAACCCTGGGGGACTCCCTGCTGCAAGGGGGCTATGGAGGAAGAGCAATGGTTGGTATGGATGAACTGTTGCCGGTTTGTGAGGTAGGACTGGAGCCAGAAGAGAGCAGAGCCGGTGATGTTGAGAGTTTTTGAGGCGGGACAGGAGGATGGAGTGGCTGATTGTGTCGAAGGCTGCAGTGAGGTCCAAGAGGATGAGGTTGGAGAGGTGGCCGGAGTCGGAGGAGAGGAGGAGGTCATTTGTGACTTTGAGCAGAGCTGTTTCGGTGCTGTGTTTGGGACGGAAGCCAGACTGGAAGGGTTCATAGAGACTGTTGGAGGTGAGGTGGGTTTGGAGTTGGGCGGCGACGACACGTTCCAGGATTTTAGACAGAAAGGGGAGGTTGGATATGGGATGGAAATTTGCAGTTATCAGGGTCAAGGTTGGATTTTTTGAGGATGGGAGTGATAGCAGCCAACTTGAGAGACTGTGGGACAGAACCGGAGGAGAGGGAGGAGTTTATGATTTGGGTGATCAGTGGAGAGAGTGCAGGAAGACAGGCTTTGATGAGAGGAGAGGGAATGGGATCCAGGGAGCATGTGGAAGTTTTAATGATGGAAAAAAGTTCTGTCAGGTGAGCAGGGGAAATGGGTGTGAAGTGAGAGAGCTGTTGATGGGGTGGAGGAGGATCGGATGGAGCAGTGTGGGAGGAAGAGAGGTCTATTGAACTGTAAATGGAATCTATTTTGGACTGAAAGAAGGATAGAAATTGGTTGCATTTGTCAGTGGTGAAGGAAGATGAGGTGTTGTTATTGGGCTTTAGGAGTGTGTTTATTGTGGAAAAGAGAGCTTTGGGGTTATTGGAGCCGGAGTGGATGAGGTTGGAGTAATATTTGTCCATGAATTCAGCAGCGGGTTTGGAGTTGACATTGTCAATGTGGAAATTAAAGTCACCAAGCAGAAGGATGGAGAATGATATGGCACTTAACTGAGTCAGAAAGTCTGTGAGGTCTGGAAGGAATGAGCGGTTGGGCTTCGGGGGGCGGTAAATAACAGCAGTTACAAGTGGAGATGGACCGGACAGTTTGAAAGCAGTATATTCAAATGAGTGAAAGTTTGAGAGAGAGAGAGGGGTTAATTTAATGTCGCCGCGCCCTTCAGAACGGGGGTTTTCAACGAAAGAGAATCTGGGGGGTGTGGTCTGATTGAGGGAGAAATAGTCCATAGGTTTATGCCAGGTTTCAGTCAAACAGAGAAAATCCAGTTTATTGTCTATGATGTGCTCATTTAAGATGAGTCCCTTATTGCTGAGGGAGCGGGTGTTGAGGAGGGAAAAGTTCAGGTGACGTGAGTTGGCAGTGTGTTGTGATGCGCGTGGAACAGGGCGGAGGTTGGACCGACTCACGTGTAGGTTGTTGTGATGACGTAATGCGGAAGTATCAGAACGGTGGGACCAGATGGACGGGATGGCATTTTCAGATGAGCTGTGGTAGGAAAAAGTACGTCCAGATCCCCGATGTGGAGGACGGGAGCTGCGGAGGAGTCCAAGCTGTTGAAGAGAAGCAGCGCAGTCCGGGAGGCAGCGGTTGTTGAGCCGGCGAAGGGTAGAGGCGGAGTACTGCAGCAGCGGCGGCATCCTCAGACCAGTGAATGCTAGCAGGAAGCTAGCGTCTCGGCTCTGAATACCGGCACGATGTGGCTGAAGTTGTAGAAGGCAAATAAAACTCCCGAGAGTCCACAGGATGTGTACCATCGCCAAGCGAAGAGTCCAGTGGGAGGCCGGAGCCTGGGATCCAGTCCGAGGACGTGCTGTCGGCATAGGGGAGTGTGTATCACTGGAGGGCTGCGGAGGCAGCCGGGCACTCGTCCCATCGTATTGAACACACCGGGATCGCAGAATCCAGGGCGGACAATCAGTGGGACTGAGGCCAGATAGATGACACAGTGAGGGACACTACTCCAGATTGATCCGTGCAGGACAGACACGTCGGGAAGGAGCCGTAGAGTGTAACATCCACCGGACAGGAGCTCCGAGCAGGCGCGGGAAAGGTGGGGCGAAACAGGAGCGTCTCGGCTCAGGTAAGCAAAAATGTTCCAAAGGATAGCCCTGATGATCAGGTCTTTACTGCTCTTAAGTATTTAAGGCGTATAGGGCAAGATCAAAAGCAGGGTAGAGCAGGGTAGAGCAAATCTCACAGAATTATGGACAGAGCAGCAGCCAGTGTGCACCAGCATCCGCCATTTAGGGCAAAGAGGACCCCTGGCAAAGCTTTGGGCCAGTCATCAGCCTTCTGATTCAGCACTTTCAGGAGAGAGTTTTGAATCGTTCTGTTATTTCGTTCAACAAGCCCACTGGCTTGTGGATGGTAGGCGCTTGTTACACGTTGTTGAGTACCAGTCAGGCGATGAAGATCAGTGATAATTTGATTAACAAATTCTCATCCTTGGTCATTTATTTGAATCATAGCGACTCCATGATGACAAATGCACTCATACAGGAACTGGGCAACACTGGTACCTGTCTTGTCTTGAAGAGCCTTGGCTTCAATCCACTTCGTAAAATAATCGACTGCAACTACAATGCAGCAATAGCCTTCTGGAGTCGTCTTGAGGCTACATATGTCAACACCAATCTGCTACCAGGGGACAGACTTGATTGCAACTGGTTGCATTTCAGGGGAGGTTTTCTCGAACTTTGTTGAGGCTCTCTGACACCTGTTACAGGAGGAAATAAAGGACTGAACATCCCCTTTGATCAAAGGCCACCAAAACCTGTGAATATAAACAAACTGTTTAATGAATATCGTAACCTGTCTACATAACAATGTTATATTAAATCAATGCAGAATTTTTAGAGTAAATTTTATTTCTGTTCGGGAAAGATAACTACTAGGTCATGCCTACCTCGTTTATATCTCAACTAAAGTGAATTTGTTAATCTATAAATGAAAAGGAGAACTCGCACCAAGAAATAGTTATACCCCAGATACCATACTTAAATTAAGAAAATATCAAAAGATTAAAACAAGCTATAAAATATATTTATGTCATGGACACAAACTGATATTCACACGTATAGGCTATCATTCAAGGTAAAACATTGATCTAGAATTCGGGGTTAACCATAAAGGCCTATGTACTTGTTTTTTTGTTATGGGTATTATGTTAAGCAGATTGTAACCCACTTACCGGTTCATTATTTTCTGTAAAGTTTTATCACGCCCCATGTGTCCTCCCAGAGCAGCAGCTTCAGTGGATGTATCGCTACCTTCATGGCACATCTTCAAAATTTGATCTCTATCCGTGGCACTGACAATCACCTTCAACGGTTTAACTGTAACAAGAGAGTAATATGCCCTATAATTATCCTCGCCAACTAGATAGTACATCTATCGATATGACATAAAATGTGTGTCAGCAAACATTCTAGTATAAAATTGCACAAGTTGTGAATGTGTGGTTGCTTTACCTGTCCAATAATCAGGACAATTTCAAAACCTACACGATAAGATAGGCGGATCCAGGATTTTATAATCACTCAACGTGATGCACAGGGTGATTCCACCTTGGATGATCTGTCAAGTTGTGTGTTTGGCAGCAATTGGCCTATGGACCAGCCTTCAGATGGTCACATATAGGCCCTAGGCCTATATACATTTTCCAACAATATCTGGTGAGCCTAATGGTTTCTAGATAAAGACTCACAGAAAACTTACATATATGCCTAAGCCTATTTCTGTTTTCCAAAACAATGAAAAAACAACAAAATCTTGAATTTAAGAATAGTCTCTATTTCCAAATTCATGCCCAAAAAAGTTGAAAATGCACCACAGAACAGAGGTCAGAATGAGGTCATGAAGTCATCGCAAAGTGTGTGCTAATGAGGGTGAGGGTATGGGATCCATGTGCCTTCACCGCAATATTAGTCAAAGATCCTCAGCAAATTTCTCCATTGAGCAGAGATATCCTCCATAGTGAGAGAGAATATAACACCCTAGGGCCTACAGACATTTAAATCCCTGCCTCTCCCATAAATTCCATGCCCGTTTTTGTAAAGTACGTAATGAATGGGTCGGCTACAGGGCTGGGGTAATAGTAATAGTAATATGTAATAGTAATAGTAACGATTAAATTTTTTGAGTAATAGTAATTGTAATAGTATTAATAATAGTAAGAGCGACCAAAGTAATAGTAATTCAAGTATTACATTAATATTACAGTGAGTGGGTGAGCGAGTGAATGGATGCTTATGTCCAGCCAACCGTTTTTCAGTCATAATCAGGACGGACACCCAGCCAAGTAGGAAAATGAAATGAACGATGTAACACCCCTCAGACGTGGCTGGGGTACGAACCTCAGACCTAGCTCTAAGTCTGCAAATTAATATTACATCATTATCCGCGTTTATCAGTAACTTTTGATATTTGTTATATGCTTAGGTTTCGTGAGGGAATGAGGGAAGGAGGAAAGGAAAATGAGAAATGCAAATTCATCCGTAACTTTTTGAGTTATCCTGCTAACGCACACACACACACACACACACACAAACACACACACACACAGACACACACACGCCGAGCGTCACATACACCTACCGCCATGGCGGAGGTGAATAAGGATTGATGCACTAGAGAGTAATGTAGGCCTAATGTGCTTATTGATGTAACACCAACAAAATCAACCGATATCTGTTGTCGATATAAATCACCACAGATTCACATGAAATGAAATAAATTGGTGCAGGTATTTCAGTCACTTACCATCATCGATGCTTTTCCCCTTAGGCGGCTTGTAAAGGTATGTCAGCTCTGCGTTGACAATCCTATACTTTGCTGCCATTCTCCTGAAGTTGGCCTTTGCGCCTTTATTTCCATGACACCACGATGGATACGTCTTGGTTGTCAAATAATGTTGAATTTCAGTAAAATAAGTCTTAGTCTTCCCCGAAGGGCGTCCAACTTTGTGAGATTCCATGATACATATGTACACGTGTACAATCGACTAAGCTATTTGTGGGGTCTTTATTACCGGAAGACGTAACGTAAAGAAGTATCATAAAGATGACCGTCAGACGCATTTTTCCCGCGAAAACCACATGTGAGGGAAGCACTCTTATATCAAGATCATCCAGTGTCTTGAATTAAACCCTTATAATGTTAGGCCTGTATCTGATATCTAACATGATTAACTAAGACTTTTTTTTATTATGGATACGAAAAGCGCAAAAAGTCTGAAGGATGTCAAATAAGAGGAACAGTATAATGCTTAAATATGATGCTTAGGCCTAGGCCTATATGGACCTATATGAATTTACGTGTAGGTCTACATCCAGTCTCATTTTATATAATGGAAAGATGATGAAATCAGTGAATTGGGTAAGGTACATTAGATGGGGCGTAATCGATGAATTATATTGAGCATAATTAGGGCGTATATGGTTATGTTTCGAAAATCATTCTCCTGGGGAGTGTTTTGAGGCTAGGGAGTGTTTTAGGGCTGTGTTGGGGATTGTTTTGGGGCCAGGGGGAGTGTTTTGGGGCTAGGCTGAAAACACTGGGGAGTGTTTTCAGGCTTGGCTGAAAACACTGCGGAGTGTTTTGGGGCTATGCTAAAAACACTGGAGAGTGTTCTCAGAGAGGGGAGTGTTTTGAGGCTGCTACACCCCCTTGCACTCATTGAAGGACCAGCAGCACAACAACAGCAACAGTTGAAAGCATGCATTTTGTTCTAGGCAAGGTTAACCTTCACCTGTTCTCACATACGCTAATTTTAACAGTTGTGAAAACACTTGGTTGCAATCAATAGTTCTCAAATTCAGACCTTGTCACTGTCTGGTATTTTTGGCTCACAAGGAAGTCAACAACACTCCATATATGTAACACACTCTGGTTGTTTATTTTTCTCCAACATATATAAAGACCGAACTGTGACCTCTTAGAGGCTTGCTTTTCTATCCTCGCATGTCTTCTGTGTATCTCCTGCTTGTAACTCCCTTAAATCTGGCCAGATAAAGAACTTCTTTTACGACTCTACCTGGTCTATTGTCTCTTACTTTTTCCAACTTTGACTTCAATTGGCGTTGTCGGCAGGATTCAGCCCTTAATACAGGTAAGCAACTTCTTTTTTTGCTTCCTTATGCTGAATCGGACCCGGAGTGGTTGGAAATTGTTTAATGAGACAGTATAATTGTTTTTTTATCTGAACATTTTCTCTGAAGTCTGATTACCATTTCTAAACTATTTCAGTGAATACCAGGACATACTTATATATATATATATAGCAAACAGGTGAAATCCACGTTGAATGATTTCGTGGTAGGATAATTAACCAAGGATTCACTGCGAAGTTTGATTTCGTAGTATAGGAATGCCAAGGGGAATTATGCTGGTTTTCCGGTAATTGACTGAGTTCTTACCGATGTCAGGGCTAATAGAGGGCTCTACGTGATTATATAGATAATACAATACGACTGAGTTTTCGTATTTAAAGGTTATAGTGGCATGGGCCAGAAGTTCCATGTTTAAGATAAATGGCATGTTGACCAGAAGTTCCATGTTTGATTGAGAATAGTGAGAATAGTTTAAGGGTTGATCTTAACAGTTTAATTGTAATATTGTCACCTGTGATACCACAGGGTTTAGCTTCAAACTGCAGTTTGATTGACGGTATTTGCTGACTCTTTTGGAAATGGGTTGTTATTCTTCAAGAGGATATGTCCCAGAACGTTCAATAAATTTGAATAAATATTGAAATCTATATAAATATAAACGATCCACTCTAATGTAAAAGTCAAACAAATTTTGTTAATGCAAATGAATTGTAAAATTAATGTGAATTGAGTTAACGGCAACTTTACAGAACAACATATTTGACCATACATTTTTGGTGGCACTTTGGTAAAGACCAGGTAGACCGAGTAAAAAAAGGGTAACCGTTGTCTTGCATGATTGATTTGTATATACCGTCGTTATGGGGGGACTATTCAGTGTTCCAGTCAACAGTTATGAAATTAAAGTCAAAAATGAAGACGACCTACCAAAACGTGAAAGAAAGGAGTTTAAAGCCTTGTTGAAAACTAATCCGCAGTTGAAGTTAGTCCCTGATAAACTTGCTAATCGTCTCACACCGCGAGAATGGATGACTCAAAAATTAGGCATATATTATGCTGAACCGTTTATTTCTGAATTGGCGATATGGTCCGACAATGCTTTCCCAAGAGAAGGTAGTTTTACAAAGGATAAACTGAGTTTGGCCCGTGCTTACATTATTGATAAGACTAAAGTGGCAAATCCTATTTGGCAATCGAGCAATTATATGAGAGAAGTTTTATCAGCTTGGGAAAGAATGGCGGCACAATATCCTGGCAATTCTGGTTATAGTAGAAGAACTAAATATGGACTTCCATTCTGGCCAACCCTGTTAATGTCACAGCACATTGAAAACAAACCATTTTCTCTTACAGACAAAAATGAATTCTACCCATCATTAGCAGTTGATGCGTCCGTCGTACATGCATACACAGATGGTGATGACACGGATGATGATGATGACATTGATTTGTGTATTGCGGGATTCACTGTTAATGATAAACGTAAGAAAGATTTTAAGACACTTCCAATCCAATCGACCATAATATTTCCTGAATATGATACTGCGGAAAAGGATGAAACAGACTGGCAGAAAAAATGCATCAGGTCATGGTTTGAAAACGGTCAGCGCGCTTTGGAAGGAATAGCACAGCGTAAAGGGGCGGATAATGAAAGAATTAAAAGAGATCAATTGACCTATGTATATGAGTTGCTTAGAGCTGAATTTAAACGCATTTTCAAATTAATAAAACACAAGCAAAATCTGGCGATTGAGTTGGCTCCAATTTGTTCATACATAGTGAAGTGTTGGGGATCTTGTATGAATCTTTATAAAACTAAAACGGGAATAAAGATAGATGTTGAAATACCTATCGATAAAACAGTAAAAGAAAGGATCATGAACATGATACCGGAAGAGACCGTTCAAAACCTTCGGGATTTATTAATTGAATATGGTAAGGAATCACAAACTAAAAAAGATGCTCCGTCAGTACAACTTAATGCTCCATTGCTTACTTTTGATGACAAGGTCATGGACAAACCCTTATCTCTTGCAGAAATTTCTAAAATAACACGCGATGCTCCTTCGCCTTTGATAAAACCAACTGCCTTTATGAATTGGTATGAAACTCTGATAATGCATGGTTCGCTATCAGGAAAGGATGTACGCTATATATTGACGACGGTAATGCCGCACATAAAGATGCAATCTTTAATTGAAGAATGTGACACCCTTAGTGAGGACAATGACGGCCCTATTGATCATGAAACAATACCTGAAAAGAAGTTTCCATGGTTGAGTAAAAAACACAAAGAAGAACATATCACTGAGTTCAAAGAATTTCTGAAAAAGAATGCAACACAGGATAGGGATATTTCTCAAATACTCAATTGTAAACGTAAACATAATGAATCAATGTCTACTTTTGCGCAAAGGTTTCAAAAAGCATGGAAAGAGGATGCGAAATTAGAGATAAAAGACAGCGTAGATCCGTTATTCGTGTCAATGTTTTTGAATGCTTTGGACTCACAATCAGCATATACTGTAAAAGTGTCATGTCCAGAAGTCTTCACGCTCGCTCCTAATGATCTGTTGAAAAAGATTAGAGAGTTGGAATCTGTTGGTCTGTTTAATTATTATTATTATTATTAGTTTATTTAGCAGGGACAGCGTACATTAATTAACATTTCTGTAAATGTACCAGATTTAGCCATGCGGCTATTTTTCATCTGTAGTCCCTGGACAGATCTTAAATAGTCATCCTAAAAACAAATTCCTTACAACATTAAACATTAAAAAACAATTAAAAACATTAAAAACAATTAATTAAACAGTACATGTCATACACATTAAAATACATACACATGTAAAAGATGGCTTTACAGGGTCAGGAGGAGGTGGAGCCAAACATTAATGCTGGCAGATCTGATTGTTTATCAACCACTTTCTCAAGTAATTTTTGAACAAGTGATATGATGTTATTTCCCTGATGTTTGCGGGGACAGTGTTCCAGTTTTGTGTAGCTATAACAGAGAATGACATCTGACCAAATGTGCTGAGTGGAACAATACAGTCCCCTCTTCCTGCAGCTCGAGTGCGACCGTATGAAGCAGTTCTTATTGTTACAAATTGTTCCAGTGGAGGGGAGGACAATCCATTAACAAACCAAAGTTAATGGCAGCTGCATTACCTGTTAGCTCACCCCAGTCTCCAGTAAATACAAGAGAGTCTCACACAATAGTAAAACAGCAGCCTATAAGGGGTACAGGACCTGATGAAATGCCTTACAAAAGTATGTATAGACAAAAACGAGGAAGACCAAATAACAGAGGTCAAATGCTAAACTATGATGATGTTTGCTATCGCTGTGGTAAGTATGGACATTGGTCTTGAAACTGCAGGAATGTACCACCAGGTAACGTATACAGAAATACTTTTCAGCAAAAACAAACTCCACATGCACCGTTTCTGGTAAGAAATGATAGATTTAATCAGGGAGATGTAAGAAAGGACTTACAAGTTTCAGAAAAAGGAGCATCCAATCCTATTTGGCAACAATAGGGGTACCGACAGGAGGACGCTGACAGTACAAATAATTGCGTGTTCACAATTTCAACTCACAAATAGCCCATCTGATCTACCAAGTTTTAATATTACAGTTGATGGTAAACAAATTCCTTTTTTGGTTGACACAGGAGCTACAATGTCATGTATTAATCAAACTGATTTTCTCAAGCATGCAACAAAAGAAACTGTCTTGTCTGTCGGTATAGCTGGCGTCCTACAATCGCAACCTCTAACAAAACCACTAAAAGTTGATATAAATCAACAACAAATGAATCATCAATTTTTGTTAAGTAACACAGTCCCGCTCTCTCTATTAGGAAGAGATTTGTTATGTAAATTGAATGCCACCATATCGTGTTCACCTAATGGAATGTTACTAAAAATTCCAGAGCAGACAGTTCGGCAATTCTTTGAAGATACACTCACAGGTGACCATAACTTCCAGACACATGTCAAAGTTTCTAGTGTTAATGTTATGGTAACCTTTGAGGATATCAAGAAATTGGCTAAATGTAGTGCTGCAGCTGCAGTATCACTTCTCGCACTTAGACCAATTAATAAGCCTTTCTGTTTGCATTCCGAAACAGCTAATGGTACATGCTTGAATATACAATGCTTTTTTCTATGCCCAGCAGGGTTTATTCTGTTAGACAAAATTGATGAAGTACATGTCAACATCTTCATTTTTGCAGTAAAAAATGATTTGTCTGACATCTCTTTCATTACAGATTCTCTCAAGAGATTAATAGAAATCCTACCTGATGACAAGGAGGAGAACAAAGCTTATGTCGTCTGGTCTTATGCTAAGGTACCTGAACATGTCTTCATCAAATGCAAAAACATAACTTCTGTACCAGTCACAACAGACATTTCTTTTGATCAAATTGAAATATGCCCTATTTCAATTTTGTCTAAAGTACCTAGACACTTGTGGGCTTTACATGCCAATCATGTGGGTCTTCTCCGGGTCCCACCATACCATGCCAAAATCGACTACAGCAAATTTCCAGTACATGTTAAACAATATCCTTTATCCCAAGAAAAGGAAAAGGGTATTAAACCAGTCATTGAGAGCTTACTGGAACAAAGTGTTGTTATAAAGAAAAGAGTTTCTTGTAACAGCCCTATCAATCCAATTGTGAAGCCAGAAACAAACAGCTGGAGATTTACACAAGACTTGAGAAAAGTTAATGAAATTGTTTTTCCTATGGCTCCAACGGTTCCTGATGTTAATGCTATACTGACAACACTACCACCACATTCTAAATTTTACACAGTAATTGATTTGTCATCTGCCTATTTCGCCATTCCCATAGAAAAGCAAGAGTTATTTGGTTTTCAATTTCTAAATGAGAGTTATTGTTTGACCAGATTATCTCACGGTTTTGTAGATTCAGCTGCATATTTCTGTAGCATTGTGAAATGGCACTTGTCGCATCTCACTCTCCCAGGGTCTTCTGTGCTAGTACAGTATTTTGATGACCTGCTCATTGCTTCACCAACAGATAATGACTGTTTCAGAGACTCTATGGCGCTTTTGATACATCTGGCGGATGGAGGACACAAGGTTTCACTTGCCAAAATGCAATTTTGTCAAGAAGCTGTCAATTACCTGGGCTATGTCTTGAAAGATGGATGTCGTTTTTTGTCTATGGACAGAGTAAAAACGATCATGGACTTGAAAAGGCCTAGAACTAAGACTGAAATATTGTCTTTTTTGGGATTAATCAATTATTCCCGTTCTTGGCTTCCTAATGTTGCCTTATATGACTCTGTTTTGCATAAGGCTACGTTGAAAGATAAAGCTGATACTGTGTTTTGGACTGATGAAATGAAACATGCTTTTCGACACATCAAATACCTTTTGTGTAACGCGCCAGCGCTGGGATGTCCCGATTTTGAATTAACGTTTCATCTCTTCGTGAGCAACGACGAAATCGGAGCCTACGCTGTGTTAGCACAGCCTCATGGGGAAGGAATGCGACCAGTTGCATACTATTCCAAAACCTTGCCTCTCATTGTCCAGGGAATGGTTCCTTGTCTTAGAGCAGTAGCTGCGGCAGCAATGATGGTTGAAAAATGTCAAACCATCATTCTAGGTTATCCTTTAGTGTTGCACACCACACACATGATTTCAATCATCTTAAACAATATAACCAATCAACACATGACCAGTCAAAGAAGGAGTAACTATGAACATATCCTGACAGGTACTGAGAATCTCAAAATTTCCACTGTGTCACATACCAATCCCGCTTTACATTTGCAATTCTTATTGTATGGCACTGGGTATGAACCGGTGGATGAATCACATGACTGTTTGAAACTTATTTCAGAATCCACAAGTATCAGAATGGATTTACAACAAACTCCATTAGCTCAAAATGATTTGATACTTTTCTGTGATGGATCAGCTATGAGACCAAATGACAAAACTGTGTTAGCTGGATATGCAATTGTAAATGATCAACAGACCTGCCTGGAAGCATATTGCTTACCAGTTAGGTCTGCTCAAGCTGCTGAATTAATAGCATTAACACGAGCATGTACCATAGCAAACAACAAACGGGTAACTATTTACACTGATTCTAAATATGCATTTTCCGTAGAACATGATTTTGGGAAAATTTGGGAAAACAGGGGTTTCTTGACAGCCGCAGGGAAAGAGATAAAAAATGCTCAACTTGTTAAAGATCTTTTAACTGCTATGATGCTCCCAACAGAAATTGCTATCGTCAAATGTACGGGACATGGTAAAAAAGATAATCCTGTGACTATTCACAATAATTTCGCAGACAGTTGTGCTAAACAAGCAGCTTAAAGTGACTCTTTTCCTCCCTGGCTACAAAAAACTTGTCCTCAGACTATTGCTTCTGACTCAGATTCACTCTCTCCCCCTTTCTCTATTGCAGATTTGCTTGCAATCCAACAAAAAGCTTCAGAGACTGAAAGAAAACGTTGGATAAAAAAGGGATGTTTTAAAGACACCGATGGGTTATGGAAAAACACCAATTCCAAAGTCGCACTTCCTAAAATGGCTTTCCATCCATTGATAGCCTATGTACATGGAATTACACATGCAAATTACCAAGCGATCACATCATATATCGACAAATTCTTTTTCACTACAGGATTAGAAAAGCATGTGAGGCGCTATATTCAACAATGTATGGTATGTGCGCGTTGTAACCCCGCAGTCAATCCACCAAGACATGAACATCTCCCTATGCCAGAAGGCCCTTTTCAACAACTACAAATCGATTTTACGCATATGCCTAGGTGTAGAGGCTTTTCCTACTTATTAGTCATAGTAGACCGTTTCTCTGGATGGCCTGAGGCATTTCCTACCAGAAAAGAAAACGCACAAACGGTAGTAAAGTGTTTGATGGAACATATCATACCTTGTTTTGGTATACCTATGTCGATTGACTCCGATAATGGCACTCCTTTCACTTCACGAGTAATTAAATTATTGGCAACTGCACTTGGCATCAAATGGCAATTTCATGTGCCATGGCATCCACCTTCGAGTGGAATGGTGGAAAGATTAAATCGGACAATAAAAAATAAGATTTTGAAAATTCACATGTCTCGGCAAATGACTTGGCTAGATGCATTACCTCTGACACTATTGTCCATCAGAGCAATGCCTTGCAAAAACACTGGATTGTCTCCGCATGAAATTCTAATGGCAGCAAAACAACCTGACGCAGCAGCAGATCTCACAAATCTACAGGAACTGCAACAACAATATGTACACAATTTATTCACTTTTATTGCTCAGTATCTCCAGCAGGTATCTGATGCTAGTCCTGTCCTGTCTGACAAACCTACTCATCCCTTTCAACCGGGAGATGTGGTACTGATCTGAAGTCTGAAGCCAACTGCATCTGAGCCACGATACGGAGAACCGGTCGAAGTGCTGTTGGTCACGAGAACTGCAGTAAAAGTCAAAGGAACTCCAGCATGGATCCACGCCAGCCGGGTCAAGGCAGCTCCGAAAGCAACAATATCCGACTTACCATCTTAGAGTATCCAATGCACACTCTACATTTTTATTTTAAATATGCTCTAGGCATACTAATCATTTTAATTGGAATTGTAAGTCTTCTCAGCTACAATGTTGATCCTTATTACTCGCATGGGAAACATCTATATAAAAGACTGATTAGACCACAAGAAGACTTAGATTATAACAAACCTATATCTAGCACTGACAAATACAACCGGGTAACTTTGGAAGAATTGACTGAACAAATGACTGCAAGATTTTTTCTTTTGTTTCAGACACTCGCAACCACACAAACCCACTCTCAATCTACTGGTCGGATGAAGAGAGAACTGTCTCATATTCCGGTGAACCATCTTGATTTTCAATGCTTGTATTACCCCCTTCTGGTAAATGCTACTCAACCTTTTTACATACACAATGTCAATTTCACAAAAATTCAAAAGAATCATGTCGCTGTGAAAGCTCAATACCAATCTACTGTAGATGAAATAATAATCTCAATGGCAACTATCCTTATAAACATACAAGAGATAGCAACAGTTGACCATTGCAACAACTTATGGAAAATGCTTCCAACTAGGTTGTACGCACAAGTAGATGTAATCATACAAGCCAGAGAAGCTCTCCCTCCACTAGTATGTATTAAGTCCATCCCTTGGACTAAAGTGCGATTTGAATTAGGAACTACATCGTCTTCTTTGTCCACTCCTTCAACTGACTTTATAACTAATGGTCTAACATTTCCTGCTATAGAAAATCTTGTATGGAATTGTGCTTCTTTTGTATACAGTTTCTTACCGGTGGGATGGCAAGGAACGTGTGCTCCCTATTGGGTAGCAAAGCCTGACACTCGATCAGATGGTCTTTTAAGAGCCACAGTACCACCGACAGATATTACTTGGCCCTCACATAATATAGATGTGAGTAATGATGAATTTGTTGATGAAAAAGAAGAAACTGTGTATAGAAGTGAGTTAGATCTAGAACAAAGCAGTAACCATCCTTTTTATTCTAATTTATGGTATAGAAACATAGAGTCTAAGGTTAGGAAAATTACTCAATCTTCATGTTATGCTTGTTCTTTATTACCACAATCTACTGAAATTACCTTTCCTTATGTAGCACTTCCTTTTACCGGTGGACCAATAGGAACCTATGGTGTGCCAACAACTTGTATTCTAGTTTTCCAGTATGTGATACAAACACATCCTTTATTGCAAAACCCCAATGTTGTTCTAGTGAGACCTAATGATTTATTTATCTCCTTAGTGAATGTTGATATCTCAAGCTTTCGCAATTCTCAAAAACGAACCTTAAGATATGCTATATATTCAAACATGACAATTATAGATCACTCAAATTCTGTCACTAACAATTTACACATAACTACTCTCAATATTCCTGAATATTATCCCTCTATAAGCACTTGTTCTAGTTTCTATAAGAAACACACAATTAATATTCCTATTGATCTAAGCAACAATCCTTTACAGATTTCGGCTACAATTAATAACTCTGCCATTTTTGACTTCTGTATTAATTCAAGCCGATCTACAGCTACTCCGACTAACTCAAATATGGGTTATTTAAAACCACAACAGTGTAAACAAACAGCTAATCTTGTAGGTAATTTCTCCGTGCTTACAGACTTAGGAATGACTCAATCTCCCAATTTTTATTGGTGTTGTGGAAAAAATATTTGGTTGACCCTTCCACCTGATTGGAAAGGACTTTGTGGTGTCTGTATAATGAATGACCTCACATACATTGTACAGTCTACCAATTATGTAACTAATACTAAGTCACATGTTCATAAGAGAAGCTAATTGGGATCCTATGCACATCTATTAGTTTCAAATCCTAAATCTTTAGCTTCTAAGTTTCATGCGTTACCAGATGAATTCAAACCTTTCACTAGCACTCAAATGTTTTTTAAATCTTGGTTTGCTAGCACTAGTCTACAATATGATAATCATTATCTCATAGCTCTTACAAGACATGATTTAGTGAAACTTTCTAATGAAACTATTCGGGGTTTTCAAGCAGTGAACTCAGAACTGGCAACTATAAAAGAATTTGTTAATAATAATCGATTAGCTCTTGATTACCTTACAGCTGAAATTGAAGGAGTCTGTTCAATTGTACAAAAAGATAGTTGCTGTACATATCTACCATCGATTGATGAGGGTAACAGTAATTTGTCGTTGGCTATAAAGAACTTACAGGCTCTCAATCAAGAAATTATTCAAACCCATTTGGATGCAAGGGAATCCAGTGGACATTTTTCCCTCCCTTGGTTGGATGGTATAGCTGATTTCTTTACAAACAATTCGATTTTTGGATGGTTCATTGGAATCTTAACACCTCTCTTTGTAATACTTCTGGTAGCGAGTCTATTGATCTGCTGTTGTCTACCAATTATTAGAAAATTCATCATAAAATCCATTTCTTCCTCATTTGCACAAATACAGACTCAGACTATGACTATTTATGACCCTCCTGCTACTCTTGATGCTCTCTCTACTTATAGTTCATCTACAGATTCAAGTATCTACCCTCCGTGTGCTGAAAAATGTCACTTCACACTTGAGTGAATACCTTGGACCAGTTTGAAACCAAGGACAATGTGTGCTGAACCCACGGAGATATCAAATGGACCTTACAAAGATTGGAGGAGGATACTAAAGATTCGGACCAGCGACTAAGGATGACATCCTGAAAATATCAAATAGGAGCAGCAGCGATAAGCCACGATATAAGGGAATATCTTTCCTTTATGTTAAATAACTATAACAAATTCACCATATTGCTAACGTGAATAGTGGAGACCTTAATTTTGCTGTGTTTTTGTTTATATTTCAGATAGTCTTTCGCAACTCTCATCCCACTGGATGATGGAAGAAGAACAACAACTAGACCAAGAATTCAGATGGACTGAAAATCATCTAAGTTTTCGGACGATCTTAGATCCAAAGTGACGTCAACATCTGAAGTTCATACTACACATTAAGTGTTGTTTCCTTTAAAATTTGTCATATCTTCCATCTTCCAGTAGCGGTATCTCAATCAAGTTGTAGTTGCTAAAGACTAAACTGATCTGTTATATTAAAGTATTTATGTTTATTTACTCTTGCTATTACTAAGGTATACCTACGTTATCCTAGGCCTATGTTCATTTTATATTTATGTTTGTATCAGATATATTCAATTAAGAGCCTCTGACGACTACAACGGGCACCTGTGGTGATAGGATGAATTTTTCCCATTCGAACGATGAAGGAACATTGACTCATAAATGAAGGAATACAGAGTGAAAGATGAATGAATATGAATGATGGGTGTGCTCAATGGGTTTTTTGTCATCCTATTCTTAATTGGGTATATCACTGTTGCGATTTGTATAAAAGACATAAAAAAATAAGAAAAAGACAAAATTAAAATAAAAAAGGAAGGATTGAAAGCATGCATTTTGTTCCTAGGCAAGGTTAACCTTCACCTGTTGTCACATACGCTAATTTTAACAGTTGTGAAAACACTTGGTTGCAATCAATACTTCTCAAATTCAGACCTTGTCACTGTCTGGTATTTTTGGCTCACAAGGAAGTCAACAACACTCCATATATGTAACACACTCAGGTTGTTTATTTTTCTCCAATATGTATAAAGACCGAACTGTGACCTCTTAGAGGCTTGCTCCTCTATCCTCGCATGTCTCCTGTGTATCTCCTGCTTGTAACTCCCTTAAATCTGGCCAGATAAAGAACTTCTTTTACGACTCTACCTGGTCTATTGTCTCTTACTTTTTCCACCCGACTTCAACAGTGGTGCAGATGCTCACTTACCGGTAAAATCGTGTCAAAGTTTTGTGTGTAATAAGAATTCCACATCCAGTCAAAGTCTGCAATGTCTGCATAACACTGAAGCCAAACTGATGACATAAACCAAACTCCGCCAACATCCTCCTCCATGATCCGGGTAAAATCCTAAATCCTAAATGTGGTGTACATATCGAATCTCGAGCGCGTGTCCGTAAAGATGCAGCCAAACGAGTTAGCGAAAAGTTATCCATTATCCTCTGTGCAGGTAACCGTATAGTAAAAGAGTAAAGTTATTTATCAAAACAAGAACATGTGCTCCGCAGTGATGTCTTTGTGAATACAGAAAAAAACGAAAGTGAAACTCAAGTGCATATCAGTCCACGTGAGGATCACCTGTGTGCTCTGGTTCATTTGCATGGACATTTGTTCTGAGTTAAATTTGAACATCAATCAGTGTTGATGCTCCTTTAGTTTAGCACCTGGTCATTTGACAACTATCCAGCGGCTGATGGTGCAGGCCTTCCATTGGGTGTGTCTTGCGTCACGCCCAAAACGGTCCAGGTCCATTGTAATGGAAACGCTCCCGGGGTGGGCGTGCCCCCCTCATAACTGCTCCGTGCCAAGGCAGCCCCAAGCGTATTATGCAAGTAGAAATTAGGCTTATTTAATCTTTTGGTCTGGGGTCAGTTACTTGCTTGTTTCTGTGGATGCCATTTATTAACTTGGAATGTTGCACACTATGACATTAAACAGCTCTACCTTCCAATTATTAAATCACACATGGTTTTATAGCTCATAAATACTTCTACATGCAGAAGTATTTGTGCATTAGACGAATCCTCCATTAGAATAGTTACACAATCCACCTTTAATTTGATATTATTTTACTACAGAGTCAATATGTGTATTTAGTTATTTTACTTGACACTTCCTTTCTTTTGTTCTAATACAGAGCTACAGGATCCACCATCAGCATAACATTCACACGTGACCAGTGTGGAATGGTGTGGCCAAACGCTTCCAAACTAAAACTACATTACAGAACTCACACAGGGGAAAGACCATACAGCTGTGACCAGTGTGGAAAGGTGTGGCCAAATGTTTCCAAACTGAAAGTACAATACAGAACTGACTTTGAGAAAACCTTCCCATTTGAAGGTGCAACGTCTTAAACTCACTAAAGGAGAAAAACCTGCTGAGGCTGGATCATGTGAGCCTAAAATCAAAAAGCTGGAGATCAGGTTTCAGAGACTCCAGACTGTGGAGCTGAGCTCTGTGTAGTGTCAAAAAAAAAAAAAAAAAAAAAAGCTTAAAATAATATGTTAAGACTTTTTATTAGAAAGAGGTTTTAGCTGACATTTGTCCATCTTACAGTTCATTGTATTGATGGCAAAAGGAGAAATTCAATTTGTCAACTGGACAGAGTTTATTTGGTCGAATACGTTTCGCAGCTCATCCAAGCTGCTTCTTCAGTTCTGGTCAGATGCTTTGGATCTGCCTGAAGGGAGGATTACAATGAAATTACTCTGAGACAACACATATTTGTTTACAGTTTCTGTTAGTTAGAAGCTGTAAACAAATATGTGTTGTCTCAGAGTAATTTCTCAGAGTAATTTAAGCAGCTTGGATGAGCTGCAAAACGTTTTCGACCAAATAAACTCCAGTTGACAAATTGAATTTCTCCTTTTGCCATGGATTCTACCTGGACGACTGAAGGATTCTACACACGTTCATTGTATTGTTTTTAACTTTGATATTTTATTTCTGCTTCACTGCAGTTCCCTAATCAGAGACATACCTAAAATTGTATTTTTTTTTTATTATTCTGTTTGCTGCGGACTCTTGTTTCTTTTCATGGATGTTGTGATGAAAAAAAGTTAAATAAAATAAAGAAAGATTGAAAATAAAGTAAAAATTTGCTTAAAAAAATGAGTAGTCTTCTCTCTAATAGTCGCTTGTCTAATTTAATTCATAAAGAAAAACTTTAAGAAAGAAAGCTATTTAACATATGTGGATATCTGATTTGACCAGTGTGTTCTGCTAACACACGGAGCATAGTTATAAGATAAGTCCATGAGAAGTGCAGTGATTGGTGTCTGTAGCATAGTAATTGAAGTGATAGTAAATGGGTCATTGAAACTGTCTCTGAAATAATGCAAGTGTATGAATGTTTTTTTTTTTTGATGAAATATTTTAGGTTGGACAAAGTGAGGATCTTTGAATTGAGAGAGTGCAGAACCAAACAGACAGACCACATCTGATCTCAAGGAGAGGGAGCGACATCTTTAGTTTAGTTGAGCTCAATACAGTTGTCTGATATTTTGGAAAATTGGTCTTTCAGATTTATTGTGTATTATAATAAAGCCTTCTTGTGTGTAAGTAGAGTAAAATGTTGTCAGCATTAAACTGATTTTATTGTGGGGCTTGGATGTTTGTTCCCCTCTAATAATTGGTGTTTTGGCCAATGATTCATTGAAAAGGGTGAACATAAATTGGGCTAATGGACATCCCTGTCTAATACCCCTGCGAAATAAGAATTAAAACTACTTTAAGGTTAGAGGTCATTTATCTCATGTAGATATTTGTGTTTTGCCTCTGTCTTCACTTTGAAAATGCCCCACTACCTGAGCCCTTCACACCTCTGCTCCCGCCCACAGCCCGATGGACTAATCCACCTGCCCTGAAAACATTGATCCGTCTTGCTGACGTCGGCGTTGCCGACGTATAATCTGAGACGTCGAGCCGACGTCTACACGATGTTGTGCAGCCAACGAACAATACGCAACGTCGAACCAACGTTTGAAGGTCGCGATTTTTCGGTATTCCGTCATATCTGACACAGGTTAACGACGTTGGCGTGACCGTCGAGCCGTCGTTTGTAATGAAAATTCGTTTCAATAGTAATTTTATTATGGATATATTAACAAACTCAATTCTCCCCCTTAGCCCTCTGTCTTAGCCCTACCCCTCTGTTGTGCGCGTTCACGAGAGACAGAGGGGTATCCCAATACTCTTTTCTGTAAGTGCGAGGGGTAAGGGGAAGGGCTGTTCCACCTCTCTTAGCAGAGCTTTTGCAGATGCACCCTTTGCGCAAACGGGATAGGCGTGGGTTGACGCAAGACGCAGCAAAAAGCATCATGGTGCCGAAGGGCTCCCACAAATGTAAGTATTTTGCACTCAAGAACCTCATAAAAAGTTGTATAAAACTGTAGTAACTTTTGAAAAGTTGTAGGTATACTCATGGTGCCAGCATTTACGCTTTCTGACATATACGGCTTATCGTAACATGCCCGGTTAGAACTATACACATGTTACGGTAGAATGTGTAAAGTATTACGAACATGCATGGCCTAAAAGAACTATATACCCATATATGTTAGACTAGAATGTGTAAAATATATCGCTGTATCTGTATATGTTTTCATTTCGCCTCGTAACTCGTCTCATGCGCTTTTAGAACTATACACATGTTACATAGAATGTGTAAAGTATTACGAACATGCATGGCCTAAGATATTATTGTTTTGTTTAGTGCTGCCGCGATTATTCGACGTAGTCGACGTAATCGAATATGAAAATTAGTCAACACAATTTTTGTGGTTGAATATTCGCCTATTTATTTTTGGTCTCAAACGGCAACCTTAAATACTCAAAGAGCCATTTGGACTGTCTCCCACAGAAAAGAAAACACCCGGAGCCACAAAACCCTTTTGACATCTAAACCAGTGCTAACCAGGGGGACTACAGGCAAAACTACAACTCCCAGAAAACAGACTACAACATCCTCCACTACAGCTCATAAGCGCGAGTCTTAAGAGAATTATTTACACCTTTCAGTCTTTTCATCACAACAGTAGCAACATAAATAAAGTGCATGAGTGAAATGACTGCTGTTAAATAAAGAACTGCGCTGCACATGTATAATCTCTGAAAAGTTTAACATGAACCATCTCCAACGCGATAGAAGCACAGAACAGACTCACCATAGGCAGAACATCCCTCAGTCACAGAAAGAACACGCATATTCCACTGAGTCCTGCCCTTTAGTCCGACAGAAGCTGACCGCATCAGCGGCACAAGGAGCGAGCTGTTTTTTTAGCGCTTCTAGTTTATGCAAATTAGCCATGTGGTTTTAAGTTTCGCTTCTGTATAACGTAAACAAATGTGCGCAAAGCTGCATTAAACACATTATTATTATTTGAGTCCTCCTTGTAGGAAATAAAAATCCAAACTTAAATTATCCACCCGCAGCGAACCAAAAATGCGTCTGCTTCTGTGTTCCGTCATCATTTTATCACGTGTACCGCGTGTACTAGTGTCATCAGCCGTGAAAGCAAATGAATCTGCCCATGTAGCATTAAGCATTACGCCTACATAGTAAAAAAAAAAAAATAATAATAAAATAAAATAAAATGAACACATGAAAATTGCAACCACTTGTTTTTGTTTTTGTTTTTTTATTGGCAGCACTAGTTTCGTTTCGCCTTGTAAATTATCCCCTATTTATATTAAAAATGACATTTTATTAATCACATTTGTATTTTGTTTAGAAATGTCTTGTAGGAGGTTGGACTTGTTGGAGTTGTGTCAGCCCAACAAGCTTCAAAAAAGTGGGAGAATTTGAAAATAAAATATAAGGTATATTACATTCTATAATATTTGTAGGTACCAGAACAACTATATATGTTTATGACTATGTATTAATTTTGTTTTCTTTTTTGTGTGTACCAGGCATCCTCTACAACTCCGTCCACCTCTGTAGCATTTTAATTTTGTGTTACAGTTGATTAAAATTTGATTTACATATGTTGTACAGAGTATAGTAATTTAAAAAAATTTAAAAATTTAAAAAACATTAGACTTTTTGCAAAGTTTATTTAAAACAAACTCAAAAGGAGCATAATACTTCAAAACTTTAAAAATAATGCCATATTGTTGCGACTGCAAAGGGGTGTCCCATTTCTAAGGGTTTAAAACAAACCCTTTGCCTTAACCCTCTGTTTAAAGACAGAGTGTAAGGGCAAGGACAGAGGGGTACAAAAGAGAATTGAGATTGGGCCTAATGCATGAAATATACACCATTTTAAATGCCAATGCATCAATATAATTTAATTAATTTTACAAAGATATTATTTCATAGAATATTCATAAATGCAGCCTTTATGCGCCGCGTTTCAATTTGCTATTTCCCGTGGATGCATTCTTGATACATGCTACTTGAGTACTCATCCCCGGATGAAGAGATGCATTCTGGATCAAGTCGCCATCTTTCTCGCAAGCACACTTTTTGAATTCACCAAAGTTTTGAAGATATACTCATACAGACAAGAAAGAATAGGTCAACAACGCTGTACAGTTGATTTTGCTATTATCTTTATCAATTATACTCATTTGTATGCTAGATTACTCACTGAATATTGGCTAATTATCCCACGTGGTTTATCAGCTTGTATTTGAAATTCACTTTAGATATAGCGGCACGGTGGCTGAGTGGCAACACTCATGCCTCACAGCAAGAAGGTTACGGGTTCGATCCCCGGGTCGCCCAGGCCTTTCTGTGTGGAGTTTGCATGTTTCCTCCCCGTGTCTGGATGGGTTTCCTCCGGGTACTCCGGTTTCCCCCCATCAACCAAAAACATGCAACACCCCTATGAACAGTTTACCATCAAGGACCGTCAAGGAATTCCTCCCTCCTGTGGGCTCACCACCTGCAGAGGGGTTCATAGGGGTCTGGGTCTGGTGCACAGAGTAATGGGCAGCATGCTGCCCCCGCGACCCAGCTGGATTAAGCAGGAGAAGATGGATGGATGGACTTTAGATATATTGTCTAAGATTTGGGTTCGTAATTTTGGTTGTTATTTTGTGAGTAATTCCATCCACTGCTGGCACACGCATGGTGTATGCATAGTTAGGGTGTGTTTAGTTGATAAAAGTATACAAATATGCTATGTTTTGGTGCTATGATTTCTCATGATTGTTCAGGTATGTTTTGACATGTTGTTAATATTTTATTTTTACATTCAGAAGTTGATCTCATTACATTTATTTCCATCTACTTATATGGGTACACAGAAACTTGTAGAATTGTAGTGCATTTTAATGCATTTGAAATGCAGTTAACTTTTTCTGTTGTAAATCAGCCTTCAGCAATATATTTTGGTAAAATTTTTTGTACATTGTAATTAAGAACCACCCTTGAACATTATATTTGGATAATATGTGTGTACATGACTTCAAGTATTATCAATAAATGTTGCAATACTGCAACAAAACCTACATGCACTGTTCACCTGTGATTACTTTCCATAAAGTATGCAATTTAGTAGTTCAATATATACAGCATATAAAAAGCTTAATTAATAGTTGGTTAGACGTTGGGCCAACGTCTAGCCAACCGTCTTTTGATGACGTTAGCCCAACCACTTGCCGATGAGCAAAATGATGTTGGCCCAACGTTGGCCCAACGTCCACACATATGTTGGCCCGACGTTGGCATGACGTCATCATGTCATCAGGGTAATAGTTGGTTAGACGTTGGGCCAACGTCTGAAACTGACCAATCACTCAACTATTAAATGTTGGCAAGATGTTGGGCCAACGTCTAGCCAATCGTCTTTTGATGACGTTGGCCCAACCACTTGCCAATGAGCAAAATGACGTTGGCCCAACGTCAACTGCCAATGTTGGCCCAACGTCCACACATACGTTGGCCCAACGTTGGCATGACGTCGTCATGTTATCAGGGTGGCTGACTGACACTTAATGACCTTTGTTATTGAAATGCTGCCCTTTGTCTTGTGGGACACCATAATGTCTTTCTCACATGTGAGTTTTGCAAAGCTGCCCAACCTCAAATGCTCCTGATTGGCTGATGTGGTCCAATAAAAAGAGTGGGGAGGGGTGGAGGGGCACTTAACCAACTGCAGCAACGTCCAGAGACAAAGAAGGGACAGTGAATGGACACAGAAGAAGGTGCTTTATCTGCCAGGAATTAACCATAACTTTTGACAGAGCGACAGATTTTGATGGTTGAAGTCCTTTCAGAACTTTCTGCCACTACTCTTGTAAGTATATCATCTCCATTGCCAATATGGATTCAAATTCAGAGCAAAAAAGTTATTAAATATCTCTGTATATGTTACCTTAATGTGATCTTCTTTTGCTACAGACAGAAAAAGTGTGCCTTTAAAATAAAATATAAACTGAAATGTTCCATTCAGACAAATGTAACTTGCTTGTAAATCACACACAGAAACATTCTTAGATAAGATTTACTGTGTGATTTTTATGTGTATTTAGTTGAGTTACTTTATTTAAGGTAAAAAAAAAGTTATATTTACTTTCTTTCCTTATACATACAAGTGTGACCAATGTGAGAAAGCTTTCTCTGCATCATTCAGTCTCAATAGACACATGAGAATTCACTTCTGGCACAGACTATATGAGTGTGGCCAGTGTGAGAATTTTCTTAATTTTTCTTTTTTACTAGAGAGAGTTTTATCTGACCTTTGTCCGTCTAATTCTTTGTTGTATTGTTTTTAACTTTGAGCTTTCAGTCCTGCTTCACTGCAGTTCCCTAATCACAGACATACCTGAAATTTGCATTTTGTTTTTTTATTCTGTTTGCTGCTGACTCTCGTTAGCAACCCACAACAGATGTTTATTCTTTTCATGGCAAAAATAAAAACTGAAATAAAATAAAGAAAATTCATGTTTTGTTTCCTCCTTTTATTTTATTTGGTTCATAATGTGAGAAACCTTCACACAATTGGATGCATCATTAAAAAGATGGGGTTCGGGAGTAGAGATTGGGTGTTCACCTCAACAATAAACTGAACTGGTCCCACAACACTGATGCCCTGTACAAGAAGAGCCAAAGTCGCCTCCACCTTCTGAGGAGACTGAGTTCTTTTGGAGTGTGCAGGCCCCTGCTCACGACTTTCTATGACTCTGTGGTGGCCTCTGCTCTCCTCTACGCTGTTGTCTGCTGGGCCCCGAGCAGTACAGAGCGGGACAGGAAAAGACTGAACAAACTAGTCAGGAGGGCCAGCTCTGTCCTGGGCTGTCCTCTGGAGTCTGTGGAGGAGGTGGGTGAGAGGAGGGTGCTGGCCAAACTCACATCCATCATGGCCGACACCTCTCACCCTCTGCACCGGACTGTAGAGGAACTGAGCAGCACCTTCAGCGGCTGACTGAGGCACCCTCAGTGCAAGAAGGAACGCTACCGCAGGTCCTTCATCCCCACTGCTGTCAGACTGTACAACTCCACTGTGTAACACATGCAATAACCTGTGCAATAGCCCGTGCAATAACCTGTAACCATGTCACCTCATCAGTAACCGCCTCCACTGTCCTCAGATTATATATTTATATATTTGTATATTTGTATTCTTTTACATATATACATTATATAAGAGATATGTTTTATTTATATATTTACATTTCTTTCACTCCCTGTACATAAGAGCTACCTGATGTTGTAAATATGTTAATATTTATTGTGATTGTTATTTTTTACTTGCTTATTGTTCTGAGTGTTTGCACAATTTTTCACAACTTTTTGCACTATACTGTTCCCTGACTGTGAGCTTCTGTCACGAGTGAATTTCTCCTCTGTGATATCAATAAAGTCTTATCTTATCTTATCTTGAGTCTAAAACCTTAAATAAAACCCTTGGATTTGACTTGTTTTTACTAATGCTGTTTTTAAAACTTTCTTTCTATGAAAGACTGAACACATTTAGATTGGTCTTTTTCCATTTTTGCTCATTTCGTCTGCAGATTCTTTTTAGCTTAGGTGTGTTCTCATTGATTCACAGTTGGGCTGGTCTGTTTTGGTTTCCTTCTATTGCACCAATAGAATCCAAGATCGAATTAGTGGTTTGATCTAAGGAGGAGACCCCCCCCACCTTACCGTGGTTGGTGGAGAAAAGTGTCGGTGGGTTGCTTCAATGAGAGGGGTACAGTCACCTTGTGTTAACCAAGTTCCTGTTAAAATCAAAAAGTCCAAGCTGTTGTTGGTGATGAAGTCCTGGTAGATGAAGGTTTGACTGTTGACGGATCTGATGTTTAAAAGTACAAAGTTTGTGGGTTCAGGGCTGGGGGTAGGATCTGTAGAGGTGCAAAGGGGAACAGTGATGAGACAGGGGAGAGAGGACTCTATAGGAATGGATTTACTGTGGGGGCCGGGTCTGGTGATGATCACAGGGATCCTGTGTTGAAGGGGAGAACAGAGACTGCTGTTGGGATGGGAAGAGACAGGTGGGGTAGGGGGGCAGTGTAGAGGCGGGTAGTCAGTGATACATTATCTGAGTCTGTACTGTATAGATGATGTTGGCTGTTAAACAGTTGCCAAGCCGGTTTATGTGGAGAGCATCACGTTGGGGTAGAAGGAGGAGCAGGACCAGAACAGATAAAAATTGTCAGTAAAACCAAAGTTGTAATGGAAGGAAGTGTGTTTTAGCCACGTCTGGAGATCTGAAATCCTGTTAAAACGTTCGGCCCCACGACCGACTGTGGGGAGTGGGCTAGAGATAAAAACAGATTTTCCACAGGAAGATAAAAGTTTAAAAAGGTCCACGAACTTCATCTTAATCATCTCTGACTGACCACCGGCAATGTCATTTGTTCCTACGTGAATAATCACTCTTGTTATTGTGAGGACTGCAGCTTGTAGAAGTCCAGGTAGTTTGTCCAGTAATGTGTACAGAGTAGTAGTAGAAAACAATGAGTGGATGCACTGAAAAACCTGCAGTGCCTTATAATTGAGTCGCCCACCAAAAGTGTAGTTGGTGCAAGGTTGTGCTGGGTTGGGTTTGGGCTAGGGGTTGAGCTATGGCTGGGGTTTGGTTATGGGTTAGGTTGTAGGTTAGGTGTTAGGGTTAATTCAGGAGTAAGGGCTACGGTCGGGGATTAGGGCTAGTAGGGCGTAAGCGCGTGCAAGGGCCGATCATTGCCGCTTGTGGCCATATTTTCATATGTGGTTGAACAGAGAGAAGATCTTTGAGCTGAGAGGGTGCAGACCCAAAGAGACAGACGGCATCTGATCTCAAGGTGAGGGAGCGAGATCTTCAGTTCATGTGCTCAAAAGAGTCTGATTTGTAACTAGAGTAAAATGTTGTCAGAACTGAGACTGATTTCATGGTGGGGCTTGGATGTTTGTTCCCCTCTACTTTCCCTTCACTTTGACGATGCCCCACTCCCTGAGTCCTTCACACCTCTGCTCCCGCCCACAGCTCTATGGACTAATCCACCTGGCTGACTGACACTTAATGACCTTTGTTATTGAAATGCTGCCCTTTGTCTTGTGGGACACCATAATGTCTTTTTCACATGTGAGTTTTGCAAAGCTGCCCACCCTCAAATGCTTCTGATTGGCTGACGTGGTCCAATAAAAAGAGTGGGGAGGAGTGGAGGGGCACTTAACCAACTGCAGCAACGTCCAGAGACAAAGAAGGAACAGTGAATGGACACAAGAAGCTGCTTTATATTCCAGGAATTAGCCATAACTTTTGACAGAGTGAACTATCAGATTCTGTTGGTTGAAGTCCTTCTAGAACTTTCTGCCACTACTTTTGTAAGTATTTCATCTCCATTGTCCATATGGATTTGAATTCAGAGTCAAAAAGCTGTTAAATATCTCTGTATATGTTACCCTAATGTGATCTTCTTTTGCTACAGACAGAAAAAGTGTGCCTTTAAAATAAAATATAAACTGAAATGTTCCATTCAGACAAATGTAACTTGCTTGTAAATCACACACAGAAACATTCTTAGATAAGATTTACTGTGTGATTTTTATGTGTATTTAGTTGAGTTACTTTATTTAAGGTAAAAAAAAAGTTATATTTACTTTCTTTCCTTTGTTCTAATGCAGAGCTACAAGATCCACCAACAGAATGGTATTCACATGTGACCAGTGTGGAAAGGAGTGGCCAAAAGCTTCCAAACTAAAACTACATTACAGAACTCACACAGGGGAAAGACCATACAGCTGTGACCAGTGTGGGAAGGAATTTACACAATCTGGTGCTCTCCATCTACATATGAGAATCCACACAGGAGAAAAACCATACAGATGTGATGTTTGTGAGAAGACATTTTCATGGTCAACCAATCTTGTATCACATATTAGAGTCCACACTGGAGAGAGGCCATACAACTGTGACCAATGTGGGAAGGAATTTAGAGAGTCTGGTGCGCTCTATCAACATATGAGAATCCACACAGGGGAAAAACCATTTGAATGTGAACAGTGTGGGAAGGGATTTACACAATCTGGTGCTCTCCATCAACATTTGAGAATCCACACAGGTGAAAAATCATACAGATGTGATATTTGTGAGAAGACATTTTCACAGTCAAGCAATCTTGTAAAACATATGAGAGTCCACACTGGAGAGAGGCCATACGAGTGTGACCAATGTGGAAAAGCTTTTTCCGCATTATCCAATCTCAATACACACATGAGAATTCACTTCTGGCACAGACTATATGAGTGTGGCCAGTATGAAAAGGTTTTTAGAACATCCCAGCAACTCTCCAGTCACTATCGAACGCACACAGGAGAAAAACCACATGACTGTGAAGAAAGAGGGAAGTCTTTCAGGTCTGTGAGGAACCGTCTGAAACATGTCCAAATCTTCCAGACTGAAGAGAAAAGCTGCAGCTCTGACCAGTGTGGGGTGACTTTGAGAAACCTGCTCATCTGAAAGTGCACCATCTTGAACACACTAAAGAAGAAAGACCTGCTGAGTCTGGATCATGTGAGCCTAAAGTCAGACTCAACAAGCTGGAGATCAGGCTTCAGAGACTCTAGATTGTGGAACTGAACTCTGTGCAGTGTCACAAATGACAAGCTTAAAATGATATGTTAAGAATTTTCTTCTTTTTTATTATTCTTCGTTGTATTGTTTTTAACTTTGAGCTTTCAGTCCTGCTTCACTGCAGTTCCTAATCAGAGACATACCTGAAATTGCTTTTTTTTTTTTTTTTTTTTTTTTTTTAAATTCTTTTTGTTTGCTGAAAAAAATGGAAATAAAATAAAGAAAATGAAGTTTTAGATAATTTGTTCAGGCTTGTCTCATGTCTCACATATGCATCAAGGAACTTTAGAAATGAAACACATATACACACACAAAGGGCTGAGAAACAGTGTGAGCTTCTTTCACATGAACAGGTGAAGTACTAAATGTTAATCAGAGGTGAGAGAAGGTTTGAAGCTGCCTCTGAATGACACAGAATAGTAGAAGGAGCTCTTTTACATTTAATCCATGTACTGTTAATATAAAGTTTGTTTCATTCAGAAATAGCAAATAGAGAAATCCAACAAGGTAGAGAAAACTACCTTAAGAAAAATAATATTCTGAATCAATTAAACTAATTTAACCTATATTTTATTTTTGCTTCTGGACTAATCCACCTGGCTGACTGACACTTAATCACCTTTGTTATTGAAATGCTGCCCTGTCATTTCAGTATTGTTATTGAAATGCCCCTGTCTTGTGGGACATAATGTCTTTCTCACATGGGAGTTTTGCAATGCTGCCCACCCTCAAATTCTCCTGATATATGTGTTACCTTAAATGTGCATTATAGGGCCAGTACGTGACGTAAAGCATGGACTATGAGTGTTTCCACTGTGTAAAACGATTCGTACTTCCCCCTTTTAGGGGGCCAACCATTCCAGATCGCTTTGGAAGTTAGTAACTCCAGCGGTCTGGAACGGTTGGAACCTAGGGCTGGCTTGCCCTGGCATGCCCCCTTGCACTCATTGAAGGACCAGCAGCACAATGGCAACAATGGTTCAGATGCTCACTTACCGGTAAAATCGTGTCAAAGTTTTGTGTGTATTTAGTTATTTTACTTGACACTTCCTTTCTTTTGTTCTAATACAGAGCTACAGGATCCACCATCAGAATAACATTCACATGTGACCAGTGTGGAATGGTGTGGCCAAATGCTTCCAAACTAAAACTACATTACAGAACTCACACAGGGGAAAGAGCATACAGCTCTGACCAGTGTGGAAAGGTGTGGCGAAATGCTTCCAAACTGAAAGTACACTACAGAATAGCAAAAGGAGAAATTTAATTTGTCAGCTGGACAGAGTTTATTCGGTCGAATACGTTTCGCAGCTCATCCAAGCTGCTTCTTCAGTTCTGGTCAGATGCTGGCGGACACTGCTTTATATCTGCTTGAAGGGAGGAGCTTAATTACAATGAAAATTACTCTGAGACAACACATATTTACAGTTTCTGTTAGTCAGGTGGGTCTATTCAATATGGAGTTGTTTACAGTTTCTGTTAGTTAGGTGTGTCTATTCAATATGGAGTGGGAGTGGGGGAGTAGTTAGCATATCCATTCAGGGCCATGATGGGTGTTTTCACACCTCTGGACATGTCCTGCTAGTCCCATTGTTTTCCCAGTTTGTTTTGATTTAGGTTTGAGGATAGAGTTATAGATGGGAGACAAATGATGTCTGAGACCCCCATTTCTGTTCAACACCCATCATGGCCCTGAATGGATATGCTAACTACTCCCCCACTCCCACTCCATATTGAATAGACAGATCTCACTAACAGAAACTGTAAATAAATATGTGTTGTCTCAGAGTAATTTTCATTGTAATTAAGCTCTTCCCTACAAGCAGATATAAAGCAGTGGCCGCCAGCATCTGACCAGAACTGAAGAAGCAGCTTGGATGAGCTGTGTAACGAATTCGACCAAATAAACTCTGTCCAGTTTGACAAATTAAATTTCTCCTTTTGCTATGGATTCTACCTGGACGACTGAGGGATTCTACACAATAATAATAATATGTTAAGACTTTTTATTAGAAAGAGGTTTTAGCTGACGTTTGTCCATCTTACTGTTCATTGTATTGATGGCAAAAGGAGAAATTCAATTTGTCAACTGGACAGAGTTTATTTGGTTGAACATGTTTCGCAGCTCATCCAAGCTGCTTCTTCAATGCAGTTCCCTAATCAGAGACATACCTAAAATTGTATTTTTTTGTATTATTCTGTTTGCTGTGGACTCTTGTTTCTTTTCATGGATGTTGTGATGAAAAAAAGTGAAATAAAATAAATAAAGATTGAAAATAAAGTAAAAATTTGCTTAAAAAAAAAAGAGTAGTTTTCTCTCTAATAGTAGCTTGTCTAATTTAATTCATAAAGAAAAACTTTAAGAATTAAAGATATTTAACATATGTGGATATCTGATTTGACCAGTGTGTTCTGCTAACACACGGAGCATAGTTATAAGTCCATGAGAAGTGCCGTTATTGGTGTCTCTGAAATAATGCAAGTGTATTTTTTACTTTTTTGATGAAATATTTTAGGTTGGACAAAGTGAGGATCTTTGAACTGAGAGTGCAGAACCAAATAGACAGACCACATTTGATCTCAAGGAGAGGGAGCGACATCTTTAGTTTAGTTGAACTCAATAGAGTTGTCTGATTTTGGAAAATTGGTCGTTCAGATTTATTGTTTATTGTAGTAAAGCCTTCTTGTTTGTAAGTAGAGTAAAATGTTGTCAGCATTAAACTGATTTTATTGTGGGGCTTGGATGTTTGTTCCCCTCTAATAATTGGTGTTTTCCCAGAGGAAAGGGTATTTCAAAAAGAGATCTCAAAAGTAACTCATTTATTTCTCCTAGACAACTTTGAGCATTGTTTAAGACCAATCTGAGCCAACCGCTTATTGCTCCTGTTTCTCAGTTTTATCTCCTGAGCTAAAGAATGCACAAAATCTCAGATTAGACTCCTGCCGAGATGTAATAGAGATCTCACTTTGTTCTTAACCAAATCTGAAACTGTCACCACAGCTGCGTCTAACTTTTGTCTCAACCAGAGAAACTGGAGAGACTTCACATGAAACTGAAAGTTGTCTCACTTGAAGCTCATGTGTTCCTCATATTTTGTGCATGTTATTTCAGCAGTCTGCAACGATTAATTGACTAATCGTGACTAGTCAACTATAAAAAATAGTTGACCAAATTTTTTGTAATCAATTAATCTTTATCTGTTCCATTCACAGCATAAAACAGATTATATCAGATGGATTATTGTATGGAAATGTCATAGAAAAATACACTTTTTGCAATATTTTTTAAAAATAAAGTCATTATTTAGATATTTTTTCTATCCAGACACTCTCATTCATCTTATTTTACACTTTAAGCTGATGGAAATTAGTAACTTGTACTCAAACATTTAAAAGAGCATTATAAAATAATCGTTTGACTAGTCGGCTAATCTAAAAAAATAATCGTTTTTGAGAGCCCTATTCAACAGGAAAATTGATTGTTTAGACCTACTGGTCTTTCAGCAAAATGTATGTATGTATTCACAACAAAGACAAAAATATGGAGCCACACTCATGCATAACAAGCTATGAGCTAATTTATGATTGTACTAAAGAAAAGGAAATGTTCCCCAAAGACCCTTGGCAGTTACATAATATTGATTTGTTAAAAGGTTTATGATCATACCAATTTTAAGAAATTGCAGGAAGCAAAATCAATGACTGATTCTCTTTATTCATACATGATTTATTTATTTATTTATACATGATGGCAGCACATGGGATTGGGGAAAAGGATCCAGCTCAAAAACTGTCTTTTTCATCCGCATCCAGTCCATGTGTTGATTCTACAAAAAACAAAACAAAACATATACATATTATGAAATAGTAAAAATTGAAACAATTTGTTTGGTTTGCAGTGTCCAAAACATTCTATTATAATAGGCTGAAAACTGAACTCAACCTGATCTCCTGATTGGAATATGAGCCCCCAAATTTTAATTCAGTGGAATTGCTGGTTTGTGCAAATGGCTTGTAAAACCACCACCAGTCACTCACCAGAGGCAGGTTGTACCCAAAAACATTAACTCAAATACATGTATTGATGAGACTGCTCAGTAACTGTACTTCTAGAACTATTTCTTTCTAAGTGCACTGTTTACTCCTAGTTCAATCATACTTACACCTACCATTGAGAGTCATGATTGTCACTATCTTCATATTGACATTTAAACAAAGTTTTAGTTTGTAATTTCTATCTTACAAAAATATTTATGTATCCAATTTTAAATCTAATTTGATTATTTGAATGATTTTCACTAAAATAACATCCTTGTTTTGCTTTGTTGATTAAATATTTTGACTCTACTACCTTACCCACCATTCATACAGCAAAATTTTTCTTAGTGAACATGTACCTGGAGGGTCCTGCGACTGATGGCATCGCTGCATACATGGGGGGGAAAAAATACATACATTACAATACATACAATATATACAGCTTCTCAACAAGTAGGTCTAGAGTCTCAATAACTTTTTTTTTTAATGAGTCAGTGATATGATCGCTACTTATAACAGGATGACTAATGCTAAAACAGACTTTGGAATTAAAAACAATTGATATGTTAAGTGGCATTTTTAAACTTTTTATATAAATATTTTTATTTACAGGATTATGAGGGCTACACTATTTGAGAACCACTATCATGGAATGTATAATTATTATCCCAATAACAAATACAGATTTCTTTAAATAAAACAATGAAATCTAATTAAGTAGGAAATACCTTTCTTCTGTATCTTTTAGAAGTATTTTCTTGTTCCTTATTTATTCTCCTCCAACGTGGATCTGGCAGCTTGTCCGCCATTACTGAAAGCAAGTGACTGAAAAAAACAAACAAACAAAAAACATCAAAATCTATGAATGGGTCTATTTAGAATTTTAAAAGATCAGACCTGTCAGCACAACTACCATCTAATCTGCGTGTGGTCAGAAACCTGGCGTTACTATGGCTACACAACATGATGCTATCGTTTTATTTGAGATGTTTTTGTCATAAAATGGGACTGGTGTTGCACTATTAACTGTGCAACAGAAACAAATAAATGGGGTTCCGCCTAGACAGTAGAGTGAAATAGGTCAAATATCTTGTGTTTTTCCTTTTGCCTGGGTTAAAAACCCTGTTCCGTTTCATAGATGGCACTATGAGTCCATTAAAAATAAACTGTCTAATATCCTGAAAACCGCAAACTAGCTAAGACTTGACGGAGACATGATGCCCTGTTCTAAACAGGTGTGTTGAAAATCACGTATTTATTCAATATAAATTCTGTCACCTAGTGTGAATGAGGTATAAGGAAACAAAATCCGTACTCACCAGAATCGTTTGCAAACACCATGAAACATAAGCAATCCAACAGTAAACTCGCATTGAACAAAATGAAATGCGATATCGTATCGCTCATTGGCTAAGCATGCTGTCTGCTTCAAATGCTAATCTATGATTGGGAGATTTTAAATTAAGCGCGATATTGTCGGTGTCAGTTTCAGATCAGTCATTGGCTAAGCAAGCTGTCTGTTTCAGAGCTAGCCTCTGATTGGTTGTTTGGGAAATTAGCGGTCATCGGCAGATGCAAGATACTAACAGTCGCCCGGGAAGAAAAAGCACAGGAAGAGGCAGCACGGAAAGAACCGAGAAAAGACGGTAAGTGGTTTGCTCATCCATTTTTTTTCACTCTATGGTGCTTATTTTAAGATATTCTCTAATTTACTTTAGCAGTAGCTTGTACAAAACGACAATCTAAATGCGAAACTCATGCATGCATGCCACCTAGCTTTACAACTAACAGCTAACTTAAGCTCAATGGTGTCCTCGCTTATACTTGGCTAATTCAGTGACCATTCGTCCGTATTTCGGCCGGACAGTCCGGTTTTAGAGCCTTCTGTCTGTTATGTGTCCTCATTTTTGACATTTTGTCCTCATTTCGGACCCTCGACCGCCACCGTTGCGCGCGGCGCATCACCACAAATCCACGCCCATGTTACACCTGCGATGCTACGATGGTCTGAGATACTAGTACTCGTTAAACACTTGCTGATACCACGCACCGATACCACTATTACACGACACATTACGCAGTATTCCGGTTTCAGTACCCTGAATAAACCAATATCCCGGTTATGAGAAACCGGGAGCCAACATAAATAAAGCGACTGTAGTGACAGAAGTGAAAGAGCCGTGCTGCACACGTGTGAGCTCTGAAAATGTTTACATGAACCACAAACAACGCGATAGAAACACAGAACAGACTCACCTTCAGCAGTGCTCTGTCACAGAAAGAAAACATATATAATCCACTGAATCGTGTCCTTTAGCAGGTGCTGAAAGCAGTTTTTTTTTCTCAGCCCAAATACATAATGCATAATTAGCCATGTGGTTTTAAGTTTCGTTTCTCTAAGACTTAAAAAAAAGTGCGCAAACTGCATTAAACACATTATAATTAAGATTCAAAAAGTTTCATATTCACATATGAATAAATGAAATAATGTTTCTCACTCTCAATCAAAGCTAAATTAAAGAACAATAATAAAAAGAAAGAAAAGTTCAAAATTATTAGGGAGACAGCCTGGTGGGTAAAGAGGAAATTTCAAGGTTGTTTTTTAAGATTGGTAAAGTATTGGTATTGGTGCTCGGTATCAGCAAGTACAGAAATCATTGTACTCGTACTCGTGTCAGTTTTCAAAAAAGTGGTATCACTGCAGCCCTAATAATAAGTGTGATGATTATAATCATTCATCCATCCATCCATTTTCTCCCGCTTAATCCGGCTGGGTTGCGGGGGCAGCACGCTGCCCATTACTCTGTGCACCAGACCCAGACCCCTATGAACCCCTCTGCAGGTGGTGAGCCCACAGGAGGGAGGAATTTATTCTATTATTTATTTTATTATTATTATGATTATAATTAGGGCTGAACGATTTTAAGAAAAAATGTAATTGCGATTTTTCTGGCAGATATCACGATTTCGATTTCATTCACGATTTTTTTCAATGCACATGAACATTCGCAAGCATCACAGAAACTTGCATCATACCATTCAAACACTAAATTCCATAACTGTAATGCAAGAATGAAAACTAAAGTCAAGAATTTATTTCAAATGTCCTATTTATTAAAAAGAAACATGCTATACACAGGGTACATTGAGCGCTTGAGCAACAGCAGTTCTTACAACTGAAGAACCAAAAGAGCCGTCTGTGGCTCAACTTAAGTAGAGCAAAGAAATACGGCTCAGTCGTTCTGCTTGACCACAGATCAGTAGTTGTGGCATAAAACTCCACATTTTCCAGCTCTTTCACCACCTTTTCTTTACATTCTGCATACAGAATGGATTTTTATTTCCTACGAGGAGGACTCAAATAATAATGTGTTTAATGCAGCTTTGCGCACATTTGTTTACGTTATACAGAAGCGAAACTTAAAACCACATGGCTAATTTGCATAAACTAGAAGCGCTGAAAAAACAGCTTGCTCCTTGTGCCGCTGATGCGGTCAGCTTCTGTCGGACTAAAGGGCAGGACTCAGTGGAATATGCGTGTTCTTTCTGTGACTGAGGGATGTTCTGCCTATGGTGAGTCTGTTCTGTGCTTCGATCGCGTTGGAGATGGTTCATGTTAAACTTTTCAGAGATTATACGTGTGCAGGTCGTACGTGTGCAGCGCAGTTCTTTATTTCACTCATGCACTTTATTTATGTTGCTACTGTTGTGATGAAAAGACTGAAAGGTGTAAATAATTCTCTTAAAACTCGCTCTTATGAGCTGTAGTGGCGGATGGTGCTTGTTGTAGTCCGTTTTCAAGGAGTTGTAGTTTTGCCTGTAGTTCCCCTGGTTAGCACAGGTTTAGATGTCAAAAGGGTTTTGTGGCTCTGGGTGTTTTCTTTTCTGTGGGAGACGGTCCAAATGGCTCTTTGAGTATTTAAGGTTGCCGACCCCTGCACTAGACGTTTCACTGGACTTTCTCGCCGTGCACTCGTCATGCAAATGCGTGTATGGCGTATAAATTGGTCGTGTTTCCACTGAATGTGGCAACGTTAGCACGAAATGTTTTGCACAGCACCTGTTTCTGATGTTCGTCTGCAGCCTCAAACCCGAAATACTGCCAAATGACGTGCTGTTTTTTTTTTTTTTTTGGTTCAAAACCCCAGACTCCGCTTCTGGTCCCGCTAAAGCCATTTCTTAAATTGATGACTAGCTACACTGACTGGAGTCGAGAACACGTGACCTGTGCTGCCGCTTCTGATTGGTGAGCTCAGCAGCGCGGCAGGGAGGCGACGTACATGTGTAAAATACGAAACAAAACCTGGGTCAGTTAGGAGCGCTGCAAAAAACCGTGGCTTTAACGATCCCAAAATCGTGTTGTCTGAGAATGCGATTTTCGGTCTAAAACGATAGATCGTTCAGCCCTAATTATAATCATAATACTAATAAAATATAATAAATAATAATGATAATGAACACGCACGCTTCAGTGCATTATTTTCTTGTCATATTTTAACACCTTTATTTGTCACACCCCTGGGTGTGGCACTCCTGCTCCCTCTCCTCCACTCCCCTTCCCCCATGTGTGAGTCTGTTGGAGCTGCACACCTGCACCTCGTTGGCTGCAATCAAGAGGCAGACAAAGGAGCAGCTCTCCAGACAGACTCTGCCAGATTGTCTGTCCACCTCACAGTGAATATTTACAACTCTAGCTCTTGAACCCAAACCTGTATGATACTTACTTCGAACCTGTGTCTCCAGTTCCCTTTCCCGTCCTGCCGTCGGTCTCCTGCCCTGGGTCACCCGTCTCCCGCCTCCCGCCTCCAGTCTCCCGCCTCCAGTCTCCCGCCTCCAGTCTCCCGCCTCCAGTCTCCAACTCCAAGCCTCTGCTCCAACCTCCAACCATCCGCCGTATCACAGCCTCTTCAATAAACTTACCCTGTCATATCTCAAACTGTTTCTGGTCTGTTCTGGGGTCTGCCTGTTCGGTTACAACAGAACAATCTGGCCAACATGGACCAATCAGACCAGGACAGTTTTAGACAAGTTCTGGCCTCCCAGGGAGCCCTCGTTGGTCAGCATGACAAGGCTCTGCATGAAATAATGGAGAAGCTTGTGGCTTTGTCCACCAACGTTTCATGCCTCGGAAACCAAGTGAGCCAGCTGTCTGATCGCCTCCCCACTGATCCACAACCTCCGCTCCCACTCCAGTCTGAGGCTTCTGCAGCTCCTCCAATTATCGCCTACAGAGAGCCACATATTCCCACTCCTGAGCGTTACTCCGGGGATCTTGGTGCCTGTGGACGGTTTCTGCTCCAGTGCTCTTTGGTGTTTGACCAGCAACCCCACTCCTACGCTACAGATAAGTCACGCATTGCATTTGTTATAAGTTTACTATCTGGAAAAGCTTCTCAATGGGCTACTGCTGCATGGGAATCCAATGCTTCATTTTTTCAATCATACTCTGCTTTCACTAATGAAATGAAAAAAATGTTTGACCATCCGTTAAGAGGCAAAGAAGCTGCTAAAAGGTTACTAAGTCTAAACCAAGGCTCATCCCCAGTTGCCCAGTATGCTATTGATTTTAGAATTCTTGCAAATGAATGTGGTTGGGATGATGTAGCACTACAAGATGCTTTCGTAAGAGGGCTTTCGGATAATGTCAAGGATGAGCTTGCTACTCGTGACGAAACTAATAGTCTGGATGAACTGATTTCATTGGCCACCCGTCTTGACAACAGGCTGAGGGAAAGGCGCAGGGAGCGGGTTTCCCATCAGTCATCACGTGGTCCAACCAGTCTCTCTCCTGTGCCTTCCATTCAGCCCAACCCTCCTGACCCTGCGGAGCCCATGCAACTCGGTTGAGCCCGTCTATTCCCAGCCGAGCGCCAACGCCGTCAACGTTTTGGACTTTGCCTGTACTGTGGTAATGAAGGACACTTCATCAGCGCCTGCCCCTTGCGGCCAAAAGCATAGGCTCACCAGGGAGTGGAGGTATCCTGGTGAGCCAAGCTACTTCTCCACAGTCCAATCCTCCTGACCGGCTCCTTCTCCAGGCCTCTTTGCTTTGGTCACGTGAGTCAATTTCAATTCATTCTTTTGTTGATTGTGGGGCTGACGACAATTTCATTGACTCTACGCTCGTCCGCCAAGCTAACATTCCCGCTGAACCCTTGGACTGTCCTAGAGAGGTCAATGCTCTTAATGGCAGTCACCTGGCTAAGATTACTCACCGCACTGTGCCAGTAACCCTCTTCATTTCCGGCAATCACAGGGAGGAGATCCAGTTTTTAGTTATTTCTTCTCCACTTGCTCCTGTTGTTCTGGGTCTCCCTTGGTTAAAGCTTCACAACCCTCACACTGACTGGTCAGCTAATAAGATACTTAATTGGGACCTTACGCATTGTGGTTAAAGCACTTGAACAATATGGTACCTTCTCTGGGTACAAAATTAATGTTGACAAGACTCAGATATTGGCTTTAAATTATGACGCACCTCAAAACGTTAAAGATAATTATAAGTGGAAATGGGACACTGATTGTATAAAATATCTGGGTATTGTTCTACATAAAGATTTCACTAAGATGTATGAAGTAAATTATGGACCTCTTAACACTAAATTGCAATCGAACATACAAAGATGGAATACGATGCCATTTCTGGATTTACACCAAAGGATCGACTCGATCAGAATGAATGTTCTTCCTCAGATGTTATACTTATTTCAGTGCTTACCATTTATTATACCAAAAAAGCAATTTGAGGAATGGGACAAAATGATATCAAGGTACATATGGAAAGGTAAAAAACCTAGAATCAAGTATAAAAGCCTACAGTTAAAGAAAGATAAAGGTGGCGTGAATCTTCCATGTTTAAAAGAATACTTTTGTGCTGCCCAGCTGAGGCCTCTTGTGTGCATGTGCTCCCCTATTTACATTGCAGGATGGAAAGATCTGGAGAGAAAAATAATTGAAGGGATACCAATAAAAACTTTAATTGCCGACATAAAATTGCAGAATAAAATCAATACCCAAGATGACCACTTATTAAATACACTTCTTAACGTTTGGAATGAAACAACGAAATTATGTCAGCAGGAAAAGGAATCACATATCTTAAGATGGTGTGCATATGATTCTGATTTTATTCCTAATCAATACGATGACAGGTTCAAAGTCTGGATTTCAAAAGGATTAACTGATTATGATTCATTTGTCCACAAGGGGGCATTGCAATCTTTTGACACTTTAAAACAAAAGCATGGTTTGAACTCAGATGATTTCTTTAGGTATCTGCAAATGAGGCACTACTTCGGTCGAGAAATTGCAATTTCCCCCAAATGACCAAGGTTTCCTACAAGTATTCATGTCACTAACAAAATCATTATTCCCCACAAAAATAATTTCCAAATTATATAATGGTATCCTGTCTAGTAGGGGGGAGCACATATTGTGTAAAAGAGAAATGGGGAAAAAGAAGGAAAGTTTACAATGACTGAGGATAGATGGGATCACATATGCCAAATTCAATGGATCTCCACAGGGTCAAATATCTGGCGCGAATTCTGTTGGAAAAACTTAATGAGATTTTTCATTACACCAATACAAAAGAGATATCAGGGAGTAGGTGACGCTTGTTGGAGATGTGGCAATGACCGTGCTAATCATTTTCATATATTTTGGGAGTGTAGGACCATCCAAGAATACTGGTCAGAGATTCATGAACATCTACAAAATGTTTTTTCATTTGTCTTCCCTTTGTCATTTGAATGTTTGTACCTTGGTAACTTGGTGCTGGACGGCTTTAATAACGCGAACAAGAGGTTGTTTTACATTCTGTTGGCTGGAAGTAAAAAAGCAATAACAAGGAAGTGGCTTAAACCTGAACGACCAACAATTGAGAACTGGACAGATGTTGTGCAAGAGATTTACAAAATGGAAAAAATATCAGCTTTATTGAAGTTACAACTGGACTTATTCTATAAAATGTGGTCTAAATGGACAGAGTGTGTAAAGCCGGTGAGATCAGATTTTATGTGAAATGGTCACTTATGCAATGGTTTGTTAACTCCTTAAAGAGGTTCCCAGGCTCCCCGAAATGTTCTGCATTCGTTATTGTTTTATAAAAAAGAGAGAAAAATGCAGGAACTTGTAATTCCATTATGCATACTGTAATATGTAATTTGCTTTTATCTCAATAAATAAAAAAATAAATAAATAAAAAAAATACTTAATTGGAGCATTCATTGTCACTCACATTGTCTGCGGTCAGCTATCACTGATAGTGTGAGTAACCAGCCCCCACCTAATCCCCCAGATATGACCTCTGTACCTGAAGTTTATCACGATCTAGCTAAAGTGTTCAATAAAGTAAAAGCACTCTCTCTTCCTCCGCATCGCCCCTATGATTGTGCTATAGATCTACTTCCTGGAGCCCCTTTACCCTCAAGTCGCTTGTACAAACTCACCTGTCCAGAAAGGGAAGCTATGGAGGTGTACATTAAAGACTCCCTAGCTGCAGGGCTTATTCGTCCCTCTTCTTCCCCAGTTGGAGCTGGTTTTTTTTCTTTGTGGAAAAGAGAGACACTACCTTGCGGCCATGCATTGATTATCGGGGGTTAAATGACATCACTATAAAGAACAAATATCCCTTACGTCTCATTGATTCCGTTTTTGAGCCCCTTCATCAGGCGACAATTTTCACTAAACTCGACCTTCGAAATGCATACCATCTGATCCGTATTCGCCAAGGAGACGAGTGGAAGACAGCGTTTAACACACCTTTGGGACACTTTGAATATTTAGTGATGCCTTTTGGCCTGACAAACGCCCCCGCTGTCTTCCAAGCCCTTGTGAATGATGTTCTCAGAGACATGTTGAATAAATTTGTCTTCGTCTATCTGGACGACATCTTGATTTTTTTCCAGAGACCTGCAAGAACAAGTTCTACATGTGAGGATGGTGTTACAGCGGCTCTTACAGAACAAACTCTTTGTCAAAGCTGAAAGATATGAGTTTCATGCTCCTTCTGTTACTTTCCTTGGTTTTGTCATTGAGCAGGGGCAACTGAAACCCGATCCAGCAAAGGTGAAAGCAGTCGCTGAATGGCCCAGACCAGAAACCTGTAAGCAACTCCAGCGCTTTCTAGGATTTGCCAACTTCTACAGACGGTTCATTAAGGATTTCAGTCATAAGGCAGCCCCGCTTACTGCTTTGACGTCAACCTCTGTCCCTTTTAAATGGTCTATTGAGGCAGAAGAGTCATTTTCCACACTCAAACAACTGTTCGTAACTGCACCTGTTTTGTCTCACTCAGATCCCTCGAGACAATTCATCGTAGAAGTGGATGCTTCGGATACTGCAGTGGGAGCTGTACTCTCCCAGCGCTCCCCCACTGACCAGAAGATGCATCCTTGTGCCTTTTTCTCCCGACGCCTCACCCCTGCTGAAGCCAATTATGACATTGGCAACCATGAACTTCTGGCAGTAGTTTTAGCCCTGCAAGAATGGCGTCACTGGTTAGAGGGAGCCGAGCATCCTTTCATTGTGTGGACTGACCACAGGAATCTGTCTTACCTCCGTTCAGCTAAAAGGCTAAATTCCCGGCAGGCTAGGTGGGCATTATTTTTGGGGAGATTTAACTTTGTAACCACCTACCGTCCTGGCTCCCGCAATGTCAAGCCGGATGCCCTGTCCCGCCAAGCCACTTTGGGAGAGTCCGAGCCCCAGTCTTGTCCCATCCTCCCTTCCACCTGTGTTCTGGGAGCCGTTAGATGGGAGATTGAGAAGGTGGTTCAGGAGGCTCAACGCACCCAACCTGACCCAGGTAATGGCCCCCCTGGCCGCCTGTTTGTTCCTGATTCAGTACGATCTCAAGTCCTCCAGTGGGGGCATTCCTCTAAGTTAACGTGTCATCCTGGTTCCAATAGAACTTTGACATTCCTGAGGCAAAGATTTTGGTGGCCTTCTATGAATCGTGATACTCGTGCTTTTGTGTCTGCATGTCCTGTGTGTGCTCGCAGTAAATCCCATCACCTGCCTCCTGCTGGCCTTCTTCATCCTCTACCAATCCCCAGTCGACCATGGTCACACATAGCGGTGGATTTTGTCACGGGTCTCCCCTCATCTGACGGTAATACCACCATTCTTACTATTGTGGACAGGTTTTCTAAAGCAACACATTTTGTACCCCTCACCAAACTACCTTCTGCTCTTGAAACTGCCAAACTCCTTGTCCAGCATGTGTTCCGTCTTCATGGTATTCCGTCAGACATTGTCTCAGATCGTGGCCCGCAGTTTTCCTCCCAAGTGTGGAAAGCCTTTTGTGAGTCCCTGGGGACCTCAGCCAGTCTGTCTTCTGGCTATCACCCGCAATCCAATGGACAGACCGAGAGGGCTAACCAGGACCTGGAGTCTGCATTAAGATGCATCGTTGCCCGTAACCCCACCTCCTGGAGTTCCTTTTTGCCTTGGGTCGAGTACGCCCACAACTGTCTCGTGTCTTCAGCCATGGGTATGTCTCCCTTTATGGCCTCATTGGGTTTTCAACCTCCTTTGTTCCCTGAGCAGGAGACAGAAGTGGCGGTGCCATCTGTCCAGGCCCACCTACGACGTTGCCGCAATGTTTGGAAAGCGACTAGAGCGGCCCTCAGACGTACAGCTGTCCGCAACCAGGAAATGGCCAACCGCCACCGCACGCCTTCTCCTACTTACCAACCCGGGCAAAAGGTATGGCTCTCTTCTCGAGACCTGCCCCTTCAGGTGGAGTCCCGAAAATTGGCTCCCAAATATGTTGGTCCTTTTCCCATTGAAAAGATTATAAATCCCTCAGTTGTTCGTCTGAAGCTGCCGGCATCTATGAACATCCATCCGTCATTGCATGTTTCTCTCTTGAAACCTGTTGTCTCCAGTCCTCTTTGCCCTCCAGCCAATCCCCCTCCCCCCACCCGGCTTGTCGATGTCCGACGCCGTGGGAGGGGCTTCCAATATCTCGTGGACTGGGAAGGATACGGTCCGGAGGAGAGGTCGAGGATCCCTCGGCGGTCCATTCTGGATCCGTCCCTGCTCCGGGATTTCTATAGGGCCTTTCCTGACAGGCCCGGGAGGACGTCAGGAGACGTCCCTTAGGAGGGGGGGTACTGTCACGCCCCTGGGTGTGGCACTCCTGCTCCCTCTCCTCCACTCCCCTTCCCCCATGTGAGTCTGCTGGAGCTGCACACCTGCACCTCGTTTGGCTGCAATCAAGAGGCAGACAAAGGAGCAGCTCTCCAGACAGACTCTGCCAGATTGTCTGTCCACCTCACGGTGAATAGTTACAACTCTAGCTCTTGAACCCAAACCTGTATGATACTTACTTCGAACCTGTGTCTCCAGTTCCCTTTCCCGTCCTGCCGTCGGTCTCCTGCCCTGGGTCACCTGCCTCCGGTCTCCTGCCTCCGGTCTCCTGCCTCCGGTCTCCTGCCTCCCGTCTCCTGCCTCCCGTCTCCTGCCTCCAACTCCAAGCCTCTGCTCCAACCTCCAACCATCCGCCGTATCACAGCCTCTTCAATAAACTTACCCTGTCATATCTGAAACTGTTTCTGGTCTGTTCTGGGGTCTGCCTGTTCGGTTACAACATTATTGGCCCAATCAGAAATTCAAACTTGACATGAATGCATCATCTTTAGCTTGTTTTGGTGAATTATAGCGGGATGAGTGTCAATAAGTGCTTGTCTAGAGTTAACATACTAACATACCATTTAATGTGTAAAAATCCCTCAGTCGTCCAGGTAGAATCCATAGCAAAAGGAGAAATTTAATTTGTCAACTGGACAGAGTTTATTTGGTTGAATACGTTTCGCAGCTCATCCAAGCTGCTTCTTCAGTTCTGGTCAGATGCTGGCGGACACTGCCTTATATCTGCTTGAAGGGAGGAGCTTAATTACAATGAAAATTACTCTGAGACAACACGTATTTAAATACAGTTTCAGTTGGTCAGGTGATTCAATATGGAGTTGTTTACAGTTTCTGTTAGTCATGTGAGTCTATTCAATATGGAGTGGGAGTGGGGGAGTAGTTAGCATATCCATTCAGGGCTTAACATTTATTTGAAGAAGGAAATCCCCAAAAGGCTGCGCCTACCGCCCAAAAAAGATCACTGCTACCAAGCACATCCTGATTCCCCAAAAGATGGAAGGGAGGGTAAAATTATTAGTTTTATTATTTATTAGTAGGGCTAAAACAACTCATCGATTAATCGAAAACTAATTGATTTTTTCAATAGTTGTCAACTATTTTAGTATTCGATTAATCATTTCTGGAATTTATATTACACATAAAATGGTGTCTGTGTCTACCAGAGGTCACCTGTGTAGTACAATTGCCACCAACGACAACAGTGTAACCTTTGATGAACCTGAAACACAGGCTTTAAAGCACAATACAGTAGTAGCAGTAGCAGTTGTAAAAAGTACTGGAAACCCATGAAAAACGACTTGATTTAGCATTATGAAAACATACAAAAAATGCACCACATGGGATGATCAAGTTGCTTTTCATTATGTGCTGCAGATCTTGCAGAACTGGAGGCTGTCAGGTTGGTCCTCAACAAAATGGAACACATATTGGACAGCTCCAAGAAGACACAAGCTGCAGGGCATCACAGGGAACTCTTTCCAGGAAGCAGCTTGTTTTTGTCAACAACTCGACATGCAGCGATTCAGGCAGAGGCAAAGAAGGACTGCTTCTGCCTCTTTCATCTACTATTTGATGAAGTATTTACACCTGAGGAGTGCAAGAATGCGGTTGCTTTTGGTAAACACGGAAAGGTGCCAAATGGAAAGACCATCCTGGACAAAGCTAAAGTTGATGATTTATTATGTAAGTATGCTTTTGTTACTAATGTAATTTATTTAATAAATAAGAAAATGTCAGAGATGTAATGATGCACTCAAGCCCGATTTGATTTTAAGTTCCCAATTTTGATTTTTTTTTTTTTATCGTTTTTTGATTATTTACAAAGTGAATATGACTCAGGGAAGCCAAAATACTGCCACACTGCTTTGAATTGTCAGACTTTAAATATTCAACACACATTTATATATTATCTAATATATATATATATATATTAGACTACAGTGTTTTATCAAAAACATGTACAATAGGGAAAAATCCTCCAGTCAGGTGATTCTGACCATGAGCCTGGCTCTACATCTGGAGATGGGTCCCCGAGCGCTGTACAGCAGCTGCTCACTGCTCCATACGGAGTGCCCCAGTGGCATCGGTGGATGGGTCAAATGCAGAGGACAGGAAATCCTGGACTATCGCCTAAAAGGTTAATGGTCTAATTTTAGTTTGGATTTAAACTACAGTGCATGGCCAAAGGCTGCATCAATAAACATTGTAATTATTGACAATTTGGTCCTTTAGCCTTAATTTAGAACAAGATTTGGCCATATTATTTCACCTTTCTTTCATTTTAATAATGAAAATGAAGAAACAAAAAAAAAAAGGAAAAAAAAATTGTGCTAGTGACGGTGCAGCAGCAGCGTGTGTGGAGTTTACTGACAACAGCAGGCCTGATTCTTTGGAATATGAGAGGAATAAAACAGAGGGACGCTATGAAGGACTACATTTTATTGAAAGATATTGTTTCCGCGAGTCAATCTTCAGCAAAAACAGATAGAGCGTTGGTAAGTTTTAACCTCCAGAAATGCTAAAACCTCTGAGAATAATAACCATGTAGCTTGCTAAAGTATTGTTGATAAATAATACACTTGAAAAGAGTTATAAGCAAAATAAACTCAGACATGCATGTGCCTTTGTGAAACAAGTTTGTCCTGCCGCTGTTCCGCAGCAGAGCCATAGAGCGTATAGAGCTGTAAATTTTAAATTGATTTTCGAGTAATCGTTACATCCCTACAAAATGTACTTGTCATTACATGTGAAACACATGAAAGAAAATTATAGTTCTGTCTGGGTCCTGGAGCAGGAACATAAACAGTCAACAGTTCAAAAAGATGTAAAAATATTTGATTGGACAGAGATGCAGTTCATAAGCCTCACTGTATCAGGGAAGAAGCTGTGGTGCAGTCTGGTCCTGGACCAGATACGGCAGAGGCTCCTCATAGCAGTGTCTCTTCTGGTGCACTGGGTGGTGTAGATGTCCATACGAATGGGGAGGTTGCAGCAGATGATCATTTAATTGTTCTTAATTTTACCCCTTTTATTTTCTACAGCCTACATCATGCATTGTTCGGTGCTGCCTGGTTGGACTCCGGTGGAGAAGTCGAAGTTGAAGAAAGCGCTGATCAACAAATGCCGTGCGAGAGCCGTTAAAAGCATTGTGAATGCTTAAATGTTCAGTAATGGACTTTATTGAGAAGCCTCCATTTTAAATGAAAGATCCTGTTGGTGAAGGACTGAAACATTTGAGATGCTGTTTTTATTTCAAAGCAACATGTTGTAGGTGAAGACTGGATGTTTTTCTTTCATATTATTATTTTTTCTGTTTACATAAGAATGTGTATATCCTTTTTTTTTTTTTAAGTTCAGCTGATATTTATTTTAAGAGGGAAAAATCCTTATCCCAACGCTATATAAATCTGAACCCTTGTTGTTATGGTGTTGAAATCTGTTGGATTATTTTATTGGAGGCAAAAGTTTAATAAAAGCCTATTTTGGAATTTAAAAAGTGTTACTATTGTTTCTCCTTGGTAGCTTATATGAGACTATTATTATTGTCTCACTGGTAGACATGAATGAGACATAAATGAGACGTACCTTAACTGTTTCTCCTTAGTGTCTCCAGTATGTCTCACTGTTTCTCCTTGGTAGCTTATACTGTATGAGACTATTATTATTGTCTCACTGGTAGACATAAATGAGACATAAATGAGACATACCTTAACTGTTTATCCTTAGTGTCTCCAGTATGTCTCATTCTCTTTGTCTCATCCATTGCTCCTAAAATTCACTAGGAGCAACAAATGAGAAACACTTAATTGTTTCTCCTGAGCTTAAAACTAGCCATTATTGAGCAGCAAAATTTTCCTCTGGGTTGGCCAATGATTCATTGAAAAGGGTGAACATAAATTGGGCTAGTGGACATCCCTGTCTAATACCCCTGCGAAATAAGAATTAAAACTACTTTAAGATTAGAGTGTGTGTAGAATCCCTCAGTCGTCCAGGTAGAATCCATGGCAAAAAAAGGAGAAAATTTAATTTGTCAACTGGACATAGTTTATTTGGTTGAATACGTTTCGCAGCTCATCCAAGCTGCTTCTTCAGTTCTGGTCAGATGCTGGCGGACACTGCTTTATATCTGCCTGAAGGGAGGAGCTTAATTACAATGAAAATTACTCTGAGACAACACATATTTAAATACAGTTTCAGTTGGTCAGGTGATACAATATGGAGTTGTTAACAGTTTCTGTTAGTCATGTGAGTCTATTCAATATGGAGTGGGAGTGGGGGAGTAGTTAGCATATCCATTCAGGGCCATGATGGGTGTTTTCACACCTCTGGACCTGACCTGGCTAGTCCCATTGTTTTCCCAGTTTGTTTAGATTTAGGTTTGAGGATAGAGTTATAGATGGGAGACAAATGATGTCTGAGACCCCCATTTCTGTTCAAGTTTCTGTTTTTTTTTTGCCTTTAAGATTAGAGGTCATTTTATGTCATGTAGATATTTGATTTTTGCCTCTGTCTTCACTTTGACGATGCCCCACTCCCTGAGCCCTTCACACCTCTGCTCCCGCCCACAGCTCTATGGACTAATCCACCTGGCTGACTGATACTTAATGACCTTTGTTATTGAAATGCTGCCCTTTGTCTTGTGGGACACCATAATGTCTTTCTCACATGTGAGTTTTGCAAAGCTGCCCTCCCTCAAATGCTCCTGATTGGCTGATGTGGTCCAATAAAAAGAGTGGGGAGGGGTGGAGGGGCACTTAACCAACTGCAGCAACGTCCAGAGACAAAGAAGGAACAGTGAATGGACACAGAAGAAACTGCTTCATACGACTGGAATTAACCATAACTTTTGAAAGAGTGATTCTGTTGATTGAATGACTTCCAGAACTTTATACTTCTACTCTATATCTAGTGTATCATATTTGTTGTTCATATGGATTTGGAGCAAACAGTTGTTAAATATCTGCGTGTATTTGATCTTTTTTGCTACAGACAGAAAAATGTACCATTTTTATAATCTTTTTTTCATTTATTTTATTATTACTTATGTATGCTTATGCTATTGTGTTTTTTATTGTGTTTATAGGACTGTGATTGGTTAACATTTTGTCAACAACAGACAATGATTCTTTGTTTTGACCTCCTGGTTGGACCTCCATAGCTCTTTAAAAAAAAAAAAAAACACACATTTGATAAAAACATCACAAACATTCTCAATTGTAACTTGAATGTTTTCTGCAAAGTTTAATGAGTTGAAAAATATACAGATGAACTCTGTCTGACTTTGGTGTGGTCTCTGGATGTTTGCGTAACGTTCCTCCTCTTGGTGTGAGTTCAACAGGAAAGAAATGTCCCAGGATGCTTTCCTCTTTGACCGGCCATTTTGGTTCCGTTTACACAAAACCCAAAGACCTTTTTTGACAGACGTGAATTATGTATGCATCTGTTCTCCGACCAAAGTCAAGTTAAAACTAGACAAGACTGACAAACTTTAAGGAAATGTGGGCCAGTAGGAGTCTGTCTGTGGCCATTGAGGGAAGGCTGACTTGGCTGTGGTCACAAACAAATGTAGCTATCATGCTAACTTGTTTATGTAACTGCCATCAATTTATGTTAAGTTACATTTAAAGTTACACTGTGTCACTTCTCTGATGAAAGGTCTGCCATGGAGGTATCATTGCTTTGCCTGTAGTGGTCCACAGTATGGCATTAAACTCACCCGCTTGTCTCCTGGGAGACAAGCGGGTGAGTCCACCATGTCAAATTCCGGAGAAGATCTGTGGAGAGGCTAGCCTGCTCACACTAAGAATACATGTTTTTCAATGTATTTAGCTGATAATACCTGTTATAAAATATATAATTAAATATAAATTATTTTACACCAATCAAGAAGTAATTTGTGAAGAAAAGTTGAAAAACATGTTGAAAATTACAGGAAGTGGATAGTTCTATTTTAAAGAGTTCCATACTGATGCCATCACACTGGGGAGAACTCGAACTCTAAAAGTTTGCTACAATTTACACAAGAAACACATTTTTCCAAGTTGTTTTCTTTGTTTTATTTGTCAAATCATATTTTCTGTGTACATTATAGGAGTTTTGGCCCAGTATACTACATGGTTGCTAGGTAACAGTTATGATTGCTTTGTCTGGAATGTTTCACAGTACAGTATGGAACCTTTCTAGCTTCACAGAGACTAAACCAGACCAAGTTACAGGTCAGATCTGTGGAAGGGCTACCCTGCTCACAGTCAGAATGCCAGTTTTCCTGTCCTTTTTTAATGTCATATTGTGAAACATTCCAGACAGAGCAATGACATATCCATAGAAACAAGCAGGTGAGGGACCCCCAACCAAAAAGTTACATTGTGCACCTTTAAGTTGATGGGGGAAAAAACAGCATTGACCATATATGGATCCTGCTCAAAATAAGCATACTTTTCTATATTTTTGCTTGCTTCCATAACACAAGTTGGAGCATCTAATGACTTCATATGGGTTTTTAAAAAATTAAACAAAGAACAGCAATTTTGCATTTGGCGTGTTAAAGTAAATTAAATTTGATGTCTTAATTGTAAGCGTAGCCTTCAAAATGTGTCTGGATTTTTGCATAATCGCTCTAAAATTGTTAGGCTGTTTTGAATCTTAATAGAGCCATGTCAACTACAGGGACATTCAGTGTTCCCCAAGGGTGTGGAAATGTGTTTCAAACTCAAGAGACAAAGCACCATGGCCTGTGTGCTCTATATTCTCCATGACGACCTGTGTGCTGTCCACCGACCTGCCAGCCAGATGTGATCCTGCAGAAAGAGAGGAGGAGGGGAAAACGTTGAAAGTCACAAAAGCAAATATACAGTTTATAGTATTGAATGATTGAAGTACAGTACATTTACTTGTCTTTTTTTCTTACAGTGAGATGGAAGTTTACAGTGGGGCCTGTGGAGAGGAGGAGTGGAGGAGGAGGCTTATATCCATGTTGTCACACAAAATACAGGTACACTTGAGATTACTATGGATTGTATTTGTCCTTTCTCCAAGTATATTAAATATTTGTGTTTTTTTGCACAAGGTCCAGGCTGGATCAGGAGGGAGGCTGAGGTCCTGAGGTGGGACTGCCGTGTGACTAACTCACAACAGGTAAGTTTTTTTTTTTATATTTATAGTATAAAGTATTGAAGTACAGTACATTTATTTGTGTTTATCTTCTAGTGAGACAGAAGTGTGGAGAGAAGTGTGGAATACTTCGATTTTACCATTGAAACCACATTGAATAGAGAAAAGTCTACGCTCCCTAAATTTAATATATTAAAGTTAGAGAACGTAGACTTTCCTACAGCTTTGAATGACAGCACACATTTTTCCTGCTGTTTGTGATTTAAATACAGTAATATATGACAAATATATTGGACAAAATGGTGAGTATTGATTCATTATTACCAAATTACTTTACAGACAAATAATACTTATTTCTTTTCTTTTGAGCTTCCAACGGGAGGCAGATGTGATCCTGCAGAAAGAGAGGAGGAGGGGAAAACGTTGAAAGTCACAAAAGCAAATATACAGTTTATAGTATTGAATGATTGAAGTACAGTACATTTACTTGTCTTTTTTTCTTACAGTGAGATGGAAGTTTACAGTGGGGCCTGTGGAGAGGAGGAGTGGAGGAGGAGGCTTATATCCATGTTGTCACACAAAATACAGGTACACTTGAGATTACTATGGATTGTATTTGTATGAATTTGAGATTAAATGGCAGTGACAGCATGTTTGTCAAATTGCTGTATAATGTTTTTCTGGGACATTTTAAAAAGTCTACTTAGCATGAATGTAGAGATGAGAAAAATACATCCATAGCTGATCACAGCAAGAGATGAAACTGGCTCTTAAAGGCATTGTACCTGATTTTTACTGTCTTAAAAAAACAGAACTAGTTCATTAAAAGGACCTGTATTACATAGAATGGATTCTTGTGAGGCATGTTGTGTTTTGTTTCATTCACAAGTGTTTGAGTAATCCTGGTTTATTCCTCTGTCTACATCTCGAAAGCTCGAAATGCTCTATGCCACCATGAAATGGGAGTCACAGCTATTTTTTTTTACTTTAAATTCAGTAGAGATGGGTAATTCCAGGGCTGAACGGCCTGGCCCACCACCTTTAAAAGCTGGCTGCCTGAGACTGAGATCCCTCCTTTCTTCTCTCTACCATACAGCCACTTGTTTTGAATAAATATGTATTTAACTTGTGTGAATCGACTCATTTTCATTTTATAATGCTGTTACCGCCGCAAAAGACATACCTGGATTTGTGTTGTACTAACATGAAAGTATTTGATGTGTTGAGAAAACAATTGTGATCTTCAATTAAAACAAAGAGCAAAACTTCGCCTCAACCTTGAATCTGAAGAGCACAATAATAGATATGTGCTTGCCATAGAAGATAATTTTTCATCAGATTTTGAATGTCAAGAGCTGTTGGAAATGTTTAACATTGGGAAAAACATTAATTGTTTTTTTATTGTGAAACTTTAATTGTTGTAATTTTAAGTATACATTTCATTACAGCAAATACTCAGCACAAATAGTTTCAGAGAAAACCTGCTCATCTGAAACTGCTTTAGACACTAAAGGAGAAAGAGCTGCAGAGGCCGGATCATGTGAGCCTAAAGTCAGACTCAAAAAGCTGGAGATCAGGCTTCAGAGACTCCAGACTGTGGAACTGAACTCTGTGTAGTGTCAAAAATTACAAGCTTAAAATATGTTAAGAATTTTCTTAATTTTTCTTTTTTATTATAGAGAGTTTTATCTGACCTTTGTCCGTCTTATTCTTTGTTGCATTGTTTTTAACTTTGAGCTTTCAGTCCTGCTTCACTGCAGTTCCCTAATCACAGACATACCTGAAATTTGCATTTTGTTTTTTTATTCTGTTTGCTGCTGACTCTCGATAGCAACCCACAACAGATGTTTATTCTTTTCATGGCAAAAATAAAAACTGAAATAAAATAAAGAAAATTTATGTTTTGTTTCCTCCTTTTATTTTATTTGGTTCCTAATGTCAGAAACCTTCACACAATTGGATGCATCATTAAAAAGATGGCGTTTGGGAGTAGAGATTGAGTCTAAAACCTTAAATAAAGCCCTTGGATTTGACTTGTTTTTACTAATGCTGTTTTTAAAACTTTCTTTCTATGAAAGATTGAACACATTTAGATTGGTCTTTTTCCATTTTTGCGTCATTTCGATGCAGATTCTTTTTAGCTTAGGTGTGTTCTCATTGATCCACAGTTGGGCTGGTCTGTTTGGGTTTCCTTCTATTGCACCAATAGAATCCAAGATTGAATTAGTGGTTTGATCTAAGGAGGAGACCCCCCCCCACCTTACCGGACAGTCGTGGTTGGTGGAGAAAAGTGTAGTCGGTGGGTTGCTTCAATGAGAGGGGTACAGTCACCTTGTGTTAACCAACTTTCTGTTAAAATCAAAAAGTCCAAGCTGTTGTTGGCGATGAAGTCTTGATAGATGAAGGTTTTACTGTTGACGGATCTGATGTTTAAAAGTACAAAGTTTGTGGGTTCAGGGCTGGGGGTAGGATCTGTAGAGGTGCAAAGGGGAACAGTGATGAGACAGGGGAGAGAGGACTCTATAGGAGTGGATTTACTGTGGGGGCCGGGTCTGGTGATGATCACAGGGATCCTGTGTTGAAGGGGAGAACAGAGACTGCTGTTGGGATGGGAAGAGACAGGTGGGGTAGGGGAGCACTGTAGAGGCGGGTAGTCAGTGATACATTATCTGAGTCTGTACTGTATAGATGATGTTGGCTGTTAAACGGTTGCCAAGCCGGTTTATGTGGAGAGCATCACGTTGGGGTAGAAGGAGAAGCAGGACCAGAACAGATAAAAATTGTCAGTAAAACCAAAGTTGTAATGGAAGGAAGTGTGTTTTAGCCACGTCTGGAGATCTGAAATCCTGTTAAAACGTTCGGCCCCATGACTGAGTGTGGGGAGTGGGCTAGAGATAAAAACAGATTTTCCACAGGAAGATAAAAGTTTAAAAAGGTCCACGAACTTCATCTTAATCATCTCTGACTGACCACCGGCAATGTCATTTGTTCCTACGTGAATAATCACTCTTGTTATTGTGAGGAGTGCAACTTGTAGAAGTTCAGGTAGTTTGTCCAGTAATGTGTACAGAGTAGTAGTAGTAGTAGTAGAAAACAGTGAGTGGATGCACTGAAAAACCTGCAGTGCCTTATAATTGAGTCGCCCACCAAAAGTGTAGTTGGTGCAAGGTTGTGCTGGGTTGGGTTTGGGCTAGGGGTTGAGCTATGGCTGGGGTTTGGTTATGGGTTAGGTTGTAGGTTAGGTGTTAGGGTTAATTCAGGAGTAAGGGCTACGGTCGGGGATTAGGGCTAGTAGGATGTAAGCGCGTGCAAGGACCGATCATTGCCGCTTGTGGCCATATTTTCATATGTGGTTGAACAGAGAGAAGATCTTTGAGCTGAGAGGGTGCAGACCCAAAGAGACAGACAACATCTGATCTCAAGGTGAGGGAGCGAGATCTTCAGTTCATGTGCTCAAAAGAGTTGTTTGATTTGTAAGTAGAGTAAAATGTTGTCAGAACTGAGACTGATTTCATGGTGGGGCTTGGATGTTTGTTCCCCTCTAGTAGGTGGGGCTTAGGCCAATGGTTCATTGAAAAGGGTATAAATAAATTAGGATAGTGGACATCCCTGTCTAGTGCCCCTGAGCAGTGTAAAAACCTGTGAAATAAGAATTAAGACTACTTTAACTCATGTAGATATTAGATTTTTGCCCGTGTCTTCACTTTGACGATGCCCCACTCCCTGAGCCCTTCACACCTTTGCTCCCGCCCACAGCTCTATGGACTAATCCACCTGGCTGACTGATACTTAATGAACTTTGTTATTGAAATGCTGCCCTTTGTCTTGTGGGACACCATAATGTCTTTCTCACATGTGAGTTTTGCAAAGTTGCCCACCCTCAAATGCTCCTGATTGGCTGACGTGGTCCAATAAAAAGAGTGGGGAGGAGTGGAGGGGCACTTAACCAACTGCAGCAACGTCCAGAGACAAAGAAGGAACAGTGAATGGACACAGAAGAAGCTGCTTTATATGACAGGAATTAGCCATAACTTTTGAAGGAGTGAACTATCAGATTTTGATGGTTGAAGTCCTTCCAGAAATTTCTGCCACTACTTTTGTAAGTATATCATCTCCATTGTCCATATGGATTCGAATTCAGAGCCAAAAAGTTGTTAAATATCTCTGTATATGTTACCTTAATGTGATCTTCTTTTGCTACAGACAGAAAAAGTGTGCCTTTAAAATAAAATACAAACTTAAATGTTTCATTCAGCCAAATGTAACTTGCTTGTAAAACACACACAGAAACATTCTTAAATAAGATTTACTGTGTGATTTTATATGTATTTAGTTGAGTTAGTGTCAAGTTATTTTACTTGACACTTTCTTTCCTTTGTTCTAATGCAGAGCTACAAGATCCACCAACAGAATGGTATTCACATGTGACCAGTGTGGAAAGGTGTGTCCAAAAGCTTCTACACTGAAAGTACACTACAGAACTCACACAGGGGAAAAACCATACAGATGTGACCAGTGTGGGAAGGAATTTATACAATCTAGTCATCTCTATCAACATATGAGAATCCACACAGGGGAAAAACCATACAAATGTGATGTTTGTGAGAAGACATTTTCACAGTCACGCAATCTTGTATCACATATGAGAGTCCACACTGGAGAGAGGCCATACAACTGTGACCAATGTGGGAAGGAATTTAGAGAGTCTGGTGCGCTCAATGAACATATGAGAATCCACACAGGAGAGAAACCATTTGAATGTGAAAAGTGTGGGAAGGAATTTAAACGATCTAGTAATCTCCATCTACATATGAGAATCCACACAGGGGAAAAACCATACAGATGTGATATTTGTGAGAAGACATTTTTACAGTCAAGCCATCTTGTGTTACATATGAGAGTCCACACTGGAGAGAGGCCATTTGAATGTGAACAGTGTGGGAAGGAATTTAAACAATCTGGTGACCTCCATCGACATATGAGAATCCACACTGGAGAAAGGCCATTTAAATGTGAACAGTGTGGGAAGGGATTTACACAATCTGGTGCTTTCCATCGACATATGAGAATCCACACAGGAGAGAAACCATTTGAATGTGAACAGTGTGGGAAGGGTTTTACACAATTTAGTGTCCTCCATCAACATATGAGAATCCACACAGGGGAAAAACCATACAGATGCGATGTTTGTGAGAAGACATTTTGACAGTCAAGCCATCTTGTATCACATATGAGAGTCCACACTGGAGAGAGGCCATTTGAATGTGAACAGTGTGGGAAGGGATTTACACAATCTGGTGCTCTCCATCAACATTTGAGAATCCACACAGGGGAAAAAACATACAGATGTGATGTTTGTGAGAAGACATTTTCAGTGTCAAGTAGCTTTGTATCACATATGAGAATCCACACTGGAGAGAGGCCATACGAGTGTGACCAATGTGTGAAAGCTTTCTCTGCATCATCCAGTCTCAATAAACACATGAGAATTCACGTCTGACACAGACTATATGAGTGTGGTCAGTGTGAAAAGGCTTTTAGAACATCCCAGCAACTCTCCAGTCACTATCGAACGCACACAGGAGACAAACCTTACGACTGTGAAGAAAGAGGGAAGTCTTTCAGGTCTGTGAGGAACCGTCTGAAACATGTCCAAATCTTCCAGACTGAAGAGAAAAGCTGCAGCTCTGACCAGTGTGGGGTGTGGGGTGTGAGAAACCTGCTCATCTGAAGGTGCACCATCTTGACCTCACTAAAGAAGAAAGACCTGCTGAGTCTGGCTCATGTGAGCCTAAAGTCAGACTCAGGAAGCTGGAGATCAGGCTTCAGAGACTCTAGATTGTGGAACTGAACTCTGTGCAGTGTCAAAAATGACAAGCTTAAAATGATATGTTAAGAATTTTCTTAATTTTTCTTTTTTATTAGAAAGAGTTTTAGCTGACTTTTGTCCATCTTATTTTTCGTTATATTGTTTTTAACTTTGAGCTTTCAGTCCTGCTTCACTGCATTGCTTTTTTTTTTATTCTGTTTGTTGCTCAAAAAATAAAATAAAGAAAATGAAGTTTTAGATAATTTGTTCAGGCTTGTCTCATGTCTCACATATGCATCAAGGAACTTTAGAAATGAAACATATACACACACAAAGGGCTGAGAAACAGGTGAAGCACTAAATGTTGTTAATCAGAGGTGAGAGAAGGTTTGAAGCTGCCTCTGAATGACACAGAATAGTAGAAGGAGCTCTTTTACATTTGATCCATGTACTGTTAATATAGAGTTTGTTTATTCAGAAATAGCAAATAGAGAAATTCAACAAGATAGAGAAAACTACCTTAAGAAAAACAATATTCTGAAACAATTAAACTAATTTAATCTATATTTTATTTTTGCTTCTGGACTAATCCACCTGGCTGACTGACACTTAATGACCTTTGTTATTGAAATGCTGCCCTGTCATTTCAATATTGTTATTGAAATGCCCCTGTCTTGTGGGACATAATGTCTTTCTCACATGGGAGTTTTGCAATGCTGCCCACCCTCAAATTCTCCTGATATATGTGTTACCTTAAATGTGCACTATAGGGCCAGTACGTGACATAAAGCATGGACTCTGAGTGTTTCCACGGCGTAAAGCGATCCGTACCTCCCCCTTTTAGGGGGCCAAAGAGGACCGCTGGAGTTACTAACTTCCAAAGCGATCTGGAACGGTTGGAACCTAGGGCTGGCTTGCCCTGGCATGCCCCTTTTCACTCATTGAAGGACCAGCAGCACAACAACGGCAACAATGGTTCAGATGCTCACTTACCGGTAAAATTGTGTCAAAGTTTTGTGTGTAATAAGAATTCCACATCCAGTCAAAGTCTGCAAAGTCTGCATAACACTGAAGCCAAACTGATAACATAAACCAAACTCCACCAACATCCTCCTCCGTGATCTGGGTAAAATCGTAAATATCCCAAATGTGGTGTACATATCGAATCTCGAATACGTGTCCATAAAGATGCAGCCAAAAGAGTTAGAGAAAAGTTATCCATTATCCTCTGTGCAGGTAACCGAATAGTAAAAGAGTAAAGTTATTTATCAAAACAAGAACATGTGCTCCGCAGTGATGACTTTGTGAATACAGAAAAAACTAAAGTGAAACTCAAGTGCATATCAGTCCACGTGAGGATCACCTGTGTGCTCTGGTTCATTTGCATGGACATTTGTTCTGAGTTAAATTTGAACATCAATCAGTGTTGATGCTCCTTTAGTTTAGCAACTGGTCATTTGACAGCTATCCAGCGGCTGATGGTGCAGGCCTTCCATTGGGTGTGTCTTGTGTCATGCCCAAAACGGTCCAGGTCCATTGTAATGGAAACGCTCCCGGGGTGGGCGTGCCCCCCTCATAACTGCTCTGTGCCAAGGCAGCCCCAAGCGTATTGTGCCAGTAGAAATTAGTCTTATTTAATCTTTTGGTCTGGGGTCAGTTACTTGCTTGTTTCTGTGGATGCCATTTATTAACTTGGAATGTTGCACACTATGACATTAAACAGCTCTACCTTACAATTATTAAATCACACGTAGTTTTATAGCTCACAAATACTTAGAAAAACAGCCATTCTGACTGTGAGTGGGGTTACCTCTCCACAGGTCTGACTTGGTCTGGTTTGGTTGCCATGATGATAGAGAAGTTTAATACCATACTGTGAAACATTACAGACAAAGTAATAACGTCTACATGTAGAAAAGCATTAGACGAATCCTCCATCAGAATAGTTACACAATCCACCTTTAATTTGATATTATTTTACTACAGAGTCAATATGTGTATTTAGTTATTTTACTTGACACTTTTGTTCTAATACAGAGCTACAGGATCCACCATCAGAATAACATTCACATGTGACCAGTGTGGAATGGTGTAGCCAAATGCTTCCAAACTAAAACTACACTGTAAACCCAAATCGCTGTGATTACTAATGTCTGATAAGGAAACTCGTTCCAGCAATAAAGATTAGTTTTGCAAATGCCATAAAATAAGCAACATAAGGTCATTCAACATGGCTGATTATTAGTCCTTACTAACACTGATTAGCTCACTACACTTATTTCCAAATTGTTTATACTAATCGGTTTTACTTAAATAAAATTATACAATCATGCATGTTTAAGTAACCATAACAAAGTGTTATATATTTTTTATGACTAATGTTTTTAAGTTACTGTAACTTAATCTTATGTTTGCATAACTAATGTTATTTCATACACAGCAATTATACTCATCTGTTAAACTAAATATTAAAATAAATACAGTACATGTTCTTATGCACATAAATGTGTTTATTTCATTTTTTTTATGAAACAGTGCCAGTAACTTTAAACACAGTATAAAATAGTGTCAGTAATTTTAAATGTTAACAAGCTCATATGCTATTGCTTGTTAAGCAGCCATTTTTCCATCTGAAAAAACAATAGACAATAGAAACAATAGGAGGATAAAAGGCAGTAGTAGGTTATTTTTTAAAGATTGCAATTTCAGTTTCAGTTCATCAGCGCTCAACTTCATGAGTATCTGCTGGATGAAGAAGAATGTGTACCTCATGCACTTTGGATAATTGAGGTGGAGGGCGTAGGTCAGGCCAAACATGATGCACATAGCTTGCGGGAGGTCTGGCAAGTCCTTCATAATTTCTTCTCCGTCAATGACGATGGAGAAAGAGGCAGGACTAGGAGGCGAATCAGGTTCAGACGATTCAGAGCCAAAGACAATTCCAAGGGGCAGGTCTCCAAATGAGGCTTCTTCAGAGTCCTTAAAGATCAAATAAAAGCGTAATCAGTTATATAGATCATGATTTAAACTAACACTAATATTATGGACTTGATGGGGACAGAATGTTGGACAGCATCAGATTTCTTTTGTTAAAATAACCTACACACAAATCACATTAGAGGTGGAAAGCACTTGATTAAAGTGTTGTAGTGATGGACTACGCGAGCCGAGGCATCTGTCAGAGTGTGTCAGTTTAGGAAAAGTCACGTGACCTACGCATTATGTACTTTTGTATGTCATGTCACACACTAGGGCTGGGCGATAAGGCCAAAATATTAATTATGATTATTTCCCTCATTTTGATTCATCTCGGTTTTCAATTCTATTTTTTTTTTTCTTCTTATATCAAAACCAAATAAAATAGCTCTTACTGTTATGACTCTTGACAAACCCTTTTAGATCAGGGTTTCCTCAAGGCATTAAAAAGATGAAAGTCTTTAGGTCAGCTCTGTCACAAGGCCTTTAACATTTAAAAAAATAATTGAATTTGATTCAAAATGGCATAAAATATCACTATATTATGGTATAAGTTAATTGAAAAATACAAAAATAATAAGTTTTGTCTGAAACTGTTTTTGCTTGAAAGTTGCCCTTTGTGTCCAAATTTGCTTTTGAATGTTAACATTTTCCCTCTTTCCCTTGTTTGATGGAATGTTTGCAAATGTAACAATATGCATACTTTTCTTCTTGTATTTGGGCATTAAAAAGCATTAAATTAGATTTGCTACTGCCAGTACTGTAAAGTCCTGTAAATAAATCTTAGCTTAGAACACAAAAAATTCCATTGCTACAAACACTGAATTGACTGTTAATCTGACAATTAAAAAGTCCTAGGACGATTATTGATATTGACTTAAATTAATATTGCGATTTTGATTTTTTTCGATTAATTGCTCAGCTAAAAGCAAACTAGTAATTAAATCATCAAGCAACGTTTAGGGTTTGATTGGACTAAAGACCATCACTGTCGCACCTGTACTCACAACACTCCTAAGAAGTGTTTCTTTGGAAAATAAAGGGGAAATTAAGTGAAGAAAGCATGCACCAAACATGACTTCTCAAAATCTCATCTATTTATAAAAAACATGAAAAAGTTGTTAAATGTTGATTATAAAAGATACATTTGTTTTAATTGTTATTAATAATCCTGTTAACTTGTGTTAATGTTTAAAAATGTACAATAAATATGATGAAATGTTACTCATAAAAAATTAAAATGGCAAATCACAACAAAGGTTAGAAAATATGTAGAAAAACATTTGTGCACAAAATAATAACTTGCTAAGCTTGTCCCCCAGAAGAATGGGAAGTCCCCTGACCACCGTTGACCGAATCCGTGTTGGCTCAAAGGTCTGTGGGCAACAAAAGCAAAAAGGCATAAAAAATCATAAAAATATTTTCCTTTTTCAGTGGGTATTGAAAAACTCAGGAGACAGCCCTGAATTCAGATCCAGATTGCCACTAGGTTTGAGACCTTGTGATGACATTGCTCTCTGTAGCAGCCTTAACTATCTGTGTCACAGTTGATTCATCTACATCACCATGTTCTTTCAGGATGTCCCTCACAGACTTAAGCAGAAGGGGTTTGGACAGTTCATTTGCTTGCAAAAGTTGTTGTATAACATCCTGAATTGAACTCTCGGGTATATGAAGAACACTTTGCATCTTAAGAAACAAGGCTGCCATATTGTGCTCTAACTGTTTCTCAAGATCGTGAAAATCTTCATCACTGGATTCTTCACTTTCCCCAGAATCAACAATGTTCTCCTCTTCTCGATCATTTTCCCTAGTTGAAAAATTGATCATTTCTGGCCTGAACATTTTGTAGTTATCTGCCCTGTGCAGTTTACTCCGATGTGAATTAAAGGTCGTATAAACATTTGTATTAAAATCACAATCTTTAAAGGGACAGTTAACTCTGTGATTTACTTTCAAGTGAACATTACGAAGGTGACAGAAAAACTCAGTTTCAGTACATAATGCAGAAAAGCTACAATGCTGGCAGTTGAAGATGATTTTTTCAGTTTGTGAGCATGCCCGATGAATTTTTGATAAATGGATTCTAAGACTATTGAGTGACTTAAATGTGCACAAGCAGTCGTGATGCAAACAAGGAAATGGAACTATTCTGCTATAGCTCCCATGTTTCAGTCTATAATGTTTTAAACGATAACCTCTTTTCTCGGACACAAAATCACAGGACTTGCACCGCCACTGCATTCTCAGATTACCTATAAAACAAGAAATAAAAACAATTCAAGTCTCAGTTGCACACCACCAAAAACATGGCACACAGCATTAGACATTTAGTAAGGACCGTCAGTTTCTACATCAATAGTACACTATGATTTACAAATAATTTTTAATGACAAAAAACATGTCAAAACATGTGTGAAAAATACTTTTACTACTTCCTATTATGTACTACAGTATGCTTTATTATTACTATTTAAGCTTCCAGGGGTGTTCAATCAGACTTAATATTTGTTGTGCTTCTAATTGGAAATAACTCAAACAGTGTGGATTTTTGGAGGAAAGACAGTATGTGGCTGAGGATCTGAATAGCTTAAAAATAACGTGACGTTTGTAGTGTCAAAGATTCAAAAACGGCCTTTATGATAAAGACATAGTTGCGTCTCAATTTGGCTCCGTTTGTCTCGTCCTCTGTTCCTCCTCTCACACTAGGGCAGACGCGTGTGCACAGGGCACAGGCTGCAGGAGGACAGGAGGTGTGTGTCCTGCCCTGGACACAGCGGCTCACATCAGTGACCCAAAGGAATAATTATATTATATTTATCCATCCAGGATCTGTGTTTTGTTCACTTCGGACTTTTCAGAAAAAGACACCGCGAGCACAGCCCGAGTCTCGGATCTCCGTGAGCTTCTTTACAAACTTTGTCTGAGTTTCCTCTACCGCTTCTCATTTACAAAACAGCTCAGTGCAAAATGCACTAAAACCAAGTCCATGCAGTATCCACGCCGAGGACAGAGACAGGGACTTGTCCCCGTGTGTTTGTCCTGAAGCTAACAGCGCTGCTAACTCAGCTATACTGGAGCTTCGCTGTCACTGTCACTAAAGACAGTCTCAAACACACTGCTTTAACCAGGAGTTACACACGTGGAATCACTTACTATATTACAAATGATATGCTAAATGGCCAATATAGTCAAAATGGATCAATGAATGAGTTAAACATTTACATGTGTAATATATGACGCTAAATTGCAGAAGGCAGTAGAATGGGCGACTTTAAATATTACAGTGAATAATAGTGTGTTGTAAACAGTGACCAAATGACAACAGTTCTGTTACTTTTATGAAGACATGCATTTGCATTACTACCTTCAGGACTGCACGTAATGATATATATATATATACGTTTCACATTTAGTTAGACTACAGCTATGAATGTGTCAGTCAGGAGCCCTGAGGCTGATAGGACTCCTATCGGAGAAAGCTACAGCTAGCTCCCATCGATGATGTGAAAACAAAAACTACGCACTAATAAAGTCAATAAACCACCGATACATAAAAAAGATACATAAAAATGATGCTTTAAAACACACTGAGCTATAGTCAGTGGATGTAACGTTATAGTTTATTGCCCGCCAGCCGTGACCTGGTATCCTAGCAAGCTAACACAGCCTTTAACCACTAGCATAGACTGCTACAACACAAACAATGCCATAAATGGAGTTAACATACGGGGTGAATACAAGTGTACACGATAGCTCTACTGAATCTGTGGTATTGACCCAGATGTTGTAGGAAGGAGTTATCCCCAAAACAGCGTTTAATTGTCAGAATGGAGCCTTCCAAAGACTTGGGGCTGCCTTGGCACAAAGAGCATACAGCTGTGACCAGTGTGGAAAGGTGTGGCCAAACGCTTCCAAACTGAAAGTACACTACAGAACTGACTTTGAGAAAACCTTCCCATTTGAAGGTGCAACGTCTTAAACTCACTAAAGGAGAAAGACCTGCTGAGGCTGGATCATGTGAGCCTAAAATCAAAAAGCTGGAGATCAGGTTTTAGAGACTCCAGACTGTGGAGCTGAAGCTCTGTGTAGTGTCAAAAAAAAAAAAGCTTAAAATAACATGTCAAGACTTTTTATTAGAAAGAGGTTTTAGCTGATGTTTGTCCATCTTACTGTTCATTGTATTGATGGCAAAAGGAGAAATTGAATTTGTCAGCTGGACAGAGTTTATTTGGTCGAATACCTTTCGCAGCTCATCCAAGCTGCTTCTTCAGTTCTGGTCAGATGCTGGCGGACACTGCTTTGTATCTGCCTGAAGGGAGGAGCTAATTACAATGAAATTACTCTGAGACAACACATATTTGTCTCAGAGTAATTTCTCAGGGTAATTTAAGCAGCTTGGATGAGCTGCGAAACTTATTCGACCAAATAAACTCCAGTTGACAAATTGAATTTCTCCTCTTGCCATGGATTCTACCTGGACGACTGAGGGATTCTACACACGTTCATTGAATTGTTTTTAACTTTGATATTTTATTTCTGCTTCACTGCAGTTCCCTAATCAGAGACATACCTAAAATTGTATTTTTTTATTATTCTGTTTGCTGCTGACTCTTGTTAGCAACCCACAACAGATGTTTATTCTTTTCATGGATGTTGTGATGAAAAAAAGTGAAATAAAATAAAGAAAGATTGAAAATAAAGTAAAAATTTGCTTAAAAAAAATGCAAATTGAGTAGTTTTCTCTCTAATAGTTCTGCTAACACACAAAGCATAGTTATAAGATAAGTCCATGAGAAGTGCAGTGATTGGTGTCTGTAGCATAGTAATTGAAGTGATAGTAAATGGGTCATTGAAACTGTCTCTGAAATAATGCAAGTCTATAAATGTTTTTTTTTTTTTTTGATGAAATATTTTAGGTTGGACAAAGTGAGGATCTTTGAACTGAAAGAGTGCAGAACCAAACAGACAGACCACATCTGATCTCAAGGAGAGGGAGCGACATCTTTAGTTTAGTTGAGCTCAATAGAGTTGTCTGATATTTTGGAAAATTGGTCTTTCAGATGTATTGTTTATTGTAATAAAGCCTTCTTGTTTGTAAGTAGAGTAAAATGTTGTCAGCATTAAACTGATTTTATTGTGGGGCTTGGATGTTTGTTCCCCTCTAATAATTGGTGTTTTGGCCAATGATTCATTGAAAAGGGTGAACATAAATTGGGCTAGTGGACATCCCTGTCTAATACCCCTGCGAAATAAGAATCAAAATTACTTTAAGATTAGAGGTCATTTTATCTCATGTAGATATTTGATTTTTGCCTCTATCTTCACTTTGACGATGCCCCACTCCCTGAGCCCTTCACACCTCTGCACCCGCCCACAGCTCTATGGACTAATCCACCTGGATGACTGACACTTAATGACCTTTGTTATTGAATTGCTGCCCTTTGTCTTGTGGGACATCATAATGTCTTTCTGACATGTGAGTTTTGCAAAGCTGCCCCTCCCTCAAATGCTCCTGATTGGCTGATGTGGTCCATTAAAAGCAGTGGGGAGGGGTGGAGGGGCACTTAACCAACTGCAGCAACGTCCAGAGACAAAGAAGGGACAGTGAATGGACACAGAAGAAGCTGCTTTATATGACAGGAATTAGCCATAACTTTTGACAGAGTGAGATTTTGATGATTGAAGTCCTTCCAGAAAGTTCTGCCACTACTCTTGTAAGTATATCATCTCCATTGTCCATATGGATTCGAATTCAGAGCCAAAAAGTTGTTAAATATCTCTGTATATGTTACCTTAATGTGATCTTCTTTTGCTACAGACAGAAAAAGTGTGCCTTTAAAATAAAATACAAACTTAAATGTTTCATTCAGCCAAATGTAACTTGCTTGTAAAACACACACAGAAACATTCTTAGAAAATATTTACTGTGTGATTTTATGTGTATTTAGTTGAGTTACTTTATTTAATAAAAAAAAAAAAAAGTTATTTTACTTGACACTTTCTTTCCTTTGTTCTAATGCAGAGCTACAGGATCCACCAACAGAATGGTATTCACATGTGACCAGTGTGGAAAGGTGTGGCCGAATGCTTCTACACTGAAAGTACACTACAGAACTCACACAGGAGAAAAACCATACAGCTGTGACCAGTGTGGGAAGGAATTTATACAATCTAGTCATCTCCATCGACATATGAGAATCCACACAGGTGAAAAATCATACAGATGTGATGTTTGTGAGAAGACATTTTCACGGTCAACCAATCTTGTATCACATATGAGAGTCCACACTGGAGAGAGGCCATACAACTGTGACCAATGTGGGAAGGAATTTAGAGAGTCTGGTGCGCTCTATCAACATATGAGAATCCACACAGGAGAGAAACCATTTGAATGTGAACAGTGTGGGAAGGAATTTAAACGATCTAGTCATCTCCATCTACATATGAGAATCCACACAGGGGAAAAACCATACAGATGTGATATTTGTGAGAAGACATTTTCACAGTCAAGCGGCCTTGTATCACATATGAGAGTCCACACTGGAGAGAGGCCATTTGAATGTGAGCAGTGTGGGAAGGGATTTACACAATCTGGTGCTTTCCATCGACATATGAGAATCCACACAGGGGAAAAACCATACAGATGTGATGTTTGTGAGAAGACATTTTCAGTGTCAAGCAGCTTTGTATCACATATGAGAATCCACACTGGAGAGAGGCCATTTGAATGTGAACAGTGTGGGAAGGGATTTGCACAATCTGGTGCTCTCCATCAACATTTGAGAATCCACACAGGGGAAAAACCATACAGATGTGATGTTTGTGAGAAGACATTTTCACAGTCAAGCCATCTTGTATCACATATGAGAGTCCACACTGGAGAGAGGCCATACGAGTGTGACCAATGTGGGAAAGCTTTCTCTGCATCATCCAGTCTCAATAGACACATGAGAATTCACTTCTGACACAGACTATATGAGTGTGGTCAGTGTGAAAAGGCTTTTAGAACATCCCAGCAACTCTCCAGTCACTACCGTACGCACACAGGAGACAAACCATACGACTGTGAAGAAAGAGGGAAGGCTTTCAGGTCTGTGAGGAACCGTCTGAAACATGTCCAAATCTTCCAGACTGAAGAGAAAAGCTGCAGCTCTGACCAGTGTGGGGTGACTTTGAGAAACCTGCTCATCTGAAGGTGCACCATCTTGAACACACTAAAGAAGAAAGACCTGCTGAGTCTGGATCATGTGAGACTAAAGTTAGACTCAAGAAACTGGAGATCAGGCTTCAGAGACTCTAGATTGTGGAACTGAACTCTGTGCAGTGTCAAAAATGACAAGCTTAAAATTATATGTTAAGAATTTTCTTAATTTTTCTTTTTTATTAGAAAGAGTTTTAGCTGACTTTTGTCCATCTTATTCTTCGTTGTATTGTTTTTAACTTTGAGCTTTCAATCCTGCTTCACTGCAGTTCCCTAATCAGAGACATACCTGAAATTGCATTTTTTTTTAAATTTTTTTTTTTTATTCTGTCTGTTGCTGAAAAAAACCCGAAATAAAATAAAGAAAATGAAGTTTTAGATTATTTGTTCAGGCTTGTCTCATGTCTCACATATGCATCAAGGAACTTTAGAAATGAAACACATATAAACACACAAAGGGCTGAGAAATAGTGTGAGCTTCTTTCACATGAACAGGTGAAGCACTAAATGTTAATCAAAGGTGAGAGAAGGTTTGAAGCTGCCTCTGAATGACACAGAATAGTAGAAGGAGCTGTTTTACATTTGATCCATGTACTGTTAATATAGAGTTTGTTTATTCAGAAATAGCAAATAGAGAAATTCAACAAACTACCTTAAGAAAAATAATATTCTGAATCAATTAAACTAATTTAATGTATATTTTATTTTTGCTTCTGGACTAATCCACCTGTCTGACTGACACTTAATGACCTTTGTTATTGAAATGCTGCCCTGTCATTTCAATATTGTTATTGAAATGCCCCTGTCTTGTGGGACATAATGTCTTTCTCACATGGGAGTTTTGCAATGCTGCCCACCCTCAAATTCTCCTGATATTTGCTAACATACATGAACATTCACACAGACAGTGGCTCCCTCTTTTCTGCATAACTCGAGGAAAAACAAAAACTAAAACAACACTACCCACTCCAGTCCATCTTTCCCACAATCAGGGAATAATTTAGCTCCATAAACAGCTTCTTTATAAAAGAAAAATAGATATTTATATAACTGTACACTGTAACCTTAAATGTGCACTATAGCAGTGGTTCTCAACCTGGGGTTCGGGCCCCCCCAAGGGGGGCGCTAGAGATCGCAGGGGGTCCGCCCAATTTCGTCTGCGTTGAGGTTGTGACTTTATCAAAATTATATTTGTGCACATTAAAATTATAGAATCCCAACAACACACCTAATAGCCTAATCAAAATTCGGTGTAATTCAAATTAAAACATATTTTTGGTCCACATTTAAATTTATTAAGGTATTTATTACCTCTGACCTGAACTTGCGCAGGCAATCCTCAGGTCAGCTAGCGGGCTAGGTAATTCAGCCTGGGTAATTCATAGTTAAATGTCCTTGCAGTTATTTCTGAAGATTTTATACACCTGGTGACACACAGAAGAAAAGAAAGCCATATAGATACTGATATATCTTAACAATGAGTCATTATTTTTCTGTTGTAATGGGGTAAACCTATTCTGTTTGGCTGTCAAAAATTAAACTGTGTGTGTGTGTTAGATACACTTGATAACATTTAAGGAAGAATTTTTGCAAATAAAAGTTTGTAGTTAATCACTTTTTTCTTTTAGTGCGTATATGCAGGTAGGATTTGGGGTTAGGGGGGCCTGGCTTGTCTTGGACACAGGCAAGGGGGGCTTCAAGAAAAAAGGTTGAGAACCACTGCACTATAGGGCCAGTAAAGCATGGACTCTGAGTGTTTCCACTGCGTAAAGTGATCCGTACCTCCCCCTTTTAGGGGGCCAAAGCGGACCGCTGGAGTTACTAACTTCCAAAGCGAGTTGGAACGGTTGGAACCTAGGGCTGGCTTGCCCTGGCATGCCCCCTTGCACTCATTGAAGGACCAGCAGCACAACAACGGCAACAATGGTGCAGACGCTCACTTACCGGTCAAATCATGTCAAAGTTTTGTGTGTAATAAGAATTACACATCCAGTCAAAGTCTGCAATATCTGCATAACATTGAAGCCAAACTGATAACATAAACCAAACATCCTCCTCCATGATCCGGGTAAAATCATAAATCCCAAATGTGGTGTACATATCAAATCTCGAGCGCGTGTCCATAAAGATGCAGCCAAATGAGTTAGCAAAAAGTTATCCATTATCCTCTGTGCAGGTGACCGAATAGTAAAAGAGTAAAGTTATTTATCAAAACAAGAACATGTGCTCCACAGTGATGTCTTTGTGAATACAGAAAAAACGAAAGTGAAACTCAAGTGCATATCAGTCCACGTGAGGATCACCTGTGTGCTCTGGTTCATTTGCATGGACATTTGTTCTGAGTTAAATTTGAACATCAATCAGTGTTGATGCTCCTTTAGTTTAGCGCCTGGTCATTTGACAGCTATCCAGCGGCTGATGGTGCAGGCCTTCCATTGGGTGTGTCTTGCGTCACGCCCAAAACGGTCCAGGTCCTTTGTAATGGAAACGCTCCCGGGGTGGGCGTGCCCCCCTCATAACTGCTCCGTGCCAAGGCAGCTCCAAGCGTATTGTGCCAGTAGAAATTAGGCTTATTTAATCTTTTGGTCTGGAGTCAGTTACTTGCTTGTTTCTGTGGATGCCATTTATTAACTTGGAATGTTGCACACTATGACATTAAACAGCTCTACCTTCCAATTATTAAATCACACGTGGTTTTATAGCTAACAAATACTTAGAAAAACAGCCATTCTGACTGTGAGTGGGGTTACCTCTCCACAGGTCTGACTTGGTCTGGTTTGGTCGCCATGATGGTAGAAAAGTATAATACCATACTATGAAACATTACAGACAAAGAAATAACGTCTACATGTAGAAAAGCATTAGACAAATCCTCCATCAGAATAGTTACACAATCCACCTTTAATTTGATATTATTTTACTACAGAGTCAATATGTGTATTTAGTTATTTTATTTGACACTTCCTTTCTTTTGTTTTAATACAGAGCTACAGGATCCACCATCAGAATAACATTCACACGTGACCAGTGTTGAATGGTGTGGCCAAATGCTTCCAAACTAAAACTACATTACAGAACTCACACAGGGGAAAGAGCATACAGCTGTGACCAGTGTGGGAAAGTGTGGCCAATCGCTTCCAAACTGAAAGTACACTACAGAACTGACTTTGAGAAAACCTTCCCATTTGAAGGTGCAACGTCTTAAACTCACTAAAGGAGAAAGACCTGCTGAGGCTGGATCATGTGAGCCTAAAATCAAAAAGCTGAAGATCAGGTTTCAGAGACTCCAGACTGTGGAGCTGAGCTCTGTGTAGTGTCAAAAAAAAGCTTAAAATAATATGTTAAGACTTTTTATTAGAAAGAGGTTTTAGCTGACTTTTGTCCATCTTACTGTTCATTGTATTGATGGCAAAAGGAGAAATTCAATTTGTCAGCTGGACAGAGTTTATTTGGTCGAATACGTTTCGCAGCTCATCCAAGCTGCTTCTTCAGTTCTGGTCAGATGCTGGTGGACACTGCTTTGTATCTGCCTGAATCTGCTAATTACAATGAAATTACTCTGAGACAACACATATTTGTTTACAGTTTCTGTTAGTTGGAAACTGTAAACAAATATAGAGTAATTTAAGCAACTTGGATGAGCTGCAAAACGTATTCGACCAAAAAAACTCCAGTTGACAAATTTAATTTCTCCTCTTGCCATGGATTCTACATGGACGACTGAGGGATTCTACAAACGTTCATTGTATTGTTTTTAACTTTGATATTTTATTTCTGCTTCACTGCAGTTCCCTAATCAGAGACATACCTAAAATTGTATTTTTTTTATTATTCTGTTTGCTGCTGACTCTTTTTAGCAACCCACAACAGATGTTTATTCTTTTCATGGATGTTGTGATGAAAAAAAGTGAAATAAAATAAAAAAAGATAGAAAATAAAGTAAAAATTTGCTTAAAAAAACAAAAAAAAGCAAATTGAGTAGTTTTCTCTCTAATAGTCGCTTGTCTAATTTAATTCATAAAGAAAAACTTTAAGAATTAAACCTATTTAACATATGTGGATATCTGATTTGACAAGTGTGTTCTGCTAACACACGGAGCATAGTTATAAGATAAGTCCATGAGAAGTGCAGTGATTGGTGTCTGTAGCATAGTTTTTTTTGATGAAATATTTTAGGTTGGACAAAGTGAGGATCTTTGAATTGAGAGTGCAGAACCAAACAGACAGACCACATTTGATCTCAAGGAGAGGGAGCGACATCTTTAGTTTAGTTGAGCTCAATAGAGTTGTCTGATATTTTGGAAAACTGGTCGTTCAGATTTATTGTTTATTGTAATAAAGCCTTCTTGTTTGTAAGTAGAGTAAAATGTTGTCAGCATTAAACTGATTTTATTGTGGGGCTTGGATGTTTGTTCCACTCTAATAATTGGTGTTTTGGCCAATGATTCATTGAAAAGGGTGAACATAAATTGGGCTAGTGGACATCCCTGTCTAATACCCCTAAGAAAGAAGAATTAAAACTACTTTAAGATTAGAGGTCATTTTATCTCATGTAGATATTAGATTTTTGCCTCTGTCTTCACTTTGACGATGCCCCACTCCCTGAGCCCTTCACACCTCTGCTCCCGCCCACAGCTCTATGGACTAATCCACCTGGCTGACTGACACTTAATGACCTTTGTTATTGAAATGTTGCCCTTTGTCTTGTGGGACACCATAATGTTTTTCTCACATGTGAGTTTTGCAAAGCTGCCCTCCCTCAAATGCTCCTGATTGGCTGATGTGGTCCAATAAAGAGAGTGGGGAGGGGTGGAGGGGCACTTAACCAACTGCAGCAACGTCCAGAGACAAAGAAGGAACAGTGAATGGACACAGAAGAAGCTGCTTTATATGTCAGGAATTGGCCATAACTTTTGACAGAGTGAGATTTTGATGATTGAAGTCCTTCCAGAAATTTCTGCCACTACTTTGGTGCACCGTCTTGAACACATTAAAGAAGAAAGACCTGCTGAGTCTGGCTCATGTGAGCCTAAAGTCAGACTCAAGAAGCTGGAGATCAGGCTTCAGAGACTCTAGATTGTGGAACTGAACTCTGTGCAGTGTCAAAAATGACAAGCTTAAAATGATATGTTAAGAATTTTCTTATTTTTTTTTTTTTATTAGAAAGAGTTTTAGCTGACTTTTGTCCATCTTATTCTTCGTTGTATTGTTTTTAACTTTGAGCTTTCAGTCCTGCTTCACTGCAGTTCCCTAATCAGAAACATACCTGAAATTGCATTTTTTTTATTTTTTTTTTATTTTGTTTGCTGCTGAAAAAAAAAAAAAACGGAAATAAAATAAAGAAAATGAAGTTTTAGATTATTTTTCAGGCTTGTCTCATGTCTCACATATGCATCAAGGAACTTTAGAAATGAAACACATATACACACACAAAGGGCTGAAAAACAGTGTGAGCTTCTTTCACATGAACAGGTGAAGCACTAAATGTTAATCAGAGGTGAGAGAAGGTTTGAAGCTGCCTCTGAATGACACAGAATAGTAGAAGGAGCTCTTTTACATTTGATCCATGTACTGTTAATATAGAGTTTGTTTCATTCAGAAATAGCAAATAGAGAAATTCAACAAGCTAGAGAAAACTACCTTAAAAAAAATAATATTCTGAAACAATTAAACTAATTTAACCTATATTTTATTTTTGCTTCTGGACTAATCCACCTGGCTGACTGACACTTAATGACCTTTGTTATTGAAATGCTGCCCTGTCATTTCAATATTGTTATTGAAATGCCCCTGTCTTGTGGGACATAGGCCCAATCCCAATTCTCCCCCTTAGCCCTCTGTCTTTGTCTTAGCCCTACCCCTCGCCCTTACCCCTCTGTCTTTAAACAGAGGGGTAAGGCAAAGGGGTGTGTTTTAAACCCTTAGAAATGGGACACCCCTTTGCAGTCGCAACAATATGACATTATTTTTAAAGTTTTGAACTATTGTGCTCCTTTTGAGTTTGTTTTAAATTAACTTTGCAAAAAGTCAAATGTTTTTTTAATTTTTTTAAAATTACTATACTCTGTACAACATATGTAAATCAAATTTTAATCAACTGTAACACAAAATTAAAATGCTGCAGAGGTGGACGGAGTTGTAGAGGATGCCTGGTACACACAAAAAAGAAAACAAAATTAATACATAGTCATAAACATATATAGTTGTTCTGGTACCTACAAATATTATAGAATGTAATATACCTTATATTTTATTTTCAAATTCTTCCACTTTTTTGAAGCTTGTTGGGCTGACACAACTCCAAGTCCAGCCTCCTACAAGAAATTTCTAAACAAAATACAAATGTGATTAATAACATGTCATTTTTAATATAAATAGGGGATAATTTACAAGGTGAAACAAAACAATAATATTTTAGGCCATGCATGTTCGTAATACTTTACACATTCTACCGTAACGTGTGTATAGTTCTAAAAGCGCATGAGACGAGTTACGAGGCGAAATACAGCGATATATTTGACACATTCTAGTCTAACATATATGTGTATATAGTTCTTTAAGGCCATGCGTGTTTGTAATACTTTACACATTCTATGTAGCATGTGTATAGTTCTAAAAGCGCATGAGACGAGTTACGAGGCGAAATACAGCGATATATTTGACACATTCTAGTCTAACATATATGTGTATATAGTTCTTTAAGGCCATGCGTGTTCGTAATACTTTACACATTCTACGTAACATGTGTATAGTTCTAAAAGCGCATGAGACGAGTTACGAGGCGAAATGAAAACATTTACAGATACAGCGATATATTTGACACATTCTAGTCTAACATATATGCATATATAGTTCTTTTAGGCCATGCATGTTCGTAATACTTTACACATTCTACCGTAACAAGCATATAGTTCTAACCGGGCATGTTACGATAAGCCGTATATGTCAGAAAGCGTAAATACAGGCGCTATGAGGATACCTACAACTTTTCAAAAGTTACTACAGTTTTATACAACTTTTTATGAGGTTCTTGAGTGCAAATACTCACATTTGTCCAATTTCTTCCCGATTGCTCGACACTTCCCGATTTCTGTGTTGCTTTTTGCTCCGACTTGCGTTAAGCCACGCCTATCCTCTTTGTGCAAAGGGTGCATCTGAAAACGCTCTGTTCAAAGGGGTAGAACAGCCCTTCCCCTTAGCCCTCGCACTTACAGAAAAGAGTATTGGGATACCCCTCTGTCTCTCGTGAACGCGCACAATAGAGGGGTAGGGCTAAGGCAGAGGGCTAAGGGGGAGAATTGAGACGCAGCCATAATGTCTTTCTCACATGGGAGTTTTGCAATGCTGCCCACCCTCAAATTCTCCTGATATATGTGTTACCTTAAATGTGCATTATAGGGCCAGTACGTGACGTAAAGCATGGACTCTGAGTGTTTCCACTGCGTAAAGCGATCCGTACCTCCCCCTTTTAGGGGGCCAACCGTTCCAGATCGCTTTGGAAGTTAGTAACTCCAGCGGTCTGGAACGGTTGGAACCTAGGGCTGGCTTGCCCTGGCATGCCCCCTTGCACTCATTGAAGGACCAGCAGCACAATGGCAACAATGGTTCAGATGCTCACTTACCGGTAAAATCGTGTCAAAGTTTTGTGTGTATTTAGTTATTTTACTTGACACTTCCTTTCTTTTGTTCTAATACAGAGCTACAGGATCCACCATCAGAATAACATTCACATGTGACTATTGTGGAATGGTGTGGCCAAATGCTTCCAAACTAAAACTAAATTACAGAACTCACACAGGGGACAGACCATACAGCTCTGACCAGTGTGGAAAGGTGTGGCCAGACGCTTCCAAACTGAAAGTACACTACAGAACTGACTTTGAGAAAACCTTCCTATTTGACGGTGCAACGTCTTAAACTCACTAAAGGAGAAAGACCTGCTGAGGCTGGATCATGTGAGCCTAAAATCAAAAAGCTGCAGATCAGGTTTCAGAGACTCCAGACTGTGAAGCTGAGCTCTGTGTAGTGTCAAAAAAAAAAAAAAAAAAAAAAGCTTAAAATAATATTCTGCTTCTTCATTTCTGGTCAGATGCTGGCGGACACTGCTTTATCCACCAAGAGAATGGTATTCACATGTGACCAGTGTGGAAAGGAGTGTTCAGATGCTTACACACTGAAAGTACACTACAGAACTCACACAGGAGAAAGACCATACAGATGTGACCAGTGTGGGAAGGAATTTAAACAATCTAGTCATCTCCAGCTACATTTGAGAATCCACACAGGGGAAAAAACATTTGAATGTGACCAGTGTGGGAAAGAATTTACACAATCTGGTGCTCTCCATCAACATTTCAGAATCCACACAGGTGAAAAACCACACAAATGTGATGTTTGTGAGAAGACATTTTCATGGTCAAGCAGCCTTATATTACATATGAGAATCCACACTGGAGAGAGGCCATACGAGTGTGACCAATGTGGTCATTCAGTCTCAAAACACACATGAGAATTCACTTCTGGCACAGACTATATGAGTGTGGCCAGTGTGAAAAGGCTTTTAGAACATCCCAGCAACTCTCCAGTCACTACGGAACGCACACAGGAGACAAACCATAAGACTGTGAAGAAAGAGGGAAGGCTTTCAGGTCTGTGAGGAACCGTCTGAAACATGTCCAAATCTTCCAGTCTGAAGAGAAAAGCTGCAGCTCTGACCAGTGTGGGGTGACTTTGAGAAAACCTGCTCATCTGAAGGTGCATCGCCTTGAAGACACTAAAGGAGAAAGAGCTGCAGGGGCGGGATCATGTGAGCCTAAAGTCAGACTCAAAAAGCTGAAGATCAGGCTTCAGAGACTCCAGACTGTGGAACTGAACTCTGTGTAGTGTTAAAAATTACAAGCTTAAAATATGTTAAGAATTTTCTTAATTTTTCTTTTTTATTAGAGAGATTTTTATCTGACCTTTGTCCATCTTATTCTTTGTTGTATTGTTTTTAACTTTGAGCTTTCAGTCCTGCTTCACTGCAGTTCCCTAATCAGAGACATACCTGAAATTTGCATTTAGTTTTTTTATTCTGTTTGCTGCTGACTCTCGTTAGCAACCCACAACAGATGTTTATTCTTTTCATGGCAAAAATAAAAACTGAAATAAAAGAAAGAAAACTGATGTTTTGTTTCCTCCGTTTATTTTATTTGGTTCCTAATGTCAGAAACCTTCACACAATTGGATGCATTATTAAAAAGATGGGGTTTGGGAGTACAGATTGAGTCTAAAACCTTAAATAAAACCCTTGGATTTGACTTGTTTTTACTAATGCTGTTTTTAAAACTTTCTTTCTATGAAAGATTGAACACATTTAGATTGGTCTTTTTCCATTTTTGCTCATTTCGTCTGCAGATTCTTTTTAGCTTAGGTGTGTTCTCATTGATCCACAGTTGGGCTGGTCTGTTTGGGTTTCCTTCTATTGCACCAATAGAATCCAAGATCGAATTAGTGGTTTGATCTAAGGAGGAGACCCCCCCCAACTTACTGGACAGTCGTGGTTGGTGGAGAAAAGTGTAGTCGGTGGGTTGCTTCAATGAGAGGGGTACAGTCACCTTGTGTTAACCAACTTTCTGTTAAAATCAAAAAGTCCAAGCTGTTGTTGGTGATGAAGTCCTGGTAGATGAAGGTTTTACTGTTGACGGATCTGATGTTTAAAAGTACAAAGTTTGTGGGTTCAGGGCTGGGGGTAGGATCTGTAGAGGTGCAAAGGGGAACAGTGATGAGACAGGAGAGAGAGGACTCTATAGGAATGGATTTACTGTGGGGGCCGGGTCTGGTGATGATCACAGGGATCCTGTGTTGAAGGGGAGAACAGAGACTGCTGTTGGGATGGGAAAAGACAGGTGGGGTAGGGGGGCACTGTAGAGGCGGGTAGTCAGTGATACATTATCTGAGTCTGTACTGTATAGATGATGTTGGCTGTTAAACGGTTGCCAAGCCAGTTTATGTGGAGAGCATCACGTTGGGGTAGAAGGAGGAGCAGGACCAGAACAGATAAAAATTGTCAGTAAAACCAAAGCTGTAATGGAAGGAAGTGTGTTTTAGCCACGTCTGGAGATCTGAAATCCTGTTAAAACATTCAGCCCCACGACCGACTGTGAGGAGTGGGCTAGAGATAAAAACAGATTTTCCACAGGAAGATAAAACTTTAAAAAGGTCCACGAACTTCATCTTAATCATCTCTGACTGACCACCGGCAATGTCATTTGTTCCTACGTGAATAATCACTCTTGTTATTGTGAGGAGTGCAGCTTGTAGAAGTCCAGGTAGTTTGTCCAGTAATGTGTAGAGAGTAGTAGTAGTAGAAAACAGTGAGTGGATGCACTGAAAAACCTGCAGTGCCTTATAACTGAGTCGCCCACCAAAAGAAAAATTGGTGCACGGTTGGGCTGGGTTGGGTTTGGGCTAGGGGTTGAGCTATGGCTGGGGTTTGGTTATGGGTTAGGTTGTAGGTTAGGTGTTAGGGTTAATTCAGGAGTAAGGGCTACGGTCGGGGATTAGGGCTAGTAGGATGTAAGCGCGTGCAAGGACCGATCATTGCCGCTTGTGGCCATATTTTCATATGTGGTTGAACAGAGAGAAGATCTTTGAGCTGAGAGGGTGCAGACCCAAAGAGACAGACAACATCTGATCTCAAGGTGAGGGAGCGAGTTCATGTGCTCAATCGAGTTGTCTGATTTGTAAATAGAGTAAAATGTTGTCAGAATTGAGACTGATTTCATGGTGGGGCTTGGATGTTTGTTCCCCTCTAGTAGGTGGGGCTTAGGCCAATGGTTCATTGAAAAGGGTAAAAATAAATTAGGATAGTGGACATCCCTGTCTAGTGCCCCTGAGCAGTGTAAAAACCTGTGAAATAAGAATTAAGACTACTTTAACTCATGTAGATATTAGATTTTTGGCTCTGTCTTCACTTTGACGATGCCCCACTCCCTGAGCCCTTCACACCTCTGCTCCCGCCCACAGCTCTATGGACTAATCCACCTGGCTGACTGACACTTAATGACCTTTGTTATTGAAATGCTGCCCTTTGTCTTGTGGGGCAGCTTAATGTCTCGTGAGTTTTACAAAGCTGCCCATTCCTGATTGACTGTGGTCCAATAAAAATAATGAGAAGGGGTGGAGGGGCACTTAACCAACTGCAGTAATCTTAAGAGAAAAAGAAGGGGCAGTGAATGAACACAGATGAAGCTGCTTTATATGACAGGAATTAACCATATAGCATCATGCAAGCTTGTATCACATATGAGATGCCACGCATGAGAATTCACTTCTGGCACAGACTATATGAGTGTGGCTAGTGTGAAAAGGCTTTTACAACATTCCAGCAACTCTCCAGTCAGTACCGAACGCACACAGGAGACAAACCATATGACTGTGAAGAAAGAGAGAAGCCTTTCAGGTCTGTCCAAACCTTCCAGACTGAAGAGAAAATCAGCAGCTCTGACCAGAGTGGGATGACTTTGAGGAACCTACTCATCTGAAGGTTCCCCATCTTGAACACATTAAAGGAGAAAGACCTGCTGAGTCTGGATCATGTGAGCCTAAAATCAGACTCAAAAAGCTGGAGATCAGGCTTCAGAGACTCCAGACTGCGGAGTTGTGCTCTATGTAGTGTTTTTTTTTTTTTTTTAAGATAAGATAAGATAAGATAAAACTTTATTGATCTCACAGAGGAAAAATTCACTCGTGACAGAAGCTCACAGTCAGGGGACAGTATAGTGCAAAAAGTTGTGAAAAAATTGTGCAAACACTCAGAACAATAAGTAAATAAAAAATAAAAATCACAATAAATATTAACATATTTACAACATCAGGTAGCTCTTATGTACAGGGAGTGAAAGAAATGTAAATATATAATAAAACATATCTCTTATATAATATATATATATGTAAAAGAATACAAATATACAAATATATAAATATATAATCTGAGGACAGTGGAGGCGGTTACTGAGGTGACATGGTTACAGGTTATTGCATGGGCTATTGCACAGGTTATTGCACAGGTTATTGCATGTGTTACACAGTGGAGTTGTACAGTCTGACAGCAGTGGGGATGAAGGACCTGCGGTAGCGTTCCTTCTTGCACTGAGGGTGCCTCAGTCGGCCGCTGAAGGTGCTGCTCAGTTCCTCTACAGTCCGGTGCAGAGGGTGAGAGGTGTCGGCCATGATGGATGTGAGTTTGGCCAGCACCCTCCTCTCACCCACCTCCTCCACAGACTCCAGAGGACAGCCCAGGACAGAGCTGGCCCTCCTGACTAGTTTGTTCAGTCTTTTCCTGTCCTGCTTTGTGCTGCTCGGGGCCCAGCAGACAACAGCGTAGAGGAGAGCAGAGGCCACCACAGAGTCATAAAATGTCTTGAGCAGGGGCCTGCACACTCCAAAAGAACTCAGTCTCCTCAGAAGGTGGAGGCGACTTTGGCTCTTCTTGTACAGGGCGTCAGTGTTGTGGGACCAGTTCAGTTTATTGTTGAGGTGAACATCCAGGTACTTAAAACTGTCCACTGTCTCTATGTCCTGTCCCTGGATGTTCACCGGTGAGGGAAGTAGTGTCCTTCTCCCGAAGTCGATCACCATCTCCTTGGTCTTACTGGTGTTAAGGCACAGGTGGTTGTGCTCACACCAGTCCACAAAGTCCCTGATGACCGATTGGTACTCCAGCTCATTCCCCTCAGACACACAGCCCACAAGGGCCGAGTCGTCAGAGAACTTCTGGAGATGGCAGGTGTCCGTGTTGTAGGTGAAGTCCGAGGTGTAGATAGAGAAGAGGAAGGGTGAAAGGACAGTTCCCTGTGGGGCCCCAGTGCTGCAGACAACCACCTCTGACTCACAGCCGCGCAGCCTCACATACTGCGGCCGGTCAGTGAGGTAGTCGATGGTCCAGGCGGCGAGATGTCCGTTCACTCCGGCGTCCTCCAGCTTCCCCCGCAGCAGTGCCAGCCTGATGGTGTTGAAGGCGCTGGAGAAGTCAAAGAACATAACTCTCACAGCGCTCCCGGCAGTCTCCAGGTGGGTGAGCGCCCGCTGCAGCAGGTAGATGACGGCGTCCTCTACTCCAATGTTGGGCTTGTAGGCAAACTGCAGCGGGTCCAGAGTGGAGCTCACCACGGAGCGGAGGTAGCTGAGGATCAGCCTCTCCATGGTCTTCATGAGGTGAGAGGTCAAGGCGACTGGTCTGAAGTGGGCCGGTTCCCTGGCATGTGTTGTTTTTGGAACTGGTACCACACAGGAGGTCTTCCACAGGACAGGGACCTTCTCCAGGCTGAGGCTCAGGTTGTAGATGTAGCAGAGAACCTCACAGAGCTGGTCCGCGCAGGTCCTCAGCAGCCTGGGGCAGATGCCATCTGGTCCTGCAGATTTCCTCTGTTTCAGCCGCCTCAGCTCTCTCCTCACCTGATCCGGTGTGATGTAGAGGGAGGAGTAAGGGGGGGTCTGGGGTGGACTGCCGGGGGTGGGGGGCAGAGGGGGGCTGGTGCTGGGAACAGTCAGTGTGAAATGAGCTGGAGACGTGGGTGGTAGGGGGCGGGGGGTGGGTGCAGTCGGTCCGGGAAGGGGGGGTGTGTCCAGTGGCCTGGGGGTGTGTGGAGAGGGGGGATCCGAGAAAGAGGCAGAGGGGATGGAGGGACAATCAAAACGGTTGAAATAAACATTTAGTTCATCCGCCCAGCGCTGATCTCCATCAGATGTCCCTCTGGTGTTCTGACCAAATCCTGAGATGTTCTTCAGACCTCTCCACACATCCCGCACGTTGTTCTGGGCCAGCTGCTCCTCCATTTTCTTCCCGTAATCCTTCTTGGCCCGACGAATCCTCCACTGAAGCTCCCGCTGGACCCTCTTCTGCTCCTCTCTGAGTTGAAAGCCCTCTTCTTCTGGTTCAGGAGGTCTTTGAGCTCAGGGGTGACCCAGGGGTGGTTGTTGGAGAAGCACCGTACCCTCCGGGTTGGCACAGTGCTCTCCACGCAGAAGTTGATGTAGTCCGTGATGCAGTGGGTCAGGCCATTGATGTCATCTCCATAAGAGCTGCTGAACATGTTCCAGTCTGTGGTCTGGAAACAGTCCCTCAAACTCTCATTGGCCTCTTCAGTCCACAGCTTCACAGACAGCTTCCGCGCAGGTCCTCTTCGCACCTTTGGTGTGTATTGCGGGAGCAGTTTGACGAGGTTGTGGTCTGAGCGTCCAAGCGGGGGGAGGGGGACGGAGGTGTAAGCGTCTTTGATGTTCGCATACAGGAGGTCCAGAGTCCAGTAGTTGAAGTTTGTTCATTCTATTTGTCATTGTACTGTTTTCACGCAGTTCCTTAGTCTAAAGCATACTTTAAATACTTTTTTTTTCTTCTTCCATTTGCCGTTGACTCTTGTTAGCAACCCACAACAGACATTCATTATTTTCATGGCTGCTGTAATGAAATAAAGTTAAATAAAATAAAGAAAATTATTGTTAATCACTAAATGTTGTTAATCAGCGGTGAGAGAAGGTTTGAAGCTGGTTCCATGTACTGTTAATATAAAATTTGTTGATTCAGAAATGGCAAATTGCGTAGTTTTCTCTTTAATAGGACCTGGTCTAATTTCCCTGAGAAAAATAATATTCTAAATGAATTAAAGTAATTTTTATAAGTTTTATATTAGATTTTTGCCTCTATCTTCACTTTGACGATGCCCCACTCCCTGAGCCCTTCACACCTCTGCTCCCGCCCACAGCTCTATGGACTAATCCACCTGGCTCACTGACACTTAATGACCTTTGTTATTGAAATGCTGCCTGTTGACTTGTGGGGCAGCATAATGTCTCATGTGAGTTTAACAAAGCTGCCCATTCCTGATTGACTGTGGTCCAATAAAAATAATGAGAAGAGGTGGAGGGGCACTTAACCAACTGCAGTAATCTTAAGAGAAAAAGAAGGGGCAGTGAATGAACACAGATGAAGGAATTAACCATATAGCATCATGCAACCTTGTATCACATATGAGATTCCACGCATGAGAATTCACTTCTGGCACAGACTATATGAGTGTGGCCAGTGTGAAAAGGCTTTTAGAACATCCCAGCAACTCTCCAGTCACTACCAAATGCACACAGGAGACAAACCATACGACTGTAAAGAAAGAGGGAAGTCTTTCAGGTCCGTGAGGAACCGTCTGAAACATGTCCAAATATTCCAGACTGAAGAGAAAATCTGCAGCTCTGACCAGTGTGGCATGACTGAACCATGATCCTGCTCATCTGAAGGTGCACCATCTTGAACACACTAAAGGAGAAAGACCTGCTGAGACTCCAGACTGCGGAGTTGAGCTCTGTGTAGTGTTTTTTTTTTTTTTTTTTTTTAGTTGAAGTTTGTTCATTCTATTTGTCATTGTACTGTTTTCACTGCAGTTCCTTAATCTAAAGCATACCTGAAATACATTTTTTTTCTTCCATTTGCCGTTGACTCTTGTTAGCAACCCACAACAGACATTCATTATTTTCATGGCTGCTGTAATGAAATAAAGTTAAATAAAATAAAGAAAATTATTGTTAATCACTAAATGTTGTTAATCACTAAATGTTGTTAATCAGCGGTGAGAGAAGGTTTGAAGCTGGTTCCATGTACTGTTAATATAAAATTTGTTGATTCAGAAATGGCAAATTAAGTAGTTTTCTCTTGTACCTATAGTACCTTGAAAAATAATATTCTAAAGGAATTAAAGTAATTTAACATATGTTTTATATTTGATTTTTGCCTCTGTCTTCACTTTGACGATGCCCCACTCCCTGAGCCCTTCACACCTCTGCTCCCGCCCACAGCTCTATGGACTAATCCACCTGGCTGACTGACACTTAATGACCTTTGTTATTGAAATGTTGCCCTTTGTCTTGTGGGACACCATAATGTCTTTCTCACATGTGAGTTTTGTAATGCTGCCCTCCCTCAAATGCTCCTGATTGGCTGATGTGGTCCAATAAAAAGAGTGGGGAGAAGTGGAGGGGCACTTAACCAACTGCAGCAACGTCCAGAGACAAAGAAGGGACAGTGAATGGACACAGAAGAAGCTGCTTTATATGACAGGAATTAGCCATAACTTTTGAAGGAGTGAACTATCAGATTTCGATGATTGAAGTCCTTCCAGAACTTTCTGCCACTACTTTTGTAAGTATATCATCTCCATTGTCCATACGGATTCGAATTCAGAGCCAAAAAGTTGTTAAATATCTCTGTATATGTTACCTTAATGTGATGTTCTTTTGCTACAGACAGAAAAAGTGTGCCTTTAAAATAAAATACACACTTAAATGTTTCTTTCAGCCAAATGTAACTTGCTTGTAAAACACACACAGAAACATTCTTAAATAAGATTCACTGTGTGATTTTATGTGTATTTAGTTGAGTTACTTTATTTAAGTTATTTTACTTGACACTTTCTTTCCTTTGTTCTAATGCAGAGCTACAGGATCCACCAACAGAATGGTATTCACATGTGACCAGTGTGGAAAGGTGTGGCCAAAAGCTTCCAAACTGAAAGTACACTACAGAACTCACACAGGGGAAAAAACATACAGATGTGACCAGTGTGGGAAGGAATTTATGCAGTCTGGTAACCTCAATCAACATATGAGAATCCACACGCGGGAAAAATCATACAGATGTGATATTTGTGAGAAGACATTTTCAAAGTCAAGAAATCTTGTATCACATAAGAGAGTCCACACTGGTGAAAGGCCATTTGAATGTGAACAGTGTGGGAAAGAATTTACACAATCTGGTCATCTCCATCTACATATGAGAATCCACACAGGAGAGAAACTATTTGAATGTGAACAGTGTGGGAAGGAATTTACACAATCTGGTGTCCTCCATCGACATATGAGAATCCACACAGGAGAAAAATCTTACAGATGTGATGTTTGTGAGGAGACATTTTCATGCTCAAGCAATCTTGTATCACATATGAGAGGAGAGACAGCAGGCTCAAATTGTGGCAGCTATGAGAAGTACCTGCCGCGGCAGCTGCCACTATGAGAAGTACCTGCCGCGGCAGCTGCCAGTCTGAGAGACACCTGCCGCGGCAGCTGCCACTATAAGAAGTACCTGCCGCGGCAGCTGCCACTATGAGAGACACCTGCCGTGGCAGCTGCCACTATTAGGAATACATGCTGCGGCAGCTGTCACATATACGAGTACCTACCTGGCAGTACTACCTCTTTTTATAGTAGTAGTACTACTGGTAAATGTAGTACTACTACTACATTTACCACAAATACAAGTACTACTACTACTATTACTTCGGCAACTGCTATTATTATATTACTGTGAATAATACAGCTACTTCTACTATTACTACTACTGCTACCACCATTACTACTACTACCACTTCTACTGCTACTACCTACTACTAATACTGCTACTATTACTACTGCTTCTACTGCTACTCCTAGTACTTATACTACTTTTATTACAACTAATACTGCTAGTTCTACTAATACGAGTACTACTATTATTTCTACTGCTACTCCTTCTATTGATGCAAATGCCGTGACTAGAGGTACCTGCCGTGGCAGCTGCCACTTGTAGAAGTAGTTCACCTGTTTGTTAAGTACGTCTCGAGCTGATTGTTGTGAGTTTGGATGGAATATAATATGACCATTAAGTGTTTACATTATAATATTTTAATAAACAGCATAAAGACCACATTATTTATGTCACACAACACACTCCCAGATTGTCTCTGGTGTAACCTACATGATGGTTTTAGTCATCTTCAAACCTAGAAAAAACCTTGTAATTTCTTAAATCAATGACCTCTTCTTGAAATTTGTCATAATCTTTTTTCTTTTGAAAAACAAAGGTGAACAGTTCTGCGGGTGAATCCTCATCCCATTCATCTTCAAAGCAGTGAAGTTCACTTAGGCTGTGTTGAACCTCTTCTGCATCCATGTTGAGGACAGCGGGAAGTCCAACTTGTCCCTCAAAGTGCTGTTTGCTGCACCAGTCAGCAGCAGCCTTGATGTCACTCAGCAGACTATTTTCCTCTTTCTGGATATTGGTTGGTGCAAGCAAATTTGGAAAACATTTAGGGCTAAGTACCATTACAAATTATCAATATAATCTGTCAAATTTACTGTGCCCACAAATACAGTACAAATTTATTAAAACAGTAACATTTGGGAACTAATTTTAGAAGCATTTATAATGAAAACACTGACAAATTATCACATCTGAATACATAATAATAAAACAAACCTGTTCTGCTCTTTGAGGGTCACACTTCTGTTGGGTAGCCCTGTAACAGAGTGATAAATTACGTTCACGCTTAAATGTCATTATCAGTAACCATAAAAATGTTTTTGAAATTTTAAGAAGTTGTCCTTTACATTCACAATGTTCTGTACCTTTGCACGAGAAGTGACTCTGCTTGGTAGCGGTTCATGTTCATAGACTGCAACCATAGTACTAAAACCTAACAGAAGTCAGAAATAAAGAAACTGTAAACATGACTATCTGAGATGCAACTGTTATTTCCCATGCTGGCTTACCTCTGGCAAAATTACTTCTGTGATATACAGAGATTTCTCAGCTTCATTGCCAGAAAAAGACAAAGTCTTCTCCAGACGTCCTATTACTTCATCTGTCTGTCAAAGTAAGTTAACACAAGATGTATTTATCATTTGCATTTGCATCATGCAACTTAACCTGCCAAATAATGCAGTTATGTATCAAAATACTCTGACTGTATACGACAGATAGCCTAGTGTGCATAAATAGTGATTCAGTATTCAAATACAGTATTGGTTACCTTTCTGTCATCAAATACAGTGTGATGTTCCCTGTAATACCCACGCTGCTCTGGGTCAAAGCCTCTATTGTTCCATAAGTACATCCTGTTTGAAAGAACAACTCCACCACGAAGGTCTCTTTCAAGATCCTGGAATATAAGAAGACAATCAGCAAAAATATTACATTACATTACATTACATCTTATTATTACAAATCTTTTATTACCACAATTTCTTGATCGGTCAAAATGTCTGCTGCTGTAACAGACTGCAGAATGTCTCTGTTTCAGAAAAAACATACAACATCAGCAACTAAGACTATAAGTCATGATCTACAGATCACTCAGTCCTTACATGTCAGGTGTACTGGTACACCCACAAGTGAAACCCCTAGGTGCTTTTCTTCCTTTCAGCCCCACACACTGAAAGTGAATCCACTGTAGGCATGTTTGACATTGCACCCAATCAATATAGGAATAATCCTTGTGGAAAACTCTGTTGTCAAACAAAAAGTGAGGAACTGTATCAATATCTGCAGCATATAAAAAAAATGATTACCTGCTAGTGTTTTACCTAGTAGTTCCAGTTGCTCGGCAGCTGCACTGGCACTTCCATGAGCAGCAGTAGTAGTTGTAGAAAAAGTAGTGAGTGTATCAGCACTAGTAGTAATAGTGGTAGAAGTAGTAGTAGTAGTAGTAGTAGCAGTAATAGGCTACTAATAGTTGACGTAATAGCAGTAGTAGTAACAGCAGTATTAGTTGTAAACCTAGTAGTACTGCCTGGCAGGTAAATGACAGCTGCCCTGGTACCTGACACCTGCCATGGTGGGTGCCCCCAATAGCGGCAACTATAAGCAGCAACTGCTGTGGCAGGTCCTTCTATGAGTGGCAGCTGCCGCGGCAGGTCCTTCTATGTGTGGCATCTGCCACAAATTTGTGGCATCTGTACTGGCAGGTGTAGTGGCAGCTGCCGCTGCCACAATTGGAGCTAGCCCTTGCTGTATGAGAGTCCACACTGGAGAAAGGCCATACAAGTGTGACCAATGTGGGAAGGAATTTAGAGAGTCTGGTGCACTCAATGAACATATGAGAATCCACACAGGGGAAAAACCATTTGAATGTGACCAATGTGGGAAGGAATTTACACAATCCAGTTATCTCCATCTACATATGAGAATCCACACAGGAGAAAAACCATACAGATGTGATGTTTGTCAGAAGACATTTTCAGACTCAAGCAGCCTTGTAAAACATATGAAAATTCACACTGGAGAGAGGCCATACGAGTGTGACCAATGTGGGAAAGCTTTCTCTGCATCATCCAATCTCAATACACACATGAGAATTCACTTCTGACACAGACTATATGAGTGTGGCCAGTGTGAAAAGGTTTTTAGAACATCCCAGCAACTCTCCAGTCACTACCGAACGCACACAGGAGACAAACCATACGACTGTGAAGAAAGAGGGAAGCCTTTCAGGTCTGTGAGGAACCGTCTGAAACATGTCCAAATCTTCCAGACTGAAGAGAAAAGCTGCAGCTCTGACCAGTGTGGGGTGACTTTGAGAAACCTGCTCATCTGAAGGTGCATCGTCTTGAAGGCACTAAAGGAGAAAGAGCTGCAGAGGCCGGATCATGTGAGCCTAAAGTCAGACTCAAGAAGCTGGAGATCAGGCTTCAGAGACTCTAGATTGTGGAACTGAACTCTGTGCAGTGTCAAAAATGACAAGCTTAAAATGATATGTTAAGAATTTTCTTAATTTTTCTTTTTTATTAGAAAGAGTTTTAGCTGACTTTTGTCCATCTTATTCTTCGTTGTATTGTTTTTAACTTTGAGCTTTCAGTCCTGCTTCACTGCAGTTCACTAATCAGAAACATACCTGAAATTGCAATTTTATTTTTATTTTTTTGTTTTGTTCTGTTTGCTGCTGAAAAAAACTGAAATAAAATAAAGAAAATGAAGTTTTAGATTATTTGTTCAGGCTTGTCTCATGTCTCAAATATGCATCAAGGAACTTTAGAAATGAAACACATATACACACACAAAGGGCTGAGAAACAGTGTGAGCTTCTTTCACATGAACAGGTGAAGCACTAAATGTTAATCAGAGGTGAGAGAAGGTTTGAAGCTGCCTCTGAATGACACAGAATAGTAGAAGGAGCTCTTTTACATTTGAGCCTGCTCACACTAAGAATACATGTTTTTCAACGTAGTTAGCTGATAATACCTGTTATAAAATATATAATGTAAATATAAATGATTTTACGCCATTCAAGAAGCAATTTGTGAAGAAAAGTTGTGAATTTGTGAAGAAAAGTGGATAGTTCTATTTTAAAGAGTTCCATACTGATGCCATCACACTGGGGAGAACTCGAACTCTAAAAGTTTTCCACAATTTACACAAGAAACACATTTTTCCAAGTTGTTTTCTTTGTTTTATTTGTCAAATCATATTTTCTGTGTACATTAGAGGAGTTTTGGCCCAGTATACTACATGGTTGCTAGGTAACAGTTATGATTGCTTTGTCTGGAATGTTTCACAGTATGATATTTTTCACAGTATGGTATGTTTCACAGTATGGAACCTTTCTAGCTTCACAGAGACTAAACCAGACCAAGTTACAGGTCAGATCTGTGGAAGGGCTACCCTGCTCACAGTCAGAATGCCAGTTTTCCTGTCCTTTTTTAATGTCATATTGTGAAACATTCCAGACAGAGCAATGACATATCCATAGAAACAAGCAGGTGAGGGACCCCCAACCAAAAAGTTACATTGTGCACCTTTAAGTTGATGGGGGAAAAAACAGCATTGACCATATATGGATCCTGCTCAAAATAAGCATACTTTTCTATATTTTTGCTTGCTTCCATAACACAAGTTGGAGCATCTAATGACTTCATATGGGTTTAAAAAAATTAAACAAAGATCAGCAATTTTGCATTTGGCGTGTTAAAGTAAATTAAATTTGATTTCTTAATTGTAAGCGTAGCCTTCAAAATGTCTCTGGATTTTTGCATAATCGCTCTAAAATTGTTAGGCTGTCTTGAATCTTAATAGAGCCATGTCAACTACAGGGACATTCAGTGTTCCCCAAGGGTGTGGAAATGTGTTTCAGGAATGTAAGAATTTGAGATTAAATGGCAGTGACAGCATGTTTGACAAATTGCTGTATAATGTTTTTCTGGGACATTTTAAAAAGTCTACTTAGCATGAATGTAGAGATGGGAAAAATACATCCATAGCTGATCACAGCAAGAGATGAAACTGGCTCTTAAAGGCATTGTACTTGATTTTTACTGTCTTAAAAAAACAGAACTAGTTCATTAAAAGGCCCTGTATTACATAGAAGGGATTCTTGTGAGGCATGTTGTGTTTTGTTTCATTCACAAGTGTTTGAGTAATCCTGGTTTATTCCTCTGTCTACATCTCGAAAGCTCGAAATGCTCTATTCCACCATGAAATGGGAGTCACAGCTATTTTTTTTTACTTTAAATTCAGTAGAAATTCCAGGGCTGAACGGCCTGGCCCACCACCTTTAAAAGCTGGCTGCCTGAGACTGAGATCCCTCCTTTCTTCTCTCCACCATACAGCCACTTGTTTTGAATAAATATGTATTTAACTTGTGTGAATCGACTCATTTTCATTTTATAATGCTGTTACCGCCGCAAAAGACATACCTGGATTTGTGTTTTACTAACATGAAAGTATTTGTTGTGTTGAGAAAACAATTGTGATCTTCAATTAAAACAAAGAGCAAAACTTCGCCTCAACCTTGAATCTGAGGAGCACAATAATAGATATGTGCTTGCCATAGAAGATAATTTTTCATCAGATTTTGAATGTCAAGAGCTGTTGGAAATGTTTAACACTGGGAAAAACATGAATTCTTTTTTATTGTGAAACTTTAATTGTTGTAATTTTAAGTATACATTTCATTACAGCAAATACTCAGCACTAATAGTTTCAGAGAAAACCTGCTCATCTGAACGTGCATCGTCTTGAAAACACTAAAGGAGAAAGAGCTGCAGAGGCCGGATCATGTGAGCCTAAAGTCAGACTCAAAAAGCTGGAGATCAGGCTTCAGAGACTCCAGACTGTGGAACTGAACTCTGTGCAGTGTCAAAAATTACAAGCTTAAAATGATATGTTTAGAATTTTCTTAATTTTTCTTTTTTATTAGAGAGAGTTTTATCTGACCTTTGTCCGTCTTATTCTTTGTTGTATTGTTTTTAACTTTGAGCTTTCAGTCCTGCTTCACTGCAGTTCCCTAATCAGAGACATACCTGAAATTTGCATTTTGTTTTTTTTTATTCTGTTTGCTGCTGACTCTCGTTAGCAACCCACAACAGATGTTTATTCTTTTCATGGTGTAACCCTATGTTGGTAGTACTGCTAGTAATAACTATAAATGTCTAAATTGAGGGTTATCTAACTCTAGATTCAATGAGGAGGTTGGTTGGAAATTGACCAAACTGTTAATAAACTGGTAGATTCCACTCCAAAAGAACCACACTACAACAGATTTATGATTAAATGCAGAATTGATAATTATTGTTCAAATTCCATTATGTTTGTTCATTCACAATAATTTACAATAACATAAAATATCTCAACACATTGGCCAAAATAACCTCTGAGATCTCAGGAAATAAAACAAGATAAAATACCGTCCAGTCCAAATCAAAATTTCCCTTTGAGTGCACTCAACTAGAAATGTGTCCTACCGCCTCCTTAATACTCGGCATCGGGTACATGTGCCCAATGAAACTGTTGCAGCGCTGTTAGGTGAGGAGGTGGACCAGGGAACCAGGCACCAGGGTGAATGAAGAGGAATCCAGCGTTGGTAGAATCAGGAACAGGATGAGACCAGGAATCAGAGCCAGACCCTCTAAAAAACCAGTCTACAAGACGTACAGGAAATCACTACAATTGTCCATTTTTCCAAATTAACTGTAAGCTCGTAACCTTGATTTAAACAAAAATTAGCATTCATCGTACAAAAATAAGATCCCTTTAAAAAGTACAAATCGTTGATTTACTCCAGTTGAAATTTACTCCATGAGTAATTATCAGGATAGCCTTAATAATTCACCCCGACTGGTTTTATCAACAATAGGGTTCATAACAAATTTATAATGAATTACAGTTTCTTTCTCAGTGACTGTAGTGTAGTAAGGTAACACAACAGAAAAATGTGGTCATGACTCACCGGGATAACCATGTACTGTTCAACATTTACTTCTAGTTTCCAACGCAGTTCAAATATTCACAGGACCTTTGGGATATCATTAGTTAGTTCTTGGATCTAGTTAAATTACAAGATCAACATTTATTTCAAAATTTACCTCTTGTTGTTTTAATCTACTTGTGCTCTGTTTAGCAAGATGGCCTCAAGAGGAAGAACAGAGCGAAGAAGAAAATTCTAAAGCACTTTTGTGCACTGCCATCTAGTGGCAAAACTGGGGATTACACTTAAATTTGGTTTAACAAGCACTGATATTAGATTTTGCTAGGATTTTATTGGGGTAAAATTAACAGGGTTACAATGGCAAAAATAAAAACTGAAATAAAATAAAATAAAAAATCATGTTTTTTATCCTCTTTTTATTTAGTTCCTAATGTCAGAAACCTTCACACAATTGGATGCATCATTAAAAAGATGGGGTTTGGGAGTAGAGATTGAGTCTAAAACCTTAAATAAAACCCTTGGATTTGACTTGTTTTTTTGTGCACATAAAGCATATATCACCAAAAAAGAAAAAAACAATTAGTAATAGTGTATTGTGACCATTTCCCCTCCCCTTAAACCCCTCTCCCATTACCCTCCCTTACTGTCTCCAGAAAAATGAAAAAAAAATAAAAATAAAATAATAATAATAATAATCATAATAATCATAATACTAATAATAACAATAAATAATAAAACTAAATATATGAATAGTATTATTATTAATACTACTACTACTACTACTACTAATAATAATAATAATAATAATAATAAGTTAATACAGATAGAGTAACAGGTAAATAAAATAAATATAGGGAAGACAAGAATAAATAAATAAATACATAAATAATAATAATAATACAAAAAAAAAGAATAAAATGTACGTACATAAATACGAGGGAAAAACAGAATTTTATTATATATATATATATATATATATATATATATATATATATATATATACACACATACACATACATATACACACACATATATACATATATATACATACATACATATACACACATGTATACATATATGCATGCATGTACATATACACACATAAACATGTATGCACATACACATATGTATTGTACCTTACATATATATCCATATACCCCATCATATACAGTACCGTTCAAAAGTTTGGGGTCACTTAGAAATTTCCTTATTTTTTAAAGAAAATCACAGTTTTTTCAGTGAAGATAACTTTAAACTAATCACAAATACACTCTATACATTGCTAATGTGGTAAATGACTATTCTACCTGCAAATGTATGGTTTTTGGTGCAATATCTACATAGGTGTATAGGGGCCCACTATCACTCCAGTGTTCTAATGGTACAATGTGTTTGCTCATCTCATCAGAAGGCTAATGGATGATTAGAAAACCCTTGTGCAATCATGTTAGCACACCTGAAAACAGTTTAGCTGGTTAGATAAGCTATAAAACTGACCTTCCTTTGAGCAGGTTGAGTATCTGGAGCATCACATTTGTGGGGTCAATTAAACGCTCAAAATGGCCAGAAAAAGAGAACTCTCATGTGAAACTCGACAGTCTATTATTGTTCTTAGAAATGAAGGCTATTCCATGCGAGAAATTGCCAAGAAACTGAAGATTTCTTACAATGGTGTGTACTACTCTCTTCAGAGAAGAGCACAAACAGGCTCTAACCAGAGTAGAAAGAGAAGTGGGACGCCCCGCTGCACAACTGAGAAGAAGATAAGTACATTAGAGTCTCTAGTTTGAGAAATAGACGCCTCACAGGTCCTCAACTGGCAGCTTCATTAAATAGTACCCGCAAAACGCTAGTGTCAACATCTACAGTGAAGAGGCGACTCCGGGATGCTGGTCTTCAGGGCAGAGTGGCAAAGAAAAAGCCATATCTGAAACTGGCCAATAAAAGAAAAAGTCAATATGGGCAAAAGAACACAGACATTGGACAGAGGAAGATTGGAAAAAAGTGTTATGGACGGATGAATCGAAGTTTGAGGTGTTTGGATCACACAGAAGAACATTTGTGAGATGCAGAACAACTGAAAGGATGCTGGAAGAGTGCCTGACACCATCTGTCAAGCATGGTGGGGGTAACGTGATGGTCTGGGGTTGCTTTGGTGCTGGTAAGGTGGGAGATTTGTTTAGGGTAAAAGGGATTTTGAATAAGGAAGGCTATCACTCCATTTTGCAACACCATGCTATACCCTGTGGACAGCGCTTGATTGGAGCCAGTTTCATCCTACAGCAGGACAATGACCCAAAGCACACTTCAAAATTGTGCAAGAACTATTTAGAGAAGAAGCAGGCAGCTGGTATTCTATCTGTAATGGAGTGGCCAGTGCAGTCACCAGATCTAAACCCCATTGAGCTATTGTGGGAGCAGCTTGACCGTATGGTAGGCAAGAAGTGTCCATCCAGCCAGTCCAACTTGTGGGAGGGGCTTCTAGAAGCGTGGGGTGAAATTTCTCCAGATTACCTCAACAAATTAACAGCTAGAATGCCAAAGGTCTGCAGTGCTGTAATTGCTGCAAATGGAGGATTCTTTGACGAAAGCAAAGTTTGAAGGGAAAAATTATTATTTCAAATACAAATCATTATTTCTAACCTTGTCAATGTCTTGACTATATTTTCTATTCATTTTACAACACATGGTGGTATATAAAAGTGTGACTTTTCATGGAAAACACAAAATTGTCTGGGTGACCCCAAACTTTTGAACGGTAGTGTATATTGATCTATACATATAATACAATGATAATGATAATGACAAATACTCCTACGTACAATATTTAATATCTCACGATATAGCAAAAAAGGAGAAAATTTAATTTGTCAACTGGACATAGTTTATTTGGTTGAATACGTTTCGCAGCTCATCCAAGCTGCTTCCTCAGTTCTGGTCAGATGCTGGCGGACACTGCTTTATATCTGCCTGAAGGGAGGAGCTTAATTACAATGAAAATTACTCTGAGACAACACATATTTAAATACAGTTTCAGTTGGTCAGGTGATTCAATATGGAGTTGTTTATAGTTTCTGTTAGTCATGTGAGTCTATTCAATATGGAGTGGGAGTGGGGGAGTAGTTAGCATATCCATTCAGGGCCATGATGGGTGTTTTCACACCTCTGGACCTGACCTGGCTAGTCCCATTGTTTTCCCAGTTTGTTTTGATTCAGGTTTGAGGATAGAGTTATAGATGGGAGACAAATGATGTCTGAGACCCCCATTTCTGTTCAAGGAAGGATTCTCTTTCTTGACAAAAATAGCTTCTTTAACTCCCCTCTCAAACCAGTTCTTTTCTCTGGCCAAGATCTGGACCTCGCTGTCCTCAAAGGAGTGGCCTGTGGCTTTTAGGTGGAGATGTACGGCAGATTGCGGCCCACCCTGGTTTTCCCGTCTGTGTTGATACATCCTTTTGTGAAGTGGCTGTTTTGTTTCTCCAATGTAGCGCTCACTGCAGTCTTAACTACACTGAATGGAGTAGACCACATTGCTTTGTTTGTGGCTCGGAGTTTTGTCCTTAGGATGGACCAGTTTTTGTCTTAAAGTGTTTGTGGGTTTGAAATAGACTGGGATTTCATGTTGTCTGAAGATCCTCTGTAGTTTTTCGGAAACGCCAGCCAGGTAAGGAATAGTTACACCCCTTCTCCTGGGCTCTGGTTCTCTGTTGTCCTGTTTCTTTGTTCTCTTCGTTTTATTGAAAGCCCATTTAGGATATCCACAAACGGAGAGGGCTTTCTCCACGTGTTGTTCTTCTTTCTCCTTTCCCTCTGCGCTTGTAGGAACCACTTGGGCCCTGTGATGTAATGTCCGAATGACTCCCAGTTTGTGCTGAAGTGGGTGGTGTGAATCAAAATGTCATGACTGGTGCTCCCCTCCCTCCTTTCTCCCGTGTGTGTGTGTTTGTGGGCGGAGTCTCCTGGGACCTGTATCACTCCTCACCTGCTGTGCTCCACTCCTGAGACTCATCATCCAATCAACTCCTGCAATAAAGACCCTGCTCACCAGTGAGACTCCGCCAGATTGTTTCATCCTACACACGGTGAACTTCCAGGCTCTTCTCTACTGAGTTTTTTGCATCTCCATGTTTTCAGCTGAGTACTTTCCACTTACCTGCTTTTTGTCTGCTCTCCAGAGATCCCCGCCTACTCCAGCCAGCTACTCACCCTCTGCAGCCTGTTATTCACCCGGTCCAGCCACGTTCCAGCCTGTTTCCAGTTTTTGTTAATAAATCCCCTTTTCCTTTACCTACTGGTCTGTCCAATTTTTGGGTCCCTCCTCTGCTAAGCCGTAACAGAACAATCTGGCCACATGGACCCATCGGACCAGGACCAAGACCCCGTTCTCCAGGCTCTGGCCACACAGGGGGTCAGAGTGGGTCATCACGAGCAGGTTTTGAAGGAAGTGTGTTAATGTAACTCAACTTACCACTCAAATGAATCGGCTTGCTGCTCAGCTCCCTACTTTGTCACAAACGCCACCTGCTGGTCAACCTCAAGCGACTGCTTCCCCTCTAGTTCAGTCTCTGCTCCAACCCTCCACCCCGGCTGCTCGTGAACCTCACATGCCTACTCCAGAGCGCTACTCCGGTGATCTTGGAGCTTGTGGTCATTTCCTCCTCCAGTGCTCCCTGGTGTTCGACCAGCAACCCCACACCTACTGTACAGATAAGTCTCGCATAGCATTTTTACTTGGTCTACTCACTGGCAAAGCGGCACAATGGGCTACGGCTGTTTGGGAATCTGGCTCCACCTTGTGTCACTCTTATGTTAACTTCACTACGGAGATGAGAAAGATATTTGACCACCCTGTTAAAGGCAAAGAAGCAGCTAGACGTCTACTCTCACTCAATCAAGGCTCATCCTCTGTTGCCCAATATGCCATTGATTTTCGCATCCTAGCTGCTGAGAGTGGGTGGGACGACACTGCCTTGCAAGGCGCTTTTATGAGGGGGTTGAGTGATAGGGTTAAAGATGAACTGGCTGCACGCGATGAGACCAACACTCTGGAGGAACTTATTTCCCTGGCCACCCGTCTAGACAATAGACTCAGAGAAAGGCAAAGAGAGAGAGCACGACAGCCCGCACCTCGTACACTTACCTTGCCTCAGATTACTCCCCCCATCTCTATTGCTCCCACTAACGATCCCCATGTGCATTCCAGTTCCCCTGCGCCCTCCTCTGGAGAGGAACCTATGCAGCTGGGCCGTGCTCGGTTAACACCTGCGGAACGGCAGCGCCGCCAGCGATCTGGGTTGTGCATTTACTGCGGACAAGCCGGTCACTACATCAAATCCTGCCCCCAGCGGCCAAAAGAGATGGCTCACCAGTAAAGGGAGAGGTTCTGGTGAGCCAAACTACTTCTCTCCTGGATTCCACTCCACAAAGACTGCAGCTTCAATCAACTCTGTGCTGGTTGCGTGAGTCCATTCCTCTCCTAACACTAATTGACTCGGGAGCAGATGACAATTTCATTGACTCCAACTTTGTATCTCAAGCTAATATCCCTTTGAATCCCATAGAACCCCCCCCAGAGATGTAAATGCTTTGAACGGGGAGAGGTTGGCCCGAATCACACATCAAACCGTTGGCCTAACACTGGTTTTGTCTGGTAATCACAGGGAGGTCCTTCGGTTCTTGGTGATTTCATCCCCTCATGCCCCTATAGTTTTGGGACTTCCCTGGTTAAAACTGCACAATCCTCATATTGACTGGGCTAAGAACAACATTGCCAGCTGGAGTACTTTCTGTCACTCCCACTGTCTCCAGTCAGCCATTACTCCCAGGGGACTAGCATCTCCCACTCCCCTTAGTCCTCCAGATCTGTCTACTGTACCCCCTGAATATCATGATCTGGGTGAAGTGTTCAATAAACAGAGACCACTATCTCTACCTCCTCACCGTCCCTATGATTGTGCTATTGATCTGCTTCCTGGTGCCTCCTTACCCTCTAGTCGCTTGTATAAACTGTCCTGTCCAGAGAGGGAGGCTATGGAGGCTTATTTAAGGGATTCTTTAGCTGCAGGGATTATACGTCCATCTTTGTCACCTGTAGGCGCAGGGTTTTTCTTTGTGGATAAGAAGGACAAGACCTTACGACCCTGCATTGACTATCGTGGGTTAAATGACATAACTGTTAAAAATAAGTACCCTCTTCCACTCATTGATTCTGCCTTTGAACCTCTTCATCAAGCCACCATTTTCACTAAACTGGACCTAAGAAATGCCTATCACCTGGTTCGAATTCGACAAGGTGATGAGTGGAAAACCGCATTCAACACCCCACTCGGACATTTTGAGTATCTGGTGATGCCTTTTGGACTAACTAATGCCCCAGCAGTTTTCCAGGCTCTCGTTAACGATGTTCTGCGGGATATGTTAAATAAGTTCGTTTTTGTTTATTTGGATGACATTCTCATTTTTTCCAGGAACTTCGAGGAACATGTTCAGCATGTTCGGCTTGTTCTGCAACGCCTCCTGGAGAACAAGCTTTTTGTAAAAGCAGAAAAATGTGAGTTTCATTCAGCCTCTGTTAATTTTCTGGGTTTCGTTATCCAACGGGGCAGCTCAAGGCAGATCCGGAGAAAGTGAGAGCTGTGGCAGACTGGCCCAAACCTGAAACCAGGAAACAACTGCAGCGTTTCCTGGGGTTTGCCAATTTTTACAGGAGATTTATTAAGGACTACAGCAGAAAGGCAGCCCCACTGACTCATCTAACCTCTACCCTTACGTCTTTTAAATGGTCTAGTGAGGCAGAAGAAGCCTTTACTACTCTTAAGACTCTGTTCACCTCTGCTCCAATCCTAACTCACCCTGATCCCTCCAGGCAGTTCATCGTTGAAGTTGATGCTTCTGACTCCGGGGTGGGAGCAGTCCTATCCCAGCGTTCCCCTAGGGACCAAAAGATTCATCCGTGTGCCTTTTTCTCTCGCCGTCTGTCTCCTGCAGAGGTAAACTATGACATTGGTAATCGAGAGCTCCTGGCTGTGGTTCTTGCTTTGCAGGAGTGGAGACACTGGCTGGAGGGTGCAGAACATCCATTCATTGTTTGGACTGACCACAAAAATCTATCCTATCTCCGTTCTGCCAAACGGCTTGACTCTCGACAGGCACGATGGGCGCGGTTTCTAGGAAGGTTCAACTTCATCCTGACCTATCGACCTGGTTCCCGGAATTTCAAGCCAGACACCTTGTCCCGTCAGTTCAATCCGGATGTCCCAGAATCCCTACCTGCTCCCATATTACCTGCTTCTTGTGTGATTGATGATCCAGATGACCCATCTGAGGTGTCTCCCGCTACTCACCTGATCGCGTCAGTCCATTGGGAGATTGAAAGGGTGGTGCGAGAGGCTCAACAATCCCAACCTGTTCCAGGTAACTGTCCACCAGGCTCTTTATTTGTGCCAGAGTCTGTGCGAGCTCAGGTCCTCCAGTGGGGGCATAACTCCAAGCTCACATGTCACCCTGGTTTCCATCGGACTTTAGCATTCATAAAACAGAGGTTCTGGTGGCCTACTATAATTAAGGACACTCGGTCATACATTGCTGCCTGTACGACCTGTGCCCGAAGTAAGTCTAGCCATCAAGTTCCTTCTGGTCTCCTCAACCCCTTACCTATTCCCAGCAGACCATGGTCCCACATTGCCTTAGATTTTGTCACTGGACTCCCGAACTCTGACGGTCATTCTGTTATCCTCACTATTGTGGACCGTTTTTCTAAGGCTGTGCATTTTGTTCCCCTCCCTAAGTTGCCGACTTCCACTGAAACCGCTAATCTTTTGGTTCTGCATGTATACAGACTTCACGGCATTCCGGTGGATATTGTTTCTGACGGGTCCGCAGTTCACCTCTCAAGTGTGGAGGGCTTTTTGTCAGGCTCTGGGAACCTCAGTCAGTCTCTCGTCGAGAGACAGCGGGCTCCAATTGTGGCAGCGGCAGCTGCCACTACACCTGCCAGTACAGCTGCCACGAATTTGTGGCAGCTGCCAGTACAGCTGCCACGAATTTGTGGCAGCTGCCAGTACAGCTGCCACGAATTTGTGGCAGCTGCCACACATAGAAGGACCTGCCGCGGCAGCTGCCACACATAGAAGGACCTGCCGCGGCAGCTGCCACACATAGAAGGACCTGCCGCGGCAGCTGCCACACATAGAAGGACCTGCCGCGGCAGCTGCCACACATAGAAGGACCTGCCGCGGCAGCTGCCACACATAGAAGGACCTGCCGCGGCAGCTGCCACACATAGAAGGACCTGCCGCGGCAGCTGCCGTGGCAGCTGCCACACATAGAAGGACCTGCCGCGGCAGCTGCCACACATAGAAGGACCTGCCACAAGTTTGTGGCAGCTGCCAGTACAGCTGCCACTCTGAGAGACACCTGCCGCGGCAGCTGCCGCTCTGAGAGACACCTGCCACTATAGTGGCAGCTGCCACTATTAGGAATACATGCTGCGGCAGCTGCCACTATTAGGAATACATGCTGCGGCAGCTGCCACTATTAGGAATACATGCTGCGGCAGCTGCCACTATTAGGAATACATGCTGCGGCAGCTGTCACATATACGAGTACCTACCTGGCAGTACTACCTCTATTTATAGAAGGCCTACTACTACTACTACATTTACCACAAATACAAGTACTACTACTACTATTACTTCGGCAACTGCTATTATTATATTACTGTGAATAATACAGCTACTTCTACTATTACTACTACTGCTACCACCATTACTACTACTACCACCTACTACTAATACTGCTACTATTACTACTGCTTCTACTGCTACTCCTAGTACTTATACTACTTTTATTACAACTAATACTGCTAGTTCTACTAATACGAGTACTACTATTATTTTTACTGCTACTCCTACTATTGATGCAACTGCCGTGACTAGAGGTACCTGCCGTGGCAGCTGCCACTTGTAGAAGTAGTTCACCTGTTTGTTAAGTACGTCTCGAGCTGATTGTTGTGAGTTTGGATGGAATATAATATGACCATTAAGTGTTTACATTATAATATTTTAATAAACAGCATAAAGACCACATTATTTATGTCACACAACACACTCCCAGATTGTCTCTGGTGTAACCTACATGATGGTTTTAGTCATCTTCAAACCTAGAAAAAACCTTGTAATTTCTTAAATCAATGACCTCTTCTTGAAATTTGTCATAATCTTTTTTCTTTTGAAAAACAAAGGTGAACAGTTCTGCGGGTGAATCCTCATCCCATTCATCTTCAAAGCAGTGAAGTTCACTTAGGCTGTGTTGAACCTCTTCTGCATCCATGTTGAGGACAGCGGGAAGTCCAACTTGTCCCTCAAAGTGCTGTTTGCTGCACCAGTCAGCAGCAGCCTTGATGTCACTCAGCAGACTATTTTCCTCTTTCTGGATATTGGTTGGTGCAAGCAAATTTGGAAAACATTTAGGGCTAAGTACCATTACAAATTATCAATATAATCTGTCAAATTTACTGTGCCCACAAATACAGTACAAATTTATTAAAACAGTAACATTTGGGAACTAATTTTAGAAGCATTTATAATGAAAACACTGACAAATTATCACATCTGAATACATAATAATAAAACAAACCTGTTCTGCTCTTTGAGGGTCACACTTCTGTTGGGTAGCCCTGTAACAGAGTGATAAATTACGTTCACGCTTAAATGTCATTATCAGTAACCATAAAAATGTTTTTGAAATTTTAAGAAGTTGTCCTTTACATTCACAAACAATGTTCTGTACCTTTGCACGAGAAGTGACTCTGCTTGGTAGCGGTTCATGTTCATAGACTGCAACCATAGTACTAAAACCTAACAGAAGTCAGAAATAAAGAAACTGTAAACATGACTATCTGAGATGCAACTGTTATTTCCCATGCTGGCTTACCTCTGGCAAAATTACTTCTGTGATATACAGAGATTTCTCAGCTTCATTGCCAGAAAAAGACAAAGTCTTCTCCAGACGTCCTATTACTTCATCTGTCTGTCAAAGTAAGTTAACACAAGATGTATTTATCATTTGCATTTGCATCATGCAACTTAACCTGCCAAATAATGCAGTTATGTATCAAAATACTCTGACTGTATACGACAGATAGCCTAGTGTGCATAAATACTGATTCATTATTCAAATACAGTATTGGTTACCTTTCTGTCATCAAATACAGTGTGATGTTCCCTGTAATACCCACGCAGCTCTGGGTCAAAGCCTCTATTGTTCCATAAGTACATCCTGTTTGAAAGAACAACTCCACCACGAAGGTCTCTTTCAAGATCCTGGAATATAAGAAGACAATCAGCAAAAATATTACATTACATTACATTACATCTTATTATTACAAATCTTTTATTACCACAATTTCTTGATCGGTCAAAATGTCTGCTGCTGTAACAGACTGCAGAATGTCTCTGTTTCAGAAAAAACATACAACATCAGCAACTAAGACTATAAGTCATGATCTACAGATCACTCAGTCCTTACATGTCAGGTGTACTGGTACACCCACAAGTGAAACCCCTAGGTGCTTTTCTTCCTTTCAGCCCCACACACTGAAAGTGAATCCACTGTAGGCATGTTTGACATTGCACCCAATCAATATAGGAATAATCCTTGTGGAAAACTCTGTTGTCAAACAAAAAGTGAGGAACTGTATCAATATCTGCAGCATATAAAAAAAAATGATTACCTGCTAGTGTTTTACCTAGTAGTTCCAGTTGCTCGGCAGCTGCACTGGCACTTCCATGAGCAGCAGTAGTAGTTGTAGAAAAAGTAGTGAGTGTATCAGCACTAGTAGTAATAGTGGTAGAAGTAGTAGTAGTAGTAGTAGTAGCAGTAATAGGCTACTAATAGTTGACGTAATAGCAGTAGTAGTAACAGCAGTATTAGTTGTAAACCTAGTAGTACTGCCTGGCAGGTAAATGACAGCTGCCCTGGTACCTGACACCTGCCATGGTGGGTGCCCCCAATAGCGGCAACTATAAGCAGCAACTGCTGTGGCAGGTCCTTCTATGTGTGGCAGCTGCCGCGGCAGGTCCTTCTATGAGTGGCAGCTGCCGCGGCAGGTCCTTCTATGAGTGGCAGCTGCCGCGGCAGGTCCTTCTATGAGTGGCAGCTGCCGCGGCAGGTCCTTCTATGTGCGCCAGCTGCCGCGGCAGGTCCTTCTATGTAGTGGCAGCTGCCGCGGCAGGTACTTCTCATAGTGGCAGCTGCCGCGGCAGTTGTCTCTCAGAGTGGCAGCTGCCGCGGCAGGTGTCTCTCAGAGTGGCAGCTGCCGCGGCAGGTCCTTCTATGTGTGGCAGCTGCCGCGGCAGGTCCTTCTATGTGTGGCAGCTGCCGCGGCAGGTCCTTCTATGTGTGGCAGCTGCCACAAACTTGTGGCAGCTGTACTGGCAGCTGCCACAAATTTGTGGCAGCTGTACTGGCAGCTGCCACAAATTCGTGGCAGCTGCCACAAATTTGTGGCAGCTGCCACAGATTTGTGGCAGCTGTACTGGCAGGTGTAGTGGCAGCTGCCGCTGCCACAATTGGAGCTAGCCCTTGCTGCTCTCGTCTGGTTACCACCCTCAATCCAATGGTCAGACGGAGCGGATTAATCAGGACCTGGAAACAGCCCTACGCTGTGTCACAGCCCGTAACCCAGCCACATGGAGCACTTATTTGCCTTGGATTGAATACGCCCACAACTCCCTAATATCCTCTGCCACAGGTATGACCCCATTCATGGTTTCTCTGGGTTTTCAACCACCTCTCTTCCCAGATCAAGAGGGTGATGTGGCGGTCCCGTCAGTCCAGGCTCATCTACGGCGCTGTCGACAGGTATGGAGGACTGCTCGTGCTGCACTGCAGCGCACAGCAATCCGGAATCAGAGATTTGCTGATAAACATCGTAAGCAATCTCCTCCTTACCAGCCTGGAGAAAAGGTTTGGCTATCAACCCGCGATCTTCCTCTCCAGGTTGACTCTAAGAAACTGGCTCCTAAGTTTATTGGTCCCTATGTCATTGAAAAAGTGTTAAATCTTGCTGTTGTTCGCCTCAACATACCTTCCTCCCTGAGAATCCATCCCTCTTTTCACGTGTCTCTCCTTAAACCGGTGTCATCCTGTCCTCTCAGCCCTCCGGCCGATCCCCCTCCTCCCACCCGGGTCATTGACGGCTGCCCCGCCTTCACTGTGAGGCGGATTCTGGATGTTCGCGCCGGGGTCGGGGATTTCAGTATTTGGTCGACTGGGAGGGATATGGTCCGGAGGAACGCTCCTGGGTTCCTCGCTGCAACATCCTCGATAGGTCCCTCCTCCGAAATTTCTACAGTGCTTTCCCTGACAAGCCTGGTAAGACGTCTGGAGACGTCCGTTGAGGGGGGGGGGTACTGTCATGACTGGTGCTCCCCTCCCTCCTTTCTCCCGTGTGTGTTTGTGGGCGGAGTCTCCTGGGACCTGTATCACTCCTCACCTGCTGTGCTCCACTCCTGAGACTCATCATCCAATCAACTCCTGCAATAAAGACCCTGCTCACCAGTGAGACTCCGCCAGATTGTTTCATCCTACACACGGTGAACTTCCAGGCTCTTCTCTACTGAGTTTTTTGCATCTCCATGTTTTCAGCTGAGTACTTTCCACTTACCTGCTTTTTGTCTGCTCTCCAGAGATCCCCGCCTACTCCAGCCAGCTACTCACCCTCTGCAGCCTGTTATCCACCCGGTCCAGCCACGTTCCAGCCTGTTTCCAGTTTTTGTTAATAAATCCCCTTTTCCTTTACCTACTGGTCTGTCCAATTTTTGGGTCCCTCCTCTGCTAAGCCGTAACACAAAAAGCAGATATTGGTCGGTGTGTGTGGGCTTCCTGAAGACCTCTATATATATAGATATAAAGCAGACCTCCTTATATATAGATATAAAGCAGTGTCCGCCAGCATCTGACCAGAACTGAGGAAGCAGCTTGGAAGAGCTGCGAAACGTATTCAACCAAATAAACTATGTCCAGTTGACAAATTAAATTTTCTCCTTTTTTGCCATGGATTCTACCTGGACGACTGAGGGATTTTACATACATCTCACGATAGTCATTCTCATATCCCTCAATGTCCACCTATGTTTAAGTTTAGTAATAGTACTTAGTTACTTTCCATATAATCAAGAAATTGTTTCCATATCTTGAAAAACAAGTCTTGCCGCTGCTGTAGTCTATAAGACACCCTTTAGTTTGCAGTTTTTAACATCCATTCCAGCCATTTATCAAAAGATGATTCATTAGTAGATTTCCATTCTTGAGTTATCATCCGACATCCTGTTAGAAGAGTTTTTCTGCACCAGAGAGTTTGTTCATACGGTAGTTGTTTTGCAGGTATAATTCCAAGTAAGCAAAGTCCAGGGTTTGTGCTCCATGTAATATTCAACAGTTCGTTAATAAGTCCAATTATTTTATCCCAAAGGAGTTTGACTTTGCAACATTCATATAACATATGTAGCATAGTGCCAGTAGCTTGATTGCATAGCCAACATTTATCATTGTCTTTTAGGTTGAGTCTAGCCATTCTGCTTGGAGTCCAGTAACACCTATTTAAGATTTTGTAATTAATTCATTGTATTTGAATTTCTCGAGATGTGAGAAACCAGTTAGACATTATGATTTGCCAATGTTTTATAGGAGCACCCAAGTCTCTTTCCCAAGCGGCCCTAAGTCCGCGAAGATTAGGAGCGCTGGCATTCCTGATTATATTATAAAAGGCTGCTGGAACGCCTTTTTTAAAACATGCCGTTTTTAATAACTTTTGAATACACATTATATTATTTGGAGTGGATTTCAAAGCAGAATAGAGACTGTGTCTGAGCTGCAGGTATTTATAAAAATCTTGATTTGGTAGCTTGTAATGCTCCTTCAAATGCTCAAATTCTACCACGCAATCATTCTGGTAGAGATCTCCAATATGGAGAATTCCAGCCTCTGCCCACTGTAGCCAACAGATTGGTTTCTTTGCTATAGTGATTTTGAATTGAACCATATAGAACTATCTGATGTTAGATTATAATTGCTTTTTGTAATGCTATGTGCTTTTAACCAACTTTGTTTGGTAAAGTCTAGTATGGGATTATGCGTGGGCAATGGTCTACCTGTTTGTGAAACAAAAGCATCTGTTCGAAAAGGACTTAGAATTTCCCCTTCAGTTTTTACCCACACGGGGGCTTTGTCCTTAGGTAGACTGCATTTAGATAGTTGAGCAAGTGAAAAAGAATACTGATATCATTCTATGGTAAAGAGAGCCCACCTTGTTATTTAGCAGAGTATAATTTAGAACGATTAACTAAGGGCTTTTTCCCTCTCCAAACAAATTTTTCAACCATTGAGTTATATTCTTTAAGTAGTAGATTTGGAAAACTAAGTGGCAACATATATGTTAGATAATTTATCTTAGGGATAATAATCATTTTAATCAAGTTAATTTGTCCTATTAGGGATATATACATTTTATTCCAGTTATTTAAGAGGAGTTTAATATTTTGGATCACTGGTTCTAAGTTAAGTTGCATGATTTCCTCCAGATGTCTTGTAAGTTTAATTCCTAAATATGTCATGCTATTTGGTACCCAACGAAATGGCCACCGAGTATTGGACATATGAATTGATATTGCGGAGACTGGCATTACCTCTGATTTAGACCAGTTAATTTTGTACCCGGAGATTTTAGAGAAATTATTAATCAATGAAATGATAAAAGGGATAGTAGCATTGGGATTGGGTGAGACTAAAAGGAGATCGTCAGCATAGAGAAATATTTTATGTTCCTCTTGACCAACATTTACCCCTTTAATGTTTGGGTTGTTTCTAATTGCAATGGCTAGTGGTTCTAAGGCGACAGCGAATATGAGGGGAGAGTGCGGGCAGGCCTGTTTTGTGCCTCTGAAGAGGCGGAAGTGGGGAGAAGTGATCCTGTTACTTAAAACAGAAGTGGTATTATTTTTGTGAAGTAGATTAATCCAGGCAAGAAATACAGGCCCAAATCCGAATTTCTTCAGTGTATATATGAGGTAGCCCCATTCAACCCTGTCAAAGGCCATGGGGAGGAGGCCATGACAGGGTTAGGGTCATTTTTACATTTGTGTATAATATGAAGGAGCCTTCTTAAATTGTCTGCAGAGAACCGCCCCTTAACAAAGCCTACTTGATCTGGATGTATAATTGTAGGAAGTATTTTCTCCAGTCTATTGGATAAAATTTTTGTAAGGATCTTGCCATCTACATTTCCAAGGGAAATAGGTCTATAATTACAGCATTGCTGTGGATCTTTTCCCTTTTTATGTATTACTGTAATCAAATTTGTGTTCATTGTAGGTGGTAGTGTGCCCTTTGAAAGTGCATTATGGAATACACATAGTAATCGAGGAGAAAGTATATCGCAGAATCTTTTGTAAAAGTCTGGTGAAAATCCATCCTCCCCTGGTGAGCGTCCTGATCTTAACCCATGTATTGCTTTTTTAACTTCTTAATTTCCATTTCCATTAAGTCTCTATGTGATTTAGATATCTGTGGCATACTGAGAGAGGAAAAGAAAGCATCGTATTGATCTTCTTCCACCTCTCCTTGTGAGGGGTAGAGATTTTTATAAAAGTAAAAAAAACATAGTTAATTTCCTTTTTCCCTGTAACTAGTGTTTTCTGAATTGAAAATTGATGGAATAATATTCTATGAGGCTAGTTGTTTTACTCTGTTAGCGAGCATTTTGCCTGCCCTCTCCCCTTGCTCATAATATTTTTGCTTTGAACAAAAAAGGTCTATTTTTTTTTTGTAAAATACAGTTAATTTTATATTTCAATGATATCAGGTTGTTCCATAAATTTGAGTCTTGTTTTTTAGCATATTGTAATGTCAGTTCTTTTAACTGTTTCTCAAAATGTGTCAGTTTCTGTTCTTTCTTTTTAAGAATTGAGCAATACTGAATAAGTCTTCCCCTCAGAACCACTTTGAATGCCTCCCAGGAGATGCTGGGGTCAGGGTGGCCTTCGTCATATGTCCAGTATTCGTCCATTACCGATTGTATAAATTTGCATGCATCATCATCTTGCGTGTTATTAAACCGCCATCGTATGTTTTTTGTCTCTTGATCAAGAATCTTAAATATTATCTACTGGTGCATGGTCAGATACAGATATATTACCAATTGAAGCACTTATGATTTGACTGACCATGTTTTTAGATATTAGTATATAGTCTATTCTAGAAAATGACTTGTGAGGGTGAGAAAAGAACGTCTAGTCTTTGTCATTAGGGTAAAGTAATCGCCATATATCAACCAGACTAAGTTCTTCTATCAATATATCTATTACATTGCAAGATGATGTTTTTTTAATACAGTTTGTTTTATCCAGTAGGGGATCTCTGACCTAATTAAAATCTCCTCCTAATATAATGTTTTCGTTACCTATATCTTTTAAATTTTTACACAAATTATTAAAAAAGTCTGGTGACAGAATATTAGGGACGTAGATATTCATATTAGTTAATTTTTGTTTATCGAGTTGTACATCTATAGCTACCCATCTGCCCTCCAGGTCTGCATAACTCCCCATGACTTGTAATTCTGAGTTTTTATGTAACAGGATAGAAACCCCTCTGCTTCTTGTATTATAAACACTTGAAAATACCTGGCCTACCCAACCTTGTTTCAATTTTTCAGATTCTTTTTTATCTAGATGCGTCTCTTGTAGCAGTGCAATATCACATTTATTTTGTTTCAGGTAACTGAGAATTTTTTTTTTACGTTTAATAGGATGGTTACAGCCTGATATGTTCCACGAGATCAACTTCGGCCCCATGATTTAATTAATACATAATTCTATTTAATTAAGTTATTATTTTTTATTATCATAGAATAATTGAAACAAGGCAGAGGAGTATTTTTAAAGGAAAAAATAAACAGAAATAGAATAAATAAAAAGTGAATCAAAATCTGGAGACAAATACCCCGCAAACCCACCTTCACCCCCCCACTTCCCTCATGATTTCCTGCCACCCCGGCAAGACCTCCCCCCAGTTTTGCTCTCCCACTTATCTGCATTAAATTTTCCAACCCCTCGAGTGGAAGCTTCTTAATAATATATCAATTTTGAAGAAAACAGAAGATAACAAAGTTTGTATGTCCATCATTATTGGGGTTTAACTTAAACTTGTTGGTATCCATAGTATACATTACCCCCGTGACACCATTCTTGTAACCTGTAATAGGCTTATATTAACCATGCTTATCTATGTCTCTATCAATATTTATGGTCTCATACCTAATAATATTTTCAGTCGGTGGCTATTTGCTGCTTGAAGAAGTCCATGGCATCCTTACTGGAGTTAAACAGGTGACTCTCTCCATTGTATGTAATCTTTAGCTGAGCAGGATACAGCAGACGAAACTGCACGTCCTTCTCATAGAGCAGTGCCTTAACTGGCTTATACTCAGCTTGTTTTCTGGATAGAGCTGCACTCAGGTCCGGGTACAGTCGTAGTGTTTGCCCCTCGTACTGAATCTGGTTCTGTCTGCTCCAGCGCAATACCTTCTCCTTGTCCTGGTAGCGATGAAAACAAACGATGAAGGGTCTGGGCGCTCTCCCGGTGACATGTCCCGCACGATGTGCTCGTTCCAGTTGGGGTGGTGAGGAGAAGATTTCTGGTCCCACGGCGTCTCTTAGCAGCTCGGAAATAAACACGGTGTTGTCTTTACCGTCTTCGCTTTTTTCCGGGATATTGAGTATACGTAAATTTACTCTCCGCAACTGATTTTCCAGATCCTCTATCCTATCTATCTATCCCACAACCTCGTCAAACTGCTCCCGCAATACACACCAAAGGTGCGAAGAGGACCTGCGCGGAAGCTGTCTGTGAAGCTGTGGACTGAAGAGGCCAATGAGAGTTTGAGGGACTGTTTCCAGACCACAGACTGGAACATGTTCAGCAGCTCTTATGGAGATGACATCAATGGCCTGACCCACTGCATCACGGACTACATCAACTTCTGCGTGGAGAGCACTGTGCCAACCCAGAGGGTACGGTGCTTCTCCAACAACCACCCCTGGGTCACCCCTGAGCTCAAAGACCTCCTGAACCAGAAGAAGAGGGCTTTCAACTCAGAGAGGAGCAGAAGAGGGTCCAGCGGGAGCTTCAGTGGAGGATTCGTCGGGCCAAGAAGGATTACGGGAAGAAAATGGAGGAGCAGCTGGCCCAGAACAACGTGCGGGATGTGTGGAGAGGTCTGAAGAACATCTCAGGATTTGGTCAGAACACCAGAGGGACATCTGATGGAGATCAGCGCTGGGCGGATGAACTAAATGTTTATTTCAACCGTTTTGATTGTCCCTCCATCCCCTCTGCCTCTTTCTCGGATCCCCCCTCTCCACACACCCCCAGGCCACTGGACACACCCCCCCTTCCCGGACCGACTGCACCCACCCCCCACCACCCACGTCTCCAGCTCATTTCACACCGACTGTTCCCAGCACCAGCCCCCCTCTGCCCCCCACCCCCGGCAGTCCACCCCAGTCCCCCCCTTACTCCTCCCTCTACATCACACCGGATCAGGTGAGGAGAGAGCTGAGGCGGCTGAAACAGAGGAAATCTGCAGGACCAGATGGCATCTGCCCCAGGCTGCTGAGGACCTGCGCGGACCAGCTCTGTGAGGTTCTCTGTTACATCTACAACCTGAGCCTCAGCCTGGAGAAGGTCCCTGTCCTGTGGAAGACCTCCTGTGTGGTACCAGTTCCAAAAACAACACATGCCAGGGAACCGGCCCACTTCAGACCAGTCGCCTTGACCTCTCACCTCATGAAGACCATGGAGAGGCTGATCCTCAGCTACCTCCGCTCCGTGGTGAGCTCCACTCTGGACCCGCTGCAGTTTGCCTACAAGCCCAACATCGGAGTAGAGGACGCCGTCATCTACCTGCTGCAGCGGGCGCTCACCCACCTGGAGACTGCCGGGAGCGCTGTGAGAGTCATGTTCTTTGACTTCTCCAGCGCCTTCAACACCATCAGGCCGGCACTGCTGCGGGGGAAGCTGGAGGACGCCGGAGTGAACGGACATCTCGCCGCCTGGACCATCAACTACCTCACTGACTGGCCGCAGTATGTGAGGCTGCGCGGCTGTGAGTCAGAGGTGGTTGTCTGCAGCACTGGGGCCCCACAGGGAACTGTCCTTTCACCCTTCCTCTTCTCTATCTACACCTCGGACTTCACCTACAACACGGACACCTGCCATCTCCAGAAGTTCTCTGACGACTCGGCCCTTGTGGGCTGTGTGTCTGAGGGGAATGAGCTGGAGTACCGATCGGTCATCAGGGACTTTGTGGACTGGTGTGAGCACAACCACCTGTGCCTTAACACCAGTAAGACCAAGGAGATGGTGAACGACTTCGGGAGAAGGACACTACTTCCCTCACCGGTGAACATCCAGGGACAGGACATAGAGACAGTGGACAGTTTTAAGTACCTGGGTGTTCACCTCAACAATAAACTGAACTGGTCCCACAACACTGACGCCCTGTACAAGAAGAGCCAAAGTCGCCTCCACCTTCTGAGGAGACTGAGTTCTTTTGGAGTGTGCAGGCCCCTGCTCAAGACTTTCTATGACTCTGTGGTGGCCTCTGCTCTCCTCTACGCTGTTGTCTGCTGGGCCCCGAGCAGTACAGAGCGGGACAGGAAAAGACTGAACAAACTAGTCAGGAGGGCCAGCTCTGTCCTGGGCTGTCCTCTGGAGTCTGTGGAGGAGGTGGGTGAGAGGAGGGTGCTGGCCAAACTCACATCCATCATGGCCGACACCTCTCACCCTCTGCACCGGACTGTAGAGGAACTGAGCAGCACCTTCAGCGGCCGACTGAGGCACCCTCAGTGCAAGAAGGAACGCTACCGCAGGTCCTTCATCCCTACTGCTGTCAGACTGTACAACTCCACTGTGTAACACATGCAATAACCTGTGCAATAACCTGTGCAATAGCCCGTGCAATAACCTGTAACCATGTCACCTCGTCAGTAACCGCCTCCACTGTCCTCAGATTATATATTTATATATTTGTATATTTGTATTCTTTTACATATATATATATTATATAAGAGATATGTTTTATTATATATTTACATTTCTTTCACTCCATGTACATAAGAGCTACCTGACGTTGTAAATATGTTAATATTTATTGTGATTTTATTTTTTTTATTTACTTATTGTTCTGAGTGTTTGCACAATTTTTCACAACTTTTTGCACTATACTGTCCCCTGACTGTGAGCTTCTGTCACGAGTGAATCTCTCCTCTGTGAGATCAATAAAGTCTTATATTATCTTATCTTATCTTATCTTATCTTAAGAAGCATCTGGTTTTGCTTTTCCAGGGCTTGGGTCTTGGTTTCAGCCGCTGTAATTTTTTCAAAGTTCTCCCCAACAAGGACCTCTATTTGAGTGAGGCGTGTTTGGAACGCGCCGACCTTTTCGTGTAGAGAGTCCACGGACACCTGGACAGGTTTAATAGAGTCTTGTATCAGTATGGCCATTGTGGCTTGGTGTTTGGCTAATACAGCCATGAGTGATGACATGGAGAGGCTATCCTCCCCAGCGGTTTGAGAGGTTACCTGTTCATTAGCGTTAAAGCCGAGATCTACATCTGCAACCGGTGGGTTCGCTGCCGCAGCTGCTCTCATTGTAGTAGCGCCCGAACTTTTCTGTTTTGTGTAACTCATGGCGTTCTTCAGGTTGCAAGAAAACACATCGGCATTTATTTGTAAGTTATCTTCAATAGTTTACTTAAGGTAATTCCACACGAGGTTTACAGCGTGTTGTCTACATCACGTGCGGAAGCGGAAGTTTTTAAAACTTTCTTTCCATGAAAGATTGAACAAATTTAGATTGGTCTTTTTCCATTTTTGCTCATTTTGTCTGCAAATTCTTTTTAGCTTAGGTGTGTTCTCATTGATCCACAGTTGGGCTGGTCTGTTTGGGTTTCCTTCTATTGCACCAATAGAATCCACACCTTGTGTTAACCAAGTTTCTGTTAAAATCAAAAAGTCCAAGCTGTTGTTGGTGATGAAGTCCTGGTAGATGAAGGTTTTACTGTTGACGGATCTGATGTTTAAAAGTACAAAGTTTGTGGGTTCAGGGCTGGGGGTAGGATCTGTAGAGGTGCAAAGGGGAACAGTGATGAGACAGGGGAGAGTGGACTCTATAGGAATGGATTTACTGTGGGGGCCGGGTCTGGTGATGATCATAGGGATCCTGTGTTGAAGGGGAGAACAGAGACTGCTGTTGGGATGGGAAGAGACAGGTGGGGTAGGGGGTAATAATCTCTGACTGACCACCAGCAATGTCATTTGTTCCTACGTGAATAATCACTCTTGTTATTGTGAGGAGTGCAGCTTGTAGAAGTCCAGGTAGTTTGTCCAGTAATGTGTACAGAGTAGTAGTAGTAGAAAACAGTGAGTGGATGCACTGAAAAACCTGCAGTGCCTTATAATTGAGTCGCCCACCAAAAGTGTAGTTGGTGCAAGGTTGGGCTGGGTTGGGTTTGGGCTAGGGGTTGAGCTATGGCTGGGGTTTGGTTATGGGTTAGGTTGTAGGTTAGGTGTTAGGGTTAATTCAGGAGTAAGGGCTACGGTCGGGGATTAGGGCTAGTAGGGCGTAGGCGTGTGCAAGGGCCGATCATTGCCGCTTGTGGCCATATTTTCATATATGGTTGAACAGAGAGAAGATCTTTGAGCTGAGAGGGTGCAGACCCAAAGAGACAGACAACATCTGATCTCAAGGTGAGGGAGCGAGTTCATGTGCTCAATCAAGTTGTCTGATTTGTAAATAGAGTAAAATGTTGTCAGAATTGAGACTGATTTCATGGTGGGGCTTGGATGTTTGTTCCCCTCTAGTAGGTGGGGCTTAGGCCAATGGTTCATTGAAAAGGGTAAAAATAAATTAGGATAGTGGACATCCCCGTCTAGTGCCCCTGAGCAGCATAAAAACCTGTGAAATAAGAATTAAGACTACTTTAACTCACGTAGATATTAGATTTTTGCCTCTGTCTTCACTTTGACGAGGCCCCACTCCCTGAGCCTTTCACACCTCTGCTCCCGCCCACAGCTCTATGGACTAATCCACCTGGCTGACTGACACTTAATAACCTTTGTTATTGAAATGCTGCCCTTTGTCTTGTGGGACACCATAATGTCTTTCTCACATGTGAGTTTTGCAGAGCTGCCCTCCCTCAAATACTCCTGATTGGCTGACGTGGTCCAATAAAAACAGTGGCGGAGGGGCACTTAACCAACTGCAGCAACGTCCAGAGACAAAGAAGGGCCAGTGAATGGACACAGAAGAAGTTCCTTTATATGACAGGAATTAGCCATAACTTTTGAAGGAGTGAACTATCAGATTTTGATGACTGAAGTCCTTCCAGAACTTTCTGCCACTACTTTTGTAAGTATATCATCTCCATTGTCCATATGGATTTGAATTCAGAGGCAAAAAGTTGTTAAATATGTACATGTTACCTTAATGTGATCTTCTTTTGCTACAGACAGAAAAAGTGTGCCTTTAAAATAAAATACAAACTGAAATGTTTCATTCAGCCAAATGTAACTTGCTTGTAAAACACACACAGAAACATTCTTAGATAAGATTCACTGTGTGATTTTATGTGTATTTAGTTGAGTTACTTTATTTAAGTTTAAAAAAAAAAGTTATTTTACTTGACACTTTCTTTCCTTTGTTCTAATGCAGAGCTACAGGATCCACCAACAGAATGGTATTCACATGTGACCAGTGTGGAAAGGTGTGGCCAAAAGCTTCTACACTGAAAATACACTACAGAACTCACACAGGGGAAAGACCATACAGATGTGATGTTTGTGAGAAGACATTTTCACAGTCAAGTCATCTTGTATCACATATGAGAATTCACACTGGAGAGAGGCCATATGAGTGTGACCAATGTGGGAAAGAATTTAGAGTGTCTGGTGCGCTCAGTGAACATATGAGAATCCACACAGGGGAAAAACCATTTGAATGTGAACAGTGTGGGAAGGAATTTAAACGATCTGGTGAATTTCATCAACATATGAAAATCCACACAGGTGAAAAATCATACAGATGTGATATTTGTGAGAAGACATTTTCACAGTCAAGCAATCTTGTATCACATATGAGAGTCCACACTGGAGAGAGGCCATATGAATGTGAACAGTGTGGGAAGGAATTTAAACAATCTAGTCATCTCCATCTACATATGAGAATTCACACAGGGGAAAAACCATACAGATGTGATGTTTGTGACAAGACATTTTCAGTGTCAAGCAGCCTTGTAAGACATATGAGAGTCCACACTGGAGAAAGGCCATGCAAGTGTGACCAATGTGGGAAAGCTTTCTCTGCATCATCCAATCTCAATACACACATGAGAATTCACTTCTGACACAGACTATATGAGTGTGGCCAGTGTGAAAAGGCTTTTAGAACATCCCAGCAACTCTCCAGTCACTATCGAACGCACACAGGAGACAAACCATACGACTGTGAAGAAAGAGGGAAGGCTTTCAGGTCTGTGAGGAACCGTCTGAAACATGTCCAAATCTTCCAGACTGAAGAGAAAAGCTGCAGCTCTGACCAGTGTGGCATGACTTTGAGAAAACCTGCTCATCTGAAGGTGCATCGTCTTGAACACACTAAAGGAGAAAGAGCTGCAGAGGCCGGATCATGTGAGCCTAAAGTCAGACTCAAGAAGCTGGAGATCAGGCTTCAGAGACTCCAGACTGCGGAGTTGAGCACTGTGTAGTGTGTTTTGTTTTTTTTTTGTTTTTTTTTTTTCAGTTGAAGTTTGTTTATTCTATTTGTCATTGTACTTTTTTTCACTGCAGTTCCTTAATCTAAATAAATTAATCTTCCATTTGCCATTGACTCTTGTTAGCAACCCACAATAGACGTTCATTATTTTCATGGCTGCTGTAATGAAATAAAGTTAAATAAAATAAAGAAAATTATTGTTAATCACTAAATGTTGTTAATCAGCGGTGAGAGAAGGTTTGAAGCTGGTTCCATGTACTGTTAATATAAAATTTGTTGATTCAGAAATGGCAAATTAAGTAGTTTTCTCTTGTAACTATAGTACCTTGAAAAATAATATTCTAAAGGAATTAAAGTAATTTAACATATGTTTTATATTTGATTTTTGCCGATGTCTTCACTTTGACGAGGCCCCACTCCCTGAGCCCTTCACACCTCTGCTCCCGCCCACAGCTCTATGGACTAATCCACCTGGCTGACTGATACTTAATGACCTTTGTTACTGAAATGCTGCCCTTTGTCTTGTGGGACACCATAATGTCTTTCTCACATGTGAGTTTTGCAATGCTGCCCACCCTCAAATGCTCCTGATTGGCTGACATGGTCCAATAAAAAGAGTGGGGAGGGGTGGAGGGGCACTTAACCAACTGCAGCAACGTCCAGAGACAAAGAAGGGACAGTGAATGACACAGAAGAAGCTGCTTTATATGACAGGAATTAGCCATAACTTTTGAAGGAGTGAACTATCAGATTTTGATGATTGAAGTCCTTCCAGAACTTTGTAAGTATATCATCTCCATTGTCCATATGGATTCGAATTCAGAGCCAAAAAGTTGTTAAATATCTCTGTATATGTTACCTTAATGTGATCTTCTTTTCCTACAGATAGAAAATGTGTGCCTTTAAAATAAAATACACACTTAAATGTTTCATTCAGCCAAATGTAACTTGCTTGTAAAACACACACAGAAACATTCTTAAATAAGATTTACTGTGTGATTTTATGTCTTTTTAGCTGAGTTACTTTACTTAAGTTAAAAAAAAAGTTATTTTACTTGACACTTTCTTTCCTTTGTTCTAATGCAGAGCTACAGGATCCACCAACAGAATGGTATTCACATGTGACCAGTGTGGAAAGGTGTGTCCAAAAGCTTCTACACTGAAAGTACACTACAGAACTCACACAGGGGAAAAACCATACAGCTGTGACCAGTGTGGGAAGAAATTTATGCAGTCTGGTAACCTCAATCAACATATGAGAATCCACACAGGGGAAAAATCATACAGATGTGATATTTGTGAGAAGACATTTTCACGGTCAAGCCATCTTGTATCACATATGAGAGTCCACACTGGTGAAAGGCCATTTGAATGTGAACAGTGTGGGAAGGAATTTACACAATCTGTTAACCTCAATCAACATATGAGAATCCACACAGGGGAAAAACCATTTGAATGTGACCAATGTGGGAAGGAATTTATACAATCTCGTCATCTCCATCTACATATGAGAATCCACACAGGGGAAAAACCATACAGATGTGATGTTTGTGAGAAGACATTTTCAGAGTCAAGCAGCCTTGTAAAACATAGGAGAATCCACACTGGAGAGAGGCCATACGAGTGTGACCAATGTGGGAAAGCTTTCTCTGCATCATCCAATCTCAATAGACACATGAGAATTCACTTCTGGCACAGACTATATGAGTGTGGCCAGTGTGAAAAGGTTTTTAGAACATCTCAGCAACTCTCCAGTCACTACCGAACGCACACAGGAGACAAACCATACGACTGTGAAGAAAGAGGGAAGGCTTCCAGGTCTGTGAGGAACCGTCTGAAACATGTCCAAATCTTCCAGACTGAAGAGAAAAGCTGCAGCTCTGACCAGTGTGGGGTGACTTTGAGAAACCTGCTCATCTGAAGGTGCACCATCTTGAACACACTAAAGGAGAAAGACCTGCTGAGTTTGGATCATGTGAGCCTAAAGTCAGAGTCAAGAAGCTGGAGATCAGGGTTCAGAGACTCTAGATTGTGGATCTGAACTCTGTGCAGTGTCAAAAATGACAAGCTTAAAATTATATGTTAAGAATTTACTTAATTTTTCTTTTTTTTTAGAAAGAGTTTTAGCTGACTTTTGTCAATCTTATTCTTCGTTGTATTGTTTTTAACTTTGAGCTTTCAGTCCTGCTTCACTGCAGTTCCCTAATAGAGACATACCTGAAATTGCATTTTTTTTTTTTTTTTTTTTTTTATTCTGTTTGCTGCTGAAAAAAACTGAAATAAAATAAAGAAAATGAAGTTTTAGATTATTTGTTCAGGCTTGTCTCATGTCTCACATATGCATCAAGGAACTTTAGAAATGAAACACATATACACAGACAAAGGGCTGAGAAACAGTGTGAGCTTCTTTCACATGAACAGGTGAAGCACTAAATGTTAATCAGAGGTGAGAGAAGGTTTGAAGCTGCCTCTGAATGACACAGAATAGTAGAAGGAGCTCTTTTACATTTAATATAGAGTGTGTTTATTCAGAAATAGCAAATAGAGAAATTCAACAAGCTAGAGAAAACTACCTTAAGAAAAATAATATTCTGAAACAATTAAACTAATTTAATGTATATTTTATTTTTGCTTCTGGACTAATCCACCTGGCTGACTGACACTTAATGACCTTTGTTATTGAAATGCTGCCCTGTCATTTCAATATTGTTATTGAAATGCCCCTGTCTTGTGGGACATAATGTCTTTCTCACATGGGAGTTTTGCAATGCTGCCCATCCTCAAATTCTCCTGATATATGTGTTACCTTAAATGTGCACTATAGGGCCAGTACGTGACATAAAGCATGGACTCTGAGTGTTTCCACTGCGTAAAGCGATCCGTACCTCCCCCTTTGTTTAGATAGATGACTTTCTAAACAAAGCCTTTAGCGCTCTTTTGAATGACATCGGTTTCACTCAGCGTGTAAATCAGCCCACACACAGTCATAATCACACATTAGATCTTGTTTTAACATATGGCACAGAGATCAGTGATCTAAAAGTCCTCCCACAAAATCCATATTATCAGACCATTTTTTAATTACCTTTCAGTTTATTCCTAAAGATTTTTCTGTTCACCAGAATAAAATAATAACTAAAAAAACAATATCTGAAAAAGCTGTTACTGATTTCACTGAAATAATTGGGCCAATATTTAGTGATATGTCATGTGACCCAACTGAGGACAATTTAAATCCCATCAAACGTGACCAATTTGTTGATAAGGCCATGGATTCCTTGAAAACTGCCCTTGATGCAGTAGCTCCACTAAAACAGAAAGTTGTCAGGCCAAGGCGATCTGCTCCATGGTATAATGAAGAACTGCGTGCACATAAACAAAAGGTTAGGAGAATTGAGAGAAAAGTTACCGCAAAGCACACTCAGAGCAGTCTTTAGAGGCATGGAAAACCTGCCTTCTGTCCTATAAGCAGGCTTTGCGTACGGCCCAAACCAGTTACTATTCTAATCTAATAGAAGTAAACAAAAATAATCCTAGGTTCTTATTCAGCACTGTAGCCAGACTAATTGCCACAGCGCAGTAGAACCTTCAATCTCAATTACCCTCAGTTCTGAGGATTTTCTGACATTTTTTAATAATAAGATCATTACTATAAGAGATAAAATAAATGAAATTGCCCCTACTTTTAACTCTGAGCAAGTCCAAGCTGTAAAAATAGGGTCTCAATTAAACTCATGTCCAGTTTTAGAGAAGTTTGCTACTCTAAATCATGCAGAATTAACTTCAGCTTTTATGTCCTCTAAATCCTCAACTTGTATCTTAGACCCAATCCCAAGTAGACTTTTCAAAGAAATTCTCCCTCTAATTATAGATCCTATTCTTAACATAATTAATACTTCACTGGAAAGTGGTTATGTTCCTCAGTCCTTTAAATATGCAGTAATTAAGCTGCTTCTAAAAAAGCCTAATCTTGATCCTGACCTGTTAGCCAATTACAGACCTATTTCAAATCTTCCGTTTATATCTAAAATTCTGGAGAGAATTGTAGTTAAACAGCTTTGTCGCCATCTACAGGCGAATAATTTATTTGAAAATTTTCAATCTGGATTCAGAGCTCATCATAGCACTGAAACAGCCCTAGTTAAAGTAACAAATGATTTGTTATTAGCTGCTGACAATGGTCAGGTCTCAATACTGGTTCTGTTGGACCTTAGCGCAGCTTTTGACACAATCGACCACAACATTCTACTGCAGAGGTTAGAATGTGATGTAGGCGTCAGAGGAACATGCCCTCAGCTGGTTTAAATCCTATTTATCCGATAGGTACCAGTTTGTAAATGTAAACCAGAGCTCCTCACGGTGTTCTAAAGTAGCCTACGGTGTGCCACAGGGTTCAGTTCTGGGTCCAATTCTGTTTACTCTTTATATGCTACCGTTAGGTAACATTATCCGAAAGCATGGTATCGATTTCCACTGTTATGCAGATGACACCCAGCTGTACCTATCAATGAAACCTGATCAGACTAATCAAATTGAAAGGCTTAGTGACTGTGTGAGGGACATAAAAACATGGATGACCTTTAATTATTTACTTCTTAACCCTGAAAAAACTGAAGTCATTCTATTAGGCCCTAAACACCTACGAGACTCTATTGTGGTTTTGTCCCGGCCTGCAGCTGGGCTGTAAAGTTTGACTCTCAAACTGAGCAGATAATCACATTGGACAATGTCAGTGTAGCCTCCAGCTCCACTGTAAGAAACCTTGGAGTCCTATTTGATCAAGAGCTCTCATTTAAAGCTCATATAAGCCAAGCCTGTAAAACAGCTTATTTTCATTTACGCAATATAGCTAGAATTAGAAATGTACTGCCAAAATATGATGCTGAAAAACTTGTCCATGCTTTTGTCACATCGAGGTTAGATTACTGTAACTCCCTGCTTGCAGCTTGCCCTAAAAGTTCTATAAAAAGCCTTCAGTTGGTTCAAAATGCAGCTGCAAGAATACTAACAGGTACTAAAAAACGAGAGCACATTACTCCAATTCTAAAAAAATCTTCATTGGCTTCCGGTTGAGTTTAGAGTAAAATTTAAAATTCTTCTTCTAACCTATAAAGCTGTAAATGACATGGCCCCTTCCTACATTAAAGATGAAATAGTACCTTATCATCCTAACCGTTCACTCCGCTCTCAAAATGCTAGCTTATTGGTGGTTCCTAGAGTCGCTAAAAGTACTTTAGGAGGTAGAGCTTTTAGGTACCAAGCACCCTTGTTATGGAATCAGCTCCCTGCTCATGTCAAAGAAGCTGACACAGTCTCTACATTTAAGATTAGGCTCAAAACGTTCCTCTTTGAATTAGCTTATGGTCAGGTCAGTTAGGAACAGAAACTAAACCCATAGGCCTAGTTAAGCTGCTCTAGGAGATAAATTACTGGGGAAAGTATGGCAACTTGAGCACTGTCCTCTGGTTTCTCCTACTTTTTCTCCTCCTACTGTTAAGAATATTCAATTACTAGTTCATTCGTAGTCTGTTCTTTGCTTTTCACATGTTGTCCCTTGTCCCACTCCCCTTTTGGGGAGTGTACCTGTTTCAGATGCTGCTGTTCCAGTTTGGACCGCTGCTGCCCCTTAGTGTCGAGGACCTGGACCACTCCTCTCCTTCCCTGTCCTGGATTAACTGTCCTCGTCCTGCTAGATTAGTAGTTTCCTTCTGCCAATAGCTTTGGCCTACAGACTTACAACTTTACTTGCAATGGATACGTCCTGGCCTCATCTGCCTGTCCGTCCATAGGAGTGGATCTCTCCTTCACTGTGGTTCTCCACGAGGTTTCTCAGTTTTTTTTCCCACTGTTTTTCTTCTGAGTTTTTCCTTGCCGAGAAGGAGGGTCTAAGGACAGGGGATGCTGGGACAATTATCCATTTGCCTGCTTTTTGTTGGACATTCTGTATTTTTGAATTATGACTGTTTCTTATTCTGCTTTATTCTCTGACATCTCTGTTTGCTAAATCAACAATTTTGTGAAGTCCGCCGAGATAACTGTTGTTGTGATTTTGGGCTATACAAAAATAAATTGAATTGAATTGAATTGAATTGAATTGAATTTTAGGGGGCCAAAGCGGACCGCTGGAGTTACTAACTTCCAAAGCGATCTGGAACGGTTGGAACCTAGGGCTGGCTTGCCCTGGCATGCCCCCTTGCACTCATTGAAGGACCAGCAGCACAACAACGGCAACAATGGTGCAGATGCTCACTTACCAGTAAAATCGTGTCAAAGTTTTGTGTGTAATAAGAATTCCACATCCAGTCAAAGTCTGCAATATCTGCATAACATTGAAGCCAAACTGATAACATAAACCAAACTCCGCCAACATCCTCCTCCGTGATCTGGGTAAAATCATAAATCCCAAATGTGGTGTACATATCGAATCTCGAGCGTGTGTCCGTAAAGATGCAGCCAAACGAGTTAGCGAAAAGTTATCCATTATCCTCTGTGCAGGTAACCGTATAGTAAAAGAGTAAAGTTATTTATCAAAACAAGAACATGTGCTCCGCAGTGATGTCTTTGTGAATACAGAAAAAACTAAAATGAAACTCAAGTGCATATCAGTCCACGTGAGGATCACCTGTGTGCTTTGGTTCATTTGCATTTGTTCTGAGTTAAATTTGAACATCAATCAGTGTTGATGCTCCTTTAGTTTAGCACCTGGTCATTTGACAGCTATCCAGCGGCTGATGGTGCAGGCCTTCCATTGGGTGTGTCTTGCGTCATGCCCAAAGCGGTCCAGGTCCATTGTAATGGAAACGCTCCCGGGGTGGGCGTGCCCCCCTCATAACTGCTCCGTGCCAAGGCAGCCCCAAGCGTATTGTGCCAGTAGAAATTAGGCTTATTTAATTTTTTGGTCTGGGGTCAGTTACTTGCTTGTTTCTGTGGATGCCATTTATTATTTTTTTTTATTTTTATTTAACCTTTATTTAACCAGGAAAAAGTCTCATTGAGATTAAATCTCTTTTTCAAGAGTGTCCTGGCCAAGAGGCCACAAAATTACAGTTTCAAAACAGATAAAAACATACATACAATACATACAGTATGACAGAATAATCAACACAATTCAAAGATAGTTAAAACAATGACACCCTGAGGATTCCAGATCTCTGTTTTTAAAAATCTGTTTAAAAGATTCTAAGGATACCAGCTCCTTTAACTTCGAATTATTTTGTAAAAAATTCCATGCCGAAGGAGCATAAAACTGAAAAGCTTTCTTACCAAACTCAGACTTTACTCTGAGAACTGACAACAAGAGCAAGTCCTGTAAGCGCAGGCTGTAGGCTCCAGAACTTTTTAGAACTACATGCTTTTGCAGGTAAGACAGGAGCAGACCAAGAATACATTTATAGACCAAAAGATACAAGTGCTTGAGCCTCCGTGTGGTTAGGGAAGTCCAGCCCACACGTGCGTAGAGCACACAGTGGTGTGTGAACGCTCTAAGACCAGTGATAAACCTCAAGGCTCCATGGTAAGGTGTGTCCAGAGCTCGCAGACTCTGTGCAGAAGCATTCATATAAACCACATCACCAAAGTCCAACACCGACATAAATGTAGCTTCTACAAGCCTTTTCCTAGCCTCGAAAGAAAGACAGGGCCTAATCCTAAAAAAGAAGCCTAATTTTGCTCTCAGTTTTTGAGTTAATTGCTGTCGGTGAAACGTGAATGAAAGTGAGCTATCAATCCAAAGACCTAGATACTTGTACTTGTCCACTTTCTCAATTTGAGCACCTTGTAAAGTAGAGATTCGAGGAAGATCTGAGGGGAGTGTTTTGACATTTGAAAATAGCATTGATTTTGTTTTGTCAGCGTTTAAGGTAAGCTTTAAGTCTTGGAATTTTCTTTGAAATAAAAAAAAAGCAATCTTTAACTGCTGAAGGGCATCAAGTGGAGTAGATGCCACACTGTACATTACTGTGTCGTCAGCATAAAAATGAAAGTAACAATTTGGAATGTTTTGACTAATATTATTTATATACAAAATGAAAAGTAAGGGACCCAAAACTGACCCCTGCGGCACACCCCTGTGGATACTGAGAGTGTTGATGAGGAGCCGTCTACCTGAACAGTCTGAGTTCTTCCTGAGAGATGGTTCCTAAACCAGTGTATTGCTTGAGATGATAGTCCATTTGCAATTAATCTTTGTTCCAGTATAAGATGATCAACAGTATCAAAGGCTTTTGTAAGATCAACGAAAAGAGCTGCACAATGTTTTTTTATTGTCTAAGGATGAAACTATGTCATTCACTACTTCTAAGGCTGCAGTTGTAGTGCTATGATGCTTCCGAAATCCAGACTGAAACTCAGTTAGGATATTATTTTCAGATAAATAGTCCTTAAGCTGAGAACTAATGAGGGATTCCAGAAGTTTGGCCAAGGGAGATAATTTAGAAATCGGCCTGTAATTATTTAATTTTGATAAATCACCACCTTTGAATAGAGGGGTGACAAAAGCAGATTTCCAGATCAAGGGAATTTCATTTGTGATTACCGTAAGATTAAAAAGGTGGGCCAGTGGAGCGGCAATGAAATCTGCTGCTAATTTTAAGAAATAGGATTCAAGATTGTCTGGTCCTGGTGATGATTGGATATTGAGGAGTTTGAGGGCTTTGTGTACCTCAACAACAGAGAAAGGAGAAAAACAGAACGGATTATTTACAATAGGGTCATGTAAGTTTGTGGCAGTCAGCTTACTATGAGTTGAATCAAACATTGATCCAGATTCAATAAAGTGAATATTGAAAGTTTAACATTTCTTGAGGATTTGTTATTTTCTAGCCATCCTTTATTATGCATGAAGGTAGATTCAAATGATTATTTGTTTGATCAATAGACTTAATAGTCTTCCAAAATTTTAACTGATTATTAAGATTACGAGTTGTTTGCAAAAGAAAGTAATTAGCTTTTGCATTTCTAATCGCAAGTGTGCACAGAGTTTTCTAAAGTGTAGCCAGTCAAGATCTAAATTTGATCTTCTGGCTTTCGCCCAGGCGAAGTTGCGTTCGTGCAACAGGACTGCAAGATCAGGCGTAAACCAGGGATTATCCCTGCCCTTAACACGGGTTCTTTTAAAAGGTGCATGCTTATTTATAATATGACTAAACCCATCATAAAACAACTTCCAAGCAGATTCAACGTCACTTATGAGCTCAATTCTGCTCCATTCAAAGTTATAAAGGTCATGAAAGAAAGCCTGCTCTGAAAAATTTTTCATATTGCGCTTTTTGCGGTTTTGTTTTAGGCAATTTAGCACTTCAGACTGTAGCAACCGCACAGTGATCACTAATATCATTAGCAAATATAGATGCAGTAGAGTATTTATGAGGCGCATTAGTTAAAATTAAGTCAATAAAAGTAGATTTATCAGGGTATTTTAGATTTGGTCTTGTGGGGGCTTCCACCAATTGTGTAAGATTTAGTGCATCACAATTTGCTTTAAACTCATCTGCCACTGGTAGCAACCAATTCCAATTTAAGTCTCCAGATATAACAATTTCTTTTGATTTAATCTCGGATAGGAGCTGTATTAACGAGGGTAAAGCCTCACTCACAGCAGAAGGATTAACTTGGAATGTTGCACACTATGATATTAAACAGCTCTACCTTACAATTATTAAATCACATGTGGTTTTATAACTCACAAATACTTGGTCTTGGTCTGGTTTGGTCGCCATGATGATAGAAAAGTTTAATACCATACTGTGAAACATTACAGACAAAGCAATAATGTCTACATGTAGAAAAGCATTAGACGAATCCTCCATCAGAATAGTTACACAATCCACCTTTAATTTGATATTATTTTACTACAGAGTCAATAGGTGTATTTAGTTATTTTATTTAACACTTCCTTTCTTTTGTTCTAATACAGAGCTACAGGATCCACCATCAGAATAACATTCACATGTGACCAGTGTGGGAAGGTGTGGCCAAACGCTTCCAAACTGAAAGTACACTACAGAACTGACTTTGAGAAAACCTTCCCATTTGAAGGTGCAACGTCTTAAACGTTGCTGCTGAGTCTGGATCATGTGAGACTCAGAGACTCCAGACTGTGGAGCTGAGCTCTGTGTAGTGTCAAAAAAAAAAAGCTTAAAATAATATGTTAAGACTTTTGATTAGAAAGAGGTTTTAGCTGACGTTTGTCCATCTTACTGTTCATTGTATTGATGGCAAAAGGAGAAATTGAATTTGTCAACTGGACAGAGTTTATTTGGTCGAATACGTTTCGCAGCTCATCCAAGCTGCTTCTTCGGTTCTGGTCAGATGCTGGTGGACACTGCTTTGTATCTGCCTGAAGGGAGGAGCTAATTACAATGAAATTACTTTGAGACAACACATATTTGTTTACAGTTTCTGTTAGTTTGAAACTGTAAACAAATATGTCTCAGAGTAATTTCTCAGAGTAATTTAAGCAGCTTGGATGAGCTGCAAAACGTATTCGACCAAATAAACTCCAGTTGACAAATTGAATTTCTCCTTTTGCCATGGATTCTACCTGGACGACTGAGGATTTCTACAGACGTTCGTTGTATTGTTTTTGAGTTTGATATTTTATTTCTGCTTCACTGCAGTTCCCTAATCAGAGACATACCTAAAACTGTATTTTTTTTTATTATTCTGTTTGCTGCGGACTCTTGTTAGCAACCCACAACAGATGTTTATTCTTTTCATGGATGTTGTGATGAATAAAAGTGAAATAAAATAAAGAAAGATAGAAAATAAAGTAAAAATTTGCTAAAAAAAAAAAAAAAAATGCAAATTGAGTAGTTTTCTCTCTAATAGTATCTTGTCTAATTTAATTCATAAAGAAAAACTTTAAGAATTAAAGCTATTTAACATATGTGGATATCTGATTTGACAAGTGTGTTCTGCTAACACACGGAGCATAGTTAATAGATAAGTCCATGAGAAGTGCAGCGATTGGTGTCTGTAGCATAGTTTTTTTTTTATTAAATATTTTAGGTTGGACAAAGTGACGATCTTTGAATTGAGAGGGCAGAACCAAACAGACAGACCACATCTGATCTCAAGGAGATCAATAGAGTTGTCTGATATTTTGGAAAATTGGTCGTTCAGATTTATTGTTTATTGTAGTAAAGCCTTCTTGTTTGTAAGTAGAGTAAAATGTTGTCAGCATTAAACAGATTTTATTGTGGGGCTTGGATGTTTGTTCCCCTCTAATAATTGGTGTTTTGGCCAAGGATTCATTGAAAAGGGTGAACATAAATTGGGCTAGTGGACATCCCTGTCTAATACCCCTGCGAAATAAGAATTAAAACTACTTTAAAATTAGAGGTCATTTTATCTCATGTAGATATTTGGTTTTTGCCTCTGTCTTCACTTTGACGATGCCCCACTCCCTGAGCCCTTCACACCTCTGCCCTTCACTAATCCACCTGGCTGACTGACACTTAATGACCTTTGTTATTGAAATGCTGCCCTTTGTCTTGTGGAACACCATAATGTCTTTCTCACATGTGAGTTTTGTAATGCTGCCCTCCCTCAAATGCTCCTGATTGGCTGATGTGGTCCAATAAAAAGAGTGGGGAGGGGTGGAGGGGCACTTAACCAACTGCAACAAAGTCCAGAGACAAAGAAGGGACAGTGAATGGACACAGAAGAAGCTGCTTTATATGACAGGAATTAGCCATAACTTTTGAAAGGGTGAACTATCAGATTTTGACGATTGAAGTCCTTCCAGAACTTTCTGCCACTACTTTTGTAAGTATATCATCTCCATTGTCCATATGGATTCGAATTCAGAGCCAAAAAGTTGTTAAATATCTCTGTATATGTTACCTTAATGTGATCTTCTTTTGCTACAGACAGAAAAAGTGTGCCTTTAAAATAAAATACACACTTCAATGTTTCATTCAGCCAAATGTAACTTGCCTGTAAAACACACAGAAACATTCTTAGATAAGATTTACTGTGTGATTTTATGTGTATTTAGTTGAGTTACTTTATTTACGTAAAAAAAAAAAAAGTTATAAAAAAAGTTATTTTACTTGACACTTTCTTTCCTTTGTTCTAATGCAGAACTACAGGATCCACCAACAGAATGGTATTCACATGTGACCAGTGTGGAAAGGTGTGGCCAAAAGCTTCTACACTGAAAGTACACTACAGAACTCACACAGGGGAAAGACCATACAGCTGTGACCAGTGTGGGATGAAATTTAAACGATCTAGTCATCTCCATCGACATATGAGAATCCACACAGGAGAGAAGCCATTTGAATGTGACCAGTGTGGGAAGGAATTTACACAATCTGGTGCTTTCCATCGACATATGAGAATCCACACAGGAGAAAAATCATACAGATGTGATGTTTGTGAGAAGACATTTTCATGGTCAAGCCATCTTGTATCACGTATGAGAGTCCACACTGGAGAGAGGCCATTTGAATGTGAACAGTGTGGGAAGGAATTTAAACGATCTAGTCATCTCCATCTACATATGAGAATCCACACAGGGGAAAAACCATACAGATGTGATGTTTGTGACAAGACATTTTCAGTGTCAAGCAGCCTTGTAAAACATATGAGAATCCACACTGGAGAGAGGCCATACGAGTGTGACCAATGTGGGAAAGCTTTCTCTGCATCATCCAATCTCAATACACACATGATAATTCACTTCTGACACAGACTATATGAGTGTGGCCAGTGTGAAAAGGCTTTTAGAACATCCCAGCAACTCTCCAGTCACTATCGAACGCACACAGGAGACAAACCATACGACTGTTAAGAAAGAGGGAAGTCTTTCAGGTCTGTGACGAACCGTCTGAAACATGTCCAAATCTTCCAGACTGAAGAGAAAAGCTGCAGCTCTGACCAGTGTGGGGTGACTTTGAGAAACCTGCTCATCTGAAGGTGCATCGTCTTGAAGACACTAAAGCAGAAAGAGCTGCAGAGGCCGGATCATGTGAGCCTAAAGTCAGACTCAAGAAGCTGGAGATCAGGCTTCAGAGACTCTAGATTGTGGAACTGAACTCTGTGCAGTGTCAAAAATGACAAGCTTAAAATGATATGTTAAGAATTTTCTTAATTTTTCTTTTTTATTAGAAAGAGTCTTAGCTGAGTTTTGCCCATCTTATTCTTCGTTGTATTGTTTTTAACTTTGAGCTTTCAGTCCTGCTTCACTGCAGTTCCCTAATCAGAGACATACCTGAAATTGCATTGTTTTTTTTGTTTTATTCTGTTAGCTGCTGAAAAAAACCGGAAATAAAATAAAGAAAATGAAGTTTTAGATTATTTTTCAGGCTTGTCTCATGTCTCACATATGCATCAAGGAACTTTAGAAATGAAACACATATACACACACAAAGGGCTGAGAAACAGTGTGAGCTTCTTTCACATGAACAGGTGAAGCACTAAATGTTAATCAGAGGTGAGAGAAGGTTTGAAGCTGCCTCTGAATGACACAGAATAGTAGAAGGAGCTGTTTTACATTTAATCCATGTAGTGTTAATATAGAATGTGTTTATTCAGAAATAGCAAATAGAGAAATTCAACAAGATAGAGAAAACTACCTTAAGAAAAATAATATTCTGAAACAATTAAACTAATTTAATCTATATTTTATTTTGGCTTCTGGGCTAATCCATCTGGCTGACTGACACTTAATGACCTTTGTTACTGGCAAAAAAAAGGAGAAAATTTAATTTGTCAACTGGACATAGTTTATTTGGTTGAATACGTTTCGCAGCTCATCCAAGCTGCTTCCTCAGTTCTGGTCAGATGCTGGCGGATACTGCTTTATATCTGCCTGAAGGGAGGAGCTTAATTACAATGAAAATTACTCTGAGACAACACATATTTAAATACAGTTTCAGTTGGTCAGGTGATACAATATGGAGTTGTTAACAGTTTCTGTTAGTCATGTGAGTCTATTCAATATGGAGTGGGAGTGGGGGAGTAGTTAGCATATCCATTCAGGGCCATGATGGGTGTTTTCACACCTCTGGACCTGACCTGGCTAGTCCCATTGTTTTCCCAGTTTGTTTTGATTTAGGTTTGAGGATAGAGTTATAGATGGGAGACAAATGATGTCTGAGACCCCCATTTCTGTTCAAGGAAGGATTCTCTTTCTTGACAAAAATAGCTTCTTTAACTCCCCTCTCAAACCAGTTCTTTTCTCTGGCCAAGATCTGGACCTCGCTGTCCTCAAAGGAGTGGCCTGTGGCTTTTAGGTGGAGATGTACGGCAGATTGCGGCCCACCCTGGTTTTCCCGTCTGTGTTGATACATCCTTTTGTGAAGTGGCTGTTTTGTTTCTCCAATGTAGCGCTCACTGCAGTCTTCACTACAATGAATGGAGTAGACCACATTGCTTTGTTTGTGGCTCGGAGTTTTGTCCTTAGGATGGACCAGTTTTTGTCTTAAAGTGTTTGTGGGTTTGAAATAGACTGGGATTTCATGTTGTCTGAAGATCCTCTGTAGTTTTTCGGAAACGCCAGCCAGGTAAGGAATAGTTACACCCCTTCTCCTGGGCTCTGGTTCTCTGTTGTCCTGTTTCTTTGTTCTCTTCGTTTTATTGAAAGCCCATTTACGATATCCACAAACGGAGAGGGCTTTCTCCACGTGTTGTTCTTCTTTCTCCTTTCCCTCTGCGCTTGTAGGAACCACTTGGGCCCTGTGATGTAATGTCCGAATGACTCCCAGTTTGTGCTGAAGTGGGTGGTGTGAATCAAAAAGCAGATATTGGTCGGTGTGTGTGGGCTTCCTGAAGACCTCTACCTGGAGTCGCCGGTCTTCTCTTATCGTTACTGCACAATCTAAGAAGACCAATGTGTTGTCCTTGGCATCTTCACGTGTGAATTTGATGTTCGGATCTACAGAATTGATGTGTGCAGTAAAAGGTTCCAAATCTTGAATTTTGATTTTTGAGAAATTATCATCAACATAACGATACCAGTTTGTGGGTGGAGTGCCTGGATATGAGGCCAGGGCACTCTGTTCAAATTGTTCCATGTATAAGTTTGCAATGATAGGGGAGACCGGTGAGCCCATTGCACAGCCGTGGATTTGCTTGTAAAAGTTTCCTCTGAACTGGAAATAGGTGGTACTTAAACAAATTTCCAGCAGTTGGCAGATTTGGTCGGGTGAAAGTTTGGTTCTCTCTTCTAGCTTGGTATCCTCCAGTAGTCTCCTCCTTGCTGCCTCCACCGCTACCGATGTAGGGATACAAGTGAAAAGAGAGGTCACATCAAAGGAAACCATTGTCTCATCCAGGTCAAACTGGAGATGCTTGATTTTGTTCACAAATTCGGCTACAGAGGATCTTCAGACAACATGAAATCCCAGTCTATTTCAAACCCACAAACACTTTAAGACAAAAACTGTTCCATCCTAAGGACAAAACTCCGAGCCACAAACAAAGCAATGTGGTCTACTCCATTCAGTGTAGTGAAGACTGCAGTGAGCGCTACATTGGAGAAACAAAACAGCCACTTCACAAAAGGACGGGAAAACCAGGGTGGGCCGCAATCTGCCATACATCTCCACCTAAAAGCCACAGGCCACTCCTTTGAGGACAGCGAGGTCCAGATCTTGGCCAGAGAAAAGAACTGGTTTGAGAGGGGAGTTAAAGAAGCTATTTTTGTCAAGAAAGAGAATCCTTCCTTGAACAGAAATGGGGGTCTCAGACATCATTTGTCTCCCATCTATAACTCTATCCTCAAACCTAAATCAAAACAAACTGGGAAAACAATGGGACTAGCCAGGTCAGGTCCAGAGGTGTGAAAACACCCATCATGGCCCTGAATGGATATGCTAACTACTCCCCCACTCCCACTCCATATTGAATAGACTCACATGACTAACAGAAACTGTTAACAACTCCATATTGTATCACCTGACCAACTGAAACTGTATTTAAATATGTGTTGTCTCAGAGTAACTTTCATTGTAATTAAGCTCCTCCCTTCAGGCAGATATAAAGCAGTGTCCGCCAGCATCTGACCAGAACTGAGGAAGCAGCTTGGATGAGCTGCGAAACGTATTCAACCAAATAAACTATGTCCAGTTGACAAATTAAATTTTCTCCTTTTTTTTGCCATGGATTCTACCTGGACGACTGAGGGATTTTACATAGACCTTTGTTATTGAAATGCTGCCCTGTCATTTCAATGTTGTTATTGAAATGCCACTGTCTTGTGGGACATAATGTCTTTCTCACATGGGAGTTTTGCAATGCTGCCCACCGTCAAATTCTCCTGATGTTACCTTAAATGTGCACTATAGGGCCAGTACGTGACATAAAGCATGGACTCTGAGTGTTTCCACTGCGTAAAGCGATCCGTACCTCCCTCTTTTAGGGGGCCAAAGCGGACCGCTGGAGTTACTAACTTCCAAAGCGATCTGGAACGGTTGGAACCTAGGGCTGGCTTGCCCTGGCATGCCGGTGTAGCAGCCCCACAACACTCCCCTTACAGAACACTCCACAGTGTTTTCAGGCTAGGCCGAAAACACTCCCCAGTGTTTGGGGCCTAGCCTGAAAACACTGGGGGAGTGTATTGAGCCTAGCCCAAAAATAAATCCCCTTCAGATATAATACACTCCCCTTAGTCTCAAAACACTCCCCAGTAGCCCCAAAACACTCCCCTTTGGACTGGCTATGCACAATTGAGTATGCTAAACACGGCACATCTGTTCAGTCATTCCTCTACCCTTTGTTTCATTTCATCCATCCATCCATCAATCCATCCATCCTTTCATCTATTCATTCATTCATTCATTCTGTCGATAGGCCTACTCTCATCCACCTCTCTCCCTCCTCTCCCTCTCTCTGCCGCTCTCTCAGCAGTGTGAAGTTAGGATCTGGTACACGGTACCACAATTTGAAAATATGATATACCGTATGATACTTATAGCTTTTTGCTCACTGACGTGACAATAATGTAATTTCAGAATCATTCAACTGATGCGAGTTCTACAGTCATTGCCCTTATTGTAATTTGTATTATATGAATAATGGGTAGGGGCATCTTACCCTTCACATCTTACCCTTCAAACCAAGTTACAAATTACCGCCCAATTTCTCTTATACCCACCCCAGGTAAATTAGTCGAAAAAATTGTTCATAACAGACTCTATTCCTACCTAGAAAATAATAACATACTACTAGAACAGCAAGGAGGATTTAGGCCCAACTACTCAACCATCAAAACAGCTGCAGACTTTCTTAATAATATTTATGACAAACTCAACAAACTCCATGTAATGTCAAGATTACTTTTTATCCATAATTGTAAGCGTAATTCCCTCCAGCAGAACATGTATTTCAGTATTTAATCAAGGGACAGTGTTATTTGAACAGTTTTTTAGCCTTTAAAGTATAGCAAACTTGGCTACAAACATAACTGAATATCGGTTTTCGCCAATAGAAATGGTCTGAGTGTTGCCTGAATGAAACTCTATGAAAAACTCTTACTTGACCATTATGAAACAGATACAACTCTGTTAAAGTGCCAATTATAATTTGCCAAGTATATTCCCTTGTTAACTCCTTCCTTCAAAATAGGAGGAACTACACACAAGGATTCATACTTGAGCCATCTTTTCACCCGAGAATTTATCCGTGTATGGACAAATATAGGTGTGCTGAGTAGGGACGCAATCGCCATTATTTCGATATCAGTTCCCCAAGTTGCGTTGTCGGACATTTTACTTTCCACTACATATGTTTCCATATTGGTCTTTCCAGCATAATTCTCAAAATATGTTGAATATTTCGGGTGCTTCATCAGATCACAGACCATGATCCGAATAAAAAAAATGGTCTTCCTCTGTTCCAGTGACTTCCTTGGAAATTGCTCTAAAAAGGCAGTTTCCATCCCCAACAATTGAATCAATTTTCACTCGGCTTCCTAGACGTCCAGGTATATGAGCAGGCATCAACGGAACTGTAACTTTTAACCCAAGTTTTTCTGCAGCTTCCATCTGCCATTTATCATTTGTTGGTGTGAACCTGAAGTTAGACGTTTTGGCCTTTGTGGTCTTGCCTATTTCAGTGTCTACCTCCATTTCCAGCTTGGAGTCAGTCTCGATACCTTCCTTCTGGTTTGAGGAAGACAACCCTGTTTCAGGAGCCTTCGAGTTTGGGCTAGTCGAATTGGTTCCTGAGTGTTCCTTCAGATGTTCGGATTCCTCCTGTCTCATGTTATATTTCTTAAGATTACTTCCATGGTATTTTTGTGCAAGTTGTTGTTCAGTGTTTTTGTTCTTTAAGACATACAGGTTTCCTTTCTTTTCCACCACTACATATGTCCATGGATCCCTGTCCTTCCCCCCCTTTCTTGATGCCCGGCGGGAGTCCCAAAGAAGAACATCCTCCCCAACGTTAAAAGATACCTTGTTTTTGTTCCTTTTTCCATAATCCCTTTTCTGCCGATTTTGCGCTGTTTCTATATTTTCTTTCACTACTGGAAAAATTGTGTTGTAAAGGTATTCCATCGCGTCAACTCTATTTTGTATAGATTCCGGTGCAGTTGACATTTCGTCTTCTGCTTGAGTGTGGTCACTGACATCAACTGGAAGAACTGCCTCTCTCCCATACATTAAAAAGAAGGGTGAATAGCCAGTGGAAGCGTGCCTGCTTGTATTTAATAATAATAATAATACATTTTATTTATATAGCGCTTTTCAAGACACTCAAAGACGACTCAAAGAGATTTCTTGTACAGTCTCTCAAGCTGGCGCTTACGGGACTTCATTTGATGGAGCTCAGGGGTGTACCAGGGGGCAGTATGGGTGAAGGAGACGGTTTTAGTTTTGGTGGGGGCCAGTTCGTCAAGACGGAGGAGAGGGTGTAGTTGTAATGAGTGACAAGTTCAGAAGGGTTTTCAGACAGAGGGGGAGGGGAGGTAGCCAGTTTGGAGGAGAGAAGAACAGAAAGAGCAGGAGTGTCAATGGATTTTAGATTTCTGAAAGTTATTGTACGTTTTGCTTTATGGGCTGTGAGGGGGATTTGTATGTTGAAGGTTATGGCAAGGTGGTCAGATATGCAGAGGTTATGGCTGGAGAGATTGTTTATTGTGGGACCAGTGGAGCAAACCAGATCAAGAATGTGACCGTGAGTGTGAGTGGGGAAATTGACATATTGAGTGATGTTGTTTGGAGTTGACATTGTCAATGTGGAAATTAAAGTCACCAAGCAGAAGGATGGAGAATGATATGGCACTTAACTGAGTCAGAACGTCTGTGAGATCTGGAAGGAATGAGGGGTTGGGCTTCGGGGGGCAGTAAATAACAGCAGTTACAAGTGGAGATGGACCGGACAGTTTGAAAGCAGTATATTCAAATGAGTGAAAGTTTGAGAGAGAGAGAGGGGTTAATTTAATGTCTTTTTTGAAAATAACTGCTGTGCCGCCGCCACGCCCTTCAGAACGGGGGTTTTCAACGAAAGAGAATCTGGGGGGTGTGGTCTGATTGAGGGAGAAATAGTCCATAGGTTTATGCCAGGTTTCAGTCAAACAGAGAAAATCCAGTTTATTGTCTATGATGTGCTCATTTAAGATGAGTCCCTTGTTGCTGAGGGAGCGGGTGTTGAGGAGGGAAAAGTTCAGGTGACGTGAGTTGGCAGTGTGTTGTGATGCGCGTGGAACAGGGCGGAGGTTGGACCGACTCACGTGTAGGTTGTTGTGATGACGTAATGCGGAAGTATCAGAGCGGTGGGACCAGATGGACGGGATGGCGTTTTCAGATGAGCTGTGGTAGGAAAAAGTACGTCCAGATCCCCGATGTGGAGGACGGGAGCTGCGGAGGAGTCCAAGCTGTTGAAGAGAAGCAGCGCAGTCCAGGAGGCAGAGGTTGTTGAGCCGGCGAAGGGTAGAGGCGGAGTACTGCAGCAGCGGCGGCATCCTCAGACCAGTGAATGCTAGCAGGAAGCTAGCGTCTCGGCGCTGAATACCGGCACGATGTGGCTGAAGTTGTAGAAGGCAAATAAAACTCCTGAGAGTCCACAGGATGTGTACCATCGCCAAGCGAAGAGTCCGGTGGGAGGCCGGAGCCTGGGATCCAGTCCGAGGATGTGCTGTCGGCATAGGGGAGTGTGTATCACTGGAGGGCTGCGGAGGCAGCCGGGCACTCGTCCCGCCGTATTGAACACACCGGGATCGCAGAATCCAGGGCGGACAATCAGCGGGACTGAGGCCAGATAGATGACACAGTGAGGGACACTACTCCAGATTGATCCGTGCAAGACAGACACGTCGGGAAGGAGCCGTAGAGTGTAACATCCACCGGACAGGAGCTCCGAGCAGGCGCGGGAAAGGTGGGGTGAAACAGGAGCGTCTCAGCTCAGGTAAGCAAAAATGTTCCAAAAGATAGCCCTGATGATCAGGTCTTTACTGAAGTATTTAAGGCGTATTTAAGGCGTCTAGGGCAAGATCAAAAGCAGGGTAGAGCAGGGTAGAGCAAATCTCACAGAATCATGGACAGAGCGGCAGCCAGTGTGCGCCAGCATCCGCCATTTAGGGCAAAGAGGACCCCTGGCAAAGCTTTGGGCCAGTCATCAGCCTTCTGATTCAGCACTTTCAGGAGAGAGTTTTGAATCGTTCTGTTATTTCGTTCAACAAGCCCACTGGCTTGTGGATGGTAGGCGCTTGTTACACGTTGTTGAGTACCAGTCAGGCGATGAAGATCAGTGATAATTTGATTAACAAATTCTCGTCCTTGGTCATTTATTTGAATCATAGCGACTCCATGATGACAAATGCACTCATACAGGAACTGTGCAACACTGGTACCTGTCTTGTCTTGAAGAGCCTTGTGTAACCCATGTCAGTTAACCCACTTCCGGCTACAGCTTTATTGTGGCGGGATAATTCCCTTTAAGTTCCGGGGTCACTGGTCATTCATGCTCCACTCCTCCGGTGCTACTCTAACTAGATTGTGAACTGAAACTTATTAAACTGGTTATCTGCCGAAGATTACCCAACGGATTGATTCACTTTTCAATACCCCCAATACCCGCTCAACGGTGAGTGACAAAACTTTATTTTTAAAAGGTTATCGGTGATTCGTACCCAACCTGTAAACACCCTCGCAAATATCACTAAGCTAATGCTAACCCAGCACACAAACAAATGCGGTCGGCGCGACCAATACACAGACTTTTTAGTTTAATCCCCGCTCTATTTTTATTTATACCTCCGCCGAACCTTTTGCCGAGGACACTTGTATTAGATTAATACACTAGTTGTGCCGCTTTGGACATTACGGCACGGTTCTGTTATTTTTTTTAGCACAAAGCCCAAGCGGCTATGGCGTTTTGAATTGACCCCCGATTCCTGTTGCGCAACAAACAAACAAAAGAATATTTGAGTATTTATTTATTTTTTTCATTATGGTAAACTGAACTGAAATACAGTATGACTTTGATTTATACATTTAAAGGTGCACTATATTTTTGTTGAATTGTAGCTTGACTTAAGCTTATTGTTGTTAATGAAATATGGTAATTATCTGTGACCAATCGTATATTGCTATGAACTATGGCAGTGATTAATTTATTATTGGTTATTTATTGGTTTATTACTTGAGCTTAATTTAATTTAATTGTATTTTATTTTATTCATTTATTTATGTACTAATTTGTGTTTTACTGACCCTGTTTTAGGTCAGGTTTTCCCCCCCCCAAGATTCTTTCTGCAATACCACAAATCAACACTGGATGGCGAGCTACCCGATCACCGCATCATCGCGGTAGGAAAAAAAAAACCTTTTCATAAACCCGGAACCTATGAACTATGGATTTCGTAACTCAAACTGAACTTTAAGAAATCCAAGTAACTCAACTGGACTCTATCAAAGACTTGAACTTAATGAACTGAACTCTGCACTGAACTTTATTGGAAAACAATACTGCCTGTGTGATTGCATTTTTGTTTTGTTTGTGTTTAAATATATCTATTTATAGTAATATAATATAATATAATATATGCCATTTATTATCTATATCTATCTAACATCATTCAATACAATACATTTTAAACAACTGAATTTCTGTTTCCTGTGCCTTTATTCACACCCCCTGACTCCTGCCGTTCCTTCTTCTGGTCGCCCCCTAGGCCGCAGTCAGATCCTTAGCCCTAGAGCGTTACAATTGGCGAGCTAGCGTGGAGTCAGCGTGTGTGAATATTCATTTTCATATTGGGTCAAAGAAAAAGTCAATATGGACTTTGTTGCGCAATCAGGTGTTAACATATCACAGTCTGTGATGATTTCCGGTGTAACTAACTCTAATTCCGATGATGAAATACTTGATTGCTTGCGCGCATACGGTACGCTAAAAACCGTTTTGCCCGTTAACGATTCTACTAGCAGTTTTCACAAAAACCTGATCGCTGAGTTCGAGGAAGCATCAGCTTTTATTGCAATAAAGCCGCTTCTGCCATACACTTACAATTCCATTGCTACTAATCATGAGTTTCGGGTCACTGCTCTCGCAGATGAATACTCAGCTACAGCGGGAGGCAGTAACCCCACCCCTGACTACCTTCAAGGACTTAAACAAATGGCTGATCAAAGCGGCATACGTTTTGAAGACATGCTCAAAACAGTGATGAGCCAAATCAGCCAACATCTGAACATGAGAGGAGCAACTGAGGAGGAAAGTAATGATGATAATGATGATGATGATTATGAAAATTACAACGGTGGAGAGGGAGAAGAGGAATCCACAGTGGACATGCTCACTAATACACAGCTTGTGTCGGAACTACAAGTGCCACTGCTGTCTGTGCCTCAAGTCTCTCTGCCACCCCCTAGTCTGTCCACCACTGACCACCAGGGGGCACGATCAAGACAAAGCCACCAATCGAGACCTTCTGAAACCGGATCCACACAAAGAGTGTCATTCTCCCGCAACGATCTCAACCCCCCAGAAATACAGAGGGTGGTTGTTGAACATGTGGTCCGCAATACAGATCTGAGTGTTCCAAGTTCACTTCGACTCCGCTCATTCTCTGGACGCATTCCAAAGCCAAGTAATGAAGCGGATTTTGAATCATGGCATTCACAAATTGAGTTGCTGCTCGCTGACCCCAGTTTGTCTGCACTGCATGTTACCAGACGCATTATGGAGAGCCTGCTAGCACCTGCTGCCGATCTGGTCAAAGGATTGGGCCCAGAGACACTACCCACCATTCTGCTTCGCGTACTGGATTCAGCCTTTGGCACCGTACAGGACGGAGAGGAGTTGTATGCTCAATATCTCAATATCCTGCAAAACCCGGGAGAGCGACCATCTTCATACCTCCAGCGGCTGCAGCTCATGCTCAATACAGTTGTCAAGAGAGGAGGAATTAAGGCTGTAGACATGAACAAACATCTTGTTAAGCAATTTGTGCGTGGATGCTGGGACAACATTGTAATAACGAAGCTGCAACTTGAGCAGAAAAAAAATAACCCACCTTCATTCTCAGAACTCCTGCTGTTATTACGCACAGAAGAAGACCGACAACAAGCCAAAGAGTCACTAATGAAAAGACACATCAGCGCCAGTTCTTCAAAGCAAAAAGTTAACATCCAGTCCCAGAGCACCTGTGCATGTGGTCATTTCTCAAGTCCTGCTGAGGAGCTTAAAGAACTGAGAAAACAAATGCAACAGCTCCAGCGCCAAATGTCTGTCCTTCTGTCAAAAACCAATTCTACAGAGTCCAAGCAAGCACCACGCCAGTCCAACCGCCCCCAGCCTCAGTCCGCAACAAAGCCAAAGCCATGGTACTGCTTTAACTGCGGTGAAGATGGACATATTTCATCCTCCTGCACCAACGCAGCCAACCCCACTCTGGTCGAGAAAAAGAAAAAACTATTACGCCAAAAGCAACAAGCATGGACCAACAAGAACACTCAGAACACTCAGTTAAACTAGAAGCAGCTTCTGTGAAGGGACACTCAGAAGCTGCCACCCCAAACAGTCCCAAGAAATGGCCATACAAAATGTCAGCGCTGCCAAAAGGTCTTGTGGGAACAAAGAGCACTGGTCAAATCCAAATCAAAGACAACCATTTCAGCTGTCTTTTCGATACTGGCTCCCAGGTCACCACAATTCCCCATTCCTTCTACAACACTTACCTGTCAGATCATGAGATCAAGTCACTTGATGATCTGCTGGAAATAGAAGGAGCAAATGGACAGTCTGTACCATACCTGGGTTACATTGAACTAACCCTAACCTTCCCACCTGATTTTCTCGGTACCCCCATCGACCTAGACACTCTGGCTCTTGTTGTCCCTGATGTAAAACAGTCTCAATCCCTGATACTCATTGGCACCAACACTCTCGATGTCGCCTACAACAAGTACTCTGACATGCACTCTGACCAGTCCTTCCTGCCTACTGCCCCTGGTTACCAAGCTGTTCTCAAAATTCTACAGCATCGTCACAATCAGAACGTGGATGAACAGTATGCCACAGTCCCCCTGCAGTCCAACCAGTCATACACCATCTCTGCTGGCCAAACCATTGTCCTTGAGGGACTCCTCGCCACCCGGTTGCTGCAAGGTGAAAAGGCAGTAGTCATTGAGCACCCCGCATCTTGTCCCCTGCCTGGTGGGCTCATTGTCAAATCTTGTCTTGCTGACCTGCCCCAACGACGGCCATGCCATCTGCCAGTCATTGTCACCAATGAGTCCGACCATGCCATCACTATCCCCACAAAAGCAGTCATTGCAGAAATAAGTGCCTTCCAGACAATCCACTCCAAAGAGCAAAGCATCCATCACCAAGACCAGTCTGCAGAACCACCATCCCAACTGCAATACGACTTTGGAGACTCACCACTCCCTCCGCAGTGGAAACAACGCATCATTAAGCAGCTAAATGACATACCTGAAGTCTTTGCCAAGCACGACTTGGATTTTGGCCGGACAGACAAAGTCAAACACCAGATCAAACTGTCTGATCCCAGTCCATTCAAGCTAAGGCCCAGACCAATTCACCCTCAGGATGTCGACGCGGTACGAAAGCACCTGCAGGAGTTGCTGGAATCCGGAGTGATCCGTGAGTCTGAGTCACCTTTTGCTTCTCCAATTGTGGTGGTTCGCAAAAAGAATGGGAGTGTGCGCTTATGCATAGATTACCGCAAACTCAACCTGCAGACCATCAAAGATGCTTACGCCCTCCCCAAACTGGAAGATGCATTTTCTGCCTTGTCTGGATCAAAATGGTTTTCGGTGCTTGATTTGAAGTCTGGTTACTATCAGATTGAAATGGACGAAGCTGACAAAGCTAAAACTGCTTTTGTGTGCCCGTTGGGATTCTTTGAGTTCAATAGGATGCCGCAGGGTGTGACCAATGCTCCAAGCACATTCCAACGGCTAATGGAGAGATGTGTGGGAGAGCTAAACCTGAAGGAGGTCCTTGTTTTTATTGATGACCTAATCGTCTTTGCACCTACTCTTGAGGAGCACGAAGAACGACTGATGAAAGTCTTGAAAAGATTGAAAGAGTTTGGATTAAAACTGTCAGTTGAAAAATGTATGTTTTTTCAGACCTCTGTCAAGTATCTCGGGCATGTCGTTTCTCAAAATGGTGTAGAGACCGACCCAGATAAAATCAAGACCCTCACCACATGGCCAGTCCCAACAAACTTAAAGGAGCTGAGATCCTTCCTTGGTTTCGGTGGCTATTATCGCCGATTTGTCCAAGGATACTCCACCATCACAAAGCCACTTCATGATCTCACTGCTGGTTATCCTCCATCCCAGAAAAAGTTCAAATTCAAAATTAGTCAACAACCGTACCTGAACCCTAAAGAGCCATTTGGAGGACGCTGGTCAGCCGAGTGCCAAAAAGCCTTTGAAACCATCATTGACAAACTTACTTCTGCTCCAGTCCTTGCCTTTGCTGACCCTTGCAAGCCTTACACTCTCCACACCGACGCAAGTTCCACCGGCTTAGGTGCCGTGCTCTATCAAGAACAAGATGGCAGGAACAGAGTTGTGGCTTATGCCAGCCGAGGCCTCTCCCGGAGCGAAGCAAAGTACCCCGCTCATAAACTAGAGTTCCTCGCTCTCAAATGGGCAGTCACTGAAAAGTTCACTGACTATCTCTACGGTGCCCAGTTTACCGTCGTCACAGACAGCAACCCGCTAACTTACCTTCTGACATCAGCCAAACTCGACGCCACCAGCTATAGATGGCTGTCTGCCTTGTCCACCTTCAACTTTAAAATCACCTACAGAGCAGGCAAGCAGAATGCAGATGCTGATGGGCTGTCACGTCGTCCTCATGGGGAACTGTCTGATGACCCCCTCTCCCGCAAGGAACGAGAGCGAATCCTGAAATTTGCCCAGCAACACCTCCAAGATCCAGAATATGCCTCCATTGACCAGCACACCATCAAAGCCATTTCTGACCGCCATTTAATGGTCAGTCCAGAACCTGCTGATCCCATTAGGGCCCTTGTCCTGTCCATGTCCATCCACGCTGACAGTGTACCAGACAGTTTTGTGGATGATGCACAGTTCGCCTCTTCTGTGCTTCCTCGACTCTCAGCCGCTGACATTGCCACCAAGCAGCGAGCCGATCCCACTATCCAGCATGTCATTGCACAGCTCGAGTGTGGAGAGTCGCCACCACCCCTTCTGAGAGAACAGCTACCTGACCTGCCTCTGTTACTAAGAGAAGCAAACAAATTGGAGCTCCGTAACAACCTTCTCGTTAGGAGGAGACAGGTGGGAAGTGAGCACACATACCAACTTGTGCTGCCGGAAGAGTACCGAGCTGATGTGCTGCACCAACTCCACAATCAGATGGGCCACATGGGAATTGAAAGGACTCTGGATCTCGTCCGATCCCGCTTCTACTGGCCGCGGATGTCTGTTGATGTGGTCAATAAAATCAAGACCTGTGAAAGGTGTGTGAGACGGAAGTCCTTACCTGAACATGCTGCACCTCTTGTTAACATCCAGACATCGCGCCCCCTCGAACTGGTCTGTATGGATTTCTTGTCTGTAGAACCAGATGGCAGAATCAAAGACATCCTTGTCATGACAGACCATTTTACAAAGTATGCTGTCGCTGTGCCAACCCCCAACCAAAAGGCCAAGACTGTTGCCAAGTGTCTATGGGACAACTTCCTTGTGCATTACGGCATTCCAGAAAGGCTTCATAGCGACCAAGGCACTGATTTCGAATCTCGCACCATCAGAGAGCTTTGTGAAATGGCTGGTATCCACAAGATAAGAACGACGCCCTACCACCCGAGAGGCAACCCTGTAGAGCGGTTCAACCGAACGCTATTGGACATGCTGGGCACGCTGAGCGAACAAGAGAAAAGACACTGGAAAGATCACGTCAAACCCCTTGTGCATGCATACAATTGCACAAAGAATGACGCCACAGGATTCTCGCCATATGAACTCATGTTTGGCCGTCAACCCAGACTTCCGGTGGACCTGGCTTTCGGACTGCCGTTAAATGAGGACAATCCAAACTCTCACCTGCAATATGTCCAGAAGTTGAAATCCCACTTGGAAGACAGTTACAAATTGGCTGTTGAGAATTCCCAAAAGCTGATGGATCGAAACAAAATCAGATTCGATCGCCATGTCACTGTGTCCGACTTAAACAATGGAGACAGAGTTCTGGTGAGGAATGTACGTTTGAGGGGCAAGCACAAACTGGCAGATAAGTGGGAGCCCAACGTGTATATTGTGGTGAAGAAAGCCGGCAATCTCCCCGTGTACACCGTGAAACCTGAGGGCAAGGACAAGCCACTACGAACACTGCACCGAGATCTTCTCCTGCCTTGTGGGTACCTACCTGCTCGAGTCAAAGAGCTACCTGTGAAGAAAAAGAAATCTCTTGTGCCACCCCCTCCAGTACCTGCTGAAGAAGAATCAGAAGACGAACCTATGTACATTCCCTCCACAATTGAACCTATAAAATTTTCTACTGTTATTGACTTACCTATTGCCCGGCCGCCTGTTCCCTCCGCTGACTTACCTGTGGTCCATCCTGCAACCCAAGTCTCCGTCACTCCAGAGTGTCACGAACCTGTGGATGATGAGCCTGTGAATGGAGGGCCTCCATTTGCTGAAGGGGAAGTTCTGGCTGAAGGCACAGAAGAACCTGAAACTGACTCTGAACCTGTAGCTTTCCAGCATTGATCCAGAACCTAACTCACCTGTTGTATCAGAACCATCAAGCCCTGAATCCGAACCAGTCTTACGGCGTTCTAGTCGCACGAGAAATCCGCCTGAGCGCCTACAGTATACAAGGCCTGGCCAACCACTGCTAAAAAGCATTCAGACCCTGCTTCAGGGCTTGAGCACAGTCTTCACCTTTGCTATTCAGGAGGACGAAGATGATGTGTTGTCTCCATACCCCAGTCAGCCAACTATTTGTTACCAGCCTGGTCCATGTCCGAGGACGAACATGGGATCAAGGGGGGAAAGTGTAACCCATGTCAGTTAACCCACTTCCGGCTACAGCTTTATTGTGGCGGGATAATTCCCTTTAAGTTCCGGGGTCACTGGTCATTCATGCTCCACTCCTCCGGTGCTACTCTAACTGGATTGTGAACTGAAACTTATTAAACTGGTTATCTGCCGAAGATTACCCAACGGATTGATTCACTTTTCAATACCCCCAATACCCGCTCAACGGTGAGTGACAAAACTTTATTTTTAAAAGGTTATCGGTGATTCGTACCCAACCTGTAAACACCCTCGCAAATATCACTAAGCTAATGCTAACCCAGCACACAAACAAATGCGGTCGGCGCGACCAATACACAGACTTTTTAGTTTAATCCCCGCTCTATTTTTATTTATACCTCCGCCGAACCTTTTGCCGAGGACACTTGTATTAGATTAATACACTAGTTGTGCCGCTTTGGACATTACGGCACGGTTCTGTTATTTTTTTTAGCACAAAGCCCAAGCGGCTATGGCGTTTTGAATTGACCCCCGATTCCTGTTGCGCAACAAACAAACAAAAGAATATTTGAGTATTTATTTATTTTTTTCATTATGGTAAACTGAACTGAAATACAGTATGACTTTGATTTATACATTTAAAGGTGCACTATATTTTTGTTGAATTGTAGCTTGACTTAAGCTTATTGTTGTTAATGAAATATGGTAATTATCTGTGACCAATCGTATATTGCTATGAACTATGGCAGTGATTAATTTATTATTGGTTATTTATTGGTTTATTACTTGAGCTTAATTTAATTTAATTGTATTTTATTTTATTCATTTATTTATGTACTAATTTGTGTTTTACTGACCCTGTTTTAGGTCAGGTTTTTTCCCCCCCAAGATTCTTTCTGCAATACCACAAATCAACACTGGATGGCGAGCTACCCGATCACCGCATCATCGCGGTAGGAAAAAAAAAACCTTTTCATAAACCCGGAACCTATGAACTATGGATTTCGTAACTCAAACTGAACTTTAAGAAATCCAAGTAACTCAACTGGACTCTATCAAAGACTTGAACTTAATGAACTGAACTCTGCACTGAACTTTATTGGAAAACAATACTGCCTGTGTGATTGCATTTTTGTTTTGTTTGTGTTTAAATATATCTATTTATAGTAATATAATATAATATAATATATGCCATTTATTATCTATATCTATCTAACATCATTCAATACAATACATTTTAAACAACTGAATTTCTGTTTCCTGTGCCTTTATTCACACCCCCTGACTCCTGCCGTTCCTTCTTCTGGTCGCCCCCTAGGCCGCAGTCAGATCCTTAGCCCTAGAGCGTTACACTTGGCTTCAATCCACTTCGTAAAATAATCGACTGCAACTACAATGCAGCAATAGCCTTCTGGAGTCGTCTTGAGGCTACATATGTCAACACCAATCTGCTGCCAGGGGACAGACTTGATTGCAACTGGTTGCATTTCAGGGGAGGTTTTCTCGAACTTTGTTGAAGCTCTCTGACACCTGTCACAGGAGGAAATAAAGGACTGAACATCCCCTTTGATCGAAGGCCACCAGCACCTGTGAATATAAACAAACTGTTTAATGAATATCGTAACCTGTCTACATAACAATGTTATATTAAATCAATGCAGAATTTTTAGAGTAAATTTTATTTCTATTCGGGAAAGATAACTACTAGGTCATGCCTACCTCGTTTATATCTCAACTAAAGTGAATTTGTTAATCTATAAATGAAAAGGAGAACTCGCACCAAGAAATAGTTATACCCCAGATACCATACTTAAATTAAGAAAATATCAAATGTTAAAACAAGCTATAAAATATATTTATGTCATGGACACAAACTGATATTCACAGGTATAGGCTATCATTCAAGGTAAAACATTGATCTAGAATTCGGGGTTAACCATAAAGGCCTATGTACTTGTTTTTTGTTGTGGGTATTATGTTAAGCAGATTGTAACCCACTTACCGGTTCATTATTTTCTGTAAAGTTTTATCACGCCCCATGTGTCCTCCCAGAGCAGCAGCTTCAGTGGATGTATCGCTACCTTCATGGCACATCTTCAAAATTTGATGTCCGTGGCACTGACAATCACCTTCAACGGTTTAACTGTAACAAGAGAGTAATATGCCCTATAATTATCCTCGCCAACTAGATAGTACATCTATCGATATGACATAAAATGTGTGTCAGCAAACATTCTAGTATAAAATTGCACATGTTGTGAATGTGTGGTTGCTTCACCTGTCCAATAATCAGGACAATTTCAAAACCTACACGATAAGATAGGCGGATCCAGGATTTTATAATCACTCAACGTGATGCACAGGGTGATTCCGCCTTGGATGATCTGTCAAGTTGTGTGTTTGGCAGCAATTGGCCTATGGACCAGCCTGTGTCCGAGTGAGGTCAGAATGAGGTCATGAAGTCATCGCAAAGTGTGTACTAATGAGGGTGAGGGTATGGGATCCATGTGCCTTCACCGCAATATTAGTCAAAGATCCTCAGCAAATTTCTCCATTGAGCAGAGATATCCTCCATAGTGAGAGAGAATATAACACTCTAGGGCCTACAGACATTTAAATCCATGCCTCTCCCATAAATTCCATGCCCGTTTTTGTAAAGTATGTAATGAATGAGTCGGCTACAGGGCTGGGGTAATAGTAATAGTAATATGTAATAGTAATGGTAACGATTACATTTTTTGAGTAATAGTAATTGTAATATTTGACCATAAAGTTAATTGTAATAGTATTAATAATAGTAAGAGCGACCAAAGTAATAGTAATTCAAGTATTACATTAATATTACAGTGAGTGGGTGAGCGAGTGAATGGATGCTTATGTCCAGCCAACCATTTTTCAGTCATAATCAGGACGGACACCCGGCCAAGTAGGAAAATGAAATGAACGATGTAACACCCCTCAGACGTGGCTGGGGTACGAACCTCAGACCTAGCTCTAAGTCTGCAAATTAATATTACATCATTATCCGCGTTTATCAGTAACTTTTGATATTTGTTATATGCTTAGGTTTCGTGAGGGAATGAGGGAAGGAGGAAAGGAAAATGAGAAATGCAAATCCATCCGTAACTTTTTGAGTTATCCTGCTAACGCACACACACACACACACACACAAACACACACACACACACACAGACACACACACGCCGAGCGTCACATACACCTACCGCCATGGCGGAGGTGAATAAGGATTGATGCACTAGAGAGTAATGTAGGCCTAATGTGCTTATTGATGTAACACCAACAAAATCAACCGATATCTGTTGTCGATATAAATCACCACAGATTCACATGAAATGAAATAAATTGGTGCAGGTATTTCGGTCACTTACCATCATCGATGCTTTTCCCCTTAAGCGGCATGTAAAGGTATGTCAGCTCTGCGTTGACGATCCTATACTTTGCTGCCATTCTCCTGAAGTTGGCCTTTGCGCCTTTATTTCCATGACACCACGATGGATAAGTCTTGGTTGTCAAATAATGTTGAATTTCAGTAAAATAAGTCTTAGTCTTCCCCGAAGGGCGTCCAACTTTGTGAGATTCCATGATACATATGTACACGTGTACAATCGACTAAGCTATTTGTGGGGTCTTTATTACCGGAAGACGTAACGTAAAGAAGTATCATAAAGATGACCGTCAGACGCATTTTTCCCGCGAGAACCACATGTGAGGGAAGCACTCTTATATCAAGATCATCCAGTGTCTTGAATTAAACCCTTATAATGTTAGGCCTGTATCTGATATCTAACATGAATAGCTAAGACTTTTTTTTATTTTGGATACGAAAAGCGCAAAAAGTCTGAAGGATGTCAAATAAGAGGAACAGTATAATGCTTAAATATGATGCTTAGGCCTAGGCCTATATGGACCTATATGAATTTACGTGTAGGTCTACATCCAGTCTCATTTTATATAATGGAAAGATGATGAAATCAGTGAATTGGGTAAGGTACATTAGATGGGGCGTAATCGATGAATTATATTGAGCATAATTAGGGCGTATATGGTTATGTTTCGAAAATCATTCTCCTGGGGAGTGTTTTGAGGCTAGGGAGTGTTTTAGGGCTGTGTTGGGAATTGTTTTGGGGCCAGGGGGAGTGTTTTGGAGCTAGGCTGAAAACACTGGAGAGTGTTCTCAGAGAGGGGAGTGTTTTGAGGCTGCTACACCCCCTTGCACTCATTGAATGACCAGCAGCACAACAACAGCAACAATGGTGCAGATGCTCACTTACCGGTAAAATCGTGTCAAAGTTTTGTGTGTAATAAATTCCACATCCAGTCAAAGTCTGCAATGTCTGCATAACATTGAAGCCAAACTGATTACATAAACCAAACTCCGCCAACATCCTCCTCCGTGATCCGGGTAAAATCATAAATCCCAAATGTGGTGTACATATCGAATCTCGAGCGCGTGTCCGTAAAGATGCAGCCAAACGAGTTAGCGAAAAGTTATCCATTATCCTCTGTGCAGGTAACCGCATAGTAAAAGAGTAAAGTTATTTATCAAAACAAGAACATGTGCTCCACAGTGATGTCTTTGTGAATACAGAAAAAACGAAAGTGAAACTCAAGTGCATATCAGTCCACGTGAGGATCACCTGTGTGCTCTGGTTCATTTGCATGGACATTTGTTCTGAGTTCAATTTGAACATCAATCAGTGTTGATGCTCCTTTAGTTTAGCACCTGGTCATTTGACAGCTATCCAGCAGCTGATGGTGCAGGCCTTCCATTGGGTGTGTCTTGCGTCACGCCCAAAGCGGTCCAGGTCCATTGTAATGGAAACGCTCCCGGGGTGGGCGTGCCCCCCTCATAACTGCTCCGTGCCAAGGCAGCTCCAAGCGTATTGTGCCAGTAGAAATTAGGCTTATTTAATCTTTTGGTCTGGAGTCAGTTACTTGCTTGTTTCTGTGGATGCCATTTATTAACTTGGAATGTTGCACACTATGACATTAAACAGCTCTACCTTACAATTATTAAATCACACATGGTTTTATAGCTCATAAATACTTCTACATGCAGAAGTATTTGTGCATTAAACGAATCCTCCATCAGAATAGTTACACAATCCACCTTTAATTTGATATTATTTTACTACAGAGTCAATATGTGTATTTAGTTATTTTACTTGACACTTCCTTTCTTTTGTTCTAATACAGAGCTACAGGATCCGCCATCAGAATAACATTCACATGTGACCAGTGTGGAATGGTGTGGCCAAATGCTTCCAAACTAAAACTACATTACAGAACTCACACAGGGGAAAGACCATACAGCTGTGACCAGTGTGGAAAGGTGTGACCAAATGTTTCCAAACTGAAAGTACACTACAGAACTGACTTTGAGAAAACCTTCCCATTTGAAGGTGCAACGTCTTAAACTCACTAAAGGAGGCAGGATCATGTGAGCCTAAAATCAAAAAGCTGGAGATCAGGTTTCAGAGACTCCAGACTGTGGAGCTGAGCTCTGTGTAGTGTCAAAAACAAAAAGGTTAAAATAATATGTTAAGACTTTTTATTAGAAAGAGGTTTTAGCTGACGTTTGTCCATCTTACTGTTCATTGTATTGATGGCAAAAGGAGAAATTCAATTTGTTAACTGGACAGAGTTTATTTGGTTGAATACGTTTCGCAGCTCATCCAAGCTGCTTCTTCAGTTCTGGTCAGATGCTGGCGGACACTGCTTTATTTCTGCATGAAGGGAGGAGCTAATTACACTGAAATTACTCTGAGACAACACATATTTGTTTACACTTTCTGTTAGTTAGAAACTGTAAACAAATATGTCTCAGAGTAATTTCTCAGAGTAATTTAAGCAGCTTGGATGAGCTGCGAAACTTATTCGATCAAATAAACTCCAGTTGACAAATTGAATTTCTCCTTTTGCCATGGATTCCTCCTCGATGACTGAGGGATTCTACACACATTGTATTGTTTTTAACTTTGATATTTTATTTCTGCTTCACTGCAGTTCCCTAATCAGAGACATACCTAAAATTGTATTTTTTTTTTTATTCTGTTTGCTGCGGACTCTTGTTAGCAACCCACAACAGATGTTTATTCTTTTCATGGATGTTGTGATAAAAAAAAGTGAAATAAAATAAAGAAAGATTGAAAATAAAGTAAAAATTTGCTTAAAAAAAAAAAAAAATGCAAATTAAGTAGTTTTCTCTCTAATAAGTAGCTTGTCTAATTTAATTCATAAAGAAAAACTTTAAGAATTAAAGCTATTTAACATATGTGGATATCTGATTTGACAAGTGTGTTCTGTTAACACACGGAGCATAGTTATAAGATAAGTCCATGAGAAGTGCAGTGATTGGTGTCTGTAGCATAGTAATTGAAGTGATTGAAGTGATAGTAAATGGGTCATTGAAACTGTCTCTGAAATAATGAACTGTATAATTTTTTTTTTTTTTTTTTGATGAAATATTTTAGGTTAGACCACATCTGATATCAAGGAGAGGGAGCAACATCTTTAGTTTAGTTGAGCTCAGTAGAGTTGTCTGATATTTTGGAAAATTGGTTGTTCAGATTTATTGTTTATTGTAGTAAAACCTTCTTGTTTGTAAGTAGAGTAAAATGTTGTCAGCATTAAACTGATTTTATTGTGGGGCTTGGATGTTTGTTCCCCTCTAATAATTGGTGTTTTGGCCAAGGATTCATTGAAAAGGGTGAACATAAATTGGGCTAGTGGACATCCCTGTCTAATACCCCTGCGAAATAAGAATTAAAACTACTTTAAGGTTAGAGGTCATTTTATCTCATGTAGATATTTGTGTTTTGCCTCTGCCTTCACTTTGAAAATGCCCCACTACCTGAGCCCTTCACACCTCTGCTCCCGCCCACAGCCCGATGGACTAATCCACCTGCCCTGAAAACATTGATCCGTCTTGCCGACGTATAATCTGAGACGTCGAGCCGACGTCTACACGACGTTGTGCAGCCAATGAACAATACGCAACGTCGAACCGACGTTGTTTGAAGGTCGCGATTTTTCGGTATTCCGTCATATCTGACACAGGTTAACGACGTTGGCGCGACCGTCGAGCCGACGTTTGTAATGAAAATTCGTTTCAATAGTAATTTTATTATGGATATATTAACAAACTCAATTCTCCCCCTTAGCCCTCTGTCTTAGCCCTACCCCTCTGTTGTGCGCGTTCACGAGAGACAGAGGGGTATCCCAATACTCTTTTCTGTAAGTGCGAGGGGTAAGGGGAAGGGCTGTTCCACCTCTCTTAGCAGAGCTTTTGCAGATGCACCCTTTGCGCAAACGGGATAGGCGTGGCTTAATGCAAGACGCAGCAAAAAGCATCATGGCGCCGAAGGGCTCGCACAAATGTAAGTATTTTGCACTCAAGAACCTCATAAAAAGTTGTATAAAACTGTAGTAACTTTTGAAAAGTTGTAGGTATACTCATGGTGCCAGCATTTAAGCTTTCTGACATATGCGGCTTATCGTAACATGCCCGGTTAGAACTATACGCTTGTTACGGTAGAATGTGTAAAGTATTACAAACACGCATGGCCTAAAAGAACTATATACCCATATATGTTAGACTAGAATGTGTAAAATGTATCGCTGTATCTGTATATGTTTTCATTTCGCCTTGTAACTCGTCTCATGCGCTTTTAGAACTATACACATGTTACGTAGAATGTGTAAAGTATTACGAACATGCATGGCCTAAAATATTATTGTTTTGTTTAGTGCTGCCGCGATTATTCGACGTAGTCGACGTAATCGAATATGAAAATTAGTCAACACAATTTTTGTGGTGGAATATTCGCCTATTTATTTTTGGTCTCAAACGGCAACCTTAAATACTCAAAGAGCCATTTGGACCGTCTCCCACAGAAAAGAAAACACCCAGAGCCACAAAACCCTTTTGACATCTAAACCAGTGCTAACCAGGGGGACTACAGGCAAAACTACAACTCCCAGAAAACAGACTACAACATCCTCCACTACAGCTCATAAGCGCGAGTCTTAAGAGAATTATTTACACATTTCAGTCTTTTCATCACAACAGTAGCAACATAAATAAAGTGCATGAGTGAAATGACTGCTGTTAAATAAAGAACTGCGCTGCACACGTATAATCTCTGAAAAGTTTAACATGAACCATCTCCAACGCGATAGAAGCACAGAACAGACTCACCATAGGCAGAACATCCCTCAGTCACAGAAAGAACACGCATATTCCACTGAGTCCTGCCCTTTAGTCCGACAGAAGCTGACCGCATCAGCGGCACAAGGAGCAGCTGTTTTTTCAGTGCTTCTAGTTTATGCAAATTAGCCATGTGGTTTTAAGTTTCACTTCTGTAAAACGTAAACAAATGTGCGCAAAGCTGCATTAAACACATTATTATTATTTGAGTCCTCCTTGTAGGAAATAAAAATCCAAACTTAAATTATCCACCCGCAGTGAAACAAAAATGCGTCTGCTTCTGTGTTCCGTCATCATTTTATTGCGTGTACCGCGTGTACCAGTCTCATCAGCCGTGAAAGCAAATGAATCTGCCCATGTAGCATTAAGCATTACGCCTACATAGTAAAAAAAAAAAATAATAATAAAATAAAATAAAATGAACACATGAAAATTGCAACCACTTTTTTTCTTTTTTTTTTTTTTTTTGAAAATTAGTCGTTTAGATTAGTCGACTAATCGAAAAATTAGTCGAGAGATTAATCGTTAGAAAATTTGTCGTTAGTGGCAGCACTAGTTTCATTTCGCCTTGTAAATTATCCCCTATTTATATTTAAAATGACATGTTATTAATCACATTTGTATTTTGTTTAGAAATTTCTTGTAGGAGACTGGACTTGTTGGAGTTGTGTCAGCCCAACAAGCTTCAAAAAAGTGGGAGAATTTGAAAATAAAATATAAGGTATATTACATTCTATAATATTTGTAGGTACCAGAACAACTATATATGTTTTTGACTATGTATTCATTTTGTTTTCTTTTTTGTGTGTACCAGGCATCCTCTACAACTCCGTCCACCTCTGTAGCATTTTAATTTTGTTTTACAGTTGATTAAAATTTGATTTACATATGTTGTACAGAGTATAGTAATTAAAAAAAAATAAAAAATTTAAAAAACATTAGACTTTTTGCAAAGTTTATTTAAAACAAACTCAAAAGGAGCATAATACTTCAAAACTTTAAAAATAATGTCATATTGTTGCGACTGCAAAGGGGTGTCCCATTTCTAAAGGTTTAAAACAAACCCTTTGCCTTAACCCTCTGTTTAAAGACAGAGTGTAAGGGCGAGGACAGAGGGGTACAAAAGAGAATTGAGATTGGGCCTAATGCATGAAATATACACCATTTTAAATGCCAATGCATCAATATAATTTAATTAATTTTACAAAGATATTATTTCATAGAATATTCATAAATGCAGCCTTTATGCGCCGCGTTTCAATTTGCTATTTCCCGTGGATGCATTCTTGATACATGCTACTTGAGTACTCATCCCTGGATGAAGAGATGCATTCTGGATCAAGTCGCCATCTTTCTCGCAAGCACACTTTTTGAATTCACCAAAGTTTTGAAGATATACTCATACAGACAAGAAAGAATAGGTCAACAACGCTGTACAGTTGATTTTGGTATTATCTTTATCAATTATACTCATTTGTATGCTAGATTACTCACTGAATATTGACTAATTATCCCACGTGGTTTATCGGCTTTTATTTAGATGGCTCAACTGTTTCCACATCCCCCCACCTCCGCAATCTTGGCATTATCTTTGATCAGACACTCTCATACGAACACCACATAAAACACATCACTAAGACAGCCTTCTACCACCTCAGAAACATCGCCCGAATCCGTTCATCCCTCTCCTTTCCCTCCGCTGAAACACTCATCCACGCATTCATCACATCCCGCCTTGACTACTACAATAGCCTGCTCTATGGTTCACCTTCCAAACTCCTCAATAGACTCCAGTACATCCAGAACTCTGCTGCCCGTCTTCTCACCCACACCCGCTCCCGTGAACACATCACCCCCGTCCTTAGAGATCTCCACTGGCTTCCCATCCCCCAGCGTATTCAGTTCAAAATCCTCACCATTGTCTACAAGTCCCTCCATAACCTGGCCCCCATCTACCTCACCGAGCTCCTCCACCACCACGACCCCACCCGCTCCCTCAGATCGGCTGATGCCAACCTCCTGTCTCCCCCCACCCGAACCAAACACAAGACCTGGGGAGACAGGGCCTTCTCCATAGCTGGCCCCACCCTCTGGAACTCCCTCCCCAAACCCATCAGAGACTCCTCAACACTTACAACTTTCAAAGCTTCCCTCAAGACCCACCTCTTCAAATCTGTCTACAAATAATCCACTTCTGTTGTTGTTTGTCTATTTTATTTGCTACTTTGTTAAGCGTCTTTGGGTATCTTGAAAAGCGCTATATAAGTATTATGTATTATTATTATTATTATTATTATTATTTGAAATTTACTTTAGATATATTGTCTAAGATTTGGGTTCGTAATTTTGGTTGTTATTTTGTTAGTAATTCCATCCAATGCTGGCACACGCATGGTGTATGCATAGTTAGGGTGTGTTTAGTTGATAAAAGTATACAAATATGCTATGTTTTGGTGCTATGATTTCTCATGATTGTTCAGGTATGTTTTGACATGTTGTTAGTATTTTATTTTTACATTCAGAAGTTGATCTCATTACATTTATTTCCATACTACTATACAGGTACACAGAAACTTGTAGAATTGTAGTGCATTTTAAGGCATTTGAAATGCAGTTAACTTTTTCTGTTGTAAATCAGCCTTCAGCAATATATTTTGGTAAAATTTTTTGTACATTGTAATTAAGAACCACCCTTGAACATTATATTTTGATAATATGTGTGTATCAATAAATGTTGCAATACTGCAACAAAACCTACATGCTCTGTTCACCTGTGATTACTTTCCATAAAGTATGCAATTTAGTAGTTCAATATATACAGTATATAAAAAGCTTAATTAATAGTTGGTTAGACGTTGGGCCAACGTCTAGCCAACCGTCTTTTGATGACGTTAGCCCAACCACTTGCCAATGAGCAAAATGACGTCGGCCCAACGTCAACTGCCAACGTTGGCCCAATGTCAACTGCCAACGTTGGCCCAACGTCCACACATACGTTGGCCCGACGTTGGCATGACGTCGTCATGTCATCAGGGTAATAGTTGGTTAGACGTTGGGCCAACGTCTGAAACTGACCAATCACTCACCTATTAAATGTTGGCAAGATGTTGGGCCATTTGTTCCTACGTGAATAATCACTCTTGTTATTGTGAGGAGTGCAGCTGGTAGAAGTCCAGGTAGTTTGTCCAGTAATGTGTACAGAGTAGTAGTAGTAGAAAACAGTGAGTGGATGCACTGAAAAACCTGCAGTGCCTTATAATTGAGTCGCCCACCAAAAGTGTAGTTGGTGCAAGGTTGGGCTGGGTTGTGTCTGTGTCTGGTGCACAGAGTAATGGGCAGCGTGCTGCCCCCGCGACCCAGCCGGATTAAGCGGGAGAAGATGGATGGATGGATGGATGGGCTGGGTTGGGTTTGGGCTAGGGGTTGAGCTATAACTGGGGTTTGGTTATGGGTTAGGTTGTAGGTTAGGTGTTAGGTTTAATTCAGGAGTAAGGGCTACAGTCGGAGATTAGGGCTAGTAGGGCGTAGGCGCGTGCAAGGACCGATCATTGCCGCTTGTGGCCATATTTTCATATGTGGTTGAACAGAGAGAAGATCTTTGAACTGAGAGGGTGCAGACCCAAAGAGACAGACCACATCTGATCTCAAGGTGAGGGAGCGAGATCTTCAGTTCATGTGCTCAATAGAGTTGTCTGATTTGTAAGTAGAGTAAAATGTTGTCAGAATTGAGACTGATTTCATGGTGGGGCTTGGATGTTTGTTCCCATCAAGTAGGTGGGGCTTAGGCCAATGGGTCATTGAAAACAGTAAAAATAAATTAGGATAGTGGACATCCCTGTCTAGTGCCCCTGAGCAGTGTAAAAACCTGTGAAATAAGAATTAAGACTATTTTAACTCATGTAGATATTAGATTTTTGCCTCTGTCTTCACTTTGACAATGCCCCACTCCCTGAGCCCTTCACACCTGTGCTCCCGCCCACAGCTCTATGGACTAATCCACCTGGCTCACTGACACTTAATGACCTTTGTTATTGAAATGCTGCCCTTTGTCTTGTGGGACACCATAATGTCTTTCTCACATGTGAGTTTTGTAAAGCTGCCCTCCCTCAAATGCTCCTGATTGGCTGACGTGGTCCAATAAAAAGAGTGGGGAGGGGTGGAGGGGCACTTAACCAACTGCAGCAATGTCCAGAGACAAAGGGACTGTGAATGGACACAGAAGAAGCTGCTTTATATGCCAGGAATTAGCCATAACTTTTGAAGGAGTGAACTATCAGATTTTGATGATTGAAGTCCTTCCAGAACTTTCTGCCACTACTTTTGTAAGTATATCATCTCCATTGTCCATATGGGTTCAAATTCAGAGCCAAAAAGTTGTTAAATATCTCTGTATATGTTACCTTAATGTGATCTTCTTTTGCTACAGACAGAAAAAGTGTGCCTTTAAAATAAAATACAAACTGAAATGTTTCATTCAGCCAAATGTAACTTGCTTGTAAAACACACACAGAAACATTCTTAAATAAGATTTACTGTGTGATTTTATGTGTATTTAGTTGAGTTGCTTTATTTAAGTTATTTTACTTGACACTTTCTTTCCTTTGTTCTAATGCAGAGCTACAGGATCCACCAACAGAATGGTATTCACATGTGACCAGTGTGGAAAGGTGTGTCCAAAAGCTTCTACACTGAAAATACACTACAGAACTCACACAGGGGAAAGACCATACAGATGTGATATTTGTGAGAAGACATTTTCACAGTCAAGAAATCTTGTATCACATATGAGAATCCACACTGGAGAGAAACCATTTGAATGTGAACAGTGTGGGAAGGAATTTACACAATCTGGTGTCCTCCATCGACATATGAGAATCCACACAGGAGAAAAATCTTACAGATGTGATGTTTGTGAGAAGACATTTTCATGGTCAAGCAATCTTATATCACATATGAGAGTCCACACTGGAGAGAGGCCATACGAGTGTGACCAATGTGGGAAAGAATTTAGAGAGTCTGGTGCGCTAAATCAACATATGAGAATCCACACAGGGGAAAAACCATTTCAATGTGACCAATGTGGTAAGGAATTTACACAATCCAGACATCTCGATCTACATATGAGAATCCACACAGGGGAAAAACCATACAGATGTGATGTTTGTGAGAAGACATTTTCAGAGTCAAGCAGCCTTGTAAAACATAGGAGAATTCACACTGGAGAGAGGCCATACGAGTGTGACCAATGTGGGAAAGCTTTCTCTACATCATCCAATCTCAATAAACACATGAGAATTCACTTCTGGCACAGACTATATGAGTGTGGTCAGTATGAAAAGGTTTTTAGAACATCCCAGCAACTCTCCAGTCACTATCGAACGCACACAGGAGACAAACCATACGACTGTGAAGAAAGAGGGGAAGGCTTTCAGGTCTGTGAGGAACCGTCTGAAACATGTCCAAATCTTCCAGACTGAAGAGAAAAGCTGCAGCTCTGACCAGTGTGGAATGACTTGGAGAAAACCTGCTCATCTGAAGGTGCACTGTCTTGACCTCACTAAAGAAGAAAGAGCTGCTGAGTCTGGATCATGTGAGCCTAAAGTCAGACTCAAGAAGCTGGAGATCAGGCTTCAGAGACTCTAGATTGTGGAACTGAACTCTGCGCAGTGTCAAAAATGACAAGCTTAAAATGATATGTTAAGAATTTTCTTAATTTTTCTTTTTTATTAGAAAGAGTTTTAGCTGACTTTTGCCCATCTTATTCTTCGTTGTATTGTTTTTAACTTTGAGCTTTCAGTCCTGCTTCACTGCAGTTCTCTAATCAGAGACATACCTGAAATTGCAATTTTTTATTTTTTATTTTTTTTATTCTGTTTGCTGCTGAAAAAAGCTGAAATAAAATAAAGAAAATGAAGTTTTAGATTATTTGTTCAGGCTTGTCTCATGTCTCACATATGCATCAAGGAACTTTAGAAATGAAACACATATACAAGCACAAAGGGCTGAGAAACAGTGTGAGCTTCTTTCACATGAACAGGTGAAGCACTAAATGATAATCAGAGGTGAGAGAAGGTTTGAAGCTGCCTCTGAATGACACAGAATAGTAGAAGGAGCTCTTTTACATTTGATCCATGTACTGTTAATATAGAGTTTGTTTATTCAGAAATAGCAAATAGAGAAATTCAACAAACTACCTTAAGAAAAATAATATTCTGAATCAATTAAACTAATTTAATCTATATTTTATTTTTGCTTCTGGACTAATCCACCTGGCTGACTGACACTTAATGACCTTTGTTATTGAAATGCTGCCCTGTCATTTCAATATTTTTATTGAAATGCCCCTGTCTTGTGGGACATAATGTCTTTCTCACATGGGAGTTTTGCAATGCTGCCCACCCTCAAATTCTCCTGATATTTGCTAACATACATGAACATTCACACAGACAGTGGCTCCCTCTTTTCTGCATAACTCGAGGAAAAACAAAAACTAAAACAACACTACCCACTCCAGTCCATCTTTCCCACAATCAGGGAATAATTTAGCTCCATAAACAGCTTCTTTATAAAAGAAAAATAGATATTTATATAACTGTACACTGTAACCTTAAATGTGCACTATAGGGCCAGTAAAGCATGGACTCTGAGTGTTTCCACTGCGTAAAGCGATCCGTACCTCCCCCTTTTAGGGGGCCAAAGCGGACCGCTGGAGTTACTAACTTCCAAAGCGATCTGGAACGGTTGGAACCTAGGGCTGGCTTGCCCTGGCATGCCCCCTTGCACTCATTGAAGGACCAGCAGTACAGCAACGGCAACAATGGTGCAGATGCTCACTTACCGGTAAAATCGTGTCAAAGTTTTGTGTGTAATAAGAATTACACATCCAGTCAAAGTCTGCAATGTCTGCATAACATTGAAGCCAAACTGATAACATAAACCAAACATCCTCCTCCATGATCCGGGTAAAATCATAAATCCCAAATGTGGTGTACATATCGAATCTCAAGCACGTGTCCATAAAGATGCAGCCAAACGAGTTAGCGAAAAGTTATCCATTATCCTCTGTGCAGGTAACCGTATAGTAAAAGAGTAAAGTTATTTATCAAAACAAGAACATGTGCTCCACAGTGATGTCTTTGTGAATACAGAAAAAACTAAAGTGAAACTCAAGTGCATATCAGTCCACGTGAGGATCACCTGTGTGCTCTGGTTCATTTGCATGGACTTGTTCTGAGATAATTTGAACATCAATCAGTGTTGATGCTCCTTTAGTTTAGCACCCGGTCATTTGACAACTATCCAGCAGCTGATGGTGCAGGCCTTCCATTGGATGTGTCTTGCGTCACGCCCAAAACGGTCCAGGTCCATTGTAATGGAAACGCTCCCGGGGTGGGCGTGCCCCCCTCATAACTGCTCCGTGCCAAGGCAGCTCCAAGCGTATTGTGCCAGTAGAAATTAGGCTTATTTAATCTTTTGGTCTGGAGTCAGTTACTTGCTTGTTTCTGTGGATGCCATTTATTAACTTGGAATGTTGCACACTATGACATTAAACAGCTCTACCTTACAATTATTAAATCACACGTGGTTTTATAGCTCACAAATACTTAGAAAAACAGCCATTCTGACTGTGAGTGGGGTTACCTCTCCACAGGTCTGACTTGGTCTGGTTTGGTCGCCATGATGATAGCAAAGTTTAATACCATACTGTGAAACATTACAGACAAAGCAATAACGTCTACATGTAGAAAAGCATTAGACGAATCCTCCATCAGAATAGTTACACAATCCACCTTTAATTTGATATTAGTTTACTACAGAGTCAATATGTGTATTTAGTTATTTTATTTGACACTTCCTTTCTTTTGTTTTAATGCAGAGCTACAGGATCCACCATCAGAATAACATTCACACGTGACCAGTGTGGAATGGTGTGGCCAAACGCTTCCAAACTAAAACTACATTACAGAACTCACACAGGGGAAAAACCATACAGCTGTGACCAGTGTGGGAAAGTGTGGCCAATCGCTTCCAAACTGAAAGTACACTACAGAAATGACTTTGAGAAAACCTTCCCATTTGAAGGTGCAACGTCTTAAACTCACTAAAGGAGAAAGACCTGCTGAGGCTGGATCATGTGAGCCTAAAATCAAAAAGCTGAAGATCAGGTTTCAGAGACTCCAGACTGTGGAGCTGAGCTCTGTGTAGTGTCAAAAAAAAGCTTAAAATAATATGTTAAGACTTTTTATTAGAAAGAGGTTTTAGCTGACGTTTGTCCATCTTACTGTTTATTGTATTGATGGCAAAAGGAGAAATTCAATTTGTCAGCTGGACAGAGTTTATTTGGTCGAATACGTTTCGCAGCTCATCCAAGCTGCTTCTTCAGTTCTGGTCAGATGCTGGTGGACACTGCTTTATATCTGCCTGAATCTGCTAATTACAATGAAATTACTCTGAGACAACACATATTTGTTTACAGTTTCTGTTAGTTAGAAACAGTAAACAAATATGTGTTGTCTCAGAGTAATTTCTCAGAGTAATTTAAGCAGCTTGGATGAGATGCCAAACGCATTCAACCAAATAAACTCCAGTTGACAAATTGAATTTCTCCTTTTGCCGTGGATTCTACCTGGACGACTGAGGGATTCTACACATGTTCATTGTATTGTTTTTAACTTTGATATTTTATTTCTGCTTCACTGCAGTTCCCTAATCAGAGACATACCTAAAATTGTATTTTTTTTTATTATTCTGTTTGCTGCTGACTCTTGTTAGCAACCCACAACAGATGTTTATTCTTTTCATAGATGTTGTGATGAAAAAAAGTGAAATAAAATAAAGAAAGATTGAAAATAAAGTAAAAATTTGCTTGTTTTCTATCTAATAGTAGCTTGTCTAATTTAATTCATAAAGAAAAACTTTAAGAAATAATGGGATGGATTCTACCTGGACGACTGAGGGACTCTACACACATTTTAAGAAATAAAGCCATTTAACATATGTGGATATCTGATTTGACAAGTGTGTTCTGCTAACACACGGAGCATAGTTATAAGATAAGTCCATGAGAAGTGCAGTGATTGGTGTCTGTAGCATAGTAATTGAAGTGATAGTAAATGGGTCATTGAAACTGTCTCTGAAATAATGCAAGTGTATAATTTTTTTTTTTCCCTTGATTAAATATTTTAGAGGTTGGACAAAGTGAGGATCTTTGAACTGAGAGAATGCAGAACCAAACAAACAGACCACATCTGATTTCAAGGAGAGGGAGCGACTAGTGGGTAGTGGACATCCCTGTCTAATACCCCTGCGAAATAAGAATCAAAACTACTTTAAGATTAGACGTCATTTTATCTCATGTAGATATTAGATTTATGCCTCTGTCTTCACTTTGACGATGCCCCACTCCCTGAGCCCTTCACACCTCTGCTCCCGCCCACAGCTCTATGAACTAATCCACCTGGCTGACTGACACTTAATGACCTTTGTTATTGAAATGTTGCCCTTTGTCTTGTGGGACACCATAATGTCTTTCTCACATGTGAGTTTTGCAAAGCTGCCCTCCCTCAAATGCTCCTGATTGGCTGATGTGGTCCAATAAAGAGAGGGGGGAGGGGTGGAGGGGCACTTAACCAACTGCAGCAATGTCCAGAGACAAAGAAGGGACAGTGAATGGACACAGAAGAAGCTGCTTTATATGACAGGAATTAGCCATAACTTTTGACAGAGTGAGATTTTGATGATTGAAGTCCTTCCAGAAAGTTCTGCCACTACTCTTGTAAGTATATCATCTCCATTGTCCATATGGATTTGAATTCAGAGCCAAAAAGTTGTTAAATATCTCTGTATGTTACCTTAATGTGATCTTCTTTTCCTACAGACAGAAAAAGTGTGCCTTTAAAATAAAATACACACTTAAATGTTTCATTCAGCCAAATGTAACTTGCTTGTAAAACACACACAGAAACATTCTTAAATAAGATTTACTGTGTGATTTTATGTGTATTTAGTTGAGTTACTTTATTTAAGTAAAAAAAAAAAGTTATTTTACTTGACACTTTCTTTCCTTTGTTCTAATGCAGAGCTACAAGATCCACCAACAGAATGGCATTCACATGTGACCAGTGTGGAAAGGTGTGTCCAAAAGCTTCTACACTGAAAGTACACTACAGAACTCACACAGGAGAAAGACCATACAGCTGTGACCAGTGTGGGAAGGAATTTAAACGATCTAGTGACCTTCATCAACATATGAGAATCCACACAGGGGAAAAACCATACAGATGTGATATTTGTGAGAAGACATTTTCACGGTCAAGCAATCTTGTATCACATATGAGAGTCCACACTGGAGAGAGGCCATTTGAATGTGAACAGTGTGGGAAGAAATTTAAAAAGACTAGTCATCTCCATCAACATATGAGAATCCACACTGGAGAGAGGCCATACAACTGTGACCAATGTGGGAAGGAATTTAGAGAGTCTGGTGCGCTCAATCAACATATGAGAATCCACACAGGAGAGAAACCATTTGAATGTGAACAGTGTGGGAAGAAATTTAAAAACACTAGTCATCTCCATCTACATATGAGAATCCACACAGGGGAAAAACCATACAGATGTGATATTTGTGAGAAGACATTTTCACAGTCAAGCAATCTTGTATCACATATGAGAGTCCACACTGGAGAGAGGCCATTTGAATGTGAACAGTGTGGGAAGGAATTTAAACAATCTGGTGCTCTCCATCAACATTTGAGAATCCACACAGGGGAAAAACCATACAGATGTGATGTTTGTGAGAAGACATTTTCAGAGTCAAGCAGCCTTGTAAAACATATGAGAATCCACACTGGAGAGAGGCCATTTGAATGTGAACAGTGTGGGAAGGAATTTAAACAATCTGGTGCTCTCCATCAACATTTGAGAATCCACACAGGGGAAAAACCATACAGATGTGATGTTTGTGAGAAGACATTTTCACAGTCAAGCAGCCTTGTAAAACATAGGAGAATCCACACTGGAGAGAGGCCATACGAGTGTGACTAATGTGGGAAAGCTTTCTCTGCATCATCTAATCTCAATACACACATGAGAATTCACTTCTGACACAGTCTATATGAGTGTGGTCAGTGTGAAAAGGCTTTTAGAACATCCCAGCAACTCTCCAGTCACTATCGAACGCACACAGGAGACAAACCTTACGACTGTGAAGAAAGAGGGAAGGCTTTCAGGTCTGTGAGGAACCGTCAGAAACATGTCCAAATCTTCCAGACTGAAGAGAAAAGCTGCAGCTCTGACCAGTGTGGGGTGACTTTGAGAAACCTGCTCACCTGAAGGTGCACCGTCTTGACCTCACTAAAGAAGAAAGACCTGCTGAATTTGGATCATGTGAGCCTAAAGTCAGACTCAAGAAGCTGGAGATCAGGCTTCAGAGACTCTAGATTGTGGAACTGAACTCTGTGCAGTGTCAAAAATGACAAGCTTAAAATGATATGTTAAGAATTTTCTTAATTTTTCTTTTTTATTAGAAAGAGTTTTAGCTGACTTGTCCATATTATTCTTCGTTGTATTGTTTTTAACTTTGAGCTTTCAGTCCTGCTTCACTGCAGTTCCCTAATCAGAAACATACCTGAAATTGCATTTTTTTTTTTTTTTTTTATTCTGTTTGCTGCTGAAAAAAAAACCTGAAATAAAATAAAGGAAATTAAGTTTTAGATTATTTGTTCAGGCTTGTCTCATGTCTCACATATGCATCAAGGAACTTTAGAAATGAAACACATATACACAGACAAAGGGCTGAGAAACAGTGTGAGCTTCTTTCACATGAACAGGTGAAGTACTAAATGTTAATCAGAGGTGAGAGAAGGTTTGAAGCTGCCTCTGAATGATACAGAATAGTAGAAGGAGCTCTTTTACATTTGATCCATGTACTGTTAATATAGAGTTTGTTTATTCAGAAATAGCAAATAGAGAAATTCAACAAGCTAGAGAAAACTACCTTAAGAAAAATAATATTCTGAAACAATTAAACTAATTTAATCTATATTTTATTTTTGCTTCTGGACTAATCCACCTGTCTGACTGACACTTAATGACATTTGTTATTGAAATGCTGCCCTGTCATTTCAATATTGTTATTGAAATGCCCCTGTCTTGTGGGACATAATGTGTTTCTCACATGGGAGTTTTGCAGTGCTGCCCACCCTCAAATTCTCCTGATATATGTGTTACCTTAAATGTGCATTATAGGGCCAGTACGTGACATAAAGCATGGACTCTGAGTGTTTCCACTGTGTAAAGCGATCCGTACCTCCCCCTTTTAGGGGGCCAAAGCGGACCGCTGGAGTTGCTAACTTCCAAAGCGATCTGGAACGGTTGGAACCTAGGGCTGGCTTGCCCTGGCATGCCCCCTTTCACTCATTGAAGGACCAGCAGCACAACAACGGCAACAATGGTGCAGATGCTCACTTACCGGTAAAATCGTGTCAAAGTTTTGTGTGTAATAAGAATTCCACATCCAGTCAAAGTCTGCAATGTCTGCAAAACATTGAAGCCAAACTGATAACATAAACCAAACTTCACCAACATCCTCCTCCGTGATCCGGGTAAAATCATAAATCCCAAATGTGGTGTACATATCGAATCTCGAGCACGTGTCCGTAAAGATGCAGCCAAACGAGTTAGCGAAAAGTTATCCATTATCCTCTGTGCAGGTAACCGTATAGTAAAAGAGTAAAGTTATTTATCAAAACAAGAACATGTGCTCCGCAGTGATGTCTTTGTGAATACAGAAAAAACGAAAGTGAAACTCTATATCAGTCCACGTGAGGATCACCTGTGTGCTCTGGTTCATTTGCATGGACATTTGTTCTGAGTTAAATTTGAACATCAATCAGTGTTGATGCTCCTTTAGTTTAGCACCTGGTCATTTGACAGCTATCCAGCGGCTGATGGTGCAGGCCTTCCATTGGGTGTGTCTTGCGTCACGCCCAAAACGGTCCAGGTCCATTGTAATGGAAACGCTCCCGGGGTGGGCGTGCCCCCCTCATAACTGCTCCGTGCCAAGGCAGCCCCAAGCGTATTGTGCCAGTAGAAATTAGGCTTATTTAATCTTTTGGTCTGGGGTCAGTTACTTGCTTGTTTCTGTGGATGCCATTTATTATTATTATTTTTTTTTTATTTAACCTTTATTTAACCAGGAAAAAGTCTCATTGAGATTAAATATCTCTTTTTCAAGAGCGTCCTGGCCAAGAGGCCACAAAATTACAGTTTCAAAACAGATAAAAACATACATACAATACATACAGTATGACAGAATAATCAACACAATTCAAAGATAGTTAAAACAATTACACCCTGAGGATTCCAGATCTCTGTTTTTTAAAATCTGTTTAAAAGATTCTAAGGATACCAGCTCCTTTAACTTCGAATTATTTTGTAAAAAATTCCATGTCGAAGGAGCACAAAACTGAAAAGCTTTCTTACCAAACTCAGACTTTACTCTGAGAACTGACAACAAGAGCAAGTCCTGTGAGCGCAGGCTGTAGGCCCCAGAACTTTTTAGAACTACATGCTTATACAGGTAAGACGGGAGCAGACCAAGAATACATTTATAGACCAACAGACACAAGTGCTTGAGCCTCCGTGTGGTTAGGGAAGTCCAGCCCACACGTGCGTAGAGCACACAGTGGTGTGTGAGCGCTCTAAGACCAGTGATAAACCTCAGGGCTCCATGGTAAGGTGTGTCCAGAGCTCGCAGACTCTGTGCAGAAGCATTCATATAAACCACATCACCAAAGTCCAACACCGACATAAATGTAGCTTCTACAAGCCTTTTCCTAGCCTCGAAAGAAAGACAGGGCCTAATCCTAAAAAAGAAGCCTAATTTTGCTCTCAGTTTTTGAGTTAATTGCTATCGGTGAAACACAAATGAAAGTGAGCTATCCAAAGACCTAGATACTTGTACTTGTCCACTTTCTCAATTTGAGCACCTTCTAAAGTAGAGATTTGAGGAAGATCTGAGGGGAGTGTTTTGACATTTGAAAATAGCATTGATTTTGTTTTGTCAGCGTTTAAGATAAGCTTTAAGTCTTGGAATTTCCTTTGAAATATGTCAAAAGCAATCTTTAACTGCTGAAGGGCATCAAGTGGAGTAGATGCCACACTGTACATTACTGTGTCATCATAAAAATGAAAGTAACAATTTGGAATGTTTTGACTAATATTATTTATATACAAAATGAAAAGTAAGGGACCCAAAACTGACCCCTGCGGCACACCCCTGTGGATACTGAGAGTGTTTGATGAGGAGCCGTCTACCTGAACAGTCTGAGTTCTTCCTGAGAGATAGTTCCTAAACCAGTGTATAGCTTGAGATGATAGTCCATTTGCAATTAATCTTTGTTCCAGTATAAGATGATCAACAGTATCAAAGGCTTTTGTAAGATCAACGAAAAGAGCTGCACAATGTTTTTTATTGTCTAAGGATGAAACTTTGTCATTCACTACTTCTAAGCCTGCAGTTGTAGTGCTATGATGCTTCCGAAATCCAGACTGAAACTCAGTTAGGATATTATTTTCAGATAAATAGTCCTTAAGCTGAGAACTAATGAGGGATTCCAGAAGTTTGACCAAGGGAGATAATTTAGAAATCGGCCTGTAATTATTTAATTTTGATAAATCACCACCTTTGAATAGAGGGGTGACAAAAGCAGATTTCCAGATCAAGGGAATTTCATTTGTGATTACCGTAAGATTAAAAAGGTGGGCCAGTGGAGCGGCAATGAAATCTGCTGCTAATTTTAAGAACTAGGATTCAAGATTGTCTGGTCCTGGTGATGATTGGATATTGAGGAGTTTGAGGGCTTTGTGTACCTCAACAACAGAGAAAGGAGAAAAACAGAACGGATTATTTACAATAGGGTCATGTAAGTTTGTGGCAGTCATCTTACTATGAGTTGAATCAAACATTGATCCAGATTCAATAAAGTGAATATTGAAAGTTTAACATTTCTTGAGGATTTGTTATTTTCTTGCTATCCTTTATTATGCATGAAGGTAGATTCAAATGATTATTTGTTTGATCAATAGACTTAATAGTCTTCCAAAATTTTAACGGATTATTAAGATTACGAGTTGTTTGCAAAAGAAAGTAATTAGCTTTCGCATTTCTAATCGCAAGTGTGCACACATTTCGGAGTTTTCTAAAGTGTAGCCAGTTAAGATCTAAGTTTGATCTTCTGGCTTTCGCCCAGACGAAGTTGCGTTCGTGCAACAGGACTGCAAGATCAGGCGTAAACCAGGGATTATCCCTGCCCTTAACACGGGTTCTTTTAAAAGGCACATGCTTATTTATAATATGACTAAACCCATCATAAAACAACTTCCAAGCAGATTCAACATCACTTATGAGCTCAGTTCTGCTCCATTCAAAGTTATAAAGGTCATGAAAAAAAGCCTGCTCTGAAAAATTTTTCATATTGCGCTTCAAGATAATTCTTGGTTTTGTTTTAGGCAATTTAGCACTTCAGACTGTAGCAACCGCACAGTGATCACTAATATCATTAGCAAATATAGATGCAGTAGAGTATTTATGAGGCGCATTAGTTAAAATTAAGTCAATAAAAGTAGATTTATCAGGGTATTTTAGATTTGGTCTTGTGGGGGCTTCCACCAATTGTGTAAGATTTAGTGCATCACAATTTGCTTTAAACTCATCTGCCACTGGTAGCAACCAATTCCAATTTAAGTCTCAAGATATAACAATTTCTTTTGATTTAATCTCGGATAGGAGCTGTATTAACGAGGGTAAAGCCTCACTCACAGCAGAAGGATTAACTTGGAATGTTGCACACTATGATATTAAACAGCTCTACCTTACAATTATTAAATCACACGTGGTTTTATAACTCACAAATACTTGGTCTTGGTCTGGTTTTGTCGCCATGATGATAGAAAAGTTTAATACCATACTGTGAAACATTACAGACAAAGCAATAACGTCTACATGTAGAAAAGCATTAGACGAATCCTCCATCAGAATAGTTACACAATCCACCTTTAATTTGATATTATTTTACTACAGAGTCAATATGTGTATTTAGTTATTTTACTTGACACTTCCTTTCTTTTGTTCTAATACAGAGCTACAGGATCCACCATCAGAATAACATTCACATGTGACCAGTGTGGAATGGTGTAGCCAAATGCTTCCAAACTAAAACTACACTGTAAACCCAAATCGCTGTGATTACTAATGTCTGATAAGGAAACTCGTTCCAGCAATAAAGATTAGTTTTGCAAATGCCATAGAATAAGCAACATAAGGTCATTCAACATGGCTGATTATTAGTCCTTACTAACACTGATTAGCTCACTACACTTATTTCCAAATTGTTTATACTAATCAGTTTTACTTAAATAAAATTATACAATCATGCATGTTTAAGTAACCATAACAAAGTGTTATATATTTTTTATGACTAATGTTTTTAAGTTACTGTAACTTAATCTTATGTTTGCATAACTAATGTTATTTCATACACAGCAATTATACTCATCTGTTAAACTAAGTATTAAAATAAATACAGTACATGTTCTTATGCACATAAATGTGTTTATTTCATTTTTTTTATGAAACAGTGCCAGTAACTTTAAACACAGTATAAAATAGTGTCAGTAATTTTAAATGTTAACAAGCTCATATGCTATTGCTTGTTAAGCAGCCATTTTTCCATCTGAAAAAAACAATAGACAATAGAAACAATAGGAGGATAAAAGGCAGTAGTAGGTTATTTTTTAAAGATTGCAATTTCAGTTTCAGTTCATCAGCGCTCAACTTCATGAGTATCTGCTGGATGAAGAAGAATGTGTACCTCATGCACTTTGGATAATTGAGGTGGAGGGCGTAGGTCAGGCCAAACATGATGCACATAGCTTGCGGGAGGTCTGGCAAGTCCTTCATAATTTCTTCTCCGTCAATGACGATGGAGAAAGAGGCAGGACTAGGAGGCGAATCAGGTTCAGACGATTCAGAGCCAAAGACAATTCCAAGGGGCACGTCTCCAAATGAGGCTTCTTCAGAGTCCTTAAAGATCAAATAAAAGCGTAATCAGTTTTATAGGTCATGATTTAAACTAATACTAATATTATGGACTTGATGGGGACAGAATGTTGGACAGCATCAGATTTCTTTTGTTAAAATAACCTACACACAAATCACATTAGAGGTGGAAAGCACTTGATTAAAGTGTTGTAGTGATGGACTACGCGAGCCGAGGCATCTGTCAGAGTGTGTCAGTTTAGGAAAAGTCCCGTGACCTACGCATTATGTACTTTTGTATGTCATGTCACACACTAGGGCTGGGCGATAAGGCCAAAATATTAATCATGATTATTTCCCTCATTTTGATTCATCTCGGTTTTCAATTCTATTTTTTTTTTCTTCTTATATCAAAACCAAATAAAATAGCTCTTACTGTTATGACTCTTGACAAACCCTTTTAGATCAGGGTTTCCTCAAGGCATTAAAAAGATGAAAGTCTTTAGGTCAGCTCTGTCACAAGGCCTTTAACATTTAAAAAAATAATTGAATTTGATTCAAAATGGCATAAAATATCACTATATTATGGTATAAGTTAATTGAAAAATACAAAAATAATAAGTTTTGTCTGAAACTGTTTTTGCTTGAAAGTTGCCCTTTGTGTCCAAATTTGCTTTTGAATGTTAACATTTTCCCTCTTTCCCTTGTTTGATGGAATGTTTGCAAATGTAACAATACGCATACTTTTCTTCTTGTATTTGGGCATTAAAAAGCATTAAATTAGATTTGCTACTGCCAGTACTGTAAAGTCCTGTAAATAAATCTTAGCTTAGAACACAAAAAATTCCATTGCTACAAACACTGAATTGACTGTTAATCTGACAATTAAAAAGTCCTAGGACGATTATTGATATTGACTTAAATTAATATTGCGATTTTGATTTTTTTCGATTAATTGCTCAGCTAAAAGCAAACTAGTAATTAAATCATCAAGCAACGTTTAGGGTTTGATTGGACTAAAGACCATCACTGTCGCACCTGTACTCACAACACTCCTAAGAAGTGTTTCTTTGGAAAATAAAGGGGAAATTAAGTGAAGAAAGCATGCACCAAACATGACTTCTCAAAATCTCATCTATTTATAAAAAACATGAAAAAGTTGTTAAATGTTGATTATAAAAGATACATTTGTTTTAATTGTTATTAATAATCCTGTTAACTTGTGTTAATGTTTAAAAATGTACAATAAATATGATGAAATGTTACTCATAAAAAATTAAAATGGCAAATCACAACAAAGGTTAGAAAATATGTAGAAAAACATTTGTGCACAAAATAATAACTTGCTAAGCTTGTCCCCCAGAAGAATGGGAAGTCCCCTGACCACCGTTGACCGAATCCGTGTTGGCTCAAAGGTCTGTGGGCAACAAAAGCAAAAAGGCATAAAAAATCATAAAAATATTTTCCTTTTTCAGTGGGTATTGAAAAACTCAGGAGACAGCCCTGAATTCAGATCCAGATTGCCACTAGGTTTGAGACCTTGTGATGACATTGCTCTCTGTAGCAGCCTTAACTATCTGTGTCACAGTTGATTCATCTACATCACCATGTTCTTTCAGGATGTCCCTCACAGACTTAAGCAGAAGGGGTTTGGACAGTTCATTTGCTTGCAAAAGTTGTTGTATAACATCCTGAATTGAACTCTCGGGTATATGAAGAACACTTTGCATCTTAAGAAACAAGGCTGCCATATTGTGCTCTAACTGTTTCTCAAGATCGTGAAAATCTTCATCACTGGATTCTTCACTTTCCCCAGAATCAACAATGTTCTCCTCTTCTTGATCATTTTCCCTAGTTGAAAAATTGATAATTTCTGGCCTGAACATTTTGTAGTTATCTGCCCTGTGCAGTTTACTCCGATGTGAATTAAAGGTCGTATAAACATTTGTATTAAAATCACAATCTTTAAAGGGACAGTTAACTCTGTGATTTACTTTCAAGTGAACATTACGAAGGTGACAGAAAAACTCAGTTTCAGTACATAATGCAGAAAAGCTACAATGCTGGCAGTTGAAGATGATTTTTTCAGTTTGTGAGCATGCCCGATGAATTTTTGATAAATGGATTCTAAGACTATTGAGTGACTTAAATGTGCACAAGCAGTCGTGATGCAAACAAGGAAATGGAACTATTCTGCTATAGCTCCCATGTTTCAGTCTATAATGTTTTAAACGATAACCTCTTTTCTCGGACACAAAATCACAGGACTTGCACCGCCACTGCATTCCCAGATTACCTATAAAACAAGAAATAAAAACAATTTAAGTCTCAGTTGCACACCACCAAAAACATGGCACACAGCATTAGACATTTAGTAAGGACCGTCAGTTTCTACATCAATAGTACACTATGATTTACAAATAATTTTTAATGACAAAAAACATGTCAAAACATGTGTGAAAAATACTTTTACTACTTCCTATTATGTACTACAGTATGCTTTATTATTACTATTTAAGCTTCCAGGGGTGTTCAATCAGACTTAATATTTGTTGTGCTTCTAATTGGAAATAACTCAAACAGTGTGGATTTTTGGAGGAAAGACAGTATGTGGCTGAGGATCTGAATAGCTTAAAAATAACGTGACGTTTGTAGTGTCAAAGATTCAAAAACAGCCTTTATGATAAAGACATAGTTGCGTCTCAATTTGGCTCCGTTTGTCTCGTCCTCTGTTCCTCCTCTCACACTAGGGCAGACGCGTGTGCACAGGGCACAGGCTGCAGGAGGACAGGAGGTGTGTGTCCTGCCCTGGACACAGCGGCTCACATCAGTGACCCAAAGGAATAATTATATTATAGTATTTATCCATCCAGGATCTGTGTTTTGTTCACTTCGGACTTTTCAGAAAAAGACACTGCGAGCACAGCCCGAGTCTCGGATCTCCGTGAGCTTCTTTACAAACTTTGTCTGAGTTTCCTCTACCGCTTCTCATTTGCAAAACAGCTCAGTGCAAAATGCACTAAAACCAAGTCCATGCAGTATCCACGCCGAGGACAGAGACAGGGACTTGTCCCCGTGTGTTTGTCCTGAAGCTAACAGCGCTGCTAACTCAGCTATACTGGAGCTTCGCTGTCACTGTCACTAAAGACAGTCTCAAACACACTGCTTTAACCAGGAGTTACACACGTGGAATCACTTACTATATTACAAATGATATGCTAAATGGCCAATATAGTCAAAATGGATCAATGAATGAGTTAAACATTTACATGTGTAATATATGACGCTAAATTGCAGAAGGCAGTAGAATGGGCGACTTTAAATATTACAGTGAATAATAGTGTGTTGTAAACAGTTACCAAATGACAACAGTTCTGTTACTTTTATGAAGACATGCATTTGCATTACTACCTTCAGGACTGCACGTAATGATATATATATATACGTTTCACATTTAGTTAGACTACAGCTATGAATGTGTCAGTCAGGAGCCCTGAGGCTGATAGGACTCCTATCGGAGAAAGCTACAGCTAGCTCCCATCGATGATGTGAAAACAAAAACTACGCACTAATAAAGTCAATAAACCACCGATACATAAAAAAGATACATAAAAATGATGCTTTAAAACACACTGAGCTATAGTCAGTGGATGTAATGTTATAGTTTATTGCCCGCCAGCCGTGACCTGGTATCCTAGCAAGCTAACACAGCCTTTAACCGCTAGCATAGACTGCTACAACACAAACGATGCCATAAATGGAGTTAACATACGGGGTGAATACAAGTGTACACGATAGCTCTACTGAATCTGTGGTATTGACCCAGATGTTGTAGGAAGGAGTTATCCCCAAAACAGCGTTTAATTGTCAGAATGGAGCCTTCCAAAGACTTGGGGCTGCCTTGGCACAAAGAGCATACAGCTGTGACCAGTGTGGAAAGATGTGGCCAAACGCTTCCAAACTGAAAGTACACTACAGAACTGACTTTGAGAAAACCTTCCCATTTGAAGGTGCAACGTCTTAAACTCACTAAAGGAGAAAGACCTGCTGAGGCTGGATCATGTGAGCCTAAAATCAAAAAGCTGGAGATCAGGTTTTAGAGACTCCAGACTGTGGAGCTGAAGCTCTGTGTAGTGTCAAAAAAAAAGCTTAAAATAACATGTCAAGACTTTTTATTAGAAAGAGGTTTTAGCTGATGTTTGTCCATCTTACTGTTCATTGTATTGATGGCAAAAGGAGAAATTCAATTTGTCAGCTGGACAGAGTTTATTTGGTCGAATACCTTTCGCAGCTCATCCAAGCTGCTTCTTCAGTTCTGGTCAGATGCTGGCGGACACTGCTTTGTATCTGCCTGAAGGGAGGAGCTAATTACAATGAAATTACTCTGAGACAACACATATTTGTCTCAGAGTAATTTCTCAGGGTAATTTAAGCAGCTTGGATGAGCTGCGAAACTTATTCGACCAAATAAACTCCAGTTGACAAATTGAATTTCTCCTTTTGCCATGGATTCTACCTGGACGACTGAGGGATTCTACAAACGTTCATTGAATTGTTTTTAACTTTGATATTTTATTTCTGCTTCACTGCAGTTCCCTAATCAGAGACATACCTAAAATTGTATTTTTTTATTATTCTGTTTGCTGCTGACTCTTGTTAGCAACCCACAACAGATGTTTATTCTTTTCATGGATGTTGTGATGAAAAAAAGTGAAATAAAATAAAGAAAGATTGAAAATAAAGTAAAAATTTGCTTAAAAAAAATGCAAATTGAGTAGTTTTCTCTCTAATAGTTCTGCTAACACACGGAGCATAGTTATAAGATAAGTCCATGAGAAGTGCAGTGATTGGTGTCTGTAGCATAGTAATTGAAGTGATAGTAAATGGGTCATTGAAACTGTCTCTGAAATAATGCAAGTGTATAAATGTTTTTTTTTTTTTTTTTTAAATGAAATATTTTAGGTTGGACAAAGTGAGGATCTTTGAACTGAAAGAGTGCAGAACCAAACAGACAGACCACATCTAATCTCAAGGAGAGGGAGCGACATCTTTAGTTTAGTTGAGCTCAATAGAGTTGTCTGATATTTTGGAAAATTGGTCTTTCAGATGTATTGTTTATTGTAATAAAGCCTTCTTGTTTGTAAGTAGAGTAAAATGTTGTCAGCATTAAACTGATTTTATTGTGGGGCTTGGATGTTTGTTCCCCTCTAATAATTGGTGTTTTGGCCAATGATTCATTGAAAAGGGTGAACATAAATTGGGCTAGTGGACATCCCTGTCTAATACCCCTGCGAAATAAGAATCAAAATTACTTTAAGATTAGAGGTCATTTTATCTCATGTAGATATTTGATTTTTGCCTCTATCTTCACTTTGACGATGCCCCACTCCCTGAGCCCTTCACACCTCTGCACCCGCCCACAGCTCTATGGACTAATCCACCTGGATGACTGACACTTAATGACCTTTGTTATTGAAATGCTGCCCTTTGTCTTGTGGGACACCATAATGTCTTTCTCACATGTGAGTTTTGCAAAGCTGCCCCTCCCTCAAATGCTCCTGATTGGCTGATGTGGTCCATTAAAAGCAGTGGGGAGGGGTGGAGGGGCACTTAACCAACTGCAGCAATGTCCAGAGACAAAGAAGGGACAGTGAATGGACACAGAAGAAGCTGCTTTATATGACAGGAATTAGCCATAACTTTTGACAGAGTGAGATTTTGATGATTGAAGTCCTTCCAGAAAGTTCTGCCACTACTCTTGTAAGTATATCATCTCCATTGTCCATATGGATTCAAATTCAGAGCCAAAAAGTTGTTAAATATCTCTGTATATGTTACCTTAATGTGATCTTCTTTTGCTACAGACAGAAAAAGTGTGCCTTTAAAATAAAATACAAACTTAAATGTTTCATTCAGCCAAATGTAACTTGCTTGTAAAACACACACAGAAACATTCTTAGAAAATATTTACTGTGTGATTTTATGTGTATTTAGTTGAGTTACTTTATTTAATAAAAAAAAAAAAAAGTTATTTTACTTGACACTTTCTTTCCTTTGTTCTAATGCAGAGCTACAGGATCCACCAACAGAATGGTATTCACATGTGACCAGTGTGGAAAGGTGTGGCCGAATGCTTCTACACTGAAAGTACACTACAGAACTCACACAGGGGAAAAACCATACAGATGTGACCAGTGTGGGAAGGAATTTATACAATCTCGTCATCTCCATCGACATATGAGAATCCACACAGGTGAAAAATCATACAGATGTGATGTTTGTGAGAAGACATTTTCACGGTCAAGCAATCTTGTATCACATATGAGAGTCCACACTGGAGAGAGGCCATACAACTGTGACCAATGTGGGAAGGAATTTAGAGAGTCTGGTGCGCTCTATCAACATATGAGAATCCACACAGGAGAGAAACCATTTGAATGTGAACAGTGTGGGAAGGAATTTAAACGATCTAGTCATCTCCATCTACATATGAGAATCCACACAGGGGAAAAACCATACAGATGTGATATTTGTGAGAAGACATTTTCACAGTCAAGCGGCCTTGTATCACATATGAGAGTCCACACTGGAGAGAGGCCATTTGAATGTGAGCAGTGTGGGAAGGGATTTACACAATCTGGTGCTTTCCATCGACATATGAGAATCCACACAGGGGAAAAACCATACAGATGTGATGTTTGTGAGAAGACATTTTCAGTGTCAAGCAGCTTTGTATCACATATGAGAATCCACACTGGAGAGAGGCCATTTGAATGTGAACAGTGTGGGAAGGGATTTACACAATCTGGTGCTCTCCATCAACATTTGAGAATCCACACAGGGGAAAAACCATACAGATGTGATGTTTGTGAGAAGACATTTTCACAGTCAAGCCATCTTGTATCACATATGAGAGTCCACACTGGAGAGAGGCCATACGAGTGTGACCAATGTGGGAAAGCTTTCTCTGCATCATCTAATCTCAATACACACATGAGAATTCACTTCTGACACAGACTATATGAGTGTGGTCAGTGTGAAAAGGCTTTTAGAACATCCCAGCAACTCTCCAGTCACTACTGAACGCACACAGGAGACAAACCATACGACTGTGAAGAAAGAGGGAAGGCTTTCAGGTCTGTGAGGAACCGTCTGAAACATGTCCAAATCTTCCAGACTGAAGAGAAAAGCTGCAGCTCTGACCAGTGTGGGGTGACTTTGAGAAACCTGCTCATCTGAAGGTGCACCATCTTGAACACACTAAAGAAGAAAGACCTGCTGAGTCTGGATCATGTGAGACTAAAGTTAGACTCAAGAAACTGGAGATCAGGCTTCAGAGACTCTAGATTGTGGAACTGAACTCTGTGCAGTGTCAAAAATGACAAGCTTAAAATTATATGTTAAGAATTTTCTTAATTTTTCTTTTTTATTAGAAAGAGTTTTAGCTGACTTTTGTCCATCTTATTCTTCGTTGTATTGTTTTTAACTTTGAGCTTTCAATCCTGCTTCACTGCAGTTCCCTAATCAGAGACATACCTGAAATTGCATTTTTTTTTTTATTTTTTTTTTTTATTCTGTTTGCTGCTGAAAAAAACCCGAAATAAAATAAAGAAAATGAAGTTTTAGATTATTTGTTCAGGCTTGTCTCATGTCTCACATATGCATCAAGGAACTTTAGAAATGAAACACATATACACAGACAAAGGGCTGAGAAACAGTGTGAGCTTCTTTCACATGAACAGGTGAAGCACTAAATGTTAATCAAAGGTGAGAGAAGGTTTGAAGCTGCCTCTGAATGACACAGAATAGTAGAAGGAGCTCTTTTACATTTGATCCATGTACTGTTAATATAGAGTTTGTTTATTCAGAAATAGCAAATAGAGAAATTCAACAAACTACCTTAAGAAAAATAATATTCTGAATCAATTAAACTAATTTAATGTATATTTTATTTTTGCTTCTGGACTAATCCACCTGGCTGACTGACACTTAATGACCTTTGTTATTGAAATGCTGCCCTGTCATTTCAATATTGTTATTGAAATGCCCCTGTCTTGTGGGACATAATGTCTTTCTCACATGGGAGTTTTGCAATGCTGCCCACCCTCAAATTCTCCTGATATTTGCTAACATACATGAACATTCACACAGACAGTGGCTCCCTCTTTTCTGCATAACTCGAGGAAAAACAAAAACTAAAACAACACTACCCACTCCAGTCCATCTTTCCCACAATCAGGGAATAATTTAGCTCCATAAACAGCTTCTTTATAAAAGAAAAATAGATATTTATATAACTGTACACTGTAACCTTAAATGTGCACTATAGCAGTGGTTCTCAACCTGGGGTTCGGGCCCCCCCAAGGGGGGCGCTAGAGATCGCAGGGGGTCCGCCCAATTTCGTCTGCGTTGAGGTTGTGACTTTATCAAAATTATATTTGTGCACATTAAAATTATAGAATCCCAACAACACACCTAATAGCCTAAACAAAATTCGGTGTAATTCAAATTAAAACATATTTTTGGTCCACATTTAAATTCATTAAGGTATTTATTACCTCTGACCTGAACTTGCGCAGGCAATCCTCAGGTCAGCTAGCGGGCTAGGTAATTCAGCCTGGGTAATTCATAGTTAAATGTCCTTGCAGTTATTTCTGAAGATTTTATACACCTGGTGACACACAGAAGAAAAGAAAGCCATATAGATACTGATATATCTTAACAATGAGTCATAATTTTTCTGTTGTAATGGGGTAAACCTATTCTGTTTGGCTGTCAAAAATTAAACTGTGTGTGTGTGTGTGTTAGATACACTTGATAACATTTAAGGAAGAATTTTTGCAAATAAAAGTTTGTAGTTAATCACTTTTTTCTTTTAGTGCGTATATGCAGGTAGGATTTGGGGTTAGGGGGGCCTGGCTTGTCTTGGACACAGGCAAGGGGGGCTTCAAGAAAAAAGGTTGAGAACCACTGCACTATAGGGCCAGTAAAGCATGGACTCTGAGTGTTTCCACTGCGTAAAGTGATCCGTACCTCCCCCTTTTAGGGGGCCAAAGCGGACCGCTGGAGTTACTAACTTCCAAAGCGAGTTGGAACGGTTGGAACCTAGGGCTGGCTTGCCCTGGCATGCCCCCTTGCACTCATTGAAGGACCAGCAGCACAACAACGGCAACAATGGTGCAGATGCTCACTTACCGGTCAAATCGTGTCAAAGTTTTGTGTGTAATAAGAATTACACATCCATTCAAAGTCTGCAATGTCTGCAAAACATTGAAGCCAAACTGATAACATAAACCAAACATCCTCCTCCATGATCCGGGTAAAATCATAAATCCCAAATGTGGTGTACATATCAAATCTCGAGCGCGTGTCCATAAAGATGCAGCCAAATGAGTTAGCAAAAAGTTATCCATTATCCTCTGTGCAGGTGACCGAATAGTAAAAGAGTAAAGTTATTTATCAAAACAAGAACATGTGCTCCACAGTGATGTCTTTGTGAATACAGAAAAAACGAAAGTGAAACTCAAGTGCATATCAGTCCACGTGAGGATCACCTGTGTGCTCTGGTTCATTTGCATGGACATTTGTTCTGAGTTAAATTTGAACATCAATCAGTGTTGATGCTCCTTTAGTTTAGCACCCGGTCATTTGACAGCTATCCAGCGGCTGATGGTGCAGGCCTTCCATTGGGTGTGTCTTGCGTCACGCCCAAAACGGTCCAGGTCCATTGTAATGGAAACGCTCCCGGGGTGGGCGTGCCCCCCTCATAACTGCTCCGTGCCAAGGCAGCTCCAAGCGTATTGTGCCAGTAGAAATTAGGCTTATTTAATCTTTTGGTCTGGAGTCAGTTACTTGCTTGTTTCTGTGGATGCCATTTATTAACTTGGAATGTTGCACACTATGACATTAAACAGCTCTACCTTACAATTATTAAATCACACGTGGTTTTATAGCTAACAAATACTTAGAAAAACAGCCATTCTGACTGTGAGTGGGGTTACCTCTCCACAGGTCTGACTTGGTCTGGTTTGGTCGCCATGATGGTAGAAAAGTTTAATACCATACTATGAAACATTACAGACAAAGAAATAACGTCTACATGTAGAAAAGCATTAGACAAATCCTCCATCAGAATAGTTACACAATCCACCTTTAATTTGATATTATTTTACTACAGAGTCAATATGTGTATTTAGTTATTTTATTTGACACTTCCTTTCTTTTGTTTTAATACAGAGCTACAGGATCCACCATCAGAATAACATTCACACGTGACCAGTGTGGAATGGTGTGGCCAAACGCTTCCAAACTAAAACTACATTACAGAACTCACACAGGGGAAAAACCATACAGCTGTGACCAGTGTGGGAAAGTGTGGCCAATCGCTTCCAAACTGAAAGTACACTACAGAAATGACTTTGAGAAAACCTTCCCATTTGAAGGTGCAACGTCTTAAACTCACTAAAGGAGAAAGACCTGCTGAGGCTGGATCATGTGAGCCTAAAATCAAAAAGCTGAAGATCAGGTTTCAGAGACTCCAGACTGTGGAGCTGAGCTCTGTGTAGTGTCAAAAAAAAGCTTAAAATAATATGTTAAGACTTTTTATTAGAAAGAGGTTTTAGCTGACTTTTGTCCATCTTACTGTTCATTGTATTGATGGCAAAAGGAGAAATTCAATTTGTCAGCTGGACAGAGTTTATTTGGTCGAATACGTTTCGCAGCTCATCCAAGCTGCTTCTTCAGTTCTGGTCAGATGCTGGTGGACACTGCTTTGTATCTGCCTGAATCTGCTAATTACAATGAAATTACTCTGAGACAACACATATTTGTTTACAGTTTCTGTTAGTTGGAAACTGTAAACAAATATAGAGTAATTTAAGCAACTTGGATGAGCTGCAAAACGTATTCGACCAAAAAAACTCCAGTTGACAAATTTAATTTCTCCTCTTGCCATGGATTCTACATGGACGACTGAGGGATTCTACAAACGTTCATTGTATTGTTTTTAACTTTGATATTTTATTTCTGCTTCACTGCAGTTCCCTAATCAGAGACATACCTAAAATTGTATTTTTTTTTATTATTCTGTTTGCTGCTGACTCTTGTTAGCAACCCACAACAGATGTTTATTCTTTTCATGGATGTTGTGATGAAAAAAAGTGAAATAAAATAAAAAAAGATAGAAAATAAAGTAAAAATTTGCTTAAAAAAAAAAAAAAAAAAAGCAAATTGAGTAGTTTTCTCTCTAATAGTCGCTTGTCTAATTTAATTCATAAAGAAAAACTTTAAGAATTAAACCTATTTAACATATGTGGATATCTGATTTGACAAGTGTGTTCTGCTAACACACGGAGCATAGTTATAAGATAAGTCCATGAGAAGTGCAGTGATTGGTGTCTGTAGCATAGTTTTTTTTTGATGAAATATTTTAGGTTGGACAAAGTGAGGATCTTTGAATTGAGAGTGCAGAACCAAACAGACAGACCACATTTGATCTCAAGGAGAGGGAGCGACATCTTTAGTTTAGTTGAGCTCAATAGAGTTGTCTGATATTTTGGAAAACTGGTCGTTCAGATTTATTGTTTATTGTAATAAAGCCTTCTTGTTTGTAAGTAGAGTAAAATGTTGTCAGCATTAAACTGATTTTATTGTGGGGCTTGGATGTTTGTTCCACTCTAATAATTGGTGTTTTGGCCAATGATTCATTGAAAAGGGTGAACATAAATTGGGCTAGTGGACATCCCTGTCTAATACCCCTAAGAAAGAAGAATTAAAACTACTTTAAGATTAGAGGTCATTTTATCTCATGTAGATATTAGATTTTTGCCTCTGTCTTCACTTTGACGATGCCCCACTCCCTGAGCCCTTCACACCTCTGCTCCCGCCCACAGCTCTATGGACTAATCCACCTGGCTGACTGACACTTAATGACCTTTGTTATTGAAATGTTGCCCTTTGTCTTGTGGGACACCATAATGTTTTTCTCACATGTGAGTTTTGCAAAGCTGCCCTCCCTCAAATGCTCCTGATTGGCTGATGTGGTCCAATAAAGAGAGTGGGGAGGGGTGGAGGGGCACTTAACCAACTGCAGCAACGTCCAGAGACAAAGAAGGAACAGTGAATGGACACAGAAGAAGCTGCTTTATATGTCAGGAATTGGCCATAACTTTTGACAGAGTGAGATTTTGATGATTGAAGTCCTTCCAGAAATTTCTGCCACTACTTTGGTGCACCGTCTTGAACACATTAAAGAAGAAAGACCTGCTGAGTCTGGCTCATGTGAGCCTAAAGTCAGACTCAAGAAGCTGGAGATCAGGCTTCAGAGACTCTAGATTGTGGAACTGAACTCTGTGCAGTGTCAAAAATGACAAGCTTAAAATGATATGTTAAGAATTTTCTTATTTTTTTTTTTTTTTATTAGAAAGAGTTTTAGCTGACTTTTGTCCATCTTATTCTTCGTTGTATTGTTTTTAACTTTGAGCTTTCAGTCCTGCTTCACTGCAGTTCCCTAATCAGAAACATACCTGAAATTGCATTTTTTTTAATTTTTTTTTTATTTTGTTTGCTGCTGAAAAAAAAAAAAACGGAAATAAAATAAAGAAAATGAAGTTTTAGATTATTTGTTCAGGCTTGTCTCATGTCTCACATATGCATCAAGGAACTTTAGAAATGAAACACATATACACACACAAAGGGCTGAAAAACAGTGTGAGCTTCTTTCACATGAACAGGTGAAGCACTAAATGTTAATCAGAGGTGAGAGAAGGTTTGAATGCCTTTGAATGACACAGAATAGTAGAGGGAGTTCTTTTACATTTGATCCATGTACTGTTAATATAGAGTTTGTTTATTCAGAAATAGCAAATAGAGAAATTCAACAAGCTAGAGAAAACTATCTTAAAAAAAAAAATAATATTCTGAAACAATTAAACTAATTTAACCTATATTTTATTTTTGCTTCTGGACTAATCCACCTGGCTGACTGACACTTAATGACCTTTGTTATTGAAATGCTGCCCTGTCATTTCAATATTGTTATTGAAATGCCCCTGTCTTGTGGGACATAGGCCCAATCCCTATTCTCCCCCTTAGCCCTCTGTCTTTGTCTTAGCCCTACCCCTCGCCCTTACCCCTCTGTCTTTAAACAGAGGGGTAAGGCAAAGGGGTGTGTTTTAAACCCTTAGAAATGGGACACCCCTTTGCAGTCGCAACAATATGACATTATTTTTAAAGTTTTGAACTATTGTGCTCCTTTTGAGTTTGTTTTAAATGAACTTTGCAAAAAGTCAAATGTTTTTTTTATTTTTTTAAAATTACTATACTCTGTACAACATATGTAAATCAAATTTTAATCAACTGTAACACAAAATTAAAATGCTGCAGAGGTGGACGGAGTTGTAGAGGATGCCTGGTACACACAAAAAAGAAAACAAAATTAATACATAGTCATAAACATATATAGTTGTTCTGGTACCTACAAATATTATAGAATGTAATATACCTTATATTTTATTTTCAAATTCTTCCACTTTTTTGAAGCTTGTTGGGCTGACACAACTCCAAGTCCAGCCTCCTACAAGAAATTTCTAAACAAAATACAAATGTGATTAATAACATGTCATTTTTAATATAAATAGGGGATAATTTACAAGGTGAAACAAAACAATAATATTTTAGGCCATGCATGTTCGTAATACTTTACACATTCTACCGTAACGTGTGTATAGTTCTAAAAGCGCATGAGACGAGTTACGAGGCGAAATACAGCGATATATTTGACACATTCTAGTCTAACATATATGCGTATATAGTTCTTTTAGGCCATGCATGTTCGTAATACTTTACACATTCTACCGTAACAAGCATATAGTTCTAACCGGGCATGTTACGATAAGCCGTATATGTCAGAAAGCGTAAATACAGGCGCTATGAGGATACCTACAACTTTTCAAAAGTTACTACAGTTTTATATAACTTTTTATGAGGTTCTTGAGTGCAAATTCTCACATTTGTCCAATTTCTTCCCGATTGCTCGACACTTCCCGATTTCCGTGTTGCTTTTTGCTGCGACTTGCGTTAAGCCACGCCTATCCCCTTTGTGCAAAGGGTGCATCTGAAAACGCTCTGTTCAAAGGGGTAGAACAGCCCTTCCCCTTAGCCCTCGCACTTACAGAAAAGAGTATTGGGATACACCTCTGTCTCTCGTGAACGCGCACAATAGAGGGGTAGGGCTAAGACAGAGGGCTACGGGGGAGAATTGAGACGCAGCCATAATGTCTTTCTCACATGGGAGTTTTGCAATGCTGCCCACCCTCAAATTCTCCTGATATATGTGTTACCTTAAATGTGCATTATAGGGCCAGTACGTGACGTAAAGCATGGACTCTGAGTGTTTCCACTGCGTAAAGCGATCCGTACCTCCCCCTTTTAGGGGGCCAACCGTTCCAGATCGCTTTGGAAGTTAGTAACTCCAGCGGTCTGGAACGGTTGGAACCTAGGGCTGGCTTGCCCTGGCATGCCCCCTTGCACTCATTGAAGGACCAGCAGCACAATGGCAACAATGGTTCAGATGCTCACTTACCGGTAAAATCGTGTCAAAGTTTTGTGTGTATTTAGTTATTTTACTTGACACTTCCTTTCTTTTGTTCTAATACAGAGCTACAGGATCCACCATCAGAATAACATTCACATGTGACTATTGTGGAATGGTGTGGCCAAATGCTTCCAAACTAAAACTAAATTACAGAACTCACACAGGGGACAGACCATACAGCTCTGACCAGTGTGGAAAGGTGTGGCCAGACGCTTCCAAACTGAAAGTACACTACAGAACTGACTTTGAGAAAACCTTCCTATTTGACGGTGCAACGTCTTAAACTCACTAAAGGAGAAAGACCTGCTGAGGCTGGATCATGTGAGCCTAAAATCAAAAAGCTGCAGATCAGGTTTCAGAGACTCCAGACTGTGGAGCTGAGCTCTGTGTAGTGTCAAAAAAAAAAAAAAAAAAAAAAGCTTAAAATAATATTCTGCTTCTTCATTTCTGGTCAGATGCTGGCGGACACTGCTTTATCCACCAAGAGAATGGTATTCACATGTGACCAGTGTGGAAAGGAGTGTTCAGATGCTTACACACTGAAAGTACACTACAGAACTCACACAGGAGAAAGACCATACAGATGTGACCAGTGTGGGAAGGAATTTAAACAATCTAGTCATCTCCAGCTACATTTGAGAATCCACACAGGGGAAAAAACATTTGAATGTGACCAGTGTGGGAAAGAATTTACACAATCTGGTGCTCTCCATCAACATTTGAGAATCCACACAGGTGAAAAACCACACAAATGTGATGTTTGTGAGAAGACATTTTCACGGTCAAGCAGCCTTATATTACATATGAGAATCCACACTGGAGAGAGGCCATACAAGTGTGACCAATGTGGTCATTCAGTCTCAAAACACACATGAGAATTCACTTCTGGCACAGACTATATGAGTGTGGCCAGTGTGAAAAGGCTTTTAGAACATCCCAGCAACTCTCCAGTCACTACGGAACGCACACAGGAGACAAACCATAAGACTGTGAAGAAAGAGGGAAGGCTTTCAGGTCTGTGAGGAACCGTCTGAAACATGTCCAAATCTTCCAGACTGAAGAGAAAAGCTGCAGCTCTGACCAGTGTGGGGTGACTTTGAGAAAACCTGCTCATCTGAAGGTGCATCGTCTTGAAGACACTAAAGGAGAAAGAGCTTCAGAGGCCGGATCATGTGAGCCTAAAGTCAGACTCAAAAAGCTGAAGATCAGGCTTCAGAGACTCCAGACTGTGGAACTGAACTCTGTGTAGTGTTAAAAATTACAAGCTTAAAATATGTTAAGAATTTTCTTAATTTTTCTTTTTTATTAGAGAGATTTTTATCTGACCTTTGTCCATCTTATTCTTTGTTGTATTGTTTTTAACTTTGAGCTTTCAGTCCTGCTTCACTGCAGTTCCCTAATCACAGACATACCTGAAATTTGCATTTAGTTTTTTTATTCTGTTTGCTGCTGACTCTCGTTAGCAACCCACAACAGATGTTTATTCTTTTCATGGCAAAAATAAAAACTGAAATAAAAGAAAGAAAATTGATGTTTTGTTTCCTCCGTTTATTTTATTTGGTTCCTAATGTCAGAAACCTTCACACAATTGGATGCATTATTAAAAAGATGGGGTTTGGGAGTACAGATTGAGTCTAAAACCTTAAATAAAACCCTTGGATTTGACTTGTTTTTACTAATGCTGTTTTTAAAACTTTCTTTCTATGAAAGATTGAACACATTTAGATTGGTCTTTTTCCATTTTTGCTCATTTCGTCTGCAGATTCTTTTTAGCTTAGGTGTGTTCTCATTGATCCACAGTTGGGCTGGTCTGTTTTGGTTTCCTTCTATTGCACCAATAGAATCCAAGATCGAATTAGTGGTTTGATCTAAGGAGGAGACCCCCCCCAACTTACTGGACAGTCGTGGTTGGTGGAGAAAAGTGTAGTCAGTGGGTTGCTTCAATGAGAGGGGTACAGTCACCTTGTGTTAACCAACTTTCTGTTAAAATCAAAAAGTCCAAGCTGTTGTTGGTGATGAAGTCCTGGTAGATGAAGGTTTTACTGTTGACGGATCTGATGTTTAAAAGTACAAAGTTTGTGGGTTCAGGGCTGGGGGTAGGATCTGTAGAGGTGCAAAGGGGAACAGTGATGAGACAGGAGAGAGAGGACTCTATAGGAATGGATTTACTGTGGGGGCCGGGTCTGGTGATGATCACAGGGATCCTGTGTTGAAGGGGAGAACAGAGACTGCTGTTGGGATGGGAAGAGACAGGTGGGGTAGGGGAGCACTGTAGAGGCGGGTAGTCAGTGATACATTATCTGAGTCTGTACTGTATAGATGATGTTGGCTGTTAAACGGTTGCCAAGCCAGTTTTATGTGGAGAGCATCACGTTGGGGTAGAAGGAGGAGCAGGACCAGAACAGATAAAAATTGTCAGTAAAACCAAAGCTGTAATGGAAGGAAGTGTGTTTTAGCCACGTCTGGAGATCTGAAATCCTGTTAAAACGTTCAGCCCCACGACCGACTGTGAGGAGTGGGCTAGAGATAAAAACAGATTTTCCACAGGAAGATAAAACTTTAAAAAGGTCCACGAACTTCATCTTAATCATCTCTGACTGACCACCGGCAATGTCATTTGTTCCTACGTGAATAATCACTCTTGTTATTGTGAGGAGTGCAGCTTGTAGAAGTCCAGGTAGTTTGTCCAGTAATGTGTAGAGAGTAGTAGTAGTAGAAAACAGTGAGTGGATGCACTGAAAAACCTGCAGTGCCTTATAACTGAGTCGCCCACCAAAAAAAAAATTGGTGCACGGTTGGGCTGGGTTGGGTTTGGGCTAGGGGTTGAGCTATGGCTGGGGTTTGGTTATGGGTTAGGTTGTAGGTTAGGTGTTAGGGTTAATTCAGGAGTAAGGGCTACGGTCGGGGATTAGGGCTAGTAGGGCGTAAGCGCGTGCAAGGGCCGATCATTGCCGCTTGTGGCCATATTTTCATATGTGGTTGAACAGAGAGAAGATCTTTGAGCTGAGAGGGTGCAGACCCAAAGAGACAGACCACATCTGATCTCAAGGTGAGGGAGCGAGTTCATGTGCTCAATCGAGTTGTCTGATTTGTAAATAGAGTAAAATGTTGTCAGTATTGAGACTGATTTCATGGTGGGGCTTGGATGTTTGTTCCCCTCTAGTAGGTGGGGCTTAGGCCAATGGTTCATTGAAAAGGGTAAAAATAAATTAGGATAGTGGACATCCCTGTCTAGTGCCCCTGAGCAGTGTAAAAACCTATGAAATAAGAATTAAGACTACTTTAACTCATGTAGATATTAGATTTTTGGCTCTGTCTTCACTTTGACGATGCCCCACTCCCTGAGCCCTTCACACCTCTGCTCCCGCCCACAGCTCTATGGACTAATCCACCTGGCTGACTGACACTTAATGACCTTTGTTATTGAAATGCTGCCCTTTGTCTTGTGGGGCAGCTTAATGTCTCGTGAGTTTTACAAAGCTGCCCATTCCTGATTGACTGTGGTCCAATAAAAATAATGAGAAGGGGTGGAGGGGCACTTAACCAACTGCAGTAATCTTAAGAGAAAAAGAAGGGGCAGTGAATGAACACAGATGAAGCTGCTTTATATGACAGGAATTAACCATATAGCATCATGCAAGCTTGTATCACATATGAGATGCCACGCATGAGAATTCACTTCTGGCACAGACTATATGAGTGTGGCTAGTGTGAAAAGGCTTTTACAACATTCCAGCAACTCTCCAGTCAGTACCGAACGCACACAGGAGACAAACCATATGACTGTGAAGAAAGAGAGAAGCCTTTCAGGTCTGTCCAAACCTTCCAGACTGAAGAGAAAATCAGCAGCTCTGACCAGAGTGGGATGACTTTGAGGAACCTACTCATCTGAAGGTTCCCCATCTTGAACACATTAAAGGAGAAAGACCTGCTGAGTCTGGATCATGTGAGCCTAAAATCAGACTCAAAAAGCTGGAGATCAGGCTTCAGAGACTCCAGACTGCGGAGTTGTGCTCTATGTAGTGTTTTTTTTTTTTTTTTTTTAAGATAAGATAAGATAAGATAAGACTTTATTGATCTCACAGAGGAAAAATTCACTCGTGACAGAAGCTCACAGTCAGGGGACAGTATAGTGCAAAAAGTTGTGAAAAAATTGTGCAAACACTCAGAACAATAAGTAAATAAAAAATAAAAATCACAATAAATATTAACATATTTACAACATCAGGTAGCTCTTATGTACAGGGAGTGAAAGAAATGTAAATATATAATAAAACATATCTCTTATATAATATATATATATATGTAAAAGAATACAAATATACAAATATATAAATATATAATCTGAGGACAGTGGAGGCGGTTACTGAGGTGACATGGTTACAGGTTATTGCATGGGCTATTGCACAGGTTATTGCACAGGTTATTGCATGTGTTACACAGTGGAGTTGTACAGTCTGACAGCAGTGGGGATGAAGGACCTGCGGTAGTGTTCCTTCTTGCACTGAGGGTGCCTCAGTCGGCCGCTGAAGGTGCTGCTCAGTTCCTCTACAGTCCGGTGCAGAGGGTGAGAGGTGTCGGCCATGATGGATGTGAGTTTGGCCAGCACCCTCCTCTCACCCACCTCCTCCACAGACTCCAGAGGACAGCCCAGGACAGAGCTGGCCCTCCTGACTAGTTTGTTCAGTCTTTTCCTGTCCCGCTCTGTACTGCTCGGGGCCCAGCAGACAACAGCGTAGAGGAGAGCAGAGGCCACCACAGAGTCATAAAATGTCTTGAGCAGGGGCCTGCACACTCCAAAAGAACTCAGTCTCCTCAGAAGGTGGAGGCGACTTTAGCTCTTCTTGTACAGGGCTTCAGTGTTGTGGGACCAGTTCAGTTTATTGTTGAGGTGAACATCCAGGTACTTAAAACTGTCCACTGTCTCTATGTCCTGTCCCTGGATGTTCACCGGTGAGGGAAGTAGTGTCCTTCTCCCGAAGTCGATCACCATCTCCTTGGTCTTACTGGTGTTAAGGCACAGGTGGTTGTGCTCACACCAGTCCACAAAGTCCCTGATGACCGATTGGTACTCCAGCTCATTCCCCTCAGACACACAGCCCACAAGGGCCGAGTCGTCAGAGAACTTCTGGAGATGGCAGGTGTCCGTGTTGTAGGTGAAGTCCGAGGTGTAGATAGAGAAGAGGAAGGGTGAAAGGACAGTTCCCTGTGGGGCCCCAGTGCTGCAGACAACCACCTCTGACTCACAGCCGCGCAGCCTCACATACTGCGGCCGGTCAGTGAGGTAGTCGATGGTCCAGGCGGCGAGATGTCCGTTCACTCCGGCGTCCTCCAGCTTCCCCCACAGCAGTGCCGGCCTGATGGTGTTGAAGGCGCTGGAGAAGTCAAAGAACATGACTCTCACAGCGCTCCCGGCAGTCTCCAGGTGGGTGAGCGCCCGCTGCAGCAGGTAGATGACGGCGTCCTCTACTCCAATGTTGGGCTTGTAGGCAAACTGCAGCGGGTCCAGAGTGGAGCTCACCACGGAGCGGAGGTAGCTGAGGATCAGCCTCTCCATGGTCTTCATGAGGTGAGAGGTCAAGGCGACTGGTCTGAAGTGGGCCGGTTCCCTGGCATGTGTTGTTTTTGGAACTGGTACCACACAGGAGGTCTTCCACAGGACAGGGACCTTCTCCAGGCTGAGGCTCAGGTTGTAGATGTAGCAGAGAACCTCACAGAGCTGGTCCGCGCAGGTCCTCAGCAGCCTGGGGCAGATGCCATCTGGTCCTGCAGATTTCCTCTGTTTCAGCCGCCTCAGCTCTCTCCTCACCTGATCCGGTGTGATGTAGAGGGAGGAGTAAGGGGGGGTCTGGGGTGGACTGCCGGGGGTGGGGGGCAGAGGGGGGCTGGTGCTGGGAACAGTCAGTGTGAAATGAGCTGGAGACGTGGGTGGTAGGGGGCGGGGGGTGGGTGCAGTCGGTCCGGGAAGGGGGGGTGTGTCCAGTGGCCTGGGGGTGTGTGGAGAGGGGGGATCCGAGAAAGAGGCAGAGGGGATGGAGGGACAATCAAAACGGTTGAAATAAACGTTTAGTTCATCCGCCCAGCGCTGATCTCCATCAGATGTCCCTCTGGTGTTCTGACCAAATCCTGAGATGTTCTTCAGACCTCTCCACACATCCCGCACGTTGTTCTGGGCCAGCTGCTCCTCCATTTTCTTCCCATAATCCTTCTTGGCCCGACGAATCCTCCACTGAAGCTCCCGCTGGACCCTCTTTTGCTCCTCTCTGTCCCCTGAGTTGAAAGCCCTCTTCTTCTGGTTCAGGAGGTCTTTGAGCTCAGGGGTGACCCAGGGGTGGTTGTTGGAGAAGCACCGTACCCTCCGGGTTGGCACAGTGCTCTCCACGCAGAAGTTGATGTAGTCCGTGATGCAGTGGGTCAGGCCATTGATGTCATCTCCATAAGAGCTGCTGAACATGTTCCAGTCTGTGGTCTGGAAACAGTCCCTCAAACTCTCATTGGCCTCTTCAGTCCACAGCTTCACAGACAGCTTCCGCGCAGGTCCTCTTCGCACCTTTGGTGTGTATTGCGGGAGCAGTTTGACGAGGTTGTGGTCTGAGCGTCCAAGCGGGGGGAGGGGGACGGAGGTGTAAGCGTCTTTGATGTTCGCATACAGGAGGTCCAGAGTCCAGTAGTTGAAGTTTGTTCATTCTATTTGTCATTGTACTGTTTTCACGCAGTTCCTTAGTCTAAAGCATACTTTAAATACTTTTTTTTTCTTCTTCCATTTGCCGTTGACTCTTGTTAGCAACCCACAACAGACATTCACTATTTTCATGGCTGCTGTAATGAAATAAAGTTAAATAAAATAAAGAAAATTATTGTTAATCACTAAATGTTGTTAATCAGCGGTGAGAGAAGATTTGAAGCTGGTTCCATGTACTGTTAATATAAAATTTGTTGATTCAGAAATGGCAAATTGCGTAGTTTTCTCTTTAATAGGACCTGGTCTAATTTCCCTGAGAAAAATAATATTCTAAATGAATTAAAGTAATTTTTATAAGTTTTATATTAGATTTTTGCCTCTATCTTCACTTTGACGATGCCCCACTCCCTGAGCCCTTCACACCTCTGCCCCCACCCACAGCTCTATGGACTAATCCACCTGGCTCACTGACACTTAATGACCTTTGTTATTGAAATGCTGCCTGTTGACTTGTGGGGCAGCATAATGTCTCATGTGAGTTTAACAAAGCTGCCCATTCCTGATTGACTGTGGTCCAATAAAAATAATGAGAAGAGGTGGAGGGGCACTTAACCAACTGCAGTAATCTTAAGAGAAAAAGAAGGGGCAGTGAATGAACACAGATGAAGGAATTAACCATATAGCATCATGCAACCTTGTATCACATATGAGATTCCACGCATGAGAATTCACTTCTGGCACAGACTATATGAGTGTGGCCAGTGTGAAAAGGCTTTTAGAACATCCCAGCAACTCTCCAGTCACTACCAAATGCACACAGGAGACAAACCATACGACTGTAAAGAAAGAGGGAAGTCTTTCAGGTCCGTGAGGAACCGTCTGAAACATGTCCAAATATTCCAGACTGAAGAGAAAATCTGCAGCTCTGACCAGTGTGGCATGACTGAACCATGATCCTGCTCATCTGAAGGTGCACCATCTTGAACACACTAAAGGAGAAAGACCTGCTGAGACTCCAGACTGCGGAGTTGAGCTCTGTGTAGTGTTTTTTTTTTTTTTTTTTTTTTAGTTGAAGTTTGTTCATTCTATTTGTCATTGTACTGTTTTCACTGCAGTTCCTTAATCTAAAGCATACCTGAAATACATTTTTTTTCTTCCATTTGCCGTTGACTCTTGTTAGCAACCCACAACAGACATTCATTATTTTCATGGCTGCTGTAATGAAATAAAGTTAAATAAAATAAAGAAAATTATTGTTAATCACTAAATGTTGTTAATCACTAAATGTTGTTAATCAGCGGTGAGAGAAGGTTTGAAGCTGGTTCCATGTACTGTTAATATAAAATCTGTTGATTCAGAAATGGCAAATTAAGTAGTTTTCTCTTGTACCTATAGTACCTTGAAAAATAATATTCTAAAGGAATTAAAGTAATTTAACATATGTTTTATATTTGATTTTTGCCTCTGTCTTCACTTTGACGATGCCCCACTCCCTGAGCCCTTCACACCTCTGCTCCCGCCCACAGCTCTATGGACTAATCCACCTGACTGACTGACACTTAATGACCTTTGTTATTGAAATGCTGCCCTTTGTCTTGTGGGACACCATAATGTCTTTCTCACATGTGAGTTTTGTAATGCTGCCCTCCCTCAAATGCTCCTGATTGGCTGATGTGGTCCAATAAAAAGAGTGGGGAGGAGTGGAGGGGCACTTAACCAACTGCAGCAACGTCCAGAGACAAAGAAGGAACAGTGAATGGACACAGAAGAAGCTGCTTAATATGACAGGAATTAGCCATAACTTTTGAAGGAGTGAACTATCAGATTTCGATGATTGAAGTCCTTCCAGAACTTTCTGCCAGTACTTTTGTAAGTATATCATCTCCATTGTCCATACGGATTCGAATTCAGAGCCAAAAAGTTGTTAAATATCTCTGTATATGTTACCTTAATGTGATGTTCTTTTGCTACAGACAGAAAAAGTGTGCCTTTAAAATAAAATACACACTTAAATGTTTCTTTCAGCCAAATGTAACTTGCTTGTAAAACACACACAGAAACATTCTTAAATAAGATTCACTGTGTGATTTTATGTGTATTTAGTTGAGTTACTTTATTTAAGTTATTTTACTTGACACTTTCTTTCCTTTGTTCTAATGCAGAGCTACAGGATCCACCAACAGAATGGTATTCACATGTGACCAGTGTGGAAAGGTGTGTCCAAAAGCTTCCAAACTGAAAGTACACTACAGAACTCACACAGGGGAAAAAACATACAGATGTGACCAGTGTGGGAAGGAATTTATGCAGTCTGGTAACCTCAATCAACATATGAGAATCCACACGTGGGAAAAATCATACAGATGTGATATTTGTGAGAAGACATTTTCAAAGTCAAGAAATCTTGTATCACATAAGAGAGTCCACACTGGTGAAAGGCCATTTGAATGTGAACAGTGTGGGAAAGAATTTACACAATCTGGTCATCTCCATCTACATATGAGAATCCACACAGGAGAGAAACTATTTGAATGTGAACAGTGTGGGAAGGAATTTACACAATCTGGTGTCCTCCATCGACATATGAGAATCCACACAGGAGAAAAATCTTACAGATGTGATGTTTGTGAGAAGACATTTTCATGCTCAAGCAATCTTGTATCACATATGAGAGGAGAGACAGCAGGCTCAAATTGTGGCAGCTATGAGAAGTACCTGCCGCGGCAGCTGCCACTATGAGAAGTACCTGCCGCGGCAGCTGCCACTATAAGAAGTACCTGCCGCGGCAGCTGCCACTATGAGAAGTACCTGCCGCTGCCGCTCTGAGAGACATCTGCCGCGGCAGCTGCCACTCTGAGAGACACCTGCCGCGGCAGCTGCCACTATAAGAAGTACCTGCCGCTGCAGCTGCCGCTCTGAGAGACACCTGCCGTGGCAGCTGCCACTATTAGGAATACATGCTGCGGCAGCTGTCACATATACGAGTACCTACCTGGCAGTACTACCTCTATTTATAGTAGTAGTACTACTGGTAAATGTAGTACTACTACTACATTTACCACAAATACAAGCACTACTACTACTATTACTTCGGCAACTGCTATTATTATATTACTGTGAATAATACAGCTACTTCTACTATTACTACTACTGCTACCACCATTACTACTACTACCACTTCTACTGCTACTACCTACTACTAATACTGCTACTATTACTACTGCTTCTACTGCTACTCCTAGTACTTATACTACTTTTATTACAACTAATACTGCTAGTTCTACTAATACGAGTACTACTATTATTTCTACTGCTACTCCTACTATTGATGCAACTGCCGTGACTAGAGGTACCTGCCGTGGCAGCTGCCACTTGTAGAAGTAGTTCACCTGTTTGTTAAGTACGTCTCGAGCTGATTGTTGTGAGTTTGGATGGAATATAATATGACCATTAAGTGTTTACATTATAATATTTTAATAAACAGCATAAAGACCACATTATTTATGTCACACAACACACTCCCAGATTGTCTCTGGTGTAACCTACATGATGGTTTTAGTCATCTTCAAACCTAGAAAAAACCTTGTAATTTCTTAAATCAATGACCTCTTCTTGAAATTTGTCATAATCTTTTTTCTTTTGAAAAACAAAGGTGAACAGTTCTGCGGGTGAATCCTCATCCCATTCATCTTCAAAGCAGTGAAGTTCACTTAGGCTGTGTTGAACCTCTTCTGCATCCATGTTGAGGACAGCGGGAAGTCCAACTTGTCCCTCAAAGTGCTGTTTGCTGCACCAGTCAGCAGCAGCCTTGATGTCACTCAGCAGACTATTTTCCTCTTTCTGGATATTGGTTGGTACAAGCAAATTTGGAAAACATTTAGGGCTAAGTACCATTACAAATTATCAATATAATCTGTCAAATTTACTGTGCCCACAAATACAGTACAAATTTATTAAAACAGTAACATTTGGGAACTAATTTTAGAAGCATTTATAATGAAAACACTGACAAATTATCACATCTGAATACATAATAATAAAACAAACCTGTTCTGCTCTTTGAGGGTCACACTTCTGTTGGGTAGCCCTGTAACAGAGTGATAAATTACGTTCACGCTTAAATGTCATTATCAGTAACCATAAAAATGTTTTTGAAATTTTAAGAAGTTGTCCTTTACATTCACAATGTTCTGTACCTTTGCACGAGAAGTGACTCTGCTTGGTAGCGGTTCATGTTCATAGACTGCAACCATAGTACTAAAACCTAACAGAAGTCAGAAATAAAGAAACTGTAAACATGACTATCTGAGATGCAACTGTTATTTCCCATGCTGGCTTACCTCTGGCAAAATTACTTCTGTGATATACAGAGATTTCTCAGCTTCATTGCCAGAAAAAGACAAAGTCTTCTCCAGACGTCCTATTACTTCATCTGTCTGTCAAAGTAAGTTAACACAAGATGTATTTATCATTTGCATTTGCATCATGCAACTTAACCTGCCAAATAATGCAGTTATGTATCAAAATACTCTGACTGTATACGACAGATAGCCTAGTGTGCATAAATACTGATTCATTATTCAAATACAGTATTGGTTACCTTTCTGTCATCAAATACAGTGTGATGTTCCCTGTAATACCCACGCAGCTCTGGGTCAAAGCCTCTATTGTTCCATAAGTACATCCTGTTTGAAAGAACAACTCCACCACGAAGGTCTCTTTCAAGATCCTGGAATATAAGAAGACAATCAGCAAAAATATTACATTACATTACATTACATCTTATTATTACAAATCTTTTATTACCACAATTTCTTGATCGGTCAAAATGTCTGCTGCTGTAACAGACTGCAGAATGTCTCTGTTTCAGAAAAAACATACAACATCAGCAACTAAGACTATAAGTCATGATCTACAGATCACTCAGTCCTTACATGTCAGGTGTACTGCCGGTATGGCTTTGACAAGCCATACCGGCTTGTCAAAGCCTGATCCCGTCAGATCTCAGAAGCTAAGCAAGGCCGGGCCTGGTTAGTACTTGGATGGGAGACCACTGGGAAAATCAGGTGCCACAGTGGGGCGCCAGTCAAAAAAGCTGTCGTTGTGTTCTTAGGCAAGGCACTTCACCCACATTGCCTAGTATGAAAGTGGTGTGTGCGTGAGTGATGGTGGTGGTCGGAGGGGCCGATGGCGCAGATTGGCAGCCTCGCTTCCGTCAGTCTGCCCCAGGGCAGCTGTGGCTACAGTAGTAGCTTACCATCACCAAGTGTGGAATGAATGAATAATGCTCTGTAAAGCGTCTTTGAGTGTCCTGAAAAGCGCTATATAAAACTGATGCATTATTATTATTATTATTATTATTATTATTACTGGTACACCCACAAGTGAAACCCCTAGGTGCTTTTCTTCCTTTCAGCCCCACACACTGAAAGTGAATCCACTGTAGGCATGTTTGACATTGCACCCAATCAATATAGGAATAATCCTTGTGGAAAACTCTGTTGTCAAACAAAAAGTGAGGAACTGTATCAATATCTGCAGCATATAAAAAAAATGATTACCTGCTAGTGTTTTACCTAGTAGTTCCAGTTGCTCGGCAGCTGCACTGGCACTTCCATGAGCAGCAGTAGTAGTTGTAGAAAAAGTAGTGAGTGTATCAGCACTAGTAGTAATAGTGGTAGAAGTAGTAGTAGTAGTAGTAGTAGCAGTAATAGGCTACTAATAGTTGACGTAATAGCAGTAGTAGTAACAGCAGTATTAGTTGTAAACCTAGTAGTACTGCCTGGCAGGTAAATGACAGCTGCCCTGGTACCTGACACCTGCCATGGTGGGTGCCCCCAATAGCGGCAACTATAATTCAATTCAATTCAATTCAATTCAATTTATTTTTGTATAGCCCAAAATCACAACAAGAGTTATCTCGGCGGACTTCACAAAATTGTTGATTAATAAAGAAACATTCATAAAACACAAATACAGAATGTTCAACAACAAGCAGGCAAATGGATGATTGTCCCAGCATCTCCTGTCCTTAGACCCTCCTTCTCGGCAAGGAAAAACTCCAAAAAACCCAGTGGGAAAACGGAGAAACCTCGAGGAGAACCACAGTGAAGGAGAGATCCACTCCTAAGGACGGACAGGCAGATGAAACTACTAATCTAGCAGGACAAGGACAGTTAATCCAGGATAGGGAAGGAGAGGAGGGGTCTAGGTCCCCGACACTAGGGGGCAGCAGCGGTCCAAACTGGAACAGCAGCATCTGAAACAGTTACACTCCCCAAAAGGGGAGTGGGACAGGGACAACATGTGAATAGCAAAGAACAGACTATGAATGAACTAGTAATTGAATATTCTTAACAGTAGGAGGAGAAAAAGTAGGAGAAACCAGAGGACAGTGCTCAAGTTGCCATACTTTCCCCAGTAATATATCTCCTAGAGCAGCTTAACTAGGCCTATGGGTTTAATTTCTATTCCTAACTGACCTGACCATAAGCTGATTCAAAGAGGAACGTTTTGAGCCTAATCTTAAATGTAGAGACTGTGTCAGCTTCTTTGACATGAGCAGGGAGCTGATTCCACAACAAGGGTGCTTGGTACCTAAAAGCTCTACCTCCTAAAGTACTTTTAGCGACTCTAGGAACCACCAATAGTGCAGCATTTTGAGAGCGGAGTGAACGGTTAGGATGATAAGGTACAATTTCATCTTTAATGTAGGAAGGGGCCATGTCATTTACAGCTTTATAGGTTAGAAGAAGAATTTTAAATTTTACTCTAAACTCAACCGGAAGCCAATGAAGATTTTTTAATACTGGAGTAATGTGCTCTCGTTTTTTAGTACCTGTTAGTACTCTTGCTGCTGCATTTTGAACCAATTGAAGGCTTTTTGTCGAGCTTTTAGGGCAAGCTGCAAGCAGGGAGTTACAGTAGTCTAACCTCGAAGTGACAAAAGCATGGACAAGTTTTTCAGCATCATTTTTTGGCAGTACATTTCTAATTCTGGCTATATTGCGTAAATGAAAATAAGCCGTTTTACAGACATGGCTTATGTGTGCTTTAAATGAGAGCTCTTGATCAAATAGGACTCCAAGATTTCTTACAGTGGAGCTGGAGGCTACACAGACATTGTCCAATGTGATTGTCTGCTCAGTTAGAGAGTCAAACTTTATATCGAGCCCGGCTGCAGGCCGGGACAAAACCACAATAGAGTCTCGTAAGTGTTTAGGGCCTAATAGAATGACTTCAGTTTTTTCAGGGTTAAGAAGTAAATAATTAAAGGTCATCCATGTTTTTATGTCCCTCACACAGTCACTAAGCCTTTCAATTTGATTAGTCTGATCAGGTTTCATTGATAGGTACAGCTGGGTGTCATCTGCATAACAGTGGAAATCGATACCGTGCTTTCGGATAATATTACCTAACGGTAGCATATAAAGGGTAAACAGAACTGGACCCAGAACTGAACCCTGTGGCACACCGTAGGCTACTTTAGAGCACTGTGAGGAGCTCTGGTTAACATTTACAAACTGGTACCTATCAGATAAATAGGATTTAAACCAGCTGAGGGCAGTTCCTCTGATGCCCACATCACATTCCAACCTCTGCAGTAGAATGTTATGGTCGATTGTGTCAAAAGCTGCGCTGAGGTCCAACAGAACCAGTATTGAGACCTGACCATTGTCAGCAGCCAATAATAAATCATTTGTTACTTTAACCAGGGCTGTCTCAGTGCTATGATGAGTTCTGAATCCAGATTGAAATTTTTCAAATAAATTATTTTCCTGCAGATGACGACAAAGCTGTTTAATTACAATTCTCTCCAGAATTTTAGAAATAAACGGAAGATTTGAAATAGGTCTGTAATTGGCTAAGAGGTCAGGATCAAGATTAGGCTTTTTTAGGAGCGGCTTAATTACCGCATATTTAAAAGACTGAGGCACGTAACCACTTTCCAGTGAAGTATTTATTATATTAAGAATAGGATCAATAATTAGAGGGAGAATTTCTTTGAAAAGTCTACTTGGGATTGGGTCCAACATACAAGTTGAGGATTTAGAGGACATAAAGGCAGAAGTTAATTCTGCATGATTTAGAATGGCAAATTTCTCAAAAACTGGACCAAGTGAGGGTAATTCAGATCCCACCAAAACTGAACATGAGTTTAATTGAGACCCTACTCTTACAGCTTGAACTTGCTCAGAATTAAGAGTAGGGGCAATTTCATTTATTTTATCTCTTATAGTAATGATCTTATTATTAAAAAATGTCAGGAAATCCTCAGAACTGAGGGTAATTGGGATTGAAGGTTCTACTGCGCTGTGGCAGTTAGTCAGCCTGGCTACAGTGCTGAATAAGAACCTAGGATTATTTTTGTTTACTTCAATTAGATTGGAATAGTAACTGGTTTGGGCCGCACGCAACGCCTGCTTATAAGACAAAAGGCAGGTTTTCCATGCTTTTAAAGACTGCACAGAGTGTGCTTTACGGTAACTTTTCTCAATTCTCCTAACCTTTTGTTTGTGTGCACGCAATTTTTCATTATACCATGGAGCAGATCGCCTTGGCCTGACAACTTTCTGTTTTAGTGGAGCAACTGCATCAAGGGCAGTTTTCAAGGAGTCCATGGTCTTATCAAGAAATTGGTCACTTTTGATGGGATCTAAACCATCCCCAGCCGGGTCACATGACAAATCATTAAATATTGGCCCAATTATTTCTATGAAATTAGTAACAGCTTTTTCAGAAATTGTTCTTTTAGTTATTATTTTATTGTGGTGAACAGAGAAATCTTTAAGAATAAACTGAAAGGTAATCAAAAAATGATCTGATAATATAGGATTTTGTGGGAGGACTTTTAGATCACTGATCTCTATGCCATATGTTAAAACAAGATCCAATGTGTGCTTATGACTGTGTGTGGGCTGATTTACACTTTGAGTAAAACCAATGTCATTCAAAAGAGCGCCAAAGGCTTTGTTTAGACAATCATCTTTCAGATCGGTTTTTATATTAAAATCTCCAAGTATTATAATTTTGTCCCAGTCTACAACCAAACCCGACACAAAATCCGAGAACTCTGTTAAAAACTCTGAATAAGGACCAGGAGGTCGGTAAATTATTATAAATAAAACACCTTTTTGGTTTTTCCAATTATGGCAGGTTATTGATAGACAGAGGCTTTCAAATGAGCCAAACGCTTTATTCGTTTTAGGACAAAGCAACAAGCCAGAATGAGAAATGGCTGCAACACCACCACCTCGACCAGTGCTCCTGGCACTCAGAAAGTTGACATGACTTGGAGGTGTGGACTCATTTAATCTCACAAAATCACCAGGTTGAAGCCAAATTTCAGTCAGGGCCAAAATATCAATGTTATGGTCCTGAATTAATTCATTGACTAAAAAGGATTTAGAAGAAATCGACCTTATGTTTAGCAGTCCACACTTTACACACTTATTTAGAGGTTGACTAGTATCACGAATTGGTATTTGTATTAAGTTTTTTGGTCTTTTAATTTTATTTTTATTTTTATTATTTTTATTTTTTCGGGGGACAGACACAGTCTCTATCTGACTAGGTTCTGAATACTTGATTTGTGACAGAGCGGGCGAGAGCCTAGCGTCAGTAACAGAGGAGCAGGATTTTCCACTAACTCTCCTCTGCACCCGGGACTCACTTTTTCCCTGTCACTTTAGGCGACTAAGACTATCGGTCAAATTTCTGACTAAAAGAGATGTGCCCGCCGAAGTCGGATGGACACCATCCCTGCGTATGAGCCCGGGCTTCCCCTCGAACGCACTCCAATTGTCGACAAAAACTACATTGTTTTGGGGGCACCAACTAGAAAGCCAGCAGTTAAATGCTGACTGTCGGCTGTACAGTTCAGCATTGACACGACAGGGTAGAGGGCCAGAAAATATTACAGTCTCCGACATCGACTTTGCCAATTCACACACAGCCTGCACCTGCAATTTGAGAACTTCTGATTGTCTCCGCCGGGCGTCATTACCGCCTGCGTGAATCACGACTCGACGGTACCTCTGCCTACTCTTTCTAAGAAGCCTAAGGTTTCCATCGATGTCACCCATTCTGGCCCCCGGATAACACCTAACTGATGCCGCTGGCAGCTCCACGTCTCTAACTATAGAGCTTCCAATCACTAGAGTCTCACGAGTCCAAGTAGCGGGTGTGTCGCCGCTGAGAGGGGCAAACCTATTTGTGACGGGGAGCTCCTGGTGCACTACTGGGTGGCGTGTAGCGCTATGCTTCTTCCGAACTGTCACAAATCGATCCTGGTCTTCTCCCAGCTGCGGGGAGGTCACTGGGGAGCTAGGCTGGCTAACGCTAGCAGCCCTAGCTCTGACGCGGTCCGCGCTCCCTGCCGTTACAATCTGACTATAGCTGGGTCTAAAAGCCTCCAATGAGCGGATCCGCGTTTCTAACTCAGTAACCCTTGCCTCCAAAGCTACCACTACACTACACTTCACGCAACTAAGCCTATCGTCAGTGAAAGAGCAAGGGTTCTCACTCCACATATGACAGCTTGAGCAGGACAGCGCAGTAGCGGTGCTAGAAGGCCCAGCCATGATGCTAACAAGTTAGGCTAACAAGCTAGGCTAACTCAGGCTGGAACGAGAGTATAGGTGCTTTGAATCCACAAACTATTGAGACTAGTTGTACTACGAATGGATTAAAGACCAATCGACTAGAGCTGGTATGGTGAAGAGCAAATTAATTTGGGATAAGTTCGTGGATTGAGACAAAAAGTAGAGACAAAAGGTAGAGAGAGTCTAACACACAGCACGTAACACAGCACGTAAGCCGAAAACAACTCACCGGATGTGACGTCGAGAGGAGCAAGGGCAAGTATAAGCAGCAACTGCTGTGGCAGGTCCTTCTATGTGTGGCAGCTGCCGTGGCAGGTCCTTCTATGTGTGGTAGCTGCCGCGGCAGGTCCTTCTATGAGTGGCAGCTGCCGCGGCAGGTCCTTCTATGAGTGGCAGCTGCCGCGGCAGGTCCTTCTATGAGTGGCAGCTGCCGCGGCAGGTCCTTCTATGAGTGGCAGCTGCCGCGGCAGGTCCTTCTATGAGTGGCAGCTGCCGCGGCAGGTCCTTCTATGAGTGGCAGTTGCAGCGGCAGGTCCTTCTATGAGTGGCAGCTGCCGCGGCAGGTCCTTCTATGAGTGGCAGCTGCCGCGGCAGGTCCTTCTATGAGTGGCAGCTGCCGCGGCAGGTCCTTCTATGTGTGGCAGCTGCCACAAATTTGTGGCATCTGTACTGGCAGGTGTAGTGGCAGCTGCCGCTGCCACAATTGGAGCTAGCCCTTGCTGTATGAGAGTCCACACTGGAGAAAGGCCATACAAGTGTGACCAATGTGGGAAGGAATTTAGAGAGTCTGGTGCACTCAATGAACATATGAGAATCCACACAGGGGAAAAACCATTTGAATGTGACCAATGTGGGAAGGAATTTACACAATCCAGTTATCTCCATCTACATATGAGAATCCACACAGGAGAAAAACCATACAGATGTGATGTTTGTCAGAAGACATTTTCAGACTCAAGCAGCCTTGTAAAACATATGAAAATTCACACTGGAGAGAGGCCATACGAGTGTGACCAATGTGGGAAAGCTTTCTCTGCATCATCCAATCTCAATAAACACATGAGAATTCACTTCTGGCACAGACTATATGAGTGTGGCCAGTGTGAAAAGGTTTTTAGAACATCCCAGCAACTCTCCAGTCACTATCGAACACACACAGGAGACAAACCATACGACTGTGAAGAAAGAGGGAAGGCTTTCAGGTCTGTGAGGAACCGTCTGAAACATGTCCAAATCTTCCAGACTGAAGAGAAAAGCTGCAGCTCTGACCAGTGTGGGGTGACTTTGAGAAACCTGCTCATCTGAAGGTGCATCGTCTTGAAGGCACTAAAGGAGAAAGAGCTGCAGAGGCCGGATCATGTGAGCCTAAAGTCAGACTCAAGAAGCTGGAGATCAGGGTTCAGAGACTCTAGATTGTGGAACTGAACTCTGTGCAGTGTCAAAAATGACAAGCTTAAAATGATATGTTAAGAATTTTCTTAATTTTTCTTTTTTATTAGAAAGAGTTTTAGCTGACTTTTGTCCATCTTATTCTTCGTTGTATTGTTTTTAACTTTGAGCTTTCAGTCCTGCTTCACTGCAGTTCACTAATCAGAAACATACCTGAAATTGCAATTTTATTTTTATTTTTTTGTTTTGTTCTGTTTGCTGCTGAAAAAAACTGAAATAAAATAAAGAAAATGAAGTTTTAGATTATTTGTTCAGGCTTGTCTCATGTCTCAAATATGCATCAAGGAACTTTAGAAATGAAACACATATACACACACAAAGGGCTGAGAAACAGTGTGAGCTTCTTTCACATGAACAGGTGAAGCACTAAATGTTAATCAGAGGTGAGAGAAGGTTTGAAGCTGCCTCTGAATGACACAGAATAGTAGAAGGAGCTCTTTTACATTTGAGCCTGCTCACACTAAGAATACATGTTTTTCAACGTAGTTAGCTGATAATACCTGTTATAAAATATATAATGTAAATATAAATGATTTTACGCCATTCAAGAAGCAATTTGTGAAGAAAAGTTGTGAATTTGTGAAGAAAAGTGGATAGTTCTATTTTAAAGAGTTCCATACTGATGCCATCACACTGGGGAGAACTCGAACTCTAAAAGTTTTCCACAATTTACACAAGAAACACATTTTTCCAAGTTGTTTTCTTTGTTTTATTTGTCAAATCATATTTTCTGTGTACATTAGAGGAGTTTTGGCCCAGTATACTACATGGTTGCTAGGTAACAGTTATGATTGCTTTGTCTGGAATGTTTCACAGTATGATATTTTTCACAGTATGGTATGTTTCACAGTATGGAACCTTTCTAGCTTCACAGAGACTAAACCAGACCAAGTTACAGGTCAGATCTGTGGAAGGGCTACCCTGCTCACAGTCAGAATGCCAGTTTTCCTGTCCTTTTTTAATGTCATATTGTGAAACATTCCAGACAGAGCAATGACATATCCATAGAAACAAGCAGGTGAGGGACCCCCAACCAAAAAGTTACATTGTGCACCTTTAAGTTGATGGGGGAAAAAACAGCATTGACCATATATGGATCCTGCTCAAAATAAGCATACTTTTCTATATTTTTGCTTGCTTCCATAACACAAGTTGGAGCATCTAATGACTTCATATGGGTTTAAAAAAATTAAACAAAGATCAGCAATTTTGCATTTGGCGTGTTAAAGTAAATTAAATTTGATTTCTTAATTGTAAGCGTAGCCTTCAAAATGTCTCTGGATTTTTGCATAATCGCTCTAAAATTGTTAGGCTGTCTTGAATCTTAATAGAGCCATGTCAACTACAGGGACATTCAGTGTTCCCCAAGGGTGTGGAAATGTGTTTCAGGAATGTAAGAATTTGAGATTAAATGGCAGTGACAGCATGTTTGACAAATTGCTGTATAATGTTTTTCTGGGACATTTTAAAAAGTCTACTTAGCATGAATGTAGAGATGGGAAAAATACATCCATAGCTGATCACAGCAAGAGATGAAACTGGCTCTTAAAGGCATTGTACTTGATTTTTACTGTCTTAAAAAAACAGAACTAGTTCATTAAAAGGCCCTGTATTACATAGAAGGGATTCTTGTGAGGCATGTTGTGTTTTGTTTCATTCACAAGTGTTTGAGTAATCCTGGTTTATTCCTCTGTCTACATCTCGAAAGCTCGAAATGCTCTATTCCACCATGAAATGGGAGTCACAGCTATTTTTTTTTAACTTTAAATTCAGTAGAAATTCCAGGGCTGAACGGCCTGGCCCACCACCTTTAAAAGCTGGCTGCCTGAGACTGAGATCCCTCCTTTCTTCTCTCCACCATACAGCCACTTGTTTTGAATAAATATGTATTTAACTTGTGTGAATCGACTCATTTTCATTTTATAATGCTGTTACCGCCGCAAAAGACATACCTGGATTTGTGTTGTACTAACATGAAAGTATTTGTTGTGTTGAGAAAACAATTGTGATCTTCAATTAAAACAAAGAGCAAAACTTCGCCTCAACCTTGAATCTGAGGAGCACAATAATAGATATGTGCTTGCCATAGAAGATAATTTTTCATCAGATTTTGAATGTCAAGAGCTGTTGGAAATGTTTAACACTGGGAAAAACATGAATTGTTTTTTATTGTGAAACTTTAATTGTTGTAATTTTAAGTATACATTTCATTACAGCAAATACTCAGCACTAATAGTTTCAGAGAAAACCTGCTCATCTGAACGTGCATCGTCTTGAAAACACTAAAGGAGAAAGAGCTGCAGAGGCCGGATCATGTGAGCCTAAAGTCAGACTCAAAAAGCTGGAGATCAGGCTTCAGAGACTCCAGACTGTGGAACTGAACTCTGTGCAGTGTCAAAAATTACAAGCTTAAAATGATATGTTTAGAATTTTCTTAATTTTTCTTTTTTATTAGAGAGAGTTTTATCTGACCTTTGTCCGTCTTATTCTTTGTTGTATTGTTTTTAACTTTGAGCTTTCAGTCCTGCTTCACTGCAGTTCCCTAATCAGAGACATACCTGAAATTTGCATTTTGTTTTTTTTTATTCTGTTTGCTGCTGACTCTCGTTAGCAACCCACAACAGATGTTTATTCTTTTCATGGTGTAACCCTATGTTGGTAGTACTGCTAGTAATAACTATAAATGTCTAAATTGAGGGTTATCTAACTCTAGATTCAATGAGGAGGTTGGTTGGAAATTGACCAAACAGTTAATAAACTGGTAGATTCCACTCCAAAAGAACCACACTACAACAGATTTATGATTAAATGCAGAATTGATAATTATTGTTCAAATTCCATTATGTTTGTTCATTCACAATAATTTACAATAACATAAAATATCTCAACACATTGGCCAAAATAACCTCTGAGATCTCAGGAAATAAAACAAGATAAAATACCGTCCAGTCCAAATCAAAATTTCCCTTTGAGTGCACTCAACTAGAAATGTGTCCTACCGCCTCCTTAATACTCGGCATCGGGTACATGTGCCCAATGAAACTGTTGCAGCGCTGTTAGGTGAGGAGGTGGACCAGGGAACCAGGCACCAGGGTGAATGAAGAGGAATCCAGCGTTGGTAGAATCAGGAACAGGATGAGACCAGGAATCAGAGCCAGACCCTCTAAAAAACCAGTCTACAAGACGTACAGGAAATCACTACAATTGTCCATTTTTCCAAATTAACTGTAAGCTCGTAACCTTGATTTAAACAAAAATTAGCATTCATCGTACAAAAATAAGATCCCTTTAAAAAGTACAAATCGTTGATTTACTCCAGTTGAAATTTACTCCATGAGTAATTATCAGGATAGCCTTAATAATTCACCCCGACTGGTTTTATCAACAATAGGGTTCATAACAAATTTATAATGAATTACAGTTTCTTTCTCAGTGACTGTAGTGTAGTAAGGTAACACAACAGAAAAATGTGGTCATGACTCACCGGGATAACCATGTACTGTTCAACATTTACTTCTAGTTTCCAACGCAGTTCAAATATTCACAGGACCTTTGGGATATCATTAGTTAGTTCTTGGATCTAGTTAAATTACAAGATCAACATTTATTTCAAAATTTACCTCTTGTTGTTTTAATCTACTTGTGCTCTGTTTAGCAAGATGGCCTCAAGAGGAAGAACAGAGCGAAGAAGAAAATTCTAAAGCACTTTTGTGCACTGCCATCTAGTGGCAAAACTGGGGATTACACTTAAATTTGGTTTAACAAGCACTGATATTAGATTTTGCTAGGATTTTATTGGGGTAAAATTAACAGGGTTACAATGGCAAAAATAAAAACTGAAATAAAATAAAATAAAAAATCATGTTTTTTATCCTCTTTTTATTTAGTTCCTAATGTCAGAAACCTTCACACAATTGGATGCATCATTAAAAAGATGGGGTTTGGGAGTAGAGATTGAGTCTAAAACCTTAAATAAAACCCTTGGATTTGACTTGTTTTTTTGTGCACATAAAGCATATATCACCAAAAAAGAAAAAAACAATTAGTAATAGTGTATTGTGACCATTTCCCCTCCCCTTAAACCCCTCTCCCATTACCCTCCCTTACTGTCTCCAGAAAAATGAAAAAAAAAATAAAAATAAAATAATAATAATAATAATCATAATAATCATAATACTAATAATAACAATAAATAATAAAACTAAATATATGAATAGTATTATTATTAATACTACTACTACTACTACTACTACTACTACTACTAATAATAATAATAATAATAATAATAATAAGTTAATACAGATAGAGTAACAGGTAAATAAAATAAATATAGGGAAGACAAGAATAAATAAATAAATACATAAATAATAATAATAATACAAAAAAAAAGAATAAAATGTACGTACATAAATACGAGGGAAAAACAGAATTTTATTATTATATATATATATATATATATATATATATATCTACAGTGAAGAGGCGACTCCGGGATGCTGGTCTTCAGGGCAGAGTGGCAAAGAAAAAGCCATATCTGAAACTGGCCAATAAAAGAAAAAGTCAATATGGGCAAAAGAACACAGACATTGGACAGAGGAAGATTGGAAAAAAGTGTTATGGACGGATGAATCGAAGTTTGAGGTGTTTGGATCACACAGAAGAACATTTGTGAGATGCAGAACAACTGAAAGGATGCTGGAAGAGTGCCTGACACCATCTGTCAAGCATGGTGGGGGTAACGTGATGGTCTGGGGTTGCTTTGGTGCTGGTAAGGTGGGAGATTTGTTTAGGGTAAAAGGGATTTTGAATAAGGAAGGCTATCACTCCATTTTGCAACACCATGCTATACCCTGTGGACAGCGCTTGATTGGAGCCAGTTTCATCCTACAGCAGGACAATGACCCAAAGCACACTTCAAAATTGTGCAAGAACTATTTAGAGAAGAAGCAGGCAGCTGGTATTCTATCTGTAATGGAGTGGCCAGTGCAGTCACCAGATCTAAACCCCATTGAGCTATTGTGGGAGCAGCTTGACCGTATGGTAGGCAAGAAGTGTCCATCCAGCCAGTCCAACTTGTGGGAGGGGCTTCTAGAAGCGTGGGGTGAAATTTCTCCAGATTACCTCAAGAAATTAACAGCTAGAATGCCAAAGGTCTGCAGTGCTGTAATTGCTGCAAATGGAGGATTCTTTGACGAAAGCAAAGTTTGAAGGGAAAAATTATTATTTCAAATACAAATCATTATTTCTAACCTTGTCAATGTCTTGACTATATTTTCTATTCATTTTACAACACATGGTGGTATATAAAAGTGTGACTTTTCATGGAAAACACAAAATTGTCTGGGTGACAACAAACTTTTGAACGGTAGTGTATATTGATCTATACATATAATACAATGATAATGATAATGACAAATACTCCTACGTACAATATTTAATATCTCACGATATAGCAAAAAAGGAGAAAATTTAATTTGTCAACTGGACATAGTTTATTTGGTTGAATACGTTTCGCAGCTCATCCAAGCTGCTTCCTCAGTTCTGGTCAGATGCTGGCGGACACTGCTTTATATCTGCCTGAAGGGAGGAGCTTAATTACAATGAAAATTACTCTGAGACAACACATATTTAAATACAGTTTCAGTTGGTCAGGTGATTCAATATGGAGTTGTTTATAGTTTCTGTTAGTCATGTGAGTCTATTCAATATGGAGTGGGAGTGGGGGAGTAGTTAGCATATCCATTCAGGGCCATGATGGGTGTTTTCACACCTCTGGACCTGACCTGGCTAGTCCCATTGTTTTCCCAGTTTGTTTTGATTCAGGTTTGAGGATAGAGTTATAGATGGGAGACAAATGATGTCTGAGACCCCCATTTCTGTTCAAGGAAGGATTCTCTTTCTTGACAAAAATAGCTTCTTTAACTCCCCTCTCAAACCAGTTCTTTTCTCTGGCCAAGATCTGGACCTCGCTGTCCTCAAAGGAGTGGCCTGTGGCTTTTAGGTGGAGATGTACGGCAGATTGCGGCCCACCCTGGTTTTCCCGTCTGTGTTGATACATCCTTTTGTGAAGTGGCTGTTTTGTTTCTCCAATGTAGCGCTCACTGCAGTCTTAACTACACTGAATGGAGTAGACCACATTGCTTTGTTTGTGGCTCGGAGTTTTGTCCTTAGGATGGACCAGTTTTTGTCTTAAAGTGTTTGTGGGTTTGAAATAGACTGGGATTTCATGTTGTCTGAAGATCCTCTGTAGTTTTTCGGAAACGCCAGCCAGGTAAGGAATAGTTACACCCCTTCTCCTGGGCTCTGGTTCTCTGTTGTCCTGTTTCTTTGTTCTCTTCGTTTTATTGAAAGCCCATTTAGGATATCCACAAACGGAGAGGGCTTTCTCCACGTGTTGTTCTTCTTTCTCCTTTCCCTCTGCGCTTGTAGGAACCACTTGGGCCCTGTGATGTAATGTCCGAATGACTCCCAGTTTGTGCTGAAGTGGGTGGTGTGAATCAAAATGTCATGACTGGTGCTCCCCTCCCTCCTTTCTCCCGTGTGTGTGTGTTTGTGGGCGGAGTCTCCTGGGACCTGTATCACTCCTCACCTGCTGTGCTCCACTCCTGAGACTCATCATCCAATCAACTCCTGCAATAAAGACCCTGCTCACCAGTGAGACTCCGCCAGATTGTTTCATCCTACACACGGTGAACTTCCAGGCTCTTCTCTACTGAGTTTTTTGCATCTCCATGTTTTCAGCTGAGTACTTTCCACTTACCTGCTTTTTGTCTGCTCTCCAGAGATCCCCGCCTACTCCAGCCAGCTACTCACCCTCTGCAGCCTGTTATTCACCCGGTCCAGCCACGTTCCAGCCTGTTTCCAGTTTTTGTTAATAAATCCCCTTTTCCTTTACCTACTGGTCTGTCCAATTTTTGGGTCCCTCCTCTGCTAAGCCGTAACAGAACAATCTGGCCACATGGACCCATCGGACCAGGACCAAGACCCCGTTCTCCAGGCTCTGGCCACACAGGGGGTCAGAGTGGGTCATCACGAGCAGGTTTTGAAGGAAGTGTGTTAATGTAACTCAACTTACCACTCAAATGAATCGGCTTGCTGCTCAGCTCCCTACTTTGTCACAAACGCCACCTGCTGGTCAACCTCAAGCGACTGCTTCCCCTCTAGTTCAGTCTCTGCTCCAACCCTCCACCCCGGCTGCTCGTGAACCTCACATGCCTACTCCAGAGCGCTACTCCGGTGATCTTGGAGCTTGTGGTCATTTCCTCCTCCAGTGCTCCCTGGTGTTCGACCAGCAACCCCACACCTACTGTACAGATAAGTCTCGCATAGCATTTTTACTTGGTCTACTCACTGGCAAAGCGGCACAATGGGCTACGGCTGTTTGGGAATCTGGCTCCACCTTGTGTCACTCTTATGTTAACTTCACTACGGAGATGAGAAAGATATTTGACCACCCTGTTAAAGGCAAAGAAGCAGCTAGACGTCTACTCTCACTCAATCAAGGCTCATCCTCTGTTGCCCAATATGCCATTGATTTTCGCATCCTAGCTGCTGAGAGTGGGTGGGACGACACTGCCTTGCAAGGCGCTTTTATGAGGGGGTTGAGTGATAGGGTTAAAGATGAACTGGCTGCACGCGATGAGACCAACACTCTGGAGGAACTTATTTCCCTGGCCACCCGTCTAGACAATAGACTCAGAGAAAGGCAAAGAGAGAGAGCACGACAGCCCGCACCTCGTACACTTACCTTGCCTCAGATTACTCCCCCCATCTCTATTGCTCCCACTAACGATCCCCATGTGCATTCCAGTTCCCCTGCGCCCTCCTCTGGAGAGGAACCTATGCAGCTGGGCCGTGCTCGGTTAACACCTGCGGAACGGCAGCGCCGCCAGCGATCTGGGTTGTGCATTTACTGCGGACAAGCCGGTCACTACATCAAATCCTGCCCCCAGCGGCCAAAAGAGATGGCTCACCAGTAAAGGGAGAGGTTCTGGTGAGCCAAACTACTTCTCTCCTGGATTCCACTCCACAAAGACTGCAGCTTCAATCAACTCTGTGCTGGTTGCGTGAGTCCATTCCTCTCCTAACACTAATTGACTCGGGAGCAGATGACAATTTCATTGACTCCAACTTTGTATCTCAAGCTAATATCCCTTTGAATCCCATAGAACCCCCCCCAGAGATGTAAATGCTTTGAACGGGGAGAGGTTGGCCCGAATCACACATCAAACCGTTGGCCTAACACTGGTTTTGTCTGGTAATCACAGGGAGGTCCTTCGGTTCTTGGTGATTTCATCCCCTCATGCCCCTATAGTTTTGGGACTTCCCTGGTTAAAACTGCACAATCCTCATATTGACTGGGCTAAGAACAACATTGCCAGCTGGAGTACTTTCTGTCACTCCCACTGTCTCCAGTCAGCCATTACTCCCAGGGGACTAGCATCTCCCACTCCCCTTAGTCCTCCAGATCTGTCTACTGTACCCCCTGAATATCATGATCTGGGTGAAGTGTTCAATAAACAGAGACCACTATCTCTACCTCCTCACCGTCCCTATGATTGTGCTATTGATCTGCTTCCTGGTGCCTCCTTACCCTCTAGTCGCTTGTATAAACTGTCCTGTCCAGAGAGGGAGGCTATGGAGGCTTATTTAAGGGATTCTTTAGCTGCAGGGATTATACGTCCATCTTTGTCACCTGTAGGCGCAGGGTTTTTCTTTGTGGATAAGAAGGACAAGACCTTACGACCCTGCATTGACTATCGTGGGTTAAATGACATAACTGTTAAAAATAAGTACCCTCTTCCACTCATTGATTCTGCCTTTGAACCTCTTCATCAAGCCACCATTTTCACTAAACTGGACCTAAGAAATGCCTATCACCTGGTTCGAATTCGACAAGGTGATGAGTGGAAAACCGCATTCAACACCCCACTCGGACATTTTGAGTATCTGGTGATGCCTTTTGGACTAACTAATGCCCCAGCAGTTTTCCAGGCTCTCGTTAACGATGTTCTGCGGGATATGTTAAATAAGTTCGTTTTTGTTTATTTGGATGACATTCTCATTTTTTCCAGGAACTTCGAGGAACATGTTCAGCATGTTCGGCTTGTTCTGCAACGCCTCCTGGAGAACAAGCTTTTTGTAAAAGCAGAAAAATGTGAGTTTCATTCAGCCTCTGTTAATTTTCTGGGTTTCGTTATCCAACGGGGCAGCTCAAGGCAGATCCGGAGAAAGTGAGAGCTGTGGCAGACTGGCCCAAACCTGAAACCAGGAAACAACTGCAGCGTTTCCTGGGGTTTGCCAATTTTTACAGGAGATTTATTAAGGACTACAGCAGAAAGGCAGCCCCACTGACTCATCTAACCTCTACCCTTACGTCTTTTAAATGGTCTAGTGAGGCAGAAGAAGCCTTTACTACTCTTAAGACTCTGTTCACCTCTGCTCCAATCCTAACTCACCCTGATCCCTCCAGGCAGTTCATCGTTGAAGTTGATGCTTCTGACTCCGGGGTGGGAGCAGTCCTATCCCAGCGTTCCCCTAGGGACCAAAAGATTCATCCGTGTGCCTTTTTCTCTCGCCGTCTGTCTCCTGCAGAGGTAAACTATGACATTGGTAATCGAGAGCTCCTGGCTGTGGTTCTTGCTTTGCAGGAGTGGAGACACTGGCTGGAGGGTGCAGAACATCCATTCATTGTTTGGACTGACCACAAAAATCTATCCTATCTCCGTTCTGCCAAACGGCTTGACTCTCGACAGGCACGATGGGCGCGGTTTCTAGGAAGGTTCAACTTCATCCTGACCTATCGACCTGGTTCCCGGAATTTCAAGCCAGACACCTTGTCCCGTCAGTTCAATCCGGATGTCCCAGAATCCCTACCTGCTCCCATATTACCTGCTTCTTGTGTGATTGATGATCCAGATGACCCATCTGAGGTGTCTCCCGCTACTCACCTGATCGCGTCAGTCCATTGGGAGATTGAAAGGGTGGTGCGAGAGGCTCAACAATCCCAACCTGTTCCAGGTAACTGTCCACCAGGCTCTTTATTTGTGCCAGAGTCTGTGCGAGCTCAGGTCCTCCAGTGGGGGCATAACTCCAAGCTCACATGTCACCCTGGTTTCCATCGGACTTTAGCATTCATAAAACAGAGGTTCTGGTGGCCTACTATAATTAAGGACACTCGGTCATACATTGCTGCCTGTACGACCTGTGCCCGAAGTAAGTCTAGCCATCAAGTTCCTTCTGGTCTCCTCAACCCCTTACCTATTCCCAGCAGACCATGGTCCCACATTGCCTTAGATTTTGTCACTGGACTCCCGAACTCTGACGGTCATTCTGTTATCCTCACTATTGTGGACCGTTTTTCTAAGGCTGTGCATTTTGTTCCCCTCCCTAAGTTGCCGACTTCCACTGAAACCGCTAATCTTTTGGTTCTGCATGTATACAGACTTCACGGCATTCCGGTGGATATTGTTTCTGACGGGTCCGCAGTTCACCTCTCAAGTGTGGAGGGCTTTTTGTCAGGCTCTGGGAACCTCAGTCAGTCTCTCGTCGAGAGACAGCGGGCTCCAATTGTGGCAGCGGCAGCTGCCACTACACCTGCCAGTACAGCTGCCACGAATTTGTGGCAGCTGCCAGTACAGCTGCCACGAATTTGTGGCAGCTGCCAGTACAGCTGCCACGAATTTGTGGCAGCTGCCACACATAGAAGGACCTGCCGCGGCAGCTGCCACACATAGAAGGACCTGCCGCGGCAGCTGCCACACATAGAAGGACCTGCCGCGGCAGCTGCCACACATAGAAGGACCTGCCGCGGCAGCTGCCACACATAGAAGGACCTGCCGCGGCAGCTGCCACACATAGAAGGACCTGCCGCGGCAGCTGCCACACATAGAAGGACCTGCCGCGGCAGCTGCCGTGGCAGCTGCCACACATAGAAGGACCTGCCGCGGCAGCTGCCACACATAGAAGGACCTGCCACAAGTTTGTGGCAGCTGCCAGTACAGCTGCCACTCTGAGAGACACCTGCCGCGGCAGCTGCCGCTCTGAGAGACACCTGCCACTATAGTGGCAGCTGCCACTATTAGGAATACATGCTGCGGCAGCTGCCACTATTAGGAATACATGCTGCGGCAGCTGCCACTATTAGGAATACATGCTGCGGCAGCTGCCACTATTAGGAATACATGCTGCGGCAGCTGTCACATATACGAGTACCTACCTGGCAGTACTACCTCTATTTATAGAAGGCCTACTACTACTACTACATTTACCACAAATACAAGTACTACTACTACTATTACTTCGGCAACTGCTATTATTATATTACTGTGAATAATACAGCTACTTCTACTATTACTACTACTGCTACCACCATTACTACTACTACCACCTACTACTAATACTGCTACTATTACTACTGCTTCTACTGCTACTCCTAGTACTTATACTACTTTTATTACAACTAATACTGCTAGTTCTACTAATACGAGTACTACTATTATTTCTACTGCTACTCCTACTATTGATGCAACTGCCGTGACTAGAGGTACCTGCCGTGGCAGCTGCCACTTGTAGAAGTAGTTCACCTGTTTGTTAAGTACGTCTCGAGCTGATTGTTGTGAGTTTGGATGGAATATAATATGACCATTAAGTGTTTACATTATAATATTTTAATAAACAGCATAAAGACCACATTATTTATGTCACACAACACACTCCCAGATTGTCTCTGGTGTAACCTACATGATGGTTTTAGTCATCTTCAAACCTAGAAAAAACCTTGTAATTTCTTAAATCAATGACCTCTTCTTGAAATTTGTCATAATCTTTTTTCTTTTGAAAAACAAAGGTGAACAGTTCTGCGGGTGAATCCTCATCCCATTCATCTTCAAAGCAGTGAAGTTCACTTAGGCTGTGTTGAACCTCTTCTGCATCCATGTTGAGGACAGCGGGAAGTCCAACTTGTCCCTCAAAGTGCTGTTTGCTGCACCAGTCAGCAGCAGCCTTGATGTCACTCAGCAGACTATTTTCCTCTTTCTGGATATTGGTTGGTGCAAGCAAATTTGGAAAACATTTAGGGCTAAGTACCATTACAAATTATCAATATAATCTGTCAAATTTACTGTGCCCACAAATACAGTACAAATTTATTAAAACAGTAACATTTGGGAACTAATTTTAGAAGCATTTATAATGAAAACACTGACAAATTATCACATCTGAATACATAATAATAAAACAAACCTGTTCTGCTCTTTGAGGGTCACACTTCTGTTGGGTAGCCCTGTAACAGAGTGATAAATTACGTTCACGCTTAAATGTCATTATCAGTAACCATAAAAATGTTTTTGAAATTTTAAGAAGTTGTCCTTTACATTCACAAACAATGTTCTGTACCTTTGCACGAGAAGTGACTCTGCTTGGTAGCGGTTCATGTTCATAGACTGCAACCATAGTACTAAAACCTAACAGAAGTCAGAAATAAAGAAACTGTAAACATGACTATCTGAGATGCAACTGTTATTTCCCATGCTGGCTTACCTCTGGCAAAATTACTTCTGTGATATACAGAGATTTCTCAGCTTCATTGCCAGAAAAAGACAAAGTCTTCTCCAGACGTCCTATTACTTCATCTGTCTGTCAAAGTAAGTTAACACAAGATGTATTTATCATTTGCATTTGCATCATGCAACTTAACCTGCCAAATAATGCAGTTATGTATCAAAATACTCTGACTGTATACGACAGATAGCCTAGTGTGCATAAATACTGATTCATTATTCAAATACAGTATTGGTTACCTTTCTGTCATCAAATACAGTGTGATGTTCCCTGTAATACCCACGCAGCTCTGGGTCAAAGCCTCTATTGTTCCATAAGTACATCCTGTTTGAAAGAACAACTCCACCACGAAGGTCTCTTTCAAGATCCTGGAATATAAGAAGACAATCAGCAAAAATATTACATTACATTACATTACATCTTATTATTACAAATCTTTTATTACCACAATTTCTTGATCGGTCAAAATGTCTGCTGCTGTAACAGACTGCAGAATGTCTCTGTTTCAGAAAAAACATACAACATCAGCAACTAAGACTATAAGTCATGATCTACAGATCACTCAGTCCTTACATGTCAGGTGTACTGGTACACCCACAAGTGAAACCCCTAGGTGCTTTTCTTCCTTTCAGCCCCACACACTGAAAGTGAATCCACTGTAGGCATGTTTGACATTGCACCCAATCAATATAGGAATAATCCTTGTGGAAAACTCTGTTGTCAAACAAAAAGTGAGGAACTGTATCAATATCTGCAGCATATAAAAAAAAATGATTACCTGCTAGTGTTTTACCTAGTAGTTCCAGTTGCTCGGCAGCTGCACTGGCACTTCCATGAGCAGCAGTAGTAGTTGTAGAAAAAGTAGTGAGTGTATCAGCACTAGTAGTAATAGTGGTAGAAGTAGTAGTAGTAGTAGTAGTAGCAGTAATAGGCTACTAATAGTTGACGTAATAGCAGTAGTAGTAACAGCAGTATTAGTTGTAAACCTAGTAGTACTGCCTGGCAGGTAAATGACAGCTGCCCTGGTACCTGACACCTGCCATGGTGGGTGCCCCCAATAGCGGCAACTATAAGCAGCAACTGCTGTGGCAGGTCCTTCTATGTGTGGCAGCTGCCGCGGCAGGTCCTTCTATGAGTGGCAGCTGCCGCGGCAGGTCCTTCTATGAGTGGCAGCTGCCGCGGCAGGTCCTTCTATGAGTGGCAGCTGCCGCGGCAGGTCCTTCTATGTGCGCCAGCTGCCGCGGCAGGTCCTTCTATGTAGTGGCAGCTGCCGCGGCAGGTACTTCTCATAGTGGCAGCTGCCGCGGCAGTTGTCTCTCAGAGTGGCAGCTGCCGCGGCAGGTGTCTCTCAGAGTGGCAGCTGCCGCGGCAGGTCCTTCTATGTGTGGCAGCTGCCGCGGCAGGTCCTTCTATGTGTGGCAGCTGCCGCGGCAGGTCCTTCTATGTGTGGCAGCTGCCACAAACTTGTGGCAGCTGTACTGGCAGCTGCCACAAATTCGTGGCAGCTGCCACAAATTTGTGGCAGCTGCCACAGATTTGTGGCAGCTGTACTGGCAGGTGTAGTGGCAGCTGCCGCTGCCACAATTGGAGCTAGCCCTTGCTGCTCTCGTCTGGTTACCACCCTCAATCCAATGGTCAGACGGAGCGGATTAATCAGGACCTGGAAACAGCCCTACGCTGTGTCACAGCCCGTAACCCAGCCACATGGAGCACTTATTTGCCTTGGATTGAATACGCCCACAACTCCCTAATATCCTCTGCCACAGGTATGACCCCATTCATGGTTTCTCTGGGTTTTCAACCACCTCTCTTCCCAGATCAAGAGGGTGATGTGGCGGTCCCGTCAGTCCAGGCTCATCTACGGCGCTGTCGACAGGTATGGAGGACTGCTCGTGCTGCACTGCAGCGCACAGCAATCCGGAATCAGAGATTTGCTGATAAACATCGTAAGCAATCTCCTCCTTACCAGCCTGGAGAAAAGGTTTGGCTATCAACCCGCGATCTTCCTCTCCAGGTTGACTCTAAGAAACTGGCTCCTAAGTTTATTGGTCCCTATGTCATTGAAAAAGTGTTAAATCTTGCTGTTGTTCGCCTCAACATACCTTCCTCCCTGAGAATCCATCCCTCTTTTCACGTGTCTCTCCTTAAACCGGTGTCATCCTGTCCTCTCAGCCCTCCGGCCGATCCCCCTCCTCCCACCCGGGTCATTGACGGCTGCCCCGCCTTCACTGTGAGGCGGATTCTGGATGTTCGCGCCGGGGTCGGGGATTTCAGTATTTGGTCGACTGGGAGGGATATGGTCCGGAGGAACGCTCCTGGGTTCCTCGCTGCAACATCCTCGATAGGTCCCTCCTCCGAAATTTCTACAGTGCTTTCCCTGACAAGCCTGGTAAGACGTCTGGAGACGTCCGTTGAGGGGGGGGGTACTGTCATGACTGGTGCTCCCCTCCCTCCTTTCTCCCGTGTGTGTTTGTGGGCGGAGTCTCCTGGGACCTGTATCACTCCTCACCTGCTGTGCTCCACTCCTGAGACTCATCATCCAATCAACTCCTGCAATAAAGACCCTGCTCACCAGTGAGACTCCGCCAGATTGTTTCATCCTACACACGGTGAACTTCCAGGCTCTTCTCTACTGAGTTTTTTGCATCTCCATGTTTTCAGCTGAGTACTTTCCACTTACCTGCTTTTTGTCTGCTCTCCAGAGATCCCCGCCTACTCCAGCCAGCTACTCACCCTCTGCAGCCTGTTATCCACCCGGTCCAGCCACGTTCCAGCCTGTTTCCAGTTTTTGTTAATAAATCCCCTTTTCCTTTACCTACTGGTCTGTCCAATTTTTGGGTCCCTCCTCTGCTAAGCCGTAACACAAAAAGCAGATATTGGTCGGTGTGTGTGGGCTTCCTGAAGACCTCTATATATATAGATATAAAGCAGACCTCCTTATATATAGATATAAAGCAGTGTCCGCCAGCATCTGACCAGAACTGAGGAAGCAGCTTGGAAGAGCTGCGAAACGTATTCAACCAAATAAACTATGTCCAGTTGACAAATTAAATTTTCTCCTTTTTTGCCATGGATTCTACCTGGACGACTGAGGGATTTTACATACATCTCACGATAGTCATTCTCATATCCCTCAATGTCCACCTATGTTTAAGTTTAGTAATAGTACTTAGTTACTTTCCATATAATCAAGAAATTGTTTCCATATCTTGAAAAACAAGTCTTGCCGCTGCTGTAGTCTATAAGACACCCTTTAGTTTGCAGTTTTTAACATCCATTCCAGCCATTTATCAAAAGATGATTCATTAGTAGATTTCCATTCTTGAGTTATCATCCGACATCCTGTTAGAAGAGTTTTTCTGCACCAGAGAGTTTGTTCATACGGTAGTTGTTTTGCAGGTATAATTCCAAGTAAGCAAAGTCCAGGGTTTGTGCTCCATGTAATATTCAACAGTTCGTTAATAAGTCCAATTATTTTATCCCAAAGGAGTTTGACTTTGCAACATTCATATAACATATGTAGCATAGTGCCAGTAGCTTGATTGCATAGCCAACATTTATCATTGTCTTTTAGGTTAAGTCTAGCCATTCTGCTTGGAGTCCAGTAACACCTATTTAAGATTTTGTAATTAATTCATTGTATTTGAATTTCTCGAGATGTGAGAAACCAGTTAGACATTATGATTTGCCAATGTTTTATAGGAGCACCCAAGTCTCTTTCCCAAGCGGCCCTAAGTCCGCGAAGATTAGGAGCGCTGGCATTCCTGATTATATTATAAAAGGCTGCTGGAACGCCTTTTTTAAAACATGCCGTTTTTAATAACTTTTGAATACACATTATATTATTTGGAGTGGATTTCAAAGCAGAATAGAGACTGTGTCTGAGCTGCAGGTATTTATAAAAATCTTGATTTGGTAGCTTGTAATGCTCCTTCAAATGCTCAAATTCTACCACGCAATCATTCTGGTAGAGATGTCCAATATGGAGAATTCAAGCCTCTGCCCACTGTAGCCAACAGATTGGTTTCTTTGCTATAGTGATTTTGAATTGAACCATATAGAACTATCTGCTGTTAGATTATAATTGCTTTTTGTAATGCTATGTGCTTTTAACCAACTTTGTTTGGTAAAGTCTAGTATGGGATTATGCGTGGGCAATGGTCTACCTGTTTGTGAAACAAAAGCATCTGTTCGAAAAGGACTTAGAATTTCCCCTTCAGTTTTTACCCACACGGGGGCTTTGTCCTTAGGTAGACTGCATTTAGATAGTTGAGCAAGTGAAAAAGAATACTGATATCATTCTATGGTAAAGAGAGCCCACCTTGTTATTTAGCAGAGTATAATTTAGAACGATTAACTAAGGGCTTTTTCCCTCTCCAAACAAATTTTTCAACCATTGAGTTATATTCTTTAAGTAGTAGATTTGGAAAACTAAGTGGCAACATATATGTTAGATAATTTATCTTAGGGATAATAATCATTTTAATCAAGTTAATTTGTCCTATTAGGGATATATACATTTTATTCCAGTTATTTAAGAGGAGTTTAATATTTTGGATCACTGGTTCTAAGTTAAGTTGCATGATTTCCTCCAGATGTCTTGTAAGTTTAATTCCTAAATATGTCATGCTATTTGGTACCCAACGAAATGGCCACCGAGTATTGGACATATGAATTGATATTGCGGAGACTGGCATTACCTCTGATTTAGACCAGTTAATTTTGTACCCGGAGATTTTAGAGAAATTATTAATCAATGAAATGATAAAAGGGATAGTAGCATTGGGATTGGGTGAGACTAAAAGGAGATCGTCAGCATAGAGAAATATTTTATGTTCCTCTTGACCAACATTTACCCCTTTAATGTTTGGGTTGTTTCTAATTGCAATGGCTAGTGGTTCTAAGGCAACAGCGAATATGAGGGGAGAGTGCGGGCAGGCCTGTTTTGTGCCTCTGAAGAGGCGGAAGTGGGGAGAAGTGATCCTGTTACTTAAAACAGAAGTGGTATTATTTTTGTGAAGTAGATTAATCCAGGCAAGAAATACAGGCCCAAATCCGAATTTCTTCAGTGTATATATGAGGTAGCCCCATTCAACCCTGTCAAAGGCCATGGGGAGGAGGCCATGACAGGGTTAGGGTCATTTTTACATTTGTGTATAATATGAAGGAGCCTTCTTAAATTGTCTGCAGAGAACCGCCCCTTAACAAAGCCTACTTGATCTGGATGTATAATTGTAGGAAGTATTTTCTCCAGTCTATTGGATAAAATTTTTGTAAGGATCTTGCCATCTACATTTCCAAGGGAAATAGGTCTATAATTACAGCATTGCTGTGGATCTTTTCCCTTTTTATGTATTACTGTAATCAAATTTGTGTTCATTGTAGGTGGTAGTGTGCCCTTTGAAAGTGCATTATGGAATACACATAGTAATCGAGGAGAAAGTATATCGCAGAATCTTTTGTAAAAGTCTGGTGAAAATCCATCCTCCCCTGGTGAGCGTCCTGATCTTAACCCATGTATTGCTTTTTTAACCTCTTAATTTCCATTTCCATTAAGTCTCTATGTGATTTAGATATCTGTGGCATACTGAGAGAGGAAAAGAAAGCATCGTATTGATCTTCTTCCACCTCTCCTTGTGAGGGGTAGAGATTTTTATAGAAGTAAAAAAAACATAGTTAATTTCCTTTTTCCCTGTAACTAGTGTTTTCTGAATTGAAAATTGATGGAATAATATTCTATGAGGCTAGTTGTTTTACTCTGTTAGCGAGCATTTTGCCTGCCCTCTCCCCTTGCTCATAATATTTTTGCTTTGAACAAAAAAGGTCTAATTTTTTTTTTGTAAAATACAGTTAATTTTATATTTCAATGATATCAGGTTGTTCCATAAATTTGAGTCTTGTTTTTTAGCATATTGTAATGTCAGTTCTTTTAACTGTTTCTCAAAATGTGTCAGTTTCTGTTCTTTCTTTTTAAGAATTGAGCAATACTGAATAAGTCTTCCCCTCAGAACCACTTTGAATGCCTCCCAGGAGATGCTGGGGTCAGGGTGGCCTTCGTTATATGTCCAGTATTCGTCCATTACCGATTGTATAAATTTGCATGCATCATCATCTTGCGTGTTATTAAACCGCCATCGTATGTTTTTTGTCTCTTGATCAAGAATCTTAAATATTATCTACTGGTGCATGGTCAGATACAGATATATTACCAATTGAAGCACTTATGATTTGACTGACCATGTTTTTAGATATTAGTATATAGTCTATTCTAGAAAATGACTTGTGAGGGTGAGAAAAGAACGTCTAGTCTTTGTCATTAGGGTAAAGTAATCGCCATATATCAACCAGACTAAGTTCTTCTATCAATATATCTATTACATTGCAAGATGATGTTTTTTTAATACAGTTTGTTTTATCCAGTAGGGGATCTCTGACCTTATTAAAATCTCCTCCTAATATAATGTTTTCGTTACCTATATCTTTTAAATTTTTACACAAATTATTAAAAAAGTCTGGTGACAGAATATTAGGGACGTAGATATTCATATTAGTTAATTTTTGTTTATCGAGTTGTACATCTATAGCTACCCATCTGCCCTCCAGGTCTGCATAACTCCCCATGACTTGTAATTCTGAGTTTTTATGTAACAGGATAGAAACCCCTCTGCTTCTTGTATTATAAACACTTGAAAATACCTGGCCTACCCAACCTTGTTTCAATTTTTCAGATTCTTTTTTATCTAGATGCGTCTCTTGTAGCAGTGCAATATCACATTTATTTTGTTTCAGGTAACTGAGAATTTTTTTTTTAACGTTTAATAGGATGGTTACAGCCTGATATGTTCCACGAGATCAACTTCGGCCCCATGATTTAATTAATACATAATTCTATTTAATTAAGTTATTATTTTTTATTATCATAGAATAATTGAAACAAGGCAGAGGAGTATTTTTAAAGGAAAAAATAAACAGAAATAGAATAAATAAAAAGTGAATCAAAATCTGGAGACAAATACCCCGCAAACCCACCTTCACCCCCCCACTTCCCTCATGATTTCCTGCCACCCCGGCAAGACCTCCACCCAGTTTTGCTCTCCCACTTATCTGCATTAAATTTTCCAACACCTCGAGTGGAAGCTTCTTAATAATATATCAATTTTGAAGAAAACAGAAGATAACAAAGTTTGTATGTCCATCATTATTGGGGTTTAACTTAAACAGACGGACCGTGTTGGTATCCATAGTATACATTACCCCCGTGACACCATTCTTGTAACCTGTAATAGGCTTATATTAACCATGCTTATCTATGTCTCTATCAATATTTATGGTCTCATACCTAATAATATTTTCAGTCGGTGGCTATTTGCTGCTTGAAGAAGTCCATGGCATCCTTACTGGAGTTAAACAGGTGACTCTCTCCATTGTATGTAATCTTTAGCTGAGCAGGATACAGCAGACGAAACTGCACGTCCTTCTCATAGAGCAGTGCCTTAACTGGCTTATACTCAGCTTGTTTTCTGGATAGAGCTGCACTCAGGTCCGGGTACAGTCGTAGTGTTTGCCCCTCGTACTGAATCTGGTTCTGTCTGCTCCAGCGCAATACCTTCTCCTTGTCCTGGTAGCGATGAAAACAAACGATGAAGGGTCTGGGCGCTCTCCCGGTGACATGTCCCGCACGATGTGCTCGTTCCAGTTGGGGTGGTGAGGAGAAGATTTCTGGTCCCACGGCGTCTCTTAGCAGCTCGGAAATAAACACGGTGTTGTCTTTACCGTCTTCGCTTTTTTCCGGGATATTGAGTATACGTAAATTTACTCTCCGCAACTGATTTTCCAGATCCTCTATCCTATCTATCTATCCCACAACCTCGTCAAACTGCTCCCGCAATACACACCAAAGGTGCGAAGAGGACCTGCGCGGAAGCTGTCTGTGAAGCTGTGGACTGAAGAGGCCAATGAGAGTTTGAGGGACTGTTTCCAGACCACAGACTGGAACATGTTCAGCAGCTCTTATGGAGATGACATCAATGGCCTGACCCACTGCATCACGGACTACATCAACTTCTGCGTGGAGAGCACTGTGCCAACCCGGAGGGTACGGTGCTTCTCCAACAACCACCCCTGGGTCACCCCTGAGCTCAAAGACCTCCTGAACCAGAAGAAGAGGGCTTTCAACTCAGAGAGGAGCAGAAGAGGGTCCAGCGGGAGCTTCAGTGGAGGATTCGTCGGGCCAAGAAGGATTACGGGAAGAAAATGGAGGAGCAGCTGGCCCAGAACAACGTGCGGGATGTGTGGAGAGGTCTGAAGAACATCTCAGGATTTGGTCAGAACACCAGAGGGACATCTGATGGAGATCAGCGCTGGGCGGATGAACTAAATGTTTATTTCAACCGTTTTGATTGTCCCTCCATCCCCTCTGCCTCTTTCTCGGATCCCCCCTCTCCACACACCCCCAGGCCACTGGACACACCCCCCCTTCCCGGACCGACTGCACCCACCCCCCACCCCCCACCACCCACGTCTCCAGCTCATTTCACACCGACTGTTCCCAGCACCAGCCCCCCTCTGCCCCCCACCCCCGGCAGTCCACCCCAGTCCCCCCCTTACTCCTCCCTCTACATCACACCGGATCAGGTGAGGAGAGAGCTGAGGCGGCTGAAACAGAGGAAATCTGCAGGACCAGATGGCATCTGCCCCAGGCTGCTGAGGACCTGCGCGGACCAGCTCTGTGAGGTTCTCTGTTACATCTACAACCTGAGCCTCAGCCTGGAGAAGGTCCCTGTCCTGTGGAAGACCTCCTGTGTGGTACCAGTTCCAAAAACAACACATGCCAGGGAACCGGCCCACTTCAGACCAGTCGCCTTGACCTCTCACCTCATGAAGACCATGGAGAGGCTGATCCTCAGCTACCTCCGCTCCGTGGTGAGCTCCACTCTGGACCCGCTGCAGTTTGCCTACAAGCCCAACATCGGAGTAGAGGACGCCGTCATCTACCTGCTGCAGCGGGCGCTCACCCACCTGGAGACTGCCGGGAGCGCTGTGAGAGTCATGTTCTTTGACTTCTCCAGCGCCTTCAACACCATCAGGCCGGCACTGCTGCGGGGGAAGCTGGAGGACGCCGGAGTGAACGGACATCTCGCCGCCTGGACCATCAACTACCTCACTGACCGGCCGCAGTATGTGAGGCTGCGCGGCTGTGAGTCAGAGGTGGTTGTCTGCAGCACTGGGGCCCCACAGGGAACTGTCCTTTCACCCTTCCTCTTCTCTATCTACACCTCGGACTTCACCTACAACACGGACACCTGCCATCTCCAGAAGTTCTCTGACGACTCGGCCCTTGTGGGCTGTGTGTCTGAGGGGAATGAGCTGGAGTACCAATCGGTCATCAGGGACTTTGTGGACTGGTGTGAGCACAACCACCTGTGCCTTAACACCAGTAAGACCAAGGAGATGGTGATCGACTTCGGGAGAAGGACACTACTTCCCTCACCGGTGAACATCCAGGGACAGGACATAGAGACAGTGGACAGTTTTAAGTACCTGGGTGTTCACCTCAACAATAAACTGAACTGGTCCCACAACACTGACGCCCTGTACAAGAAGAGCCAAAGTCGCCTCCACCTTCTGAGGAGACTGAGTTCTTTTGGAGTGTGCAGGCCCCTGCTCAAGACTTTCTATGACTCTGTGGTGGCCTCTGCTCTCCTCTACGCTGTTGTCTGCTGGGCCCCGAGCAGTACAGAGCGGGACAGGAAAAGACTGAACAAACTAGTCAGGAGGGCCAGCTCTGTCCTGGGCTGTCCTCTGGAGTCTGTGGAGGAGGTGGGTGAGAGGAGGGTGCTGGCCAAACTCACATCCATCATGGCCGACACCTCTCACCCTCTGCACCGGACTGTAGAGGAACTGAGCAGCACCTTCAGCGGCCGACTGAGGCACCCTCAGTGCAAGAAGGAACGCTACCGCAGGTCCTTCATCCCTACTGCTGTCAGACTGTACAACTCCACTGTGTAACACATGCAATAACCTGTGCAATAACCTGTGCAATAGCCCGTGCAATAACCTGTAACCATGTCACCTCGTCAGTAACCGCCTCCACTGTCCTCAGATTATATATTTATATATTTGTATATTTGTATTCTTTTACATATATATATATTATATAAGAGATATGTTTTATTATATATTTACATTTCTTTCACTCCCTGTACATAAGAGCTACCTGATGTTGTAAATATGTTAATATTTATTGTGATTTTATTTTTTTTATTTACTTATTGTTCTGAGTGTTTGCACAATTTTTCACAACTTTTTGCACTATACTGTCCCCTGACTGTGAGCTTCTGTCACGAGTGAATTTCTCCTCTGTGAGATCAATAAAGTCTTATCTTATCTTATCTTATCTTATCTTAAGAAGCATCTGGTTTTGCTTTTCCAGGGCTTGGGTCTTGGTTTCAGCCGCTGTAATTTTTTCAAAGTTCTCCCCAACAAGGACCTCTATTTGAGTGAGGCGTGTTTGGAACGCGCCGACCTTTTCGTGTAGAGAGTCCACGGACACCTGGACAGGTTTAATAGAGTCTTGTATCAGTATGGCCATTGTGGCTTGGTGTTTGGCTAATACAGCCATGAGTGATGACATGGAGAGGCTATCCTCCCCAGCGGTTTGAGAGGTTACCTGTTCATTAGCGTTAAAGCCGAGATCTACATCTGCAACCGGTGGGTTCGCTGCCGCAGCTGCTCTCATTGTAGTAGCGCCCGAACTTTTCTGTTTTGTGTAACTCATGGCGTTCTTCAGGTTGCAAGAAAACACATCGGCATTTATTTGTAAGTTATCTTCAATAGTTTACTTAAGGTAATTCCACACGAGGTTTACAGCGTGTTGTCTACATCACGTGCGGAAGCGGAAGTTTTTAAAACTTTCTTTCCATGAAAGATTGAACAAATTTAGATTGGTCTTTTTCCATTTTTGCTCATTTTGTCTGCAAATTCTTTTTAGCTTAGGTGTGTTCTCATTGATCCACAGTTGGGCTGGTCTGTTTGGGTTTCCTTCTATTGCACCAATAGAATCCACACCTTGTGTTAACCAAGTTTCTGTTAAAATCAAAAAGTCCAAGCTGTTGTTGGTGATGAAGTCCTGGTAGATGAAGGTTTTACTGTTGACGGATCTGATGTTTAAAAGTACAAAGTTTGTGGGTTCAGGGCTGGGGGTAGGATCTGTAGAGGTGCAAAGGGGAACAGTGATGAGACAGGGGAGAGTGGACTCTATAGGAATGGATTTACTGTGGGGGCCGGGTCTGGTGATGATCATAGGGATCCTGTGTTGAAGGGGAGAACAGAGACTGCTGTTGGGATGGGAAGAGACAGGTGGGGTAGGGGGTAATAATCTCTGACTGACCACCAGCAATGTCATTTGTTCCTACGTGAATAATCACTCTTGTTATTGTGAGGAGTGCAGCTTGTAGAAGTCCAGGTAGTTTGTCCAGTAATGTGTACAGAGTAGTAGTAGTAGAAAACAGTGAGTGGATGCACTGAAAAACCTGCAGTGCCTTATAATTGAGTCGCCCACCAAAAGTGTAGTTGGTGCAAGGTTGGGCTGGGTTGGGTTTGGGCTAGGGGTTGAGCTATGGCTGGGGTTTGGTTATGGGTTAGGTTGTAGGTTAGGTGTTAGGGTTAATTCAGGAGTAAGGGCTACGGTCGGGGATTAGGGCTAGTAGGGCGTAGGCGTGTGCAAGGGCCGATCATTGCCGCTTGTGGCCATATTTTCATATATGGTTGAACAGAGAGAAGATCTTTGAGCTGAGAGGGTGCAGACCCAAAGAGACAGACAACATCTGATCTCAAGGTGAGGGAGCGAGTTCATGTGCTCAATCAAGTTGTCTGATTTGTAAATAGAGTAAAATGTTGTCAGAATTGAGACTGATTTCATGGTGGGGCTTGGATGTTTGTTCCCCTCTAGTAGGTGGGGCTTAGGCCAATGGTTCATTGAAAAGGGTAAAAATAAATTAGGATAGTGGACATCCCCGTCTAGTGCCCCTGAGCAGCATAAAAACCTGTGAAATAAGAATTAAGACTACTTTAACTCACGTAGATATTAGATTTTTGCCTCTGTCTTCACTTTGACGAGGCCCCACTCCCTGAGCCTTTCACACCTCTGCTCCCGCCCACAGCTCTATGGACTAATCCACCTGGCTGACTGACACTTAATAACCTTTGTTATTGAAATGCTGCCCTTTGTCTTGTGGGACACCATAATGTCTTTCTCACATGTGAGTTTTGCAGAGCTGCCCTCCCTCAAATACTCCTGATTGGCTGACGTGGTCCAATAAAAACAGTGGCGGAGGGGCACTTAACCAACTGCAGCAACGTCCAGAGACAAAGAAGGGCCAGTGAATGGACACAGAAGAAGTTCCTTTATATGACAGGAATTAGCCATAACTTTTGAAGGAGTGAACTATCAGATTTTGATGACTGAAGTCCTTCCAGAACTTTCTGCCACTACTTTTGTAAGTATATCATCTCCATTGTCCATATGGATTTGAATTCAGAGGCAAAAAGTTGTTAAATATGTACATGTTACCTTAATGTGATCTTCTTTTGCTACAGACAGAAAAAGTGTGCCTTTAAAATAAAATACAAACTGAAATGTTTCATTCAGCCAAATGTAACTTGCTTGTAAAACACACACAGAAACATTCTTAGATAAGATTCACTGTGTGATTTTATGTGTATTTAGTTGAGTTACTTTATTTAAGTTTTAAAAAAAAAGTTATTTTACTTGACACTTTCTTTCCTTTGTTCTAATGCAGAGCTACAGGATCCACCAACAGAATGGTATTCACATGTGACCAGTGTGGAAAGGTGTGGCCAAAAGCTTCTACACTGAAAATACACTACAGAACTCACACAGGGGAAAGACCATACAGATGTGATGTTTGTGAGAAGACATTTTCACAGTCAAGTCATCTTGTATCACATATGAGAATTCACACTGGAGAGAGGCCATATGAGTGTGACCAATGTGGGAAAGAATTTAGAGTGTCTGGTGCGCTCAGTGAACATATGAGAATCCACACAGGGGAAAAACCATTTGAATGTGAACAGTGTGGGAAGGAATTTAAACGATCTGGTGAATTTCATCGACATATGAAAATCCACACAGGTGAAAAATCATACAGATGTGATATTTGTGAGAAGACATTTTCACAGTCAAGCAATCTTGTATCACATATGAGAGTCCACACTGGAGAGAGGCCATATGAATGTGAACAGTGTGGGAAGGAATTTAAACAATCTAGTCATCTCCATCTACATATGAGAATTCACACAGGGGAAAAACCATACAGATGTGATGTTTGTGACAAGACATTTTCAGTGTCAAGCAGCCTTGTAAGACATATGAGAGTCCACACTGGAGAAAGGCCATGCAAGTGTGACCAATGTGGGAAAGCTTTCTCTGCATCATCCAATCTCAATACACACATGAGAATTCACTTCTGACACAGACTATATGAGTGTGGCCAGTGTGAAAAGGCTTTTAGAACATCCCAGCAACTCTCCAGTCACTATCGAACGCACACAGGAGACAAACCATACGACTGTGAAGAAAGAGGGAAGGCTTTCAGGTCTGTGAGGAACCGTCTGAAACATGTCCAAATCTTCCAGACTGAAGAGAAAAGCTGCAGCTCTGACCAGTGTGGCATGACTTTGAGAAAACCTGCTCATCTGAAGGTGCATCGTCTTGAACACACTAAAGGAGAAAGAGCTGCAGAGGCCGGATCATGTGAGCCTAAAGTCAGACTCAAGAAGCTGGAGATCAGGCTTCAGAGACTCCAGACTGCGGAGTTGAGCACTGTGTAGTGTGTTTTGTTTTTTTTTTGTTTTTTTTTTTTCAGTTGAAGTTTGTTTATTCTATTTGTCATTGTACTTTTTTTCACTGCAGTTCCTTAATCTAAATAAATTAATCTTCCATTTGCCATTGACTCTTGTTAGCAACCCACAATAGACGTTCATTATTTTCATGGCTGCTGTAATGAAATAAAGTTAAATAAAATAAAGAAAATTATTGTTAATCACTAAATGTTGTTAATCAGCGGTGAGAGAAGGTTTGAAGCTGGTTCCATGTACTGTTAATATAAAATTTGTTGATTCAGAAATGGCAAATTAAGTAGTTTTCTCTTGTAACTATAGTACCTTGAAAAATAATATTCTAAAGGAATTAAAGTAATTTAACATATGTTTTATATTTGATTTTTGCCGATGTCTTCACTTTGACGAGGCCCCACTCCCTGAGCCCTTCACACCTCTGCTCCCGCCCACAGCTCTATGGACTAATCCACCTGGCTGACTGATACTTAATGACCTTTGTTACTGAAATGCTGCCCTTTGTCTTGTGGGACACCATAATGTCTTTCTCACATGTGAGTTTTGCAATGCTGCCCACCCTCAAATGCTCCTGATTGGCTGACATGGTCCAATAAAAAGAGTGGGGAGGGGTGGAGGGGCACTTAACCAACTGCAGCAACGTCCAGAGACAAAGAAGGGACAGTGAATGACACAGAAGAAGCTGCTTTATATGACAGGAATTAGCCATAACTTTTGAAGGAGTGAACTATCAGATTTTGATGATTGAAGTCCTTCCAGAACTTTGTAAGTATATCATCTCCATTGTCCATATGGATTCGAATTCAGAGCCAAAAAGTTGTTAAATATCTCTGTATATGTTACCTTAATGTGATCTTCTTTTCCTACAGATAGAAAATGTGTGCCTTTAAAATAAAATACACACTTAAATGTTTCATTCAGCCAAATGTAACTTGCTTGTAAAACACACACAGAAACATTCTTAAATAAGATTTACTGTGTGATTTTATGTCTTTTTAGCTGAGTTACTTTACTTAAGTTAAAAAAAAAGTTATTTTACTTGACACTTTCTTTCCTTTGTTCTAATGCAGAGCTACAGGATCCACCAACAGAATGGTATTCACATGTGACCAGTGTGGAAAGGTGTGTCCAAAAGCTTCTACACTGAAAGTACACTACAGAACTCACACAGGGGAAAAACCATACAGCTGTGACCAGTGTGGGAAGAAATTTATGCAGTCTGGTAACCTCAATCAACATATGAGAATCCACACAGGGGAAAAATCATACAGATGTGATATTTGTGAGAAGACATTTTCACGGTCAAGCCATCTTGTATCACATATGAGAGTCCACACTGGTGAAAGGCCATTTGAATGTGAACAGTGTGGGAAGGAATTTACACAATCTGTTAACCTCAATCAACATATGAGAATCCACACAGGGGAAAAACCATTTGAATGTGACCAATGTGGGAAGGAATTTATACAATCTCGTCATCTCCATCTACATATGAGAATCCACACAGGGGAAAAACCATACAGATGTGATGTTTGTGAGAAGACATTTTCAGAGTCAAGCAGCCTTGTAAAACATAGGAGAATCCACACTGGAGAGAGGCCATACGAGTGTGACCAATGTGGGAAAGCTTTCTCTGCATCATCCAATCTCAATAGACACATGAGAATTCACTTCTGGCACAGACTATATGAGTGTGGCCAGTGTGAAAAGGTTTTTAGAACATCTCAGCAACTCTCCAGTCACTACCGAACGCACACAGGAGACAAACCATACGACTGTGAAGAAAGAGGGAAGGCTTCCAGGTCTGTGAGGAACCGTCTGAAACATGTCCAAATCTTCCAGACTGAAGAGAAAAGCTGCAGCTCTGACCAGTGTGGGGTGACTTTGAGAAACCTGCTCATCTGAAGGTGCACCATCTTGAACACACTAAAGGAGAAAGACCTGCTGAGTTTGGATCATGTGAGCCTAAAGTCAGAGTCAAGAAGCTGGAGATCAGGGTTCAGAGACTCTAGATTGTGGATCTGAACTCTGTGCAGTGTCAAAAATGACAAGCTTAAAATTATATGTTAAGAATTTACTTAATTTTTCTTTTTTTTTAGAAAGAGTTTTAGCTGACTTTTGTCAATCTTATTCTTCGTTGTATTGTTTTTAACTTTGAGCTTTCAGTCCTGCTTCACTGCAGTTCCCTAATAGAGACATACCTGAAATTGCATTTTTTTTTTTTTTTTTTTTTATTCTGTTTGCTGCTGAAAAAAACTGAAATAAAATAAAGAAAATGAAGTTTTAGATTATTTGTTCAGGCTTGTCTCATGTCTCACATATGCATCAAGGAACTTTAGAAATGAAACACATATACACAGACAAAGGGCTGAGAAACAGTGTGAGCTTCTTTCACATGAACAGGTGAAGCACTAAATGTTAATCAGAGGTGAGAGAAGGTTTGAAGCTGCCTCTGAATGACACAGAATAGTAGAAGGAGCTCTTTTACATTTAATATAGAGTGTGTTTATTCAGAAATAGCAAATAGAGAAATTCAACAAGCTAGAGAAAACTACCTTAAGAAAAATAATATTCTGAAACAATTAAACTAATTTAATGTATATTTTATTTTTGCTTCTGGACTAATCCACCTGGCTGACTGACACTTAATGACCTTTGTTATTGAAATGCTGCCCTGTCATTTCAATATTGTTATTGAAATGCCCCTGTCTTGTGGGACATAATGTCTTTCTCACATGGGAGTTTTGCAATGCTGCCCATCCTCAAATTCTCCTGATATATGTGTTACCTTAAATGTGCACTATAGGGCCAGTACGTGACATAAAGCATGGACTCTGAGTGTTTCCACTGCGTAAAGCGATCCGTACCTCCCCCTTTGTTTAGATAGATGACTTTCTAAACAAAGCCTTTAGCGCTCTTTTGAATGACATCGGTTTCACTCAGCGTGTAAATCAGCCCACACACAGTCATAATCACACATTAGATCTTGTTTTAACATATGGCACAGAGATCAGTGATCTAAAAGTCCTCCCACAAAATCCATATTATCAGACCATTTTTTAATTACCTTTCAGTTTATTCCTAAAGATTTTTCTGTTCACCAGAATAAAATAATAACTAAAAAAACAATATCTGAAAAAGCTGTTACTGATTTCACTGAAATAATTGGGCCAATATTTAGTGATATGTCATGTGACCCAACTGAGGACAATTTAAATCCCATCAAACGTGACCAATTTGTTGATAAGGCCATGGATTCCTTGAAAACTGCCCTTGATGCAGTAGCTCCACTAAAACAGAAAGTTGTCAGGCCAAGGCGATCTGCTCCATGGTATAATGAAGAACTGCGTGCACATAAACAAAAGGTTAGGAGAATTGAGAGAAAAGTTACCGCAAAGCACACTCAGAGCAGTCTTTAGAGGCATGGAAAACCTGCCTTCTGTCCTATAAGCAGGCTTTGCGTACGGCCCAAACCAGTTACTATTCTAATCTAATAGAAGTAAACAAAAATAATCCTAGGTTCTTATTCAGCACTGTAGCCAGACTAATTGCCACAGCGCAGTAGAACCTTCAATCTCAATTACCCTCAGTTCTGAGGATTTTCTGACATTTTTTAATAATAAGATCATTACTATAAGAGATAAAATAAATGAAATTGCCCCTACTTTTAACTCTGAGCAAGTCCAAGCTGTAAAAATAGGGTCTCAATTAAACTCATGTCCAGTTTTAGAGAAGTTTGCTACTCTAAATCATGCAGAATTAACTTCAGCTTTTATGTCCTCTAAATCCTCAACTTGTATCTTAGACCCAATCCCAAGTAGACTTTTCAAAGAAATTCTCCCTCTAATTATAGATCCTATTCTTAACATAATTAATACTTCACTGGAAAGTGGTTATGTTCCTCAGTCCTTTAAATATGCAGTAATTAAGCTGCTTCTAAAAAAGCCTAATCTTGATCCTGACCTGTTAGCCAATTACAGACCTATTTCAAATCTTCCGTTTATATCTAAAATTCTGGAGAGAATTGTAGTTAAACAGCTTTGTCGCCATCTACAGGCGAATAATTTATTTGAAAATTTTCAATCTGGATTCAGAGCTCATCATAGCACTGAAACAGCCCTAGTTAAAGTAACAAATGATTTGTTATTAGCTGCTGACAATGGTCAGGTCTCAATACTGGTTCTGTTGGACCTTAGCGCAGCTTTTGACACAATCGACCACAACATTCTACTGCAGAGGTTAGAATGTGATGTAGGCGTCAGAGGAACATGCCCTCAGCTGGTTTAAATCCTATTTATCCGATAGGTACCAGTTTGTAAATGTAAACCAGAGCTCCTCACGGTGTTCTAAAGTAGCCTACGGTGTGCCACAGGGTTCAGTTCTGGGTCCAATTCTGTTTACTCTTTATATGCTACCGTTAGGTAACATTATCCGAAAGCATGGTATCGATTTCCACTGTTATGCAGATGACACCCAGCTGTACCTATCAATGAAACCTGATCAGACTAATCAAATTGAAAGGCTTAGTGACTGTGTGAGGGACATAAAAACATGGATGACCTTTAATTATTTACTTCTTAACCCTGAAAAAACTGAAGTCATTCTATTAGGCCCTAAACACCTACGAGACTCTATTGTGGTTTTGTCCCGGCCTGCAGCTGGGCTGTAAAGTTTGACTCTCAAACTGAGCAGATAATCACATTGGACAATGTCAGTGTAGCCTCCAGCTCCACTGTAAGAAACCTTGGAGTCCTATTTGATCAAGAGCTCTCATTTAAAGCTCATATAAGCCAAGCCTGTAAAACAGCTTATTTTCATTTACGCAATATAGCTAGAATTAGAAATGTACTGCCAAAATATGATGCTGAAAAACTTGTCCATGCTTTTGTCACATCGAGGTTAGATTACTGTAACTCCCTGCTTGCAGCTTGCCCTAAAAGTTCTATAAAAAGCCTTCAGTTGGTTCAAAATGCAGCTGCAAGAATACTAACAGGTACTAAAAAACGAGAGCACATTACTCCAATTCTAAAAAAATCTTCATTGGCTTCCGGTTGAGTTTAGAGTAAAATTTAAAATTCTTCTTCTAACCTATAAAGCTGTAAATGACATGGCCCCTTCCTACATTAAAGATGAAATAGTACCTTATCATCCTAACCGTTCACTCCGCTCTCAAAATGCTAGCTTATTGGTGGTTCCTAGAGTCGCTAAAAGTACTTTAGGAGGTAGAGCTTTTAGGTACCAAGCACCCTTGTTATGGAATCAGCTCCCTGCTCATGTCAAAGAAGCTGACACAGTCTCTACATTTAAGATTAGGCTCAAAACGTTCCTCTTTGAATTAGCTTATGGTCAGGTCAGTTAGGAACAGAAACTAAACCCATAGGCCTAGTTAAGCTGCTCTAGGAGATAAATTACTGGGGAAAGTATGGCAACTTGAGCACTGTCCTCTGGTTTCTCCTACTTTTTCTCCTCCTACTGTTAAGAATATTCAATTACTAGTTCATTCGTAGTCTGTTCTTTGCTTTTCACATGTTGTCCCTTGTCCCACTCCCCTTTTGGGGAGTGTACCTGTTTCAGATGCTGCTGTTCCAGTTTGGACCGCTGCTGCCCCTTAGTGTCGAGGACCTGGACCACTCCTCTCCTTCCCTGTCCTGGATTAACTGTCCTCGTCCTGCTAGATTAGTAGTTTCCTTCTGCCAATAGCTTTGGCCTACAGACTTACAACTTTACTTGCAATGGATACGTCCTGGCCTCATCTGCCTGTCCGTCCATAGGAGTGGATCTCTCCTTCACTGTGGTTCTCCACGAGGTTTCTCAGTTTTTTTTCCCACTGTTTTTCTTCTGAGTTTTTCCTTGCCGAGAAGGAGGGTCTAAGGACAGGGGATGCTGGGACAATTATCCATTTGCCTGCTTTTTGTTGGACATTCTGTATTTTTGAATTATGACTGTTTCTTATTCTGCTTTATTCTCTGACATCTCTGTTTGCTAAATCAACAATTTTGTGAAGTCCGCCGAGATAACTGTTGTTGTGATTTTGGGCTATACAAAAATAAATTGAATTGAATTGAATTGAATTGAATTGAATTTTAGGGGGCCAAAGCGGACCGCTGGAGTTACTAACTTCCAAAGCGATCTGGAACGGTTGGAACCTAGGGCTGGCTTGCCCTGGCATGCCCCCTTGCACTCATTGAAGGACCAGCAGCACAACAACGGCAACAATGGTGCAGATGCTCACTTACCAGTAAAATCGTGTCAAAGTTTTGTGTGTAATAAGAATTCCACATCCAGTCAAAGTCTGCAATATCTGCATAACATTGAAGCCAAACTGATAACATAAACCAAACTCCGCCAACATCCTCCTCCGTGATCTGGGTAAAATCATAAATCCCAAATGTGGTGTACATATCGAATCTCGAGCGTGTGTCCGTAAAGATGCAGCCAAACGAGTTAGCGAAAAGTTATCCATTATCCTCTGTGCAGGTAACCGTATAGTAAAAGAGTAAAGTTATTTATCAAAACAAGAACATGTGCTCCGCAGTGATGTCTTTGTGAATACAGAAAAAACTAAAATGAAACTCAAGTGCATATCAGTCCACGTGAGGATCACCTGTGTGCTTTGGTTCATTTGCATTTGTTCTGAGTTAAATTTGAACATCAATCAGTGTTGATGCTCCTTTAGTTTAGCACCTGGTCATTTGACAGCTATCCAGCGGCTGATGGTGCAGGCCTTCCATTGGGTGTGTCTTGCGTCATGCCCAAAGCGGTCCAGGTCCATTGTAATGGAAACGCTCCCGGGGTGGGCGTGCCCCCCTCATAACTGCTCCGTGCCAAGGCAGCCCCAAGCGTATTGTGCCAGTAGAAATTAGGCTTATTTAATTTTTTGGTCTGGGGTCAGTTACTTGCTTGTTTCTGTGGATGCCATTTATTATTTTTTTTTATTTTTATTTAACCTTTATTTAACCAGGAAAAAGTCTCATTGAGATTAAATCTCTTTTTCAAGAGTGTCCTGGCCAAGAGGCCACAAAATTACAGTTTCAAAACAGATAAAAACATACATACAATACATACAGTATGACAGAATAATCAACACAATTCAAAGATAGTTAAAACAATGACACCCTGAGGATTCCAGATCTCTGTTTTTAAAAATCTGTTTAAAAGATTCTAAGGATACCAGCTCCTTTAACTTCGAATTATTTTGTAAAAAATTCCATGCCGAAGGAGCATAAAACTGAAAAGCTTTCTTACCAAACTCAGACTTTACTCTGAGAACTGACAACAAGAGCAAGTCCTGTAAGCGCAGGCTGTAGGCTCCAGAACTTTTTAGAACTACATGCTTTTGCAGGTAAGACAGGAGCAGACCAAGAATACATTTATAGACCAAAAGATACAAGTGCTTGAGCCTCCGTGTGGTTAGGGAAGTCCAGCCCACACGTGCGTAGAGCACACAGTGGTGTGTGAACGCTCTAAGACCAGTGATAAACCTCAAGGCTCCATGGTAAGGTGTGTCCAGAGCTCGCAGACTCTGTGCAGAAGCATTCATATAAACCACATCACCAAAGTCCAACACCGACATAAATGTAGCTTCTACAAGCCTTTTCCTAGCCTCGAAAGAAAGACAGGGCCTAATCCTAAAAAAGAAGCCTAATTTTGCTCTCAGTTTTTGAGTTAATTGCTGTCGGTGAAACGTGAATGAAAGTGAGCTATCAATCCAAAGACCTAGATACTTGTACTTGTCCACTTTCTCAATTTGAGCACCTTGTAAAGTAGAGATTCGAGGAAGATCTGAGGGGAGTGTTTTGACATTTGAAAATAGCATTGATTTTGTTTTGTCAGCGTTTAAGGTAAGCTTTAAGTCTTGGAATTTTCTTTGAAATAAAAAAAAAGCAATCTTTAACTGCTGAAGGGCATCAAGTGGAGTAGATGCCACACTGTACATTACTGTGTCGTCAGCATAAAAATGAAAGTAACAATTTGGAATGTTTTGACTAATATTATTTATATACAAAATGAAAAGTAAGGGACCCAAAACTGACCCCTGCGGCACACCCCTGTGGATACTGAGAGTGTTGATGAGGAGCCGTCTACCTGAACAGTCTGAGTTCTTCCTGAGAGATGGTTCCTAAACCAGTGTATTGCTTGAGATGATAGTCCATTTGCAATTAATCTTTGTTCCAGTATAAGATGATCAACAGTATCAAAGGCTTTTGTAAGATCAACGAAAAGAGCTGCACAATGTTTTTTTATTGTCTAAGGATGAAACTATGTCATTCACTACTTCTAAGGCTGCAGTTGTAGTGCTATGATGCTTCCGAAATCCAGACTGAAACTCAGTTAGGATATTATTTTCAGATAAATAGTCCTTAAGCTGAGAACTAATGAGGGATTCCAGAAGTTTGGCCAAGGGAGATAATTTAGAAATCGGCCTGTAATTATTTAATTTTGATAAATCACCACCTTTGAATAGAGGGGTGACAAAAGCAGATTTCCAGATCAAGGGAATTTCATTTGTGATTACCGTAAGATTAAAAAGGTGGGCCAGTGGAGCGGCAATGAAATCTGCTGCTAATTTTAAGAAATAGGATTCAAGATTGTCTGGTCCTGGTGATGATTGGATATTGAGGAGTTTGAGGGCTTTGTGTACCTCAACAACAGAGAAAGGAGAAAAACAGAACGGATTATTTACAATAGGGTCATGTAAGTTTGTGGCAGTCAGCTTACTATGAGTTGAATCAAACATTGATCCAGATTCAATAAAGTGAATATTGAAAGTTTAACATTTCTTGAGGATTTGTTATTTTCTAGCCATCCTTTATTATGCATGAAGGTAGATTCAAATGATTATTTGTTTGATCAATAGACTTAATAGTCTTCCAAAATTTTAACTGATTATTAAGATTACGAGTTGTTTGCAAAAGAAAGTAATTAGCTTTTGCATTTCTAATCGCAAGTGTGCACAGAGTTTTCTAAAGTGTAGCCAGTCAAGATCTAAATTTGATCTTCTGGCTTTCGCCCAGGCGAAGTTGCGTTCGTGCAACAGGACTGCAAGATCAGGCGTAAACCAGGGATTATCCCTGCCCTTAACACGGGTTCTTTTAAAAGGTGCATGCTTATTTATAATATGACTAAACCCATCATAAAACAACTTCCAAGCAGATTCAACGTCACTTATGAGCTCAATTCTGCTCCATTCAAAGTTATAAAGGTCATGAAAGAAAGCCTGCTCTGAAAAATTTTTCATATTGCGCTTTTTGCGGTTTTGTTTTAGGCAATTTAGCACTTCAGACTGTAGCAACCGCACAGTGATCACTAATATCATTAGCAAATATAGATGCAGTAGAGTATTTATGAGGCGCATTAGTTAAAATTAAGTCAATAAAAGTAGATTTATCAGGGTATTTTAGATTTGGTCTTGTGGGGGCTTCCACCAATTGTGTAAGATTTAGTGCATCACAATTTGCTTTAAACTCATCTGCCACTGGTAGCAACCAATTCCAATTTAAGTCTCCAGATATAACAATTTCTTTTGATTTAATCTCGGATAGGAGCTGTATTAACGAGGGTAAAGCCTCACTCACAGCAGAAGGATTAACTTGGAATGTTGCACACTATGATATTAAACAGCTCTACCTTACAATTATTAAATCACATGTGGTTTTATAACTCACAAATACTTGGTCTTGGTCTGGTTTGGTCGCCATGATGATAGAAAAGTTTAATACCATACTGTGAAACATTACAGACAAAGCAATAATGTCTACATGTAGAAAAGCATTAGACGAATCCTCCATCAGAATAGTTACACAATCCACCTTTAATTTGATATTATTTTACTACAGAGTCAATAGGTGTATTTAGTTATTTTATTTAACACTTCCTTTCTTTTGTTCTAATACAGAGCTACAGGATCCACCATCAGAATAACATTCACATGTGACCAGTGTGGGAAGGTGTGGCCAAACGCTTCCAAACTGAAAGTACACTACAGAACTGACTTTGAGAAAACCTTCCCATTTGAAGGTGCAACGTCTTAAACGTTGCTGCTGAGTCTGGATCATGTGAGACTCAGAGACTCCAGACTGTGGAGCTGAGCTCTGTGTAGTGTCAAAAAAAAAAAGCTTAAAATAATATGTTAAGACTTTTGATTAGAAAGAGGTTTTAGCTGACGTTTGTCCATCTTACTGTTCATTGTATTGATGGCAAAAGGAGAAATTGAATTTGTCAACTGGACAGAGTTTATTTGGTCGAATACGTTTCGCAGCTCATCCAAGCTGCTTCTTCGGTTCTGGTCAGATGCTGGTGGACACTGCTTTGTATCTGCCTGAAGGGAGGAGCTAATTACAATGAAATTACTTTGAGACAACACATATTTGTTTACAGTTTCTGTTAGTTTGAAACTGTAAACAAATATGTCTCAGAGTAATTTCTCAGAGTAATTTAAGCAGCTTGGATGAGCTGCAAAACGTATTCGACCAAATAAACTCCAGTTGACAAATTGAATTTCTCCTTTTGCCATGGATTCTACCTGGACGACTGAGGATTTCTACAGACGTTCGTTGTATTGTTTTTGAGTTTGATATTTTATTTCTGCTTCACTGCAGTTCCCTAATCAGAGACATACCTAAAACTGTATTTTTTTTTATTATTCTGTTTGCTGCGGACTCTTGTTAGCAACCCACAACAGATGTTTATTCTTTTCATGGATGTTGTGATGAATAAAAGTGAAATAAAATAAAGAAAGATAGAAAATAAAGTAAAAATTTGCTAAAAAAAAAAAAAAAAAAATGCAAATTGAGTAGTTTTCTCTCTAATAGTATCTTGTCTAATTTAATTCATAAAGAAAAACTTTAAGAATTAAAGCTATTTAACATATGTGGATATCTGATTTGACAAGTGTGTTCTGCTAACACACGGAGCATAGTTAATAGATAAGTCCATGAGAAGTGCAGTGATTGGTGTCTGTAGCATAGTTTTTTTTTTATTAAATATTTTAGGTTGGACAAAGTGACGATCTTTGAATTGAGAGGGCAGAACCAAACAGACAGACCACATCTGATCTCAAGGAGATCAATAGAGTTGTCTGATATTTTGGAAAATTGGTCGTTCAGATTTATTGTTTATTGTAGTAAAGCCTTCTTGTTTGTAAGTAGAGTAAAATGTTGTCAGCATTAAACTGATTTTATTGTGGGGCTTGGATGTTTGTTCCCCTCTAATAATTGGTGTTTTGGCCAAGGATTCATTGAAAAGGGTGAACATAAATTGGGCTAGTGGACATCCCTGTCTAATACCCCTGCGAAATAAGAATTAAAACTACTTTAAAATTAGAGGTCATTTTATCTCATGTAGATATTTGGTTTTTGCCTCTGTCTTCACTTTGACGATGCCCCACTCCCTGAGCCCTTCACACCTCTGCCCTTCACTAATCCACCTGGCTGACTGACACTTAATGACCTTTGTTATTGAAATGCTGCCCTTTGTCTTGTGGAACACCATAATGTCTTTCTCACATGTGAGTTTTGTAATGCTGCCCTCCCTCAAATGCTCCTGATTGGCTGATGTGGTCCAATAAAAAGAGTGGGGAGGGGTGGAGGGGCACTTAACCAACTGCAACAAAGTCCAGAGACAAAGAAGGGACAGTGAATGGACACAGAAGAAGCTGCTTTATATGCCAGGAATTAGCCATAACTTTTGAAAGGGTGAACTATCAGATTTTGACGATTGAAGTCCTTCCAGAACTTTCTGCCACTACTTTTGTAAGTATATCATCTCCATTGTCCATATGGATTCGAATTCAGAGCCAAAAAGTTGTTAAATATCTCTGTATATGTTACCCTAATGCGATCTTCTTTTGCTACAGACAGAAAAAGTGTGCCTTTAAAATAAAATACACACTTCAATGTTTCATTCAGCCAAATGTAACTTGCCTGTAAAACACACAGAAACATTCTTAGATAAGATTTACTGTGTGATTTTATGTGTATTTAGTTGAGTTACTTTATTTACGTAAAAAAAAAAAAAAGTTATAAAAAAAGTTATTTTACTTGACACTTTCTTTCCTTTGTTCTAATGCAGAACTACAGGATCCACCAACAGAATGGTATTCACATGTGACCAGTGTGGAAAGGTGTGTCCAAAAGCTTCTACACTGAAAGTACACTACAGAACTCACACAGGGGAAAGACCATACAGCTGTGACCAGTGTGGGAAGAAATTTAAACGATCTAGTCATCTCCATCGACATATGAGAATCCACACAGGAGAGAAGCCATTTGAATGTGACCAGTGTGGGAAGGAATTTACACAATCTGGTGACCTCCATCGACATATGAGAATCCACACAGGAGAAAAATCATACAGATGTGATGTTTGTGAGAAGACATTTTCATGGTCAAGCAATCTTGTATCACATATGAGAATTCACACTGGAGAGAGGCCATACGAGTGTGACCAATGTGGGAAGAAATTTAGAGAGTCTGGTGCGCTCAATGAACATATGAGAATCCACACAGGAGAGAAGCCATTTGAATGTGACCAGTGTGGGAAGGGATTTACACAATCTGGTGACCTCCATCGACATATGAGAATCCACACAGGTGAAAAACCATACAGATGTGATATTTCTGAGAAGACATATTCACAGTCAAGCCATCTTGTATCACATATGAGAGTCCACACTGGAGAGAGGCCATTTGAATGTGAACAGTGTGGGAAGGAATTTAAACGATCTGGTAACCTCCATGTACATATGAGAATCCACACAGGAGAGAAATCATTTGAATGTGAACAGTGTGGGAATGAATTTACACAATCTAGTCATCTCCATCTACATATGAGAATCCACACAGGGGAAAAACCATACAGAGGTGATGTTTGTGACAAGACATTTTCAGTGTCAAGCAGCCTTGTAAAACATATGAGAATCCACACTGGAGAGAGGCCATACGAGTGTGACCAATGTGGGAAAGCTTTCTCTGCATCATCCAATCTCAATACACACATGATAATTCACTTCTGACACAGACTATATGAGTGTGGCCAGTGTGAAAAGGCTTTTAGAACATCCCAGCAACTCTCCAGTCACTATCGAACACACACAGGAGACAAACCATACGACTGTTAAGAAAGAGGGAAGTCTTTCAGGTCTGTGACGAACCGTCTGAAACATGTCCAAATCTTCCAGACTGAAGAGAAAAGCTGCAGCTCTGACCAGTGTGGGGTGACTTTGAGAAACCTGCTCATCTGAAGGTGCATCGTCTTGAAGACACTAAAGGAGAAAGAGCTGCAGAGGCCGGATCATGTGAGCCTAAAGTCAGACTCAAGAAGCTGGAGATCAGGCTTCAGAGACTCTAGATTGTGGAACTGAACTCTGTGCAGTGTCAAAAATGACAAGCTTAAAATGATATGTTAAGAATTTTCTTAATTTTTCTTTTTTATTAGAAAGAGTCTTAGCTGACTTTTGCCCATCTTATTCTTCGTTGTATTGTTTTTAACTTTGAGCTTTCAGTCCTGCTTCACTGCAGTTCCCTAATCAGAGACATACCTGAAATTGCATTGTTTTTTTTGTTTTATTCTGTTAGCTGCTGAAAAAAAACGGAAATAAAATAAAGAAAATGAAGTTTTAGATTATTTTTCAGGCTTGTCTCATGTCTCACATATGCATCAAGGAACTTTAGAAATGAAACACATATACACACACAAAGGGCTGAGAAACAGTGTGAGCTTCTTTCACATGAACAGGTGAAGCACTAAATGTTAATCAAAGGTGAAAGAAGGTTTGAAGCTGCCTCTGAATGACACAGAATAGTAGAAGGAGCTGTTTTACATTTAATCCATGTAGTGTTAATATAGAGTGTGTTTATTCAGAAATAGCAAATAGAGAAATTCAACAAGATAGAGAAAACTACCTTAAGAAAAATAATATTCTGAAACAATTAAACTAATTTAATCTATATTTTATTTTGGCTTCTGGGCTAATCCATCTGGCTGACTGACACTTAATGACCTTTGTTATTGGCAAAAAAAAGGAGAAAATTTAATTTGTCAACTGGACATAGTTTATTTGGTTGAATACGTTTCGCAGCTCATCCAAGCTGCTTCCTCAGTTCTGGTCAGATGCTGGCGGACACTGCTTTATATCTGCCTGAAGGGAGGAGCTTAATTACAATGAAAATTACTCTGAGACAACACATATTTAAATACAGTTTCAGTTGGTCAGGTGATACAATATGGAGTTGTTAACAGTTTCTGTTAGTCATGTGAGTCTATTCAATATTGAGTGGGAGTGGGGGAGTAGTTAGCATATCCATTCAGGGCCATGATGGGTGTTTTCACACCTCTGGACCTGACCTGGCTAGTCCCATTGTTTTCCCAGTTTGTTTTGATTTAGGTTTGAGGATAGAGTTATAGATGGGAGACAAATGATGTCTGAGACCCCCATTTCTGTTCAAGGAAGGATTCTCTTTCTTGACAAAAATAGCTTCTTTAACTCCCCTCTCAAACCAGTTCTTTTCTCTGGCCAAGATCTGGACCTCGCTGTCCTCAAAGGAGTGGCCTGTGGCTTTTAGGTGGAGATGTACGGCAGATTGCGGCCCACCCTGGTTTTCCCGTCTGTGTTGATACATCCTTTTGTGAAGTGGCTGTTTTGTTTCTCCAATGTAGCGCTCACTGCAGTCTTCACTACACTGAATGGAGTAGACCACATTGCTTTGTTTGTGGCTCGGAGTTTTGTCCTTAGGATGGACCAGTTTTTGTCTTAAAGTGTTTGTGGGTTTGAAATAGACTGGGATTTCATGTTGTCTGAAGATCCTCTGTAGTTTTTCGGAAACGCCAGCCAGGTAAGGAATAGTTACACCCCTTCTCCTGGGCTCTGGTTCTCTGTTGTCCTGTTTCTTTGTTCTCTTCGTTTTATTGAAAGCCCATTTAGGATATCCACAAACGGAGAGGGCTTTCTCCACGTGTTGTTCTTCTTTCTCCTTTCCCTCTGCGCTTGTAGGAACCACTTGGGCCCTGTGATGTAATGTCCGAATGACTCCCAGTTTGTGCTGAAGTGGGTGGTGTGAATCAAAAAGCAGATATTGGTCGGTGTGTGTGGGCTTCCTGAAGACCTCTACCTGGAGTCGCCGGTCTTCTCTTATCGTTACTGCACAATCTAAGAAGGCCAATGTGTTGTCCTTGGCATCTTCACGTGTGAATTTGATGTTCGGATCTACAGAATTGATGTGTGCAGTAAAAGGTTCCAAATCTTGAATTTTGATTTTTGAGAAATTATCATCAACATAACGATACCAGTGTGTGGGTGGAGTGCCTGGATATGAGGCCAGGGCACTCTGTTCAAATTGTTCCATGTATAAGTTTGCAATGATAGGGGAGACTGGTGAGCCCATTGCACAGCCGTGGATTTGCTTGTAAAAGTTTCCTCTGAACTGGAAATAGGTGGTACTTAAACAAATTTCCAGCAGTTGGCAGATTTGGTCGGGTGAAAGTTTGGTTCTCTCTTCTAGCTTGGTATCCTCCAGTAGTCTCCTCCTTGCTGCCTCCACCGCTACCGATGTAGGGATACAAGTGAAAAGAGAGGTCACATCAAAGGAAACCATTGTCTCATCCAGGTCAAACTGGAGATGCTTGATTTTGTTCACAAATTCGGCTACAGAGGATCTTCAGACAACATGAAATCCCAGTCTATTTCAAACCCACAAACACTTTAAGACAAAAACTGGTCCATCCTAAGGACAAAACTCCGAGCCACAAACAAAGCAATGTGGTCTACTCCATTCAGTGTAGTGAAGACTGCAGTGAGCGCTACATTGGAGAAACAAAACAGCCACTTCACAAAAGGATGTATCAACACAGACGGGAAAACCAGGGTGGGCCGCAATCTGCCGTACATCTCCACCTAAAAGCCACAGGCCACTCCTTTGAGGACAGCGAGGTCCAGATCTTGGCCAGAGAAAAGAACTGGTTTGAGAGGGGAGTTAAAGAAGCTATTTTTGTCAAGAAAGAGAATCCTTCCTTGAACAGAAATGGGGGTCTCAGACATCATTTGTCTCCCATCTATAACTCTATCCTCAAACCTAAATCAAAACAAACTGGGAAAACAATGGGACTAGCCAGGTCAGGTCCAGAGGTGTGAAAACACCCATCATGGCCCTGAATGGATATGCTAACTACTCCCCCACTCCCACTCCATATTGAATAGACTCACATGACTAACAGAAACTGTTAACAACTCCATATTGTATCACCTGACCAACTGAAACTGTATTTAAATATGTGTTGTCTCAGAGTAACTTTCATTGTAATTAAGCTCCTCCCTTCAGGCAGATATAAAGCAGTGTCCGCCAGCATCTGACCAGAACTGAGGAAGCAGCTTGGATGAGCTGCGAAACGTATTCAACCAAATAAACTATGTCCAGTTGACAAATTAAATTTTCTCCTTTTTTTTGCCATGGATTCTACCTGGACGACTGAGGGATTTTACATAGACCTTTGTTATTGAAATGCTGCCCTGTCATTTCAATGTTGTTATTGAAATGCCACTGTCTTGTGGGACATAATGTCTTTCTCACATGGGAGTTTTGCAATGCTGCCCACCGTCAAATTCTCCTGATGTTACCTTAAATGTGCACTATAGGGCCAGTACGTGACATAAAGCATGGACTCTGAGTGTTTCCACTGCGTAAAGCGATCCGTACCTCCCTCTTTTAGGGGGCCAAAGCGGACCGCTGGAGTTACTAACTTCCAAAGCGATCTGGAACGGTTGGAACCTAGGGCTGGCTTGCCCTGGCATGCCGGTGTAGCAGCCCCACAACACTCCCCTTACAGAACACTCCACAGTGTTTTCAGGCTAGGCCGAAAACACTCCCCAGTGTTTGGGGCCTAGCCTGAAAACACTGGGGGAGTGTATTGAGCCTAGCCCAAAAATAAATCCCCTTCAGATATAATACACTCCCCTTAGTCTCAAAACACTCCCCAGTAGCCCCAAAACACTCCCCTTTGGACTGGCTATGCACAATTGAGTATGCTAAACACGGCACATCTGTTCAGTCATTCCTCTACCCTTTGTTTCATTTCATCCATCCATCCATCAATCCATCCATCCTTTCATCTATTCATTCATTCATTCATTCATTCATTCTCTCATTCATTCTCTCATTCATTCTCTCATTCATTTTCATTCATTCATTCATTCATTCTGTCGATAGGCCTACTCTCATCCACCTCTCTCCCTCCTCTCCCTCTCTCTGCCGCTCTCTCAGCAGTGTGAAGTTAGGATCTGGTACACGGTACCACAATTTGAAAATATGATATACCGTATGATACTTATAGCTTTTTGCTCACTGACGTGACAATAATGTAATTTCAGAATCATTCAACTGATGCGAGTTCTACAATCATTGCCCTTATTGTAATTTGTATTATATGAATAATGGGTAGGGGCATCTTACCCTTCACATCTTACCCTTCAAACCAAGTTACAAATTACCGCCCAATTTCTCTTATACCCACCCCAGGTAAATTAGTCGAAAAAATTGTTCATAACAGACTCTATTCCTACCTAGAAGATAATAACATACTACTAGAACAGCAAGGAGGATTTAGGCCCAACTACTCAACCATCAAAACAGCTGCAGACTTTCTTAATAATATTTATGACAAACTCAACAAACTCCATGTAATGTCAAGATTACTTTTTATCCATAATTGTAAGCGTAATTCCCTCCAGCAGAACATGTATTTCAGTATTTAATCAAGGGACAGTGTTATTTGAACAGTTTTTTAGCCTTTAAAGTATAGCAAACTTGGCTACAAACATAACTGAATATCGGTTTTCGCCAATAGAAATGGTCTGAGTGTTGCCTGAATGAAACTCTATGAAAAACTCTTACTTGACCATTATGAAACAGATACAACTCTGTTAAAGTGCCAATTATAATTTGCCAAGTATATTCCCTTGTTAACTCCTTCCTTCAAAATAGGAGGAACTACACACAAGGATTCATACTTGAGCCATCTTTTCACCCGAGAATTTATCCGTGTATGGACAAATATAGGTGTGCTGAGTAGGGACGCAATCGCCATTATTTCGATATCAGTTCCCCAAGTTGCGTTGTCGGACAGTTTACTTTCCACTACATATGTTTCCATATTGGTCTTTCCAGCATAATTCTCAAAATATGTTGAATATTTCGGGTGCTTCATCAGATCACAGACCATGATCCGAATAAAAAAATGGTCTTCCTCTGTTCCAGTGACTTCCTTGGAAATTGCTCTAAAAAGGCAGTTTCCATCCCCAACAATTGAATCAATTTTCACTCGGCTTCCTAGACGTCCAGGTATATGAGCAGGCATCAACGGAACTGTAACTTTTAACCCAAGTTTTTCTGCAGCTTCCATCTGCCATTTATCATTTGTTGGTGTGAACCTGAAGTTAGACGTTTTGGCCTTTGTGGTCTTGCCTATTTCAGTGTCTACCTCCATTTCCAGCTTGGAGTCAGTCTCGATACCTTCCTTCTGGTTTGAGGAAGACAACCCTGTTTCAGGAGCCTTCGAGTTTGGGCTAGTCGAATTGGTTCCTGAGTGTTCCTTCAGATGTTCGGATTCCTCCTGTCTCATGTTATATTTCTTAAGATTACTTCCATGGTATTTTTGTGCAAGTTGTTGTTCAGTGTTTTTGTTCTTTAAGACATACAGGTTTCCTTTCTTTTCCACCACTACATATGTCCATGGATCCCTGTCCTTCCCCCCCTTTCTTGATGCCCGGCGGGAGTCCCAAAGAAGAACATCCTCCCCAACGTTAAAAGATACCTTGTTTTTGTTCCTTTTTCCATAATCCCTTTTCTGCCGATTTTGCGCTGTTTCTATATTTTCTTTCACTACTGGAAAAATTGTGTTGTAAAGGTATTCCATCGCGTCAACTCTATTTTGTATAGATTCCGGTGCAGTTGACATTTCGTCTTCTGCTTGAGTGTGGTCACTGACATCAACTGGAAGAACTGCCTCTCTCCCATACATTAAAAAGAAGGGTGAATAGCCAGTGGAAGCGTGCCTGCTTGTATTTAATAATAATAATAATACATTTTATTTATATAGCGCTTTTCAAGACACTCAAAGACGACTCAAAGAGATTTCTTGTACAGTCTCTCAAGCTGGCGCTTACGGGACTTCATTTGATGGAGCTCAGGGGTGTACCAGGGGGCAGTATGGGTGAAGGAGACGGTTTTAGTTTTGGTGGGGGCCAGTTCGTCAAGACGGAGGAGAGGGTGTAGTTGTAATGAGTGACAAGTTCAGAAGGGTTTTCAGACAGAGGGGGAGGGGAGGTAGCCAGTTTGGAGGAGAGAAGAACAGAAAGAGCAGGAGTGTCAATGGATTTTAGATTTCTGAAAGTTATTGTACGTTTTGCTTTATGGGCTGTGAGGGGGATTTGTATGTTGAAGGTTATGGCAAGGTGGTCAGATATGCAGAGGTTATGGCTGGAGAGATTGTTTATTGTGGGACCAGTGGAGCAAACCAGATCAAGAATGTGACCGTGAGTGTGAGTGGGGAAATTGACATATTGAGTGATGTTGTTTGGAGTTGACATTGTCAATGTGGAAATTAAAGTCACCAAGCAGAAGGATGGAGAATGATATGGCACTTAACTGAGTCAGAACGTCTGTGAGATCTGGAAGGAATGAGGGGTTGGGCTTCGGGGGGCAGTAAATAACAGCAGTTACAAGTGGAGATGGACCGGACAGTTTGAAAGCAGTATATTCAAATGAGTGAAAGTTTGAGAGAGAGAGAGGGGTTAATTTAATGTCTTTTTTGAAAATAACTGCTGTGCCGCCGCCACGCCCTTCAGAACGGGGGTTTTCAACGAAAGAGAATCTGGGGGGTGTGGTCTGATTGAGGGAGAAATAGTCCATAGGTTTATGCCAGGTTTCAGTCAAACAGAGAAAATCCAGTTTATTGTCTATGATGTGCTCATTTAAGATGAGTCCCTTGTTGCTGAGGGAGTGGGTGTTGAGGAGGGAAAAGTTCAGGTGACGTGAGTTGGCAGTGTGTTGTGATGCGCGTGGAACAGGGCGGAGGTTGGACTGACTCACGTGTAGGTTGTTGTGATGACGTAATGCGGAAGTATCAGAGCGGTGGGACCAGATGGACGGGATGGCGTTTTCAGATGAGCTGTGGTAGGAAAAAGTACGTCCAGATCCCCGATGTGGAGGACGGGAGCTGCGGAGGAGTCCAAGCTGTTGAAGAGAAGCAGCGCAGTCCAGGAGGCAGCGGTTGTTGAGCCGGCGAAGGGTAGAGGCGGAGTACTGCAGCAGCGGCGGCATCCTCAGACCAGTGAATGCTAGCAGGAAGCTAGCGTCTCGGCGCTGAATACCGGCACGATGTGGCTGAAGTTGTAGAAGGCAAATAAAACTCCTGAGAGTCCACAGGATGTGTACCATCGCCAAGCGAAGAGTCCGGTGGGAGGCCGGAGCCTGGGATCCAGTCCGAGGATGTGCTGTCGGCATAGGGGAGTGTGTATCACTGGAGGGCTGCGGAGGCAGCCGGGCACTCGTCCCGCCGTATTGAACACACCGGGATCGCAGAATCCAGGGCGGACAATCAGCGGGACTGAGGCCAGATAGATGACACAGTGAGGGACACTACTCCAGATTGATCCGTGCAAGACAGACACGTCGGGAAGGAGCCGTAGAGTGTAACATCCACCGGACAGGAGCTCCGAGCAGGCGCGGGAAAGGTGGGGTGAAACAGGAGCGTCTCGGCTCAGGTAAGCAAAAATGTTCCAAAAGATAGCCCTGATGATCAGGTCTTTACTGAAGTATTTAAGGCGTATAGGGCAAGATCAAAAGCAGGGTAGAGCAGGGTAGAGCAAATCTCACAGAATCATGGACAGAGCGGCAGCCAGTGTGCGCCAGCATCCGCCATTTAGGGCAAAGAGGACCCCTGGCAAAGCTTTGGGCCAGTCATCAGCCTTCTGATTCAGCACTTTCAGGAGAGAGTTTTGAATCGTTCTGTTATTTCGTTCAACAAGCCCACTGGCTTGTGGATGGTAGGCGCTTGTTACACGTTGTTGAGTACCAGTCAGGCGATGAAGATCAGTGATAATTTGATTAACAAATTCTCGTCCTTGGTCATTTATTTGAATCATAGCGACTCCATGATGACAAATGCACTCATACAGGAACTGTGCAACACTGGTACCTGTCTTGTCTTGAAGAGCCTTGGCTTCAATCCACTTCGTAAAATAATCGACTGCAACTACAATGCAGCAATAGCCTTCTGGAGTCGTCTTGAGGCTACATATGTCAACACCAATCTGCTGCCAGGGGACAGACTTGATTGCAACTGGTTGCATTTCAGGGGAGGTTTTCTCGAACTTTGTTGAAGCTCTCTGACACCTGTCACAGGAGGAAATAAAGGACTGAACATCCCCTTTGATCGAAGGCCACCAGAACCTGTGAATATAAACAAACTGTTTAATGAATATCGTAACCTGTCTACATAACAATGTTATATTAAATCAATGCAGAATTTTTAGAGTAAATTTTATTTCTATTCGGGAAAGATAACTACTAGGTCATGCCTACCTCGTTTATATCTCAACTAAAGTGAATTTGTTAATCTATAAATGAAAAGGAGAACTCGCACCAAGAAATAGTTATACCCCAGATACCATACTTAAATTAAGAAAATATCAAATGTTAAAACAAGCTATAAAATATATTTATGTCATGGACACAAACTGATATTCACAGGTATAGGCTATCATTCAAGGTAAAACATTGATCTAGAATTCGGGGTTAACCATAAAGGCCTATGTACTTGTTTTTTGTTGTGGGTATTATGTTAAGCAGATTGTAACCCACTTACCGGTTCATTATTTTCTGTAAAGTTTTATCACGCCCCATGTGTCCTCCCAGAGCAGCAGCTTCAGTGGATGTATCGCTACCTTCATGGCACATCTTCAAAATTTGATGTCCGTGGCACTGACAATCACCTTCAACGGTTTAACTGTAACAAGAGAGTAATATGCCCTATAATTATCCTCGCCAACTAGATAGTACATCTATCGATATGACATAAAATGTGTGTCAGCAAACATTCTAGTATAAAATTGCACATGTTGTGAATGTGTGGTTGCTTTACCTGTCCAATAATCAGGACAATTTCAAAACCTACACGATAAGATAGGCGGATCCAGGATTTTATAATCACTCAACGTGATGCACAGGGTGATTCCGCCTTGGATGAGCTGTCAAGTTGTGTGTTTGGCAGCAATTGGCCTATGGACCAGCCTTCACCGCAATATTAGTCAAAGATCCTCAGCAAATTTCTCCATTGAGCAGAGATATCCTCCATAGTGAGAGAGAATATAACACTCTAGGGCCTACAGACATTTAAATCCATGCCTCTCCCATAAATTCCATGCCCGTTTTTGTAAAGTATGTAATGAATGAGTCGGCTACAGGGCTGGGGTAATAGTAATAGTAATATGTAATAGTAATGGTAACGATTACATTTTTTGAGTAATAGTAATTGTAATATTTGACCATAAAGTTAATTGTAATAGTATTAATAATAGTAAGAGCGACCAAAGTAATAGTAATTCAAGTATTACATTAATATTACAGTGAGTGGGTGAGCGAGTGAATGGATGCTTATGTCCAGCCAACCATTTTTCAGTCATAATCAGGACGGACACCCGGCCAAGTAGGAAAATGAAATGAACGATGTAACACCCCTCAGACGTGGCTGGGGTACGAACCTCAGACCTAGCTCTAAGTCTGCAAATTAATATTACATCATTATCCGCGTTTATCAGTAACTTTTGATATTTGTTATATGCTTAGGTTTCGTGAGGGAATGAGGGAAGGAGGAAAGGAAAATGAGAAATGCAAATCCATCCGTAACTTTTTGAGTTATCCTGCTAACGCACACACACACACACACAAACACACACACACACACACACACACACACAGACACACACACGCCGAGCGTCACATACACCTACCGCCATGGCGGAGGTGAATAAGGATTGATGCACTAGAGAGTAATGTAGGCCTAATGTGCTTATTGATGTAACACCAACAAAATCAACCGATATCTGTTGTCGATATAAATCACCACAGATTCACATGAAATGAAATAAATTGGTGCAGGTATTTCGGTCACTTACCATCATCGATGCTTTTCCCCTTAAGCGGCTTGTAAAGGTATGTCAGCTCTGCGTTGACGATCCTATACTTTGCTGCCATTCTCCTGAAGTTGGCCTTTGCGCCTTTATTTCCATGACACCACGATGGATAAGTCTTGGTTGTCAAATAATGTTGAATTTCAGTAAAATAAGTCTTAGTCTTCCCCGAAGGGCGTCCAACTTTGTGAGATTCCATGATACATATGTACACGTGTACAATCGACTAAGCTATTTGTGGGGTCTTTATTACCGGAAGACGTAAAGTAAAGAAGTATCATAAAGATGACCGTCAGACGCATTTTTCCCGCGAGAACCACATGTGAGGGAAGCACTCTTATATCAAGATCATCCAGTGTCTTGAATTAAACCCTTATAATGTTAGGCCTGTATCTGATATCTAACATGAATAGCTAAGACTTTTTTTTATTTTGGATACGAAAAGCGCAAAAAGTCTGAAGGATGTCAAATAAGAGGAACAGTATAATGCTTAAATATGATGCTTAGGCCTAGGCCTATATGGACCTATATGAATTTACGTGTAGGTCTACATCCAGTCTCATTTTATATAATGGAAAGATGATGAAATCAGTGAATTGGGTAAGGTACATTAGATGGGGCGTAATCGATGAATTATATTGAGCATAATTAGGGCGTATATGGTTATGTTTCGAAAATCATTCTCCTGGGGAGTGTTTTGAGGCTAGGGAGTGTTTTAGGGCTGTGTTGGGAATTGTTTTGGGGCCAGGGGGAGTGTTTTGGAGCTAGGCTGAAAACACTGGAGAGTGTTCTCAGAGAGGGGAGTGTTTTGAGGCTGCTACACCCCCTTGCACTCATTGAATGACCAGCAGCACAACAACAGCAACAATGGTGCAGATGCTCACTTACCGGTAAAATCGTGTCAAAGTTTTGTGTGTAATAAATTCCACATCCAGTCAAAGTCTGCAATGTCTGCATAACATTGAAGCCAAACTGATTACATAAACCAAACTCCGCCAACATCCTCCTCCGTGATCCGGGTAAAATCATAAATCCCAAATGTGGTGTACATATCGAATCTCGAGCGCGTGTCCGTAAAGATGCAGCCAAACGAGTTAGCGAAAAGTTATCCATTATCCTCTGTGCAGGTAACCGCATAGTAAAAGAGTAAAGTTATTTATCAAAACAAGAACATGTGCTCCACAGTGATGTCTTTGTGAATACAGAAAAAACGAAAGTGAAACTCAAGTGCATATCAGTCCACGTGAGGATCACCTGTGTGCTCTGGTTCATTGCATGGACATTTGTTCTGAGTTCAATTTGAACATCAATCAGTGTTGATGCTCCTTTAGTTTAGCACCTGGTCATTTGACAGCTATCCAGCGGCTGATGGTGCAGGCCTTCCATTGGGTGTGTCTTGCGTCACGCCCAAAGCGGTCCAGGTCCATTGTAATGGAAACGCTCCCGGGGTGGGCGTGCCTCCCTCATAACTGTTCCGTGCCAAGGCAGCCCCAAGCGAATTGTGCCAGTAGAAATTAGGCTTATTTAATCTTTTGGTCTGGGGTCAGTTCCTTGCTTGTTTCTGTGGATGCCATTTATTAACTTGGAATGTTGCACACTATGACATTAAACAGCTCTACCTTACAATTATTAAATCACACATGGTTTTATAGCTCATAAATACTTCTACATGCAGAAGTATTTGTGCATTAAACGAATCCTCCATCAGAATAGTTACACAATCCACCTTTAATTTGATATTATTTTACTACAGAGTCAATATGTGTATTTAGTTATTTTACTTGACACTTCCTTTCTTTTGTTCTAATACAGAGCTACAGGATCCGCCATCAGAATAACATTCACATGTGACCACTGTGGAATGGTGTGGCCAAATGCTTCCAAACTAAAACTACATTACAGAACTCACACAGGGGAAAGACCATACAGCTGTGACCAGTGTGGAAAGGTGTGACCAAATGTTTCCAAACTGAAAGTACACTACAGAACTGACTTTGAGAAAACCTTCCCATTTGAAGGTGCAATGTCTTAAACTCACTAAAGGAGAAAAACCTGCTGAGGCTGGATCATGTGAGCCTAAAATAAAAAAGCTGGAGATCAGGTTTCAGAGACTCCAGACTGTGGAGCTGAGCTCTGTGTAGTGTCAAAAACAAAAAGGTTAAAATAATATGTTAAGACTTTTTATTAGAAAGAGGTTTTAGCTGACGTTTGTCCATCTTACTGTTCATTGTATTGATGGCAAAAGGAGAAATTCAATTTGTTAACTGGACAGAGTTTATTTGGTTGAATACGTTTCGCAGCTCATCCAAGCTGCTTCTTCAGTTCTGGTCAGATGCTGGCGGACACTGCTTTATTTCTGCATGAAGGGAGGAGCTAATTACACTGAAATTACTCTGAGACAACACATATTTGTTTACACTTTCTGTTAGTTAGAAACTGTAAACAAATATGTCTCAGAGTAATTTCTCAGAGTAATTTAAGCAGCTTGGATGAGCTGCGAAACTTATTCGACCAAATAAACTCCAGTTGACAAATTGAATTTCTCCTTTTGCCATGGATTCCTCCTCGATGACTGAGGGATTCTACACACATTGTATTGTTTTTAACTTTGATATTTTATTTCTGCTTCACTGCAGTTCCCTAATCAGAGACATACCTAAAATTGTATTTTTTTTTTTATTCTGTTTGCTGCGGACTCTTGTTAGCAACCCACAACAGATGTTTATTCTTTTCATGGATGTTGTGATAAAAAAAAGTGAAATAAAATAAAGAAAGATTGAAAATAAAGTAAAAATTTGCTTAAAAAAAAAAAAAAAAATGCAAATTAAGTAGTTTTCTCTCTAATAAGTAGCTTGTCTAATTTAATTCATAAAGAAAAACTTTAAGAATTAAAGCTATTTAACATATGTGGATATCTGATTTGACAAGTGTGTTCTGTTAACACACGGAGCATAGTTATAAGATAAGTCCATGAGAAGTGCAGTGATTGGTGTCTGTAGCATAGTAATTGAAGTGATTGAAGTGATAGTAAATGGGTCATTGAAACTGTCTCTGAAATAATGAACTGTATAATTTTTTTTTTTTTTTTTTGATGAAATATTTTAGGTTAGACCACATCTGATATCAAGGAGAGGGAGCAACATCTTTAGTTTAGTTGAGCTCAGTAGAGTTGTCTGATATTTTGGAAAATTGGTTGTTCAGATTTATTGTTTATTGTAGTAAAACCTTCTTGTTTGTAAGTAGAGTAAAATGTTGTCAGCATTAAACTGATTTTATTGTGGGGCTTGGATGTTTGTTCCCCTCTAATAATTGGTGTTTTGGCCAAGGATTCATTGAAAAGGGTGAACATAAATTGGGCTAGTGGACATCCCTGTCTAATACCCCTGCGAAATAAGAATTAAAACTACTTTAAGGTTAGAGGTCATTTTATCTCATGTAGATATTTGTGTTTTGCCTCTGCCTTCACTTTGAAAATGCCCCACTACCTGAGCCCTTCACACCTCTGCTCCCGCCCACAGCCCGATGGACTAATCCACCTGCCCTGAAAACATTGATCCGTCTTGCCGACGTATAATCTGAGACGTCGAGCCGACGTCTACACGACGTTGTGCAGCCAATGAACAATACGCAACGTCGAACCGACGTTGTTTGAAGGTCGCGATTTTTCGGTATTCCGTCATATCTGACACAGGTTAACGACGTTGGCGCGACCGTCGAGCCGACGTTTGTAATGAAAATTCGTTTCAATAGTAATTTTATTATGGATATATTAACAAACTCAATTCTCCCCCTTAGCCCTCTGTCTTAGCCCTACCCCTCTGTTGTGCGCGTTCACGAGAGACAGAGGGGTATCCCAATACTCTTTTCTGTAAGTGCGAGGGGTAAGGGGAAGGGCTGTTCCACCTCTCTTAGCAGAGCTTTTGCAGATGCACCCTTTGCGCAAACGGGATAGGCGTGGCTTAATGCAAGACGCAGCAAAAAGCATCATGGCGCCGAAGGGCTCGCACAAATGTAAGTATTTTGCACTCAAGAACCTCATAAAAAGTTGTATAAAACTGTAGTAACTTTTGAAAAGTTGTAGGTATACTCATGGTGCCAGCATTTAAGCTTTCTGACATATGCGGCTTATCGTAACATGCCCGGTTAGAACTATACGCTTGTTACGGTAGAATGTGTAAAGTATTACAAACACGCATGGCCTAAAAGAACTATATACCCATATATGTTAGACTAGAATGTGTAAAATGTATCGCTGTATCTGTATATGTTTTCATTTCGCCTTGTAACTCGTCTCATGCGCTTTTAGAACTATACACATGTTACGTAGAATGTGTAAAGTATTACGAACATGCATGGCCTAAAATATTATTGTTTTGTTTAGTGCTGCCGCGATTATTCGACGTAGTCGACGTAATCGAATATGAAAATTAGTCAACACAATTTTTGTGGTGGAATATTCGCCTATTTATTTTTGGTCTCAAACGGCAACCTTAAATACTCAAAGAGCCATTTGGACCGTCTCCCACAGAAAAGAAAACACCCAGAGCCACAAAACCCTTTTGACATCTAAACCAGTGCTAACCAGGGGGACTACAGGCAAAACTACAACTCCCAGAAAACAGACTACAACATCCTCCACTACAGCTCATAAGCGCGAGTCTTAAGAGAATTATTTACACATTTCAGTCTTTTCATCACAACAGTAGCAACATAAATAAAGTGCATGAGTGAAATGACTGCTGTTAAATAAAGAACTGCGCTGCACACGTATAATCTCTGAAAAGTTTAACATGAACCATCTCCAACGCGATAGAAGCACAGAACAGACTCACCATAGGCAGAACATCCCTCAGTCACAGAAAGAACACGCATATTCCACTGAGTCCTGCCCTTTAGTCCGACAGAAGCTGACCGCATCAGCGGCACAAGGAGCAGCTGTTTTTTCAGTGCTTCTAGTTTATGCAAATTAGCCATGTGGTTTTAAGTTTCACTTCTGTAAAACGTAAACAAATGTGCGCAAAGCTGCATTAAACACATTATTATTATTTGAGTCCTCCTTGTAGGAAATAAAAATCCAAACTTAAATTATCCACCCGCAGTGAAACAAAAATGCGTCTGCTTCTGTGTTCCGTCATCATTTTATTGCGTGTACCGCGTGTACCAGTCTCATCAGCCGTGAAAGCAAATGAATCTGCCCATGTAGCATTAAGCATTACGCCTACATAGTAAAAAAAAATAATAATAATAAAATAAAATAAAATGAACACATGAAAATTGCAACCACTTTTTTTCTTTTTTTTTTTTTTTTTTGAAAATTAGTCGTTTAGATTAGTCGACTAATCGAAAAATTAGTCGAGAGATTAATCGTTAGAAAATTTGTCGTTAGTGGCAGCACTAGTTTCATTTCGCCTTGTAAATTATCCCCTATTTATATTTAAAATGACATGTTATTAATCACATTTGTATTTTGTTTAGAAATTTCTTGTAGGAGACTGGACTTGTTGGAGTTGTGTCAGCCCAACAAGCTTCAAAAAAGTGGGAGAATTTGAAAATAAAATATAAGGTATATTACATTCTATAATATTTGTAGGTACCAGAACAACTATATATGTTTTTGACTATGTATTCATTTTGTTTTCTTTTTTGTGTGTACCAGGCATCCTCTACAACTCCGTCCACCTCTGTAGCATTTTAATTTTGTTTTACAGTTGATTAAAATTTGATTTACATATGTTGTACAGAGTATAGTAATTAAAAAAAATTAAAAAATTTAAAAAACATTAGACTTTTTGCAAAGTTTATTTAAAACAAACTCAAAAGGAGCATAATACTTCAAAACTTTAAAAATAATGTCATATTGTTGCGACTGCAAAGGGGTGTCCCATTTCTAAAGGTTTAAAACAAACCCTTTGCCTTAACCCTCTGTTTAAAGACAGAGTGTAAGGGCGAGGACAGAGGGGTACAAAAGAGAATTGAGATTGGGCCTAATGCATGAAATATACACCATTTTAAATGCCAATGCATCAATATAATTTAATTAATTTTACAAAGATATTATTTCATAGAATATTCATAAATGCAGCCTTTATGCGCCGCGTTTCAATTTGCTATTTCCCGTGGATGCATTCTTGATACATGCTACTTGAGTACTCATCCCTGGATGAAGAGATGCATTCTGGATCAAGTCGCCATCTTTCTCGCAAGCACACTTTTTGAATTCACCAAAGTTTTGAAGATATACTCATACAGACAAGAAAGAATAGGTCAACAACGCTGTACAGTTGATTTTGGTATTATCTTTATCAATTATACTCATTTGTATGCTAGATTACTCACTGAATATTGACTAATTATCCCACGTGGTTTATCGGCTTTTATTTAGATGGCTCAACTGTTTCCACATCCCCCCACCTCCGCAATCTTGGCATTATCTTTGATCAGACACTCTCATACGAACACCACATAAAACACATCACTAAGACAGCCTTCTACCACCTCAGAAACATCGCCCGAATCCGTTCATCCCTCTCCTTTCCCTCCGCTGAAACACTCATCCACGCATTCATCACATCCCGCCTTGACTACTACAATAGCCTGCTCTATGGTTCACCTTCCAAACTCCTCAATAGACTCCAGTACATCCAGAACTCTGCTGCCCGTCTTCTCACCCACACCCGCTCCCGTGAACACATCACCCCCGTCCTTAGAGATCTCCACTGGCTTCCCATCCCCCAGCGTATTCAGTTCAAAATCCTCACCATTGTCTACAAGTCCCTCCATAACCTGGCCCCCATCTACCTCACCGAGCTCCTCCACCACCACGACCCCACCCGCTCCCTCAGATCGGCTGATGCCAACCTCCTGTCTCCCCCCACCCGAACCAAACACAAGACCTGGGGAGACAGGGCCTTCTCCATAGCTGGCCCCACCCTCTGGAACTCCCTCCCCAAACCCATCAGAGACTCCTCAACACTTACAACTTTCAAAGCTTCCCTCAAGACCCACCTCTTCAAATCTGTCTACAAATAATCCACTTCTGTTGCTGTTTGTCTATTTTATTTGCTACTTTGTTAAGCGTCTTTGGGTATCTTGAAAAGCGCTATATAAGTATTATGTATTATTATTATTATTATTATTATTTGAAATTTACTTTAGATATATTGTCTAAGATTTGGGTTCGTAATTTTGGTTGTTATTTTGTTAGTAATTCCATCCAATGCTGGCACACGCATGGTGTATGCATAGTTAGGGTGTGTTTAGTTGATAAAAGTATACAAATATGCTATGTTTTGGTGCTATGATTTCTCATGATTGTTCAGGTATGTTTTGACATGTTGTTAGTATTTTATTTTTACATTCAGAAGTTGATCTCATTACATTTATTTCCATACTACTATATAGGTACACAGAAACTTGTAGAATTGTAGTGCATTTTAAGGCATTTGAAATGCAGTTAACTTTTTCTGTTGTAAATCAGCCTTCAGCAATATATTTTGGTAACATTTTTTGTACATTGTAATTAAGAACCACCCTTGAACATTATATTTTGATAATATGTGTGTATCAATAAATGTTGCAATACTGCAACAAAACCTACATGCTCTGTTCACCTGTGATTACTTTCCATAAAGTATGCAATTTAGTAGTTCAATATATACAGTATATAAAAAGCTTAATTAATAGTTGGTTAGACGTTGGGCCAACGTCTAGCCAACCGTCTTTTGATGACGTTAGCCCAACCACTTGCCAATGAGCAAAATGACGTCGGCCCAACGTCAACTGCCAACGTTGGCCCAATGTCAACTGCCAACGTTGGCCCAACATCCACACATACGTTGGCCCGACGTTGGCATGACGTCGTCATGTCATCAGGGTAATAGTTGGTTAGACGTTGGGCCAACGTCTGAAACTGACCAATCACTCACCTATTAAATGTTGGCAAGATGTTGGGCCATTTGTTCCTACGTGAATAATCACTCTTGTTATTGTGAGGAGTGCAGCTGGTAGAAGTCCAGGTAGTTTGTCCAGTAATGTGTACAGAGTAGTAGTAGTAGAAAACAGTGAGTGGATGCACTGAAAAACCTGCAGTGCCTTATAATTGAGTCGCCCACCAAAAGTGTAGTTGGTGCAAGGTTGGGCTGGGTTGTGTCTGTGTCTGGTGCACAGAGTAATGGGCAGCGTGCTGCCCCCGCGACCCAGCCGGATTAAGCGGGAGAAGATGGATGGATGGATGGATGGGCTGGGTTGGGTTTGGGCTAGGGGTTGAGCTATGACTGGGGTTTGGTTATGGGTTAGGTTGTAGGTTAGGTGTTAGGTTTAATTCAGGAGTAAGGGCTACAGTCGGAGATTAGGGCTAGTAGGGCGTAGGCGCGTGCAAGGGCTGATCATTGCCGCTTGTGGCCATATTTTCATATGTGGTTGAACAGAGAGAAGATCTTTGAACTGAGAGGGTGCAGACCCAAAGAGACAGACAACATCTGATCTCAAGGTGAGGGAGCGAGATCTTCAGTTCATGTGCTCAATAGAGTTGTCTGATTTGTAAGTAGAGTAAAATGTTGTCAGAATTGAGACTGATTTCATGGTGGGGCTTGGATGTTTGTTCCCATCAAGTAGGTGGGGCTTAGGCCAATGGGTCATTGAAAACAGTAAAAATAAATTAGGATAGTGGACATCCCTGTCTAGTGCCCCTGAGCAGTGTAAAAACCTGTGAAATAAGAATTAAGACTACTTTAACTCATGTAGATATTAGATTTTTGCCTCTATCTTCACTTTGACAATGCCCCACTCCCTGAGCCCTTCACACCTGTGCTCCCGCCCACAGCTCTATGGACTAATCCACCTGGCTGACTGACACTTAATGACCTTTGTTATTGAAATGCTGCCCTTTGTCTTGTGGGACACCATAATGTCTTTCTCACATGTGAGTTTTGTAAAGCTGCCCTCCCTCAAATGCTCCTGATTGGCTGACGTGGTCCAATAAAAAGAGTGGGGAGGGGTGGAGGGGCACTTAACCAACTGCAGCAATGTCCAGAGACAAAGGGACTGTGAATGGACACAGAAGAAGCTGCTTTATATGCCAGGAATTAGCCATAACTTTTGAAGGAGTGAACTATCAGATTTTGATGATTGAAGTCCTTCCAGAACTTTCTGCCACTACTTTTGTAAGTATATCATCTCCATTGTCCATATGGGTTCAAATTCAGAGCCAAAAAGTTGTTAAATATCTCTGTATATGTTACCCTAATGTGATCTTCTTTTGCCACAGACAGAAAAAGTGTGCCTTTAAAATAAAATACAAACTGAAATGTTTCATTCAGCCAAATGTAACTTGCTTGTAAAACACACACAGAGACATTCTTAAATAAGATTTACTGTGTGATTTTATGTGTATTTAGTTGAGTTGCTTTATTTAAGTTATTTTACTTGACACTTTCTTTCCTTTGTTCTAATGCAGAGCTACAGGATCCACCAACAGAATGGTATTCACATGTGACCAGTGTGGAAAGGTGTGTCCAAAAGCTTCTACACTGAAAATACACTACAGAACTCACACAGGGGAAAGACCATACAGATGTGACCAGTGTGGGAAGGAATTTAAACAATCTAGTCATCTCTATCAACATATGAGAATCCACACAGGGGAAAAATCTTACAGATGTGATGTTTGTGAGAAGACATTTTCACAGTCAAGAAATCTTGTATCACATATGAGAATTCACACTGGAGAGAAACCATTTGAATGTGAACAGTGTGGGAAGGAATTTACACAATCTGGTGTCCTCCATCGACATATGAGAATCCACACAGGAGAAAAATCTTACAGATGTGATGTTTGTGAGAAGACATTTTCATGGTCAAGCAATCTTATATCACATATGAGAGTCCACACTGGAGAGAGGCCATACAAGTGTGACCAATGTGGGAAAGAATTTAGAGAGTCTGGTGCGCTAAATCAACATATGAGAATCCACACAGGGGAAAAACCATTTCAATGTGACCAATGTGGTAAGGAATTTACACAATCCAGTCATCTCGATCTACATATGAGAATCCACACAGGGGAAAAACCATACAGATGTGATGTTTGTGAGAAGACATTTTCAGAGTCAAGCAGCCTTGTAAAACATAGGAGAATTCACACTGGAGAGAGGCCATACGAGTGTGACCAATGTGGGAAAGCTTTCTCTACATCATCCAATCTCAATAAACACATGAGAATTCACTTCTGGCACAGACTATATGAGTGTGGTCAGTATGAAAAGGTTTTTAGAACATCCCAGCAACTCTCCAGTCACTATCGAACGCACACAGGAGACAAACCATACGATTGTGAAGAAAGAGGGAAGGCTTTCAGGTCTGTGAGGAACCGTCTGAAACATGTCCAAATCTTCCAGACTGAAGAGAAAAGCTGCAGCTCTGACCAGTGTGGAATGACTTGGAGAAAACCTGCTCATCTGAAGGTGCACTGTCTTGACCTCACTAAAGAAGAAAGAGCTGCTGAGTCTGGATCATGTGAGCCTAAAGTCAGACTCAAGAAGCTGGAGATCAGGCTTCAGAGACTCTAGATTGTGGAACTGAACTCTGCGCAGTGTCAAAAATGACAAGCTTAAAATGATATGTTAAGAATTTTCTTAATTTTTCTTTTTTATTAGAAAGAGTTTTAGCTGACTTTTGTCCGTCTTATTCTTCGTTGTATTGTTTTTAACTTTGAGCTTTCAGTCCTGCTTCACTGCAGTTCTCTAATCAGAGACATACCTGAAATTGCAATTTTTTTTTTTTTTATTCTGTTTGCTGCTGAAAAAAGCTGAAATAAAATAAAGAAAATGAAGTTTTAGATTATTTTTCAGGCTTGTCTCATGTCTCACATATGCATCAAGGAACTTTAGAAATGAAACACATATACAAGCACAAAGGGCTGAGAAACAGTGTGAGCTTCTTTCACATGAACAGGTGAAGCACTAAATGATAATCAGAGGTGAGAGAAGGTTTGAAGCTGCCTCTGAATGACACAGAATAGTAGAAGGAGCTCTTTTACATTTGATCCATGTACTGTTAATATAGAGTTTGTTTATTCAGAAATAGCAAATAGAGAAATTCAACAAACTACCTTAAGAAAAATAATATTCTGAATCAATTAAACTAATTTAATCTATATTTTATTTTTGCTTCTGGACTAATCCACCTGGCTGACTGACACTTAATGACCTTTGTTATTGAAATGCTGCCCTGTCATTTCAATATTGTTATTGAAATGCCCCTGTCTTGTGGGACATAATGTCTTTCTCACATGGGAGTTTTGCAATGCTGCCCACCCTCAAATTCTCCTGATATTTGCTAACATACATGAACATTCACACAGACAGTGGCTCCCTCTTTTCTGCATAACTCGAGGAAAAACAAAAACTAAAACAACACTACCCACTCCAGTCCATCTTTCCCACAATCAGGGAATAATTTAGCTCCATAAACAGCTTCTTTATAAAAGAAAAATAGATATTTATATAACTGTACACTGTAACCTTAAATGTGCACTATAGGGCCAGTAAAGCATGGACTCTGAGTGTTTCCACTGCGTAAAGCGATCCGTACCTCCCCCTTTTAGGGGGCCAAAGCGGACCGCTGGAGTTACTAACTTCCAAAGCGATCTGGAACGGTTGGAACCTAGGGCTGGCTTGCCCTGGCATGCCCCCTTGCACTCATTGAAGGACCAGCAGCACAACGGCAACAATGGTGCAGATGCTCACTTACCGGTAAAATCGTGTCAAAGTTTTGTGTGTAATAAGAATTACACATCCAGTCAAAGTCTGCAATGTCTGCATAACATTGAAGCCAAACTGATAACATAAACCAAACTCCGCCAACATCCTCCTCCGTGATCCGGGTAAAATCATAAATCCCAAATGTGGTGTACATATCGAATCTCAAGCACGTGTCCATAAAGATGCAGCCAAACGAGTTAGCGAAAAGTTATCCATTATCCTCTGTGCAGGTAACCGTATAGTAAAAGAGTAAAGTTATTTATCAAAACAAGAACATGTGCTCCACAGTGATGTCTTTGTGAATACAGAAAAAACTAAAGTGAAACTCAAGTGCATATCAGTCCACGTGAGGATCACCTGTGTGCTCTGGTTCATTTGCATGGACTTGTTCTGAGATAATTTGAACATCAATCAGTGTTGATGCTCCTTTAGTTTAGCACCCGGTCATTTGACAACTATCCAGCAGCTGATGGTGCAGGCCTTCCATTGGATGTGTCTTGCGTCACGCCCAAAACGGTCCAGGTCCATTGTAATGGAAACGCTCCCGGGGTGGGCGTGCCCCCCTCATAACTGCTCCGTGCCAAGGCAGCTCCAAGCGTATTGTGCCAGTAGAAATTAGGCTTATTTAATCTTTTGGTCTGGAGTCAGTTACTTGCTTGTTTCTGTGGATGCCATTTATTAACTTGGAATGTTGCACACTATGACATTAAACAGCTCTACCTTACAATTATTAAATCACACGTGGTTTTATAGCTCACAAATACTTAGAAAAACAGCCATTCTGACTGTGAGTGGGGTTACCTCTCCACAGGTCTGACTTGGTCTGGTTTGGTCGCCATGATGATAGCAAAGTTTAATACCATACTGTGAAACATTACAGACAAAGCAATAACATCTACATGTAGAAAAGCATTAGACGAATCCTCCATCAGAATAGTTACACAATCCACCTTTAATTTGATATTAGTTTACTACAGAGTCAATATGTGTATTTAGTTATTTTATTTGACACTTCCTTTCTTTTGTTTTAATGCAGAGCTACAGGATCCACCATCAGAATAACATTCACACGTGACCAGTGTGGAATGGTGTGGCCAAACGCTTCCAAACTAAAACTACATTACAGAACTCACACAGGGGAAAAACCATACAGCTGTGACCAGTGTGGGAAAGTGTGGCCAATCGCTTCCAAACTGAAAGTACACTACAGAAATGACTTTGAGAAAACCTTCCCATTTGAAGGTGCAACGTCTTAAACTCACTAAAGGAGAAAGACCTGCTGAGGCTGGATCATGTGAGCCTAAAATCAAAAAGCTGAAGATCAGGTTTCAGAGACTCCAGACTGTGGAGCTGAGCTCTGTGTAGTGTCAAAAAAAAGCTTAAAATAATATGTTAAGACTTTTTATTAGAAAGAGGTTTTAGCTGACGTTTGTCCATCTTACTGTTTATTGTATTGATGGCAAAAGGAGAAATTCAATTTGTCAGCTGGACAGAGTTTATTTGGTCGAATACGTTTCGCAGCTCATCCAAGCTGCTTCTTCAGTTCTGGTCAGATGCTGGTGGACACTGCTTTATATCTGCCTGAATCTGCTAATTACAATGAAATTACTCTGAGACAACACATATTTGTTTACAGTTTCTGTTAGTTAGAAACAGTAAACAAATATGTGTTGTCTCAGAGTAATTTCTCAGAGTAATTTAAGCAGCTTGGATGAGCTGCAAAACGTATTCGACCAAATAAACTCCAGTTGACAATTTGAATTTCTCCTTTTGCCATGGATTCTACCTGGACGACTGAGGGATTCTACACACGTTCATTGTATTGTTTTTAATTTTGATATTTTATTTCTGCTTCACTGCAGTTCCCTAATCAGAGACATACCTAAAACTGTATTTTTTTTTATTATTCTGTTTGCTGCGGACTCTTGTTAGAAACCCACAACAGATGTTTATTCTTTTCATGGATGTTGTGATGAAAAAAGTGAAATAAAATAAAGAAAGATTGAAAATGAAGTAAAAATTTGCTTAAAAAAATGCAAATTGAGTAGTTTTCTCTCTAATAGTAGCTTGTCTAATTTAATTCATAAAGGAAAACTTTAAGAATTAAAGCTATTTAACATATGTGGATATCTGATTTGACAAGTGTGTTCTGCTAACACACGGAGCATAGTTATAAGATAAGTCCATGAGAAGTGCAGTGATTGGTGTCTGTAGCATAGTAATTGAAGTGATAGTAAATGGGTCATTGAAACTGTCTCTGAAATAATGCAAGTGTATAAATTTTTTTTTTTTGTTATTTTTTTTTTAAGAAATATTTTAGGTTGGACAAAGTGAGGATCTTTGAACTGAAAGAGTGCAGAACCAAACAAACAGACCACATCTGATCTCAAGGAGAGGGAGCGACATCTTTAGTTTAGGTGAGCTCAATAGAGTTGTCTGATATTTTGGAAAATTGGTCGTTCAGATTAATTGTTTATTGTAATAAAGCCTTCTTGTGTGTAAGTAGAGTAAAATGTTGTCAGCATTAAACTGATTTTATTGTGGGGCTTGGATGTTTGTTCCCCTCTAATAATTGGTGTTTTGGCCAATGATTCATTGAAAAGGGTGAACATAAATTGGGCTAGTGGACATCCCTGTCTAATACCCCTGAGAAATAAGAATTAAAACTACTTTAAGATTAGAGGTCATGTTATGTCATGTAGATATTTGATTTTTGCCTCTGTCTTCACTTTGACGAGGCCCCACTCCCTGAGCCCTTCACACCTCTGCTCCCGCCCACAGCTCTATGGACTAATCCACCTGGCTGACTGACACTTAATGACCTTTGTTATTGAAATACTGCCCTTTGTCTTGTGGGACACCATAATGTCTTTCTCACATGTGAGTTTTGCAAAGCTGCCCTCCCTCAAATGCTCCTGATTGGCTGATGTGGTCCAATAAAAAGAGTGGGGAGGGGTGGAGGGGCACTTAACCAACTGCAACAACGTCCAGAGACAAAGAAGGAACAGTGAATGGACACAGAAGAAGCTGCTTAATATGACAAGAATTAACCATAACTTTTGAAAGAGTGGTTCTGTTGATTGAATGACTTCCAGAACTTTATACTTCTACTCTATATCTAGTATATCATATTTGTTGTTCATATGGATTTGGAGCAAACAGTTGTTAAATATCTGTGTGTATTTGATCTTTTTTGCTACAGACAGAAAAATGTACAATTTTTATAATATTTTTTTCATTTATTTTATTATTACTTATCTATGCTTATGCTATTGTGTTTTTTATTGTGTTTATAGGACTGTGATTCGATAACATTTTGTCAACAACAGACAATGATTCTTTGTTTTGACCTCCTGGTTGGACCTCCATAGCTCTTTAAAAAAAAAAAAAATACACACATTTTATTAAAACATCACAACCATTCTTAATTCTAACTAGAATGTCTTCTGCAAAGTTTAATGAGTTGAAAAATATACAGATGAACTCTGTCTGACTTTGGTGCGGTCTCTGGATGTTTGCGTAATGCTCCTCCTCTTAGTGTGAGTTCAACAGGAAATAAATGTCCCAGGATGCTTTCCTCTTTGACCGGCCATTTTGGTTCCGTTTACACAAAACCCAAAGACCTTTTTTGACAGACGTGAATTATGTATGCATCTGTTCTCCGACCAAAGTCAAGTTAAAACTAGACAAGACTGACAAACTTTAAGGAAATGTGGGCCAGTAGGAGTCTGTCTGTGGCCATAAAGACAAGGCTGACTTGGCTGTGGTCACAAACAAATGTAGCTATCATGCTAAATTGTTTATGTAACTGCCATCGATTTATGTTAAGTTACATTTAAAGTTACACTGTCACTTCTCTGATGAAAGGTCTGCCATGGAGGTATCATTGCTTTGCCTGTAGTGGTCCACAGTATGGCATTAAACTTATCCATCTCCTGGGAGACAAGCGGGTGAGTCCACAATGTCAAGTTCCGGAGGAGATCTGTGGAGAGGCTAGCCTGCTCACACTAAGAATACATGTTTTTCAATGTATTTAGCCGATAATACCTGTTATAAAATATATAATGTAAATATAAATGATTTTATACTAATCAAGAAGTAATTTGTGAAGAAAAGTTGAAAACCATGTTGAAAATTACAGGAAGTGCATAGTTCTATTTTAAAGAGTTCCATACTGATGCCATCACACTGGGGAGAACTCGAACTCTAAAAGTTTGCCACAATTTACACAAGAAACACATTTTTCCAAGTTGTTTTCTTTGTTTTATTTGTCAAATCATATTTTCTGTGTACATTATAGGAGTTTTGGCCCAGTATACTACATGGTTGCTAGGTAACAGTTATGATTGCTTTGTCTGGAATGTTTCACAGTATGGAACCTTTCTAGCTTCAGAGAGACTAAACCAGACCAAGTTACAGGTCAGATCTGTGGAAGGGCAACCCTGCTCAGTCAGAATGCCAGTTTTCCTGTCCTTTTTTTAATGTCATATTGTGAAACATTCCAGACAGAGCAATGGCATATCCATAGAAACAAGCAGGTGAGGGACCCCCAACCAAAAAGTTACATTGTGCACCTTTAAGTTGATGGGGGAAAAAACAGCATTGACCATATATGGATCCTGCTCAAAATAAGCATACTTTTCTATATTTTTGCTTGCTTCCATAACACAAGTTGGAGCATCTAATGACTGCATATGGGTTTTAAAAAAATTAAACAAAGATCAGCAATTTTGCATTTGGCGTGTTAAAATAAATTAAATTTGATGTCTTAATTGTAAGCGTAGCCTTCAAAATGTGTCTGGATTTTTGCATAATCGCTCTAAAATTGTTAGGCTGTCTTGAATCTTAATAGAGCCATGTCAACTACAGGGACATTCAGTGTTCCCCAAGGGTGTGCAAATGTGTTTCAGGAATGTAAGAATTTGAGATTAAATGGCAGTGACAGCATGTTTGACAAATTGCTGTATAATGTTTTTCTGGGACATTTTAAAAAGTCTACTTAGCATGAATGTAGAGACGGCAAAAATACATCCATAGCTGATCACAGCAAGAGATGAAACTGGCTCTTAAAGGCATTGTACTTGATTTTTACTGTCTTAAAAAACAGAACTAGTTCATTAAAAGGCCCTGTATTACATAGAAGGGATTCTTGTGAGGCATGTTGTGTTTTGTTTCATTCACAAGTGTTTCAGTAATCCTGGTTTATTCCTCTGTCTACATCTCGAAAGCTCGAAATGCTCTATTCCACCATGAAATGGGAGTCTTAAGTTAACAGCTATTTTTTTTACTTTAAATTCAGTAGAGATTCCAGGGCTGAACGGCCTGGCCCACCACCTTTAAAAGCTGGCTGCCTGAGACTGAGATCCCTCCTTTCTTCTCTCCACCATACAGCCACTTGTTTTGAATAAATATGTATTTAACTTGTGTGAATCGACTCATTTTCATTTTATAATGCTGTTACCACCGCAAAAGACATACCTGGATTTGTGTTGTACTAACATGAAAGTATTTGTTGTGTTGAGAAAACAATTGTGATCTTCAATTAAAACAAAGAGCAAAACTTCGCCTCAACCTTGAATCTGAGGAGCACAATAATAGATATGTGCTTGCCATAGAAGATAATTTTTCATCAGATTTTGAATGTCAAGAGCTGTTGGAAATGTTTAACTCTGGGAAAAACATGAATTGTTTTTTATTGTGAAACTTTAATTGTTGTAATTTTAAGTATACATTTCATTACAGCAAATACTCAGCACTAATAGTTTCAGAGAAAACCTGCTCATCTGAACGTGCATCGTCTTGAAAACACTAAAGGAGAAAGAGCTGCAGAGGCCGGATCATGTGAGCCTAAAGTCAGACTCAAAAAGCTGGAGATCAGGCTTCAGAGACTCCAGACTGTGGAACTGAACTCTGTGTAGTGTCAAAAATTACAAGCTTAAAATATGTTAAGAATTTTCTTAATTTTTCTTTTTTATTAGAGAGAGTTTTATCTGACCTTTGTCCGTCTTATTCTTTGTTGCATTGTTTTTAACTTTGCGCTTTCAGTCCTACTTCACTGCAGTTCCCTAATCAGAGACATACCTGAAATTTGCATTTTTTTATTTTTTTAAATTCTGTTTGCTGCTGACTCTCGTTAGCAACCCACAACAGATGTTTATTCTTTTCATGGCAAAAATAAAAACTGAAATAAAATAAAGAAAATTCATGTTTTTTATCCTCCTTTTATTTTATTTAGTTCCTAATGTCAGAAACCTTCACACAATTGGATGCATCATTAAAAAGATGGGGTTTGGGAGTAGAGATTGAGTCTAAAACCTTAAATAAAATTCTTGGATTTGACTTGTTTTTACTTTTTTTTACTTTTTTTTTTTTTTGTGCACATAAAGCATATATCACCAAAAAAGAAAAAACAATTAGTAATAGTGTATTGTGACCATTTCCCCTCCCCTTAAAACCCCTCTCCCATTACCCTCTCTTACTGTCTCCATAAAAACGAAAAAAAAAAAAATCATAAGACTAATAATAATAATAAATAATAAAACAAAATATATGAATATTATTATTACTACTACTACTACTACTACTACTACTAATAATAATAATAATAATAATAATAATAAGTTAATACAGATAGAGTAACAGGTAAATAAAATAAATAAATATACGGAAGACAAGAATAAAATACATAAAAAATATTAATAATACAAAAAAATTAAGAATAAAACGTACGTATATAAATACGAGGGAAAAACAGAGTCTAATTGATATATATATATATATATATATATATATATATAGACATACATACATACATACATACATACACATATATACATGTATACATACATGCATGCATGTACATATATACACACATAAACATGTATGCACATACACATATGTATTGTACCTTACATATATATCCATATACCCTATCATATATATTGATCTATACATATAATACAATGATAATGATAATGACAAATACTCCTACGTACAATATTTAATATCTCACGATATAGTCATTCTCATATCCCTCAAAGTCCACCTATGTTTAAGTTTAGTAATAGTACTTAGTTACTTTCCATATAATCAAGAAATTGTTTCCATATCTTGAAAAACAAGTCTTGCCGCTGCTGTAGTCTATAAGACACCCTTTAGTTTGCAGTTTTTAACATCCATTCCAGCCATTTATCAAAAGATGATTCATTAGTAGATTTCCATTCTTGAGTTATCATCCGACATCCTGTTAGAAGAGTTTTTCTGCACCAGAGAGTTTGTTCATACGGTAGTTGTTTTGCAGGTATAATTCCAAGTAAGCAAAGTCCAGGGTTTGTGCTCCATGTAATATTCAACAGTTCGTTAATAAGTCCAATTATTTTATCCCAAAGGAGTTTGACTTTGCCACATTCATATAACATATGTAGCATAGTGCCAGTAGCTTGATTGCATAGCCAACATTTATCATTGTCTTTTAGGTTTAGTCTAGCCATTCTGCTTGGAGTCCAGTAACACCTATTTAAGATTTTGTAATTAATTCATTGTATTTGAATTTCTCGAGATGTGTGAAACCAGTTCGATTTGCCATTGCTCTTGTTTTATAGGAGCACCCAAGTCTCTTTCCCAAGCGGCCCTAAGTCCGCGAAGATTAGGAGCGCTGGCATTCCTGATTATATTATAAAAGGCTGCTGGAACGCCTTTTTTTAAAACATGCTGTTTTTAATAACTTTTGAATACACGTTATATTATTTAGAGTGGATTTCAAAGCAGAATAGAGACTGTGTCTGAGCTGCAGGTATTTATAAAAATCTTGATTTGGTAGCTTGTAATGCTCCTTCAAATGCTCAAATTCTACCACGCAATCATTCTGGTAGAGATCTCCAATATGGAGAATTCCAGCCTCTGCCCACTGTAGCCAACAGATTGGTTTCTTTGCTATAGTGATTTTGAATTGAACCATATAGAACTATCTGCTATTAGATTATAATTGCTTTTTGTAATGCTATGTGCTTTTAACCAACTTTGTTTGGTAAAGTCTAGTATGGGATTATATGTGGGCAATGGTCTACCTGTTTGTGAAACAAAAGCATCTGTTCGAAAAGGACTTAGAATTTCCCCTTCATTTTTTACCCACACGGGGGCTTTGTCCTTAGGTAGACTGCATTTAGATAGTTGAGCAAGTGAAAAAGAATACAGATATCATTCTATGTTAGGTAAAGAGAGCCCACCTTGTTCTTTAGCAGAGTATAATTTAGAACGATTAACTAAGGGCTTTTTCCCTCTCCAAACAAATTTTTCAACCATTGAGTTTCTTTAAGTAGTAGATTTGGAAAACTAAGTGGCAACATATATGTTAGATAATTTATCTTAGGGATAATCATTTTAATCAAGTTAATTTGTCCTATTAGGGATATATACATTTTATTCCAGTTATTTAAGAGGAGTTTAATATTTTGGATCATTGGTTCTAAGTTAAGTTGCATGATTTCCTCCAGATGTCTTGTAAGTTTAATTCCTAAATATGTCATGCTATTTGGTACCCAACGAAATGGCCACTGAGTATTGGACATATGAATTGATATTGCTGAGACTGGCATTACCTCTGATTTAGACCAGTTAATTTTGTACCCGGAGATTTTAGAGAAATTATTAATCAATGAAATGATAAAAGGGATAGTAGCATTGGGATTGGGTGAGACTAAAAGGAGATCGTCAGCATAGAGAAATATTTTATGTTCCTCTTGACCAACATTTACCCCTTTAATGTTTGGGTTGTTTCTAATTGCAATGGCTAGTGGTTCTAAGGCAACAGCGAATATGAGGGGAGAGTGCGGGCAGGCCTGTTTTGTGAAAAGGCGGAAGTGGGTTGAAGTGATCCTGTTACTTAAAACAGAAGCGGTATTATTTTTGTGAAGTAGATTAATCCAGGCAAGAAATACAGGCCCAAATCCGAATTTCTTCAGTGTATATATGAGGTAGCCCCATTCAGCCCTGTCAAAGGCCTTTTCCGCATCTAGGGAGAAGGCCATGATAGGGTTAGGGTCATTTTTACATTTGTGTATAATATGAAGGAGCCTTCTTAAATTGTCTGCAGAGGACCGCCCCTTAACAAAGCCTACTTGATCTGGATGTATAATTGTAGGAAGTATTTTCTCCAGTCTATTGGATAAAATTTTTGTGAGGATCTTGCCATCTACATTTCCAAGGGAAATAGGTCTATAATTACAGCATTGCTGTGGATCTTTTCCCTTTTTATGTATTACTGTAATCAGATTTGTGTTCATTGTAGGTGGCAGTGTGCCCTTTGAAAGTGCATCATGGAATACACATAGTATTCGAGGAGAAAGTATATCGCAGAATCTTTTGTTTTGGTGAAAATCCATCCTCCCCTGGTGAGCGTCCTGATCTTAACCCATGTATTGCTTTTTAACATCTTCAATTGTTATTTCCATTTCCATTAAGTCTCTATGTGATTTAGATATCTGTGGCATACTGAGAGAGGAAAAGAAAGCATTCTATTGATCTTCTTCCACCTCTCCTTGTGAGGGGTTGAGATTTTTATAAAAGTCAAAGAAACATAGTTAATTTCCTTTTTCCCTGTAACTAGTATGTTTTCTGAATTGAAAATTGATGGAATAATATTCTATGAGGCTAGTTGTTTTACTCGGTTAGCGTGCATTTTGCCTGCCCTCTCCCCTTGCTCATAATATTTTTTCTTTGAACAAAAAAGGTCTAATTCTACCTTTTTTTTTGTAAAATACAGTTAATTTTATATTTCAGTGATATCAGGTTGTTCCATAAATTTGAGTCTTGTTTTTTAGCATATTGTAATGTCAGTTCTTTTAACTGTTTCTCAAAATGTGTCAGTTTCTGTTCTTTCTTTTTAAGAATTGAGCAATATTGAAAAAGTCTTCCCCTTAGAACCACTTTGAATGCCTCCCAGGAGATGCTGGGGTCAGGGTGGCCTTCGTTATATGTCCAGTATTCGTCCATTACCGACTGTATAAATTTGCATGCATCATCATCTTGCAGTAGCGTGTTATTAAACCGCCATCGTATGTTTTTTGTCTCTTGATGAAGAATCTTAAATATTATATCTACTGGTGCATGGTCAGATACAGATATATTACCAATTGAAGCACTTATGATTTGACTGACCATGTTTTTAGATATTAGTATATAGTCTATTCTAGAAAATGACTTGAGGATGAGAAAAGAACGTCTAGTCTTTGTCATTAGGGTAAAGTAATCGCCATATATCAACCACACTAAGTTCTTCTATCATTATATCTATTACACTGCAAGATGGTGTTTTTTTAATACAGTTTGTTTTATCCAGTAGGGGATCTCTGACCTGATTAAAATCTCCTAATATAATGTTTTCGTTACCTATATCTTTTAAAGTTTTACACAAATTATTAAAAAAGTCTGGTGACAGAATATTAGGGGCGTAGATATTCATAATAGTTCATTTTTGTTTATCGAGTTGTACATCTATAGCTACCCATCTGCCCTCCAGGTCTGCATAACTCCCCATGACTTGTAATTCTGAGTTTTTATGTAACAGGATAGAAACCCCTCTGCTTACTGTATTATAAACACTTGAAAATACCTGGCCTACCCAACCTTGTTTCAATTTTTCAGATTCTTTTTTTATCTAGATGCGTCTCTTGTAGCAGTGCAATATCACATTTATTTTGTTTCAGGTAACTGAGAATTTTTTTTTTTTACATTTAATAGGATGGTTACAGCCTGATATGTTCCACGAGATCAACTTCAGCCCCATGATTTAATTAATACATAATTCTATTTAATTAAGTTATTATTTTTTAATATCATAGAATAATTGAAACAAGGCAGAGGAGTATTTTTAAAGGAAAAAATAAACAGAAATAGAATAAATAAAAAGTGAATCAAAATCTGGAGACAAATACCCCGCAAACCCATCTTCACCCCCCCACTTCCCTCATGATTTCCTGCCACCCTGGCAAGAAATCACAGCTCTATGGACTAATCCACCTGGCTGACTGACACTTAATGACCTTTGTTATTGAAATGCTGCCCTTTGTCTTGTGGGACACCATCATGTCTGTCTCACATGTGAGTTTTGCAAAGCTGCCCACCCTCAAATGCTCCTGATTGGCTGACGTGGTCCAATAAAAAGAGTGGGGAGGGGTGGAGGGGCACTTAACCAACTGCAGCAACGCCCAGAGACAAAGAAGGAACAGTGAATGGACACAGAAGAAGCTGCTTTATATGACAGGAATTAATCGTAACTTTTGACAGAGTGAACTATCAGATTTTGATGATTGAAGTCCTTCCAGAACTTTCTGCCACTACTCTTGTAAGTATATCATCTCCATTCTCCATATGGATTTGAATTCAGAGCCAAAAAGTTGTTAAATATCTCTGTATGTTACCTTAATGTGATCTTTTTTTGCTACAGACAGAAAAAGTGTGCCTTTAAAATAAAATACACACTTAAATGTTTCATTCAGCCAAATGTAACTTGCTTGTAAAACACACACAGAAACATTCTTAGATAAGATTTACTGTGTGATTTTATGTGTATTTACTTGAGTTGCTTTATTTAAGTTAAAAAAAAAGTTATTTTACTTTATGTTTTGTTCTAATGCAGAGCTACAGGATCCACCAACAGAATGGTATTCACATGTGACCAGTGTGGAAAGGAGTGTCCAAATGCTTCCAAACTGAAAGTACACTACAGAACTCACACAGGGGAAAAACCATACAGATGTGACCAGTGTGGGAAGGAATTTATACAGTCTGGTAACCTCAATCAACATATGCGAATCCACACAGGGGAAAAATCATACAGATGTGATGTTTGTGAGAAGACATTTTCATGGTCAAGCAATCTTGTATCACATATGAGAATTCACACTGGAGAGAGGCCATTTGAATGTGAACAGTGTGGGAAGGAATTTAAACGATCTGGTCATCTCCATCAACATATGAGAATCCACAAAGGAGAGAAACCATTTGAATGTGAACAGTGTGGGAAGGAATTTCCACAATCTGGTGAACTCCATCGACATATGAGAATCCACACAGGAGAAAAATCATACAGATGTGATGTTTGTGAGAAGACATTTTCATGGTTAAGCAATCTTGTATCACATATGAGAGTCCACACTGGAGAGAGGCCATACAACTGTGACCAATGTGGGAAGGAATTTAGAGAGTCTGGTGCGCTCAATCAACATATTAGAATCCACACAGGGGAAAAACCATTTGAATGTGAACAGTGTGGGAAGGAATTTACACAATCTAGTCATCTCCATCTACATATGAGAATCCACACAGGGGAAAAACCATACAGATGTGATGTTTGTGAGAAGACATTTTCAGTGTCAAGCAGCCTTGTAAAACATATGAGAGTCCACACTGGAGAGAGGCCATACGAGTGTGACCAATGTGGGAAAGCTTTCTCTTCATCATCCAATCTCAATAAACACATGAGAATTCACTTCTGGCACAAACTATATGAGTGTGGCCAGTGTGAAATGTTTTTTAGAACATCCCAGCAACTCTCCAGTCACTACCAAATGCACACAGGAGACAAACCATAAGACTGTGAAGAAAGATGGAAGTCTTTCAGGTCTATGAGGAACTGTCTGAAACATGTCCAAATCTTCCAGACTGAAGAGAAAAGCTGCAGCTCTGACCAGTGTGGGGTGACTTTGAGAAACCTGCTCATCTGAAGGTGCACCGTCTTGAACACATTAAAGGAGAAAGACCTGCTCAGTCTAGATCATGTGAGCCTAAAGTCAGACTCAAGATGCTGGAGATCAGGCTTCAGAGACTCTAGATTGTGGAACTGAACTCTGTGCAGTGTCAAAATGACAAGCTTAAAATGACATGTTAAGAATTTTCTTAATTTTTCGTTTTTATTAGAAAGAGTTTTAGCTGACTTTTATCCATCTTATTCTTCGTTGTATTGTTTTTAACTTTGAGCTTTCAGTCCTGCTTCACTGCAGTTCTCTAATCAGAGACATACCTGAAATTGCTTTTTTTTTTTTTTTTAATTCTGTTTGTTGCTGAAAAAAAATGAAATAAAATAAAGAAAATGAAGTTTTAGATTATTTTTCAGGCTTGTCTCATGTCTCACATATGCATCGAGGAACTTTAGAAATGAAACACATATACACACACAAAGTGCTGAGAAACAGTGTGAGCTTCTTTCACATGAACAGGTGAAGCACTAAATGTTAATCAAAGGTGAGAGAAGGTTTGAAGCTGCCTCTGAATGACACAGAATAGTAGAAGGAGCTCTTTTACATTTAATCCATGTAGTGTTAATATAGAGTTTGTTTATTCAGAAATAGCAAATAGAGAAATCCAACAAGGTAGAGAAAACTACCTTAAGAAAAATAATATTCTGAAACAATTAAACTAATTTAATCTATATTTTATTTTTGCTTCTGGACTAATCCACCTGGCTGACTGACACTTAATGACTTTTGTTATTGAAATGCTGCCCTGTCATTTCAATATTGTTATTGAAATGCCCCTGTCTTGTGGGACATAATGTCTTTCTCACATGGGAGTTTTGCAATGCTGCCCACCCTCAAATTCTCCTGATGTAGTGCGTTACCTTAAATGTGCAATATAGGGCCAGTACGTGACGTAAAGCATGGACTCTGAGCGTTTCCACTGCGTAAAGCGATCCGTACCTCCCCCTTTTAGGGGGCCAAAGAGGACCGCTGGAGTTACTAACTTCCAAAGCGATCTGGAACGGTTGGAACCTAGGGCTGGCTTGCCCTGGCATGCCCCCTTGCACTCACTGAAGGACCAGCAGCACAACGGCAACAATGGTGCAGATGCTCACTTACCGGTAAAATCGTGTCAAAGTTTTGTGTGTAATAAGAATTACACATTCAGTCAAAGTCTGCAATGTCTGCATAACACTGAAGGCAAACTGTAACATAAACCAAACTCCACCAACATCCTCCTCCGTGATCCGGGTAAAATCATAAATCCTAAATGTGGTGTACATATCAAATCTCAAGCATGTGTCCGTAAAGATGCAGCCAAACAAGTTAGCGAAAAGTTATCCATTATCCTCTGTGCAGGTAACCGTATAGTAAAAGAGTAAAGTTATTTATCAAAACAAGAAAATGTGCTCCGCAATGATGTCTTTGTGAATACAGAAAAAAACTAAAGTGAAACTCAAGTGCATATCAGTCCACGTGAGGATCACCTGTGTGCTCTGGTTCATTTGCATGGACATTTGTTCTGAGTTAAATTTGAACATCAATCAGTGTTGATGCTCCTTTAGTTTAGCACCTGGTCATTTGACAGCTATCCAGCGGCTGATGGTGCAGGCCTTCCATTAGGTGTGTCTTGCGTCACGCCAAAAAACGGTCCAGGTCCATTGTAATGGAAACGCTCCCGGGGTGGGCGTGCCCCCCTCATAACTGCTCTGTGCCAAGGCAGCTCCAAGCGTATTGTGCCAGTAGAAATTAGGCTTATTTAATCTTTTGGTCTGGGGTCAGTTACTTGCTTGTTTCTGTGGATGCCATTTATTAACTTGGAATGTTGCACACTATGACATTAAACAGCTCTACCTTACAATTATTAAATCACACGTGGTTTTATAGCTCACAAATACTTATGCCATTCTGACAGTGAGTGGGGTTACCTCTCCACAGGTCTGACTTGGTCTAGTTTGGTCGCCATGATGATAGAAAAGTTTAATACCATACTATTAAACATTACAGACAAAGCAATAACGTCTACATGTAGAAAAGCATTAGACGAATCCTCCATCAGAATAGTTACACAATCCACCTTTAATTTGATATTATTTTACTACAGAGTCAATATGTGTATTTAGTTATTTTACTTGACACTTCCTTTCTTTTGTTCTAATACAGAGCTACAGGATCCACCATCAGAATAACATTCACATGTGACCAGTGTGGAATGGTGTGGCCAAATGCTTCCAAAATAAAACTACATTACAGAACTCACACAGGGGAAAGACCATACAGCTGTGACCAGTGTGGAAAGGTGTGGCCAAACGCTTCCAAACTGAAAGTACACTACAGAACTGACTTTGAGAAAACCTTCCTATTTGAAGGTGCAACGTCTTAAACTCACTAAAGGAGAAAGACCTGCTGAGGCTGGATCATGTGAGCCTAAAATCAAAAAGGTGGAGATCAGGTTTCAGAGACTCCAGACTGTGGAGCTGAGCTCTGTGTAGTGTCAAAAAAACTGTCAACTGGACAGAGTTTATTTGGTTGAATACGTTTCGCAGCTCATCCAAGCTGCTTCTTCAGTTCTGGTCAGATGCTGGTGGACACTGCTTTGTATCTGCCTGAAGGGAGGAGCTAATTACAATGAAATTACTCTGAGACAACACATATTTGTTTACAGTTTCTGTTAGTTAGAAACTGTAAACAAATATGTGTTGTCTCAGAGTAATTTCTCAGAGTAATTTAAGCAGCTTGGATGAGCTGCAAAACGTTTTCAACCAAATAAACTCCAGTTGACAAACTGAATTTCTCCTTTTGCCATGGATTCTACCTGGACGACTGAAGGATTCTACACACGTTCATTGTATTGTTTTTAACTTTGATATTTTATTTCTGCTTCACTGCAGTTCCCTAATCAGAGACATACCTAAAATTGTATTTTTTTTTAATTATTCTGTTTGCTGCGGACTCTTGTTTCTTTTCATGGATGTTGTGATGAAAAAAAGTGAAATAAAATAAAGAAAGATTGAAAATAAAGTAAAAATTTGCTTAAAAAAATGAGTAGTCTTCTCTCTAATAGTCGCTTGTCTAATTTAATTCATTAAGAAAAACTTTAAGAAAGAAAGCTATTTAACATATGTGGATATCTGATTTGACAAGTGTGTTCTGCTAACACACGGAGCATAGTTATAAGATAAGTCCATGAGAAGTGCAGTGATTGGTGTCTGTAGCATAGTAATTGAAGTGATAGTAAATGGGTCATTGAAACTGTCTCTGAAATAATGCAAGTGTATGAATGTTTTTTTTTTTTTTGATGAAATATTTTAGGTTGGACAAAGTGAGGATCTTTGAATTGAGAGAGTGCAGAACCAAACAGACAGACCACATCTGATCTCAAGGAGAGGGAGCGACATCTTTAGTTTAGTTGAGCTCAATAGAGTTGTCTGATATTTTGGAAAATTGGTCGTTCAGATTTATTGTTTATTGTAATAAAGCCTTCTTGTTTGTAAGTAGAGTAAAATGTTGTCAGCATTAAACTGATTTTATTGTGGGGCTTGGATGTTTGTTCCCCTCTAATAATTGGTGTTTTGGCCAATGATTCATTGAAAAGGGTGAACATAAATTGGGCTAATGGACATCCCTGTCTAATACCCCTGCGAAATAAGAATTAAAACTACTTTAAGGTTAGAGGTCATTTATCTCATGTAGATATTTGTGTTTTGCCTCTGTCTTCACTTTGAAAATGCCCCACTACCTGAGCCCTTCACACCTCTGCTCCCGCCCACAGCCCGATGGACTAATCCACCTGCCCTGAAAACATTGATCCGTCTTGCTGACGTCGGCGTTGCCGACGTATAATCTGAGACGTCGAGCCGACGTCTACACGATGTTGTGCAGCCAACGAACAATACGCAACGTCGAACCAACGTTGTTTGAAGGTCGCGATTTTTCGGTATTCCGTCATATCTGACACAGGTTAAAGACGTTGGCGCGACCGTCGAGCCGACGTTTGTAATGAAAATTCGTTTCAATAGTAATTTTATTATGGATATATTAACAAACTCAATTCTCCCCCTTAGCCCTCTGTCTTAGCCCTACCCCTCTGTTGTGCGCGTTCACGAGAGACAGAGGGGTATCCCAATACTCTTTTCTGTAAGTGCGAGGGGTAAGGGGAAGGGCTGTTCCACCTCTCTTAGCAGAGCTTTTGCAGATGCACCCTTTGCGCAAACGGGATAGGCGTGGCTTAATGCAAGACGCAGCAAAAAGCATCATGGTGCCGAAGGGCTCCCACAAATGTAAGTATTTTGCACTCAAGAACCTCATAAAAAGTTGTATAAAACTGTAGTAACTTTTGAAAAGTTGTAGGTATACTCATGGTGCCAGCATTTACGCTTTCTGACATATACGGCTTATCGTAACATGCCCGGTTAGAACTATACACATGTTACGGTAGAATGTGTAAAGTATTACGAACATGCATGGCCTCAAAGAACTATATACCCATATATGTTAGACTAGAATGTGTAAAATATATCGCTGTATCTGTATATGTTTTAATTTCGCCTCGTAACTCGTCTCATGCGCTTTTAGAACTATACACATGTTACGTAGAATGTGTAAAGTATTACGAATATGCATGGCCTAAGATATTATTGTTTTGTCTAGTGCTGCCGCGATTATTCGACGTAGTCGACGTAATCGAATATGAAAATTAGTCAACACAATTTTTGTGGTTGAATATTCGCCCATTTATTTTTGGTCTCAAACGGCAACCTTAAATACTCAAAGAGCCATTTGGACTGTCTCCCACAGAAAAGAAAACACCCGGAGCCACAAAACCCTTTTGACATCTAAACCAGTGCTAACCAGGGGGACTACAGGCAAAACTACAACTCCCAGAAAACAGACTACAACATCCGCCACTACAGCTCATAAGCGCGAGTCTTAAGAGAATTATTTACACCTTTCAGTCTTTTCATCACAACAGTAGCAACATAAATAAAGTGCATGAATGAAATAAAGAACTGCGCTGCACACGTACGACCTGCACACGTATAATCTCTGAAAAGTTTAACATGAACCATCTCCAACGCGATAAAAGCACAGAACAGACTCACCATAGGCAGAACATCCCTCAGTCACAGATAGAACACGCATATTCCACTGAGTCCTGCCCTTTAGTCCGACAGAAGCTGACCGCATTAGCGGCACAAGGAGCGAGCTGTTTTTTCAGCGCTTCTAGTTTATGCAAATTAGCCATGTGGTTTTAAGTTTCGCTTCTGTAAAACGTAAACAAATGTGCGCAAAGCTGCATTAAACACATTATTATTATTTGAGTCCTCCTTGTAGGAAATAAAAATCCAAACTTAAATTATCCACCCGCAGCGAAACAAAAATGCGTCTGCTTCTGTGTTCCATCATCATTTTATCACGTGTACCGCGTGTACCAGTGTTATCAGCCGTGAAAGCAAATGAATCTGCCCATGTAGCATTAAGCATTACGCCTACATAGTAAAAAAAAAAAATAATAATAATAAAATAAAATAAAATGAACACATGAAAATTGCAACCACTTTTTTTGTTTTTTGTTGAAAATTAGTTGTTTAGATTAGTCGACTAATCGAAAAATTAGTCGAGAGATTAATAGTTAGAAAATTAGTCGTTAGTGGCAGCACTAGTTTCATTTCGCCTTGTAAATTATCCCCTATTTATATTAAAAATGACATGTTATTAATCACATTTGTATTTTGTTTAGAAATTTCTTGTAGGAGGCTGGACTTGTTGGAGTTGTGTCAGCCCAACAAGCTTCAAAAAAGTGGGAGAATTTGAAAATAAAATATAAGGTATATTACATTCTATAATATTTGTAGGTACCAGAACAACTATATATGTTTATGACTATGTATTCATTTTGTTTTCTTTTTTGTGTGTACCAGGCATCCTCTACAACTCCGTCCACCTCTGTAGCATTTTAATTTTGTGTTACAGTTGATTAAAATTTGATTTACATATGTTGTACAGAGTATAGTAATTTAAAAAAATTAAAAAAACATTAGACTTTTTGCAAAGTTTATTTAAAACAAACTCAAAAGGAGCATAATACTTCAAAACTTTAAAAATAATGTCATATTGTTGCGACTGCAAAGGGGTGTCCCATTTCTAAGGGTTTAAAACAAACCCTTTGCCTTAACACTCTGTTTAAAGACAGAGTGTAAGGGCAAGGACAGAGGGGTACAAAAGAGAATTGAGATTGGGCCTAATGCATGAAATATACACCATTTTAAATGCCAATGCATCAATATAATTTAATTAATTTTACAAAGATATTATTTCATAGAATATTCATAAATGCAGCCTTTATGCGCCGCGTTTCAATTTGCTATTTCCCGTGGATGCATTCTTGATACATGCTACTTGAGTACTCATCCCCGGATGAAGAGATGCATTCTGGATCAAGTCGCCATCTTTCTCGCAAGCACACTTTTTGAATTCACCAAAGTTTTGAAGATATACTCATACAGACAAGAAAGAATAGGTCAACAACGCTGTACAGTTGATTTTGGTATTATCTTTATCAATTATACTCATTTGTATGCTAGATTACTCACTGAATATTGACTAATTATCCCACGTGGTTTATCGGCTTTTATTTGAAATTCACTTTAGATATATTGTCTAAGATTTGGGTTCGTAATTTTGGTTGTTATTTTGTTAGTAATTCCATCCAGTGCTGGCACACGCATGGTGTATGCATAGTTAGGGTGTGTTTAGTTGATAAAAGTATACAAATATGCTATGTTTTGGTGCTATGATTTCTCATGATTGTTCAGGTATGTTTTGACATGTTAGTATTTTATTTTTACATTCAGAAGTTGATCTCATTACATTTATTTCCATACTACTATATGGGTACACAGAAACTTGTAGAATTGTAGTGCATTTTAAGGCATTTGAAATGCAGTTAACTTTTTCTGTTGTAAATCAGCCTTCAGCAATATATTTTGGTAACATTTTTTGTACATTGTAATTAAGAACCACCCTTGAACATTATATTTTTATAATATGTGTGTATCAATAAATGTTGCAATACTGCAACAAAACCTACATGCTCTGTTCACCTGTGATTACATTTTGCAATATATACAGTATATAAAAAGCTTAATTAATAGCTGGTTAGACATTGGGCCAACGTCTAGCCAACCGTCTTTTGATGACGTTAGCCCAACCACTTGCCAATGAGCAAAATGACGTTGGCCCAACGTCAACTGCCAACGTTGGCCCAACGTCCACACATACGTTGGCCCGACGTTGGCATGACGTCGTCATGTCATCAGGGTAATAGTTGGTTAGACGTTGGGCCAACGTCTGAAACTGACCAATCACTCACCTATTAAATGTTGGCAAGACGTTGGGCCATTTGTTCCTACGTGAATAATCACTCTTGTTATTGTGAGGAGTGCAGCTGGTAGAAGTCCAGGTAGTTTGTCCAGTAATGTGTACAGAGTAGTAGTAGCAGAAAACAGTGAGTGGATGCACTGAAAATCCTGCAGTGCCTTATAATTGAGTCGCCCACCAAAAGTGTAGTTGGTGCAAGGTTGTGCTGGGTTGGGTTTGGGCTAGGGGTTGAGCTATGGCTGGGGTTTGGTTATGGGTTAGGTTGTAGGTTAGGTGTTAGGTTTAATTCAGGAGTAAGGGCTACGGTCGGGGATTAGGGCTAGTAGGGCGTAGGCGCGTGCAAGGGCCGATCATTGCCGCTTGTAGCCATATTTTCATATGTGGTTGAACAGAGAGAAGATCTTTGAACTGAGAGAGTGCAGACCCAAAGAGACAGACCACATCTGATCTCAAGGTGAGGGAGCGAGATCTTCAGTTCATGTGCTCAATAGAGTTGTCTGATTTGTAAATAGAGTAAAATGTTGTCAGAATTGAGACTGATTTCATGGTGGGGCTTGGATGTTTGTTCCCCTCTAGTAGGTGGGGCTTAGGCCAATGGTTCATTGAAAAGGGTAAAAATAAATTAGGATAGTGGACATCCCTGTCTAGTGCCCCTGAGCTGTGTAAAAACCTGTGAAATAAGAATTAAGACTACTTTAACTCATGTAGATATTAGATTTTTGCCTCTGTCTTCACTTTGACGATGCCCCACTCCCTGAGCCCTTCACACCTCTGCCCCCACCCACAGCTCTATGGACTAATCCACCTGGCTCACTGACACTTAATGACCTTTGTTATTGAAATGCTGCCTGTTGACTTGTGGGGCAGCTTAATGTCTCATGTGAGTTTAACAAAGCTGTCCATTCCTGATTGACTGTGTCCAATAAAAATAATGAGAAGGGGTGGAGGGGCACTTAACCAACTGCAGTAATCTTAAGAGAAAAAGAAGGGGCAGTGAATGAAGCTGCTTTATATGACAGGAATTAACCATATACCGTCATGCAACCTTGTATCACATATGAGATGCCACGCATGAGAATTCACTTCTGGCACAGACTATGTGAGTGTGGCCAGTGTGAAAAGGCTTTTAGAACATCCCAGCAACTCTGCAGTCATTACTGAACGCACACAGGAGACAAACCATATGACTTGAAGAAAGAGGGAAGTCTTTCAGGTCTGTGAGGAACCGTCTGAAACATGTCCAAATCTTCCAGACTGAAGAGAAAATCTGCAGCTCTGACCAGTGTGGCATGACTTTGAGAAAACCTGCTCATCTGAAGGTGCACCGTCTTGAACACACTAAAGGGTCTGCTGAGTCTGGCTCATGTGAGCCTAAAATCAGACTCAAAAAGCTGGAGATCAGGCTTCAGAGACTCCAGACTGTGGAGTTGAGCTCTGTGTAGTGTTGTATTTTTTTTTTTTTTTTTTTTTTGTTGAAGTTTGTTCATTCTATTTGTCATTGTACTGTTTTCACTGCAGTTCCTTAATACAGCAAGCATACCTGAAATACATTTTTTTTTCTTCCATTTGCCGTTGACTCTTGTTAGCAACCCACAACAGACATTCATTATTTTCATGGCTGCTGTAATGAAATAAAGTTAAATATGAAGCTGGTTCCATGTACTGTTAATATAACATTTGTTGATTCAGAAATGGCAAATTAAGTAGTTTTCTCTTGTACCTATAGTACCTTGAAAAATAATATTCTAAAGGAATTAAAGTAATTTAACATATGTTTTATATTTGATTTTTGCCTCTGTCTTCACTTTGACGATGCCCCACTCCCTGAGCCCTTCACACCTCTGCTCCCGACCACAGCTCTATGGACTAATCCACCTGGCTGACTGACACTTCATGACCTTTGTTATTGAAATGCTGCCCTTTGTCTTGTGGGACACCATAATATCTTTCTCACATGTGAGTTTTGTAAAGCTGCCCTCCCTCAAATGCTCCTGATTGGCTGACGTGGTCCAATAAAAAGAGTGGGGAGGGGTGGAGGGGCACTTAACCAACTGCAACAACGTCCAGAGACAGAGGGACAGTGAATGGACACAGAAGAAGCTGCTTTATATGCCAGGAATTAGCCATAACTTTTGAAGGAGTGAACTATCTGATTTTGATGATTGAAGTCCTTCCAGAACTTTCTGCCACTACTTTTGTAAGTATATCATCTCCATTGTCCATATGGATTCAAATTCAGAGCCAAAAAGCTGTTAAATATCTCTGTATATGTTACCCTAATGTAATCTTCTTTTGCCACAGACAGAAAAAGTGTGCCTTTAAAATAAAATACAAACTTAAATGTTTCATTCAGCCAAATGTAACTTGCTTGTAAAACACACACAGAAACATTCTTAAATAAGATTTACTGTGTGATTTTATGTGTATTTAGTTGAGTTGCTTTATTTAAGTTATTTTACTTGACACTTTCTTTCCTTTGTTCTAATGCAGAGCTACAGGATCCACCAACAGAATGGTATTCACATGTGACCAGTGTGGAAAGGTGTGTCCAAAAGCTTCTACACTGAAAGTACACTACAGAACTCACACAGGAGAAAGACCATACAGATGTGATGTTTGTGAGAAGACATTTTCACAGTCAAGAAATCTTGTATCACATATGAGAATTCACACTGGAGAGAGGCCATTTGAATGTGAACAGTGTGGGAAAGAATTTACACAATCTGGTCATCTCCATCAACATATGAGAATCCATACAGGAGAGAAACCATTTGAATGTGAACAGTGTGGGAAGGAATTTACACAATCTGGTGTCCTCCATCGACATATGAGAATCCACACAGGAGAAAAATCTTACAGATGTGATGTTTGTGAGAAGACATTTTCATGGTCAAGCAATCTTATATCACATATGAGAGTCCACACTGGAGAGAGGCCATACAACTGTGACCAATGTGGGAAGGAATTTAGAGAGTCTGGTGCGCTAAATCAACATATGAGAATCCACACAGGGGAAAAACCATTTCAATGTGACCAATGTGGGAAGGAATTTACACAATCCAGTCATCTCAATCTACATATGAGAATCCACACAGGGGAAAAACCATACAGATGTGATGTTTGTGAGAAGACATTTTCAGAGTCAAGCAGCCTTGTAAAACATAGGAGAATTCACACTGGAGAGAGGCCATACGAGTGTGACCAATGTGGGAAAGCTTTCTCTACATCATCCAATCTCAATAAACACATGAGAATTCACTTCTGGCACAGATTATATGAGTGTGGCCAGTGTGAAACGGTTTTTACAACATCCCAGCAACTCTCCAGTCACTATCGAACGCACACAGGAGACAAACCAACGACGGTGAAGAAAGAGGGAAGTCTTTCAGGTCTGTGAGGAACCGTCTGAAACATGTCAAAATCTTCCAGACTGAAGAGAAAAGCTGCAGCTCTGACCATTGTGGGGTGACTTTGAGAAACCTGCTCATCTGAAGGTGCACCATCTTGAACACACTAAAGGAGAAAGACCTGCTGAGTCTGGATCATGTGAGCCTAAAGTCAGACTCAAGAAGCTGGAGATCAGGCTTCAGAGACTCTAGATTGTGGAACTGAACTCTGTGCAGTGTCAAAAATGACAAGCTTAAAATGATATGTTAAGAATTTTCTTATTTTTTCTTTTTTATTAGAAAGAGTTTTAGCTGACTTTTGCCCATTTTATTCTTTGTTGTAGTGTTTTTAACTTTGCGCTTTCAGTCCTGCTTCACTGCAGTTCTCTGATCAGAGACATACCTGAAATTGCAATTTATTTATTTATTTTATTTTTTTTTATTCTGTTTGCTGCTGAAAAAAACTGAAATAAAATAAAGAAAATGAAGTTTTAGATTATTTTTCAGGCATGTCACATATGCATCAAGGAACTTTAGAAATGAAACACATATACACACACAAAGGGCTGAGAAACAGTGTGAGCTTCTTTCACATGAACAGGTGAAGCACTAAATGTTAATCAGAGGTGAGAGAAGGTTTGAAGCTGCCTCTGAATGACACAGAATAGTAGAAGGAGCTCTTTTACATTTGATCCATGTACTGTTAATATAGAGTTTGTTTATTCAGAAATAGCAAATAAAGAAATTCAACAAACTACCTTAAGAAAAATAATATTAAATGCTGCCCTGTCATTTCAATATTGTTATTGAAATGCCCCTGTCTTGTGGGACATAATGTCTTTCTCACATGGGAGTTTTGCAATGCTGCCCACCCTCAAATTCTCCTGATATATGTGTTACCTTAAATGTGCACTATAGGGCCAGTACGTGACATAAAGCATGGACTCTGAGTGTTTCCACTGCGTGAAGTGATCCGTACCTCCCCCTTTTAGGGGGCCAAAGAGGATCGCTGGAGTTACTAACTTCCAAAGCAATCTGGAAAGGTTGGAACCCAGGGCTGGCTTGCCCTGGCATGCCCCCTTGCACTCATTGAAGGACCAGCAGCACAACGGCAACAATGGTGCAGATGCTCACTTACCGGTAAAATCGTGTCAAAGTTTTGTGTGTAATAAGAATTCCACATCCAGTCAAAGTCTGCAATATCTGCATAACACTGAAGCCAAACTGATAACATAAACCAAACTCCGCCAACATCCTCCTCCGTGATCCGGGTAAAATCATAAATCCCAAATGTGGTGTACATATCGAATCTCGAGCGTGTGTCCGTAAAGATGCAGCCAAACAAGTTTGCGAAAAGTTATCCATTATCCTCTGTGCAGGTAACCGTATAGTAAAAGAGTAAAGTTATTTATCAAAACAAGAACATGTGCTCTGCAGTGATGCCTTTGTGAATACAGAAAAAACGAAAGTGAAACTCAAGTGCATATCAGTCCACGTGAGGATCACCTGTGTGCTCTGGTTCATTTGCATGGACATTTGTTCTGAGTTAAATTTGAACATCAATCAGTGTTGATGCTCCTTTAGTTTAGCACCTGGTCATTTGACAGCTATCCAGCGGCTGATGGTGCAGGCCTTCCATTGGGTGTGTCTTGCGTCACGCCCAAAGCGGTCCAGGTCCATTGTAATGGAAACGCTCCCGGGGTGGGCGTGCCCCCCTCATAACTGCTCCGTGCCAAGGCAGCCCCAAGCGTATTGTGCCAGTAGAAATTAGGCTTATTTAATCTTTTGGTCTGGGGTCAGTTACTTGCTTGTTTCTGTGGATACCATTTTTTATTATTTTTTATTTTTTTTATTTAACCTTTATTTAACCAGGAAAAAGTCTCATTGAGATTAAATATCTCTTTTTCAAGAGCGCCCTGGCCACAAGGCCACAAAATTACAGTTTCAAAACAGATAAAAACATACATACAATACATACAGTATGACAGAATAATCAACACAATTCAAAGATAGTTAAAACAATTACACCCTGAGGATTACAGATCTCTATTTTTTAAAATCTGTTTAAAAAATTCTAAGGAGACCAGCTCCTTTAACTTCAAATCATTTTGTAAAAAATTCCATGCCGAAGGAGCATAAAACTGAAAAGCTTTCTTACCAAACTCAGACTTTACTCTGGGAACTGACAACAAGAGCAAGTCCTGTGAGCGCAGGCTGTAGGCCCCAGAACGTTTTAGAACTACATGCTTTTGCAGGTAAGACGGGAGCAGACCAAGAATACATTTATAGCCCAACAGATACAAGTGTTTGAGCCTCTGTGTGGTTAGGGAAGTCCAGCCCACACGTGCGTAGAGCACCCAGTGGTGTGTGAGTGCTCTAAGACCAGTGATAAACCTCAGGGCTCCATGGTAAGGTGTGTCCAGAGCTCGCAGACTCTGTGCAGAAGCATTCATATAAACCACATCACTAAAGTCCAACACCGACATAAATGTAGCTTCTACAAGCCTTTTCCTAGCCTCGAAAGAAAGACAGGGCCTAATCCTAAAAAAGAAGCCTAATTTTGTTCTCAGTTTTTGAGTTAATTGCTGTCGGTGAAACGTGAATGAAAGTGAGCTATCAATCCAAAGACCTAGATACTTGTACTTGTCCACTTTCTCAATTTGAGCACCTTGTAAAGTAGAGATTCGAGGAAGATCTGAGGGGAGTCTTTTGACAGTTGAAAATAGCATTGATTTTGTTTTGTCAGCATTTAGGGTAAGCTTTAAGTCTTGGAATTTCCTTTGAAATATGTCAAAAGCAATCTTTAACTGCTGAAGGGCATCAAGTGGAGTAGATGCCACACTGTACATTACTGTGTCATCATAAAAATGAAAGTAACAATTTGGAATGTTTTGACTAATATTATTTATATACAAAATGAAAAGTAAGGGACCCAAAACTGACCCCTGCGGCACGCCCTGTGGATACTGAGAGTGTTTGATGAGGAGCCGTCTACCTGAACAGTCTGAGTTCTTCCTGAGAGATAGTTCCTAAACCAGTGTATTGCTTGAGATGATGGTCCATTTGCAATTAATCTTTGTTTCAGTATAAGATGATCAACAGTATCAAAGGCTTTTGTAAGATCAACGAAAAGAGCTGCACAATGTTTTTTATTGTCTAAGGATGAAACTATGTCATTCACTACTTCTAAGGCTGCAGTTGTAGTGCTATGGTGCTTCCGAAATCCAGACTGAAACTCAGGATATTATTTTCAGATAAATAGTCCTTAAGCTGAGAACTAATGAGGGATTCCAGAAGTTTGGCCAAGGGAGATAATTTAGAAATCGGCCTCTAATTATTTAATTTTGATAAATCACCACCTTTGAATAGAGGGGTGACAAAAGCAGATTTCCAGATCAAGGGAATTTCATTTGTGATTACCGTAAGATTAAAAAGGTGGGCCAGTGGAGCGGCAATGAAATCTGCTGCTAATTTTAAGAAATAGGATTCAAGATTGTCTGGTCCTGGTGATGATTGGATATTGAGGAGTTTGAGGGCTTTGTGTACCTCAACAACAGAGAAAGGAGAAAAACAGAACGGATTATTTACAATAGGGTCATGTAAGTTTGTGGCAGTCAGCTTACTATGAGTTGAATCAAACATTGATCCAGATTCAATAAAGTGAATATTGAAAGTTTAACATTTCTTGAGGATTTGTTATTTTCTTGCCATCCTTTATTATGCATGAAGGTAGATTCAAATGATTATTTGTTTGATCAACAGACTTAATAGTCTTCCAAAATTTTAAGTGATTATTAGTTGTTTGCAAAAGAAAGTAATTAGCTTTCGCATTTCTAATCGCAAGTGTGCACAAATTTCGGAGTTTTCTAAAGTGTAGCCAGTTAAGATCTAAGTTTGATCTTCTGGCTTTCGCCCAGGCGAAGTTGCGTTCGTGCAACAGGACTGCAAGATCAGGCGTAAACCAGGGATTATCCCTGCCCTTAACACGGGTTCTTTTAAAAGGCACATGCTTATTTATAATATGACTAAACCCATCATGAAACAACTTCCAAGCAGATTCAACATCACTTATGAGCTCAGTTCTGCTCCATTCAAAGTTATAAAGGTCATGAAAGAAAGCCTGCTCTGAAAAATTTTTCATATTGCGCTTCAAGATAATTCTTGGTTTTGTTTTAGGCAATTTAGCACTTCAGACTGTAGCAACTGCACAGTGATCACTAATATCATTAGCAAATATAGATGCAGTAGAGTATTTATGAGGCGCATTAGTTAAAATTAAGTCAATAAAAGTAGATTTATCAGGGTATTTTAGATTTGGTCTTGTGGGGGCTTCCACCAATTGTGTAAGATTTAGTGCATCACAATTTGCTTTAAACTCATCTGCCACTGGTAGCAACCAATTCCAATTTAAGTCTCCAGATATAACAATTTCTTTTGATTTAATCTCGGATAGGAGCTGTATTAACGAGGGTAAAGCCTCACTCACAGCAGAAGGATTAAGTTGGAATGTTGCACACTATGATATTAAACAGCTCTACCTTACAATTATTAAATCACACGTGGTTTTATAACTCACAAATACTTGGTCTTGGTCTGGTTTGGTCGCCATGATGATAGAAAAGTTTAATACCATACTGTGAAACATTACAGACAAAGCAATAACGTCTACATGTAGAAAAGCATTAGACGAATCCTCCATCAGAATAGTTACACAATCCACCTTTAATTTGATAATATTTTACTACAGAGTCAATATGTGTATTTAGTTATTTTATTTAACACTTCCTTTCTTTTGTTCTAATACAGAGCTACAGGATCCACCATCAGAATAACATTCACATGTGACCAGTGTGGGAAGGTGTGGCCAAACGCTTCCAAACTGAAAGTACACTACAGAACTGACTTTGAGAAAACCTTCCCGTTTGAAGGTGCAACGTCTTAAACTCACTAAAGGAGAAAGACCTGCTGAGGCTGGATCATGTGAGCCTAAAATCAAAAAGCTGGAGATCAGGTTTCAGAGACTCCAGACTGTGGAGCTGAGCTCTGTGTAGTGTCAAAAAAAAAGCTTAAAATAATATGTTAAGACTTTTGATTAGAAAGAGGTTTTAGCTGACGTTTGTCCATCTTACAGTTCATTGTATTGATGGCAAAAGGAGAAATTCAATTTGTCAACTGGACAGAGTTTATTTGGTCGAATACCTTTCGCAGCTCATCCAAGCTGCTTCTTCAGTTCTGGTCAGATGCTTTGTATCTGCCTGAAGGGAGGAGCTAATTACAATAAAATTACTCTGAGACAACACATATTTGTTTACAGTTTCTGTTAGTTAGAAACTGTAAACAAATATGTGTTGTCTCAGAGTAATTTAAGCAGCTTGGATGAGCTGCAAAACGTTTTCAACCAAATAAACTCCAGTTGACAAATTGAATTTCTCCTTTTGCCATGGATTCTACCTGGACGACTGAGGGATTCTACACACGTTGTATTGTTTTTAACTTTGATATTTTATTTCTGCTTCACTGCAGTTCCCTAATCAGAGACATACCTAAAATTGTATTTTTTTATTATTCTGTTTGCTGCGGACTCTTGTTAGCAACCCACAACAGATGTTTATTCTTTTCATGGATGTTGTGATGAAAAAAGTGAAATAAAATAAAGAAAGATTGAAAATGAAGTAAAAATTTGCTTAAAAAAAAGCTAATTGAGTAGTTTTCTCTCTAATAGTAGCTTGTCTAATTTAATTCATAAAGAAAAACTTTAAGAATTAAAGCTATTTAACATATGTGGATATCTGATTTGACCAGTGTGTTCTGCTAACACACGGAGCACAGTTATAAGATAAGTCCATGAGAAGTGCAGTGATTGGTGTCTGTAGCATAGTAATTGAAGTGATAGTAAATGGGTCATTGAAACTGTCTCTGAAATAATGCAAGTGTATAAATGTTTCTTTTTTTTTTTTTTTTTTTTTTTTTAAGAAATATTTTAGGTTGGACAAAGTGAGGATCTTTGAATTGAGAGTGCAGAACCAAACAGACAGACCACATTTGATCTCAAGGAGAGGGAGCGACATCTTTAGTTTAGTTGAGCTCAATAGAGTTGTCTGATATTTTGGAAAATTGGTCGTTCAGATTAATTGTTTATTGTAATAAAGCCTTCTTGTGTGTAAGTAGAGTAAAATGTTGTCAGCATTAAACACATTTTATTGTGGGGCTTGGATGTTTGTTCCCCTCTAATAATTGGTGTTTTGGCCAATGATTCATTGAAAAGGGTGAACATAAATTGGGCTAGTGGACATCCCTGTCTAATACCCCTGTGAAATAAGAATTAAAACTACTTTAAGATTAGAGGTCATTTTATGTCATGTAGATATTAGATTTTTGCCTCTGTCTTCACTTTGACGATGCCCCACTCCCTGAGCCCTTCACACCTCTGCTCCCGCCCACAGCTCTATGGACTAATCCACCTGGCTGACTGATACTTAATGACCTTTGTTATTGAAATGCTGCCCTTTGTCTTGTGGGACACCATAATGTCTTTCTCACATGTGAGTTTTGCAAAGCTGCCCACCCTCAAATGCTGCTGACTGGCTGACGTGGTCCAATAAAAAGAGTGGGGAGGGGTGGAGGGGCACTTAACCAACTGCAGCAACGTCCAGAGACAAAGAAGGAACAGTGAATGGACACAGAAGAAGCTGCTTAATATGACAAGAATTAACCATAACTTTTGAAAGAGTGATTCTGTTGATTGAATGACTTCCAGAACTTTATACTTCTACTCTATACCTAGTATATCATATTTGTTGTTCATATGGATTTGGAGCAAACAGTTGTTAAATATCTGTGTGTATTTGATCTTTTTTGCTACAGACAGAAAAATGTACCATTTTTATAATCTTTTTTTCAATTATTTTATTATTACTTATCTATGCTTATGCTATTGTGTTTTTTATTGTGTTTATAGGACTGTGATTCGATAACATTTTGTCAACAACAGACAATGATTCTTTGTTTTGACCTCCTGGTTGGACCTCCATAGCTGTTTAAAAAAAAAAAAAATACACACATTTTATTAAAACATCACAACCATTCTTAATTCTAACTAGAATGTCTTCTGCAAAGTTTAATGAGTTGAAAAATATACAGATGAACTCTGTCTGACTTTGGTGCGGTCTCTGGATGTTTGCGTAATGCTCCTCCTCTTGGTGTGAGTTCAACAGGAAATAAATGTCCCAGGATGCTTTCCTCTTTGACCGGCCATTTTGGTTCCGTTTACACAAAACCCAAAGACCTTTTTTGACAGACGTGAATTATGTATGCATCTGTTCTCCGACCAAAGTCAAGTTAAAACTAGACAAGACTGACAAACTTTAAGGAAATGTGGGCCAGTAGGAGTCTGTCTGTGGCCATTGAGGGAAGACTGACTTGGCTGTGGTCACAAACAAATGTAGCTATCATGCTAACTTGTTTATGTAACTGCCATCAATTTATGTTAAGTTACATTTAAAGTTACACTGTCACTTCTCTGATGAAAGGTCTGCCATGGCGGTATCATTGCTTTGCCTGTAGTGGTCCACAGTATGGCATTAAACTTATCCATCTCCAGGGAGACAAGCGGGTGAGTCCACCATGTCAAGTTCCGGAGGAGATCTGTGGAGAGGCTAGCCTGCTCACACTAAGAATACATGTTTTTCAATGTATTTAGCTGATAATTCCTGTTATAAAATATTTAATGTAAATATAAATGATTTTACACCAACCAAGAAGCAATTTGTGAAGAAAAGTTGAAAACATGTTGAAAATTACAGGAAGTGGATAGTTCTATTTTAAAGAGTTCCATACTGATGCCATCACACTGGGTAGAACTCGAACTCTAAAAGTTTGCCACAATTTACACAAGAAACACATTTTTCCAAGTTGTTTTCTTTGTTTTATTTGTCAAATCATATTTTCTGTGTACATTAGAGGAGTTTTGGCCCAGTATACTACATGGTTGCTAGGTAACAGTTATGATTGCTTTGTCTGGAATGTTTCACAGTATGGTATGTTTCACAGTATGGAACCTTTCTATCTTCATGGAGACTAAACCAGACCAAGTTACAGGTCAGATCTGTGGAAGGGCTTCCCTGCTCATAGTCAGAATGCCAGTTTTCCTGTCCTTTTCTAATGTCATATTGTGAAACATTCCAGACAGAGCAATGACATATCCATAGAAACAAGCAGGTGAGGGACCCCCAACCAAAAAGTTACATTGTGCACCTTTAAGTTGATGGGGGGAAAAAGAGCATTGACCATATATGGATCCTGCTCAAAATAAGCATACTTTTCTATATTTTTGCTTGCTTCCATAACACAAGTTGGAGCATCTAATGACTTCATATGGGTTTTTAAAAAATTAAACAAAGATCAGCAATTTTGCATTTGGCGTGTTAAAGTAAATTAAATTTGATTTCTTAATTGTAAGCGTAGCCTTCAAAATGTGTCTGGATTTTTGCATAATCGCTCTAAAATTGTTAGGCTGTCTTGAATCTTAATAGAGCCATGTCAACTACAGGGACATTCAGTGTTCCCCAAGGGTGTGGAAATGTGTTTCAGGAATGTAAGAATTTGAGATTAAATGGCAGTGACAGCATGTTTGACAAATTGCTGTATAATGTTTTTCTGGGACATTTTAAAAAGTCTACTTAGCATGAATGTAGAGACGGCAAAAATACATCCATAGCTGATCACAGCAAGAGATGAAACTGGCTCTTAAAGGCATTGTACCTGATTTTTACTGTCTTAAAAAACGGAACTAGTTCATTAAAAGGCCCTGTATTACATAGAAGGGATTCTTGTGAGGCATGTTGTGTTTTGTTTCATTCACAAGTGTTTGAGTAATCCTGGTTTATTCCTCTGTCTACATCTCGAAAGCTCGAAATGCGCTATGCCACCATGAAATGGGAGTCTTAACAGCTATTTTTTTTTACTTTAAATTCAGTAGAGATTCCAGGGCTGAACGGCCTGGCCCACCACCTTTAAAAGCTGGCTGCCTGAGACTGAGATCCCTCCTTTCTTCTCTCCACCATACAGCCACTTGTTTTGAATAAATATGTATTTAACTTGTGTGAATCGACTCATTTTCATTTTATAATGTCGCCTCAAAAGACATACCTGGATTTGTGTTGTACTAACATGAAAGTATTTGTTGTGTTGAGAAAACAATTGTGATCTTCAATTAAAACAAAGAGCAAAACTTCGCCTCAACCTTGAATCTGAGGAGCACAATAATAGATATGTGCTTGCCATAGAAGATAATGTTTCATCAGATTTTGAATGTCAAGAGCTGTTGGAAACGTTTAACTCTGAGAAAAAACATGAATTGTTTTTTATTGTGAAACTTTAATTGTTGTAATTTTAAGTATACATTTCATTACAGCAAATACTCAGCACAAATAGTTTCAAGCCCTCAAATTCAAGAGTCCAAATTCAGAGAGGGTAAAATACGCAGTGAAAATTTTTGCAGCAAAGATCCAAGCTACCATAGCATGAGCCCTTTTTAAAGACAGTGGAAATGTATACTTAAACATTCAGCAATTGAAATTCCAAAGGACAATATTTCAAACATTTTTCAGAGTTAAAAACTGAAAGTGAGAAATTCAACAGCATTTAAAATTCAAAATCTGATGAAAAAGTCTTCCATATGCTTCTCTCCACTCAAAACTATTTCAATTGAAAATGTCTTGTCCTAATTTACTTCTCTACTCTGACTATGCATATAAATTTTATACTCAAAAGTTCTCAAAGCCTCAAAATGTACCTTACTGAATCAAATCCTTTATAGAAGCTGTTTTTCCTTCAAACTCGCACTGTCAAAAGTGAAGCCCATTTCATGCCCTTTCACTCGCTCTCTGACTGGCACACCCGTTTTCTCACTCTTGTGGATAATTTGTAATTTTATTTATGAGTAGTTGATGTGCTGCCATTTTCTCAATTATGTGAACAAAGGCAAAGTGAACAATTTGAAAGATGGAGCACCTGGGACGAATGCAGCTGATGAAAGAAAAAGCTATCATAATTGTGTTTGTTGAAATCATTACGGTCATCAATAACACACACGCCATCAGGGAGACTTTTAGCTCCACAGAATCGGACAGCTTTCAGGAAAATGTGGACAAAGAATGAATGAGGCGCAAATTAAAGATGCATTGTGTAACTTTTCTGGTGGAGGGTCCGGCAAAAGCTTTTCTCCGTGGAGATGTTATTGCTTTGTCTGGAATGTTTTGCTGTACGGTGTTAAATCTTTCTATCTTAGTGGAGCCCAAACCAGACCAAGTTACAGGTCAGATCTGTGGAGAGGCGACCCCACTTACAGTCAGAATGCCTGTTTTGCTAGGTATTTTTGAGCTTTACAACCACCTGTAATTTAATGAATGTAAGGTAGCACTGTTTAATGTCATACTGTGGAACATTCCAGACAGAGCAAAGACATATCCATAGAAACAAGCAGGTGATGGACCCCCAATGGAAAGATTACTTAGTGTACCTTTAAATCAGTAATAGAAATGGATAAAGTTAAAACCATTCTCCATAGAGAAGTTTTATGCTGCACTGTGAAAGTTTGTAAAGGAGCAACATTTCCATGGCAGCAATCCGCAAGAGAGTCTGCAGATACACCTCCACCCACATGTCCCTCACCATTTTCATTAGTTGTAGTTCATTTCACTTTTTGCACTTATTAGCTCTTCAAAGATTGTGCACTGAATCCCCCAAAGCATTTCTAAAAGTGTCTTTGTTTGAAATGACACTGCAAAGACATATCTAGGTAAGTTAATATGACTTAAATTAAGAACATTTGACTTTGAGTAGATTCAACATTTGATTTTCTTATTTTAAGTGTAGCAAGATGTATTTTCACATTGAAGTACAAAAGCTCTTTTTCCATTTCTTAATTCAAGTCATCTTCACTTGGCTAGATTTGAGTTTTTGCAGTCTATCCGTGCATAGTCTCTGCGCTACTCTGCTTCCATGGAGAAATTAGCAGTTTAAAACATGTCACAATCAAAACATTTAGCGGTCAACATGCAGCCTACAATTACGTAAATACAAATAACGTAGCTATTTTGTCCGTGAATGTGTGGCCATAGACCCTGTGTCTGGTTGAGGTTAATAACGTCTCATAGATCTGTTATGGTACCACTATTTCCCGTTTTCAGATTTTTTGCATGGCTGATATTTACTTTTAGGGACCTGTGGATGGAGGTGAGTCACATGAGGGTCTTCTGGACAGTGGTGGAAGGTAACAAAGTACAAAAGTAAAAGTGCAATACTTAAGTACAGACTTTGGGTATCTGTCTTTTACTTAAATAAATTTTACAGTGGATACTTTTTACTTCACTGCATTTGAGAGCAGGTATCTGTACTTTCTGCTTCACTACATTTTTAAATCTGGACTGAAAAGTAAAAAGTACTTTTCTTTATGGTTTGAGACTTGTTTTGGCTCATTTAATTTTAGTTTTCATCCCAACTTTGAGCAACTAAGTAGACAAATGACCAAACTTTTCAAAATCACTACATTTCATCCTTTCCAATTCTAAAAAAAAAATCTGCACTTGGAGTAAAAAGTGAGTATCACATGAAAAAATCTACTTGAGTAACTTTTTGCCCTTGTATCCGTACTTTTACTTCAGTAACAATTGAGTACTTCATCCACCACGGCTTATGGAATTCTGTGGGTTGAGGCCAGATCCCTGTCCTTCTCCAGGCCAAATAAGAGTCAGGTTTGTGAAGATGCAAACTTAATATGTAAACTGGACAAAGGTTGTTAGATTGAAGACTTTTCTCCCCCATCCAAGCTGCTTCTTCAGTTCAGGTCCGACGCTGATGGACACGGCCTTATATCTGTCTGAAGGGAGGCGGTAACTACACTGAAACTAACACATCTATTTGTTTATACTTTGAGAAACATTCTCTTTTACCTTTCCACAGATCTGACATTTCCAAAACTCCACGAGAATATATAGCAAAAAGGTTCAAAAACAAGATCCTTAGAAAAGGAGCCAAGACCTAGTTACCACTGAGGATTAACTGACAACCTGGAAGAACCAAGCTTATATAGGCAGGGCTTCACTGTAGATGGATCTCAGGTGGATGACTGAAACAGACTGCAGCTGGTGGAGTGAGGAAAACCCCTTTTGGGTGGGTGAGGGAGGGAGAAAGTTACATAGTGCATCTTTAATGAGAGAGCTCTCTAATAACTATTGATACTGTGGGCTCTGCTCTGTCAGTTAATTTGAGTTTTGTTTACCACAGTCGTAAAGAACTGACTTAGCTGGAGCTTTTTTCAGTTTGTCACTCACTATTTTTGTTGAACATCAAATTCAGACAGGACCACAAACACTCATTGATCACAGGCTCCTGAAAATGTATTCTTTAATGCATTTTATTTTCAGACTAAATTAAAACTTTTGTCGTCTTTGCCTGTGCATCGTGCCCCCATGCTAACTGCTGAACATTCCACCATAGAGATACATGTAGAACCATATACTATGTCTATGTATAGAACAATCCCACCATGTCACTGCAAAGTATCAATATGTCTAGATCTTCGAGATGAATATCACTTTTTCAAACATTTCTAGATGATTAAACAAATTGCCCTGCATCATCTCCTCATAGGGTCTGTTTCTGTTCCCTGTTCTTCTCTTTGATTTAAATATGCAGATTAGCCCTAAACCAATGTAGCGTGTTCCATATGTAAAATGAATGTGGCGCTTGATGTAATTGCCTGAGGAGCACAGTTTCTCTGTAAATGAAAAATATGCTAATTACTGCAACCACATATCCTGGAAAATCATGCATTATTACACAGCTGGTACATGTGAACTGATCAAAAAATAGACTGTACACATGTTCCATTTCAAAACTCATATCTTCATTATGTAACTTTCCTGCTGGGTCTGTCACCTGCTTATCACCATGGAAATGTGATTGTGTTGACTGGCATGTATGTGTTATGCACTCATAAGCCAGGTGACCACTGTGCAGTTTTGACAGTCTACAATCAAGATTATTAACCTTGCACAGCAAGATGGATTCTAACGATATTTGTGATAGAATCCATGTTGGAGTGTACCTGCTGTACGGATAAATGGGAGGGTGGACCAATCACAGAGCAGCGTTAAGGTTTGTGTGAAAGCCGAAGGTGAAGCATCTAACCTAACCAAAACAAACATGGTGATGCCGAGATGTACTTCAGACTATTTTAGTCAATATGGACTATTTAGTTTGTGAGAAATGTGCAGAAGGTAAGTGCTTTGTACATTTGCGGACAGGAAAAATGTCTGTGTTTTTCTTTCAAATTGATGTTTGTTTGTTTAGTTTTTTCCCAGTCAGATTCAAATAATGGTCATGATGTTTCCTCTTCTAGATTAATCAAGTTCTACACAGATCAGTCTGGCATGAGCCAGATTATTGGTCAAAGGGAAAATCTCAAACACGGTTTGTGGATCTCACAGTGAGACCAGGGGAAAGATCAAATTTAGAATGTTCGTACGACCAAAGACCAGCTGTGTGTTTGATGTTCTGGACTCTTGGTCGCAGAAAGGGCCCTTCTCTCAGTCTATACAAATGCATACGGCCCCACAGCTGCAAAGAGCCCTTCCTCCCAGGTCCTGACAGTTTATGGGGCCCATATTGATAAATGTGTAGAACTCAGTTGAGAGTGCAACATATCAATCGTACGTTAGCCGCAGTGCAGGGCCAAAGACAGAAGCTACCACTTGCTTTCCAACCTGAGCCCTGCTCTATGTTTAGACGTGTGCTTCATATCTTTCTCTGTTCTCCAAGTCTTGTTTTAGAGAGGCTGTGTCTCCTGAGCCCATTGTTCAAAGTGTTTCATGTGTTAGATTTGTGTTCTCAGTACAGCTCCCGCTCCAGGGCAGTTCAGTGCAGGTTACCATGGAGATTCGCTTTTATAACATAAGGAGCATTAAATGAATACTGCACTGTAAAATGTGGTTCTGTCTTGTAATTGTTTCTGCTTCAATAACCTAAAAAGACAACATTACTGTTTTTGTTTTGTTGTTGTTAGCATTCTTACTGCGAACGAGCTTGCCTTTTCACAGATCTGACCAGTAACTTGGCTTGGCCCATAGTTCTACTCTCTTGTTTGTTTTTGGGTTGTGTCTCTCAGTGGAGCTGCTTAGTGGAGTTGAACAGAGGAACAGCTTAAGCAGCTCATTTCCCTCCAGACACTCCCCACACCCTCCCTGCCCCATTTAGTGATTAGACTGACCACAGCTCTCTAAAGACCACCAGCGCTAATAGTCTCTGCTAAATGGACAATGCAGGTCAATGGAGGAGAAGCAGACGTAAAACTGTCATAAAACAACAAGTGCAGAGGGAAATGCTGCAGAGTGTGGTTTTATGGATTTGGTTAACGGGGTAATCAAGGGCTTGTTAGGAGAGGAGGGTGGGAGCCAACAACTCTAGCAAAGAAGTAAGATCTCACAGTTAACATTTTCTCTTGCTAATGTTACTTCAAAATATTATTACTCAAGTGGAAATACAAAGTAGTGGTCCAAGAAATTACTCAAGAGTAAAAAAGTATTTGGAATTAGATATAAAAAGTATACTTAATGAAGAGTGTAACTGTCAGGATGTAACTTCAGAATTATAATTTGAAGGACTAAATCTTAAATGATACCAAAATCTGGTGTTTTCAATGGATAGACACAAAAATGTTCAAATAATTTCATATTGTCAACATAAAACTGTTGCCGCTTGTAGACTTACTCACAGTAGGAAGAGGAACCAGAACTTTTACTTTATAAAAAAATATAATAAGTGTGCTGCTAGAACAGTACAACTCTGAAAAGTACAATTTCTGTATAAAGTTACTCAAGTAAATATAACTGAGTATTATATTTATTTTATATTTTTTCAATTATATGAAATGTTTTATAGGCAATAATATATGGCAGAAAATGTTTGCTTTTACAACATACAACGCATACAAGGCTTATGTGTGATTGGCTGCTTTTGTGGCTACCTGGCTCACATACCAAGCAGTCTTTGAAACTGTTTTTGAGCTCAGTTTTTCACATCGTATCATGGGATTTTATCTGACTAAGAAGTGCAGTTCAATGTGCAGTTCAAAGAACACAAGTAAGGGATTGTTGGATTGTGTGAAATGAGCTAGCTATGGACATTTGAGACAAGCTTTTTACACCAAATAGGGCAGAAGAGCTTCCAGAGGAAATGTTCAGACCTTCTAGAGCAAATACTGGGAATGAACAGCCTTTCCTGTTGTGTTAACCTGGTTCCCCCTGGACACTGCTGTGATGCCCGGGCTGCATGATACAGAGGAGGGACACTTTTGGCTGTTCCTCTCCTCAAATGATCTATGTATGTATCTAAACAGTGTACATCCCGATATATAATAACAAAAAGTATAAAAACTATGATGACATTTTATTGAAACACAAAACTGAATACGTGGGTACTTTTTCATGAAACTAGAGCAATGATATTATATTATAAGCGGTATATCTGGCTGATAGCGAAACACAAGTCCAGTTGTTTTTGTTTTAACTCACTTATAATATCTTATTCCTGGATGTCTCAAAATCTGCATCAGTTAAAGCAATGAAATAAAAAAAATTAAAAAAAGCATGACAACATTAGCAGAAGTCAAAGTAACAGCTGTGAACCAATCTTTGTAATAGTACTTTTTTCCCACACACACTTCTTCCTCATTATTTTATTAGCGCTGGTTCGGTCTCTGGAGAGTCCATGCTTCAGAGGTGTTGTTTCATGTGTTAAGTCATCCTTGACTCTGTAAGGAAGTTCAGATTAGGTTACCATGGCAATTAACCTTCAGAGTATAAGTACATCTTTATAGAACTACACAGCGAACAAGAAGCAAAAGCTCGCTCCACTCAGGGTTGTGAATCGAAACCTCAAACTATTTCTGGCACCTAAATCTCTAAAAAATGAGACTAAATAAATAGAATGTGACACATATTTCGCACATAATTTAGATTTTGAGTTAATGATGGGACAGGACATTTGGCTCTTTTATGGGATCCAAATCTTTTCAAAGAGCCGTTCAAAAGACTGGCTCTTTTTACATTCAGGCTGTTTATGTAAAAAAAGACAATGTGAAAACTCAATTTTATCTAGAAACTAATCACAGAGAAATGATCAAGGGTCAGATTTGTTTAAAGCTACACTGTATAACTTTCTGGTTTGGTGTCTGTCACATGCTTGTTTCTATGGATATGGCATTGCTCTGCCTGGAAAGTTCCACACCATGACATTAAACAACAGTACCTTACATTTATTCAATTACAGGTAATTTTATAGCTAAACTCTGATTTGGTTTCCATGAAGATAGAAAGGTTTAATACCATACTGTGAAACATTCCAAACAAAGCAATAACATTTCTATGGAGAAAAGCGTTTGACGGACTATCCACCAGAAAAGTTACCAAATTCACCTTTTAAAATGGTTCCACCTCCTAATAATTTCACTACAATAATAATAATTGTTATAAACTGTTATTATCATGTCATTTTTTTGTAATTCAAAGCTCTCACTTGTGTTTGTTACTGTTTCTGTTCTGATTCTTGCATTGGTTCAGTGTTAATCAGTATAAAAAAAACATGCAAATTTGAAAGATTCGGTTCTTTTTAAAAAACTGAGCTGCAGTTCACTAAGGTCACATCACTAATGTTCTTTTAACATCAGATATTTAGGTAGGAAGAGACATGCTGTTTCCCTGGTTTATACCTTGTTAATGTACAGTTCAATGTACCTCAAAGACTTAGTTGGCATAAAACCAGTTTATACAATACACCAGAGGCTTGGACTGTCTCTTCATTTAAAGTTTTTAAGTTTGCATGAAGCTAAAACAAAGAGGATCAACTAGAATTTTAAAGGCGCTGTGCCTGATTTTTATTGATTGAGTGGTCCAAAGTTATTCCTTACTTTCCTAAAAGCTGCACACCAAATTTAGTATGGTCAAATCAACTCCCGGGGATTTAATATTAACCCTTTTTCAGTGTCTATATGGATCTAGCCAGAAAAGTGGGGTTCAATTTAGAAACAACCCCTTTTACTGGAGTCAAGAGTTTCTTTACTCAAAATCACTCACTGAGAGTTAAACGACAAAACTTTTTCATGATTCTCAATTTCAGGCCCCGTTATATAACAAATAAGAGCAAAACAAAATTAGAAATGACTCAAAGGAGGAAAAAAAAACAAAAAACTCAACATGTGATGGAAAAAAAAAGAAAGTTAGTTCCCAGATGTTTACACTTTTAAATTGCTATGTGCATTTACAATATATCTCTAAAGTGGCTTAATTTTTTGCTATATGGACAGAAATTAACACTTCAAGTTCTGGAGAGGGAGATGGACTAAATATGCAGTAGGTCTATTTCTGATATTTGCATGAATGAACAAAATGAACAAAACACAACTCACAGTAATTCAAAATCAAAATAAGTCATTTTGGTATAATATACATGGCTTCAGCTCCTTGTTTTGTGACATTTTTAGAACTCACCATTCAAAAAGTAAAGATTTAATTTTAAATTGTTAATCACCTTGACAACAGTCATAGCTTTCATCATTTTAAAACCCATGGATGGTCCTTTACTGAAGTTAGTTACTTTATGTTGGAAAATTAAGAAAACACAACACAGTATAGTCTCCACATTTGGAAAGACATTCAAAACATGTCAAACGCTTGTTTCCATGGAGATAGTGCTTTGCCTGGAATGTTTTACAGCATAGCATTAAACCTTTCTATCTTCATGGAGACCAAACCAGACCAAGTTACAGATGAGCTCTGTGGAGAGCGGACCTCGCTCACAGTCAGAATGCCTGTTTTTCTTTGTATTTTTGAGCAGTAAGACCACCTGTAATTGAATAGATGTAAGGTAAAGCTGTTTAATGTCATACTGTGGAACATTCCAGGCAGAGCAATGACGTATCCATAGAAACAAGCACGTGACGGACCCCAACCAAGGTACATAGTGTATTCTTAAAGGTTCACACTATAGGCAATACTCTTATTTCTCTTTTTTTCCCCTTTTTGGTCTGTTTGGTCTCTCAGCATATAAGCTTTCATGCGAAAACAAGAAAATGATCCACTTTGCACTAAAAGATGCTTTAAAAATTAATCAAATCAACTTGCCTCCATAGAGTTAAAGGGAACATTGTAACTTCAAAGACAGCATTTTTTTTTTTTTTTTTTTTTACACACAAGGATTTTTTGATGTCTAATTCCAAGCTTGATTTATTTTTTTAATCAACAGTCCTATCTTTCATCATTCTAAAACCCACGGATGACCCTTTACTCAAGTTACTGTAATTACTACCCACTCCTGTTTGTAAGATTTGTAAAGTGTACGCCTGGCATTGTACCGTTGTTTGTATTTCATAACTCAAGAACCCAAGCATCCAATGGGAAAATTAAACTCTAAACGCCTGCTTATTCCTCTGCATGACAAGTTGGCCTTAATAATGTTAATAATATCCTCAGGCAAAGTCCCTCCGTAACAGCCCATTTATTTGTTGGTGCGAAGTCCTAATTCGAAAAAGACGTAGAGGAGCTTGTCAGTTTTTTCCATAATGTGACGTTAATTGTGACGGCGATTCACAATGACAGCGGTGCTTTGCAATTAACCCCGAACTCAACTATAGGATGTGTGAATATAAAATAAACAAGGGGTAGGTGCTGAGAATAATTGGAGAATAGTAGGAGTACTAGCTATTTTGAGAGTACTAGCTATTGTCAGTTGATTGATATCAGTCTGGGCACCACTTCATGCCTCCAGGCTGATTCAGACAGTGCAGGGCAATCAGTTTATTTCAGTGATGAACAAAGTGACATTTCTCTTTTTCTCTCCTCAGATCAGACCTGGTAGTGGTAAGATGCTTTTGTAGCCTAAATATGCAGGGTTTGTGTGTTAAACGTGTAAAAGAAACAAAACAACTCCAAGAATGTTTGATGAAAGAATATTATAATATAGATCATAAAACAGCATAATATGGGCCCTTTGGACTATAAGTGTTCAAACAAAGCTTAATGCATATATTTTTTATACAGGCTGCTGGTTGGGCCAAATAAAATATCGGTTTCTGCTGGGGATTTATGACCGATAGCTAAACAACGCAAATATCAGCCCAAAGAACTCCTAAATATGCAGGATCTGTGTGTAAAATGTGTGAATGAAGCAAAACACAACTCCAGATATGTTTGTGATGAGGGAACAGTATTATAACATAGATCAGAAAATAGTGTAATATGGGCTCTTTAACGTTCAAGCACAACATCTCCATGGAAACAAGCAGATAATCTATCCTTTACCAGTCCAAGTTATGAGTCAAGTCTGTGGCAAGAAGAGCTTAGTTCTAAGTAGTTTACTTAGAATGTGTAAATTAAAGGTTTTTATTTCTTTTAAAACCTAAGATTATGATCAACATCAATAAAAACTGATCAACATCAATAAAAAACACAACACACACCTCTATTAAAAAAACACACAATTGCATAGTTTTAAGTGTTACAGTACAGTTATCTATCCCCTCTCTCCCTCTTGCACAAGGAGGAAACCAAATGCTGTTCCCACATGTAAAGCAATGGCTCTTAAATAAATTTCCATTATTAAGCACTGGCACATTGGACCCGGGGGCCAGTGTAGCTTTCATGTCATTTCTTTGGTGCATATTTGAGTGTTTGTTAACATGTCTCCAGGCGATGCACTGACAGAGGCAGCTTGATTAGGGGCCCGCTCTGAACGCTGTATCGTAGTAATTGGGAAAACTTGACGCCTGCGGTCCTTAAAAAGCTTAAATAAAAATAATTCAGGCTGAAGAGGTGTTATTTCAGCATCAGATGCTTTGAGCTGGAAATGTGTTGTTGATTTGTAGCTTGGAAGTGGAGAAGGAAAGTCCCAAAAAGCAAATGCTGAAAGAAATTGGTTATTATTCAAATTTTAAGTCAAAATAAGGTCTCCATTTAGGCTCATGATAAACAACTTTGAAAACATGTCCAATATTAAAAGTTTTGCTTCTGTGACTAAACCAAACCAAGTAAATGCAGCCATAGAGAAAGAGCTGAAGTTGCTGCTCTAACTCTTGTTCCTTATGCGGCATGGTGGACTTGCACCAAACCACCAGCAGGTGGCTCCAAAGCTAAACCTATTAAAGCCTGAGGTCAGGATTTGCACTTCCTCTGACTCACGCTCATCCATCTGCTGGGTAACTTAGCTGCACCCTTGCTGGCTTAATGCTCACAAGAGTCAATATCGATATAGGATTTAAATGTAACGGTGTATATTTATTTAATGAACCTATATTTCAAACACTAGTGCAGAGAGAGCTTGTATGACTGATGTAAAGAGGACAGAACTGAACAAAAATGGCAGCCACGCTAAAGGCTGCATGTGTGTATGAAGCACATATGTTTACATTCAATGTGCAAGGCTATGCTATATATCTACTAGTATACTGCTCCTGTTGCATTTCAAAACAGAAGAGCAGAACTGTAGGTTTGTACTTGTATGAGATATGGGTTGATTATTTCTCGCCCAGGACTTCCATGTAAAAAAAAAAATGAATTCCTACACTTCCTGGTAACAAGATTTGTATTTGTACTCTCCAGTCACTACCGAACACACACAGGAGACAAACCATACGACTGTGAAGAAAGAGGGAAGGCTTTCAGGTCTGTGAGGAACCGTCTGAGACATGTCCAAATCTTCCAGACTGAAGAGAAAAGCTGCAGCTCTGACCAGTGTGGGATGACTTTGAGAAAACCTGCTCATCTGAAGGTGCACCGTCTTGAACACACTAAAGAAGAAAGAGCTGCTGAGGCCGGATCATGTAAGCCTAACCCGGAACTTACACCAGGAGCGTCAGCAGAACGTAACGTCGGCAGAGCTGCATACACATAAGATAAGATAAGATAAGATATGCCTTTATTAGTCCCACAGTGGGGAAATTCCAGTGTTGCAACGCACAGTTCAAGAACAGCAGGAAAATGGAACATGCAATAAAACAAGATAATAGATAATGGCTAAAAAAAAATAATAATAATTTAGAAATAGACTTAAAGATAGACTCTAATTTTGTTCCAGTGGAGCAAAAATATAAAATACAAAATATAAAATATAAGATACCAAAAAAAAAAAAACTATTATGTACAATAAAAGTAACAGTGCAGCATATGAACAGAGTAAGTCTCAGTAAAGTGACTTCAGTATATTATGTTATTTACAGTAATATGACTATGTTTATGTACAGACAGGATAAATATCAGTAAATTACATAAGTGAATTGTACCAGAGGTCTTCAGTAATTGCACATACGCATACTTTTAAAAGCTTCAATTTAGACCAGGAGTAGCGACGCCAATCTCTGTGGATTCTCCCATTTAAACACTAAACTTTTTACATTGGTTATGTATTCACTGTTGATTGGATGAATTATGTTTTAAATCACAATTTAAAGGTTGACAGCAAGAGAGACGATGCTTTGCAGCGATAACGAGTCGTATATGCAGTGCTCGCATTAATTAAGCTACTCACCATTTCACTTTGGTTGTCTACACCACTTCCTTTTCCTTCTGAAGTGGTCTTGTAAAGTTGCTGTCTGATGCTGTTGTAGCATATCTATGGTGTATGCCAGCAATAAAGGGGGACGTTGAATAGGTGTAAGTGTAGGGCTAGGACCAGAAGAATAGGACACGGCTCTCTGGGAGGTGGGTGACCAGTAAAAATACACAAGAGACTGGGTATTTACGTTTAGTGGCTGTTGCCGTATATTAAATAGGAAGAAAAAGTGAATAAACAAATAATGTATACGCAATATTTGCAGGATGTACAACTGCAGGATTATTTGCACTATCAAGTATTGGCAGGGTTTTTTTCTTCCAAGTGACTTAAATCAAGTTCACTTATGAATATGTACAATGTTAATAGGTTCAGATCACAATACAACAATAGAACAATAGCAGCAACAGTGGATAGATTACAAACTCCCAAACAAAAAGGATAGTTACTTGACTAGTGACTTTAACAGTTCACAGCTCCCACGAGGAGTAATATTTCTGCCACAGTGATGTGGGCTTAATGTCCATAATTTATAATCAGAATGTCCATGAGATAATTGTCCATATGCCCATATGCATGTGGCTGAGGTTGTGCGAGTTGTGAGAAGTGTGGGAAGTGGACCGGCTGCAACAGCCCCTACCAGACCGTAGAAGTTTATTGTTGGGTAGTTGTACGTTGTGTCTTTGGGCTTTCAGCTCTCCATCGGGTTAGACTTGTACCCTACCAGGCACTCCTGTTGATAAACAGTACCAGTTTAACATTAAAAACTAGAAAAGCACTCAGAGAGCGCAGACCTCCGCCAAGCAGCTCAGTTTTCAAAGTGATCCAGAATCCAGGATTTCTTCTGGATCATCACCAAAATTTAATCATCTGTTGGATTTACCATTAGGAACATTTCCTGAGAATTTCATCAAGATCCGTCCATAACGTTTTGAGTTATCTTGCTAACAAACAAACAAACAAACAAACAGACAGACTCAGGCGAAAACATAACCTCCTTGGCGGAGGTAATGAACAGTCGCTCTTAGGCTAATTAGCTATAGGCCATTGTAGGTAGCTAGCTTCCTTTTTTTGTAGTGTATACATCAACAGTTTTCATAAATACAATACAGGCTACTATGACCAATAATGGTTCAGTAAATAGTTCTCACTAAAATACAAATGTCACTCGATGTACAGACAAGTTAGCGGGTACTCAACTCATCGGTATGCTAATAACAAAACACAGACTCACCAATTCCCATAGATTACATGAGCACACGGTCTATTCGTCTTTGCGTTGTAATGGTAAGGGCTCCTGCAAGTTAGCATGTGGTATCCAAGTTTAAGTACAGATGGTATTATATATAAAACGAAAATAGTTAGTTATTCCGATACCTGTGGAGCCGCCTCACTCCCATGTATGAATGGAGGGAGGGGAGCATGTAGCTTGTATGAAGCAAAAGTACGCATGTGATTGGCCATCTCGTTCTCGCGAGTGTTGCGCAAGCGAGCGGTGTGTTCACTGACTGGCAGTAGTAGAAATAATATAACCTGGGTTACACTGTTAAGTATTTTATATTTATCCTCCATGGCTGTAAACTTTCTGTAGTTCATCATGAGTCATTCCCTGAGCTCCTGATGCGACGCATGGTGTTTATGCAACTGCAGTGGTTGTTAGAGAGAGTAATTTGGAAAGGGCATCGGAAGTTTATTTTAAGACTGCATGCTTATTTCCTGTCTTTCCCCTGGTAAAAAGCCTGAAGACGCTCCGCTGACGCTGCAAAATTAGAATTCCAACCTATTTTGAGCAGTGCGTAGTGTAATGACAGCCTTTTGACGCACGTATAACATTGCTGGTGTAAATTGTACGACCGTTAAAATGGAAAGCCAAACCTACGCGTGTGCTGCTGCGCTTACACGCTGTTACGCTTTGATGTAAATTGGGGATAAAGTCAGGCTCAAAAAGCTGGAGATCAGGCTTCAGAGACTCCAGACTGTGGCGCTGAGCTCTGTGTAGTGTCAAAAATTGCAACCTTTAAATGGTATGTAAAGACGTTTTTCTTTCTTTTTTTATTAGAAAGAAGTTTTAGCTCGGGTTTGACAATCCTATTATTGTTTTTAACTTTGAGCTTTCAGCCTTGCTTCACTGCAATTCCTTAATCTAAGGCACACCTGAAATTGTATATATATATTTTTTTTCTGTTTGCTGTTGACTCTTGTTAGCAACCCATTTATTATTTTCATGGCTGCTATGATGAAATAAAATGAAGAAAATTAGAAAATAAATTTCCTTCTGTTATTTTATAACATTTGTTTAGGCTTGTCTCATGTCTCACATATGCATCAAGGAACTTTAGAAATGAAACACATATACACACACAAAGGACTGAGAAACAGTGTGAGCTTCTTTCAAATGAACAGGTGAAGCACTAAATGTTAATCAGAGGTGAGAGAAGGTTTGAAGCTGCCTCTGAATGACACAGAATAGTAGAAGAGGGAGCTCTTTTACATTTAATCCATGTACTGTTAATATCCAGTTTGTTTAGTCAGAAATGGCAAGTAGCTTTCCCTCTGATAGTAGTTTATCTAATTTCTCTAAGAAAAATTATATTGTGAATTAAAGTAATTTAATATATGTGTATATTTGATTTGACCAGTGTGTTCCGCTAACACAAAAAGCATAGTTGTAAAATAAGTTAGTAGTTGTAGTGACAGTAAATGGGTAAAGACAGATAAAAGAGACAGACCACATCTGATCTCAAGGAGTTCATGTCCTCAATAGAGTTGTCTGATATTTTGGAAAATGGGTCATTCAGATTTATTGTTCACTGTAGTGAAGACTTCTGGTTTGTAAGTAGAGTAAAATGTCATCATCACTGAGACTGACTTCATGGTGGTGTTGGATCTTTGTTCTCCTAATAGTTGGGGTTTTGGCCAATGGTTCATTGAAGAGGGTGAAAATAAACTGGGATAGTGGACATCCCTGTCTAGTGCCCCTGTGAAATAAGAATGAAGACTACTTTAAGATTAGAGGTGATTTTATCTCATGCAGATATTAGATTTTTGCCTCTGTCTTCACTTTGACGATGCCCCACTCCCTGAGCCCTTCACACCTCTGCTCCCGCCCACAGCTCTATGGACTAATCCACCTGGCTGACTGACACTTTGTTATTGAAATGTCTTGTCTTGTGGGACACCATAATGTCTTTCTCACATGTGAGTTTTGTAATGCTGCCCCTCCCTCAAATGCTCCTGATTGGCTGACGTGGTCCAATAAAAAGAGTGGGGAGTGTTCCTTCTTTGTCCAGAGACAAAGAAGGAACAACGTTTTGAGCCTAATCTTAAATGTAGAGACTGTGTCAGCTTCTTTGACATGAGCAGGGAGCTGATTCCATAACAAGGGTGCTTGGTACCTAAAAGCTCTACCTCCTAAAGTACCTTTAGCGACTCTAGGAACCACCAATAGTGCAGCATTTTGAGAGCGGAGTGAACGGTTAGGATGATAAGGTACAATTTCATCTTTAATGTAGGAAGGGGCCATGTCATTTACAGCTTTATAGGTTAGAAGAAGAATTTTAAATTTTTACTCTAAACTCAACCGGAAGCCAATGAAGATTTTTTAGTACTGGAGTAATGTGCTCTTGTTTTTTAGTACCTGTTAGTATTCTTGCTGCTGCATTTTGAACCAACTGAAGGCTTTTTATAGAACTTTTAGGGCAAGCAGGGAGTTACAGTAGTCTAACCTCGATGTGACAAAGGCATGGACAAGTTTTTCAGCATCATTTTTTGGCAGTACATTTCTAATTTTGGCTATATTGCGTAAATGAAAATAAGCTGTTTTACAGACATGGCTTATGTGTGCTTTAAATGAGAGCTCTTGATCAAATAGGACTCCAAGGTTTCTTACAGTGGAGCTGGAGGCTACACTGACATTGTCCAATGTGATTATCTGCTCAGTTAGAGAGTCAAACTTTACATCGAGCCCAGCTGCAGGCCGGGACAAAACCACAATGGAGTCTCGTAGGTGTTTAGGGCCTAATAGAATGACTTCACTTTTTTCAGGGTTAAGAAGTAAATAATTAAAGGTCATCCATGTTTTTATGTCCCTCACACAGGCACTAAGCCTTTCTATTTGATTAGTCTAATCGGGTTTCATTGATAGGTACAGCTGGGTGTCATCTGCATAACAGTGGAAATCGATACCATGCTTTCGGATAATGTTACCTAACGGTAGCATATAAAGAGTAAAAAGAACTGGACCCAGAACTGAACCCTGTGGCACACCGTAGGCTACTTTAGAACACCGTGAGGAGCTTTGGTTTACATTTACAAACTGGTACCTATCGGATAAATAGGATTTAAACCAGCTGAGGGCAGTTCCTCTGCAGTAAAATGTTGTGGTCGATTGTGTCAAAAGCTGCGCTGAGGTCCAACAGAACCAGTATTGAGACCTGACCATTGTCAGCAGCTAATAACAAATCATTTGTTACTTTAACCAGGGCTGTTTCAGTGCTATGATGAGCTCTGAATCCAGATTGAAAATTTTCAAATAAATTATTCTCCTGCAGATGACAACAAAGCTGTTTAACTACAATTCTCTCCAGAATTTTAGAAATAAACGGAAGATTTGAAATAGGTCTGTAATTGGCTAAGAGGTCAGGATCAAGATTAGGCTTTTTTAGGAGCGGCTTAATTACTGCATATTTAAAGGATTGAGGAACATAACCACTTTCCAGTGAAGTATTTATTATATTAAGAATAGGATCTATAATTAGAGGGAGAATTTCTTTAAAAAGTCTACTTGGGATTGGGTCTAAGATACAGGTTGAGGGTTTAGAGGACTTAAAGGCTGAAGTTAATTCTGCATGATTTAAAGTAGCAAACTTCTCTAAAACTGGACAAGAGTTTAATTGAGACCCTATTTTAACAGCTTGGACTTGCTCAGAGTTAAAAGTAGGGGCAATTTAATTTATTTTATCTCTTATAGTAGTGATCTTATTATTAAAAAATGTCAGGAAATCCTCAGAACTGAGAGTAATTGGGATTGAAGGTTCTACTGCGCTGTGGCAGTTAGTCAGCCTGGCTACAGTGCTGAACAACACTCTGAGTGAAACCGATGTCATTCAAAAGAGCGCTAAAGGCTTTGTTTAGACAGTCATCTGTCAGGTCAGTTTTAATGTTGAAATCTCCAAGTATTATAATTTTGTCCCAGTCTACAACCAAACCCGACACAAAATTCGAAAACTCTGTTAAAAACTCTGAATAAGGACCAGGAGATCGGTAAATTATTATAAATAAAACACCTTTTTGGTTTTTCCATTTATGGCAGGTTATTGATAGACTGAGGCTTTCAAACGAGCTGAACGCTTTATTAGTTTTAGGACAAAGCAACAAGCCAGAATGAGAAATGGCTGCAACACCACCACCTCGACCTGTGCTCCTGGCATTCAGAAAGTTGACATGACTTGGAGGTGTGGACTCATTCAAGCACACATAATCATCCGGTTGAAGCCAAATTTCGGTCAGAGCCAAAATATCAATGTTATGGTCCTGAATTAATTCATTGACTAAAAAGGATTTAGAAGAAATCGACCTAATGTTTAGCAGTCCACACTTTATACACTTATTTAGAGGTTTACTAGTATCACGAGTTGGTATTTGTATTAAGTTTGGTTTAACGCCTGAGTATACTTTATTGGAGATTATTCTTTTAAATGTATTTTTATTTTTATTTTTATGAGGGACGCACACAGTCTCTATCTGACTAGGTTCTGAATACTTGATTTTTTACAGAGCGGGCGAGAGCTTAGCGTCAGTAACAGAGGAGCAGGATTTTCCACTAACTCTCCTCTGCGCCCGGGACTCACTTTTTCCCTGTCACTTTAGGTGACTAAGACTATCGGTCAAATTTCTAATTAAAAGAGATGTGCCCGCCGAAGTTGGATGGACACCATCCCTGCGTATGAGCCCAGGCTTCCCCTCGAACGCACTCCAATTGTCGACAAAACCTACATTGTTTTGGGGGCACCAACTAGAAAGCCAGCAGTTAAATGCTGACTGTCGGCTGTACAGTTCAGCATTGACACGACAGGGTAGAGGGCCAGAAAATATTACAGTCTCCGACATCGACTTTGCCAATTCACACACAGCCTGTACCTGCAATTTGAGAACTTCTGATTGTCTCCGCCGGGCGTCATTACCGCCTGCGTGAATCACGACTCGACGGTACCTCTGCCTACTCGTTCTAAGAAGCCTAAGGTTTCCATCGATGTCACCCATTCTGGCCCCCGGATAGCACCTAACTGATGCCGCTGGCAGCTCCACGTCTCTAACTATAGAGCTTCCAATCACTAGAGTCTCACGAGTCCAAGTAGCGGGTGTGTCGCCGCTGAGAGGGGCAAACCTATTTGTGACGGGGAGCTCCTGGTGCACTACCGGGTGGCGTGTAGTGCTATGCTTCTTACGAACTGTCACAAATCGATCCTAGTCTTCACTGGGGAGCTATGCTGGCTAACGCTAGCAGCCCTAGCTCTGACGCGGTCCGCGCTCCCTGACGCTACAATCTGACTATAGCTGGGTCTAAAGGCCTCCAATGAGCGGATCCGCGTTTCTAACTCAGTAACCCTTGCCTCCAAAGCTACCACTACACTACACTTCACGCAACTAAGCCTATCGTCAGTGAAAGAGCAAGGGTTCTCACTCCACATATGACAGCTTGAGCAGGACAGCGCAGTAGCGGTGCTAGAAGGCCCAGCCATGATGCTAACAAGTTAGGCTAACAAGCTAGGCTAGCTCAGGCTGGAGCGAGAGTATAGGTGCTTTGAATCCACAAACTATTGAGACTAGTTGTACTACGAATGGATTAAAGACCAATCGATTAGAGCTGGTATGGTGAAGAGCAAATTAATTTGGGATAAGTTCGTAGATTGAGACAAAAAGTAGAGAGAGTCTAACACACAGTCTAACACACAGCACGTAAGCCGAAAACAACTCACCGGATGTGACGGTGAAGACTTCTGGTTTATAAGTATGTCGTCATCACTGAGACTGATTTCATGGTGGTGTTGGATCTTTGTTCTCCTAATAGTTGGGGTTTTGGCCAATGGTTCAATGAAAAGGTTAAAAACAAATTGGGATAGTGGACATCCCTGTCTAGTGCCCCTGTGAAATAAGATGTAGGACTACTTTAAAATTAGAGGTCATTTTAGCTCACGTAGATATTTGATTTTTGCCTCTGTCTTCACTTTGACGATGCCCCACTCCCTGAGCCCTTCACACCTCTGCTCCCGCCCACAGCTCTATGGACTAATCCACCTGGCTCACTGACACTTAATGACCTTTGTTATTGAAATGCTGCCCTTTGTCTTGTGGGACACCATAATGTCTTTCTCACATGTGAGTTTTGTAATGCTGCCCCTCCCTCAAATGCTCCTGATTGGCTGATGTGGTCCAATAAAAAGAGTGGGGAGGGGTGGAGAGGCACTTAACCAACTGCAGCAACGTCCAGAGACAAAGAAGGGACAGTGAATGGACACAGAAGAAGCTGCTTTATATGCCAGGAATTGATCGTAACTTTTGATTGAGTGAACTATCAGATTCTCTTGGTTGAAGAACTTTCTGCCACCACTCTTGTAAGTATATCATATATGTTGAACAGATACATTAGAATTCAGAGGAACAAAGTTGTTAAATATCTCTGTATATGTTACCTTAATTTGATCTTCTTTTGCTAGAGACAGAAAAAGCGGGCCTTTAAAATAAAATACAAAGTTAGTTGATTCATTCATCAAAACGTAACTTGCTTGTAAAGCAAACACAGAAACATTCTTAGATGAGTTACTATGTGTGATTTTGTTTGTATTTACTTACAGTTATTTGAACAGTTAAAAAAGGTAATTTTACTTGACATTTCCTTTTCTTTGTCCTAATGCAGAGCTACAAGATCCACCAACAGAATGGCATTCACATGTGACCAGTGTGGAAAGGAGTGTCGAGATGCTACCAAACTGAAAGAACACTACAGATCTCACACAGGAGAAAGACCATACAGCTGTGACCAGTGTGGGAAGGAATTTAAACAATCTAGTCATCTCCATCGACATATGAGAATCCACACAGGAGAGAAACCATTTGAATGTGAACAGTGTGGAAATGAATTTAAACGATCTAGTCATCTCCATCGACATATGAGAATCCACACAGGGGAAAAACCATACAGATGTGATGTTTGTGAGAAGACATTTTCACAGTCATACAATCTTGTATCACATATGAGAGTCCACACTGGAGAGAGGCCATACGAGTGTGACCAATGTGGGAAAGCTTTCTCCCAATCATCCAGTCTCAATAAACACATGAGAATTCACTTCTGGTACAGACTATATGAGTGTGGCCAGTGTGAAAAGGTTTTTAGAACATCCCAGCAACTCTCCAGTCACTACCAAACGCACACAGGAGAAAAAACATACGACTGTGAAGAAAGAGGGAAGGCTTCCAGGTCTGTGAGGAACCATCTGAAAAATGTCCAAATCTTCCAGACTGAAGACAAAAGCTGCAGCTCTGACTAGTGTGTGATGACTTTGAGAAAACCTGCTCATCTGAAGGCACACTGTTTTGAACACACTAAACCAGAAAAAAGCAACTGAGGCTGGATGATGTGAGCCTAAAGTCAGACTCAAAAAGCTGGAGATCAGGCTTCAGAGACTCCAAACTGTGGAACTGAACTCTGTGTAGTGTCAAAAATTACAAGTTTGAAATGATATGTTACTTTTTTTTCTTTTAATCAGAAAGAGGTTTTATCTGAAGTTTGTCCATCTTATTCTTCATTATTGTTTTAAACTTTGAGCTTTCCGTCCTGCTTTAACAACAGTTCCCTAATCAAAGACATACCTCAAATTGTATTTCGTTTTTATTCTGTTTACTACTGACTCTTGTTAGCAACCCACAACAGAGGTTTATTCTTTTCATAGCTGTTGTGATGGGAAAATGAAATAAAAAAGAAAATGAGAAAGCAAGGTCTGTTTTTTTCTTTTTATTTTAGACCGTTTGTTCATGCTTGTTTTGTGTCCCACATCAAGGAACTTTAGAAATGAAACGCATATGCACACAGAAAGGGCTGAGAAACAGTGTGAGCTTCTTACACATGCACAGGTGAAGCACTAAATGTTAATCAGAGGTGAGAGAAGGTTTGAAGCTGCCTCTGAATGACACAGAATAGTAGAAGAGGGAGCTCTTTTACATTTAATCCATGTAGTGTTAATATAGAGTTTGTTGAGTCAGAAATGGCAAGTAGCTTTCCCTCTGATAGTAGTTTATCTAATTTCTCTAAAAAAATTATATTGAGAATTAAATTAATTTAAGATATGTGTATATTTGATTTGACCAGTGTGTTCCGCTAACACAAAAAGCATAGTTGTAAAATAAGTTAATAGTTGTAGTGACAGTAAATGGGTAGAGACAGATAAAAGAGACATCTGTCTAAATTATGTTCAGCGGTTGTGCTAGATGTCACTGGAAAATTTGACCTTGGAAATCCATGTAAGAGGGCTGACACCTGGTTGTCTCTGTGGTGATGTTTTGCCTGAAATGTTTGGCAGTGTGGCATTAAGTAATTTTTTTAACTATGGGTGTTATCATAGGTCAGAAATACCTTAAAGAAGACCTATTCTGCAAAACTGGTTTTTCAGAACATTTAACCATGTTGTAGCTGTTTCCTCTTCTCATTTACCCTCTGGAACTTGTATTTGGAGTGAGTCATGCATGTTTGAGCAATCTTTAATCACTTATTTTCAAAACGCCATATGGCCCATAAACCCCTTTTTTTCACCACCACTGGTACACTCCCACTGCTCTGTGTTTCATTCTCCACTGTTTTGAACACACTAAACCAGAAAAAAGCAACTGAGGCTGGATCATGTGAGCCTAAAGTCAGACTCAAAAAGCTGGAGATCAGGCTTCAGAGACTCTAGACTGTGTCAAAAATTACAAGCTTAAAATGATATGTTACTCTTTTTTTTTTTTTTTTTAATTAGAAAGAGGTTTTATCTGAAGTTTGTCCATCTTATTCTTCATTATTGTTTTAAACTTTGAGCTTTCCGTCCTGCTTTAACAACAGTTCCGTAATCAAAGACATAACTCAAATTGTATTTTGTTTTTATTCTGTTTACTGCTGACTCTTGTTAGCAACCCACAACAGAGGTTTATACTTTTCATAGCTGCTGTGATGGGAAAATGAAATAAAAAAGAAAATGAGAAAGCAACGTCTGTTTTTTTCTTCTTTTTATTTTAGACCATTTGTTCATGCTTGTTTTGTGTCCCACATCAAGGAACTTTAGAAATGAAACACATATACACACACAAAGGGCTGAGAAACAGTGTGAGCTTCTTACACATGAACAGGTGAAGCACTAAATGTTAATCAGAGGTGAGAGAAGGTTTGAAGCTGCCTCTGAATGACACAGAATAGTAGAAGAGGGAGCTCTTTTACATTTAATCCATGTAGTGTTAATATCCAGTTTGTTGAGTCAGAAATGGCAAGTAGCTTTCCCTCTGATAGTAGTTTATCTAATTTCTCTAAGAAAAATTATGTTAAGAATTAAATTAATTTAATATATGTGTATATTTGATTTGACCAGTGTGTTCCGCTAACACAAAAAGCATAGTTGTAAAATAAGTTAGTAGTTGTAGTGACAGTAAATGGGTAAAGACAGATAAAAGAGACAGACCACATCTGATCTCAAGGAGAGGTTCAGTTCATGTGCTCAATAGAGCTGTCTGATATTTGGGAAAATGGGTTATTCAGATTTATTCTAGTGAAGATTTCTGGTTCATAAGTATGTCGTCATCACTGAGACTGACTTCATGGTGATGTTGGATCTTTGTTCTCCTAATAGTTGGGGTTTTGGCCAATGGTTCATTGAAAAGGTTGAAAATAAATTGGGACAGTGGACATCCCTGTCTAATGCCCCTGTGAAATAAGAAGTAAGACTACTTTAAGATTATAGGTCATTTTATCTCATGTAGATATTAGATTTTTGCCTCTGTCTTCACTTTGACGATGCCCCACTCCCTGAGCCCTTCACACCTCTGCTCCCGCCCACAGCTCTATGGACTAATTCACCTGGCTGGCTGATACTTAATGACCTTTGTTATTGTGGGTCTCTGTTGATAATGTCTTTCTCACATGTGAGCTGCGAAAACGTATTCGACCAAATAAACTCTGTCCAGTTGACAAATTAAATTTCTCCTTTTGCTATGGATTCTTCCTGGACGACTGAGGGATTCTACACACATGTGAGTTTTGTAATGCTGCCCCTCCTTCAAATGCTCCTGATTGGCTGATGTGGTCCAATAAAGAGAGTGGGGAGGGGTGGAGGGGCACTTAACCAACTGCAACAACGTCCAGAGACAAAGAAGGAACAGCGAATGGACACAGAAGAAGCTTGTTTATATGCCAGGAATTGATCGTAACTTTTGTTTGAGTGAACTATCAGATTCTGTTGGTTGAAGAAGTTCCAGAAGTTTCTGCCACCACTCTTGTAAGTATATCATATCTGTTGAACAGTTAGATTAGAATTCAGAGCAACAAAGTTATTAAATATCTCTGTATATGTTACCTTAATATGATCTTCTTTTGATACAGACAGAAAAAGCGGGCCTTTAAAATAAAATACAAAGTTAGTTGATTCATGCAGCCAAATGTAACTTGCTTTAAAGCAAACATTGAAACATTCTTAGATATGAGTTACTGTGTGCGATTTTGTTTGTATTTAGTTACAGTTATTTGAACAGTTAAAAAAAAACGTCATTTTACTTGACATTTCCTTTCCTTTGTTCTAATGCAGAGCTACAAGATCCACCAACAGAATGATATTCACCTGTGACCAGTGTGGAAAGGTGTGGCCAAAAGCTTCCAAACTGAAAGTACACTACAGAACTCACACAGGGGAAAGACCATACAGATGTGACCAGTGTGGGAAGAAATTTACACTGTCTGGTGACCTCCATCGACATATGAGAATCCACACAGGAGAAAAATCATACAGATGTGATATTTGTGAGAAGACATTTTCATGGTCAAGCAATCTTGTATCACATATGAGAATTCACACTGGAGAGAGGCCATACAACTGTGACCAATGTGGGAAGGAATTTAGAGAGTCTGGTGCGCTCAATGAACATATGAGAATCCACACAGGAGAGAAACCATTTGAATGTGACCAGTGTGGGAAGAAATTTAAACAGTCTAGTCATCTCCATCTACATATGAGAATCCATACAGGGGAAAAACCGTACAGATGTGATATTTGTAAGAAGACATTTTCAGTGTCAAGCAATCTTGTATCACATATGAGAGTCCACACTGGAGAGAGGCCATACGAGTGTGACCAATGTGGGAAAGCTTTCTCAGCATCATCCAGTCTCAATAAACACATGAGAATTCACTTCTGGTACAGACTATATGAGTGTGGCCAGTGTGAAAAGGCTTTTAGAACATCCCAGCAACTCTCCAGTCACTACCGAACGCACACAGGAGACAAATATTCTGATTGAGTAAAGTAATTTAACATGTGTTTCATATTTTATTTTTACCTCTGTCTTCACTTTGACGATGCCCCACTCCCCGAGCCCTTCACAACTCTGCTCCCGCCCACAGCTCTATGGACTAATCCACCTGGCTGACTGACACTTAATGACCTTTGTTATTGAAATGCTGCCCTTTGTCTTGTGGGACATCATAATGTCTTTCTCACATGTGAGTTTTGCAGAGCTGCCCTCCCTCAAATGCTCCTGATTGGCTGACGTGGTCCAATAAAAAGAGTGGGGAGGGGTGGAGGGGCACTTAACCAACTGCAGCAACGTCCAGAGACAAAGAAGGGACAGTGAATGGACACAGAAGAAGATGCTTTATATGACAGGAATTAATTGTAACTTTTGATTGAGTGAAGTATCAGATTATGTTGGTTGAAGAACTTCCAGAACTTTCTGCCACCACTCTTGTAAGTATATCATATCTGTTGAACAGATAGATTAAAATTCAGAGCAACAAAGTTGTTAAATATCTCTGTATATGTTACCTTAATTTGATCTTCTTTTGTTAAAGACAGAAAAAGCGGGCCTTTAAAATGAAATACAAAGTTAGTTGATTCATTCAGCCAAATGTAACTTGGCTTGTCAAGGCAAAAGGAGAAATTTAATTTGTCAACTGGACAGAGTTTATTTGGTTGAATACGTTTCGCAGCTCATCCAAGCTGCTTCTTCAGTTCTGACCAGTTGACAAATTAAATTTCTCCTTTTCACATGGATTCTACCTGGACGACTGAGGGATTCGACACACTTGGCTTGTCCAGCAAACATTGAAACATTCTTAGATATGAGTTAGTATGTGTGATTTTGTTTGTATTTAGTTAAGATAAGATAATCCTTTATTTGTCCCACAATGGGGAAATTGCAGTGTCACAACGCAAGTTACAGAAACAGTAGGAAAATAAGAGCATCAAATCAAGATAAATAATAATAAGTATTTACAATCAACTAAAGAACACAACACTGTAAAGCTCAAAGGCACAGGAACGTTGCACAATAAGTGTTTTTGATTCTGAGATGATTGTGTACAGTGCAGTGATGGACAGTGGTGGGTAAATAAATAAGTAGCAGGTAGTGACTTTAAATAATATTGCACATTGTTATTATTACTATGGAGATGACACATGGTTGCTATGGGGATGACACATGACTAGCATTGTTCATTATACAGTCTGACAGCAGCAGGAAGGAAAGACCTGCGAAATCTCTCCTTAACACAGCGAGGGTGAATTAGTCTGTCACTGATGCTGCTCTCCAGAGCAGACAGGGCGTCCTGCAGGGGGTGACCCTCATGGTCCAGCATAGACATGAGTTTAGCCAGGACCCTCTTGTCCCCCACCTGCTGCACCGAGTCCAGAGGACAGCCCAGGACGGAGCTGGACTTCTTGATGATCTTGTCCAGTTTCTTCTTCTCCCTCTCTGTGACGCTGCTGCTCCAGCAGACCACACCGTACAGGATGGCTGATGCCACCACAGAGTCATAGAAGGTCCTCAGGAGTGGCCCTCTCACTCCAAAGGACCGCAGTCTCCTCAGGAGATAGAGCCGACTCTGGCCCTTCCTGTACAGTGCATCTGTGTTATGAGTCCAGTCCAGTTTATTGTTCAGATGCACACCCAGGTACTTGTAAGGTATTTGAACAGTTAAAAAAAGGTCATTTTACTTGACATTTCATTTTCTTTGTTCTAATGCAGAGCTACAAGATCCACCAACAGAATGGTATTCACATGTGACCATTGTGGAAAGGTGTGGCCAAATGCTTCCAAACTGAAAGAACACTACAGAACTCACACAGGAGAAAGACCATACAGATGTGACCAGTGTGGGAAGGAATTTAAACGATCTAGTCATCTTCAGGTACATATGAGAATCCACACAGGAGAAAAATCATACAGATGTGATGTTTGTGAGAAGACATTTTCATGGTCAAGCAATCTTGTATCACATATGATAATTCACACTGGAAAGAGGCCATACAACTGTGACCAATGTGGGAAGGAATTTAGAGAGTCTGGTGCGCTCAATGAACATATGAGAATCCACACAGGAGAGAAACCATTTGAATGTGAACAGTGTGGGAAGGAATTTAAACAATCTAGTCATCTCCATCTACATATGAGGATCCACACAGGGGAAAAACCATACAGATGTGATATTTGTAAGAAGACATTTTCAGTGTCAAGCAATCTTGTAAAAAATATGAGAGTTCACACTGGAGAGAGGCCATACGAGTGTGACCAATGTGGGAAAGCTTTCTCAGCATCATCCAGTCTCAATAAACACATGAGAATTCACTTCTGGCACAGACTATATGAGTGTGGCCAGTGTGAAAAGGCTTTTAGAACATCCCAGCAACTCTCCAGTCACTACCAAACGCACACAGGAGAAAAAAACATATGACTGTGAAGAAAGAGGGAAGGCTTTCAGGTCTGTGAGGAACCATTTGAAACATGTCCAAATCTTCCAGACTGAAGACAAAAGCTGCAGCTCTGACTAGTGTGTGATGACTTTGAGAAAACCTGCTCATCTGAAGGCACACTGTTTTGAACACACTAAAGCAGAAAGAGCAACTGAAGCTGGATCATGTCAGCCTAAAGTCAGCCTCAAGAAGCTGGAGATCAGGCTTCAGAGACTCCAGACTGTGGAGTTGAGCTCTGTGTAGTGTCAAAAATTACAAGCTTAAAATGATATGTTACTTTTTTTTAATTAGAAAGAGGTTTTATCTGAACTTTGTCCATCTTATTCTTCATTACTCTTTTAAACTTTGAGCTTTCCGTCCTGCTTTACAACAGTTCCTTAAACAAAGACATACCTCAAATTGTATTTTGTTTTTATTCTGTTTACTGCTGACTCTTGTTAGCAACGCACAACAGAGGTTTATTCTTTTCATAGCTGTTGTGATGGGAAAATGAAATAAAACAGAAAATGAGAAAGCAAGGTCTGTTTTTTTCCTTCTTTTTATTTTAGACCATTTGTTCATGCTTGTTTTGTGTCCCACATCAAGGAACTTTAGAAATGAAATGCATATGCACACAGAAAGGGCTGAGAAACAGTGTGAGCTTCTTTCACGTGATTAGGTGAAGCACTAAATGTTAATCAGATGTGAGAGAAGGTTTGAAGCTGGCTCTGAATGACACAGAATAGTAGAAGAGGGAGCTGTTTTGACTTTCGGGTATGGCCGCGAACTAGAAGGTCACGTCCGACCGTGGTCTCTGAAAAAAATCCTGAAAATTCCTGCATATAGGTTGCATAACTGCTCCAAATAGTCAATTTGAACCCACAACGATGCCAGGTGCTGGAAAGACAATTAAAGATCGACCGAAACCATCCACACAGTCCAAACTGACTGATTTTGTAGTAGCGGAGCCACAAGCAGACATTAGCAGGGAAACTAGCGCTACTAGCAAGAGGACTGGCTCCACTGCTAACACTGAAGCTAGCAAGGAAATGGGAGACACAAGCCGTGTCTCATTTCAGGGTCTGCATCCTCCGAGGCCGGTTATCAGGCCGCATACGCCACTTCCGGCGCGACAAGGCCTGTCCCATTTCATGCAGCCTCCGAGGATGCAGCCTGAAAACCGGCCTCGTTTCCATGGAGATCGGGGCGTGAACGAAGGCCGTGAAAATGTATCCTTCGCGGCCTTATAATCCCCAGCATGCACCGCACGCTACTTCTTCTACGGTAAAAAATGGAGTGCGCGGTAAGTATTGGTTACCCCCACCTACAATTCTAAGTTACTCGCTACATGAAACTGTTCATAAACAAGTTCACTTAAGTTGAACTTAAGATGTCAAGTTAAACATATGCATGAAGGTAGTCGTTACGGCTTAGTTGACGGATATTGTTGTATTAGCGGTTAGTAGCATTATCCCTTACATTTGTTTATTAGCTTAGCTGTTGTAATATTGGTTATTCTCCAGTATGTAAGAATATTTTTGTCGTCAGGGAACAAGGAGCAGACCACCCGATTTATCGAGCTGAGGCGGGAGTATGACCACCTGTTCACCGGGGCCAAGTTCTCCGCGAACATGGCTTGGAGGTAAGTATTAAAACAGTGCTATATACTCCTGATAGATAATATAACATCAGCACTACTACTATCATGTGTTGTAATGTAGTAATATCACACTGGAGGACCAAACCTACCTACTTGCCAATAGACAGTTGTGCACAAATAAGTGGAGTTAATATGATTAACTTAGATTCAGGAGCGGACCACGCCTCAACCGCCTCGCCAGCCAACCACAGCTCATCTCGACCACACCTTCAATTACCCAGAAGCCCTATTTATACAGCCTGTCCCGACAACACCGTCAGCGTCCGCTCTCTCGACTCGGGCTGCGAACAACCCGTCAGATTCAAACACAGACCTGTCACACGTTTCCTAGTTCCTTCCAGTTCACGAATTCCTCATGCCGCGACGCATCCCACGAGAATCTTATCCAGGGATCTGCAGCTGGATGATCTTCCATCGCATGTCCGCTCCGCGGCCGCCTCCCCCTCCTCCTTAGGCGTTCGGCGCAGCCCGACTCCCAGCGACCACAGCAGTCGGCGCGGCCCCGGCCTCCAGCGACTACGGCGCTCAGCACGGCCCAGCCCCGCGAAAGTGGCTCGGCTCCGGCAACCACGGCATTCGGCGCGGCCCGGCAAACAGCGACTACGGTGCTCGGCGCGGCCCGGCTCCGGCAACCACGGCATTCGGCGCGGCCCGGCAACCAGCGACTACGGCGTTTGGCACCGCCTGGCACCCGCCTAACCCTTCAGGCTGACAACACATCAGGACAGGACCTTCAACCGTTTAGGCAAGAAAACCCTGGCGCTCTGAAACGAGACGAACGAGCTTCCGGCTTCCCGCCACGGTTCCCGCGCGCAGCTGCTGACGCCATCACTTCCACCTCTCCTCTACTACAGTCTCACAGCTCCCCCTGCTGGGGGCTAAGTAGCATCACCACCAGTGGCCGGTAAATATCTTCCGTCTACTATGCAGTCTTCTCTGAATCCCCTTGCAGCCATCTCAGCCTGCATCCACAGCCCCCCTAGAGGGGGCAGGTTGTTTCTCCCCCCGTGCCTGCTCCCTCAGTGTTAGACCTCGATCAGGTCGCCCCGTTCGTCTTATCCTTGTCTCGCAGGCTGCACAATTCCCCATGCACATGCATCTTCTCCCCATCGTTTTTCTCTTTTTCAGTCATCATGAGCTAGATGGCTTCTCGCGCTCTACCCACAACAGGCAGAGCCTCTAATTCGTTTCCCCTCTTCTGCTGTATCCCTTTCCCCGCCCTCCCTCCCCTTACCTAACACCCAAATGTCATTTCTCATGTTGTTGCACAGCCTTCAGAGTCACCACGCCCACTCACACTATTCTCGTTAGCACTCCAAAACGTCATACTGACGCATTCGATCGCTTAACCCGTCTCTACGCCCGCACACTACGCCATCCCGGTATTTAACCTCTCCTACCGACTTGCATCTGCCCATCCTAGCTCATGCAACTCATGCTAGCTCATGCTATTCCAACACATGCTAGCTAAGCAGTCTCTACACCCGCTCTCTGCTATTCCGATATTCAGCACCCGCCAACTCGTGTCGCTCACTTTATTCCAGCTCAAGCCAATCACGCAATTTTGACGTACGCTAGCTGTCTTTTCACCTACTCGCCATTAACTCATATTCCGGCCCTTGCCGTCTCACGCTATTATAGCTCGTGCAGCTCACGTCATTCATTACATGCTAGCTTAAGCCACCAGTAACCACGCGCTGCCCTCGCCCTGGGTTACAACATCTCGGCTCATCACCTCTTACCCAATTGAGAATTCTGCCATCGATGTCAGCTCACGACTTCTCCACTGTTCTATCCTCATACACCGCCTCAGCGACGCTCTCGCCATCTCGCCCTCACCTCCCCCTGCTCATGCTACATCATCGTAGTCCTTCATCATTCTCTCCGCACGTTGCGACGACTTGTACTGTCTCCATATTCGCCCTCTCTCATCCATCCAGCGTTCATCCCGTAGCCGCCCTGCCAACACCCCCAGCACGCACCTCCACCCTCAGGTCCTTGGCCGACCCTCAGCCTTCCCACAGGTTCCGAACCGACCAACCCACAATGGGTCCCCCTCTCTCTCGCTCTCCTGGCCCACGACGGGTCCCCACCTCTCTCTCTCTCTCCCTGACCCACGACGGGTCCCCACCTCTCTCTCTCTCTCCCTGACCCACGACGGGTCCCCACCTCTCTCTCTCTCCCGACCCACAACGGGTCCCTCTCTCTTTCTCCCTGACCCACGACGGGTCCCTCTCTCTTTCTCCCTGACCCCCGACGGGTCCCTCTCTCTTTCTCCCTGACCCCCGACGGGTCCCTCTCTCTTTCTCTCTGACCCACGACGGGTCCCCCTCTCTTTCTCCCTGACCCACGACGGGTCCCTCTCTCTTTCTCCCTGACCCACGACGGGTCCCTCTCTCTTTCTCCCTGACCCACGACGGGTCTCCCTCCTCCCCTCCCTCTCTCCCTGACCCACGACGGGTCCCTCTCTCTTTCTCCCTCACCCACGACGGGTCCCTCTCTCTTTCTCCCTGACCCACGACGGGTCCCTCTCTCTTTCTCCCTGACCCACGACGGGTCTCCCTCCTCCCCTCCCTCTCTCCCGGACCCACGACGGGTCCCTCTCTCTTTCTCCCTCACCCACGACGGGTCTCCCTCCTCCCCTCCCTCTCTCCCTGACCCACGACGGGTCCCTCTCTCTTTCTCCCTGACCCACGACGGGTCTCCCTCCTCCCCTCCCTCTCTCCCGGACCCACGACGGGTCCCTCTCTCTTTCTCCCTGACCCACGACGGGTCTCCCTCCTCCCCTCCCTCTCTCCCTGACCCACGACGGGTCCCTCTCTCTTTCTCCCTGACCCACGACGGGTCTCCCTCCTCCCCTCCCTCTCTTCCGAACCACGACGGATCTCCCTCCTTCCCTCCCTCTCTCTCGACCCACAACGGGACTTCCTTCCCTCCCTCTCTCTCGACCCACGACGGGACTTCCTTCCCTCCCTCTCTCTCGACCCACGACGGGACTCCCTCCCCTCCCTCCTCTCGACCCACGACGGGTCTCCCTCCTTCCCTCTCTCTCCTGACCCACGACGGGTCTCCCTCCTTCCCTCGCTCTCCTGACCCACGACGGGTCTCCCTCCTTCCCTCTCTCTCCTGACCCACGACGGGTCTCCCTCCTTCCCTCCCTCTCTCTCGACCCACGACGGGTCTCCCTCTCTCTCGACCCACGACGGGTCTCCCTCTCTCGACCCACGACGGGTCTCCCTCTCTCTCGACCCACGATGGGACTCCCTCCCCTCCCTCCTCTCGACCCACGACGGGTCTCCCTCTCTCCCCTTCCTCTCCCGGCCCACGACGGGTCCCACTCCGCCGATCCACGACGGGTCCCATCCCTTCGACCCTCATCGCATAATTCAGCAAGTCGTGCAGTGCTTCCCTCACCCGCAGGTTCCCACGCTTGCCATCCGCACCCATGCTGGAGCACTCACATCAGTGCTATCATGATCACCTGTGACAACCATCCGTGCCAGCGCGTGCAACCCCAACATCTCCACTCCAGAGAAGGTCCAGCTTCTCCGTCAGGGGAGAAGACCCTCCACGCCACGGTCTCTCCACATCTCTCCTGACTCTTTCTTCATCGCACCTTCACAACGCAGCTCCAGTTTCTCCAGCGTTTAATCTCCGGCAGTAGTTGGCTTCCGCGTAGCTTCCAGAGCCCTCCAGTTGCACAATTAGTCTTCAGCTTCATCGGCACTTCGCCCTAACATTCCACCATTCTCTGGGGGTCTGACTAATCCAGAAGGGACATTCCCATTCATTCTAACAATAATAGATCAGTCAACACCATCTACAACGTAATACCTCTCCTCCAGCAATTGCAATTCTGCAACCCACTTCAATCTCCTGGAATAAGTCGTCATTCAGGACATTCCAACCCCGGACACCGAAATCCTATTGCCTTCTACCACCTGCTCTCGTGAAATTAAGATTCTCGACATTGAACTCTAACTTCCATCTCGTTCCACCCCCGCAGCTTCAGCGATCTCCTTCAACTACGTTTTCCATCATCTTAACACGTATCTGCCTAACGGAAAGACTTACTCACCATCCTGCACCATCTTCTCGCAGTCTTCACGAACATCGGCTCCTAATCCATTCATTCAGCATCAATTTGACCCAGTTTCACGCTCCCTCAGTCCGCATCGTGAACCCCGTCCTTGCGCACGTTCTTCCAGTTCTCTATTCCCCACAAGTTCTAGTCATTTCAACTCCTCCATCTTTCGAGGTCGTCCCTTCTCTCCTTAGTCAAGCTCACTCGACTTCCACCTCCCAAGGACGGTTCTTCAGGCAACATAAATCCTTCCGCCAGTCCACACAACCTTGCACTCGAACCTCTCCTCCCGGTTCACATCCGACTCCTCCCCCTGTCCGACCAGTCCACTAAAGAGAACCCTTAGCCAGAATCTCCTACTATTCCCACGATCCACGATAAGCAGCCCCTTCCGGCTGGACATTCCTAATCATTGCGACCTTCGACCGTCAGTCCTCTCGTGTCCACCTTCTCGTACGTTCTTCAATCCTCTACCAACTCCTTGGCTCATTCCTCATTCACTCATCTTAATCTATCTTTTGGGGGTTCCGAATCAGCTGGGTGACCATTTTGGATTGGAGACGGAGCCCCCATCCTGAGTCTCCCCCCAGCCATCACATCTATTCACCGTCAATAAACATCTTTATCGTATTTCATTGTTGTGGCGTGGTCCTTGCTAGTGAAGTGGAGTTAATATGATTAACTTAGATTCAGGAGCGGACCACGCCTCAACCGCCTCGCCAGCCAACCACAGCTCATCTCGACCACACCTTCAATTACCCAGAAGCCCTATTTATACAGCCTGTCCCGACAACACCGTCAGCGTCCGCTCTCTCGACTCGACTCCCTCCCTCCCACCCCGTGTCTCTCTTCCATCCTTCAGTCCGAAGACATCATCTTTAAGGAGGGGGGGTTCTGAATCAGCTGGGTGACCATTTTGGATTGGAGACGGAGCCCCCACCCTGAGTCTCCCCCCAGCCATCACATCTATTCACCGTCAATAAACATCTTTATCGTATTTCATTGTTGTGGCGTGGTCCTTGCTAGTGAAGATGGACTTATTACAATTAAAAGCACCATGAAAACAGGAATTAAAAAAAGACATAATTAACTACATAAATGAAAGGATAGCGTGTGCTGCATGGTGATTGAACAAATGTTTGCGGTAACACCAATAGATCTGTAACGGATTACATATAATATATAATATAATTATAATTGTACTGTATTAATTATTGTGCAAACTTGAATGTTTATGTTCTGTTTGACTCAGGACAATACTGGAGAAGTTAAGCCTGCAGGACAAGGTGTCACCGGAGCAGGCCAAGAAAAAATGGGATAACCTTAAAAGAAAGTATAAAGTATGTACATTATCTGAATTATGCTATTCCATTTGTAGAAATAAACCCTTGTGTTCATCCCTGTATTATAATTTCCCCTGTCAAAGGATTGCAAGGACCCAGGGACAGGCGAAGGAGTGGCTGGAAAAACAACAGCCGAGACTTGGCCCTGGTTTGTCCTCATGGATGAGGTGTTGGGCCAGAGGCCATCCACCAACCCCCCTGTCCTCATCGCCTCAATCCCTGAGGACACACCAGGGCCAAGTTCTGCCAGGCCGGAGCAGCAGGAGCAGCAGGAGGAAGAAGAGGAGGAGGAGGAGCAGCAAGAGCAGCAGCAGCAGAGACGACGAGGGCCAGGAGGAAGGAAAAGAAAGACGGAGAACGAATTCCTTACCCTGTACAGGGAAGATTTGAGGAGGCAGAGGGAAAGGGAAGACAGGGAAGCGGAGGAGAGGAAGGAGAGGTTTGACAGATTATTTAGTATCCTGGAAAAAATCATTGAAAAGAAATAATCTTTATTTGTAACGTTAATGCTTTAATTTAATCATGTAAATAAAAGTCATCTCAACCATTGAAAATATAAATGACTGATCATTTACACCATTGATAATCATTCAATAATCAATCATGTGATTGCATAACAATCAAATCAAGATGCAGGGCACATAAGTCAAAGGAGGAACATGTAAACAAGGAAACACAATACATGCAAGCAATGTAAATGTCATTTGAATGAACCTGAATGTGCCAGTGTTAGACACACGGCCACATTCCTACTGAGCAGGAGCCCTGGCAGTGCTAATGAACCTCTGGCTGAGATTGAGGTCCTGGACTTTCTCTTCTGGCTGGTATGTGGGGCTCTCACACTGGGTGCTGTTCCACTGTCTACCGCATCATCCATGGGCTAGGTTTGCAGGGCTGGCTGGGGTAATAGAGGACCGCCATGTGACTACAAACATGAGAAAGAATACTGATAGTACTACTACATATTGCATTACATCTGGTTACCTGTAATCACCCACAGAAACGATTAATACGAATTCGGAACAGCAATTAGGAAACTATACCTAGACATAATCATGGTCCCTCGGAACCTCCTCCAGGGCACACACTTCAGCAGACAGCCGGTCACGCCACTGTGCTCCAGCGACATCCTCCACTTCGTTCTCCCCCTCATCCTCCACTACATTTTGCACTGGCTCGTCCTCCGGGGCCACAATGTCTCCTGCCCCAAGACAAATGTTGTGGAGGATGGCACGGGCAGTGATGACCTGGAAAAGAGTGAAAGACAGTAATAATCTTGATTATATGGTCTTTCATAATCACACATGACATATTAAATGATATCACAATAATTCACATTTCACTTACATGTGGTGCAAAGGTGTGGTGGACCTCCAGTGCATGAAAAAATATTGCCCTGAATCTCGTTTTCATCATTCCAAAGGCACGCTCAATAATGGAGCGTGCCCTGGAATGATGGCCGTTGAAGCGCTGGGCTCCCACACCTTGCACTGGCCGCTTGTAGGGAGTGATGAGGGGGAGTGGACGCTGAAGACAGGGGTACCCGCCATCTGCGAGGATGAAGTGCCCTGGAGGAGGATACAGTCCTCTCTGGTAGAGAGGACTGTGGCGAAGGACTCTTGCGTCGTGTACAGAACCAGGCCAACCCACATAGGTGTCTATGAAGCGGCCCTGATGGTCAGAGACGGCCTGCAGGATTATGCTAGGAAAGAGCTTCCTATTCCTATAGCACTGACCATCAGGGCCACGGGGTGGCCTGATTCTGTCGTGGCAGCCATCTATTGTTCCATCTATCTACCATCTATCTACTGTTTCAAGATGGCGCTGGGATGCCAGCTGCGTGTAACAGAAGCTCTGAACCCCTTTTTCTTTCTTTTCGTCTATTTACTTGTACATAGACACTTTTTTCGTCTTTTCTTTAGAGTGGGTGAAACATCGTGCAGTTTCGCACATGGGAAACCTACTCTGACTACAGTTTTATTGCTCGCTGTAGTCTTTTTCACACTTTTTGGATCCGCGTCTGGGACTCCATTCAGCCACGGCTCGGAGCGCATCAAGTACGAACGTGATGCGCTCCTCGGTCTACGCGGCCCCGCTTTGCTCCACACCGGGAAACCCGAGGTCCCAGTGGAAATACAGAGGAAGAGAAGAGGGTGCAGAGGTGGACGGAAAAAACGGAGACCGTATCTGCCTTCGGTGGTTATGGGAAACGTCCGCTCCATCTCCAACAAGACCGAGGAGTTCACCGCACTGACCCGGCATCAGCGGGAGTACCGGGACTGCAGCGTGATGTGTTTTACGGAGACGTGGCTGAATGAACACATATCGGACTCTGTGATTAACCAGGACGGATTTACACTGAAGCAGGCGGACAGAACTGCCGCTAGGAGCGGTAAGAAGAAGGGAGGCGGGCTGGCGGTGTTTGTGAATGAGTGGTGGTGCCACCCGGCTAACGTGTACGTCAAGCAACAGCTGTGTACCCCGGACATTGAGTTGCTCGCAGTGGGCATGCGGCCGTATTACCTGCCGAGGGAATTCTCACACGTGATCACGTATTGTGTGTATATCCCCCCTTCCGCCGATGCGACGGCGGCCTGTGAACAACTCCACAACAGCGTAGCGCTGATGCAGACCCGGCATCCCAGAGCCCTGGTTTTAATCAGCGGGGACTTCAACCACGTCTCCCTGTCCGCCATTCTCCCCACTTACACACAGTACGTCACGTGCCCCACGAGAGACAATAGGACTCTGGACCTCCTGTATGCGAACATCAAAGACGCTTACACCTCCGTCCCCCTCCCCCCGCTTGGACGCTCAGACCACAACCTCGTCAAACTGCTCCCGCAATACACACCAAAGGTGCGAAGAGGACCTGCGCGGAAGCTGTCTGTGAAGCTGTGGACTGAAGAGGCCAATGAGAGTTTGAGGGACTGTTTCCAGACCACAGACTGGAACATGTTCAGCAGCTCTTATGGAGATGACATCAATGGCCTGACCCATTGCATCACGGACTACATCAACTTCTGCGTGGAGAGCACTGTGCCAACCCGGAGGGTGCGGTGCTTCTCCAACAACCACCCCTGGGTCACCCCTGAGCTCAAAGACCTCCTGAACCAGAAGAAGAGGGCTTTCATCTCAGGGGACAGAGAGGAGCAGAAGAGGGTCCAGCGGGAGCTTCAGTGGAGGATTCGTCGGGCCAAGAAGGATTATGGGAAGAAAATGGAGGAGCAGCTGGCCCAGAACAACGTGCGGGATGTGTGGAGAGGTCTGAAGAACATCTCAGGATTTGGTCAGAACACCAGAGGGACATCTGATGGAGATCAGCGCTGGGCGGATGAACTAAACGTTTATTTCAACCGTTTTGATTGTCCCCCCATCCCCTCTGCCTCTTTCTCGGATCCCCCCTCTCCACACACCCCCAGGCCACTGGACACACCCCCCTTCCCGGACCGACTGCACCCACCCCCCGCCCCCCACCACCCACGTCTCCAGCTCACTTCACACCGACTGTTCCCAGCACCAGCCCCCCTCTGCCCCCCACCCCCGGCAGTCCACCCCAGTCCCCCCCTTACTCCTCCCTCTACATCACACCGGATCAGGTGAGGAGAGAGCTGAGGCGGCTGAAACAGAGGAAATCTGCAGGACCAGATGGCATCTGCCCCAGGCTGCTGAGGACCTGCGCGGACCAGCTCTGTGAGGTTCTCTGCTACATCTACAACCTGAGCCTCAGCCTGGAGAAGGTCCCTGTCCTGTGGAAGACCTCCTGTGTGGTACCAGTTCCAAAAACAACACATGCCAGGGAACCGGCCCACTTCAGACCAGTCGCCTTGACCTCTCACCTCATGAAGACCATGGAGAGGCTGATCCTCAGCTACCTCCGCTCCGTGGTGAGCTCCACTCTGGACCCGCTGCAGTTTGCCTACAAGCCCAACATCGGAGTAGAGGACGCCGTCATCTACCTGCTGCAGCGGGCGCTCACCCACCTGGAGACTGCCGGGAGCGCTGTGAGAGTCATGTTCTTTGACTTCTCCAGCGCCTTCAACACCATCAGGCCGGCACTGCTGCGGGGGAAGCTGGAGGACGCCGGAGTGAACGGACATCTCGCCGCCTGGACCATCGACTACCTCACTGACCGGCCGCAGTATGTGAGGCTGCGCGGCTGTGAGTCAGAGGTGGTTGTCTGCAGCACTGGGGTCCCACAGGGAACTGTCCTTTCACCCTTCCTCTTCTCTATCTACACCTCGGACTTCACCTACAACACGGACACCTGCCATCTCCAGAAGTTCTCTGACGACTCGGCCCTTGTGGGCTGTGTGTCTGAGGGGAATGAGCTGGAGTACCGATCGGTCATCAGGGACTTTGTGGACTGGTGTGAGCACAACCACCTGTGCCTTAACACCAGTAAGACCAAGGAGATGGTGATCGACTTCGGGAGAAGGACACTACTTCCCTCACCGGTGAACATCCAGGGACAGGACATAGAGACAGTGGACAGTTTTAAGTACCTGGGTGTTCACCTCAACAATAAACTGAACTGGTCCCACAACACTGACGCCCTGTACAAGAAGAGCCAAAGTCGCCTCCACCTTCTGAGGAGACTGAGTTCTTTTGGAGTGTGCAGGCCCCTGCTCAAGACTTTTTATGACTCTGTGGTGGCCTCTGCTCTCCTCTACGCTGTTGTCTGCTGGGCCCCGAGCAGCACAGAGCGGGACAGGAAAAGACTGAACAAACTAGTCAGGAGGGCCAGCTCTGTCCTGGGCTGTCCTCTGGAGTCTGTGGAGGAGGTGGGTGAGAGGAGGGTGCTGGCCAAACTCACATCCATCATGGCCGACACCTCTCACCCTCTGCACCGGACTGTAGAGGAACTGAGCAGCACCTTCAGCGGCCGACTGAGGCACCCTCAGTGCAAGAAGGAACGCTACCGCAGGTCCTTCATCCCCACTGCTGTCAGACTGTACAACTCCACTGTGTAACACATGCAATAACCTGTGCAATAACCTGTGCTATAGCCCGTGCAATAACCTGTAACCATGTCACCTCAGTAACCGCCTCCACTGTCCTCAGATTATATATTTATATATTTGTATATTTGTATTCTTTTACATATATATATATATTATATAAGAGATATGTTTTATTATATATTTACATTTCTTTCACTCCCTGTACATAAGAGCTACCTGATGTTGTAAATATGTTAATTTTTATTGTGATTTTATTTTTTATTTACTTATTGTTCTGAGTGTTTGCACAATTTTTCACAACTTTTTGCACTATACTGTCCCCTGACTGTGAGCTTCTGTCACAAGTGAATTTCTCCTCTGTGAGATCAATAAAGTCTTATCTTATCTTATCTTATCTTATTGCCCCGGATGCTCTTGCAAAGGCCCTGTGCCTTGCCAGCCCTGCAAACCCACGGCTCACAGCCTCGAGGTCTTCCGCGGTGTTGGGGAGGTGGATGACTTTATGCCGAAGGGCCACCACCTCCCCGGTGACCCTGTGGACGATGCGGTGGACAGTGGAGCGGGGTATCCCAAATACTCTGGACATCACCCTGTATGATGTCCCACATGCCAGCCAGAAGAGGAAGACCAGGACCTCAATCTCAGCACCCCATCCGTGTCTTCGGTCCTGGTCTAATAGGTTCATTAGGACTGCCAGGGACTCCCTGCTCAGCCGAAAGTCAGGCCGTGTGTCCTGGTTGTTGTAGAACCTGTCCAGCACTGGCACATTCAGGTTTATATTGCAGTATCTTCTTCCTGGCTGGTTTGGGGATGGGGGGGAGGTACATTGAATACATTAATGTGCGCTTATTTCCATACAATAATATTAATAATGGATTATTAGACTACATTTATATTATTATTATTGCTATTGTTATTATAAATTGTTATTATTAATACTACCTACGTAAATACAGTATTATATAATAGTGACTGAAGTGGCATGGCATAGAAGGTAAACTGTGCCCTCTAGTGGTAACAAAGTACTCCGGCCACAGGTAGTATTGACCCTGGCCCAAACCATACAATATACGTATTTAATATCCCACTGTAGTTGTATATGTAGCTGACAACTGTTCACCTAACTATAAATATGGAAATGATATTGGTTACTTGTCCATGATAACGTTTCATGGTTATCCTTGCCTATTAGGTCAACATTCAAAAGGACAGATTAATGACTTACTCCGTTCACTCTAATAAGGACTGGCCACCTGGCACGGCGATGAATAGTGTCCTCCTGTAAGAACAGGAATATTACCATAAATATAGCTATCAGCACCTCGGGCTCCATTTCATGGCAACTTTGCTGATTTGTGTGCCTGACTGAATATATTCGTCGCCAGCTGTAGCGGTTACTAGGCGACGGTGCGTTAACGTTGGATCTGCGGCACCTGTTGACGCATGCGCCGTAGGCTGGACCTGTCCCATTTCGCCAATGGCCATACCGTCCTCGGAGGCTGGTTCGAAGGCTGCAGCCTTCACAGCCTTCGAGGTACCTGGCCTCGGAGGATGCAGACCCTGAAATGAGACACGGCTACAGACAAAGTGAACGTAGCGTGTGTGACCACTGATACACCAGGTCAGCAGGGGAAAGATCTACTGTATGTGTTTAAAGAAGAAATACTGGGAGAGATAAGAAATTTGAGATCGGAATTCTCTGGAAGATTTGACAAAGTGATGAAAGCAATCGAAGATGCGCAGAAGCAGATGAAAGAATGCACGGAACGACTGGATGAGGCGGAAACACGCATATCCTCAGTGGAGGATACTCAGATTAATCTACAATCTGAAGTTGAGAGACTGGGGCAAAGCAGCAAATATCTCGAGGAGAAAATAATTTCGCTGGAAACAAGATCAAGACTCAATAACCTTCGCTTGGTGAACCTCCCAGAAAGTGCTGAGAGCCCGGACACTTGCGGGTTTTTGGAGAGCTGGTTGCCAGAAGCGCTGGACTTGGCACCGCTGTGCCAACCTCCGGTTTTGGAAAGAGCGCATCGTATTGGACCAAAAGGGGACTCTAACGCACCACCGAGGACTGTAATTATGCGATTTCTCAACTACAGATAGAAGGAAATGGTGTTCAGAGCCACAAGATCGAAGAAAGAAATAATGTACAAAGATCAACGAGTGAGATTCTACAACGACGTCGCGACGGAGGTACACAGGCAACGCAAACAGTTCGACACCGTACGCCAGCATCTGCGCCAACTTGGGCTGAGACACAGCATCATCCCACCTGCTACATTGATCCTGACGTACAAGGACGACGTGCACAAGTTCGCTACGACAGCGGATGCCCGGAACTTCATAGCGAAGATCCAACAAGATGCAGTGGGATCACAGACTGGTGAATAAACTGCCTAATATTTACTGTATTTCACAGTTGCACACGACGGTGAGAACATAACGGCAGTAATTTGTAAGTGGGAATATATAACTTTTCTAAGTTTTAAGGTAGGCTAGTTGTAATATTTTATACATCTGGTAATTGAAAATAGGAGCAGATGTTTGTTATATCTGGGATACATTTGAAATGATAACAGCAGGGGAGGGTCTGGACAGAAAGTAACATGTTTTGTCATTTAAACAGATCAGAGCGATCTGTAGATGACTGTGGTTGGAAGCAGTGTTTTTCAGGGGTTTACCCAGCTAGCTGGGGTCAGGGGTGTTATTTTTTTTCTTCTTTTTTGTAGCTCGTTGTTCTTAGAGCGAATGTTCTTGTGTGTGTTTTACCTCTCAGACACTTTTTCAATTGTAGCAATGGTATTTTATATCATGTTTAAATGACACACAAATTTGAAATTAAATGCACTTCTTGGAATTGCAGGGGCCTAAATAGACTTAAAAAAATAAAGCAGGTTATGAAAAGAATAAAAGATATGGGGTCTAAAATTGTATTCCTACAAGAGACTCATGCTCTAGAAGAGGAGAATTTAAGAATAAGCAGAAGGTGGCAGGGGTCTTTGTATGCAGCTTCATATACTTCTAGGGCACGAGGGGTTATTACACTAATTCATAACTCTTTGCCCTTTTAGGTCACAAATGTCATTAAAGATAAATTGGGTAGATACCTTATTGTTCAGGGATCTATTTTACGGGAAAGTATAAACCTAATGAATGTCTATGGACCTAATATAGCTGATGATCATTTTTTTACAAATCTGTTCCTAACCATCTCATCTCTCCCAGGAAAAAACATCATTGGAGGAGATTGGAACTGTGTTTTAAATCCTACTCAAGATAGATCAACCAAGACCGACCAAACCCATCATAAGAGCAGAGATGTCATCCTGAATTTCATGAAGGAGTTAAAAATGGTAGATATTTGGAGACACTTCAACCCAAATGACATAACATACTCTTGTTATTCTAAAACTTTTAACACATACTCTCGCATTGATTACTTCCTAATATCAGCAGAGCTACTGTCCAATACATCAAACTGTTCTTATGATAGCATAACTATTTCAGATCACGCTCCCTGCAACATCTTGTGCTCACAAAATGATCTCAAGATGGACCCACCTAGATGGTGCTTACACCAAAAGTGGCTTAAAGATGAAGAATTTATAAGGTATATAGGAAGTAAAATAGATGAATATTTCAGCATAAATACAACACAAACCACAGCCTGTATAAAATGGGATGCCTTTAAGGCTTATATAAGAGGATATATAATTTCCTTTACCTCTTCAAAATCAAGGAAACTTGGGGAAAAACGAATCCAATTGGAAAAGAAAATTAAAAAGCAAGAGGAGTGTGTCTTTAGAGATAAAAATGATCAGGCAGAAAAAGAATTGTTGTTGAGGGCAGAGTATAGTAAGAGTCTGCTGACCGCGCAGCATCTAACATTTTGAGGTTGAATCAATCTTTTTACGAACAAGGAGAAAAACCGGGCAAAATCTTAGCTTGGCAAATTAAACAACTGGAAGCTAGAAAGAACATAACTTCAATAATAAATGCAAAGGGGGAAATTATAGTAGATCTAAATAAACAACGAATTTAAAAATTATGAGAAATTATATGATTCACAAGACTGCGCAAACAATAATGCCCAAAATGAATTTCTGGACAAATTAACCATACCCACCATTTCTGAGGATTTTAGAGAACAACTAGAAAGTAGCATAACTGAGAACGAAATAAAGAGGGCAATTAATAAAATTAGCTCAGGTAAAAGGGCTGGACCTGATGGTTTCCCAATCGACTTTTATAAGAAATTCCAAAGTAAACTGACAAAACCAATACTAGAAATGCTTCAAGAAACATTTGATAATGGTAGCCTTCCTAATTCAATGAAAAGTGCACTAATAATCCTATTACCCAAACCAGGAAAACCCAGTAATAAATGCGAGAATATGAGGCCTATAAGCTTGCTTAATTCAGACTTAAAAATACTCAGCAAAGTGTTGGCAATACGTTTACAAGACTCTCTACCCTTTGTTATTCATAGAGATCAAAATGGCTTTATTTTAGGTCGCCAAGGTCTACACAATGTACAGAGAGTCCTTAACATTATTCATGGCTTAGCTGATACTTCTGATCGGGCCCTCCTCTCCTTAGATGCCGAAAAGGCATTCGATAGAGTCGAATGGCCCTATCTTTTTAATGTTTTGGCAAGGTTTGGCTACGGAGAGAAGTTCTGTAGATGGGTTCAGTTACTTTATAGAGATCCCTCTGCTGAGCTTCTGACAAATAAAAATGTATCCAATCCAATTAAAATTAAACGTGGGTGTAGGCAGGGATGCTCATTGCCCCCCTTCTTTTCACCCTCACAATGGAGCCGCTAGCCATAGCCGTACGTTCACATTCAACCATTTCCGGAATCATAATCAATCAAGTGGAGCATAAACTTTCATTATATGCAGATGGCGTCATTTTATTTCTTTCAAAATTAACCACTACTATCCCTACTTTACTACAACTAATTGATGGGTTTGGTCGCATATCAGGTTATACCATAAACAGATCAAAATCGTCAATCTTACTGTTGTACAAGAAAGAAAGGGAAAATCCACCTTTAGTAACTTCCCAGTTCAAGTCAGTTCACCAATTCACCTATTTAGGTATAGAAATATTGCCAAATTTGGATTTAATAGTACAAGAAAATTACGAATCCTTAACCGTGGAAATAAGTGACAGTGTTAATAGATGGATGCTTCTTCCCATGTCTTTGATAGGGCACATAAATATTTATAAAATGAACATACTTCCTAAATTGTTGTATGTTTTTCAGAACACCCCCTGCCGCCTCCTGCTGATTGGTTCAACAAGATTAAAAAATTGCTCTTAGGTTTCATTTGGAAAAATCAAAAAGCCAGGATAAGACTATCCCTGCTTCATTTGCCTTATAATGAAGGAGGACTGAAATGCCCAAACATTGTGTGGTACTACTGGGCAGTGCAGCTCAGATCCATTAGGTATTATTTTAATACAAAGGACACTCCCCAGTGGACAGAAATGGAAAATAATGCCTTGAATCCATCTTTACCTCTGTACCTTTTTTCTGATACTGATGTGAATTTATTAAGGAAAACTAGCAATCCGATGCTTAAAAATATGGTTAGAGTATGGAACAATGCAAAAAGGTTCATGAAAGAACCAATAACCTTATCACAGCTAACTCCGATATGGGCAAATCAAAATTTTAAACCAGGAAGGGCAGATACAGTGTTTAAACAATGGGCAGTGAAAGGACTGGAAAAAATTCAAGATTTATATTCAATTGGGTCAAATATTATGATGTCATTTGATATGCTGCGGCACAAATTTAATATTCATAGAAAGTTCTTTTTCAAATATCTCCAACTGAGAAACTACATTAGGACAAAACAAAACAGTCTACTAAAACCATCTAAGTCTAATCTGGAAGAAATGGTAACAAAAGACAGTTCAAAAGAAGGGGCAATTTCAGAATTATATAAACTATTCCTAACAAATTCCTTAGACAACTCAGCCATGAAATTAGAGGCGTGGAGAAAAGATCTAGATTTAAATTTGTCACATGAAGAATGGCAGTTAGCTTTTTCAAAAGCACAAAAGCAAACCATAAATTCACGGTTAAGATTACTTCAATACAAATGGCTGATGCGGGTTTATGTCACTCCAGTTAAATTGAATAAATATAATCCAAATATTCCAGACATTTGTACAAAGTGTAATGAAGAAGTAGGTACACTATTCCACTGTCTTTGGGAGTGCAGGGTGTTAAAACCATTTTGGGTAGCAATTAGTTAAGTCATAAAAGAAATTATTTTAAGAGACGTGTTACTGGAACCTGCTTTTTTTCATTTTAGGAGTTTATTCTAAATTAACAAAGTATACTAAACCTGAAAGAGGCTCAATGATATGTGTATCCTGCAAGGAAAACGACTTATTGCACCTAATTGGAAAAATTACAGAGTACCGAGTATAGGACAATGGGCTAAACAAATGCTCTCAGTATTACCACTGGAACGAATCACTTATATCCTGAGAGGAAAAAAGGACTTGTTTGAATCTATATGGAGACCTTTCGTCACTTATGTGGAAGGAATGAACCTTTCTGAAGATGACGAGGACATTTGAAAACCAGTTGGACAATTCTTCCTATAAGCCACTGCATATTTTTCTTGATTTGTGTGCGTACGTGTTGGGTCTGGGCGATTCATCGAGGGATTGAAAGATCACTCATGTCTCGATTTCAATTATGTGAGGGGGTACTGAAGAATTGAGAGTCTTCTACAGTCAATTTTGTTATTGGGGACTGGTAATTTGAGACAGAATTTACACTTTGATATAACAGTATAACACTAATATTATTAATACTAAACCAATACTGAAAGTGTTTCTGTTTTGCTTTTGAACAGACTAGATGGAATTGGGTTGGGAGTCGGGATTGATCAATATGAGAGGGATAATTCTTTTTTTTTTTTTCATATCGCCCGGCCCTAATACATGTATATATACTTTTTTTTTTCTTTTTTTTGTTGTTGTTGTTGTTGTTGTAAGAAACATGTTCATAAGTGTGTCTGAGAGGGTGTATTGTATTTATGTATAAAATTAAAAAACGTAACAATAAAAATATTGTTGGAGAAGAGGGAGCTCTTTTACATTTAATCCATGTAGTAATATAGAGTTTGTTGAGTCAGAAATGGCAAGTAGCTTTCCCTCTGATAGTAGTCTAATTTCTCTAAGAAAAATTATATCTTCTCTAAGAAAAATTATATCCCTGTCTAATGCCCCTGTGAAATAAGAAGTAAGACTACTTTAAGATTAGAGGTCATTTTATCTCATGTAGATATTTGAGTTTTGCCTCTGTCTTCACTTTGACGATGCCCCACTCAGTCAGCCAGGTGAATTAGTCCATAGAGCTTATGGACTAATCCACCTGGCTGACTGACACTTAATGACCTTTGTTATTGAAATACTGCCCTTTGTCTTGTTGGACACCATAATGTCTTTCTCACATGTGAGTTTTGTAATGCTGCCCTCCCTCAAATGCTCCTGATTGGCTGACGTGGTCCAATAAAAAGAGTGGGGAGGGGTGGAGGGGCACTTAACCAACTGCAGCAACGTCCAGAGACAAAGAAGGAACAGTGAATGGACACAGAAGAAACTGCTTTAAATGCCAGGAATTAATTGTAACTTTTGATTGAGTGAACTATCAGATTCTGTTGGTTGAAGAACTTCCAGAACTTTCTGCCACCACTCTTGTAAGTATATCATATATGTTGAACAGATACATTAGAATTCAGAGGAACAAAGTTGTTAAATATCTCTGTATATGTTACCTTAATTTGATCTTCTTTTGCTAGAGACAGAAAAAGCGGGCCTTTAAAATAAAATACAAAGTTAGTTGATTCATTCAGCCAAATGTAACTTGTTTGTACAGCATACATTGAAACATTCTTAGATATGAGTTACTATGTGTGATTTTATTTGTATTTAGTTACAGTTATTTGAACAGTTAAAAAAAAGATCATTTTACTTGACATTTCCTTTCCTTTGTTCTAATGCAGAGCTACAGGATCCACCAACAGAATGGTATTCACATGTGACCAGTGTGGAAAGGTGTGTCCAAAAGCTTCCACACTGAAAGTACACTACAGAACTCACACAGGGGAAAGACCATACAGATGTGACCAGTGTGGGAAGGAATTTATAAAATCTGGTAACCTCAATCAACATATGAGAATCCACACGGGGGAAAAACCATTTGGATGTGACCAGTGTGGGAAGGAATTTATAAAATCTGGTGACCTCCATCGACATATGAGAATCCACACAGGAGAAAAATCAGATGTGATATTTGTAAGGAGACATTTTCACAGTCAAGCGGCCTTGTATCACATATGAGAGTCCACACTGGAGAGAGGCCATACAAGTGTGACCAATGTGGGAAAGCTTTCTCTGTATCATCCAGTCTCAATAGACACATGAGAATTCACTTCTGGCACAGACTATATGAGTGTGGCCAGTGTGAAAAGGCTTTTAGAACATCACAGCAACTCTCCAGTCACTACCAAATGCACACAGGAGATAAACCATACGACTGTGAAGAAAGAGGGAAGGCTTTCAGGTCTGTGAGGAACCGTCTGAAACATGTCCAAATCTTCCAGACTGAAGAGAAAAGCTGCAGCTCTGACCAGTGTGGGGTGACTTTGAGAAAACCTGCTCATCTGAAGGTGCATCGTCTTGAACACATTAAAGGAGAAAGAGCTGCAGAGGCCGGATCATGTGAGCCTAAAGTCAGACTCAAAAAGCTGGAGATCAGACTTCAGCGACTCCAGACTGTGGAGTTGAGCTCTGTGTAGTGTCAAAAATTTCAAGCTTAAAATGATATGTTACTTTTTTTGTTTTAATTAGAAAGAAGTTTTATCTGAAGTTTGTCGATCTTATTCTTCATTATTGTTTTAAACTTTGAGCTTTCCGTCCTGCTTTAACAACAGTTCCTTAATCAAAGACATACCTCAAATTGTATTTTGTTTTTATTCTGTTTACTGCTGACTCTTGTTAGCAACCCACAACAGAGGTTTATTCTTTTCATAGCTGCTGTGATGAAAAAATGAAATAAAAAAGAAAATGAGAAAGCAAGGTCTGTTTTTTTCCTTCTTTTTATTTTAGACCATTTGTTCATGCTTGTTTTGTGTCCCACATCGAGGAACTTTAGAAATGAAACACATATGCACACAGAAAGGGCTGAGAAACAGTGTGAGCTTCTTTCACATGAACAGGTGAAGAATAAAATGTTGTTAATCAGAGGTGAGAGAAGCTCTGAAGCTGCCTCTGAATGACACAGAATAGTAGAAGAGGGAGCTCTTTTACCTTTAATCCATGTAGTGTTAATATCCAGTTTGTTTAGTCAGAAATGGCAAGTAGCTTTCCCTCTGATAGTAGTTTATCTAATTTCTCTAAGAAAAATTATATTGAGAATTAAATTAATTTAATATATGTGTATATTTGATTTGACCAGTGTGTTCCGCTAACACAAAAAGCATAGTTGTAAAATAAGTTAGTAGTTGTAGTGACAGTAAATGGGTAAAGACAGATAAAAGAGACAGACCACATCTGATCTCAAGGAGAGGTTCAGTTCATGTCCTCAATAGAGCTGTCTGATATTTGGTAAAATGTTCAGGGATTAAAATTCAGATTTATTCTAGTGAAGATTTCTGGTTTATAAGTATGTTGTCATCACTGAGACTGACTTCATGGTGGTGTTGGATCTTTGTTCTCCTAATAGTTGGGGTTTTGGCCAATGGTTCATTGAAAAGGTTGAAAATAAATTGGTATAGTGGACATCCCTGTCTAATGCCCCTGTGAAATAAGAAGACAGACTACTTTAAGGTTAGAGGTCATTTTAACTCATGTAGATATTTCAGTTTTGCCTCTGTCTTCACTTTGACGATGCCCCACTCCCTGAGCCCTTCACACCTCTGCTCCCGCCCACAGCTCTATGGACTAATTCACCTGGCTGACTGACACTTAATGACCTTTGTTATTGAAATGCTGCCCTTTGTCTTGTGGGACACCATAATGTCTTTCTCACATGTGACTTTTGTAATGCTGCCCCTCCCTCAAATGCTCCTGATTGGCTGATGTGGTCCATTAAAAAGAGTGGGGAGGGGTGGAGGGGCACTTAACCAACTGCAGCAACGTCCAGAGACAAAGAAGGAACAGTGAATGGACACAGAAGAAGCTACTTTAAATGCCAGGAATTAATTGTAACTTTTGATTGAGTGAACTATCAGATTCTGTTGGTTGAAGAACTTCCAGAACTTTCTGCCACCACTCTTGTAAGTATATCATATCTGTTGAACAGATAGATTAGAATTCAGAGCAACAAAGTTGTTAAATATCTCTGTATATGTTACCTTAATATGATCTTCTTTTGATACAGACAGAAAAAGCGGGCCTTTAAAATAAAATACAAAGTTAGTTGATTCATTCAGCCAAATGTAACTTGTTTGTACAGCATACATTGAAACATTCTTAGATATGAGTTACTATGTGTGATTTTATTTGTATTTAGTTACAGTTATTTGAACAGTTAAAAAAAGGTCATTTTACTTGACATTTCCTTTCCTTTGTTCTAATGCAGAGCTACAAGATCCACCAACAGAATGGTATTCACATGTGACCAGTGTGGAAAGGTGTGTCCAAATGCTTCCACACTGAAAGTACACTACAGAACTCACACAGGGGAAAGACCATACAGATGTGACCAGTGTGGGAAGGAATTTACACAATCTAGTGACCTTCATCAACATATGAGAATCCACACAGGAGAAAAATCTTACAGATGTGATGTTTGTGACAAAACATTTTCATGGTCAAGCAGCCTTGTATCACATATGAGAATTCACACTGGAGAGAGGCCATACAACTGTGACCAATGTGGGAAGGAATTTAGAGAGTCTGGTGCGCTCAATCAGCATATGAGAATCCACACAGGAGAGAAACCATTTGAATGTGACCAGTGTGGGAAGGAATTTACACAAACTAGTCATCTCCATCGACATATGAGAATCCATACAGGGGAAAAACCATACAGATGTGCTATTTGTAAGGAGACATTTTCACAGTCAAGCAGCCTTGTATCACATATGAGAGTCCACACTGGAGAAAGGCCATGCAAGTGTGACCAATGTGGGAAAGCTTTCTCTGTATCATCCAGACTCAAAACACACATGAGAATTCACTTCTGGTACAGACTATATGAGTGTGGTCAGTGTGAAAAGGCTTTTAGAACATCCCAGCAACTCTCCAGTCACTACCGAACGCACACAGGAGACAAACCATACGACTGTGAAGAAAGAGGGAAGGCTTTCAGGTCTGTGAGAAATCGTCTGAAACATGTCCAAATCTTCCAGACTGAAGAGAAAAGCTGCAGCTCTGACCAGTGTGGGGTGACTTTGAGAAAACCTGCTCATCCGAAGGTGCATCGTCTTGAACACACTAAAGGAGAAAGAGCTGCAGAGGCCGGATCATGTGAACCTAAATTCAGACTCAAAAAGCTGGAGATCAGGCTTCAGAGACTCCAGACTGTGGAAAGGAACTCTGTTTAGTGTCAAAAATTACAAGCTGAAAATTATATGTTACTTTTTTTTTTTTTTTTTTTTAGAACAAGGTTTTAACTGACGTTTGTCCATCTTATTCTTCATTATTATTTTAAACTTTGAGCTTTCAGTCCACCTTTACTGCAGTTCCCTAATCAAAGACATACCTCAAATTGTATTTTGTTTTTTTTCTGGTTGCTGCTGACTCTTGTTAGCAACCCACAACAGAGGTTTATTCTTTTCATAGCTGCTAAGAAAATGAAATAAAAAAGAAAATGAGAAAGCAAGGTTTGTTTTTTCTTCGTCTTTTCTTCTTTTTATTTTAGACCATTTGTTCATGCTTGTTTTGTGTCCCACTTCGAGGAACTTTAGAAATGAAACACATATGCACACAGAAAGGGCTGAGAAACAGTGTGAGCTTCTTTCACATGAACAGGTGAAGAATTAAATGTTGTTAATCAGAGGTGAGAGAAGGTTTAAAGCTGCCTCTGAATGACACAGAATAGTAGAAGAGGGAGCTCTTTTACATTTGATCCATGTACTGTTAATATCCAGTTTGTTGAGTCAGAAATGGCAAGTAGCTTTCCCTCTGATAGTAGTTTGTCTAATTTCTCTAAGAAAAGTTATATTGAGAATTAAATTAATTTAACATATGTGTATATTTGATTTGACCAGTGTGTTCCGCTAACACAAAAAGCATAGTTGTAAAATAAGTTAGTAGTTGTAGTGACAGTAAATGGGTAAAGACAGATAAAAGAGACAGACCACATCTGATCTCAAGGAGAGGTTCAGTTCATGTGCTCAATAGAATTGTCTGATATTCTGGAAAATGGGTCATTCAGATTTATTGTTCATTCTAGTGAAGACTTCTGGTTTATAAGTATGTTGTCATCACTGAGACTGACTTCATGGTGGTGTTGGATCTTTGTTCTCTTAATAGTTGGGGTTTTGGCCAATGGTTCATTGAAAAGGGTGAAAATAAATTGGGATAGTGGACATCCCTGTCTAGTGCCACTGTGAAATAATAATTAAAACTACTTTAAGATTAGAGGTCATTTTATCTCATGTAGATATTTGATTTTTGCCTCTGTCTTCACTTTGACGATGCCCCACTCCCTGAGCCCTTCACACCTCTGCTCCCGCCCACAGCTCTATGGACTAATCCACCTGGCTGACTGACACTTAATGACCTTTGTTATTGAAATGCTGCCCTTTGTCTTGTGGGACAGCATAATGTCTGTCTCACATGTGAGTTTTGCAAAGCTGCCCATCCTCAAATGCTCCTGATTGGCTGATGTGGTCCAAAAAAAAAAAAGAGTGGGGAGGGTTGGAGGGGCATTTAACCCCTTAAACTAGGGGTCATCAAACTAAGGCCCGCAGGCCGACTTGCCCCTTTACCCTGGTCCCCCATCATAGTCAGGAGCGATAATGTGGCCCTCAGAGAAAAAAAGTTTGGTGATCCCTGCCTTAAACTATATGGGCCAACCCATGGTCCCAGATCCCGCCCACTGCCATGTCCGCCACTGCCATAAAAAAATCTGATTATAGCAACCCCAACATGCCATATATTTATGTAATCAGAGGAAACTCAGCACAACAGCAAGATCAGTCATTCAGATTAAATGAACACAGCTCAGTTAAAGAGGAATTATGTCCTCAAATGTCACAACCTAACCGCTTTGTCATTTGCTAGCTTTTTAGACTAAGCTTTTGCAAATTCTAATGCCTCTATACATATGAAAGCTATATATCAGTGGAAAGCATAAAATCTCCTGAATCCATCAATAGCATATGTGTTTGCCTATCCCTAACTATAAACAAACTATATTATATTATATTATATTATATTATATTATATTATATTATATTATATTATATTATATTATATTTTGGAAAATTACGAGTCTAACTGACATGGAAATAAATTAACCTATATTTCAAGCACTAGTGCAGAGAGAGCCTGTATGACTATGTAAATAGGACACAACTGTTGAACAAAATGGCAGCAGTGTTAAGGCTCTATGTGTTTATGTATGAAGCACATAAGGATAGCCTTGGTCATATACTATATGTTTACATTCGATGTACAAGGCTATGCTATATATCTACTAGTATACTGCTCCGGTTGCATTTCAAAATAGGAGAGCAGAACTGTATAGAGCCACTGTTGAATGTTTAGTCCTGTGTAGATTTGTATTTGTATGAGATATAGGTTGAGGACTTCCATTTAAAAAAGATGAATTTCTATGCTTCCCAGTAAGAGAAACTTTAAACCCCGATTTGTATGTTTTCAATGTGCTGCAAATTGGGAAACAAATCTATTTAAATGTGCACTATGCAACTTTTTGTTTGGAGGTCCGTCACCTGCTTGTTTCTATGGATATGTAATTGCTCTGTCTGGGATGTCCCACAGTATGGCATTAAACAGATCTACCTTACATTTACAGATGGTTTTATAGCTCAAAAATACATAGAAAACATTCCAAACAAAGCAATAATGTGGAGAAAAGCATTTGACGGACTGTCCACCAGAAAAGTTACTATGCGACTTTAAAGTGCATGACTAGACAGAGGTTTTAGAACTCACTGCCAATTTCTTTCTTACAAACTGCCACTTTACCAGAAAAACATAGAAGCCTGTCATATGCTTTTTAAAATACATTGCTGGTACCACGCGCTGTGTCTGTTTTGTGTCTGTAGCCTGTAGGCAAAAGAAAAAAAACATTGTGGTGTCATTAAAATTAAAATTGGGAAATCCAAAGAATTACAGTGCAGATCTGTTTTTTCATTTTGCAAAATGTTTGTCTTTGGACCCAGCATGCAGTCTCAACTTTTATTGGATGTGCATATCTCTATCTACCAAAATTGTAGATATACAGTATTTGATGCTGCTTGAGTTTCAAATAAAATAATTCACATTTGAGAATATAAACACATTATTTTATTGTTGACCCTCTCCATCAAACAAGTCAGCAATTAAAACTTTATACACGCAGAGGACAAGTAAAAAAAAAAAAAAAAAAAAAAGATCACATCAAATATTCAAACAACTGTGACTGATGCAGATGAGAGCATCCACACTATTTTAACAAGGTCAACAGTTGGCCGCAGTACATCATATTAATGATTCAAACCTGCAAATTGGGCCAAAATAGACATTTTATGGTGTCAGCTCACTAATAAAATGGAAAATACAAGGTTAATCTCTCAATTTCACAGCTTTTGTCCTCTGCCCCATTTTCTTTTAGTCTTCAATGTCTCGTCCACCATTTTGAGTGTTCATCATTATTAGGTTTGTAAAAGTTGTGTCTCTCAAGCTGAGCCCAGAACTCGGCTAGCCCAAAGTTTGATCATTAGTAAGTAAATGGTGGATGGCATGTCACGCTGCCTGCTCTGTGCATAGAAAAATACAGTTTATAGAGAGCTGAAGGCCGGGCTCTTGGTTGGAGATGTCTGTATATTTCGCTGCTGGTGTTTTTCTGGACGTTTAATTGGCTGTAGGTGTGAGGAAGGTCACTAATGTTTCTGACCTCGAGCGACCAGTGGCAAATCCATGAAAGAGCCGTGTCTGTGTATCTACAGCACAGTCTCTACATCCCATTAAGATCACATAGACAGAGCTGGGGTGGAAAAGTTTGGATAAGTACTGTTATATTTCAGATGTGTTTCAAAATGGACTTCGAGTGCGTTCACATTGGTACTTTCAGCACACAAATTAGTACTGCAGTGAAAATAAACCCCCAGATAAACCTGGACTAGCCCAGAACTGATCCTGGACTATGACTAATGAGAGGAATAACAGAATAATGATTAATGTTATCGGGTCAAACTGGACACTGGTCATAATGCTCTGTCACTTTTACTTGAATTAAGAAAGTTTTATCATGATTTGAGTGAATTTCACTTGACAAGTAAAATGATCTGCCTATGGAACAAGACTTTTTGTAATTAAAAAATGAAAATACATCTTGCTACACTTAAAATAGGAAAAATAAGAAACAAAATCTAATGTTGCTTGAATTTTGAAAATTGGTTGGTAGATCATTTTACTTGTCATGTTGAATCTAATCAAATAAATTCAAATGTTCTTAAATGTAAGTCAGTAATATGGATGTAGTCTCTGATGTAGGCACAGTCCTCCAAAATGAGGGCCACTGTGATTTGTCATAAACTTGTTCTGCATAAGACATCCAGGCTGTCCTCCTGACTTTCAATCTATGTTCTATAGACTACCTGTAAAACTTCAACAAGGGATGTGTCCTCAGTCAACTTAACTACAACATTCAACATAACTACATTTCAAAAAGTAAGAGTATTTGTAAATGTTGCTGTGAAAAATCAAAATGTGTATACTAGTACATTCGATACGCATACCTGAAATACATTGTGTTCATAAATATAAAGTGCTGGTTCTCCTCATCTTTAGTGATATAGGACTTTGTTGGACTGTTCATGAGAAAAAATGTTTGTATTGCTCATTGTCATGGTTTGACCTATAAATGTTACACGTATATGACACACAATTGACTCTTGTGAGCTTTAAGCCATGTTATTATGATGTTACTTCATCAAAAACATACCTGGAGTTGTATTTTGTTTAATTCACATGTTTGAGTAACCCTTTATTAGTCTGTCTACATCTCCAAAGATCAAAATGCTCTGTTCCACCTTGTGATGAAGTGGTAGTTTTCAAGTTAACAGCTATTTACCTTTTGTTCAATAGAGGTTGGCAATTCCAGATCTGAAATGATGCGAATGGATCTAGTGAAGGTGTATGGAGTTTAAAAACACAATGGAGAACTTTTTGTATTACCACATGACATCACAAGGTGGAACAGCGTGTTTCAGCCTAAATATGTAGGGTTTGTGTGTGAAACATACAACTCTGGGTATGTTTTTGATAAAGAAACAACATTATAATAGATAAATAGCAGAAAATAGCATAATATAGGCAAATAAAGCACAAACTGGTAGTGTACACAATCTTAATCCCAGCAATACATATTTGGGGCCTGATTTAACAGTCACTACAATTTGCATGTTGCTTTGCTCTGGTCTTGTTAAACCTGTTTTGGTTTGCAGTTTTTGTACACACGCACATGCAATCACCATAACATTAGCATCACATTAAAGCCCTGTAATTACTCCATTATTGACCACTGTGGGCTATAGATTTGCATTTATTCTCTGCATTCTCTGAGTCAATACTGTGGTTAATTGTGGGTTTTACAAAAGAAAAATATCCATTGATTGCAAATTTTGCTCATGACTAAACATGACTAAATTATCAGCGGTTGTGCTAGATGTCACTGAAAAATTTGACCTTGGAAATCCATGTAAGAGGGCTGACACCTGGTTGTCTCTGTGGTGATGTTTTGCCTGAAATGTTTGGCAGTGTTTTTTTTTTAACTATGGGTGTTATTATAGGTCAGAAATACCTTAAAGAAGACCTATTTCTGCAAAACTGGTTTTTCAGAACATTTAACCATGTTGTAGCTGTTTCCTCTTCTCATTTACCCTCTGGAACTTGTATTTGGAGTGATTCATGCATGTTTGAGCAATCTTTAATCACTTATTTTCAAAACGCCATATGGCCCATAAACCCCTTTTTTTCACCACCACTGGTACACTCCCACTGCTCTGTGTTTCATTCTCCAATTTTATTTGATTAATCAGTGATAGTTTGGCAGCACTGTGTAGTCATTTTGATACAAATGAGAAAAAAATCCGCTACTCGCTAACTTTATCTGCAGCTCTCCATGGGAGACTCTCAGAGTTGTTTTTATATTAAAATATGCTAATTCTAGCATAATGATCCATGGGTGTCATAGATTATAATTATAGGAGACACAAGCACAATATGTCTTCTTTCTCGTCAGTAGATCTAACCATACCATGTCATACCAAGGTGATAACATCTCCATCAAGACCAGCAGGTGCAGAACCTCCACCTGAAAAGTGACATTGCACCTGTGGCCTTTGGAACAAGAACTCATTTTGTCATTTGGCTATTTACCTCTTCTGCAGAAATGAAACATTCATCTGAAGGACCCCATCCATTAGTGGAACTATATTCACAGCCCTCTATCCAGACTAAAGGCTGGAGCCATACAGTGAGCAACCAGTAGCTCTCCACCCCATTAAAAGTAGCTCCCAAAAAGATTTATTACTCTGAATAATTTAAATTGGATTCATCACTGTCTGTTATCATAGTAAACGTCTAATTTTGTGCTATCGTGTATTGATTTATGGGTTATGTTTATAGGCATCTAAATATACACCATCTAAAGCTATGGTTGTTACCTTTAAATCAGCTCAGTTTGGCATAGCCCCTAAAAGGAGTAGCTCTATATTTTCATTTTGTAAAAATAGCCTGGCCTAGATTTTAGAAAGACCCCATGAGCAGGTAGTTTTTAATGAACTGTTCACATTCATCTTTGGGCTAATCTCTAATATTTTTCAAAAGTAAAAGGTCGCTAAAGCACAAGAGGACACTGTTAGAATTGTTTTGGTGATATCAGCTTTAAGACATTTACTTTCTAGATTCTTGCATGTTTTGGAAGACTGACTGAGCAGTTAAACTGTCACATATGAAAACAAACTAAACTCTGGTCTGAAAGAATTTGTTTGAATGAATTATCAAAAGAACAAATTAACCTCATTGGACAACAAACTATAGGCATCCACTGTCAAAAGTTTGGACACACCTTTTTTTCAATGCATTTTTACATTAGGTTTACCACTTTCTACATTTTATATACAGTACATACATACAGAAGACATCAACTCAGTTTTGAATTTTGTGTTTGCTACATTCCATATGTGTACATTAAAGGTCTTATATTACTAAAAACTGAGTCTTGTGATCTTTAAGCCTTAGAATGTTGTTACCTACCACTTGTTAAAAACATACCTTAACACAGTAACCCTTTAGTCTGTCTACATCTCCAAAGCTCAAGATGCTCTGTTCCACCTTGTGATGAAGCTGTAGTTTAAGTTTTTTTTTTGTTTTTTTTTTTTACCTTTTATTCAGTAAATATTGGCAATTCCAGGGCTAAAATTATCCAAATGATTCTAGTGAACCTGTATGGAGTTTAAAGTGGAGCACTTTCTGTATTACCACATGACATCACAAGGTGGAACAGAGTGTTGAAAAGATCTCAGCCTAAATATGCAGGATTTGTGTGCTAAACATTTGTTAATAAAACAAACAACATCATAACATATGTTACGACCCACCTCTCTAGAGTCAGGGAAGTAACAAAAAACAAGATGTAAAATGGTATAAATTCAGTAATAATTTAATGAACAGGAATGTAAAAGTAAATTAAACAAAATGGATCTAAAATATTTATAAATACGGTAATTTACAAGGTTTTAAACAAAAGAGTAACAAAGGTCAAGGTTAACGAATAAAACTAATTGTACAATACAGGACACTAAAAGGGGAAAGAGCTAAAGACCTGGGGCTGTAACAACACAGATCAGAAAATAGCATTATATGGGCCCTTTAATAGTGCTTTCAGTGAGAATCTACAATGTAAAAAATCATGAAAATAAAGAGGAAACATAAATTAAAAGATATACAGAGAAGTTTTAAAGCTAGGAATCAAAGTACTATTAGGATAGTGCTGCGGAACAGGGCAGTGCTGGAGGCCAACTGTGATTTTGGTTCATGTTTTTAAATGTGACCTTTCCATTTATCTGAAGCCATTACCTTCAGATGTCACAGCGCCCCCTGGAGTCAACTATTAATGATGCGCCCTGCAGCTGCCTCTGTGGAGATACAGGCTAATGAGCCGGGCCTGATCACAGCTCACCTTTAAATATAGAGCCAAAGATCACAGGAGCTTACAAAAAATGGCCTTATACTTCAGAGTTGTTTTACTTGTTTGAGTTTAAGTTCAGTATTTTTCGTACACACTTCTTCAGAGTCTGTTCATCGGTGAATCTCCCTGAGTTCAGATGGGCGTGATTGACAGGTGGATTAGCCAGTTAGGGACATGCATGATCTGTCCATATCATGATATATTGGTTTACAAGGAAAACATAAAAAAAAAAAAAAAAAATATATATATATATATATATATATATATATAAATGATAGGTGACCAATGAGCTTCTCCGCTGGAAAAACAAAATCTGTTTGCACGAACATGTTTCGTTCTGACTCGAGACGTGACAGATGGCGTGGGACTGATATTGCTCTCTATAAAACACACAGAGCGATATGATTCTTGATTTGACAGGCAAGAGTTTTACCCTTTTCAGGAGAGACTTGGAAAAATATTTGGTGCATGATGTTTATGTGTTATTTTACGACCACAAAACACTAGATGGCAACTATACTTTTAATTTGGGGCTTTCTGTAGTTTTGCAGCAAGAAAAACGGCATGACTTTATTTGTATACAGCCTATCAGGAGTCAAATGAAGACAAATTGACTGTATAGTTTCGCTCTTTACTGTTCTAAAACCCAGCGCTGCATTCTCTCCTCAGTGTGATCTGAAGGTGAGGAGCCTGTCACAGTCACTGGAACGATGATAAATAGATCAGTCAAAAAGTTTGTACCAACTCTGTGTTTTATCCTCTGCTCTATTTCTACAGTTTTAGAGCCGTCACTAAGCAACGGAGGCTGGTACAGTCTGGTTGCTCTGATTAACAGTACGCAACGGTCATAAATGTCCAACATGCTGGAACCTTACAGTTATACAGTTAATCATATACAGTTAATCAGCTATGGTGATTTTCCAAAATGCCTGTATTCCAAAGTTTTGTGATGGCAGGTAGTGCATTATTTCTATAGAATTATTTTGTAACTTTGTTTGAGTTGCAGCAAAGGTGGAATATATGCAGACTGACTGATATTGAGCTACAGAGAACAACGTTATTGCTAACAACTCTATAATTCACCGCTCTACATCATGGACAAAACATTATTAAAAATATGTCCAAACTTCCTTATTGTCCAGAGTCAAACTAAAGCTGTTTGCAGAGTGGTGATTCTCTGTAGTCTTCTCTTCATATCACTTTGTGTGTGTGGAGTGAGTGTTCGTGCACACAGGCCCAGCAGCTCCTCTCTCTTGCCTCAGTACAAAGCAAATGTTTGTGTCTGCCTCCTGGAAAAGTCACTTTGAAAGTGACATCACCTGCAGCGCTGTCTCTTCCTTATCATCTTATTTTTATTATCTGCTCTTTCGCTGTCCCCCCTTTCTGCCTCTTTCTCTTTCTGTCTCTCCTTCTCTTTGCCTCTCTGCTCTTTCTCTCTCCTCTTCCCTCCATCTGTCTGCCTCTTCTCTTTCCCTCTATCTGCCTGTTTCTCTCCCTTCCTTTCTATATCTCTCCTCTCTCTTTCTGAGGCTCTCAGTTTCTCTTTGATTACTTTTTCCTCTCTCTTTCTCTCTCCATCTCTCTCCCTGCATACCTTCTCTTTTTCTGTCTGTTTTCTAACTTTTCCTCTCTCTTTCGCCGTCTCATTCATGCCCCGCACTCTCTGTCTCTCTCTCTTAGCCTCATTTCTCTGTCTTTCTGTTTCTCTGCCTCTCTTCTCCTCCCTCTCTCTCTACATACCCTCTTTTTCCATCTCTTTCGCCTTCTCTTGCTGCCCCTCTTTCATGCCTCTCTCTCTCTCAGCCTCTTTTCTCTCTTTTTCTGTTTCTCTGCCTCTCTCTCTTTTTCTGGCAACAACTTGAGCTCTCTCTCTCTTAGCCTCATTTCTCTTTCTTTTTTCTGTTTCTCTTCCCCCTCTTCTCACTTTCTCTCCCTGCATATCCTCTCTCTCCATGTCTTTCTGTCTATCTCTCCCTCTCTCTTTCACTGCCCCTCTTTTATGCTTCAGCCTTCCTCTCTTATTTCCCCATTTTCTTCTCACCATCTTTTGCTGCCCCTCTTTCATGCCTCTGCCTCTCTCACTCCCTCTTTCCCCTCTCTTAATGGCAACATCCTGAGCTCTCTCTCTCTCAGCCTGCCTCTCTTCTCCTCACTCTATCATTCCCTAGCTCTTTCATTGCCTTTCTTTCATCCCTCTGCCTCCGTCTCTCTCTCTCTCTCTGCATACCCTCTCTCGTCTCTTCCTATCTGTCCCTCTCTCTTTCGCTTCCTCTCTTTCATGCCTCTGCCTCTCTTCTCCTCACTGTCTTTCCATCGCTCATTCACTGCCTTTCTTTCATCCCTCTGCCTCTGTCTCTCTCTGCATACCCCCTCTCTCCATCTCTTTCTATCTATCTATTTATCTATCTCTCACTCTCTTTCATGCCTCTCTCTCCCCCTCTTTCTTTCTTTCTGGCTGCATCCTGCGCTCCAAATAGCCCTCCCCACAGTAGGCCCGGCGTGATGCTGCTTCTAAACTCACTCTCACAGCTGTAGCATACCAATAGCCAGTTTGTGCGATCTCCAGCCAATTTGAGCCTCGTAAGCTCCTTTAAATATACTCCACGCTATTCTGGTTTTTGCACAGTCATTCTCTCCCCCTCTCTCCTCTCCTCCCCTCTCCTCTCCTTTCCTCTTTGCATACATCTTACACTCTTCAGTCACCGTCCCGGGACACCAAAGACAAGGTTACCGAGGTCTGTCACTCCGAGATTAAAGCAAGTTCATCCATCCAGAGAGCTCCCCCTCCAGGCAGACATTATCATAGCGCTTCGTCGTGCCAAAAAGCTGTAATGGATCGGCTGTGTGCAAATGATGACCTCCGAACATAAGGTTGTCATTTCGGGACAGTGTGAGCTGGGAGAGGGGAGTTTTAAGGGAATAAATGTGTTTGAGGAGTTATATGGGAATTCGTTGACTTGGTGTTTTGGTGTGTGATTAAAGGAAAGGTTGGGTGATAGCGCAGGTCATTTGTATCTTAGCCCACATGTAGTTTGGGCTAAGGTTGGGTTCACATGACTTCAAAACATGCTTAAATGACTAGTTTAAAGCAGATCTATTATGCAAAATCAAGTTTACCCTCTTGAAGTTGTAACTGGAGTGATTTGTGCATGTTTGAGTAATCTTTAATCACTTATTTTCAAGACGCCATATTACTGATTAACTCACACTGCGCTGTGTGTTCATTTTTATTTTCTTAATTCGACAGTGTTGCATAATCACTGGTGCAAATGAAAAAAATCTAATCTGCAGCTACTCTTTGTTGTGATGAAAGCAATGTCAGCTGCCATTGGACACCACAGTTTTCTAAGGTGGAAGTCGACTTATTTCTTTTATTAACTTGTTTTAGATGAATATTGTGATTTTAAAATGTGCAAATTATAACATCATGATTCTACAGGTGTCATAAATAGATAACTTCTTGCCGTCTTTAATACTGACTCAGTTAAAAGGACGTTAAGCCCTAAGATTGAAGGCAATGTACCCAATTCTTCAAAATGTGAATAACAGAACTAGTTCATGATAAGGCTGAACATTTGTGGATATTTGTGGAACATTTTTAGGTTTTTAAACTCCACACACCTTCACAAGAATCATTTGGATGATTTCAACCATTGGAATTGCCGATCTCTACTGAACAAAAGGTAAAAGGAGCTGTTAACTTGAAAACTACCGCTTCATGACGTCACGAGGTGGAAGAGAGCATTTTGAACTGTGGAGATATACACAGTTTACTCAAAAAAAAAAAAAAAAAAAAAAAAGGGAACATAACACAACTCTACGTATGTTTTTGATGAGGTAACTATAAGCTAAACTATAAGGTAATTATAAGCTCACCAGAGTCAGTTTAGCATAATATAGGATCTTCATAGGATCTTATTGGTCAATAGAATGTTGAACGAATAATGTAATTTTAAATCTTGCAATCGAGATATGCATTGAATCGTAACCAGATGAAATACAGATTCACTAAAGAATATCGAAGTGATGGGGAAACAGGCTTTTCTCTTGCCTGTCTTACATCTCCCAACGCTCTGTTTATTTTCCATATATATTTTTTTTTCATATTTCATTTTGTTTAGGTTTAGGCTACAGGCAGGAGCAGCATGAAGCGCATGGGTGTTTGCAGCTGGTCTGAGTCCGATGGCCCCGAGGAGCTCTTCCAAACACATGTGTCAGAGCTGGAACACCAGTCTTATTAGCACCAGCCTGTCCTGTACCACGCTCTCCCAGGTCTGGTTCAAAATGCCAAAGGGCAGCCATTTACAGAAGGGGCCCTCAGAGCACTCAAGCTGTTCTCAGACCATCCATTATTTCTCTCTTTCGGGGTTAAAAATGAACTGGGTTTTGTGGGTTTTTCGTGTTCGACAAGATGGTAAAGATACTCCCGATATAATTTGTCAAAAGAAGAGAAGGAAAACCGCTTTTGTTCCTTGTTCAATAGAAGAAGTCCCACTGTTTAATAAATAAATAATTATCTGCACATTGAATTGTTGACTTCCTTTTTTTTTTTTTTTTAAGCAGCAATAAAGCAAATATGTATCAATAGAAATTAAAGAGAAGATATTTAAATTGTTTTTTTAGTTCTCAGTTATGCCTGAAGAAGTTTTAGATGTCATCCATGCGTGTTTCAGTAATTTAGCAATCTCTCCCAGGCCCTATTCGAACCCTCTTTATTGTTAGCTGTAAGATTCTGTCCATTGCTCAGACCACAAGCCTCATCCATCATCCATGCTCACACAAGACAATTCTCCATAAATATAGAAAAGTGAACCTTATAAAATGTTAATATGTTGTTTTCAGCAAATATAGCATTTTCAAAACTAAAAAAGGGAACACGGAGATCTAAATATGCTATGTGTAAGCAGTTAATATCCCATAGAAGTGTAATACCACCTCTATAATAATTCATTGGCAAAAACAGATGTGCCTAAGTGGCATTTGGAATAAAAGTTGGATTGCAATTTGTCTAGAAGTGTTTCCAAAGCCAAATTTTATTTTAGGAAAAAAAAAAAAGAAAGAAAAGAAAAAGAAAACAGCAACACACATTTTCAAAATCAAATAGGTGTAAAAGTACTCTTCAAATACATCATGTACATGTCATATAGCCAGTATATTCCCATGTAATAGTATTGGCTCATAGACAGCTTGTGTTTGCATGTGATCTGCTCTGGTTCTGCTCCAGTTGCTGCAGTGAGTGAGGTCTGTTGATTTAATTAGATCCACATCACATTGCTGTAATTAACTCCACACATATACACTATATGTTTATGTATATGTACAGAGGGTAAATCATGCTGCTGCTAATGAACTACATTTATACCAATGTCAGTGCACCGGAAAACACAACTAAGTAAGACAACAACATGGTGGACGGACGGCAGACCACACCACTACATTACACTACAATATATATTATAGTTATAGTATTGGAGCAGTTGTAGTGATAGTAGTAGCAGTATCATGTATTTGAGCAAATTTTGTCTTGCTCCAGTACAGATATATTGTATAATTATTATTTATGCAGCTCTTTAGATGCATAGAAATGCATATGTCTGCTTGCTGACTGCATGTAATTATAAAGCATTTTATTGTACAATAAAATGCGTTAGCATGCTACTTGACTTTAGTTTTATCATTGATGACAAAACTCCTGCTCTGGTCTTTTCTACTTGACTTTTTAGGGCTGGCCATTATAACTTGATTTCTTGTGGCCAAACCTCCTTGTCAGATCTCAGAAGTTAAGCAGGGCGTGGCCTGGTTATACTTGGATGGGAGACCATTGGGAATACCAAATGCCACAGTGGGGCGCCAGTGACAAAAACTGTTGTTCTGTCCTTAAGCAAGGCACTTCACCCACATTGCCCAGTACGACAGTGATGGTGGTGGTTGGAGGGGCCGATGGCGCAGATTGACCACCGAGCATGGAGTGCTTTGGGTGTCTTGAAAGGCACAATATAAATGCAATTATTAATAAATTAATTAATTAAAAATGTATTTTGTTTTTATTATTTGACCCCCGACTTTGTCTAGAAAAAATGGCTTTCAATTTCCTGAAAAACAAACAACATCACATTTCTTCCTCCAAAGTCTGAATTCTGCTCCAAACCACATGTTTTACTGATAGAGGATTGGTTGTAGATTGATTTAAAATTTCCATGCAGACCAAAGAAGTCATAGATGCAACAGTAGCTGCTAATAGTATGGTTGCCTTAAAAATACAATATTGAACAGCTTGGCTTTTTTTCACCTTTTGGCAAATAATTTTCCACTCCAGTTGAAAATCCTTGTTTATCTTGGACGTTTCCCCATTGCAGCTTGCCCCATATTTGCGAGGCTTTGAACCTGATCTGTGATAGCCCTCATGTGTTTGTTTGGGTCTCAGCACAGTGCAGGGGGCATTGGCACAGACACACAATCCGCTAAAGTGTGCTAATGCTAGCACCAGGGTTAGCCAAGACTCATACACAATGTGCCCAAAGGGTGAAGAGGCCGTGCTTTAGAATCAGACATTACACTAATCTTTCCATACACAACATAGAAACTGGCAACGGTTTAATAGTCAGAAAACAGCTGCTGCTGACCAGAAGAGCCATGCAAAAGTGCTCATTGGCCTAAAGGCAGCCGCTCCACACTGCACAATCTGCCCCTGTTGTAATGAACACAAATTTGTAGACAAATCCTCCCATCTAAAACATTCTTTTTGCTTTTTTAAGTGATAAAACCATGCAGCAGATTTTAAAACACACCTATTATACAAAATCAACTTTTCAGACCTTGTTATAGTTGTTTCCCTCAACATTTACTCATCCAAAGATGTATTTGTGACTGGTGCATGTTTAATCGCTTATATTCCAGATGCCATATTACCAATCAGTCCCTGTTTTCACTGCCGGCATACACCCACAGCTCTTGCTTTGTTCTCCAATTTTATTTTCCTAATTGGTAACAAGTAAAATTCACCGTTGCAGTCATTTTGGTTTAACAAAAAAAAAAAAAAAAAAAAGAAAAACGCTGCTTGCTAGTGTGATCTGCAACTATCCATAGGAGATGCCTACTCTTTGTTGTGATGATGTTTACAGTGATGTCAGCACCCACTGGGCACCCCATTTTTCTAAAACAGGAGTCAGCGTACTTGTTTCTTTTATGTTTTAGATTAATATTGCTATTTAAAATGGCCATACCATACCAATTCTAGTATTAGTACAGTAATAAAGTAAAACTCTGCACAGTCTGCATATAAATATAAAGAGTTTTTATCATTCGAAAAACCAGAATGCACATTGTTGGCATGCTAGTTGTTTGCATTTTCATGATGGCAAAACTCTGTTGAAACAGCAGCTATAGCTTCACTGTGAATTATTGTCTTTTCTGGTGGGAGGTCTGCCACCTTCTTGTCTTCATCAAAATGCCACATTTTTATGTGAGGTCTGGTGTTGTCACCTGCTTGTCTCTATCTAGAATTGGAAGTTTAATTACATACACTGGAGCAATCCAGGTCAAAGCTATAACATGAAGACAAGCAGGTGGAGGTGTTAGTGGCCATTCTTATCTTTCAAGTATTACCTTGTGTCACCTTTTTGACTACTCCTTTGCTTTGTTTGCTCCCAATCTGCTGATTAAATCCAACTCACCAAATTCTTATGTAACACTCAGCCATTATCAAACATGTGCCAAATTCTAATGAAAGATCCCTGTGAGGTGTGCAAATAAATGAAAATAGATGATTAGACAGATGGCATGCTTGTTTACAAAATCGAGGTGTCAGAAATTTGAATGATCCTTTCCTGACTAACTTCCCTGATGCAGTTCTTTCTGTGACCAGTAGATGGAAGCAGAGGCCCACCGAGCCCCTGGAGCAGAGCGTAGTTGAGTTTTTCCAGATGGTGAGTGGCAGCCAGTAGCTCTTCTTCATGTCCTCCTCTCCCCAGAGCAGAAGCAGACACGGCCTTTCAACTCGCTTCAATCAAGTTTTCATACGCACACACACACACACACACACACACACACACACACACACACGCATACACACACACACACACACACACACACACACACACACACACACACACACACACACACAAACAGGACTCTCTACAGCAGGGACTGCAACCATGGTTTCAAACAGAGAGAGAAATAGGAGCTTACATCCTAACAGTTTTCTAGCACCTTCAAGTCAAAAATAAAGGTGAACTATTTGACTTCTCACCATTCTACCAATAATATTTAATACAGATGGGGGCAGCCAAAATGTATATCATTAAAGTGCAGATTTCACTACATTGAGTTCTTGGGTCTGGTCACTAATAGGAATTATCAAGTTCAACATTTGTGATTTTACCTTTTGGATATTTCATGGTAAAGCACAATGTAATCGATAAAGACATGACATCCTCACATTCTACAATCTAAAAACACCAATAATATTTAATACACCAAAGATGTTCATTTTGCCTTCTTACGTACTTGGGTTCTTTTTTAAAGACAATACAGTAAAGTGTATTTACCTTGTTGACATGTTGGCATTAACCGTGAGGACAGAGCGTTCCTCTTTTCACACACCTGGGACACCCTCCTCCAGAGAGCACTGGACGACAGGAGACGTGGTCAGTCTGAGCGACCTGCCAGGTCCATCAGGCTGACCACACCTACAGGAAGTAACAACAGCTGACCACGCCTACAGGAAGTAACAACAGGTCATATACGACACGTCACCACCAACACCGGGCACAGTTCTGATGATGGTTTGCAGCAGCAGCCGAAACATGTCAACAAGGTAAATACATGTTACTGTATTGTCTTTAAAAAAGAACCCAAGAAGTTAAAATATTTAATACAGATGGGGGCCAGCTAAAATGAATATATTCAAAATGCTGGTTTTTGGTTGTCGGGTAAATCCCGAAAGCTCTCGCTCTGTATTTGTCTTTATGCAGAGGGATATCAATCTGGTCACCATTCCGTTGCAAGCCAGAACCAAACATAATCATCCAGTCAGATTTGTTTTTTTTAGTGACGCTTGTGAAACAAAGGTGGTTTTTGATCACCTATCACTTACAAACAAAATCAACTTTCCTTTTTTCCCCTCATAAGCAGCCATATTTGTTTGAATATAAACTGACTGTGCGTGTCTCTGATTGGCTACTCCACCTGTCAATCACTATCGTAACTCGGTGACCAGACTCACGTCTTTATGTGATTGTGTGTAAAAGTGTGTATTTTGGATGTTAGGCAAGAAAGAAAAAAGCCATACTGTGGAACCTTCCATGCAAATGACATACATATAGCTCTTTACTTTTAATATAGTAATGTATAAGCAAGAAAGTGTTGTTTGTAGTGGCTTATGTGGTTGTATTTGGCTTATAACCAGAAGTTTGGAGGTTCAAATCCCGATCCAGCTATTTCATGCTGCATTAAGGTTCATTTGTTTCTTGTAAGTTGCATGTTAGCACAGCTGTTAGTTTCATGTTAAGTGTCTGCCACGGCCAATCAGCATCACAATTACTATCAAACCATGAACAAATAAAGCCTGAGATCTTTAAACACAACTGGTGCAATACAGACATGTACAGAGGTATAGTAACTGAATAAGCAATGAGCCACAGATAATGTTTGACTAAAAAAAACTACAAAAAAAAAACAACAAAAAACACCCGTCTCCATGGAGATGCGTTTGCTTTGCCTAGGAGTAGATTACTTGATGACTGTACCAGGCCGAGTTACAGGTCGAATCTGTGGAGGAGTGACCCTTCTCGCATTAAAAAATGTGTTTTCAAGGTATTTTTTAAAAAGAAATAAACCACTGGTAATGAAATAAATGCAGAATCAGTTTTATTGTCATTGTCAGTAAGCAACATTTACATACTACAAACTTGCTTTGGTGTTTTGATGCAGCATAAAACAAATAACGTAATACTAAAGAAAAAAATAGGACAAGTTAAAATTAAATCCAATATGGCAGACTTTCTGTTAATTTTAGGACAGTGCTTCAATTCATTTTTAGGTTTTTCCTCATGGAGCCTCTATCACTGTTCTGAATTTTGTGAGTTTATGGAAAAAATTGGCACAAACTCCCACAGGGGTTCACTTCTAGGCAGCGCTGTTGAGTCAGTGGGCAAAGGACATTCTCACGATGTCCATTTTATAAGAAAAATTGTCAGGCCCCCCGTGAGACTTTTTGTTGATGTTCAGGGCGACAAAAATGCAATATTTTTATTAAATAATAAGCTATGATTAGAGATGCACCAATCCATCTTTTTCAGTCCTGATAACAATACCAGAGCCTCAGGGATCTGCCGATATTAACTGATACCTGGCTGAAATTAAACTACAGCATAGGGATGTCCCGATTCTGATCCAATATTGAACTTCATTTTAAATTTAGAATTTGTAAAAGATGAGAAGCCTGCTGAAGCACATGGCTACTTAACATATGTAAACAAGTTAGTGCATTTGGCTCTGCTCCTCCCATTTGTCTAAAGTTTGATTTTCACTCTTAAGGCTCCGTGAAGACATTGCAAAGGTAAAACAAATACTATCTGTGTCACTGATCATGTTTTTAGCGGCTTTGGATCTTCCTCCGTCTGTGTTTAAGCTGCTTTGCCGATCTATGCACCCAGTCCGATCCAAGCCGGTACTCTTAAAAGTGCCTAGATCGTTGGCCAATATCGATACCAGTACATCCCTAGCTATGACAAAATAGAAATAATGGCATGCATTAAAATAAGGTCAATAAAAATGGACTTTGATACTAAAAATACTAAATATACAGTGTGTGCAGAACAACAGTGCAAAACTACAAGTGCAAGGAGATTAATTCAAGATTACAGATTAATTACATCTGAAGTAAATAGTTTACAGTGACAATTGTTATAAAGTCTTCATGAACATACCAGGCAACAGCAACAACGCCATGGAGACAAGCATGTGGCATGCCCCCTAGCAGCAAAGTTACGCAGCGCACCTTTAACAAAATCCAAAAGTTACATTCCCTGCAGCCTTGAACGCACCAGCTTCGCTTGCTCCTGTTGTCTTTGGGCGTCTATCCCTCCATCTCTAATTAATGTGCGTCAGTGTGAACCAGGATTAAACGAGGCCAGGGAAATCAATGTGTGCCAGTGAGAGACGGGCGCGCGTATAGGCAAAGAGTCAGTCACGTTTTAATCATCCTGCCGGCAACGCCAACGATCACAGACGCACCGCTGCTTCTGAGGGGTGATATGAACTTTCTACACGCATTTGAGCATGTCTTAGCCGTGTCAGGTTCGGGCTTAAAGCAGGACTATGGCGATATCAGTGGGAGAGAGAGGACAGCCAAGTTCTCATGCACCGAAAGACTGAGAGATCCATGGATAGGAGCGATAATGCACAATCAGCGAGATGTAATGTGGGAATGCATGTTGTAGCTATAGAAGGGGGTTTGAAGGGAGAGCTTGTCTTTCCTGTGTTATGGAGGGTTCGTTCTGTATATCTTGGGTTATTTTTATTGCCAAAATACAGGTTTGTCTTAGCAGAAATGGTGCGGCATTTTTTTTAAAATAATTTTTTATCAAAGTAATATATTGATTCACTGTAAACAGAGATCTAAAAATACAGATTTTGAGCACTTTCTTTGGCTTGCCCATCAAAAATTGAGATGTATACTTATATGTCGAAGTTGGTTTTTCAATCCCAGTTCTGACCATTGCATACTGTGGTTGTGTCCTTGGGCAAGACACTTCTCCAATCTTACTTTTTGGTCGAAGATCCAAGTTTAAACAGTTCACAGTGGTCCAAAGTTATTCCTAATGCAGTTTTAGCAGTGTAAGTATTCACTGCAATGAGGGTATAAGCGATTTTCACAATGTTCAGTGAAGTTTTGTCATCACAGTGATGCTAGCAGCATGCTAACAGCACACCTTCTAGTTTGCAGAGGATAAAACACCTTAATAGCTCCTTTTAGAATATATCTGTACTGGAGCAGCAAAACTAATTCAATGTAATGTTCACCAGTTACCACAGGGACACAATGCACACAAAAAACACCACACACAGCTGAATAAATTCAAAGAAAAAACACAAAATGGATTTAAACAGCACATTTTCAGGAGCCTGTGATTAATATGAGCGTTTATGGTCCTGTTTAGGAGTTTGATTTGAATTGTGAGTAACTAATTGAAAAACTGTTGGCTAATCCTAACTAGGTTGTGATTGTAATTTTATTTGAAGTTCTAACTAAGTCTGTTCTCTCTGGTCAGATTATTTTAAAATAATGCTCAGATTAACGTCTAACAAAATCTCAGACAGAGCATGCCTATAGTTAGCATCACATCCCGAGGGACTGGTATCATTCAAAGTATCAATACTCCAGAATTTCCCTCCATCTGATTTCACTGTGGTCCAGTTTGAACGCAGTGGTTGGCTGTGCTAATAGTTCAAACTAGATGATGTGTCTGCAGAAGCTCTGGTCTAAACAGTGCAGTTTAATGAGGGAGCGCACAGACAGACAGACTCAGTATTAGTGCTGCTCTCAGGGCGCCAGCGAGCGTTTGTTCCACTGATCTGAGCTTCGGTGCCTCGGCAAAACACAGCCAAATTAGAGGCACGGCGAGTGGGAGAGAGGAGGCAGCAGGCAGGATTCTCTCCATCTCTTTAGCTTTTTCTATGAGCATATTTCAGAGCTTTGGTTCTTCATATTACTCAGCACAATCACTGCACAAAGTTTAAGTTCAACTAACAGTGAACTATGAAGTCCAATAACGTTTGATTTTTACTGAGAAAAGGCTCTGAATATAGAGTGCATATGACTGTGTGATGTTTTTCACTGACAAGATGATACCCACATCCAAAGTTCAGATGCTTGTCTTTTCTCACCGGGGGTCTGCCACCTACTTGTCTCCAAGGGGATGTGTACTTTTCTTTGAATGTTCCAGAGTATGGCATTAAACTATATCCATGGAGAAAAACAGGTGATACCAAGTTACAGGTCAGTTCTGTTAGTCCCACTTGCAATTGAATAAATGCAAGATAGATAAATTTAATGACATAACGTGGGACATTCCAGGCAAATTAATTAGAGCTCGACCAATATGTTTTTTTTTTGTTTTTTTTTGTTTTTTTTTCATGGATGATGCTAACTGATGGCCGATAAGCTCTGCTGATATTTTGGATTATTTTGGCCAGTTTATGACACCTACAGTAACTTTTTATTGCAAACCTTGAAGAGGGCTACATAGTCATATTTTGAGCAGTTATCTATTTGTGTCAGCCAAAACAAAATATCGGCCTGTGCTAGAGATTTAAGGCCGATAGCCAATTCGCTAAAAAATGCAAATATCAGCCAACCAATATCAGTCTATCTTTAAAAGAAATAACATCTTCATGAAGAGAAGCAGGTGAAGTACCCTCCACCTTGCCTGACCAGCCAGTCCCTTCTACATTCTGTTTAAATCCAGAAGGGTCTGGAATTGGACCATAGAGCGTCAAAACTTGAAACCCTAAATTCACATATGAACTCAGAATTACTCTACTTTTTAATTAATGAAGAAAATGAACTAAGTACATAATGTTTGCGTGTAGTCTGAGTTACAAAGCATCAACTCAGCATCACAAATGACACACACGCAAACTTTGACTAACAATAAATAAATAATGTAATGTTGCATCATATTTACACAAACTCCAAAAGACCATCAAGTTTCATCACTGTAATTTAGTCTGACGAAATCACACCAATTTGGATTTGCTGGATGAATCATGGACGAGTCATTTCTCTGTTAACACGCAGGAGGCTGAATCCTGATCAGCTTTATGTTGGAGGTTTTAGACAAATTAGAACCTCAGACAAAACAAACTTTAGAAAATTCTCCAAATTGCTCGTGATTACTTCCCACTGAGACAAATAACTGCTTTAGTCTGCAACCAAAAAACAGCCTGTTCCTATACTAAGTTCTTTTTTATCAAGACTTTAAACTTCTACATTTATACAAAGGAAAAGAATGGTAAAGTTAAAATATTTTGTCATTAAAGAGGCATTGAAAACGTACTGATGTGGACTAGAAAGCAAACAATTCAACGCTGAAGTTCAATATATCCATGGGTCTCAGAATGATGAAGAGTCTACCGTTGCCATAGCAATTAACAATTCAAAGCAAAGTATTATATCTTTTGAATGGCCATCTGTCCACAAAAGTTTTTCATTCAAAGTTCACTTGACAGCAGTTTACATTCTAGTACTATAATTTAGTCATTAAAGAGGCGCTACGTAACTTTTCCTGTCTCTCTGACGCTCGCTCGCTCACAGTATAATGAATGTTTACTTTTATAGCATGAAAAACACCTGTAATTGAATAAATGCAGGATCGAAGTTTAAGGCCATACTGTGGAGCATTGCAGGCAAACCAACAGCATTCCCATGGACACCAGCAGAAGTCCGACATCACCAGAAGAGTTACATAGCGCAGATTTAAGTCACAGCATATGAACAAATCAGTTAGTACACTGTAACAATCCATGATATCCACGTATTCCAATTTTTATTTTTTAAGTGTGAAAAACAGAACTATAGAACGGTTTGCAGTGGTCCAAAGTTATTCCTCACTTACTTTATGCATTCCGAGCATCCTAATTATTCACCACGATGACTTCAACAGTGCTTTTTACAACTTTCAGAGGCCAGAGCAGTGTTTGCGTTAACAACTAGCATGCTAACTGCACACTTCTTGATTATCTCAGAATCAGAAACTTTTATTTCCATTGTCAGTGAACACAATTCACAAACTAGGAACTTGCTTTGGTGATGAGGTGCAACATAGAACACTGAATAATAATAATAAAAATAATAATAATAATATAAAGTAGAGATATCACTATTTAAAAATAAAGTAAGGGCATGCAAAAAAAATTAAGATATATAATTAAAAAAAAAAATAGTCTAGTATATACAGAAGCATCAGAACAACAGTGCAAACTGACACTGAACACATTGCAATTAGATGCAGATAGCACACAACTTTATTTAGACATCAAGAATTGCTTATTACAAGTATCTGTACTGGGGCGAGACCATTTTAACTCAAATAGATGAGAAAATATTAGGTACAGGCCCTTTAACCTAAAAACTGGCTCCCTGGCTCCCCATTCAGATAAAAGACTTTTAAATGTCACTCTTTACGTTTTCCATTTAACTTTCACCACAACTTTAACTTTCTGTAAAGGTCCTATGTATTATGTATTATTCAGGCTTCTTAACTTCATGAGCACCTTAGTCTGGCTCTTTTAGGTTCTAAATAATACAAAACAACCAACAAAGTCCTGATTTTTATTAAAAACATAAGCAAAGGGCGCGCATACTCCAGGGACACTGAGGAAGGAAGCAGTTTAAGGATGCTAGAAACAAAAGGTGCTAGCGCTGAAACTGAAATTAGGGATGCGCCAATCATTTTTTGTTTTGTTTTGATTTTGATATATTGAGTGTCTATGCGGTAATACAGGAAGTGCTCTGCTGTGTTTTTAAACTCCATACAGCTTCACTGTAATCATTTGGATCATTTCAACCATGAAATTGCCAATCTCTACTGAACAAAAGGTAAAAGGAGCTGTTACCTTGAAAAATACCACTTCATGGAACAGAGCATTTTGAGCTTTGGAGATGTAACTAATAATAAAGGGTTACTCAAACGTTTGTGAATAAAACAAAACACAACTCCAGGTATGTTTTTGATGCTGTAACAACACTGTAGTATGGCTAAAAGCTTACAAGAGTCAATTTGACGTAATATAGAACCTTTAAATAAAATGTCCCAGCAACATTGCCCAGAGGAGAATCGGATAAGTATTGTGAGATCCGGAATCAATACCTAATCTTCCATCAGAGCTGATAGTGATTCTCTTTGGTGCATCTATAATCTAATGGGCCAAAACATTGTGATAAAAATTGGTTGAAAAAGTACTATTCAGTATTGATGCAAGGGTTATAGAATCATTAAAGGTTTGCCATTGCCATAGTGATAAACAATTGAAAACATTATATATTTTGAACATTGACTGTATATATAAATGGACATAGCTAACCTGCTAGTCACTCATTCCAAATCGGCTCCATCGGCTCTGGCTCCAACTCACTTTGTATTGAAAAAACGTCACCTCTTTCTCCGTTACTGCTGCTGCCAGGCTCCTCATTTTGGTCTTAAAATGTTCCGCTCTACATGATCCTGGTGTTTTTATTTCGTTATTTTGTCCGTAAATCAATTCCTACTCCTAATATGCAACTCGACTCCAAATTCGCCCCATAACTGCAGGCCTCAGTGAGCTTCATTTTCCTGGAGCCGAACGCTATGGGTGACTTCACACTCCCTTAGTCCACTTCTTTACACAGTCTACGCTTTTGAACGGCCAACTGTCCTCAAAATGGAAGCGTATAACAAAATCTCATTGAAAGTTCACTTGACAGTAGTTTACAGCTCTCGGTGCTAATCGCAACTGACAAAGACAGATCATTGGTTATCCTGCCCTTGAAAAGTCACTTAAGTCTTACATAATTCACCCACTCTGCATAAATACTAGTCGTTCACTTACTTTGACTGCCTTATTCAGTGAAGGATAATCAATGGCGCTCACTTCAGTAACTGTCATAGAATCGCACTGGTCGGTACACTCAGATAGGCAGCCTCTAGTTTGTATTCATCACTGCCCCGGCAAACCTTCAAATCTTTAACAGTTACACAAAAAGATTCTAAAAAGCCTGCTGGGAAATTCACACGTTCTGAGCTCCTGATAAGAAAGCAGGGTGTAGTGGTGATTATGTTTGGTTTCTAATCTAAAGCTGCAGAATTTCACCTTGAGACAAAAAGACAAATATCTAGTCAATATGACAAAAGCATAGACCGTGTAAAGAATGAAGTTCACAGAGGCTAGCAGTTATAGGGTGGATTTGGAGCTTAAGAGAGAAGTTAGGAAGAGAAGTTACTAAATAGCTAAATAAAAACACCAGGATCGTATAGAATGGGTTAATACGAACATTTTAAGACCAAAATGAGGACAGCAGCAGTTACAGAGAGAGGGGTGATGTTTTTTCAGTACAAGTGAATTGGAGCCAGAGTTGATAGAGCTGGAAGCACGCCCATGCTCACTTCTTATTTGGAACGCAGTGGCTAGCAGATTAGGTATGTCCATTTATATATATAGTCTTTGGACAAAAGGCATAATACTTTAACCTTATGAGATGATTTAAATGTGCGCTATGTAATGTTTTTGGTGGTATTGCTTTGTCTGGAATGCTGCACAGCATGGCATTAAACATATATGGTTACCTGGCCAGCCAGATCCACACGCTTTGACAAAACTTTACGACAAGTGGGTCTGGAGCTGTATCCTGTCTGCCCTGTGGTCGCCTCTCCATAAATTCAACTTGTAACTTGCTTGTCACCATAAGATAACTATAACTTTAATGACATACTATGTGATATTTTCAACAAAGCAAAATTATATCCATGGAGAAAAGCAACCAAAAATGTTACACAGTTCACCTTTAAGTCTTAAATACAGGAACTAGTTTATTTTAAACCGTTTGCAGTGGTCCAAAGTTATTCCTCACTTACCTTATGCATTCAGAGCATCCTAATTATTCACAGTGATGACTTTATAAGCGCTTTTCACAACTTTCAGGGACCAGCGCGGAATTTTGCTGTGATGGTAAAGCTAATAGCAACTAGCATACTAACAGTGCATGTCCTGATTGTCAGGCCAATAAAACGCTTAGATGCAGATAGTACAGTGGAATATATCTGTATATGTGAGTATATCAAGTTGGCTGGTTCTAAAGCATTTATTCCAGAAGGCTGCACTCCTAATTAGTCTGTGAAATGCTGTCCTTCCTTGTTCATTGTCTAAAGCAGGCACCCACAGCCCCCCAGGACCCATACACCAACAACAATGCATGCACTTTCACCATAAAACATTTAATACTATTCTTCTGGGGTTTGTGTACTGTATTCTAGCATGTTAAAGTGTAGCAAAGTTGCTTACTGAGATAAAAAGTCCGGTAGCTGGCGTTGAAAGTTCCCCTATTAGCATATATTTATTGCAACCAACCCCAACCCCAAAAAGCCCAAGAGTATGTGTTCTATTATTTTTTAAGAAATTCAAACAGCTGACTGTGCATATACAACTCAAAGCACCTCTCATTTCCACATCACTGCTGGGTTGTGTATGGCTTCACATGGATTCCACTAGCTTTTGGATTTTAAGTTGCTAAAAGGCAAAAATAGCGTGTTGATATTACAGTGTGTTGGAAGGAAAAGCCTGAGTGAATGAGCGATGATGAGGGACTGCTCTGAGTCACAGATGATTCAGAAGATGAGACTGTGAAGTGTAGACGTCAGCATCAGATGTGCCTTATCTGTCTCTACTCAATAGTTCCACTGATGTCACAACAGTGTAATGGACCTATATGGAAGTGGACAGCAAGGGGACAGTCCTATGGGAGACTCTGCTATTCAAGAGTCAAAATGTAAATGTTTGTATGTATGTATGTATGTATGTATGTATGTATGTATGTATGTATGTATGTATGTATGTATGTATGTATGTATGTATGTATGTATGTATGTATGCTAGGGATTAGCACATAAAACAAAAACAGATCAATGATTAAAGGGGCACATTGTAACTTTTCTGGTAAGAGGGTATGCCACCTGCTTGTCTCCATGGATATGTTAAAATTTTGAGTAGAATGTTTGGCACAAAACCTATTATCTTTAAATTTTTCCATCTGAAGTGTTTTTATTGATAGAAAATATATTGTCCTCTGCTTGTGTCCATGGAGATAGATACATTTATACATAATATAATCTATAATATTTATAATGTTATGTTATAATACTTCAGTGTGTAAGAAAGGGAGTCAGGCGGACCCTGCACCAGGAAAGCTACATAGTACATCTTTAATTTGCAAATGACTTTGGTACAAATTAGATAATTAGTTAAACCGAGTTATATAATAGTGAAAACATTTCCGAAGCCTTCTACTAGACTCACTGTAGCAGATCGATCAGTCATTTTGAAAATAAGAAAAGCCACTCACATTATTAAGACATAAAAGCACTCTGTTTTGGAGTAAAGATCCTGGGATACATAAATATGGATTGTCATTGAAATATTTGAATATTGGAGAGGCTCCAGACCTACTTCTCTTGATTAAGAAATGTGTATGGCCAGACATACACATGGGACAAATGGAAGATTACTGGTACATAATACATATTATGACTTTGTCTGAGTATCACAGCAGAATGTACCCTTATATAATATGTCCAGAGGTGTGCATTATTCTAGCCTCACAAACTTTGAGGCTAAAATTTTGTGAGACTTTTAGTCTGGTTGGCAAGTCATTCATATTTTATTTCTGTGCATAAAATCTGGATTTCTGGTGGAAGGTATAACATCTGTCGGTTTTGCTTTAACTGGAATGTTTCACAGTGTGGTTGTCATGCCAGAATGTGAACCTTTCCAGGCACATTACCATGGAAACAAGGGTTAGGGTTAGGGTTAATATTACACAGTGCGCCACAAAAACACTCATAACATACAGAAAGAGAGTTTTGACATTCTTTTTGGTCTGATTTAAAATAAATAAGCCATCACGATCTGAGTTTGACCTGATCATTCAGATGGTTTAAACTTGATGGACTTTTAGTAATGCGCCACATCCTCTTTGCAGACGCAGTGCTAAAAACAGTCTGAGCCAAAATCAAATTGATTTAAATCCATTGACATGAATAAGCTCTGCCACAGGAGACATTTAAGTGCCACTTTTATAACTACTCTGGATAAATGCCAGTGGAGATGCTTTTTATGATCATCCCTTTAAAAATCATCCAGAAATGGAAATAAAACATGGCTCCAGTATTGAGAAGAAGCAGAGGATGGACTGTGGGCATCTGCAGCTGCACGTCTCAGAGTTAGTGCAGGTACCAGGAGGAGACAAACAAGTGCCTCAGGATGGTCATATTATTAGGTTATCGCTTCTTCTTTTTTTTTTTTTGAGGAATAAAGTGGCTAACATACTCGACTTGCGATAGAAGTGTTTGGCGCCACAGTGGCTGAGTGGCCGGCACTCTCCCCTCACATAAGAAAGTCCCGGGTTTGATTCCTGTGTTGTCCGGGCCTTTCTGTGCATATTTTGTGTCCTCTGAGCACTCTGTTTTCCCCTAAAACATGCAGAATAGGTCTTCCAGCTGAGGGAGACATGACCAAGCCTAGCTCAAGGTCTGGAGATGGGTCCCCCGGGCGCCCACTCTGCTGACAGGTTGCTCCAGTGGTATAGCGGGATGGGTCAAATGCAGAGAACAAATTTCACAACAGAGACAATAAAGCCTAACCTTAATATTGATTTTTAGCTTAATTGCTACAATTTAAAGTCATTAGTCTTTCTTTCTATTTTTTTTTTTTTTTTTTTTTTATGTACAAATCTTATGCACTAAGAACAAACTATAAATGGCACATGGGCACACAGAGACTGGGGCTGCTAATTATGGAAAATCCCCAATATTAATATAAATGCTGTTAAATCGTCCATCCCGACCTGTGTTTGACCAGTATGCTGTATAGTATTTTTTTTTTTACTCTAATCTCATTTGCTCACAAAAAAGAGTTAAAAGAAATATTGTCTTTCATACAGTGGGTGTGAGTGATGGTGGCACATTCTTATCTCTTCACGGGCACAGATCAATAAACCACTTTTGGGACTCAAGTTGAGACAATTCAAGACGGACAGCTGGGAGATGTCAACTTTTTTATTTAACACAGTTTGACACAACAACATTTCGTACTTCTACCCAAGATAACATCTGGTGAAAGACTAATCTTTTTTTTTTTGTAATTATTTTTTGTTCTATTTGTTCAGATTTACTAATTCTGGTAGATTTAGATTAGATTCATTCTTGTCAATACTGCCAATCTCACTACACATGCAACTAGTTAGTAAGATAATTAAAATATGAAACTGTACATTTTAAAGGGCCCATACTATGCTGTTTTCTTTTTTTCTATGTTATAATGTTGTTACCTCCTCAAAAATGTACCTGGAGTTGTGTTTTGTTTCATTCACACATGTTTAACACACAAACCCTGCATATTTGGGCTGAGTTCTTCCTTGTGATGTCATGCGGTAATACAGGAAGTGCTCCACTGTGTTTTGAAACTCCATACACCTTCACTTGAATCATTTGGATAATTTCAGTCCTGGAATTTCCAATCTCTACTGAACTAAACGTAAAAGGAGCTGTTAACTTGAAAACTACCACTACAACATTATAAAATGATTTAAAGCTCACAAGGGTCAATTTTGCGTTATATATATGACCTTTAGTTACCACTTAAAATAGTCCAAACAAAGACATTTCACTGATTAAGACATTATAAAGTTTGTAGTTGCAGTAGATTTGTTGACTTTATAGAGAAAGAGGGCCAAAATGCCCTGATCCAGACACAGGGTTCAGTCCAGTTCAGCCATTCATTTTATGGTCGATGAAACAACAGCAGTAAAAAGCTCACACATTTGAAGGGGGTCACCTTGGCTCCGTGCTGACTATACACTATTCTGATCAGACTCTGCTGCTGCTGCTGACCCGGGCCTTCTATCAATCACTCAAGAACATCAGGAAAGGTAAGACAATGTGTTTAAATGATTAAACTGAGATAAACATAGAAGTATGCATATGGTTCTGAATGTAAAATCTGCACATTATTTTCAAAGAGATTTAAAGTTTCAAGTTTGATGGAGAGTATTGATACTTTGCAGCTGACGTTATCGACATTCCTTGGGGGTGTGGTGCTAACTAGATGCTGTTTGAGGCTTTGTTAGGGTTTAATATGAGCTTTATTGTAATGCAATCTGACCAGAAAGGCCTGATTTACTTGGAGCTACAACAGATGAGATGATTTGTGCAGTTAAAACAGGTTTGACTCACATAAAATGATGGTCACAAGTTAGTTTTTCAGTTAGTCACTCTCACCTTTTTGTTGAAAATCAAACTCCTAAACAGGACCATGAAAATGTGTTGTTTAAATCAATTTTTTTTCCCCTTGAGTTTTCAGGCCATCTTAAAATGTTTTTTGACATTGTTTGCTAACGTGTACACTGTGTCTCCATTGTAACATTCCACCATAGAGATAGATGTAGAACACCCGCAGCTTGATGTCACTCCAACGTATCAATGCAAACATATAATAAATACAGAAAGAAATGTAGTCTCTAATTTTTTCCAAAGATTCTTTTCTTCAACATAATGAAGTCCGCTCAGCCTCTTTCGTGTTGGAAAATTGAAAGTTATGAGGAATTTTTATGGCCAATTTATTTATTATAATATATATATAAAGCACAACAAATAATAAAAGTATGGCAGTTAAGAAACACTAATTGGTTGCAAAACACCCACAAATGTAAGGAGCGAATTTATAATGCACAAATGTAGCACTGCTAGTTCAGTTCTCATTATTTTAGTACAAAACTCTAGATGTGTTTAATCATCAAATGTCGATGGAAAAATCACTTTACATGCCTGTTATCTTTACTCTTCAGTGCTCATTTCAGCTCCTCTACAACTTCAGTCGTAACTCAAACAAAATATCAATCCACTCTTTTAGCTGGAAATTGATTCTGCTCAACTTCTCAACAACTCCTGCTTGACACCGGCTCCTTTACCCAAAGTCTCCTCCAAGGACGCGAGCTTTAATCAGAGTGCTTTCTGACAGCGCACCAAAGCGAACGCAAATAAAAATAAAGTCTTTAAGTTTGTTTAAGGCTGAGGTGGAGGGACGCCAGAGAAAAGAGGCGTTTATCGAGTAAACAAGTGCCAAACACAAGCAGGTTAGTGAGATTTGCCAGAGCCCACCTGTGCCAGATTTCTTAAAGGTGAGGTGTTTGCGGTATACGGCCAAGAAGAAGTCACCTCGCTTCTGCTGAGAAGGCATTTCCAATAAAGTCCCCGAGCCTCCAGCCAATAATCTATCAATACAAACTTCCTCTATTGTAATGCAGGGGAGAGTACTCAGGAGTTACCATGGTGACACAATGCACATATTAGAAAAGTCAGGCTGTGTCTGAATGTCCGACCTAGTCCCAAACCCACTCACTACATAGGTCTTGCTCATTAGTCTCGTTAGTGGGCTATATGGCCGCAGATGAATGCTGTTGTTGTTGTGTACCTTATTTTTTAAGGGAAACTTTGGTCACACCTGTATTCCAGTGAAGATGTTTTTGGACCAGTTTTTAATATTAGGTCAAGGACTGCCAGCTTCTTGTCCTGCCAATATCACCAGTAGCCAACAGCCTTTTTCTCAGCCAATATAGAAAACAGGTTTTATATCTAAATCATCCAAATCCAGCCAAAAATGACAAATTGTCCTATTAAAGTCCATTCTTTCTGTGTACAGATTGTGATCAAACAGACAGTGTGTTCATAGATTTAGCATTACACAAAATGGTTAAAAATAAACAAAAAAGCTACAGATGAACTTCTTGAATTGCTGGACTACAGGTGAATATATCAAACACTCTCAGAATAGAAAAAGAGAACACAAACTCTAGTTATGAAAGGTCCTGTATATATACCTCATCAACAGAACATAAGTGGAGTTGTGTTTTATTTCATTCGCACGTTTGAGTAACCCTTTATTATTAGTCTGCACCCCCAAAGCTCAAAATGCTCTTTTCCACCTTGTGATGTCATGAAGCAGTAGTTTTCAAGTTAACTGCTACCTTTTACCTTCAGTTCAGAAGAGAAAATAAAATATGCAGGGTTTTTGTGTCAAACATGTGGGAATGAAACAAAACACAACTCCAGGTCTGTTTTTGATGAGGAAACAACATTATAACATAGATAAGAAAACAGCGTAATATGGGCCCTTTAAAAAAAATCCATTGGTCTGTTATTACACTAACATGTAGATGGAATCCTATAGGCCGCATACACAATTTCTTGACACATTTAGCTGATTGTTTTAAGGTATTTGTGATATATGACAAACTCAAAAATACATGCATAAATACTAATAAAACTATTCCATGAAAATCTCTATAGGGTAGATTTTATTTGAGAGATGCATTGCCGGTACTTTTCCATTATAGTCCAAATATATTCAGTTTGTATAACACAATATCAGAGCTATCAGAGCAAATGGATGCTCTGGGCCTATGAGGTGGACCGTATAGAAGGTTCTATTACACAGTGCGGGAGCCGACCAGTGGGGTAATCATTGAATGCTAATAAAAAGAAAACATATCAGCCTTCAGTCCTAAAAATGCACATTTGTAGAGATGGAAAATATTTCGCATGAGACCCAAAAAAGTCTATGGTTCCTGTGTGAAAAAGACTAAACCATTTTGTATTATTAAATATTAAGGAAGTGTTACGCAGTTTGTATTATTAAACCAGGCAGTGGTGACATGTAAGGAAGTACTGTATCTAAGTAAAGTCCAGATACCTTTTACTTAAGTGCATTTTAAAGTGGACACTTTTTTTTACTTCACCACATCTGAGAGCAGGTATCTGTACTTTCTAATCCAATATAATTTTGAACAGGACTGAAAGTAATGGTATTTTTATTATAGTATGAGATCTGCTGAAAAGGCTGAGGGGTTTATTTTTTAACACATTTATAATTTGAGTAAAAAAAAAAAAAATATATATATATATATATATATATATATATATATATATATATATATATATATATCTCAACAAATAAACAAATAAAAACCACTAGATAAAAAGATTGATTTAACGGTTTCTGTTTAACAAAATTCCTCACAAATCCTTATCAAAATCACTGCATTTGAAGCTTTATAAGAACTCAAAAACAGTGTGAAATAGTTTTACATTTATAAAAAGGTACTTTACAGTGCATTTTTTATGTAATACTTTTACTTGAGTTTTTTTTTTTTTTGGTCCAGTATCTGTACTTTTACTTAAGTAACAAAATTGAGTACTCTTTCCACTACTGAAACTGAAATGTATCCTGACATACACTAATCACAGACTGTATATATAAATGGACAGAGCTAATCTGCTAGTCATCAAATAGGAAGTGAGCATGGGTGCGCTTACAGCTCCATCGACTCCAGCTCCAACTCATTTTGTATTGAAAAAAACGTTGCTGCTGCTGTCAGGCTCCTTATTTTGGTCTTAAAATGTTTGTATTAACCCGCTGTACATGATCCTGGTGTTTTTATTTTTCTATTTTCAATAAATCAATTAAATTTATTTTATAGTGTTTTAAATGTAAAATATAATATTTTGTTGATGCAAATTCGGTACGGTGTGGACCACTGTAAGACTAGCTAAATATGGATCCAATAAATAAATAAAAATAAAAAAATGAGTTCCTATTCCTAATATGAAACTCAGCTCCAAATTCGTCTCATATCTGCTTGCGTCGGTGAGCTTCATTTGACTGGAGCCGAATGCTACGAGTGACATTCCCTTTGTCCGTTTGTTTATACATTCTTTGTCTAACAGGCATAATGAGCTGTTTGCCTTGGTATTTGTTAGCTTTTAGCTCTAGGTTTCCTGGCACAGCAATGCTGTAGCCGACTGCTCCTGACAGGCTGCTTTTGTGGCATTTAAAAAGGAGCAACAACCTCATTTTAGTCGAGTTATTTTACTAAATAGAACTCAAGTCAGTGACAGTCGCTTGGGTGGAGTAAACTGGGAGGTTGTGAACATGTTAGAAAAATGGTTTTATGTTAAATAAATAAAATAAATAATTACATACATGATATATACATTTAAAAAGCTAAGAAAAAAGTACACTATACCACTGGTCCTAAAACTGTTCCCTGTGTATTCTAGGATTGCTTCTGGAGTCATGAAAAAGTTGTGTTAAGTAAAGTAAAAAGAATAATCACAGCTATAGTGTAACACAGATGATTTGAGCGCATAAAAGCTACCATCTATGTTTATATGATATTTTTTCACCAGTAAATGACCCAATCCAGTAACAGAGCTATGGTGCAGGCTCGGAGAACGGCCTCGAGGAGTTCACAAGCACACACTGGGCTCTCTCAGCTTTCGAGACAGGTTGACTTCAAGTTCATGTGGGTGCTCGCTATAATAAAAGCGAATACTACATTTTAAACTACCAAATAAAACCAAACGGTACCCTTCACAGGTATCAACACTGTAACCTCACAAAAGTCAATTTTTCATAATACAGGACTTTCAAATCATCAAAAGTCTGGATTAAATATACTAAGTGCGAATGAAACAAAACACAACTCAAGTTATGTAGTGATCAGTTTATAACGTAACACGGATACAAGTTAACACGGACCCTTTAATTACTTTGTTTTGACAGTACCAAGCTCAAACCAACTTCAAAATAACACAGGCATTTGAATGTTTATTTACATTGTTAGTTATATACAGTTTCTCCACTCCACTGACCCCCTGACAACTGCATAACATTTGACTTCCCTCTGCTGCACACTGTGGTGGAGATACGCTTCAAACCACACGTCACACAGTCCACATTGAATTAATTGCTCTCATAAACAGTGTAATTGGCTGGATGTCAGTGCTATAGCCGGGCCTCAAGCTGTTTCCACCACAGTGACAATAAAGTCTCTATTAGGGCAAAGATACAGGCTCGTATACATTGGAGTGTGAGGGCCATTAGAGACCAGCCAACTGCTCAGGATGCTTTAATAAAATGTGGTTTGTGTCGGGGTTACTATGGGGACAGAGGGATGCGCATGTTGTTTTGGTCAAGAGTTAAAACAGACCTATTCTGCAAACGTCAACTTTTCAGAGCTTTTAACCATTATACCGTTATAGTTGTTTCCTCTTCTCATTTACCCTGTCAAAGTTGTTCGTGCATGTTTGAGCAATGTTTAATCACTTATTTTTCAAAACGCCATATTGCCGATCAACACGCACATTGCTCATTACTAACTTTGTGTAGGATTTGGCAGTCTTGCATACTCTTTTTGGCACAAAAAAAAAATAAATAAAATTGGCTACTCACTAGTGTGATTTGCAGCTGTCCATCGCAGCTGCTGAATCTTTGTTGTAATGAATCTGATGTTTGGGCACCACAGTTTTCTAATGTGGAGGTCAGTGGACTTGTTTCTTTTACTAAGTCATTTTAAATGAATATCACGATTTGTAAATCCACAGGTGTATGTAGCAGGCTCAAGCACAACAGTCGTCTACAGAAGAGTTTAACATATGGTAATGAAAGCTTGTCTTGATATTTTATGGACCAGTTATGGGAGCAGCTGTATCTTTTTAATGTTATGGGCAGCTTTATTTTACTAAAATAAATATTTTTTTTGAAAAATGCATTGTTGCCATGCAACATTTAATATAACATCAAACATATGGTATATGTACAGTATATAGTGGCATGCAGCTGCAGAACAGGTGGTGGTATTTTTTAATCTACAGGATGCTCAACTATTTAAATTCCATTGGGACAGAATAACTCAATGAAGAATGAATGTTTTGTTTGGTAATATTAAAGGGCCCATTTTACTCTATTTTCTGATCTCTGTTATAATGTTGTTTCTTCACACACATGTTTAACACACAAACTCTGCACATAACCTGTAACCATGTCACCTCGTCAGTAACCGCCTCCACTGTCCTCAGATTATATATTTATATATTTGTATATTTGTATTCTTTTACATATATACATTATATAAGAGATATGTTTTATTTATATATTTACATTTCTTTCACTCCCTGTACATAAGAGCTACCTGATGTTGTAAATATGTTAATATTTATTGTGATTTTTATTTTTTATTTACTTATTGTTCTGAGTGTTTGCACAATTTTTTCACAACTTTTTGCACTATACTGTCCCCTGACTGTGAGCTTCTGTCATGAGTGAATTTCTCCTCTGTGAGATCAAAAAAGTCTTATCTTATCTTATCTTATCTTATCTTATCTTATTTAGGCTGAGTTCTCCTCTCAAACAGAAAACATGTGCTGATACAGGATTTTGAGCTTTGGAGAAGTAGATAGACTCATATTAAAGGCTTACTCAAGTGTAAATTAAACAAAACACAACTGCAGGCATGTTTTTGATGAGGTAACAACATTATAACATGGCTTAAAGCTCACAATTGACTCACAAGAGTCAATTTTGCGTACTATAAGATGCGTAATATAAAATGCGCGCTATGTGACTTGAACTGGAATGTTTATTATGACAATAAATGTATCTACATGGAGACAAGGAGATGCAAAGCTACCATGCCAAGTTACAGACCACATCTGTGGACAGGTGAACCTACTCACAGTAAGTATGCATGTTTTTCTAGCATCAAAACATTTGTAACTAGAAAAAAAAAGTTAAGTTCTGCAAGCAATCCACATAAAGCAGATCCTCCAACAGAGAAGTTACTTTTTTTTTTTTTTTTTTTAACACCAATGCATTCCATAAATGCAGACATTACAGTGGCCCATTTAAGTGTTTGGTGTCTTTCACATTATAATTCAGAACATGCCCATCTGAAGCATACTTTCAAGTTCGTTCCTGTAACTTTCTCTAACAAACCCCGTGTTAGAAGGCTCCCCCCGAAGGTCTCTGAGATCTTTCGAACATTGTGTTAGTGGACGCTTTAAGTTCACTTCTCTCCAGCTGCGGCGACATGTTGGGATACTGTTGATTTATTATCCACTGCTTAAAGGCACAAAGTCATTAAGATGTTGTATGGGGGACATATAGGGAGGGATGGGGAATGTTATTATAGACTGATGGCTGCTGCTAACCTTCTGGTGACTCCTGAGTACTTGAACATGGCCGCTCCCAGCTTGAGTCCCAGATGACAGGGGCCTAAATGAGAAAGAAGATTCAACATTAGCAAACACCGCGGGGGGTTGGGGAAGCGCATTCTTCAATTTTTTTAACAAATGGCTTTATAATGAAGAAAGTGACTCCTCTCAAGGACTGTTTGTGAGCCCAGATAAATTGGCTGTTAACAGCGCCTCTAAATGAAGATGACTTTGAGCAAAATGCATTTTGGACATTTGTTTAAGACTCATCTCTCCAAAAACTAAACAAAAACAGAAATTGGTTTGAAGTTTTGTTAAGCATATTTTATCATAGATCACGCAGAATTGCTTAAGAAAGACAAATGATGCTAAATTGACATAATGGATTTTCTTCCTCATAAGCTTACTGCTTAGATTTTGAGATGTCAGTGCTTAAAACCCAACAGACAACTCCACGACAGATCCAATCTTGTATAAGGATTGTTCCGATTTCATCAAATTGGCCCCAAAACTCCTAGCTCCCAAAGCCCAGACTCGATGTGCTTCACAGTCTCCCTTGACAACAGCAGTACTGTCATCTGAAATTCTTATTTAAATCAGCACAATAGAGAAGAATGAGGAGCGCTTGTTGTAGTCGTTTTGTGGGTGTTGTAATTTTTTATTAAACAGCTGTAGAGTCACGTGACTACTGCTGTTCTAGCCGCTAGCTAGGATGGTCGGATTCTCGAAACACAGCTGAAGCTCTTTCTCCTATCTGCCTGAGACTCTTATGGTTGACCCCATGACATGGTCCTAAGGTAAAGGAGTTAGGAGCTAGGATCTAGGAGCTATGATCTGACCTATTCGGGACAAGCCTTAGTCGAATTAAACAGGAAATGATGTCCAATAGTTACCCCTTAAAAGGTGCATTGTGTAACTTTTCTGGTGGAGGATCTGTCAAATGCTTTTCTCCATGGAGATGTTATTGCTTTGTCTGGAATGTCCAAGTTGCAGGTCAGATCTGTGGAGAGGCGACCCCAATCACTGTCAGAATGACTGTTTTACTTATAGTTTTGTTTTAGTTATAAATCCATCTGTATTTAGTTATAAATTATATGTATTTTAATAAATTTAAGGTAGAGCCGTTTAATGTCGTACTGTGGAATATTCCAGGCAAAGCAATGATACACAGTATATACAGAAACAAGCAGGTGATGGACGCCCAACCAAAAAGTTACAAGTGCACCTTTAAAATGACTTGAGCAATGATTGAGCATTTCCTACCATCTGATAATTACATTGTGATTTCAAGTCATTTAAAGTGAAGCTGGATATCCAGTGTTTGCAGTGCATATGATAGAAAAAGCTTGCTTCATGGTCCACAGTTTCCTGACGGTTGCCGGGTCAGCAGTAATAACATGGCCTCATTTGCAGCATGACCTTTATCTCAGCTCTGAGCCGCTTCACTTTGGGCCTGATTAAAACAGCTGCAGCATTCTGGGCTGCAGTATTTCTGGTACTGCCACTTCTGATATTATTTGTTTAGAATCATATTTTTAAAGCCTGCAAATATGAGTAAGTCTATTTGAAATCACTACACCCATGGGAACACGTCCCTATAAGGTAACTCTTTCAACATTAAATCAACATCTTGGTTGAGAAATTACAATGTGGGTAGGTATAAGTTTAGGCAAGTCGGAATTATCTCATAACAGATCATTTTTTCCAGTTTAGTTTGTTTTCATACCTAACAGTTTTGATTGCTCGTAGGCAAATGTGGCAGAAGACCTTCCAGAGGAAACACTTTGAGGCAATGAACCATTTCATCACCACCTGAAACACCAGAGTGAAGTAAGAGTGAGGCCTTTCCTGTTGTGTTCACATGTCTCCCCCTGGACACTGCTGTGATGCTGCAGGACACTGAGGGACACTTTTGGCTCTTCCTCCCCTCAAACTGCTCTCATACATGATCTTCTGACCCTACCTGACCAGTCTTCCTGTTAAACTGCACTGCTGCCTTTGACTGAGACAAAAAAAGCGACTGAGAAACGCAGTGTAAATGTTGCTGTAGCAAAACCTGAATTTCCCTTGGGCTCAGGTATCTCTCGCTCTTCAAGAATCACATTATGGACTGGGATCGAGCAAACACTGGGACCCATTGGACAACAAACTAAGATGAGGGGGACTTTTTACTCTTACAGACCTGGGATACTGTCCTAGAAGTTGATTGCAGATGGCGCTGTTATCCTGCCTCTACCGGAAGGAAAACGGTACCAAAACTTCAGCAACATCACATGACCACACAGAGGAAGACTGCGAGTGAAGAGTCAAAACTGTCTGGAAACAAACTAATGAACTACAAAATAAAATACAAAAGATTAGAATAAATTACAGGACGACCAAATGAACATTGGACTAAATAATAATTGTGGTTAATGTTTGGATAAATGTCATGGAAACTGAACATACTATATATACAGACTAAATTACATGTCTAAAAGTGTGCCTCCACAGCCTGCAGTGAAAGTTTCTTAGCCACCTCACCCTTTAGATTTCATCACAAACCCAGGAGACATGGAAGAACTGAGCTCTTTCAAATCTCTCCGCAGCCTCACTTGGGATGCTTACGTAAAATCACCGGAGGAGAGACATGCCAAAGTTAGCTTCATATTCACGGCGTGCTCCTCTGCCTTCGGGCCCACTGCTGAAATACAGGCTTTTTGACAGACTACCATTGCTGCTCCTGTGTGCTGCAAGGGCCATGTTCAAACAGCATTAAGATGTTGGACGAACACGCATTCTGTCAGGACAATAAATAACGTGTCGGGATATGTGTAGGCATGTGTTTGGAGAAAAGGGTAAGTGATTCCAAATGCAAATGTGTTATTATGAGGTGTTTACAAGACTGACTATGAAGGTTACAACACTAATGCGGAACAGAATTAGAAAGAGACATTTTAATGAACAACCAATACCTTATATAACCTTATATTGAAACTTTGCAGCTGATGTCATCAACATTCACTGGGGGCGTGATGCTAACTATAGGCACAGCTTTGTCTGAAGCTTTGTTAGACTTTAATCTGAGCTTTATTTAAACACAATCTGACCAGAAAGAACTGATTTAGTTGAAACTACAAGAGGTGAGATGCTTTTAATGTTAAACAAGTTCCTCTGAAATAACATTACAATCATCCATGAAGACTCGCATTGATTGCAGGCTCCTGAAAATATCTGAGGAATATTCCGCTATGCACATACATGTAGAACACCCCCAGTATGATGTCACAGCAAAGTATCAGTTGTTTTCAAAGTTTAAAAAGTAAATCAATTGAAATACCAACTGAACTTGTGTTGTTGAAATGCATTGGCCGTCCATGATGAATAATGGACTTTTATCTTTTTTTCTTTTTTTTTTTTTTGCAACATGCCGATTACCATAGATGTTTCTTTTTGAAAGTTTTTCTAGCCTTTCAGGTACAGCTTCTCTCCTTCTTAAATCAAAAGATGTGATATTTCATACTCCCCATTCATTTCAATTAAACTCATTTGCAATGACATTTGCAAAAAGAAAACAAAATCACTAATATTACTATAAATACACCAAAGCAACAAACTGAAGAATTGTGGCTACTGTTTAATAAGGTCAATGTATCTGTAATCACTATAAGTATCACAACTATTATGGTATTACACAAAGATATTATTGAGGTCACTATATGATTGAGCCTGACAGATCAGTTATGAAACAGAGAGGACTGAAGTGAACCTGGATTGTCACGAGTTCTCCTCTGCTCTAATTATTGTGGTATTGTTACACTTATTCACCTTTCATTATGGTTCTTTTCATGTTTGTGTTTCGTACCAGTTATATAGTGCAGATTAATGAGTAAAGGTAAGGCAAGACGACAATAGAAAAAGTTTCAAAGGCCGTCTCATCTGGACAAAGTTTTTGAAATGGAGACTGCCATTCAGAAGTCATTTTCAGTCTGAAGGTAGTGGCCTGATAAGAAAGAAATTCATAGTCCTGAACTACTCCCACAGGGCAGTCCAGCTCATTCAGACTGATTGACATTATCCAAATGACTATAGCTCTGAAACTTTATGGAGCACTCCTGGGCAAATGAAGGATTACACCAACTTGTTTCTAAAGTAGGAAAATGAAAGACTGCCTGCCAAGGTTAGAATGATATCTGGCCACCTCCCTCCACTGCTCCTTTTATTTTATTTCAGTGACGTGTAAAACGAAAGAGCTAAATTTAGAGTTCAGTGCTTTGCTTATTGATTCTGTTTAAAAATACATGATATTTATTTCCTTTCTTTTTTCCTCATAAGCAGCCATATTTGTTTTGTTACTGGCAGACATTGCTTATCAGTTGTCACACATTAATGGTCCTATATTATGCAAAATTCATGTCATAATGTTGTTACATCTTCAAAAACATAGCTGGTGTTGTGTTTTGTTCCATTCACACGTTTGAATAATCCTTTATTATTAGCCTGTCTACATTAACTTGTCAATACAGGAAATGCTTCACTTTCACCGTCAATAGAATCATTTAGATCCTTTCAGCCCTGGAATTGCTAATCTTTGCTGAAGTAAAGGTAAAAGGAGTTGTTAACTTGAACTTGAAGGTGGAGCAGAGCATTTTAAGCTGTAGACAGACTAATAATAACAGATTTCTCAAACGTGTGAATAAAACAAAACACAACTCCAGGCATGTTTTTGAGGAGATAACAACATTATAACCTGACTTAAAGCTCACAAGAGGCCTTTTTGCGTAATATAGGACCTTTAAAACAATTACTATACAGTTAATTTAATGGATTATTGATACGTATACATTCTTTTAACAACATGATCGCTCTCATAACCTTACACATTGCAGAATTGAACCCACCCACTCATGAACCTGCATGAGCTCTACACTGGGGATCAGACAGATGCAAAATGTTTGTCTCTTCAACTTCACTGACAGCCGCTCCACGGGGACTTTTAAACAGACGAAGATGGCTCTGAATCACGGTGTCTACCCCTGCAAACTGTAAAAAAAATAACAACCTCAGAATACACATGACAGTCCCAGGAGGGAGGGATACGTCTCCAACAAACTTCCCCGATGTATACCGATGTTCCAAATGCACTTTTCGCTCTCTGCTTCAGCCCCAAAGATGCAGTTTTCCCGTATGATTTTTCCGTCTCCCGATTTAGCAGACCATGGTGGATTTTGTTGCACAAGTCTTATGTTGAGTTGATGCGATGACTGACCTGATTATTGAGAGGAAGAGACGAGCGAAGAGGGAGACATGACATCAAGGAAGCACAAGGTAGAAGAGATTCATGGGAAGTCTCTCAATGTCAAATGCAATGAATATGTTTTGCGTTGCGTTTAAACCAAGGCCCCAGCCAAAACCTTTAACACTTGACAGTTATGAAACTTTGGTGCTATAGTATAGTAGGTTTGTGTGTGGGACAAATTAAAGAGGGCATACATTTGTTATTTTGAGGTCCATCAAGATATGCCATACATTTAAGATAAGAGAATGTTTGTTTGACCAATGCAAGTTCAAGAATAGCAAGAGAATACATATGCAATCAAATCAAGATAACTGAAAATAGTCTTAAAAATTTGTCCTCTGCATTTGACCCATCCTTCAGTACTACTAGGGCATCTCCTAAGAAATAGTGGGCGCCATTTTTAAGGGGGTCCTCAAGTTCAACAGCAGACAGCAGTGAAATATAATACAAAACAGCGCCATGAAGATTTTGTCTGGATTGTTTCCATGGGTGATACTAAACTGATCTAACATGCATTCTTTTTATCATGGGTGTTTGTAGTGCTCAAACATACATTTTAAAACATACACTCCTTTGTGAGCAAGGTCACTTCTCCACTGATATGACCTGTACATTGGCCTAGTGAGATCTCTTTCTCGCCTCTAGGAGAGATAATTTGTCTAATGCCATACAATGGAATACTAAAGGCATAGTAATAAATCTCCATGGTGAGGTGACAGGCCCTCCTCCGGAAAAGTTAGTTTAAGATGACTTGCTTAGAGTTAAGATACAAAATGCCTGTAATAACACACAAACCTGTGTAAGCAGAGTAAAAATGTGAGGCTACAAAACCAATATGCAGTCTAAAAAGTCTAATCTAGAAAATAGCTTTGGTTGGATATATTTCAGTGGAATCAACATTGGCACAAGTAAAAAAGAAAGGCAATAGAATCTTGTCCATGTAGCCAAACAAGATGCATAAATCTGTATAAATGGACTGTTACTGTTATCTGTCTCCAAACATTGGGATTATAGTACATTTTCAGGTATATTTTTGATGAGGGACCAACATTATAACATGACTGAAAGCTCCAAAAAATCGATTTGGCATAATTCCCCCTCTTCACTGACTCACATGGCCCTTTTGTACCAATCTTTTTTTTTTTTTTTTCTGTAGTACTTTTATTATCTCTGTAGTGTGAAATTATCCTCTGCATTTCACCCATCCTCTTCAGGAGCAGTGGGCTGCACATGAGGCGCCCAGGGACCCATCTCCATGATCTTATTTCTAGGCTTGGTCAGGACCTCAGCTGGAGGATTTTTTTTACCTATGGAGCATGTTTTTGGGTTGATGGGGGAAACTGGAGTGCCTGGAGGAAACCCACCCAGACATGGTAAGAACATGGAAACTCCACACAGAAAGGCTCGGGCAACCCGGGGATCAAACCCAGAACCGTCTTGCTATGAGGCATGAGTGCTAGCCACTTAGCGACCGTGCCGCCAAATCTGATCGCCAGTCTGAAATAAATCAACATTTTCCAGTTAGATGAAGACAACAAGTAGTTCTCAGATTTGTGTCCCAAAGTTCTGCTTTTACTTAACAGAATTTACTGATTTATGACATAAAAATTGTATACTTCAGCTTTAAAGGTAGAGGATCCATCAAATGCTTTTCTTCATGGACATGTTATTACTTTGTCTGGAATGCCTCACAGTATGGCATTAAACTTTTCTATCTTTATGGAAACCAAACCAGACCAAGTTACCAGACAGATCTGTGGAAAGGCGACCCCACTTACAGTCAGAATACCTGTTGTTCTAGGTATTTTTGAGCTATAAAACCACCTGTAATTGAATAATTGTAAGGTAGAGCTGTTTAATTTCATACTGTGGAACATTCTAAGCAGGGCAATGACATCTCCATTGAAACAAGCAGGTGACGGACCCCCAACCAAAAATTTTGTGCACATTTAATTTGTACTAAAAAAACAAAAATCTAGCCACATTTTAAGAAACTTTTGACAGACTGCGTTGTTACCCCTCTTAGTCCCATGAAACTACGCGTGTTTTAGACCAGTAATAAATAATAACTACTGTACCTTGCCTCATTAAAATCTCACACTCTCTTACATGTATCTCCCAGCTGTAGCTCCACTTCAAGTCCCTCAAACTGCAGTTTTACTCACAGAGTGCTACCGTTTGTCCTTGTGGTCCCGCTGCACATAAATCGCATCTTCATCTCAGCTCTGCTCCTATTACCGCTCCTTTGCAGTTATCTTTGCAACGCCAACATTCATAATTCACTCTGTCAGACTTTTTATAACTATGACAGTGTAGACCAAGTCCACTTTTTGGATATTTCAATTTTGCTTAAGCGCCATAAGAAATGAGTAGATCAAGTACAGGAAGATACTGGTTGTGTCCTATTGTATATTATGCAAAATTGACTATTGTGAGCTTTAAGCCATGTTACAATGTTGTTACTTAATCAAAAACAAACCCGGAGTTGTGTTTTGTTTCATTCACACATGTTTGAGTCCCGGTTTATTAGTCTGTCTACATCTCCAAAGCTCAAAATGCTCTGTTCCACCTTGTGATGTCATATAGTGGTAGTTTTCAAATTAACAGCTACTTTTTACCTTTAGTTCAATAGAGATTTGCAATTCTTAGGGCTGAAATCATCCAAATGATTGTAGTGAAGGTGTATGGAGTTTAAAAACACAGTAGAGGACTTCTTCACAACACAAGAAATAACAGTTTGAGATAAGAACTCGTCTTAAATATGCAGGCTTTGTGTGTTTAACATGTGTGAATGAAACAAAATACAACTGCAGGTGTGTTTGTGATGAGGAAACATTATAACATAGATCAGAAAATGGTGTAATATGGTCCTTTTAAATATATGTCTCAAGGCACTATCGTCTATTTCCAGTCCTATTGCAAAACATATCAGTTTTCCTCTTCAATAGACTTCTCATATACTGACTGTAACAAATGTTAAAGTGTACATTTGCACTCCCTGTGAACCAATAGCCTTGCCTAAGGTTTAATAGTGTCGATATGAAATGAAATGGAACATGCATAAAAGGCCAATTCAAAAGCCCTTTGAAACATGGATGCATTTGGAAAATTGCACGTGTCTCGGCGACATACCGCTAAAGGAAGCTATTTTGGCGTTGACAACCATTCGCTCTTAAAATGTCACAAGCTGAGATCATGCATATGCCCAGTGCTCATCTTATTGAAGGTATCTGTAAAATAAAATAAAGACTATAATAATACAAGTGATATTCTGAGAAATGTATTTTTTTAATAACTTGTAATTTCTTACAATTCAATTCTACATTCTGATTGAATCCAGAAGGGGCTGGAACAGGACCATGGAGCACAAAAAACCTCCATCCCAAATTTTAGATGATCACAGCCACTAATTTGTAGTACGTGTCCCTCAAATGCGGACGACATCTCGAGAAATTTCTCACAACATTCAGAAGAAAATATACAACTTTACCTGAAATAAGTAATAGTTTGAGGCTTCGATTGTTGATTCATTAAAAATCTGCCCTCTGTCTTATTCTTTTATGTTGTTTTTTCTCCTTTTTACGTTTTTTGACGAGAACGAAGTGTGTGTCTCTGATTGGTTAACCCGCCTGTCAATCACACCCTGTGAAATCAGGGAGACAGGATACAGCTCCTGATCCACTCGTCTTTGTAAAGTTTTGTCAAAGCGTGTGGTGTTGGCTCGTCAGGCAAACAATTCAATGCAAGAAAGGACAAACTTACAAAAATATCTGCGTTCACCTACCCCATATCTCCACCCAGTTCTCTGTTATTGCGATTATTCAAAACATACAGACTCAATATCATACTCACAGGGTAAATAATGTCACATTGTCAACAATAAGAACAGCTAAATGAAAATCTGCTGCTTGCTACGGCGCTACAGTTCAGTAATTTTGAACAAGAAGTCAATGGGCCTATTCCTATTATTTTTCTGTTAGTTTAGATGCCAGACAAGAGGTTTTATACAGTATGTGCACGGATGTAGCATGGATGACATCGATCTCTCCTGGGCCCTATTCGAACCCTTCTTACGCTTAGCAGTATTTTCGCGAAATGCATGCCGATAGTGCTCTAAAGGGGCAGTGAGCATCAAAAAGAAAGTGAAATTTCTGAAACATGTTAATATGTTGCTTTCAGCCATTTTAGCATTTTCAAAGCAATAAAAGGTAACATGGTGATCTAAATATGTAATGCGTGCAGTACTGTAGCCTTTTCAATAATAAAAAAGTCTTGTTCGCTCTGTTTCGAGTCCACTTGACTGACTTACCATCAAAAGTCTTCCAGAGTTCACTTGAAAACTGAAGTTTACTTACAGGCCTGTCTGGCATCCTCACACATATCCAACAAGCATAAAATTGCCGAACCGAACCAACGTTGGCAACACATCTGACTTCTTTTTCCTGGAACTAATTTAATTTCCGCTGGGCTCCAGGTTCAAAGCCTGAGCGGATCAACCACAGCTCTCTCTCCCCTATTCATAAACATATAGAAACTGCATGGATAAATATTAGATGCTCCCCCATATGTTGTTGTGTACCTGAGTAATTAGCTGTTTCTACCTCCTGTGCCGTGTAGTGCCTTAGTCAGACAGTGCGCTCTAATCTTGTTAGTGAAAGCAGCAGCAGCAGAGGTCCATGCATTCATGACATACTTTGAGAGAGTGAGTTCATTTACTCATAATGACAGCAACATCTAATCCAATTAGCCCGTGTAGCCCTCAGCACAGAGCAATGCACGTGCCTCATAGTGTCCACAGCCATACTCATAAGTTGCAGTGACGCCACTCTGGGGGTGTTCTACGTGCATCTCTAAAGTTACCATGGTGACACAGTGCACACATTAGCAAACAAAGCAAAGTTATGGTTTTACTTCACAGAATTTACTGATTTATGAAAAAAAAGTTGGATACGTCAGCTTTAAATGTGCATTGTTTACCTTTCTGGTAGAGAGTGCGTCAAATGCTTTTCTTTATGGAGATGTTATTGCTTTGTCCGGAATGTTTCACAGTATGGTATTAAACCTTTCTATCTTAATCGAGACCAAACCAGACCAAGTTACTGGTTAGATCTGTGGCGAGGCAACCCCGGTCACAATCAGCACAGTTACACTCACTGACAAAAAAGTTTTAAGATCGTCTGAAACTCAAGAAAAAAATACAAAATGGTTCCTGTTTAGGTGTTCAGTACTGTTGAATTTGGGTGTTTAGGTGGCCAGTACTTTTGAATTTGGGTGTTTAGGTGTTCGGTACTGTTGAATTTGGGTGTTTAGGTGTTCGGTACTGTTGAATTTGGGTGTTTAAGTGTTCAGTACTGTTGAATTTGGGTGTTTAGGTGTTCAGTACTGTTGAATTTGGGTGTTTAGGTGTTCAGTACTGTTGAATTTGGGTGTTTAGGTGGCCAGTACTTTTGAATTTGGGTGTTTAGGTGTTCAGTACTGTGGAGTTTGGGTGTTTAGGTGTTCAGTACTGTTGAATTTGGGTGTTTAAGTGTTCAGTACTGTTGAATTTGGGTGTTTAGGTGTTCAGTACTGTTGAATTTGGGTGTTTAGGTGTTCAGTACTGTTGAATTTGGGTGTTTAGGTGTTCAGTACTGTTGAATTTAAGGCTGTTTCCTATTGGCCTTTCTTTTTTGTGGGTGTGGCTTATAGTTAAGGATTCAAAGAGACAAGGTTTTGATTAGGCTAAATCTGACCAATCAGATCGGTTCCCTACAGCATTTCCTAGTTGATACTACGTTAGACCGACTCACTTAGGATCGGTTGCATATGCCTTAGCATCTTGGATATTTTCACTGAAAATCCTACACTCTGAATTTTGACTGTTGAATTCGAGGGCTTGAAAAGAATAAATGAAGAAAAAAAATAAAATAAACATGTTTTTTAAAGTAAAAAAAATCAAAGTCAAAAATTCAATGGCATTTAAAAGTCAAAATCTGATGACTGATGATGTGTGCATGTAATCATTGCCATTAAGTGTTGGACCAAGCAATAAAAATTATAGTTCCAATGACTAATTATGCCTCCTTACAATAAAAACGTTTCACCTCTGTACCGCAGTTGTTAACTTCTTCCACAAGGTCTTTTTTCATTGCATTCTGCTTGGACAATAGCCTCATAAATACAGCTGGCACACCTCTGCTAACTCTCCTTGCCCACCTGTTCGCTCATATATCTCCTCTCCTTAATCCGATTCGACTGCGCTCCTCCAGCCGCTGTCTGCACCAACCACCCCACTGCCTCTCTCCCGTCGGTAAGCCCAGTAATGAAAACATATAAAGCCCTTATTACCTGCCAGTGGCCCTTTCCTCTCTCTCTATGGACAAAACGCATGCTTTCCCGACACACACACACTCCAAACACACCACCTCCGAGCGCCCTCCCAAATTACCCAGCTGCCATTGCGCTTTGATTGATGGCTCTTTCTCACATGCTTGCTCTATGATAAGCTGTTATTGCCCGTATCATTCCTTTCATGGGCACATTTGGATGCTCTGGAAAACTGATTTGCTCCAGCAGTCTGTTCATTCGTATACGTTATGGCTACAGTTGCAATGATGTGGCGTTTACAGTTCATTCAAGTCCAAGAGCAAGCAGAGACCCGTGCACGACAAATAGATGTTATGGTGTGGACTGCAGTGAGACAGATGTGTTTTCAGAGCAGCCAGGCCTGGTTTGGAAGTGTATGGGAAGTAAGAGGGATATGGGGAAAAGTAATGGTAAAGGAAATAGACTTTTTCGGTGGCTAGACTTTTGATAGTCATGATAAAAGATAAGCAGAGTGAATTCATAATGAACAAAGGGTTTATTAAGAATAATTTGTCTGGTGGTCCGTCGCCTTCTTGTTTCTATGGATATGTCATTGCTCTTCCTGGAATGTTTCACAGTATGGCATTAAACAGCTCTACATTGCATTTATTCAGTTACAGGTGGTTTTATGGCTTAAAAACACAGAGAAAAACAGGCATTCTGACTGTGAGCGGGGTCTCCACAGATCTGACCTGTAACTTGATCTGATTTGGTCTCCATGAAAGGTTTAATACTGTACTGTGAAACATTTCAGAAGAGTATTTGACGAACCCCCGACTAGAAAAGTTACACAATGCACCTTTAAGACTGATACGGGTGTAGTTATTATAATGTGGTACTGATTTATAATTTTAGTTTAGGGACCTCATGTTGGTGCACGTGCATTAGCATAGTGGTAAATTAGAACCTCATGTTTTAAATGAGCAGACATAAGATTATTTTGGGGACTAGCTAAAGGCTAATTAGCAGGAGAATAGATTCTGAACGAATAATACTTTGACTAAAATTATTAACTAGATTGCTAATGAGCAGGTAATACACTTTAGCAATTAATATGTGCTTTGTAAACTACAGTCTTTTTCTCAGTGAATGTTTCAGTGATTAAGCGTAAGGCAAGGCAAGTATATTTGTATAGCACAATTCTTACAGAAAGTAATTTAAATCAAAACAAACAAGCATCATAAAATTAACATTAAAAGAGAAGAGTGCAGAATAAAAACCTTTCAGTCACATGCAGCCTAACAGAACTGTTTTGAGCCTGGATTTAAACATTGTCAGAGCAGAGGCCGGTCTCACATCTTCTAAAAAGTTTTTAGGTTTATAATAATGCATAGTTTTCTTTGCTTGTATGTAAGTAAAATTAACATTAAATAAAGTTAATTCATGTGAAAGTGAATTACACAACCATAGAGTACCTTTGCAGTTCGTGAAAATGAATATGGAGGAATGGAGCATGTGCTTTAGAGTCACCATGACAACTGAGATAAGGAGAGGTAGGGGGCAACCACATCAGCTTTCTTAGTCTACTTCATACATGGTATAGAACTACCAAAATGTGCTTTAGTTCTTTTACATATGGGTAAATGGCAAAGTCATGTAACTTTTTTTTTTTAAATCAATCATTTTTATTTTTTTTTAATCAATCAGGTGTTTATGCAGAACGTGGTGCAAGGCAGGTTATGTGTGTTGAGGGCTGTACTTCACTGGATTCACCCACCTATTATGTCCAAACATCAAACTGTCTGTGGGCCAGATGTGCTGTAGCCCCTCCTCATATGCTGCTAAACAGCCCTAAACCCTTTAGCTGATCGCAGTATCAGCCAAGGTTCTGGTCGTGGATCCAATAGATCCAAGGCCATGGTGGAGCTGGGGCTCTGCGTACCATCTGGGCATGACTAAACCATCAGCACAGCATGTCTTGTCTTTAGTTTAGAATTTCTTTAGTTAGCACTTGCTCAAAAACTGTATGTGGGGGATCAAACTACAAACCTTCTACTCAATGGGCCAACACTGTACCAACTCAGCTACTGCTCAAAGTCAATAGAACTACATTGTTTCATTTTTAGACAATTTTTGACAAAGAAAGTAAATCCACCCACCAAGTTCATTTCCCCATAATTGCTTGAAGTCTTTGTTCCGAAAATCCTTTGTCCCGTCCCATATAAAGGAAACAAAAGCTTTCACATCCGAATAAAAATGATCAAGTCTGTACCATCATATCTGCTTCTCCTTCCCCTGTTTAGGGCTTTCGTCTCTCACATATTCTATCTGTTCCTGACCATTCTGACTAATCAGAGTCCCCCCACTGCGCTGGCCCGGACCCCAGGCACATTCAATCAGCTACAATCACTGCAGCTCAGCACCTCATGTGGAGGCGACAACCAGGAAGTCCTTCTCTTCTCTTTACCATCACCAGCAGACACTCGGATACTGGAACTCACTCTGCTCATCCTCAGATCTCTGCCTCATTTGTGTATCTTTCTGGTCAGCGCTTCTTCTGAACAAATTTTCTAGACAGGAAAGATGTCTGTGCTTTAACTGGATGTAAAAAAAAAAGTTTAATTTCTCTGCTTCCTCTGTTGTGACACGTCCACCAGTTAGATTCAAATATTTATCTGAACTTTCTGCCTTTCCTCAACAGCTTTCAGTGAGAGCCATTCCAGCTCAGCTCACTTCTTATAGTTCCCACTACGTAATTTCTTTATGGTCAGATTGTGCTAAAGTAAAGCTCAGATTAAAGTCTAACTTGAGTAATAGAGCTTCTAACAGAGTAGTGCTTTCAATTAGCTTCACACCCTCAGGGAATATTGATGACATCAGTTGTAAAGTATCAATCCTGAAGATCTCCCAATCCTTCACTACCACAGACCTCTCCAGACACATTTTCTGTCCTGGCCTCTTCTCCATTTTCCCTTGAGTGACACTTTCTGGCATACTCCTCCGTCCTCTGTCTTGAGATGCAGATTGGCCACACTCTCATCTTAAGCTAAATCTAACCACGAATGAGACGCCAAGGTTTTTCTACTCCTCTGGACAAGCCCCTTCCATCACGGGTGACAAGGCCTAACACTAACTTGGTTCATCTTATCTCCACTGAGAAAACTGTCCAGGACTTGTTTTAAATTCAGGTCTTGGTTTGGGAGTGTTTGGTAAATAGATGGAGAGAGATTGGGTGCTAAGTATTCAGGACTACAAGCACATCCAAGCTAACATTTTCTTTAGAGTTGTTTACGTAGCGTTCAAAGCGGACCAAAGTTGTCCAGTGCATCTCCTTTAAGAACTTGCACATTCATTTATTTTGCTTTATCCTGTCTTAATATAATCTGTGAACATATAATACAAGCTTGTGCGTGGTTTAAAGCTCACAAAAATCCATTTTATGTATACTGAGCAGCAGTGATACAGTGTTTAGATCGAAGGTTGACATTGGATCCCAGCTCAGACCTATTCATGATGTTGTGTCCTTGGGCAAGAAATGTATGTATTGGAGCGGCAGATAAGCAGCTTAACTTCTGGCAGCGTACACCAGGGCAGTTGTAGCTCCAAAAATAACTAACTGCGACTGAGTGTGGAGGGGAAAAAAACAAAAACAAAAAAACACTACAGAGTTACGCTTTGAGAGATTTGTCAAGTGCAAAGAAAGGAGTTTATTTGTAGAGCACAATTCAAAAACAATTCAAAGTGCTTTACAAAATAAGGAAGACAACACAAATAATCATAATTAAATTCACTTTAAAAGAGAATAGTGTGGAATAAAGTCATGTGCAGCTAAACAGAACTGTTTTGAGATTGGATTTAAACAAACAGAGTCAAAACAGAGGCCTGTCTCACATGTTCAGGAAGACTTTTCCAGGTTTTAGCTGCAGAAAACTGAAACGCTGACTCCCCATGTTTAGTCCTGACTCTGGGCACCAGCAGGAGGCCGGTCCCTGAGGTCTGAGAGAGTCCAGGACTAAACCAGGACTAAATCAGGACTAAACCAGGACTATACCAGGACTATACCAGCACTATAGGACTAAACTAGGACTGAATAACTATACCGGTATTAAACCAGGAGTATAGCAGGACTAAACCAGGACTAAACAAGGGCTAAACAAGGACTGAACTAGGACTAAAGCAGGACTAAACCAGGGCTATAAGACTATATCAAGACTAAACTAGGACTAAACCAGTACTATATCAAGACTAAACTAGGATTATGCTGGAACTAAACCAGGATTAAACCAGGACTAAACCAGGACTGTAGCAGGAAGCCGGTCCCTGAGGTCCTCAGAGTGTGCGATGGTTCATTTGGCGCTAACATGTCAGAGATGTACTATACTTTGCTTTAGAATCTATTCTCTGAGCCACAGGAGCCTTTGCAGAGACCTGAGCAAAGGACGCATGTGCTCGGACTTTCTGGTTCTAGTCAGGACCCAAGCAGTGTTGTTCTGAATGAACTGCAGCTGTGAGTATTGATCAAATTTGTTCAGAGTTGAAGAGATTTGGGTCAACAATTCAACACATCTTTCCAAGTAAATACACAGAGCAGAAGTTAGGACAGTATCTATGCATTAAACCCACTGTGACAAGTATGGCTTCTTTGGACTTCTTTCAACAGTCCCCAAAATGTTGACTGTTCCACCAAATCAAATAAAGCCCCCATAGGAATGAATGGAAGTCTGTGTCAGCTGTAATTAACGTCGTCTCGTCCAGTGTGTACTCTACCTTAAATACCCCCGGGACCCTCCCCCTCTCCCTCTCTGTAAAGGCTAAAAATGGAAGGATGAACGCTTGGTCGCAAATCCCTTAAATCTTTGAGCAAACACAAATCCCGCTACAGACATTGCCTGTACAAACTTTAGGATGAACTTTTTAAAAATTCATGCAGGTTTATAAGTGTTAAATCTGCTGTTAGCAACTTTGTGTGATCTCCCTCACTGCCCCGGGACAGTCCTTGGGGTGTTTCCTAATCCCTCTCTCAAACTCACATTTCCTGTTCCTTTCTGTTTTTCTGGGTCTACCACTGCACTTATAAAAATTGTTATTTGGCTAATAAAATGTAAGTAATGAAAAAATTAATTAATTTAATATATGCACCAAAAATACACAGCTTTTTGTTATTATTTTTAATCAACTATTAAAATATACAATAAGCAAATTAAAGGGCCCATATGCTGCTATTTTCGGATCTAAGTTATAATGTTTCCTCATCACAAACAGGAGTTGTTTCATTCACACATGGTTAACACTGAAATCCTGCATATTTAGGCTAATTTCTTCTCTCTAACAAAAAACACTTTGTTACACCTTGTGATGTCATGTGGTAATACAGGAAGTGCTCCACTGTGTTTTTAAACTCCATACACTTTCACTACGATGAATGATTTGGATGATTTCAGCCCTGGAATTTACAGTCTCGACTGAACTAAAGGTAAACGGTATCTGTTAAATTGAAACTACTGCTTCATGACATCACAAGGTGGAACAGAGCACTTTAAGGTTTGGAGATGTACACAGACTAATAATTAAGGATTACTCAAACACGCGTGCGTGAATGAAACAAAACACAACTCCAGGTATGTTTTTAATGAGGTAACAACATTCTAACATGTCTTAAAGTTCACAAGTCAATTTTGCCAAAAATGGGTTAACTTTTATTGTCCCTGAATCTGATCTCTGCATTTGACCCATCCTTCAATGCCATAGAGCCAACATGGTCAAGAGCATGGACCCACCTATAGATTTTGAGCTAGGCTTGGTCAGGACTACCTTAGATGGAGGATTTTTACCTCTGATGCATGCTGTGGGTTCAGTGCCATATTGTGGAACATTCTGGGCAAAGCTAAAACATTTCCATGGAGACACGAGGTGGCCAAAGTTATAAGTAAGCGAAAGATAAGAAAAACAACATGAAGTAGTAATACTTATATTGGGTTCTAGTTTCCTGTGTCGTAATATTTCCTAAGCCTTAAGCAAATCCCTTTTCACTTTTCTTTTGGTTGAGTTCCATCAATCTCTCCTTCGCTGTGTAATTTGCAGCTCTTCCAACTTAACTTTCCAAGACATATTATTCGACCTCCATACTTCCCATTACTTCGTCCATGGGCTAAAATATACATTCACTCGCTCCATTTCATATTCTCAGTCCAAAATCTCTCGTCCACATTTGGCGCATTTACTGCCGGGGCCCGTTCTATTGAAATCCATTATCTTCGAGTTGTTCTCAGACTTGGAGGAAATTGAGTTACACAACCCCATTGACTTCCAGGACTCTAGCTGAGATGGGCTTTAAAGTGATAGTAGTTCGGTGGTGTTTCTTTAGCAGTGGTCTGTGGAAGAGAGCTTATGGAGAGTTAATGCATTCGCTCCACTACATGACGGGTAGACACAGTAGTGCTTCTAACTGGGTCACAGCACTAAAGGCATTTTGGACAGTGGCGGTTACAGAGCACTAGCGCTAGTAGAAAGTGCAAAGTATTTCATGTTTTGTTGTGTGAACTGAAGGTGAAAAACCTGTATTTTACAGTAACAGAAGTACAGTGTAGCAATGGCTTAGTGGATAGTGTGCGCACACAAATCTGAAGGTCTGTGGTTTGATTCCAGCTCTGTCAAGTGCATGTTGTTAGGATCTTGGGCAAGACACTTCACCCACTGTCCAATTGAAAGGTTAGACTACACATTTCACTAAACTGTATTATATTTAAAGGGCTTATATTACGCTATTTTCTGATCTGTGTTATAATGATTTTCCTTATCAAAGACAGTTCTTCTCTCAAACTCTATCCCATCTTGTGATATCATATCGTAATACAGGAAGTGCTACATTGTGTGTTTTAAACTCCCTGCACCTTCCCTAGAATCATCTGGATGATTTCAACCCTGAAACTGCCCATCTCTACTGAGCAAAAGGTAAAAAGTAGCTGTTAACTACAGCTTCATGACATCACGAGGGGAAACAGAGCATTTTGAGCTTTGGAGATGTAGACAGACTAATAATAAAGGGTTGTTCAAACATTCTAACATGGCTTAAAGCTCACAAAGTCAAGTTTGCGTAATATAGGACCTTTAACTGTTGTGAAACCATAATATGCACAGATACTATCGCACTAAACCAAGTAATCATTAGACAAACATGTCACATATATGAATGCAGTGTATATGGGGTGGGAAGGGCCATTAGCGTAGATTGGCTGCCTTGCTTCTTTGTGCAGATCTCTTTTTTTTTTTTTTTTTTTTTACCCTGATTGTCTTACTAGAGGATCATATTAATGTAGATTTTTATATGTATCTACAAGTATGTCTGTAAACAGCATAGTATTTAATGAGAGCCTAGGTTTCTGGTAAGTAGGACAGCACTAATTTCGCAGCTCGATATTAAAAGTGCACTATGTAACTTTTTGGTTGGGGGTCTGTCACCTGTTTGTTGCTATGGAAATGTTATTACTCTGCCTGAAATGTTTCATGGTATGACATTAAAACAGCTCTACCTTACATTTATTCATTCACAGGTGGTTTTATAGCTCAAAAATACCTTGAAAAATAGGGATTTTGATTGTGAGCCTCTCCACAGACCTGACCTGTAACTTGTTGTAGTTTGGTCTCCGTGAAGATAGAAAGGCTTAATACCATACTGTGAAACATTTCAGACCAAGCAATAACATCTCCATAGAGAAAAGCATTTAACGGACCCTCCAAACAGAAAAGTTACACAATGCCCCTTTAAGATGATAAAACTCCACTGTATATGCACAGGAAATAAAGAGTGGAACCGAAGGGCACTTTAAACCACGGAAACCTTCACATGAAAAGTCTCTAAAATGATATCTTAATGATAAACAAAATATGGCACATTTGACAGCTAGATCTAACATTCGTGATGGAGCAGCTAAGGCAAAACCACCTGGGACTTGCAACGCTACGCTAACGTCATTTTCCAGAGCTATGCATCAACTGAAGATAAAAAAAAAAAAAAAGAAAACCTCCAAAGATGAAACAAAATGAATAATGCCCAGACATTTCCATATCAAGATGTTGCATCTTTGTGGAGTGATTTTCAAAAGTTCCCTGGTAAATGAACGAAAACAGGGGCCCTTTGTGAAAAAGGTTTGGACTCCTCTGGCTTAGTGGATAGCCTGGGCACACCAATCTGAAGGTCTGCGGTTCGATCCCAGCTCTGTCATTGCCTGTTGTTTATAGGCAAGACACTTTACCCACTGTCCAATTGACAGGTTAGACTACACATGATCTATGTTATCATGTTTCCTTGTCACAAACATGTTTTGTTTCATTCACATGTTTAACACACAGATCCTGCATATTTAGACTGAGTTCTTCTCTCAAAAAGAACACTGCACCTTGGGATGTCATGTGCTAAAACAGGAAATGCTCCACTGTGTTTTTAAACTCCATACACCTTGATTAGAATCATTTGGATAATTTCAGCCCTGGAATTGCCAATCTCTACTGAACAAAAGGTAAAACATGGCTGTTAACTTGAAAACTACTGTGTCATGACATTACAAGGTAGAACAAATCATTTTAAAGTTACATTGTGGAAGTTTTTGGTTTAGGATCCTTCAAATGCTTTTCCCTATGACGATGTTATTGCTTTGTCTGGAATGTTTCACAATATGGTGTTAAACCTTTCTATCTGCATGGAGACCAAATCAGACCAAGTTACAGCTCAGATCTGTGTAATGATGACCCCACTCACAGTCAGAATGCCTGTTTTTCTAGGTATTTTTGAGCTATAAAACCATGTAATTGAATAATACCCTGGCATTTCCATATCGAAATGTTGCTACTCTCATCTTTGTGCAGCAATTTTCAAAATTTCCCTGGTTACCGAGCAGGAACAGTCAGGGGGTTGATAGCTTGTTGCAAATGATTTTAGTTTGGGGGCTGCGAGTTGTCAAATGCTCCTTGTTAACTGATGAGAACAAACGCGAGCACATGCCCAATTAGACTGGATCAGCAGGGGTCCAGCGCTGGCGTGTTCTGGTGAGAGGAATTCATTTAAACATGTGCCCAAGCTTGACAACAGCCCCACATTTTCATCATCATTGTTGGTGTCATTTCGGTTCATTTGTTGTAAAGTACTTGTCAACATAAAAGCGGTTTATTAGTATGAAAAATGACAGTTTGTGATTGTAATTAAAGGTCCTATATTACACAAAATTCACTCTTGTAAGCTTTAAGCCATGTTAGAATGTTGTTACCTTATCAAAAACACACCCAGATTTGTGTTTTGTTTTATTCACACATGTTGGAGTTATCCTTTATTATTAGTCTGTCTACATCTGCAAAGCTCAAAATGCTCTGTTCCACATTGTGATGTCATGTAGTGTAGTTTAAGTTATAGGTATATTTTTTTTCTTCAGTAAAGATTGGCAATTCCAGGGCTGAAATCATCCAAATGATTCAATTGAAGGTGTGAGGAGTTTTTAAACACAGTGGGGCACTTCCTGCTTAAGAGAAGAACTCAGCCTAAATATGCTGGATTTATGCGTTAAACATGTGTGAATGAAACAACTCCAACACAACTCCTGGCATGTTTTTGGTGAGGAAACATTATAACATTATCAGAAAACTAACTTGCATGTAAAGTACAAGACTACAAGACCTTTGTATTAACCTGCGCTACATGATCCTGGTGTTTTTATCTCGATGAGCTTCATTTGACTGGAGCCGAGCGCTATAGGTGATGCCACAGTCCCTTAGTCCACTTCCTTATACAGTCTATGGTTAGCTTTGTAGATTAGCTTATGTCCAGAATTGAGCAGTATTTCCTGTCAAGCTTATAAAAAAGTCAACCATTTGCGAAATAAGATACAGCCCCTTTAAACTGAAACATTGATGATTCTGTAAAAACATATCCCCCCTTTGATGTACCACGCAAAACGTCAATGCTCACAATTCGGCAGTCTCCTCTTATATTTACTCTTACACTTGACTTCCATCAATAACATGGACTCATCTCTCAATCTGAACTGCTCTGTCAATATTAGCCGTCTGGAGCGCTTTGAGAGAGGGCAGCCAGGGTCAAATGGAAAATGGCTCCTCACGTGTTCGTACGTAAACTCTGTGTGTGCTTATGGCCATTATAGTGATTGCTTTTTTATGGAAGCTGTGTGCCCCAGAGCTGGTTTTATCACCGCACTTAAAAATGTGACAGTGGAGGTGGCGCGGGGGTCAAAGGTCAGACTGGTCTCTAAGTCAGTGGAGAAGATAGAGACTGCTTCATGGTCCGTGTTGTGACATTACACCAGGGCAATGTTACTTTATATTAGGTTGTATTTTCAAATGGCTGCAGCTGTTAATCTGGAGTGTGTAGTAAAGAAGGTTGAAGTGGAGGTTAAAGCATAGATTTCTCTTATAATTGTTTTTTTTTTTTTTTTTTTTTCTTTTTTCTCTTTTGCAGTAGTGGGTGACGCCACCAAACCAAGTTACAGGTCAGATCTGTGGAGAGGTGACCCTGCTGACTGTATAAATGCATGTTCTTTTTCAATACATGTTGTTAGTCATGGAAAAAAGGAAAGTTTAATGTTATACTGTAGAACATTTCAATGCAACCCATGGGCTCCAGGATGAAGAAAAACTGTGCTGTTGTGATCGCGTTAATAATTAAACATAAATATATTTTTTAAATGATAAAAATGTTACTTATAACAAGAAGCAGACATCCATGCTTGTATCTGATATGTAATTATAATCCAAGACACTGTGGATCATTGTTATATTTTGCACATTTTAAATCCCAGTATTCATCTAAAACAACTTTCATTTATTAAGTTGTTTTTGATTAATATTGTGATTTAAAATGTGCTAAAAATAACAAGTCTGTTTACGCCATACAAAGAGTTGCCATCTCCTATGGATAGCTGCCAATCACTCTTTAAATTGGATAAATAAGTGCAGAGCAGTGGGTGTGTGGTGGTGAAAACAGTGATTGATCGGTAATATGGCGTCTTAAAGATTGCTCAATCAAGCACGAATCACTCCAAATACAACTTCGGGTGGATACAACAACTACAACATGGTTAAAAGCTCTGAAAAGTCGATTTTGCAGATTAGGTCTGCTTTAATAACATCTCTATGGAGACAAGCAAGTGGCTTCACCATAAAAAGTTCTGTAGTGCACTGTAAGCTCAATTTGAACCTCTGTTGGTTAATTATCTCATCGATGCACATTCCTAAAGCACATTATACAAACAAATGCTATTCAGCTAACAGTGCCTTCAGGGACCTGCTCCTTTGTCATTCAGGCAGAGTTTTATTTACAACAATCGTTTTCTAATGAAGTTTCAAGAATGTATGCGAAAATGTCAATTGCAAAAACAAATTAAAATCATGTTACCTCATGAAAAACATACCTGGAGTTGTGTTTTGTTTCATTCGCACGTGAGTAATCCTGCATTATTATTCTGTCTATATCTCCAGAGCTCAAAATGTATGCTGTTATGCCATGTAGTGGTAGTTTTCAAGTTAACAGCAACCTTTTATCTTTAATTCAGTAGAGATTGGAAAGTCCAGGGCAGAAATCATCAAAACAATTCTTGAAGATATATGAAAATATATGGAGTTTACAAACACAGTAGAGCACTTCCTGTATTACCACATAACATCACAAGGAGTGTTTTCCATTTGAGAGAAGCACCATCCACTCCATCCATTTTCTTCCACTTATCCGGGGCCAGTCTAAACAGGGACTCTCAGACTTCCTTCACCCCGGACACTTCCTTCAGCTTCTCCGGGGGGGACCCCAAGGCGTTCCCAGGCCAGCTGAGAGACATAGGCCCTCCAGCGCTTCCTGGGTCTTCCCCCGGGGCCTCCCCCCAGTGTGACATGCCCGGAACACCTCCCGACGGAGGCGTCCAGGAGGCATCTGGAACAGATACCTGAGCCACCTCAGCTGGCTCCTCTGGACTTGGAGGATCAGCGGCTCTACTCCGAGCTCCTCCCGTGTGACTGAGCTCCTCACCCTATCTCTAAGGGAGTGCCCAGCGACTCTGTGGAGGAAACTCATTTCGGCTGCTTGTACTCAGCCTAAATATTCAGGGTTTGTGTGTTAAACATATGTGAATGAAAAAGAAAAAAAGAAAAAAACACACACAGACACACAGACACACAGACACACACAGACACACACACACACACACACACACACACACACACACACACACACACACACACACACGTTACTAGTAGTGGCCACAGCTTATGAAAAAACTAGTTCACTGGGTCATACGTATAGCTCTGCTCTATATATCTGACATACAGGTATACAGATGTATGTACTATGATATGTAGATAGCATAGTGGTGATACTGTATGTGAGCCAGTCTAATTACAGGTGGTAGCTTTATTGCAGTGGTTATTAAGCTTTTCACACCAAGTACTGATAGAGAAGTGGTAGTTGTCTGCTTCGCCAACCCCACACTGCCAGCTGATCAGTCCTTGTTATCTCTATGTCATCACCCTATTGCACTGGACTGGACTAGACTGGACTAGACTGGACAACAGTGTCACATATGCCTTGAGGGTTCATGTCTGCGGGTCCCGTACTGATGGTGAATAAACTTGCCCTGCCTTTAAAGTGCTTATGACAGGTTGGACAACTCTATTTTAGTAAAACAACATAATGAGTTAAGATCATTATATTTAAGATTTAGCTAAAATTTTAGCATTTTTTCCTGGTTTGGCAATATTTTTAAGTTTCAAATTTTAATTTCTAGTTGGAAATTGTGATATCACACTAGGAAATTCCATAACTGTTACCTAGCAACAATGTCATACACTGGGCCAAATTTGACAAATACAGATATAAGAATATAGCTACATGCGGCAATGATCATCCCTCACCTACGCCATGCCCTGCACCGCAAGACCCCTTGAGATAATGTGTACATGTGTCAGTTTGAGCGTGTTCGGGTGAACGCCCTAGGAGGAGTTTGTAAAAGTACGATGTTTACAAAAAATGCTTAGCAAATTTCAAGCGGAAAGCGTTGGTGTATGTTGTGTCTTGTCATGATCTACTTCTGTGTCAGACCTCATGATTTCCTATATTCCTATAATTTCCTATACCCTGATGCTCTTTTTTGTATGATGGTGCTGACGCGCCACTTTATTTGTTTTTGGAAATTGGAAATAGCCAGAAATTAGAGAAGCACGACTTTTAATGTTTAGTGAAAAAAATGAAATATAATAATCGATACATTTTCGAAAAGCACTCGCGCATTCTGACGTCACGCCAAGTGTCCCTGGTCACTTCAGGCACTTCACTTCCTATCAGTGCACTTATGGGACACTTATAGTATCACTTTTATGATACTAAAAGGCCTTTAGTCAGCTTCTGACAGTCGGGCCTGATAACTCATGTTGAAAAATGAAATCGACATTCAGAACAGTTATTTGCTAATTCATTGTTTATTTGAGATTAATTGTGACATTTGGAAGAAAGCGCCACAGTCCTAGATCTCCCGGACTCTCCTCCTTCTCCAGTTAGTGAAGTTGGTTTTCATCTCTCCCGATATCTGCACATCCATCTCCAGGGTTCCTTCAGTCTCTTCAGACTCGGAATCCTGAAGATCTTTGAACACTGTTGATTGAACGTCATCTTGCTGTCAGTTCAGTTATTAGGTTTTGATCCAGTCAGGTTAATTTGGTCTTCGAATAATTCTAACATATTATTTCCATAGCCCAAAGTTTAATTTGTAAACTAGTAGTTTACAAACTCAACTACTCCTATTAAATTTGGTTTAGTAGTAGTAGTTTGGTAAGTTAACTTTGGTTTGGAAAAATAAGATCAGTTAGAAAAAAGTTTTGATATTTTGGTGATGCGGATATGGCTTTAGTGGCGTCTTCACTGTTTTTGGGCTCCACTGGTGCAAGGACAGTTTCCTTCAATAGCTCCATGTCATTAACCTGGAGTTCAGCTTCACTAAATTCAGGTTTCAGAGGAGCTAAAGAAAGTTCTGCCAGTTCAGGACATTTCTGGTCATTCATGTCTGTGGTGTCTGCCTCACCTGATTCGCTGTTGCCATGAAGATCATTTAGAGCAGGTGTAACACAGTTGGAATCATCTGTGAACTCAGGAGATTGAGGTTCATCTTTGATGACAACTGTAGGCTGCTCAATCTCTTCAGTCTGTGTATTGTCAATCAGATCAACATATACAACAACAAAACGCCTTTTTTCCCTTCTTTTTCTTCTTAGGGTTGATGGGCAGGTTCAAACATTGATCATTGAACATAGGTCTGACTGAAGGCCCTTCAGGTTTGTTCGTTTGTGGACAGCCAGTAAGCTTGGGTTTGAGCTGTGTCTTCTTAGGCGGCTTTCTCTCCTCTGCAGGTATAGTTTGGGGAGACTTATCTCTGACATTATTTTTGGCCTTTAGTGATTCAGCCTGGACTCTAACTGAAGGTCCCTCCGTCTTGTTATGGGTCTGGCCCTCCAGGTCTCCCTGTTGAGTTTGAGACTTATCAGTTTCAGTGTGTAACACCTCCACTGCAGCCTCTTTCTCTGTGAGTTCAGTTTCTACTTTAGTGGTGTCTTCTGCTGAACATTTTTCATGTTCACTGTTTTTGGGCTCCACTGGTGCAAGGACAGTTTCCTTCAATAGCTCCATGTCATTAACCTGGAGTTCAGCTTCACTAAATTCAGGTTTCAGAGGAGCTAAAGAAAGCTCTGCCAGTTCAAGACATTTCTGGTCATTCATGTCTGTGGTGTCTGCCTCACCTGATTCGCTGTTGCCATGAAGATCATTTAGGGCAGGTGTAACACAGTTGGAATGATCTGTGAACACAGGAGATTGAGGTTCATCTTTGATGACAACTGTAGGCTGCTCAATCTCTTCAGTCTGTGTGTTGTCAGTCAGATCTACATAGTTATTTAGAGGAACAGTGAATTCAGAGAGCATCTCCACTTCAGACACTTTGTCAATATCTTCAGTTATTTCTAAAGGTTTTTCAGATGTCTTCTTTTTTCTCTTCTTTTTCTTCTTAGGGTTGATGGGCGGGTTCAAACATTGATCCATAAAATCATCCATGTCAGCATCACTGTTCATCAACTCGGGAGGAAGCCGTGAAAATCCCTTGAAAATATGCGTCTCGGAAATGTGCTTCTCCTTGGGTTCCTTGACGTTCCTCAAATGTTCAGGCAGTTTGAAGTTATCCTGCCTCTTGCATCTACCAATGATTGGTTCTTTGGCTTTGGGCATAACTGGTGTTGTCTTAGCTCTGACTGAAGGCCCTTCAGGTTTGTTTGTTTGTGGACAGCCAGTAAGCTTGGGTTTGACCTGTGTCTTCTTAGGCGGCTTTCTCTCCTCTGCAGGTATAGTTTGGGGAGACTTATCTCTGACATTATTTTTGGCCTTTAGTGATTCAGCCTGGACTCTAACTGAAGGTCCCTCCGTCTTGTTATGGGTCTGGCCCTCCAGGTCTTCCTGTTGAGTTTGAGACTTATCAGTTTCAGTGTGCAACACCTCCACTGCAGCCTCTTTCTCTGTGAGTTCAGTTTTTACTTTAGTGGTGTCTTCTGCTGAACATTTTTCATGCTCACTGTTTTTGGGCCCCACTGGTGCAAGGACAGTTTCCTTCAATAGCTCCATGTCATTAACCTGGAGTTCAGCTTCACTAAATTCAAGTTTCAGAGGAGCTAAAGAAAGTTCTGCCAGTTCAGGACATTTCTGGTCATTCATGTCTGTGGTGTCTGCCTCAACTGATTCGCTGTTGCCATGAAGATCATTTAGAGCAGGTGTAACACAGTTGGAATCATCTGTGGACTCAGGAGATTGAGGTTCATCTTTGATGACAACTGTAGGCTCCTCAGTCTCTTCAGTCTGTGTGTTGTCAGTCAGATCTACATAGTTATTTAGAGGAACAGTGAATTCAGTGATCATCTCTACTTCAGACACTTTGTCAATATCTTCAGTTTTTTCTAAAGATTTTTCAGACGCCTTCTTTTTTCTCTTCTTTTTCTTCTTCGGGTTGATGGGCGGGTTCACACATTGATCCATAAAATCATCCATGTCAGCATCACCGTTCATCAACTCGGGAGGAAGCCGTGAAAATCCCTTGAAAATATGCGTCTCGGAAATGTGCTTCTCCTCATGTTCCTCGACGTTCCTCAAATGTTGGGGGATTTTAAAGTTATCCTGTCTCTTGCATCTGCCCATCACTGGTTCTTTGGGCTTAACTTTTGTCTTCTTTGCTGGTTTTGTCTTCTCTGCAGGAGAGCAAGGAGATTTACCTCTGACAGTATTTTCTGACATTGGTGGCTGAGCCGCCATCTCTGCTTTAACTGAAGGCATCTCAGGTTTGTTAGTTTCTTCCAGTTTCACTGCCCCTAGAGCAGCACTGATTTCAGCAGTACAGAACAGTAGTACAATTACTTTCTAACAGTTACTGTTCTTCCTCTGGTCAAAGATAATAATGTGTTTAAAACTTCGAATGTCTCTCTATAAAATGCTAACCCACAATAGATATCGCTTGGAGCGCTCTGTTTGTGTGTTATCTGTCGACTGGCTAAGTGTGATCTGATCCAAATACGTCCAGGGCCTCCTTCACACACTCATGGAGCTTTGTGTTCAGTCTTCAAAGCTTCAATCTATGTTCCGCAATGTCAACATGGTGCTTGTTGCTAGGTTACAGTAGTGCAAGAAACTTGATAGATTTCTAGAATTGGAATTCCATTGTAAAGAATAGCTGATAGTAATACTTACAGTGGATTTGTTTTTTCAATGCAATGTATTAAAAGTGTGGCATGAGACCGTGTGAAAGAGTTCAAATATGTGCTCAAATTAGAAGAGGAGAATTGTTTATGGTAGTTTTTCATTTAAAATGTTTCAAATGGAAATATAAAGATTTTTGTTGTGGTTTAAGCTTTTTGCATTTCACTAAAACAGAGTTCACTAAAACAGATTTTTTCCATTGTTCACACACACACACACACACACACACACACACACACACACACACACACACACACACACACACACACACACACACACACACACACACACAGGTATGTTTGTGATGAGGAAACAACATTATAACATAGATCAGAATATAACACAATATGGGCGTTTTGATACATACAAGATAGTAGATACACTTTTAATGTCATCTCACGCAAGGCAATTAATCACCATGGAAACACGCATCAGAAAAAAGTTACACAGTACCCCTTATATAAATATAAATATCTCTAAAAAAAATGAATATGACTTCTTTTTAACCTTGTTGATTTTGATTCTGACAGTTATATTTTTACTCTTCAGACTAAACAACATTCGTTTTCATCATTGTCTGCCTGTCTTTTAGCTCCACGTTGCATTCTCGCAGTTACATGGGGCTGGCGCATGATGAAAGCTACCTGTCATAATAATTAGAATATGCTGCAGATTCACAGTATCTTCTTTGGCGCTGGTGTAGAGGTTTGGGTCAATTAGTGGTTAGTGCTGTAGGCTCCTCATTTAGCTCCTGTCCCCTCCAGGCCTCCTCCTTCCTTGTCCTTTTCCTCCCTCCATTTCGATAACCGTATGACTGCCAGCTGTACTTTTTTTTGATGAAAGAGTAATAAAAGTACTAATTTACGGACTGCTCTCTGGATTTTATGATGAAACCACTTGGAAACTCCAGAAATCTTCACTTACAATAATGGTGAAGAAGGAAGAAGAATGGAGGAATAGATGAGGTGGCGGTTCTTTTTCACAAAGCTACATTTCAAAGGTGCGCTCTCATTTACGCGAAGATTTCTGGAAATATAATGTGGTACAGAGCTGGAGGGGTCATATAAGGAGATATATAGATATACAAGGAGATATGGAGAGCTGAGAGCTGTCAAAAAAGGAAAAACTATTTTTGACTTATGGATCATCATGAAAAAATATTAAAGTATTAAAGTTGGATGGCATTCCTGACTACCCTAAAAGTATACTACAGTCAAAAGTTTGGACACACTTCTTCATTTACGTTTCTTCTTTATTTCTATGATTATTTGCATTGTAGATTCTCACTGAAGGCATCAGAACTATGAATAAACACATATGGCTTGTAGCAACAAAAAAAATCAACTCAAAATAACTCCAAACAGCTTTTAGATTTTGAAAAAGCCACCCTTTGCTTTGACCACTGCTTTTGACAATAATTGGCATTCCTTGATCCTGACATGGCACACCAACTGAAAACCACTTCAGGTTACTTTATTGTAAAGCTCATTGAAAGAAGACCAAGATTTTGCAGCGGAGGCAACAAAGAAACGGGAGGGGGAAAAACGACATTCAATGAGAGGGTGTGTCCAAACTTTTGGCTTGTAGTGATTTATGCTGTATTAGCACGATAGCAACCAATAAATCAAAATAGTCAAATAACATTATAAAAACAACATTTCTATGCTAGAAAAGTGTCACAGTAGAGGTGATGGCATCATTTTATTTGCCACTCAGCATTCTGACTGAATGGCACTGAGGCAGAGCTATGGGCAAATGTATTTCTTTGCTTTTTATGTCCATGAGGATTTCTTCTGGTTGCGTTTTAGCTCTAATTATCTTCATACGTCAAAATGGAAAGAGAAAGTAGTTTCTGTGACTGTGCAGATCTTAGCTAGCTTGTTAGCTAAAGATGGGTGGAGATAAAGGACTCAATTCTCCCCACAGCATCTCCTCAACACGCTATTCCAGGAGAGAAAGGTTCAGTCAACTGTGTCTGAGCCAAAGTCGGCGTCAGTAATAAATAGGCCTGCAGTCTCTGTTGGTTAACTAACTCTAACTGGTTTTCCACTACTGTTTACTTGATGCTCTTGTTTTAGATGTCAGGTACAAAGTGGTAGGGTGCGCCGTTTGAACAGGGTCATGGCTGCTGGGAGACAATGGATCCATTGAAATGAAGACAATTAAGTGTGCTAATTACTGTTTTAAAAGCTTCAAGCTCAATAACGGGACTTGTGTGCGAGCATCATGTGTTTGGTGAGTTGGGCATTGTCTGCTGTGAGAGTATGTGACTGATGCAGATAAATGTGTTTGACTAGCTGTCAGGGCCTCACTTGGACACTTGAGGCATCGGTGGTGTGCCAGGACAACAGTGTATTTGGTATGTTTCCTAAATGTTCACTGTACTGGGCTTATTTATGTAGTTTTAAGCAGTGTTTGAATTTTTAGGCTCCTGCAGGCAGAGGGCGTCCCCTGTTTGTTCGTGTGCTCCTTACAGGTCTTTCATGTTTTGTGAACGCGAATGTTGCTGTGTTTTTCTCCCACGTCTGGAGTGATTAAAGTGGACTGGTTTGGGACCTTGAAGTAAAGGCTGACCATTGCCTAGTGAGAGTCTAAATGACCTACGTATACAGATATGATGAATGAACTCTCGTGTAACCTAACCTGTATTCACTAAACTAATCTAAACCAATGTATCAGTAAGTTAAAAGATAAAGTATTTATCATTCAGCCTATGAACTGCATAGGCTAACTTGTAAAGTGGGGTGAATGTTGCGGTTTTTCCTGTTTATCATTTCCAGGTTGATCTTTATCAGGCCACCTACTTGGCTAAATTCCTTATTTGGTAACATAAGGATTTAGCGCTACAACTGAGCAACTGAAAAGTTATAGCAGCTCTTTCACATTTTAGATGTGTTTTGAGCTTTTACAGAATGAAAATGTCATTGACGTTCATATAATGTTGCAACTCATAGCAAAAAAAATGGAATGTTGTGATGTCCTCTGTATAACCTCTATGAAATGACAATAAACGTTACATTTTGCTACTACTGCAACAATCATACAATAATGTCCACCATCACTACAGTTTTCAAAAGTTTATATAGGCCTACTGTACCTCTAGTTACTTCAGCTACTATACAACAGCTAATCTAAAAGTAGTCTGCATTTGACCCATTCTTTAACGTTGCTCTCAGGAGTAGTGGGTGAGCATCTAGGGACAAAATCAGTAGTCAGGAGCTTAGGTGTAAGATGGATGTTAAGCCCTTTCAGACATGCCCACAGAACTGCCTCACTAGCTCCAGGAATCCAACTCGGCTAAACTATTTATATTTTTGTAATTTTTTAACTTTCTTTTTTATCTTTTCTGGAGCCAAACTTCTTGATGTCAGTCTGAAAGTTTGCAGTAAAAGTGGTGTGACATTAATGGACTCTGACCTCAGTGGTCCGCGGAGGTGCTCTGTGTTTTCAGGTTCAAAGAGCTAATGAATATAAATGAAAGCCATGGACAGAAATGAAGCAGCTGCAGATTAAAGGCACTTTTCTTTAGTCTGATTCTGCATGGGGCCGGTGCACACATGACATACATTATATCTGTTTTTTTCTCTTCTCTCTCCACGTGAGAAACAAGATACTCATTTGAGCAGGTATCGATACTAAAAAGTAGAAGTCACAGGACAGAAATGAACCTTTCCTGAATAGTTTTAGAATGATCTTGAGCTGGATCTTGAGCACATAGACTAGTAAATGCCCATGGACCACTATGGAACCTACCAGGACGACTGAGGGATTACACAGATATAAAGCCACATGATGGTATAAAAGAAAATACTATTATTTAATGTTGAAAATCACATTATATTATATTTTTTTTAATCATCATTGTGGTCTGAGAATCGGTATTGAGTATCGGGTCTTTTCCTTAGTATCAAAATCGAGAGACAATACTACGTGAACAACAATATGCTTTTGAGAGAGAAAGTACAGTATTTCATGTAATAAAATAATAATAGTTTTGCCCCAGTAGAAATATATGGTAAAACAGCTCATGAGAACAAAATAAGTCCGCTGTGTGCTGTCTGCATCTAATTAGAAAGTGTTTTATTGTCTGTGAAGCAGGAAATTACCTGTCAGGACAATGGGTGCCAGATCTTGAGCTAGGCTTGGCCATGACTGCCTCAGCTGGAGAAATGTACTAACTGTGCATGTTGTGTGTTGATGGGGGAAACTGGTAACCTGGCTGTCAGCAGATTAATATGTGTAGCCCTCTGAAAAGAGAATCTGGCACCAATAATCAAACCGTTCAAACAAATACTTCATGACAACAGCGGAACAAGCTGAAAAAAGAAAAGCACAGACGTCTTAACTCTTCCATAAATGTTCAAAGCAGTACGTTTTTCTACTCAAATAGGCTCAAGTACGTCTGTGGACACCGCCATGTTTGTGTTGGTTCGTTCAGTGCTGGCTTCTGCACAAACCAGAGTGCTGCCCTGTGACTGGTCAGTTTCCACACCACTGTCATATGTAAACACTTCTGCTGGAGCCGAACATTATGGATTCATGAACACAAGAGTTTGCGAACTGACAGAAATTGTGAGAATTTGTCTTGCTGCCAAAGCTAGGAAACTGGAGTACTTTCATGCGATGATATTAGTGTTGAGAAAGAAAGGGAGCCAGAGAAAGAGGGAGTGAGGAAGACTGAGAAAAGGAGAGAGAGGAGAGAGATGGCTAGGAATAACTATAGGCCAAATGTTGCCGAAGAGGACAAAGAAGACGGGCATGAGGTTAGAGATAGTGGTTCAAGACAAAGACAAAAAGTGACAGTGCCACTATTACCACATGTTATTGACTGCCTTTTATTTTTGATGGCCCTGTGTGGAAACATGCACTCATGCCAAGACTGCACTACAAAACATTTATATAAGGGACTTGTACATTGCGAGAGGTATTAGACTATGACAGTCTCACACTTCTGAATAATACAGTATGCTATGGCACATTCACAGACACATTAGTCACTTGAGCAGGTGAGGGCAGCTGGGAGGTACTGTTCAATATTTTATCATGATTTAAGTAAGAAAGTTTTGGTGCGTAATACTGAAAAACTGTCAAAAACTCATGCCCATGTAATTCTCTCCAGTGCAGAGGCTGGTAGTACTTAGTTACATTTACAAGTTATATTTACTTGTGGAACTTTTTAAAGCAGACTGCCAAATCAAGTCTTCAGGCCTTTTAATCATGTTTTAGTTATTTCCCCTTCTCGTTTAACCTCTTGAAGTTGTATTTGGAGTGATTCGTACATGTTTGAGCAATCTTTTTGAGCTTCTTTTCAAGACGCCATATTCCAGATCAACCCCGCCACAGGTACACGCCCACTGCTGTGTTTTTCAGTCTTATATACTTGATCGATGATGTGCATAGGATTTGAGTGGTAATTTTGGCACAAATTTAAAAAAAAAATCTGCTAGTGTGATCGCCAGATATCCATTGGAAGTTCTGACGGCTGCACGGCTCTTTGTAGTGATGACGTCCCATTGGGCTCCACAGTTTTCTAACACGGAAGTCAGCGGACTTGTTTCTTTCATTAAGTCATTTTAGTACAAATTATAACATAATGATCCACAGGTGTCATAGACTATAACTCAATAGCAGACACAAGCACAATATGTTTTCTATACGTCATTTCTTTTCTTTATATATTTCTTTATATGTCATCCATGCATGTTTGAGTCATTTTCTCCTGGGTCCACAAACTTACGTCACCCATGCTCCCACACAACAATTCTCCATAAATATAGAAAAGGAAGATACAAAACTGTACACAACAACTTGACAAACCTGATGCGAAACCTGTCTTTAGCAGGAAGCACGGTGATTGTGTTGTGATAGAGCTCTGAAGGGGGAGTGACGTAACATGGAGAGCAAAGGGAAGGGGGAAAATAGCATTTTCAAAACATCCATCCATCCATCCATCCATCCATCTTCTCCCGCTTAATCCGGCTGGATTAAGCGGGAAAATAGCATTTTCAAAACAATAAAAGATAATGGTGATCTAATATGTTATGTGTTAGCAATTTATACCCCATAGAAATGTACAGGTTACTCTAACTCTGGCTCTATGTGCATTTTAGGAGCCTGCACTACAATTGTAAAATATGCCATTATTATTCATAAAGCATAAATGACTTTAAAAGGTAATCTTTTGAAAGCTAAAGGGTAAATGAAAGCTATTGCCAATGAGACACAGTGTTTAGTGTTTGTATAAATAACGCTTTGTGGTTTTGATCTCCCTGGCACCACGCTGTCACTGGGGCTGGCTCTGTAAACAGGCTGCTGGGCATTTGAAGTGTAATTTTCATGGAACAAAAATTCAATTATTGTTTATCTCAGGCTCAAAATAAGCTACTGCCAAACACAAGAACACTTTTCATGACCATACAATTAGGCTTTAGCAGCGTCAGAACAGCAAAGAAACTAGTTTTGTATTATTTGTTGCTGTATACATGTGTGGTATTCAAAATAAAATACATATTCATCTTATTGAGTACACTGGTTTTATCTAAAGGCACAACATGTAACTTTTCTGATGGTTGTCGCCTTCTTGTTGTCATGGTGATATTACTGCTTGGTCTGTAATGATTCACAGTAAAGCAAAAAATGTACCTATATGTAAAAAACAAACAAACTAAAAATAGTCCATTTCATTTTCTGAACGTGCCTATGCTGACTGCCTATTTAGAACGTGGCTAGCTATGTCTGTTAATACAGTCTATGCGCCTTATTCTGAGTGAGTTTTAGCTATAATATTCTACAGCATGGATAGAAAGTAATGTTTTAATTTTTGATTTTCATGGAATTGTGCAGGTAACCACCAGAAAGTTACCCCCTGTACCTTGAACACAAAAATACTCAGTTTCTTCCTCTAAAGTCATGTTCTTACTTACTGAATAAGACACACCCTTCTGTCACCCTCTGTTGAGAATGTCAGTGCAAGAAAATATGAAGTTAAGTTATTGGCAGATATTTATCTGGTGTTGCACTTTAACAATAGACTATAAATTGTGGATGCAACAGAAAAGTATTGAATTCCTCAAACATCTGTTCCAAAGGTTTGAGCGAGAGATCAACCAGTGGAGAGCAGCTCCCGGGAGCTTGGGCCCAGAAATGATTCTCTCATAGAACACAATGTATTTTTTGGGAATTCAAACTGCCCATGTTCAGCTGACAGGATATTGACTTTTTTTTTTTTTTTTTTGTATAGGGATTCTTCTCCATTTTTACACCATGAACTTTTTAGATTGTTTTAAATCCTCAGAGCGCCTAAAAGTTTGATTTGTAAGATTTAACCTAGCCTAGCTGGTCAGAACTGATCACACGTTGCACATTTTTTTGACATCACACGGGTGGGATGCACTGTCCCTGTATTGAGGAAATGATGCAGAAGAAAAAATATTTATTAGGCCTTTTAAGCCAATGAGCAGATGACATTGAAAACAGCAGAACACGTCTTAGGTTCTTCTCCAAATCTTATTATACTTCCACGGTTTTTACTGAGAGATGACTTGAGCTGATTATTGACGATTAAAGATCATTGAATCGATTGGATTCAAATTTGCTTAATTGCCCAGCCATAATCTCCTTGGAAACTGGTGACGCCACAAGACCAAGTATTCAAGTATTTGTTTATGCAATACAGACAATATAGATGTGGTTAAAACTAATCTGTGGAACATTCCAGACAAAACAATAACATCTCCATTAGACAAGCAGGTAATGGACCCTCCACCAAAAAAGTTCCATCCGTTCGTCTCTCATCGTCCCAACTTGCTCAATCCCCTCCATGACTTTTGGAGTTTGAAGCAGCCACCCACCATTAAAAATTTATCTCATCTTCACAGGGAGGGAGAGAGAGAACCCTGCAGATGGGAACAATACTGACAGAGACGCAGTGGAAAATAGGACAAGACAGAAATGGAGTCTACACATCGTGCAGAGTACATGAAAAGACCAATACACAACTCCCTCTCCTTCACCAACCTGTCTTATCCCTGTCTCCTCTATCCTACACACAAGTTTTCAAAAGCGCAGCTGGAGGTGGCTTTGCTCTCCGCCATCTGCCCCAAAATATCCACCTATTTACCTTCCACAAGGATTATTTTGGTATTTTGTTCCATTCATCTGAAATCACCTTCCTGACGTCCCTATTTGTAGACTATTTGAATCCATTTTGCACAGAGGTGGTACAATTGTTTGTGTTTTTGAGCAATTTGGGTACTTTTGAGGCCACTTCCATCAACTTTTAGAAGATGAAAAAAGCTATGATCTCATTTCCGGCCATGAAGGTTGTGGGTTTGATTTCCATGTTGTTCTGGAGTGACAGTGGTTTAGGTGTAGAGCAAAAAGTTGGTGTTTTTATCCAATTTCTGACCATACAGTTGCTTGCAGAATTCATTTTGACAACTTATTTTAATTTCTATCGATCCATCTTCAACTTATCCAGGGCCAGGTCATGGGGGCACCCACCTTAAGTAGGGACTTCCAGACTTCTCTCACATCGGACACTTCCTGGAGCTCCTCTGGGGGGACCCAAGGCCTTCCTAAACCAGCTGAGAGACATAGTCCCTCCAGCGTGTCCTGGGTGCTCCCTGGGGCCTCTTTCCAGTGGGACATGAACATCTCTCCAGTGAGGCATCCAGGAGGCGTCCAAAACAGAAGCCCAAGCCACCTCAGCTGCTCTTCCCAACAGGGATCAGAGGCTCTACTGTGAGTGCCTCCCGTATGACTGAGCTCCTCACCCTGTCTCTAGGTGAGCGCTTGGTCATTCTGTGGTGGAAACTCATTTTGGCCGCTTGTACTCGCGATCTTGCCCTTTTGGTCATTACCCAAAGCTCATAACCATAAGTGACGGTATGAACGACTGACCTGGTAAATTGAGAGCTTTGCTTTTGGACTCAGCTCCTTCACCACAACAGTCTGATACAGCGTACGCATCACTGCACCGATCAGAGAATAAGTAATTGTTTATACCTGTATGGGAGAAATGTAGATTCTAATTTGCTTGTATAACAAATAATAGAATACAATATCTGAAGTTGTTGTGGTGTGTCATTGACTGGTAAACACAAGAATGAATTACAGCAGTTCACGGAGCATTGATGTATAAACGATTTCAGGTCTTATTCTTATTCATTACTTAACTCCACTGAAAGGTCAGTCACAGAGACATTTGGCAAAACAATTGGAATTGGCCTGTGCTTCGTTTTTTTTTAAGGTCAATGTAGAGACTCAAGGCTGTAGCTTATTTTGTCTCATAATGTATGTAAGATCAGTATTCCTCACATCACATCTTTTTATTAAAGACATTTTGTGCATTTAAAGTAGCTGGTTAGTTGGACGTAGTTTTCTCTATTTGGAAATTTGGACTGAAGAAGTGAAAACAGAGTTAGTGTATGTTTATGCAATGATGGACCAAAAATCCAGATGAGATTCAGGAGAGCAGCGTGGTTTTTGTCCCAGCTGTGGACCAACTCTACACTCTACCATTGGGTGCTCAAGGGTTCATGGGAGTTTACCCAACCAGTTCACACGTGCTTTGAGGATCTGGAGAAGGCATTCGACCATGTCCCTGGTGGTGTCCTCTGAGGAATGCTCTGAGAGTATGGGGTCCTGGGCCCTTTGCCCAGGGCTGTCCAGTCCCTGTATGACTGGAGCAGGATCTGTGCCCTTTGTCACCGATTCTGTTCATTGTATTTATGGACAGAATTTCTAGGTGCAGTCAGGGGCCAGAGGGGGTCCAGTTTGGGGACCACAGGATCTCATCTCTGCTGTTTGCACATGATGTTGTCCTTATGGCTTCATCAAACCAGGACCTGCAACAGGCACTGAGGCAGTTTGGTGGTGTGTGAAGCGGCCGGGATGAACATCAGCTCCTCCAAATCCGGGGCCATAGTTCTGGAGCGGAACAAGTTCTCTTGCCCTCTCTGAGTGCTGCTCCTGGATAAGAAGAAAATGCCAAGAAGCACCCCTTGCCCCTATGTCAGTGGTTTAGCTTTGAGCAAACACAGAATACAAAAAAATAAAATAAAATAAATACAATAAAAAATATAAATCAATACATAAATATTGTCATGTCAATGCAAAATTTTGTTCAAGAAATAGTTTGCTATGAAATGTGGAAATAAACTTGCTTTTATGAATTCAGTACAATTTCTTTGGCATTAGAATTGGCATGTGACAAGACTTCATTTGAACTTGTTTTATTTCTTCAGTGCCTTTCACAGTCTCACTTAGAGCAAAAACATTCAAAGCTACAAAGCAGAGAGCAAAGTTGATAAAATGTTCTGCAGAGGGGGATTATGGGATCATGGGATCATGGTGCAGAGCTATCGGCCTTCTCTTTGCTTGCTTATCTAACTATATTAACTGCTTCACAAGCTTTTATGTGGGCATACAAAACCAGACACACCTGCCATTTTTATATTTTCACCCATTAAACCACATGGTAGAGTTTTCAGCATCCTGTATTGAAGTATAATGCTTTAGACATAAAGTGAAATGGTTTGAACCCAGTTTGATGTAGACTTTGTTGGTTTGGTTCTGCTCAAGTCCTAGTTTAATCCCACTGTGTGCAACTGTGAATGCACTTTGAAAGAACAGATCATTTTGTACCATTTCAAGGTAAAAAAAAAAACAAAACAAAAAAACACCAAATCAAGAAATAACTAATGTAACCATGGTGGCAGAGGGAAATGGCTCGCACTTTCACCTCAGGAACCCAAGAACAATAAGTCAAATGTTCCAGCTAAGGTTGTTCTAACCAGTACTAGCTCAAGATACGCAGATCCCATCCCTAGTAGTACACTAGAAGTACACTGTGGCCACTGTTGTAATACTCTTACCTCTTCAAAAACTACCCGGTTGTGTTTGTTTCATTCACACATGTTTAAGTAATCCTTAGTTGGTTTACATCTCCAAAGCTCAAAATGTTGTGATGTCATGAAGAGGTAGTTTTCAAGTTAGCCAACTTAAAATCCAAGTTTGACCACAAGGTTACAAACAGGACACAATCAGATGTAAATTATACTTAAGGTCAAGTACATGTGAACACACATATTTACAAAAATACTCATAACAGCCTCCTCATTGTAGTATCTCACTGTAATAAGCAACAGGTTTTCATTTACAGTGTTTCTATTGTTGAGAATGTTGGCGCTTTGGTTAAAAATTGGGCTCTAGAAATTAATTAGCACTGCCTGTATCGCATTGGAAGGAAATGATGTATAATTATGTTTACCCAAGAGGTCTGTTCCAACAGCTCATAACTTCTCAGACAGCACAGGAGATACACACATTTCAGCACGTTGAGCCACTTTTAGATAGTTTATTGCCTTTTTGTGTTTCCAAAACGATGGCAGCACGGAGACAATACATTTTAGACGACGGCAGAGTGATCTTGCAAGGTTTGTGGAAGAAATTTTGAAGAATGTCAAACAATCCCAACTTGTAGGGATCAAGGGTCAGGTAGCCAAAGTTGTACTGTACTTGAGATTACAAGAGTATTGTCTCTTTAAATGTTGCTACTAAAGTACAAGTAGAAAATACTGATCCAAAAAGTAAACAAGTACACAAAAAAAACACTCTGAGATGTACAATTTTGTTAAGAAATGACTCAAGTAAATGTAAACGAATTTACCCATCTCTGGTACTGACTGTGCTTACATGAGTGTAATTTTAATAATTGCACATGAACACGTAGTAACCAAGTAATCACAATGACATAATGTGTTTACAGGGTCCAGGCAGGTCTCAAACATCTTTGCGACTGGATCAAGCCTTTTCAAAAGCAGAAAAAGGAAATCCAGCGATGCAGCGGTCTGGGCTGATTTTGCACCCAAAAAATCGTGTTTGCAAACGTCGGCCGTTGGTTGTGGACGTGAGACGCTGCAGAGCCCTCAGAGGAGAGAGGTCCAAACTGAAGGTACTGCTGAAAATATATCAACAACAGGCACTATAGCTGTATTTGTATCACGTAAAATCCACTTGTTGCATTTTGTCATTATAACGCAAGTAATAATTGACTTCATGTATTTTCAGACTGCACTCCTTGCAAACCATCAAAAAGGAAATTAACCGATGCAGGATTCGGAAATGAGGCCAAAAAATCTCGTCCTGAGGAATCCATTAAAACAGACTCGGAGCACGAGATCGCCGCAAAGAGGCGTCAGAAAGAGAGGAGAAGGCTGAAGAAAGCAATGAGGAGAGTGGCTAGAGCTAGAGGTACGCTACAGGCTAAATATACAGAGAACTATTGTATATTTAGATGTATACACTAAACTGGGACTAGACCAGGACTAAACCGGGACCAAAATAGAAATCTAGGGCCAAACCAGGACTGCCAGGACTATACCAAGACCAAAGGAAGTACACATAGGACTAAACCAGGACTACAACAAGACCAAAATATAAATCTAGGCCCAAACCAGGACTGAAACCAATAAATCATAGCTACAACTCCACCAAATACTGTTAATGTGTTCTTGGGCAAGACACTTTGCTCCCTTTCCTATGTGTGAATGGGTGTTGTCATTAAAGGATGATCATACTAATTATATATATATATATATATATATATATATATATATATATATATATATATATATATATATATATATATATATATATATATATATATATTTTTTTTTTTTTTTTTTTTTTTTTTTTTTTTTCAGTGAGTGACTTGAAGCTGAGGTACGAGCAGCATGAGCCGCTCGGAGAGGGCGGATTTGGGTCCGTGTTTGCCGGCGTCCGGATAGCAGACCAACAACCTGTAAGATATATGCTTTTAATAATTTACAAAACTTCAAATGCACAGTTAATATCAGCTAAAATTACTTAAGGTGTCAGTCTCCATGGAGATGTTGTTTCTTCCTGGAGACTGAAATATTCTGAATTTAACCTTGTCTAAGAAAAATAACAGGACAGAAAATCTGTAAATGTAACTAGAATTTCACATTTTCCGTTTACTCCATTATATAATGAAATGATTCTAATTTCTGATTTTCAGGTGGCCATTAAACACATCAGGAGAGAGGACGTGGAATTTTCTCTAGTGGTAAGTGAAATTTTTGTTGTTATATTTTCATTTGTATAATTTTGCAACATCTTTGATGGATTTTGAAACTGTATTGTCAAATAACCAGAGAAAGAAAGGACATCAGTATCCACTAAAAAGTCTGTGCCACTCACAGCTCTATTTTATATTAGTGATGAATGGACTGATACTAAATTGTATTAAAAAAAAAAAAAAAAAAAAAATCTGTTTAATTTCTGTTTGGTAAAACTTTGAAAGACATTGTTTTTTTTCAGTTAGTGCATTTAAAACTAATAGGATTTAAAACTCATAGGGATCAGATCAGTATTGCGATACTTTCCATAGTATTACTGTATCAGATTGAACAAAAATCACTAGTACCACCCCATCAATATTTGACACTGCATTTACCTCTGACTGTGTAATAATCTGTTCTGTTTACATTTTCCACTTTTAGAACATTAAAAAGGAGGTGTTCACTGTCCCCTCCGAGGTGCTCCTCATGACCAGAGCTGCTCCGGATCGGCACTCGGTCGGACTGAACCCCTCAGTGAGTCTCCTGGACTGGTACCTACAGGATAAAGGCCAGGAGGTAGTTCTGGTCATGGAGAGGCCCACCCCATCCGAAGACCTGTTCCACTACTGTGAGAAGAATGCACCACTGCCAGAAGTCCACGCAAAGGTATGCAAAAAACAAAACAAAACTGAAAAATAACAAAAATATACATATCCTTAAATATTCCAATCTGCTCAATCAGTGGGAATATTTGCATGGCCAGTAATAACGAGATAATGATAATAACTAGATAACCCAATATATATATTTATTTTTTAGAGTAACTGTTTTATTTGGAAGACAAAGTACAATCGATTTTAAAATAACTCTTTCAATCTTCTCTCTTTCAATGTTGTCTTGTCTCATTTGTTTGTCCTTTCTGTATAAATTCTTCTCATGAAGTTGTGGCTTGAAGAATTAAGAAGCCACAACAAAAAGGTATTTGCTTATTTTATTTTATTTTATTTTATTTTACATTTATTTGAAACTACATTATCTTGGAAAAAAGTGAGAAATAACATGGAAGTTTAATCATCTAAGTCAGTGTTTCTCAAACTGCGGTATGCGAGTTTCTGGTCCTTTGCAGTTGTAGTTTGAATTTGAATTAATTTTATTCTTATTTTGTTCTTCTTTGGGGTAGAACTATAGCTTCACTTTAGAACTACTAGTTTAAGATCAATATTGTGATTTTAAATGTCCAAAAAAAAGTGAATTGGTGTCATAGATTAGTAGTAAGCCTCTACAGCAGAAAACAGCATCTCTTCTTTAATCTCACATAGAATTCATTTCATTTTCATTTTCAATACATTTTGTTACTTTTCTAATCCACGTTCTTATTGTCTGGCAGGAGCTGATGCATCAGATTGTCAACGCGCTCGTGGACCTTCATTCAAAAGGGGTTTTCCACCGTGATATCAAAATGGAGAATCTCCTGGTCCAGACCACAGAGTCCGGTCCAAGGATCCGGGTCATAGATTTCGGCTGTGGCTGCAAAGTCCAGTCAAAGCCTTTCCACCTCTACAAAGGTAATACTCCTAACTAACGTAGTAGTCATAGTAATTTTAGCAGTAGTAGTTAAAATACAATATCATTAAAAGTGCATTATGCAATCTGTGTGTTTCTCCTTGTTTTTCAGGGACGACAGAATTCGCACCTCCTGAGGCCTTAAATAGTAAAGGCTACAACGCTGGTCCTACGTCAGTGTGGCAGACGGGGGCGCTACTGTACGAACTGCTGCGCTCTGATGACCACAGAGAATTCAGAACAAGAAAGTTTCTGAAGGGAAAATGCAGTTTGAGCGGCCTGTCGCAAGGTACGAGAAGAGAAATACAGACGTTATTTAGATATGATTTAGTGTTCATGTAATTAGATCAAACTTTAAGGTGCACTGTGAGTACCTTTTCAAGGGAGGGTGTGCAGCCTGCTGTTATTGCTATGCTATGTTCATCAGTGTTGCATAAGGGGACACCACCAGACCAAGTTACAAGTCAGATCTGTGGAGTGTCGTTACATCAATGCATGTTTTTCACCATATTTGAGAGGTGAATCCATATGTAATTGAATAAATGCACGTTATATGGCATACTGTGGAACATCCCATAGAGATTTCCATAGAGACAAGCAGGTGGCGGACCCTCCATCTGAAAAGACAGATTACACAGTTCACCCTTAAACAATGCACAAATTACAGTATCTAAAGAATGGACCATATGAATTGGGAAATGTAATTGTCAAAGGCACAAATAACACCAATCTTTCTCACATCTTTAATATTGTCAACAGAAGTTTTTGTCACTTAAGAACTTCACTCACAGTGGGAAAAGCAACTGAAAAGAAAGGTACGCTCTAAAACTTCTTTTGTGTGTTTGTTTTTGCAGAGTGCAGTGACTTCCTCCAGGCCTGTCTGACACTGGACCCAAACCAGAGGATAAGTTTGGACCAGTTGAGCCACCATCCCTGGTTCAGCCTGGTTTAACCAACCCCATGTACATATTCCATGTAAATAAGTTAACATAATAAACATTCATTACCACAAATGTGTTGTTCAGACTTGATGAAATGAGACAAACGTACATGCACTGGACATTATGTATTTGACCGATTTATTTCATATAAAATAATGATCCATTGGTGTCATAGATTATAACTACGAGGCAGACTTTTTTTTTTTTACGGTGATGGTGAACTTAGGTCACTCACTTATATTTTTAGAAAACCTTCTTATCGTAGTCAATAAACAACACCAAACAGACGTATGTGTAATACAACTGACTTTATTCTGAAGCCAGTATATTTATCATAATTATGTCAGACACAAGTTTGATTGGAGTCAGAATTGTTCTCCAACCTCAAGGTGGCGCAAAATCTCAACACCATTGTACACAAATCACAGCTTGACATGATCACACGGAGAACCGAAACACGGGCATGTCCAATGGTGTAAAGTGGTGACATAGTTCTAGTCCTCTCTAGAAAGTCCCTTTCCCCAAAACTATCTTGGGGCTCTTGATGCAATCTGCAGTGTTTCAGATCAAATTGACTTGACTAACTTTTAGTCTAACTATTAAAACAGCCATGCCAATGTACCTCACCTTCCTCAGCACCTCGAGGGAATGGGCCCTGGCCCTGGTGTAAACATGTAGCTGTCTACACCGATACCTGACTCAAAAACAACATGTAGGCAACATATTTAAATTTTAGAAAGAAAACACATTTATTTTTAGGCTATTGTAAACACCTGAGTGCCATTATTTAAAAAAAAAAAAAAAAAAAAAAGTGATGGGCCAGCAGGGCCTTCTTTGCTAGCCCTCACATTTTAACAACAACAACAACAACAACAACATAATAAAACTAATGTTTTTAATACATAAATTAAATCACAATTTTGTATTTTAGACCACAGACAGTAAATGTGGGCAGCTGGCACAGGTCCCGAGGCCACGGTCTTTATATAGTTCACAGATTGGCAATTCCAGGGCTGAAATTATCTAGATGATTCTAGTGAAGGTGTATAGAGAACTGAGTCTAAATATGCAGGGGATGTGTGATGTGATGTGTCATGTGTGAATGAAACAAAACAACTCCAGATATGTTTTTGATAAAAACAACATTGATCAGAGAATGGTGTAATATAAGCCCTTTATTTGATATCGTAAAGTCTTTGAGTATTCCTAATAGTCTAGCTTCTATCACCAACCTAAAACATGACAAAAATAAATAGTCTCAAGATCAACCTCCCCAAACAACAATAAGGAATGGGTCAAATGCAGAGGACGCATTTTTACAGTAGTAAAAAAGTACCCTAACCCTAACATAGGTTCAACTCTTGTCCAACTCTGTGTGCAACAAGAATTTCATGACTCAATTGATTTTTGAAGCAGAAAAAACACACACTTGTATTTGATACCTACCATGACATATCAAAATGGGTTATTCCTCTTTTTTATTTTTTTACATTTTGTGATAAGAAAAATGAAATCAAGCTGTGTTGACAAAAGCGCACGACAGCTACAAGAAAGACATTTGTTGCTGTGCCAGTTTTTCTCGGCGCACCTGTCCCTCCCACTCTCCACTCTGAAATCTTTCCTTAAGGTGCATTGAACTAAAGTTGTTACGTGTTTCTGCTGCGATATAGCTTTTGTTAGTGTCTCTTTGTCAGTCAGATGCATTACATTTCTGTGCACACCGCCAGATGAAAGAGAAATGGAGAAGAAAGTCAGGGAAACAATGGTATAAGATTCACAAAAGAGAAACTCAAGTTGGGAAGACTTTTTTCAAACTAAGAAAACTACACTAATAACCTGTCTATGCATGAAAACACATAGTATAGTTGTTGACGTGTCAACAGTAGGGTGACCATTTGTTCGGATTTCGGCCGGACTGTTCAGTTTTAGAGCCTTCTGTTCAGACCTCTGTCATGCGTCCTCATTTTTGACATTTTTTCTTCATTTCGGACCCTTGGCCACCACCGTTGCACGCTGTGTCACTACAAATCCCTGCCCATATTGCACCTGCGATGCTGCGATAGCAGTGTTTGAAATTGTCTGCTGATGAACAAAAGCAAATGCCAAAAGGGAAGACATCCTTCAAACCTGCTTGGTGCTCAGAGCACCGTTTTGCCAGCAAAACTATGCCTTCTGTAAACTCTGCTGTATTCATATTGATGTGAGTAGCTGAGGTAAAGGTGCGTTAGAGCGACATGCAGACACAGAACGCCACAAGGAGAATGCTCGCAGTGCTGCACACTCTTCTTTAACGTCTTTTTTTTTTGTCCCACCAACAAACAACATACAGATGACAAAATTAGTATTATAATCATAATCATAATACTAAGTCTAAGGCCTAAGTGTCTTAATTTTCAGAGTCATGCCGGTAGTCACTCTAGTCAGCAGTGGGTAAGCCAAACAAGCTATGGTCACAACTTGAAAATCACATACATTTTCGTGTGTTCTAATACCAATATTGGTATCTGTAAAAGTTGCAATCCCAATGCATGTGATCTAAAATAGACACTTCTTCAATACTTCTGTAACGAAGATGTGAGTCTGGGTGAATAGACCTTTTTCACAACGGCTGGAAGTCCCGCCCTGTAGGGTTGTGAAGCTTCTGGTTAATGGTTTTCTATGGCAAAAAGTCTGTGGAAATGTCTTGCATATTCTCCACCAGCTCCATAAATATGCCCTATCTCCAAATCTTCAACCAAGAAAGACCGACAACTATCAAGGTATGAAAACGAAAACTTAAAGGCCAACAACTACTAGGTTTAGCGAACTACTTATTATGAATGGTAATGAATATAACATAAGTAACTTGTTAACTCTTGTTAGCTACTCTAAAATTAAAATGCGATTTCATGATGTAGATATTAGCACAGATAAACAGATATGTGCAGTTCGAATGCTAGACATGTAATCTGTGAACATCTTGGTGATGAGGCAGGCAGATTTGTTAAGCTGGTGGTGAATACGCAAGACATTTCCAGAGACATTTTGCCACAGAAAACCATCAATAGGAAGTTCCGCAACCCTACAGGGCAGGACTTCCGGCCGTTGTAAAAAATGTCTATACCCAGAGTTCAAATGGGTGTGATTGACAGGTTTTCTGAGCCAATCAGGGACATGTATGGTCCAACTATATAAAAACAAATATGGCTGCTGAGGAAAAAAAGAACAGAAATAAATATTAACAGGGGACTGAATATATATATATATATATATATATATATATATATATATATATATATATATATATATATATATATATATATATCCATCCATCCATTTTCTTCCGCTTATCCGGGGCCGGGTCGCGGGGGCAACAGTCTAAGCAGGGACTCCCAGACTTCCTTCACCCCGGACACTTCCTCCAACTCCTCCGGGGGGACCCCAAGGCGTTCCCAGGCCAGCCGGGAGACATAGTCCCTCCAGCGTGTCCTGGGTCTTCCCCGGGGCCTCCTCCCGGTGGGACATGCCTGAAACACCTCCCGAGGGAGGCGTCCAGGAGGCATCCGGAACAGATGCCCGAGCCACCTCAGCTGGCTCCTCTCGACGTGGAGGAGCAGCGGCTCTACTCTGAGCCCCTCCCGAGTGACTGAGCTCCTCACCCTATCTCTAAGGGTGCGCCCAGCCACTCTACGGAGGAAACTCATTTCGGCCGCTTGTATCCGCGATCTTGTCCTTTCGGTCATTACCCAAAGCTCATGACCATAGGTGAGGGTAGGAACGTAGATTGACCGGTAAATTGAGAGCTTTGCTTTTTGGCTCAGCTCCCTCTTCACCACAACGGTCCGGTACAGCGACCGCATCACTGCCGACGCTGCACCAATCCGCCTGTCAATCTCACGCTCCATCCTCCCCTCACTTGTGAACAAGACCCCGAGATACTTGAACTCCTCCACTTGAGGCAAAGACTCCCCACCCACCCGGAGAGGGCAAGCCACCTTTTTCCGGTCGAGAACCATGGCCTCGGACTTGGAGGAGCTGATCTTCATCCCAGCCGCTTCACACTCGGCTGCGAACCGCCCCAGTGCACACTGGAGGTCCCGGTTCGATGAAGCCATCAGGACAACATCATCTGCAAACAGCAGAGATGAGATCCTGTGGTTCCCAAACCGGATCCCCTCCGGCCCCTGACTGCGCCTAGAAATTCTGTCCATGAATACAATGAACAGAACCGGTGACAAAGGGCAGCCCTGGCGGAGTCCAACATGCACCGGGAACATGTCCGACTTACTACCGGCAATGCGAACACAGCTCCTGCTCCGGTCATACAGGGACCGAACAGCCCTTAACAAAGAGCCCCGGACCCCATACTCCCAGAGCACTCCCCACAGGACCCCACGAGGGACACGGTCAAATGCCTTCTCCAGATCCACAAAACACATGTGGACTGGTTGGGCAAACTCCCATGAACCCTCGAGCACCCGATGGAGAGTATAGAGCTGGTCCAGTGTTCCGCGACCGGGACGAAAACCACACTGCTCCTCCTGGATCCGAGGTTCGACCATCGGCCGGATTCTCCTCTCCAGTACCCTGGAATAGACCTTACCGGGGAGGCTGAGGAGTGTGATTCCCCTGTAGTTGGAACACACCCTCCAGTCCCCCTTCTTAAACAGAGGGACCACCACCCCGGTCTGCCAGTCCAGAGGCACTGCCCCCGACCGCCACGCGATATTGCAGAGACGTGTCAACCAAGACAGCCCCACAACATCCAGAGACTTAAGATACTCGGGACGGATCTCATCCACCCCCGGAGCCTTGCCACCAAGGAGCTTGCCAACCACCTCAGTGACTTCAGCCAGGGTGATGGACGAATCCGCCTCCGAGTCCCCAGCCCCTGCTTCTTCCTCAGAAGGCGTGACAGTGGGGTTGAGGAGATCCTCAAAGTATTCCTTCCACCGTCCGACAACGTCCCCAGTCGAGGTCAACAGCTCCCCACCCGCACTGTAAACAGTGTTGGTGAAGCACTGCTTCCCCCTCCTGAGGCGCCGGACAGTTTGCCAGAATTTCCTTGAGGCCGTCCGATAGTCCTCCTCCATGGCCTCTCCGAACTCCTCCCAACCCCGAGTTTTTGCCTCCGCGACCGCCCGGGCTGCAGCACGCTTGGCCTGCCGGTACCTGTCAGCTGCCTCAGGAGTCCCATGAGCCAACAAGGCCCAATAAGACTCCTTCTTCAGCCTGACAGCATCCCTTACTTCCGATGTCCACCACCGGGTTCGGGGATTGCCGCCGCGACAGGCACCACCGACCTTACGACCACAGCTACGAGCAGCCGCATCGACAATAGAGGCCGAGAACAAAGCCCACTCGGACTCCATGTCCCCAGCCTCCCCCGGAATCTGGGAGAAGCTCTCCCGGAGGTGTGAGTTGAAGGTCCCCCTGACAGAAGGCTCTGCCAGACGTTCCCAACAGACCCTCACAATACGCTTGGGCCTGCCAGGTCTTTCCGGCTTTCTCCCCCGCCAGCGGACCCAACTCACAACCAGGTGGTGATCAGTTGACAGCTCTGCCCCTCTCTTCACCCGAGTGTCCAAGACACGCGGCCGGAGGTCAGATGACACGACAACAAAGTCGATCATCGACCTCCGGCCTAGGGTGTCCTGGTGCCACGTGCACTGATGGACACCCTTGTGCTCGAACATGGTGTTCGTTATGGACAAACTGTGGCTAGCACAGAAGTCCAATAACAGAACACCGCTCGGGTTCAGATCAGGGAGGCCGTTCCTCCCAATCACCCCTCTCCAAGTGTCACTGTCGTTGCCCACGTGGGCGTTGAAGTCCCCCAGTAGAACAACGGAGTCCCCGGTCGGTGCACTGTCCAGTACCCCTCCCAGAGACTCCAAGAAGGCCAGGTACTCTGCACTGTTGTTCGGCCCGTAGACCGACACAACAGTGAGAGACCTGTACCCGACCCGAAGGCGCAGGTACGCGACCCTCTCGTTCACTGGGGTGAACTCCAACACACAGCAGCTGAGCTGTGGGGCAATGAGCAGGCCCACACCAGCCCGCCGCCGCTCCCCGCATGCAACGCCAGAGAAATAGAGAGTCCAGCCCCCCTCAAGGAGTTGGGTTCCAGAGCCCAAGCTGTGCGTGGAGGCGAGGCCGACTATATCTAGTCGGTAACGCTCAACCTCCCGAACGAGCTCGGGCTCCTTCCCCCCCAGTGAGGTGACATTCCACGTCCCCAGAGCTAGTCTCCATGTCCGGAGATCTGGTCGCCGAGGCCCCCGCCTTCGACTGCCGCCCAGATCACTTAGCACCGGCCCCCTATGGATCCTATATATATATATATATATATATATATATATATATATATATATATATATATATATATATATATATATATATATATATATATATATATATATATATATATATATATATATATATTTGTTTCACACATGTCACTGCAATAAACAAATTATCTGCATCTTACATAAGGTGTCGTTAGCTTTACTGTGATGACAAAACTCAGTTGTTAAAAGCTGTTGTAAACTCATCACTGAATAATTATGATCCTCTGCATGAATAAGGTTAGTGAGGAATGATTTTGGACCACTGCAAAAGAACTACTTCTGTTTCTCAGGTTTTAGATCAGACACGGCACCTTTAATAACACAATACCAAAATGTAACTTCCTGTATAGTCTCCCTTTGATATCTGTCTGGACAAGCACACAGCGCTGTTTAACACTTGTGTATGGGACTGCTGAAATGACACAGTATTGTCCCTTATTGAGGGGTGACAGGAGGAGAGTCTGCTGCACCCACTGAGCACATGTCCACGTTCACAATCGAATTTCATATCCAATTTACTGAGTTATTCTATGCCTCTCCTCCTCCACCCTTCTCTCTCCTTGATCCCTCTCTCCTCTGCCACCCTCTCACTCATGATCCTACCTTCTTTTCAGCACTGACATTGCTAGAATAAAGAAACTGTGTTCAGTACTAGTGTACGGTGTGTACTTTTTTGTGTATTTGTTGGTTTATGCACGTTTTCCTCTGAGTAAAATAGGTGTAGTTGCAGAATGACTACAGTTTTAATCAGACATGAAATTCTATGCAACTTGTACTTGATTTTTAAAAAAAATGTTTTTAATGTATAAATATATCATATGCAAAGGTTTCAATGAAAATGTCAGTTGGACAATTTTAGCTGAAGACATATTGTCTTTTTCAAGGCATTCGGAGGAACCATCAAGGAACCATTCACCCATCCATACTACCCAGACACTGGGGATGAGGTGGGTTAAGTGTCTTGCCCAAGGACACAATGACTATATTCATCTGTGGGAGCTAGAATCGCACCGCTAACCTGTTTGTCAGTGGATCTGACCGCTCTACCAATCATGTTTATGTCGAGGGCTGGGCTAGAACCGTTAACATCTTGCATTTATTCAATCATGGTTTTTTATAACAAAGTTGCCCAGATCTGCCTAGTAACTGTCTCCGTGGAGATTTATAAATTCAATTCAATACCTTACTGTGGAACATTCCAGATTAAGCAATAACATCTCCATGGAGAAAAGTTACATAGCACACCTTTTAATGCTTCTCTTCAGTTTAACTCTGTATCCATGGTGACACCAGGCTGAACTTGACTGACTTAAACCGTGAGCTCCTCCTCTGATTGAACCCTCCCTTAAGCCCGGGGATAAGACCCCTGTGGCCCTCTCTTCTCCCAGGCCATGTGAGCTCTGCAGAGGATGGAGGCTGGACCCACAGCTCAAAGTCACCTTGAGGAGCAGACCACGAAACATCTTGTTACAATCCTGCAAGCTGGTAAAAAGATCACCCTCGGAAAAAAAAAAAAAAAAAATGGGTCTCTTCCTACAGAGAAGAATCTACATCAAAGTGATCGCAGTGGCTTTAGTGGAAATCCCACAGCTTGAATATGATTGGCTGAATAAGCAGTGGCAGGGCTAATTGGAGGAGAAACTGGGGTAGCTTGGATGGCTGCAGTTCTTATTTTAGTTTGAATGCAAATGGTAAAATACTAAGATTTCTGAATTGGCAAAGTTATATGAATATGTTATAATGCATTTTGTAATTCAGTACATTATTTATTTAGTATTTACTGTAACATTATAGCTATGGCTAATTTGCCAGTGCTTTGGATGACAGAATACCTAAGGATGCAACGATTTGCTTGTCTCCATGGACTTTGCCTGGATTGTTCCACAGTATGCCATTAAACCACAGACTGTATATGGACATAGCTAACCTGCTAGCCACTGTGTTCCAAATGGGCAGTGAGCATGGGCATGCTTCGGCTCCAATTCACTTTGTACTGAAAAAACCTCGCCCCTCTCTCTGTAACTGCTGCTGTCAGACTCATTTTGGTCTTAAAATGTACATATTAACCACTCTACATGATCCTGGTGTTTTTATTTCACTATTTTGTCCATAAATCAATTGCTATTCCTAATATGGAATTGGGCTCCAAATTCACCCCATAACTGCTAGCCTCGGTGAGTTTCATTTGACTGGAGCCAAGCACAACAGGTAATGTCACACTCCCTTAGTCCACTTCCTTATACAGTCTATGCATTAAACGCATCTATCTTCATGATACAGTACGTGTAATGGCAGCAGGCCAAGTTACAGGCCTGATCTGTGGAGAGGTTACCCTGTTCTTAGTAATAATCAGAATGCTTTTATTGTCATTGCACAAACGGCTTAACAGAACTGAAAAACCCGCTCCACAGTGGTCCTCAGTGAATCACACACAGCACAAAATTGATGAGGACAGATGAAACATAAGTATGACAGATAGCAGATCAGGAGATACAGTAGAATTTATTGCAACTATCCCAGTTGCCAGTTATACAGAGTTCACTGGTTTGATTGCATATGAATATTGTTTTGCAAGACATTTCTGAGCAATAGAAATGTCTAATGTAAAGTTTAATACCATACTGGCAAAGCAAAACACTCTCTTTGGAGACAAGCAGGTGGCAGAACCTTCACCAAAAAGAAATTACTGTTAATTTGTGTTAAAAATCATGTTATATCCATAGACTGTATAAAGAAGTGGACTAAGGCAGTGTGACGTCACCCATAGCGTTTGGCTCCAGTCAAATGAAGCTCATGGAGATTAGCAGTTATAGGGCAATTTTTAGCCAAGTTCTGTATTAGGAATAGGAACTGATTTAGAGACTAAATAGCGAAATAAAAACACCAGGATCATATAGAGCGGGTTAATGCGAGCATTTTAAGCACACAATGACGTGGCTCCCTGCAGCAGTTACAGAGAGAGAAGTGACAGTTTCTCAGTGTCAATTGTCAAGTCAATTGGAGCCAGAGTTGATGGAGTCAGAAGCACCCCAATGCTCACTTCCTATTTGGAATGCCGCAGCTTAAGGTTTACCTATGTCCATTAATATATACATATAAAATAATTAAAATAAGATTAAATAAATGTGAGTATAAATGTGAAATTTAGGTGAGAGACGAGGTGAGAGTTATGGGACATTTCTGTGCAGAACCCTGAGATATTCTAGCTAACAGGAGCAGGACCCTATATGGTCTCATTAAAACACGCCTTTACCATAGCCTGAGGTGACTGCAGGCCTGCCACACTACTTATATATACTACTTATATATATATATATATGCTAATGAGGAGAGACCATGCTTCAGTGTGCGTGAGGATCAAATCTGTAAAGTCAAGTTCACAGGTGAGATGATCCGTACAGGAAATACAACAGGAATTAGAGTCTCTTATGAAGGCTATATGAATGGGTCAATTCATTTAATATCATGTGAGAGGGCACACTGCCCAAACATATCAGTCAAATTAGCATAATGCAGTTTTAATGGCCATACATGGAACAGTGGGGCAGGCTTAACCTTCTTGACAGATGTAATACTACCATAACATGGACTGTTAAAGGTCCTGTATTACGCAGAATGGACTCTTGTGAGCTTTAATCCAAGTTATTATGCTGTTACTTCATCAAAGACATATCTGAAGTTGTGTTTTGTTTCATTCACACATGTTTGAGTGACCCTTTATTATTAGTCTCTCTACATCTCAAAAGCTCAAAAAAAAAAAAAAAAATGCCCCGTTCCACCTTGTGATGTCATTAGCAGTAGTTTTCAAGTTAAGAGCTACCTTTTAAAGGTACTGACAACTCCAGGGCTGAAATTATCCAAATTATTCTAGTGAAGGTGTGTAGAGTTTTAAAGCACAGTGGAGCACTTCCTGTATTACCACATGACATCACAACATGGAAAAGAGCTGAGTTTGTGTAATAAACGTGTGAATGAAACAAAACACAACTCCAGGTATGTTTGTGATCAGGAAATAGCATAATATGGGCCCTTTACATGTGGCGTTGAATGTTGGTATGTATAACTGTTGCCATAGAGAAAAAAAACAACAACAACAACAACAACAAAAATTAACCTTTTGATAAAAAAAGGTATGCATTTCTTAGTTATGTATTATACCTTTTAAAAACTACAGTCTTTAGGTTATTTTAAACATAAAAACTGAAAACTACATATAAAAATTCTATTCAAAGTGATAGCATGTCACTTTTTGGAAGTGGAAGTTAAATGAATGATTCCATGGAAATAGAATCCAATAGAAAATCTTTGGAATAGTCCCCATGAAGATAGATACTGTACGTTCTATCCCATACTGTGAGCCTCTTGTTGCAGTTGCTCAGTTGTACACGTCACACTAGGGCTGAACTATTTGGGGAAATATGTCGTTTTGATTTTCTGACATGCATTGTGGTTGCATTTAAAATTGTGATTCATATAGTAGAATCATGTACAAGTTCAGATGTGTGCAAAGACTGAAATATGAACTGACACAAATTAATACAAATCCTACATTTCAAAACACAGATCTAAACTACAGGGCTTTGTATTTCTTTTGTATTTGTAAGAATATTTCGTTGTTTGTGGAGGACAGAACAAATCCAGGAGCTGTGCCGTTGTCACATTACCACATATCAGAGAGCGAGCACCGTTTATCAATATATACTCAAAAGTGAACCCTTTTTTTACTTATAAGTTGCTATTTTATCTTTGTCACACTTTCTTTCCCCAAATAAGTTTAAAACCTCACTTTTTTACCATTTAATTTGCTGTTGTCTGGAAGCCATTTTGTTGTTTCATTGTTTCCACTGAAAAATGTGGCACCTTTAGCATTTCCTCAGTGTAGAAGTCAGATTCATGTCACTGGCGTTTGCATTTGCGAACAGAATGACATTTTCAAAAGTTTTTTGTCGAGTACTAACCTGCAAGCAAAGTCAAACTCCAAGTGGACTCTATCTCACTTAAACTCAGCTGCTGTTAATGTCAGGTCTATATGCAGTCCAGCCCTGTGGAGCATGGCTGTTCAGAGTCACAATGTAAAATGGAGAGCACATTTGTGGAGTAGTCTTGCATTGAAGTTACACATTACTGCTGTTCCTTCTCATTACACAAGCCTCCCACACAAATCCACACAGTTCTGTTTCCCAAAAGAAAGAACTGCACACTGCATGTTCACTTTTCTAACTTTGTGTTTGATTCTTCTCTTTCTCCTGCCAGTACAGTACAAGTACAATTCAAGCTAATATATTTATAATGTCAGTGGTTATCATCTTGATTTTAATGTGTCTTATTACTACAAAATGTACAAATGTATTTCCATGTTGAAAACTTCATTCTACAAAGAAGAAATTACAGCAAAAATGCTAAACTATGCATCTATATTTGTCAACATCACTAACCAATGCTCCTCCCCAGTCAGTACTGTGACTGTATTATTAATACACTGATAGTCACATTACATACCTTTGTAAGACCCTTCCAAAAAGTATGTTGGAGGGGAAGGGCATCAGGGAAAAAATGCAGGTATCCAAATGGTAAATTTACACCAAGTGCATATCTCACTTTTGCATTAAAAATTGTCCTCAAGTAAGTACCGTTACTTTGATATTACTCAAGCAAAAGTACAAACTAGTGATCCAAGACTATAGCATGATTATCAGCTCTACTGTGCATGTCTCATGCAGAAAGAGCCTCTGTCATGTCACTGTCATGTAGATTTCATACTCTCCCGGGGGTGGGGCTAGGTGTGTCCACCAGGTATGAATGGATGTCCGACCACTAAAGCCTGGGCCCTTAAGACGTATCCCATACACTAATGTTGATTTAGCATCACAACATTTTCTTATCACACACTGATAAACTGTTGTTTATCTGTCGTTTAACTGGGCTGACAACATCGCCAACTACTGTTGTACATTCATGTTAACCGCGCAGACAGTGGAGCTTTCTGCACTCAGGTTGCGTGTGTTGATAAATAAATCATCTGTCTATAGAACATTGATTTATTTTTTCATAAGTTAATGTAACTGAAATGACAGAATAATGCACAAAAAAAAAAAAATATATATATATATGATACATCTCCAGACTTCTCCTTTGCACCTTTTATGGGCCATGGTTTTCTTGGTTCTAATGGCAAAGCATTCACAAGGGCTGCGGACTTCATTTGTTTATTTTCTGATTGTTCATTCCCATTGCTGACAGCAGAGGGAGCTCCAACACCTAAATCCTTCATTTTATTTTACGTTACCCAATAGAGCATTTTAATGAACCATACACTAAAGGAATACATTATGCAAAAACATGTAACCCATAAGTCTAACCAAAACAACCTTTAGTAACCTCTGATGTGCCACCACAACAAACTCCTCGGGCTCTTCGATCACGCCGATAGCCCTCAACTTATTCCTCATTCCATTTATCCCAAACAAATAATGCACTGGCCATTGCCCTTTCAGCCGATCGTCATTGAATTGAACAGGGAAGCACATGAATATGAAAACAAGGACATGCTCTAGCAGAGAAATAAATGGAAAAAGTATAATTTGAAGTTTAACGGGTTGTAAAAGCTCCCGGGGACTTTCAATGTCCTTTGGAAAATTGAGTTTTGGGACCAAACTGTGTGAGTGGTGGGCCAAGAGGATGAAGGCACAGTTTTCTGAGATTATAACAATTTTGTATAATACTTGATAGAGAGGCTGGCTGTGTTCAAGATGACTCCGAGTTTTAAAGGCAAGTCTGTGAAAACACATCAGAAAAATCTGTTATTTCCATATAAGTTTCATAAGGCTCTGTACCAGTGAAAAATGCATTTACCAGTATCCTTGTGTGATTGGTTTTGTTTTACATTCAAATTTTAAAAGAGCTCAAGATCACGTCAAAAACTTTGTGTTACTGGCCAGATATGCCAAATGTCCTGCTGAAATGAACCTTTCCTGAATAGTTTTAGAATGAAGTATAAAAGCACATGGACTAGTATACTCCCATGGACCACGATGGAACCTACTTGGATGACTGAGGGGTTACACAGATACAAGACCACATGGGGATATAAAAGAAAGAAGTATACTTGAAATTATATGGGGCTCAACAGTGATCGCTTGCGCCGGTTCATTCTACGATTATTTTTCCCATAGACTTTTCAAAAAATTTAATATATAGTTCAAAGACAATGTGGAGGCTAAGCAGCTTTGCAATATATATGCGATAATATTCATACTGGGGTAGATTTAAGGCCAAAAAGCACATTTAAAATGAAAAATTCTGTCAAATGCCTTAATAACTTTGTGGTTTATAAATTTTCAGAAACTGATTTTAAATAAAATTATAGGGCTTGTGGTCATTAGCAAAAACAAAAGCCAAAGAACAACTCTGGTGAATTCTACCTGTAAATACATCTTTCATACATTATATTGTAACTTTTGAATGAATGCTACGTTTAGTTTTGCATCTTAAAATCTCCACTGGTTTAAAATTAGGCTAAATTCTCTGCCCGTATTACGCCGTTTTCTGATCTGTTATAATGTTTCCTCATCACAAACTTACCCAGAGTTGTGTTTTGTTTCATTCACACATGTTCAACGTGCAAACCCTGCATATTTAGGTTGAGTTCTTTCTCAAACAGAAAACAATCTGTTCCACCTTGTGGTGTCATGTGGTAATACAAGTGCTCCACGGTGTTTTTAAACTCCACACACCTTCATTAGAATAATTTGGATCCTTTCAGCCCTGGAATTGCCAATCTCTACTGAACAAAAGGTAAAAGAAATAGCTGTTAACTTGAAAACTACCACTTCATGGCATCACTTTAGAGATTTAGATAGAGTAATAATAAAGGATTTCTCAAATGAATGAAACAAAACTCCAGGTATGTTTATGAAGAGATGACGGCATTATATCACGGCTCATAGCTCAAGTCAATTTTGCTTAGTATCAGGGGAAAAAAAATACCCACATACAACACAACAAGTTGACTTTGCAGCGCTAGGATCGAATAGCCAAACATAGCAATTAATTAGCAATACAAACTTATAATGAAAGCGACTATCAACAAAACAGCATCTGCATTTGCTTGCTTTGAGTGAAGGCCCCAAGTCTTTGTCACCTTAAGTAATCAAGCTTCATTATCCCCAGACACGATCATTACAATTAGTCTGGCGTCGTGCTGTGTGCCACTTTACCCAATGTGAACGGAACAAATGTGCCATTATCCATGCGCGCCACATCTAGTGCTTTGTTTTTAGAAATTCAAAGTCTGTTTTTGTCACTTTTAAAAATGAGCCCCAGCCAAATCAAATGGTCCTGCACAACACTTTCAGACCCATTTCCTGAAAGACTCCCGTACGCCCTCCCCTTTCCTCATTCTTCTGATCTCCTCCGGTCCTTTTGTCTCCTGTCGCTACAAGTTTTCTAATCAGAGAGCTCTTAAAAAGTTCACGAACCTCCCCCAATCTCTTTCTCTTCAGACTGGCTGTCGTTCACTGCTATCAAACAGAGGAGAGAAGGCCCTATAATGAAATGCTCTGAGAAAGACTGGACTCAAAGACCAGACGGAGTACCCACCCCTGTGCTGTAGATAGCTCTTTCATTGCTGCTGTCATGTTGGCACTAGATCAGGAGCCACTTGGACTCGCGCCAGGCTCAAAGCGCTGGGTTAGCTTAGCGCTGCCGAGGAGGTTGCGAGTGCCTGCCTGTCTTATATCAAATACCCTCTACGCCACAAGACATGAGCTGTGTTTAATATTTATCGTCGGAGTGAGATCTACCACTGTGGAGACCAAGTGCGCTCCATCTTCATATGTTTAAAGTGGTGATTGCTTACTAGGGCCATAATGGAAAGTGGTGATTGCTTACTAGGGCCATAATGAAAATACAACGGGAATGTTATTACTCTGAAAACACTAGATGCCCTATACCTCTAATGGAAGTAGGGTTCTCAAAAATCAGATACTAATTGATACTAAAACTAGTACTGAAAGATGTATCAGAGGACATAGCTTAGTATACGCCCATGGACCACTAAGGAACCTACCTGGACTCTGAGTGTGATTGGTTGGAATCAGTATTGAGCATGAAGTATATTCCTTAGTATCGAAATCGAGTTTGAAGTTTTAGTATCGTGACAACACTAAACCTAAAATACAATAAAATGTCAGAACAGAGACTAATTCTCTTGCTTTACAACCAGAAGATTCCGGATTCTAGTCCCTGATTGAATGGGGCCTTTTTGTGTAGAATTCAGTGAGGGTTTCTGTAGTATTTCATTTTTTGAGAGGACTCACCAAGGCACAGGGTGAAGTATGAGTCAAAACAAAGTATATTTTGCTAATTAAAAATCAACCAGAAGCCAGATTGTTATGTCTTGCACTGAAGTTACTTACTTACTACTCATTATCATAACATCACACAAAGAAGTGTTGGTGTAATCCCTCATTCTGCCAGAAATCTGGACTATGGCCAACTCAGGGCAATATAAAGCTTCTGGGGCCATAGTATAGAGATTGAAAATGACATTCAGATGGAAGTTGAAACCTGTACATTTCAAAAGCATTGTCCTCTGAAACCTTTTCTACTGATCTGATCTGAAGCCATCTGGAATAAGCTAACTCAAACTAGATTGTACTTCTGCTAAAATACTCCTATCTTATGCCTGAATATCGCCACGTGATTGGTCCAGTTGGATTCGCTCATAAATATTGCGAGAATTCATTTTATTTTGCAGGTAACAAAAATGTGCATTTTAAAAGTCTATGAGGAAGAGTGGGATTCAAACAAGGCAACCTGCCAGAGTACTTTCTTTCATTTTCAAGTACTGGATTTGTAATTTGTTTTTTAAATTAATGCTACAGTTTTAAAGGGCCTATATTACGCTAACATCTGATCTATCACAAACATACCTGGAGTTGTGTTTTTTGTTTCATTCACACACATTTAATACACAAATCCTCAAACGGAAAAACACTTTGTTCCACCTTGTGATGTCATGTGGTTATATGGGAAGTGCTCCACTGTATTTTTAAACTCCATACACTTTCACTAGAATCATTTGTCAAATTTCAGTCCTTGAGCTGTCAATCTACTGAACTAAAGGTAAAAGGAACTCAACTTGAAAACTACCAATTCATGACATCATAAGGAGGAACAGAGCATTTTGAGCTTTGGAGATGGAGGCAGACTAATAGCAAAGAGTTACTCAAACGTGTGAATGAAACAAAACAACTCCAGGTATGTTTTTGATGAGGTGATGACATAACATGTCTTAAAGCTCACAAGAGTCAACTTTGCATAAAATAAGACCTTTAAAAGCTATCAGAATGTAACATGGCTTCATCAGCAACAGAAAAATCACGCAGTTTTTCCTTCTTCATAAACACTAATTGTCCATTTCGAACCACAGCAGTCCCCTCCAAAACCTTGTGTATCTTTTAGCCCTGCCTCCTCCGCACAGGGGAGTAATTGGCCTTTCGCTCTGCAGTGCATCTGGCTCTATATTCATTAGCCCATATCTCTTTTAGCGTGTCTCGTTAACTTAGCCTCCGCATGGTACCGTGTGGGCTGGGGTCACTTTCTAATCGCACGGGGGTCACGGACATCTCCAGAGCCAGCGAATGACACAGCACACTGCCCTGTCATATATACTTGAGGTAATTAAGGTTACTATATGGGCTAGTGGTGAATTGTTTTGTTGGAAGAATGATGGTTTTAAGCTTTGTGAGTGCGTAAAAAGAGGCACACTATACAGGCGTGCTAACCGCCTTTATGGGCGTTTAAACCCCGGACAGATACAGTAATTGAGAAGTTTAAGGGCCCTTTGTGTCCAGTAATGTGGTTTTGTAGCGCTCCACAGTCCAGTTTGACCCGCGTTCAGCTTAGCCATGACAACGGCGGAGCTCGGGGAGGTTGAGGACTTTTTGAAAATGTGTTTTTAAAAAGGACAGTATGATGGAAGTGGCTCTTAATGTGGAATAAAGCCTCAAATATGCACTATAGGCTAACCTGGATACTTGGAAGATAGTAAAGTAGGATAGGTCAAATTGAAATAATACAAGCTATTAATCAGGAAGTGCGGGTTAGCATGTTAGTTGCTGTTAGCTTTGCTTTTCTGGTCTCAGAGTTCTGAAAAGTGCTTATAAACGTAATTTGTTACTAGCCAAACAAATTGAATACATTAAAGGTCCTCTATTACACAAAAATGGAATCTTGGGACTGGAGTTTTGTTTTGTTTCATTCACACGTTTGAGTAACCCTTTATCGTTAGTCTGTCTACATTTCTAGAGTTCAAAATGCTCTGTTGCATCTTGTGATGTCATGAAGTGGTAGTTTTAAAGTTAGCAGCTACCTTTTACCATTAGTTGAGCAGAAATTGGAAGTTTCAGGGCTGAAATTATCCAAATGAGTCTAGTGAAGGTGTGTGGAGTTTAAAAGCACAGTGGAGTCTTTCCTGTATTACCACTTGACCTCACAAAATGGATTATAGTGTTTTCAGTTTAAGAAAAGAACTCAGACTAAATAGGCAGGGTTTGTGTGTGAATGAATCAAACTCCAGGTATGTTACTGTATAATGGGCCCTTTAAAGTAAACATCTTTTCCCCAATGCATCGCTAAATAGACAAAGGAAAATATTACAACTTCTGACCAAAATGAAATTGTTATGCAAGGAAGTCAACATTGTACGTCAAAAGGAACGCATAAGGAGAATCACTGGTGCTGTACACTGTCACAGACTGTATTAATAAGTCCAGTCAGTGATCCCATGACCTGTTCAAATGAATGAAAACAAACAAAACCTCATGAAAGCCTGTGTTCTGTGAAACTCATATGTTCTTGTGATTAACCATGTATGTATGTGAATAAGGGATGCAGGAGGATGGGGTATAGGTACACCTTCCTTGACCGACCGACCGACCGACCAAAACATATTTATTAAGGACACAGGAAAAAAAGCTTCTTTTTTTTCTCCATTACTTTTTACTTTCTCCTTTGATGATAATTTCAAGACATGGAAAAAAGAAAACCTTACCAACACCTGTGCCAAAAAAAAAAAAAAAAAAGGTTGGTTGGAGCTACCAGCACACCGCTGTTCCTAAAAAAACATCCAATAAACTATGGACATGTGAAACAAAAAATACTAGGAGCAAGACTACAAAAAGAGTACTTTTGAAATATTTTCAAGGGGAAAAAAGTGCCCAGACATAATAGTGTCTCACTCAAGTTTTCTTTGCCTCTCTCCAGGTTTGTCTGCTTCGATCTCTCCATCTTTATCTTTATCTCTCTTTGCATCCATCTCCTCTTCTCCCTCACAGTCTCCATCTTTTAGTTTTCTTTCCCTTTCTCGCTCTCTGTCTCCATCTTTGTCCATGGTCATGTTTTACACAATGTTTTTCCACCTTCATGGCACTCAAAGAGCTTTACATCAAGGAACCACTCACATGTTCACACATATTGCCAAAAGTATTCACTCACCTGCCTTGACTCTTATATGAACTTAAGTGACGTCCCATTCTTAATCCATAGGGTTTAATATGACGTTGGTCCACCCTTTGCAGCTATAACAGCTTCAACTCTTCTGGGAAGGCTGTCCACAAGGTTTAGGAGTGTGTTTATGGGAATTTTTGACCACTCTTCCAGAAGCGCATTTGTGAGGTCACACACTGATGTTGGACGAGAAGGCCTGGCTCTCAGTTTCTGCTCTAATTCATCCCAAAGGTGTTCTATCGGGTTGAGGTCAGGACTCTGTGCAGGCCAGTCAAGTTCATCCACACCAAACTCTCTCATCCATGTCTTTATGGACCTTGCTTTGTGCAGTGGTGCAGAGTCATGTTGAAGAGGAAGGGGCCATCTCCAAACTGTTCCCACAAAGTTGGGAGCATGGAATTGTCCAAAATCTCTTGGTATGACCTCTGCTACTTGATTTTATGCGCCTGTGAAGTGATTGGAACACCTGATTTCAATTATTTGAATGGGTGAGTGAATACTTTTGGCAATGTAGTGTAGGCACACTTAGGGGGATAAGTGTCTTGCCGAAGGACACGCTAACAGCATTCATCTGTGGGAGCTGGAAACACACTGCCAACCTGTGTCTCAGTGGACAAACACTCTGCCAACTGAGCTATTGTCGCAGCTTTCTTCATCATTCTTTCTCTCTCCCCACCTTTGTTTTTTTGTCTCTCTCTTCATCTTACACTCTTATTTTTCTATCTCTGCATTTCTCCCTGATCTATATATCTCCCACTATACATGTCTCTCCCCTTCTTTCTCTCTGCCTGTCTCTCTCCACTCTCTCCATCTTTCCCCATCCCTCCCTCTCTTTGTGTCTCTCCTTCCCTGCCCCCCCTCTCTCTCCCTCTCTCTCTCTCTCTGTCTTTTCCCATCTCTCTCTCTCTTCAACTCTCTCCTTCCCTCTCTTGCTCTCTCTCCACCTTTTTCCATCCCTCTCTCTCTCTCCCCCATCTTTCTGCATCCCTCCCTCTCTTCATCATTCTACTTCCTGTCTCTGTTTACCCTCTCTCACTCCATCTTCCCTATCCCTCTCACTTCATCCCTTTCCTTCCCTCTCACTCCATCTTCCCTATCCCTCTCACTTCATCCCTTTCCTTCCCTCTCTCTCCATCTTCTCCTGTCCCCCACTCTCTTCATCTCTGTCCTTCCTCTCTACCCTCTCTCTCCATCTTCCCCATCCCTCTTTTCATCTCTCCTTCCTCTCTACCTCTCTATCCTCTCTCTCCATCTTCTCTATCCCTCTCTCTTCATCTCTCTCCTTCCCTCTCTCTCACTCCATCTTTCTCCATCCCTGTATCTCTTCATCTCTCTCCATCTTCCCACATCCTTCTCTCTCCACCCCCCCTCCTCCCCCTCTCCATCTCTCTCTTCCTCCCTCTCTCTTGTTAGGACTCATTTTTCCAGTGAGTCAGTGTTACATGACCCATACAGTGCTGTATCTTTCATGACTGACTCATTTGACATTCTCACTTTGAATCGGCTGAAAACAAATACCGAGGCCACAACAGACACACAAATACCACACAAAACCACTGGAAAACATATGCTAAACCGACATATAACCAATAATTTCTTCTAGAAGGTACTGCTGAATGTATTTGGACTGAAATTAATGCTTAACGTGTCACTGGCCTTGTTGCTGTTTTTGTTGTGGTGCTTTTGTCATTGAAAATAAAAGGGACAGAATTGTTTAAGCATTTTGAAAACAGCCAACAAGTCACTTAAAACTAATTGGTAACAACAAGCCAAGGTTTAAAAATCAAGGGTGCTGAAATTATTGATGGGATTGGAAGGAGTGGGCTGCTTGTCATGCATACAATGTTAAAAGAGGGTATTACTATTCTACAGGGTAAAAACTGTTAAAGGTCCTATATTACACACAATTGACTTTTGTGACTTTTAAGCCATGTTAGAATGTTGTTGCTTCATCAAAAAACATTATTTTAGTTTTTTTAGGCATGGTTTTAACATATTTGATTTGATTTTAATTTGCTGTGTGTATTTTAATATTTGCAAGTCTAACTGTTCCCTTATTGCCATGACGACACGTCACGTGACTATTTTGTCCAATCCCTAAGACTGCATCAACTGCACTGACTAAGACTGATTAACTGATTCATTTATACACTGGTCTGTTTTTAGAACATCTATTTTTAATAATAAACTTGTATTTATTATTCCCTGCCTCCTTTATAAACACAACTCCAGGTAGGTTTTTGATAATGACACAACATTGCAACATAGATCAAAAAAGAGCGTAACATGGGCCCTTTGTGTGTCTGTGTGGGAGCATGTTTAGGCTTGTGGGCTCAGCCTTGTACATGGGGCATGGGCTCGTACTGCTAACCGTGAGGAGGGTCCTGAGATCACTAGATTGCTCAAACATGTATGACATATAAAACCCTTCAGGCATGTTTTTAATGAGGGAACAATAATACAACACAGTGGAAAGCTACAAAAAATCAATTTTGCATAATAACCGCTGTTTAAATACGTGATTATAATAATGATTTCCTATCACCAGTAGAATCGTTAGCTCGCTATACAAACAATCATCTATTCACCATTGCCGTTTTGATTTCTGCTACTGGCATGATATATGTACTTATATTATTGTTATTATTGTACTTGGGCAAGACACTTCATCCAGTGTGACCACTGTATACAGAAGTGGACTAAGGGAGTGTGACGTCACCCAGGGCGTTTAACTCCAGTCAAATGAAGCTCACCGAGGCTACCAGATATGGGGCGAATTCCATATTAGTTTAGGAATTTATTTACAGACAAAATAGTGAAATAAAAACACCAGGATCATGTAGAGCGGGTTAGTACAAACATTTTGTCTGACAGCAGCAGTTGCAGAGAGAGGGGCGATGTTTTTTCAATGTAAAATCAATTGAGAGAGTCGATGAAGCTGGAAACACCTCCATGTTCACTTCATATTGGGAACGCGGTGGCTGGCGGGTTAGCTCTGTCCATTTATATATACAGTACAGTCTATGAGTGTGATGCATGAATAAACTATTGTAATGCAAATTCCAACTTCTTGAAAATAATGCAAAACTTAAAGGTGTGTTGTGTAGCTTTTCTGATGTAGGGTCCGTCACCTGCTTGATTCTATGAGTATGTCATTTTTCTGCCCTGAATGTTCCACAGTATGACATTAGTATGACAATAGCTCGACCTTACATTTATTCAGTTACCGGTGGTTTTATAGCTCAAAAATACAATGAAAAACAGGCATTCTAATTGTGAGCAGGGTCTCCTCTCCACAGATCTCATCTGTAACTTAGGTCTGATTTGGTCTCCATGAAGATAGAAAGGTTTAATATCACACTGAAATATTCCAGACAAAGCAATAACATTTCCACAGAGAAAAGCATTTGACGGACCCTCCACCAGAAAAGTTACACAATGCACCTTTAAACTAAGATCATTTTGGTTCTCTCAGATAAATCATTTCAACATGTCTGCCTGAAATGTCCCACAGTATGGCATTAAACATACATATTTTGCATTTATTCTATGACATGCATTTTTGCTGGATAAAAATACATTTAGACAACACACATTGTCGCAGATCTGACCTGTAATGTAGCTTGGTAGTGTTATCTGCTTTTCTGCTTTTCATTAAGATACATAGGTTTAATGTCATACTTTGGAACACCAGAAAAGTTACACAGACATCCTCTAATGCCTTAAAGTTACAGCTAAAGTGGGTGTGTTCTGCTGCAGTGGATCAGAGGGCTTGTGTTATCAAATATATTCTGTGAAGTGGAGACGGGAGCGCTGTGAATCCTGCATTTCAATGATGAGGAGGTGGAGCAGGTTCAGACTAAAATATATGGTACAATGCTCACATCGCTAATGCTAGTTTGGGGATTGTGAAAAACACTATTCCCCAGCACATTTCACTAGATGAAATAAAACACGTCAGATATTATTTAAATCATAGCTAGAAATATTGGACTAGAGAGCCATGCGTTACAAATTCAAAGTTTCAAAGCAATTTTAGAGATATGTTATTGATACTTGGCAGTCAGATCACGCTGGGGGTGTTCTACCTGTAAGTGTATGGCGGAATATTTAGGAGTTGCCATGGTGACACAATGCTCGCATTAGCAAACACAGCCAAAAAGTATTAAGGTAGTCTGAAAACTCAAGAAAAATACATGGATTTAAACAACACATTTTCAGTAGCCAATAGGCAGAAATGAATCAAAATAAAACTTGGCATAAGCAAATACCAAAGGAAAACTATTTTAACCTTTACTCATATTAAGTCAGTTTGGAATAATATGGCTCCTTTAAACTGGTTCATTTCTATTTATAGCCTACTCCTATTTACTAGAAGGACGTCTTTACCAAATGAGAGCTTGGTCCTTTGAAACAATTGGGCAGTATCTGAAGTAAGTTTAACTTATCTAATAATAGTAATAGTAATATCAATTTTTACTGATATCAAAGGACCATATTTATTTAAAGGTCCTATATTACACAAAATGGATTCTCATGAGCTTTAAGCCATATTAGAATGCTGTTAATTCCTCAAAAACCTACCTGGATTTGTGTTTTGTTTCATTCACAAATGTTTGAGTAAACCTTTATTATTAGTCCGTCTACATCTCTAATGCTCACAATGCTCTGCTCCACCTTGTGATGTCATGAAGCTGTAGTTTTCAAGTTAACAGTTACCTTTTGTTCATTACAGATTGGCAATTCCACATTTGAAATTATCACGATAATTCTAATGAAGGTCTAATGAGTTTAAAAACACAATGGAGCACTTCCTGTATGACCGCATGACATCACAAGTGTTTTCTGTTTCAGAGAAGAACACAGCCTAAATATGCAGGGTTTGTGTGTTAAACATGTGTGAATGAAACAAAACACAACTCTGGGCATATTTGATAAGAAAACAACACTATAACATCGATCTGAAAATATAAGCCCTTTAATATTTCATGTTAAGAGCTAATTTAGACTTCTTTAGCTCCTGTAATATTATTTTTGAGTGTATCGTAGCATATGGGGTTGCAGTCTCGTTATGGAGATGTCCTCTCCTCAGATCTTGGTGGCCTGTAGGGGGCAGTGTTGCTTCACTTCTCCCGTGTTCAGACTTGTTGCGGGTAAGTCTCCCTCTCCTCCCCCTCTCCTCCCCCTGTTCGGACAGGCGTGGGTGGTTTAATGCTGTGGTGAGGAGGAGGAAGAGGAGAGCGGAGTTTGGACGGGGAAGACAGTTGAAGACAGCTAGTGATTGCACATATTTTAAAGTGCATGTGACAGGTTGGACTACTCATTTCATTAAAGCACAGTTAGTATAATAAAATATGGGCTTGTTTTTTTTCTTCTTCTAGTTTTTAAAAGGTATTAAAGGTATATTGATAGTATATTACAGAAAACTGACTCTTGTGAGCTTTAAGCCATGTTAAGCTGTTATAATAATATATATGTTATAAAACCTACCTGGAGTTGTGTTTTCTTTCATTCACACATGTTTGAGTAACATTTGATTTGAGTCCAAATTCGAGGCCATGGTTCTCGACCGGAAAAAGGTGGCTTGCCCTCGCTGGGTGCGTGGAGAGTCCTTGCCTCAAGTGGAGGAGTTCAAGTATCTCGGGGTCTTGTTCACGAGTGAGGGGAGGATGGAGCGTGAGATTGACAGGCGGATTGGTGCAGCGTCAGCAGTGATGTGGTCGCTGTATCGGACCGTTGTGGTGAAGAGGGAGCTGAGCCGAAAGGCAAAGCTCTCGATCTACCGTCAATCTACGTTCCTACCCTCACCTATGGTCATGAGCTTTTAGGTAATGACCGAAAGGACAAGATCGCGGATACAAGCGGCTGAAATGAGTTTCCTCCACAGACTGGCTGGGCACTCCCTTAGAGATAGGGTGAGGAGCTCAGTCACACGGGAGGAGCTCGGAGTAGAGCCGGTGCTCCACGTCGAGAGGAGACAGCTGAGGTGGCTCGGGCATCACCCGGATGCCTCTTGGACGCCTCCCTCGGGAGGTGTTCCGGGCATGTCCCACAGGGAGGAGGCTCCGGGGAAGACCCAGACCCGGGGACTATGTCTCTCGGCTGGTCTGGGAACACCTTGGGGTCCCCCCGGAGGAGCTGAAGGAAGTGTCTGGGGTGAAGGAAGTTTGGGAGTCCCTGTGTAGACTGTTGCCCCCACGACCCGGCCCTGGATAAGCGGAAGAAAATGGATGGATGGATGTTTCAGTAACCCTTTATTATTAGTCTGTCTACATCCCCAGAGCTCAAAATGCTCTGTTCCACATGAAGTGGTAGTTTGAGTTAACAGCTGTCTTACCTTTTGTTCAGCAAAGATTGGTAATTCCAGGAGTTTAAAAACAGTGCAGTAGACCGGGGGGACATAGGGTATGTTGTCTCGCTGCCGGGATTTTAGGGACCCAGAATTGGCCCATCTGAGGCTTCTTGCCTCGGGCCCCCAAATTTCTATCGACAAGCCTGTACCACATGACATCACAAAGTGGAACTTTCTGAGAGAAGAACTGAGCCTAAATATGCAGGGTTTTCTAGGTATGTTTTTGATGAGGAAACAATATAACATAGATAAGAAGTAAGAAGTAATACAGGTCCTTTAAAATCTGAGATTTTACTTCCTTGTAGAACACTGATAGCAGATGTGACATACACAGAGGCAGCCAGTTTTGCCTTTATACATATCCATAATCACAACAATAATGAAACTTCTATAGACCTAGTTGTTCTGTGTCATATGCCTTGTTTGGCAATGAAGTGGTGAGATAGGCACTCGCAATATTAATTCAGTGATGACAGGTGAACCGTCCTTGTAAACACATTAGATTTAGGTCAAGGAGGCAGACAGCAGTTGTTTGTGAGGGATATAGAAAACGTAGTCATGACTGGAGTGAGGCACGAGTGTGGAAGTACAATATGGAGTGCTATTGAGTCCAGGACAAGAGGGTCAGTGGAAAAAAAAAAAAAATACCACAAAAGAAAAAAAACAAAAACAAAGGAAAAGGAAACATAAAAGGACACAACTATTCTGTTTTTTTAATTTGCAATATGGGGAATTGTGAAAGCTCTTGCATCTTCTCTTCACTGACAAAACATTCCCAAAAAACCAACTATATTTTGATTCAGTGCTAAGAAAGGATCCAAGCTAGAATACGATCATGCAGCATCATGAAATTTTGCATGGGAATACTAAAAATACAGCAGAATTTGGAGTTTTAGTTCAAAAATGTGATTAAAATTAATTGATTACACCTAAAATAACTGCATTAATAAAGCATGAATTCTCAAAATTAAGAAATACTTTGAAATAGTATAAGACATTTGCAACACTTTAAGAAAATGTGAATATACTGAAAATAGGTCTGATGCCCTTTACTAGTTTTTGGATTGGAGACGGAGCCCCCACCTGTCAGTGTTTTCTTCCAGGCTTAAGTGAAAATATAATCAGCTGTGGTGTTTAAAAACCTTTGACCACATAACTTGAGGCATGTGACGTCAAGAAATATTTTATCAAGAATGATTCATGCTTTTTAGGGACAGGGTATTAATTATTAAGTAGTTTTCAAGTGAAGAAGCTACCTTTTACCTTTTGTTCAGTAGAGAAGAGAGAAAAAATATCCAAATGATTCTAGTGAAGGTGTATGGAGTTTAAAAACGCAGTGGAGCACTTCCTGAATTATTACATGACATCACATGGTGGAACAGAGTGTTTTCTGTTTGAGAGAAAAGAACTTAGCCTAAATCTGCAGGGTTTGTGTGTTAAACATGTGTGAATGAAACAAAACACAACTCCAGGTCTGTTTGTGATGAGGAAACAACATGATGACATAGATCAGTGTAATATGGGCCCTTTAAGTGTTAGCAATTCATTATAAGACATGACTACTTTTAGGGACTTTTATGGATTGTTTTTGAACCTGCCTTAATATTGTGTTCAACAAATACAAAACTGGCACCGTGACAAAGATAAATGCTACAGAACTGACAAGTAATGAGAATGGATAGCCTGGTTATTTGGAAAAAAAAAAAGTATACCGTGAGCTTAAAAGACCTATTATGCAAAATCGTTTTAGAGCTTTTAACCCATGTTATAATTGTTTCCCATTCTCATTTACCCACTGAGAGCTGTATAAAGAGTCATTGCATGTTTGAATCATCTCTAGTCCCCTGTATTCAAAATTTCACTGCTCCAGTCTACCCTAATTTTCCCCACCGCTGGTACACGCCCACTGATCTGTACTTACATCATTCTCCAATTTTATTTTCTTAATCAGTGATATATGTAGGATTTGGCACTGCCAAGCAGCCATTTTGGCGCAGGCTGGAAAAGTCACCCTCAATGTGGCCACAAATTTCCAAACCGGAACTCAGTGTATTAGATGAATATTGTGCTTTAAAATCTCCAAAATACATAACACAATGATCCACAGGTGTCATAGTTTGTAACTTTAACAGACAAAAGCACAACTGATACTTTGCAGTGACATCATGCCAGGGGTGTTCTACATGTACTGTATCTCTATTGATGAAAGTTCATTAGTTACCATGGTGACACAATAAGCCAACACTGACAAAAAAAAGTTGTAAGATGAAGAAAAAAATACTAAATGGATTTAAACCGCACATTTTCATGAGCCTATGATAATATGAGCATTCATGGCCCAGTTTAGGTGTTTGATTTTCAACAAAAAGGTGAGAGTGACTAACTGAAAAACTGTTGTCTAATTCTAGCTAGCTTGTGGCTGTAATTTTATGTGTGAGAGACTTGTTTACGTGTGCAAATCTGCTAATCTGTAGTTCTAACAAAGTCAGCTCTTTCTGGTCAGATTGTGTTAAAACAAAACAAAACAAATCTAACCTGAGTAACAGAGCTTCTAACAGAGTTGTGCTTTCAGTTAGCGTCACACTGCTGGGGAATGTTGATAACACCAGCTGCAAAGTATCAATATGCCATCGTTATGACATGTTAAAAATCCAAAATCAAATGTCTCCATGAATTGAATGTTATACATTTTTAAGATGAAGGGAAAGTTCTCGTCACATCCTCTGGACAGGGGCTTGGGGGGGTCAGTCTCTTTTTTTCGACTGTCAGGAGAGGGTTGGATCTCATTTTCACTTTGTCAAAATCCGACCCACTTTGGTGCTGTTTGTCAGTGTAGCGGCCCTGTCTGTAGCCTCACTCAAAAGGCTGGGAGCGCACACTGAAGCGTTATTACAAAACACTGACATTTACCCAGGCAGCTGCAGCGCAAGACAACTTAGAAAAAAGTGAGTTTGTGTTGGTTGGTTATTACAGCACTGCCAGACGTCACATACCAAACCAGGCTGGTCTATCTTAAGCCTGGGTTTAATGAACATGATGCTATCTGCTCATGTGGAGAACTGAACACTGCTTCTTTGAACAACATTGCTTTATAACGTTATATACCAGAGGACACTCCATAAAGGTCATAAGTAATCAAATGATAAAACACTAAATTAACTTTGTTTTGCTACTAAACTGTGGATATGGTGTTTTAATAGTATTGTCTACTGTTTCTAGTCCTTTCTGGTCATTTTGGTGCAAACTAGGTACATTTGCTAACGTATTCACACCAGATTGATCTCTGAACTAAGTTCTTCACATTATGAACCTGGGATAGCTCTCGCTGAAAGATCAGAAAACGTGGAGTGTCATGACGACTATTTGAAACTGACTGGTTGAAGCATCACAACATTGGAGCAAGACGAAAAATCAAACTTTTCTTACATCCAGTTAAGAGAAAAGCACAGACATCTTCCCTGTCCACAAATGCACAAAGCTCTTGCCTTCTGCATGTTTTTCACAAACTAAATAGTCTGCATTGACGCTAAAATAGTCTGAAGTACATCTGTTGGCGTCGCCATGTTCGTTTTGGTTCATTTGGACGCTTCACCTTTGGCTTCTGTACAAACCTCAATGCTCCAATGTGATTGGTCTGTCCACCTGATTAACCTCACAGTGGGCACCCTCCACCATGGATTCTTGCAAGTTTGTGAACTCAACAAATATCATGAGAATCCATCCTGCTGATCAAGGTTATACATTTGCAGCAGGAAGTGTACTTTTAGCATACTAGTTGTTGTTGTTGTTGTTAAGGAGTCTTTGGCTGCTCATAGTTATGTAAATTACCATCACAGTGAATAATTAGGTTGTTAGGAATGCATAAGGTAAGTGAGGAATAACTTTGGACCACTTTAAGACAGAAAAATCAGGTGCAACACTTTTAATGAGTCAAACCTAAATAATTAAGATCAATATGCTGAATTCAAACACTTTTTTTCACTCTAGAAATCCAATTTTAGCAGTGAAGAAAGTCAAGTCATTGTGTAAAGTTATTATTTCTGTTTGGCTTGTGTGGAGAGCGATGGAAAACGTGATTTTCTCTATAATTCATGTTGCTCTCCAGCTGTTTGGACGAAATGAGTTTGTGGGCCTAAGTGTGTGGGATTAGAGATGGTAATGGTCATTTTGCTGCATGGCTAAGCAACCATCAGCGCTAACTGTGAAAAATCTATAAGCATCGGAGCATAGCGTCAGGTGAACTCGCCCACAGCAAAACAGAAAAATGCATGAGATTACACATTTGAAGGAAAAGATATGAACTTTCTAACCTTTCCGACTTAAAGCAGCCGGCTCTTTTTAATGCAAAGCAGATACTGACCTTCAGCCTATGTTTCACTGAGGTAACCACTTGATGTGTGGTGATGGGTAAGTCTCAGACAGGTACTTGAATGTATTTTGGATAGAAGTTTCTAAGATAAAGTGAAAAATTTAAAGTTTATGCAGTGAAAGCTTGAAATTGAAATAGTTAAATAGTTGTTTGTAATAATAATAATAATGCTTAGGTCTTTGTATACTACACAATAACGCGCAAATTCATAAAAAAGGTGGAAGAAGTGCCTTGCTCAATGACACATCTACATCGTGTGTTGGTCAGAGCCCGAATCGAACCGATCTTCAGGATTCCGGAGGAACACTTAATCTACTAAAATAGACAGTGTCAGTTGCTCAGTGACACAACATCATAATCTGGAATCTATGGGCCTCATTCATGAATCTTTTCTTAAAAAAATGTTCGTAACTTCCACTTTAAGAAGATGCTGAGAAAACTCTGCCCAAGATTCACAAAGCATTCTTACACATCGAAATTCCTTCTTAAGCGACAGTTGCGCCGAAATCACCCACACCCAGCTACAAACACCTCCACGCTCATTTACAATGAATTTACATAGAAAATGAATGTGTATTTGGTTAGAAACGCCCTCTGAACTTCCGAATATGGCCAGTATGGGTTTGGTATTATGACATGTGAAAATGTGACAGAGAGAGTGACCGAGGAAGTCAGGTGGAGCGCGTCAGACTACGGCTGTTTTACAGCTTCAGCAGCAATTTACATGAACACATTCACTGTGGTAAAATACGTTCTGCTGCTAAATGAACATTAGCGAGTGGGATACGTCTTAATGACCCGCACAAGTTAAATGCAGGTGAGTGGGTAAATGATGACAAGAAACAGCTCAAACTTCAGTGGCCGGACATCCAGTTATACCTGATGGACACACCTAGCCCCGCCCTCCGACATGACACGACAGCGGCTTCCTGTAGGCCACATGTGCAATAGAGCAGACAGTGACATAGCCTGATAATCATTCTATAAGTCTGCATCTCATTAGAAAGTGTTTTTTTATTAGTCAGAGAATCAGGAAGTGCATGGAGAATGAGGCAGTGCTTATAGTTAGCATTACCGTGATAGCAAAACTCTTCTGTGGCCTCTGAAAGTTGTGACATGTCTTTAACTCGTCTTTGTGAATAATTAAGATAATAATTTTGGACCAGTGCAAACCGTTTCAAATTAACCAATTCTGTTTCACATTTTTAGGACAGTAAAAGTCCTATTCATTTCAATACAAGGTTGTGTTTTTCACCATTGTCTGTATACTATTACTAACTGTTACTACACATAATAATAATAAATGTAATAATACTACACATTTATAAAGTCTATGTATGCAGTAAGTATTATAATATTTTTGGGTAACTAGTTGCTATGACTTTTTGCTTGAGGTACTGAGTGAAGACATTTTAGCTACTGTATTCATTTCATCTCATAAGCAAACACTTGATGAGGCAAAACAGCACCTCCAAACATAATTTGTATACACCATATGGAAATGAATCCAATTTGACCATAATGTATTCCACGCCTGTACGCCACCACTTCTCAGATCTAATATAATGACACTCTTCTTACCTGGTGCTTTTTCTAACTTTAAATAGACACTCCTTAAGGCAGCCCCGTGCGGCGTTGAGTCGACTGTAATGAAACCGATCACTTTTCATTTAGCGCCCGTGTGTGTTGCCGCGCCGATGGTATAATTGGGTTACGCAATTAGCACGCGCGGGAGAAACAAGCAATTCGTAGCTCTAGGCGCGTTTTAAAGTGCGGTTGGAGGCAGGAATTGGGGGCTTGATTGGCTTGGTTCAGGTACCGTGAGGGGATCAAAGTGTGTCTGTGCTAGACAGCTCACAAGATAGCGGTGTAACTAACAGTCGAAATGGAGAGAGCGGGGGAGAAGAGAGGAGCGAGATGGAGGAACAGGATGAGAGGGAGAAAAGTAAAGAAGCAGGAAGTAAAGTAGAAGAGGGAGTTATCCAAAGGTAATTGGCAGAGTCTGTTCTTTCTGAAGTCAGTTAACGTAAGATTTGAATTTGATTGACTGGCTGATGTAATTATAAATTTTGGGATTGTAATGGCATAGCTAATAGCGGCACGGTGGCTGAGTGGCTAGCACTTATATGCTTCATATCAAGGAGGTTTCTCATTCAATCCCCGGGTTGCCTGGGCCTTTCTGTGTGGAGTTTGCATGTTCTCCCCATGTCTAGGTGGGTTTCCTCCGGGTACTCCGGTTTCTGCCATCAAACCTAAAAAACCTGCACCAGGGACGACAGGTGGAAATTAGCTCTAGTGCTACAACCTGCACAAGGCATCTCTCCTGTTAAGGTTAATGTAGATTCTGAGACAGGGACAGTGCACTAATAATAATAATAATAATAATAATAATAATAATAATAATAATTATAATAATAATAATAATTAATAATAATAATAATAATTAATAATAATAATAATAATAATTAATAATTATAATAATTATAATTATAATAATAATATTAATATTAATATTATTATTATTATTATTATTATTATTATTATTATGAAGAAGAAGAAGAAGAAGAATTTTTAATTTGTCTAAATTAAACTAATTAAACCAATGTAGATTTTAAGATGCTAAAGCTGTATATAGATACCCAACATGCTAGCCTCCGTGTTCCAAATAGGTTTCTTCGAGTTCTGATTGCAATTAACTTTCTACTGAAAAAACGTCGCCCCTTTCTCCGTAACTGCTGCTGTCAGGCTCCTCATTTTGGTCTTAAAATATTTGTATTCGACTTAGGCAAAATTTATTGATCCACAAGGAAAAATTCTTGGACACAATAACTCATACATCACATTATATTACAATAACAAAGAGTTAAAAAATATAAAAACTTCTAAATAAGTAGCAATAAAAAATAGCAACATAGGCTTATCTGTTACTTAAGGGTGAGTTGTTGTACAGTTGTATGGAGAATGGTATGAATGTATCCTGTAAGTCAAAATATAAACTGTAATAATGGATCAATACAGTGCCTGTTTGTCCGAGGTCACTCCCGCCAGCGTTAGCAACAGGCTGATTGACAGCTTCGTTGCTATGTAGCGGCGTGTACCTTCAACAACCTCGTTCCTGATTGGATCTTTGGTTTCATGCTTTACAAATATGGTCCCCGGTTGCACAGTAGCCGCGAGTTGAACACCGAGGCTTTCCCCTCAACACTTCATGACATCACAAGGTGGAACAAAGCATTTTGAGCTTTGGAGATGTAATCAGTCTTATAATAGGAATACTCAAACATGTGTGAACGTAACACAACTCCTGCTTTGTTTTTGAGGAGGTAACATTATAACACAACTTAAAGATCAGAAGAATCCACTTTGTGTAATAAAGGACCTTTTAAACTAGGGATGTAACTATATCAAAATCTCCCGGTACCATATTTTCATGATATGCATCTCATGGTACATTGTTTATTGAGATATTTTGTGGAGGCTAACAAAATTGTGAATACGCTACTTTTTCCCTCTTAAAATGCCTTGACAAGTCTTAATCCAAAGAACTAAGATTTCAAAATGCTTAGAACAGTTATTTCTTCATGTAGTCTGCACTGAAACGGAGCAAAGGATCATGGTCTATGTAGTTCCCTCTGTTTATTAATTTAAGCAAAGTGACTTGTAATTCGATATATTGTGATGGGCCACGATATCACGGTATTTCGTTTATTGTTGCATCCCTACTTTTAAACATTAACTTTTGAATTGGGAGGAAGTGTTTTAGTTATATATATATATAAAAAAAAGCAAGTTGTGCAAAAACAACTCTGCATGTTGTGTATTAATTAGGGAGATGATGAGCTCCATGAATAATGAAGCAGCCATACGTAACACAGAGCAGAGACGTGAAGCCAGAAGAAAGGGGTTGATGAAATAGAATGCAAGGTCTTTATTAGGACACTTGTCTTCAACCTGCTTTAGATCAGCACTGTTCCCAGCCCCACAACAGACAAGAGAGCCAGGCAAGCTTTGAACCCCGCCATGGTGGACAAACTGTTAACACATTAAAATGCCAAAAAAAGAAAAAAAAAAAAAAAACAACAAAGAAAAATGAGATGGCGCAATCTGCAGAATCTACCAGTTTTACGCTACAAAGCAACCAATCAGAGGCCATTCACAATCGAGGGGTTGGGAAGGCGAAAATGAGTTGCAGTGAGAGATGCGTTTCATCATCCTGTCATCAGCGGAGAGTGGATGTTTGAAAAAGTTTGTACAGGAATAACTCATTTTACTGAGTGTTGAACCTGCAATTTAGAATTTAATGATGGTGTAGTTCGGACATTGGGATGAGGCAAGAAAAAAAAAAAAGATTCTGGGATAATAATGGTCAAGAAAGTAAAATTTCAACAAGTAAAGAAAAACTCATAGGAAAAAAACGACCTTTCATGGATAGTTTTAGTTTTTGTTTTTTTTATCATGGATATATTAAAGAGGACATTAGGCAGAATCGACTTTTTGGAACTTTCTACCATGTTATAATGTTGTTCCCTCATTGAAAACACGCCTGAAGAGCCATCCATGTTTCAGTATGTTTCAATGTAGTGTAAGATTCTGTCCAATGCTCCGCCCACAAGCCTACGTCACCCATGCTCCCAAACAACAATTCTCCATAAATATGAGGAAAAAAAATAAAAAAAACATGATACAAAACTGTAAACGGTTTCATTAGCAGGATGCGATTGTGTTAGAATAGCTCTCTGAAGGGGGAGTGGGAGGGGAGACTCATAGCGTCAAAAATAAAGGGAAACTTTTTCGGTGAAAAAAATATGGGTTAGTATCCCCTATTTAAAAGAATATGTAGTGTAAAGGTTAAATATGTTATAGTATATTGAATAAAGCATGGCTGTGACTTTTCTTGAAAAAGTTTGCAATTCCTTGGTTTTACATATGCATCCCATATAAACAAATATATAGAATGTTTAAAGCAGACCTACTAAAATTTTCAGAGCTTTTAACCATGTTATAGTTGTTTCACATCGGATTTGGCAGTGTCGTGTAGTTATTTGGGTACAAATACAAAAATCCTCACTAGACTAATGTGATGTGCAGTTATCCATCTGAGGTGCAAACAGCTGCTCGACTCTGTTGTTTATGACGACGTCAGCTCCTACTGGACGCCACCGTTTTCTAATGCAGAAGTCAGCGGATTTGTTTCTTTTATCAAGTCATTTTAGATCAATATTGCAATTTAAAATATATTTTAATTAATTATAGTGAGCCTCAGCTTTCATAGATTCTAATTGCAGAACAGATACAACCACAATATATCTTCTTTAACACAAAAAAATCTGAAGTTCAATACTGGAATCAACCAATTTCTAACAATTCTTCACACAAAACAAGTGATGGGACCAGAAGTGTTACAGTGTGTCTTTAAATTCTCCAAAGTAGCTGTAGGTTCTTGTGGAAAATTGGACAAAGAACTTCTTCACAACCAACTTGTGTGGATTAGACTCCGAAAGGCACACTTAGCTGAATATCTTTTAAGTAAGTCTAATGTATTTCGGAAAGTCAGAGAGAGAAGCACCAAGATGGTTCAGAGCTGAGGTCTGGGTGATGGTAATGTTCACAGATCAATGCAGAGAGGTGAGCCAGGGGTGCACATTAGCAGCAGTTCAAAATGTGAGTGAAATCTTCAGAAGCTTTGGAAAGTTTCTTAGAAGAAGTAATAGACTTCGAGTAACACTGTAGAAAGGTCTCTGTGGATGCCAAATTACAAGTTTGAATCATTATGTTCAGTAAGTATACAGGTCAAAAACTATTCTGAGTGACTTTAAGATTAAAACTGAGATAACATTGGTTCTAATTATTTTCTTAGAGTTTCTTTTATTAAATGACCAACCAAATTAAAATAAAAAGAAAGCGTAAAGAGGGAGTATTATGCAAAATCAACTTTTTGGAGCTTTCTACCATGGTATACGCTCCCTCATCAAAAACATGCTTGACAAGGTTTCATACACCATCCATCCTTGCATGTTTGAGTAATATAGCAATCTATTCAAACCCTCTTTACGGTTAGCTGTAAGATTCTGTGCAATGCTCCGCCCACAAGCCTACGTCACCCACGCTCCCACACGACAATTCTCCATAAAAATACAGAAGCATGATAAAAAAACTATTTTGATGGTCTGGAGGACTCAGACCATCAAAAAACATTATTATTTAACATGTTAATGTTTTTTTTAAGCAAATAAAGCATTTTCAAAACAATAAAAGGTAACACAGTGAGCTAAATATGTTTTCTGTTATGCATTAAAAGGGCCACTGATTTATGCCTGGATGCCCTTCCTCTTCTTATGCTACTGTGTAACTTTTCTAGTGGAGGGTCCGTCAAACGCTTTTCTTCATGGAGATATTATTGCTTTGACTGGAATGTTTCCCAGTATGAATTAAACCTTTTCTATCATCATGGAGACCAAACCAGACCAAGTTACAGGTCAGATCTGCGGAGAGGCGACCCCGCTCACACACAGTCAGTTTTCTAGGTATTTTTGAGCTATAAAATCACCTGTAATCGAATAAATGTAAAGTAGAGCTGTTTAATGTCATACAGTGGAACATTCCAGGCAGAGCAATGACATCTCCATAGAAACCAGCAAGTGACAGACCTTCCACCAGAAAAGTTACTCAATGGACCTTTAAAAGATCATAGACATTTTACTACAGTAATATAGTAAGCAACTTGGTAGTGACTCTCAATTGGATTTCAACCCATTCATCTCTTTTTACAGCACAGTTATGGTGGACGTATTTTTTACTTTACAAATCACTTCCAGCGTGACTGCATGACATGCTATTATGAAGTGTCTGGAGGAGGACAATCTGTGTATGAAATGGACTGTTTGTGTGTCATTTTTATGTGCGTAATATGTTTAATGTACTTGAGTGTCAACGGTGAGCCACAACAGCGTAGGAGAGAGCTGTGAGTGAAGTCTATTAAAAGCAGCAGCACCTGTCAGACAGCAGGTAACAGGCGCCTGACAGGTGAGAGACAGGGAAGAGGAGAACAGGACAAACAATGTATTTCACTTTATAGAGGTGAGGGAGATAGGAGCTAAGAGAGCCAGCCGAACACAATCCGACTTGGGTAGAAAAGAGGAGGATAAGAAAGAAGAGAAGCGAGAGATGGCCTGGAACGCAGTACATTTAATATCACAGAGGAGATAGAAGGAGGAGGAGTAGGGGGATTGGGGTTACGCACCTTTTTGGTTGGGGGTTCGTCACGGGCTTGTTTCTACGGAAATATCATTGCTCTGCCTGGAATGTTCCACAGTATGACATTTAACAGTTCTATCTTACATTTATTCAATTACTGTTGGTTTTTATCCCTCAAGAAAAACAAGCATTCTGACTGGTTTGGTCTCCATGAAGATGGAAAGGTTTAATGCCATACTGTGAAAACCATTTGACGGACCCTCCACCAGAAAAGTTACACAATGCACCTTTAAAGCAGACCTATTCTGCAAAATGGACTTTACAGAGCTTTTAACAATGTTCTAGTTGGTTCTCTCTCTCATTTACCCACTCAAAGTAATATGTGGAGTGATTCATGCATGTTTTCACCGCCATTGGCATAGGCCCATTGCTCTGTACTTTCCAATTTTATTTTTTTTTAATCTGTGAGACATGTAGGACTCAGCAGCATCACCAAGTCAGTCATTTTGGTACAAAAATCCCAGCTTGATGTGCAGCCATCCATTGGAGGTGCCAACAACGTCATGGGTCTAACGCGCAATGGGGACTGACAAAAATGAAAGTGAAAGTGCAGAACATGTTTCTTTTATTAAGTAGTTTTAGATGAATATTGTGATTTAAAATGTGCAAATGATAACATAATGATCCACGGGTGTTGTAGATTTTTCCTATATAGCAGACACATGCACAATGTCTTTAATTCTCACTACCAAAACCCAAACAGGCTTTCAATCCATAACATTTAAAAGAAAAAAAAAAAAAAAAAAAAAAAAAAGATTTTCTATGATGATATTTTCTATACATGTTAAGAGATTTTGTTGGATGAAAAACTGCATTGCAAGACTGGAATTTCCCCATTGTGAGGCAAATAAAGGTTTGCTTAATTTATCCATGCGTAAACTATGCCTATGGAGGCCCAATGTGTGAGACAGGGGACTTAGTGGACAGTTTTGTCATAGTAGCCTACACAATACAATTCACTACAAAATATGGAAGATTTTCAGTACTTTTATGCGAAAATTGAAAACGTACACATTCCCCAAAACAAGCACCAATAAGCTCCAAATAGCCAAATATGATTCAGAACTCTTTAAATGTGTTTAGAACCATCCAAACATAGGTAAAGCTTCTGGTAAACACACTTCTGAACTTGTATTTAATTGTGCATCTTTTTAAAGAGGGGGTATTATGCAAAATTGACTTGTTGGAGCTTTCTGCCATGTTATAACATTGGTCCCTCATCAACAATATGTCTGAAGAGGATCCATGCATGTTTGCGTACTCTCTAGGGCCCTATTCGAACCCTTCTTACAGTTAGCACCGTCCTGTCCAAAGCTCAGCCCACACAAGCCTGCACACACGCACGCGCGCATGCACGCACACACACACACACACACACACACACGCGCGCACACGCACGCACGCACGCACGCACGCGCGCACGCGCACACACACACACACACACACACACACACACACACACACACACACACACACACACACACACACACACACACACACACACACACACACACACACACACACACACACACACACACACACACACACACACACACACACACTTTTCAAACTTCACTTAAAGGTAACATGGTGATCGAAATATCTTTAGATGTTAGAAATGCAGTAGCCCAGGGGTCCCCAACCACTGCTTTGGGGCATAAAACCATGCCGCGGGCCATCTGGTACTGGGCCCCAGAGTAAAATATTTCACATCTTTATAACAAAATAAGTAAAACTCCTTTCATTCTACCACCATATTTACTCTAAAAATGTAGTGCAAGTTACCCAAAATATAGTGCAAATTAATGTAAGCAACAATTATTTTTTGCATTTTGTGCTGTTATTATTAGCCCCACCCCAGTGGTCCTGGTTTATTAAAGGTGCACTATGTAACTTTTAGGGTGGAGGGTCCGCTATTTCTTGTCTCCATGGAGATGTTACTTCTTTGCCTGGAATGTTCCACTGTAGGGCATTTAACATATCTCCCTTGCATTCGTTCAGTTAGAGGTGTTCTATAGCTCAAAAATACTTTTAAAAAACCTGAAGAATTGCTTCTCCATATATCTGACAATTAACCTGTCACCATTGTGATTACCAGGTTTATTTCCATAATGCGGAATATTTAAGGCAAAACGATAATATCTCCCTGGACATAAGCAGGTGGTCGGACCCTCCATCCAGAAAAGTTACATAGAGCACCTTTAGCGGTCCTAGAAAGAAAAAAAAAAAGTTTGGGACCACTGCAAATGTCCCTTTTAAAACATGATTTGCATAATGTTATATATCCTTCCATTCTGTAAAAACCTTTTTGCAATAAGTGAATCACATTTGGTCGAAGAGTCAGAAGAATATCTGAGAATATCAGCTTCTTTTCATTTCCAACTCTGCCTGCCCTACTTTCTCTCTCCCCTCAGTGACCCCTGAACAAAAAGCTACGCCCACCAGGGACCAGCCGACAAAATGCAATCAGAGCTGAGGACTTGAAAATCTGGTTCGAGACCAAGACGATTCCTTTCTTCATGCTCGGCTAAAGAAAGCTGTCCACCGAAACGTTACGAAGAGGGGCAAGTGTGAAGTCTTCCAAACCAGTGCCAGTGCACAGCTCGCGGGGACACTGAGGGCAGGGGGGTCCCTGGAGAGATGGTCAGTGACAGTAGATTTCCCAGTGAAGAGGAACAGAGGACATCGAGAATGTGTCGAAAAGTAGCTAGTCAGGAGATTTAATGTGCGGAAATACAAGCTGAGAATGGAAGTTATCAAAATGTAATAAAGTGCTCATAGAAAGTGAAGAGAATTCTGTCCGAAAGTTATGGAGGATTTTCATTTTATATATATATATATATATTTAAATGATTATTTAAACAAGATAAGTGTTTTCTTATAGTTTTTATTTGTTAAATAATAATTTCTGTGTCCATTAGAGGAGTTTTAGCCAAGTGCACTACATGGTTGCTAGGTAACAGTTATGAAATTCCCTAGCGTGATTTCATGATTTCCAACCAGGTTTTTAAACCTAAAAAACTGCCAAACTGGGCATTTTTTTTCTTTTTTTGTGAAATCTTAAATGTAATGATCTTGACTGTGTTTTAGTGAAATTAGTAGTTCAGTGTGTCATAGGCACTTTAAATGTACTGTATCTTTTTACTGTCTTAAAAATGTGAAAAACAGCATCATTTTGCAAGCAGTCCAAAGGTATTGCCATAGACTGTATATAATTAAAGTGGACTAAGGGATTGTGACGTCAACCATAGCGTTCAGCTCCAAATGAAGCTCATTGAGGCTAGCAATTATAGCAGCTAATCTGCAAAAATATGAGCCACTGTATCTTTGGAAATCTGACCGCAATACCTAAGAACCAATCAGGAGTGTGGCTGATGAAGGTACAAGCCCATCACCCGCTCCGCTGGTTTCAATCAACTCAATCAAACTTGTTGCTAACGCTATACATTTTAAAGGTGCATTGTATAACTTCTGGGGGAGAGTGTCACCTGCTTGTTTCTATGGAGATGTCATTGCTCTGCCTGGAATATTCCACAGTATGACATTAAACAGCTCTACCTTACATTTATTTAATCACAGCAGTTTTATAACTCAAAAATACCTAGAAAAACAGGCATTCTGACTGTAATCGGGGTTGACTCTCCACAGATCTGACCTGTAACTTGGTCAGGTTTGGTCTCCATGACGATAGAAAGGTTTAATACCATACTGTGAAACATTCCAGACAAAACAATAACATTTCCATGGAAAAAAAGCATTTGACGAACCCTCCACAGAAAAGTTAGAGTGGGTTTATACAAGGTCAGAATGATGAGCCTGACAGCAGCAGTTAAAGAGGTGATGATTTTTCAATGAACTGCAACCAGGACTCGAAGGAACCCCTTGGGGACCTGTGCTCATGTCCTATTTGGAATGGCCGGTTAGCGGGCGTCCTTTGTACATTTATATATACAGTCTATGGGTATTCCTCACTCTTCAAATGCACAGCATCCTAATAATTCACTGTGATGAGTTAGAAGCACTTTTCACAATTTTCAGAGGCTAGAGTGGAGTTTTGCCCTTACGGCAGAGCCAACAATAACTAGCATGCTAACCGCTCTTGATTCTTGGATGATAAACTATAATCTTTAGAATTAGATGCAGAGAGCACATAGGTCTCATTTCAACCCCAAAAGTTACTTTTACAACGTATCTGTACTATAGCAAATGTTGCTCAACTGCATGGACAAACATCTGGTACAGTGCTTTGCGACTGATTCGACGTCATACTTTTAAAGGTCCGCTATTACACAAAATTGACTTATTAGTCTCTCTACATCTTCAAATCTCAAAATGCTCTTTTCCACTTTGTGATGACTACCTTTTAGCTTTAATTCAGTAGAGACTGGCAATTCCTGGGTTGAAATTATCTAAATGATTCTAGTGAAAGGGTATGGAGTTTAAAAACAGAGCGGAGCACTTTCTGTATCACCACAGAAGCTGGAATTTTCACATCACAAGCTGGAATTTTCTGTTTGAGAGAAGAGCACAAATTGATTTTAATTCTTTAAGCCTTTATCCTGATGGAGCTTGCCAAATTACATTATGAAACAAACCTTTTAAGGAAAATCTGCATCATGTTGACAGCAACAGGCAAAAACAATTCATAGAAATGTTTTAGACAAAATGATTCTCAGAAGCAGAGACAAAACAGTCTTCAGTATTCTTCCTGACAATCCAAAACTTTGAGTAGAAAGTCTACCTCTTCTGTTTGAACAGACTTTTGGAAGCACTGACTTTTGCCTGCTTTTTTCTTAGTAGCGAGAAATATGTTATAGCTAGCCAAATAACTATTATATTATTTCCCATCATTCCCTGTATTCATTCAGTCCTTTTTTAGTGTTCAACTTCCATGCTTTATTCTGAATTCTCCAAGAGTAATCTAATTTTTAAATAAGACCTCTGCTGGTATCTGCTTGTTATAATTTATGACACCCGTGGATCATTATGTTTCCATTTGCACAATGTAAATCACAATATTCATCAAAAATGACTTAATGGATGAAACAAGCCCGCTGACGTCCTTGCTAGAAAACTGGTCCTCAATGGGAGCTGACAGCACCATAAACGTCATCACAACAAAGTCTGCAACTCTAATGGGTAGCTGCAGATCACGGTAGCAAGCAGTGGATTTTTTGTTTCATGTGTACCAAAATTACTACATTTCGCTGCTGAATCCTGTGCAAATCACTAATTTAAGAAAGTAAATGGTAAAACATTAATCTGCAATATGCAATGCAATATATGAGTCATAAAGAGTCACAACGGAAGTGCTCCAAACCTGCAGGGGGCGCTCTCAGTGTAACAGCACAATGGAGAGACACACCGGATGGAGAGAGAGAAAGGCTCTGCCTGTGAGAGATATTTATAAACACAGTATATGAATACATAATATAACCATCGCTGTACAATGATGTACTGCGTTGTGCAGTGATATTCTTAGTTTTCATCGTTTTGTGTTTGAGTTTGTGAATTTGCATCGTTTCTGTACTTGAAGCAGTTTTCTGTGAGACACGTTGTGCATTTGCAGTGCGTTTGGCCCCCCGTCGGCCACTGTACGGATCACTCCAAATACAACTTCAGGTGAGTAAGTAATAAGAGGAAACAACTATGACATGGTTAAATGCTTTAAAAAGTTGATTTTGCAGAATAGGTGCGCTTTTTCCCTTTCAAATTTGTTGTAATCATATTTTTTTCATCATTCTAAAACCCAAGGATATCTAAAAAACAGCACTAACCCTAAAGCCAAAAGTGTGAACATATAGGCTACGGTTTGTGCCATTCTGTCCCTTAGTGCAATGCTTCAAGGCTAAAACGTCACTTACTTGATGAAAAGGCAGACAGGAAGTGCCTGGGGTGGATGGGGCATGTGGAGGCTTTAAGAGAAACTGCTCCGTAAGGTGAAACGTAGTGCTGCCAGTGCCTCGAGGTTTGGCACTGGGCAAGTTCTTTCTGGATAAGCGCCCACATCAGCAGTACATGAAGGAGTACCCCGGAGAATGCCCTCCCATACCCCTATACACCCCCCCATACCTCACCTCCCTGTGACCTGGGTGAACTTTATACTTACCAGAGCGTTCAGAAAATCCAAGTACAAAAGTTGAAGTCACATGGGGCTGCTGTGTTAGCGTGTTAGTGTCTTTGTGTTTGTGGAGAGATTATATGATGGTGAAAGAAATACACAGCTTGACTTGATTTTGACTTTTAGATCAACTTTATGTGTCCAACACGTTATGGGGAAGTCACAAGTCACTAAAATATATGGCACATGATTTTAAAATGGCTATGATGGCAAATTATATGTTAGGTTGCAATAGTATTCATGGGTTTCAGTCATGGAAGTATAATAAGATATGGAAGATGAACCAAAGATGGCGTTGTTTTCAATGTGTGCTCACTGATGCGAAATGCCAAAAAATATTTCTTCTTTCGCATTACTTCCTGAATAATGGCCTAGCCCCGCAGTTATTATAGATTCATGATTTTCAAAACATAGAATATTTTGTCTTAAAGTTTATATCACTCTGATTAATAGGAATATTAATATAAATGTATGTTCAGCTTTAGTAAGCTTTCAAATATAATGGCCCCCATTTACCAACACTGCATGATATTTTTGCATATGGCAGAGGGTGTGTGGGATTTACCAGCATCATTTGAATGAAACGCCACAGAATATTCATGTTTCAAGTGCCTTAGCCCTTGGATTTATGGCATGGGCTCACGGAATACGGCAAAATGCGTTTATCTGAAGAGAAAGAATTACATAATATGGTGTTTGGCTTATTGTAAAATGCAAGAAATGTGTGAGTTGCAGAAAACAAACCTTAACCCTAAAAATATCCTACATTTTTTATTTATTAATCCAACTTCCAAATCTCTATAACGGCCTCGCCTGAAACAGCAGAGAGTAGCTCTGGTTCAGGCCAGGCTCAGATGAGTTGGTCTGAGCAGCACTTCCCCTGGGAAGAACCAAGTGCGTGGAGGACGGGCCGCTCAGAACAAGAAATGACAGACCAGACCGGATCTGCTTCACCCCCTCATCTTTGTTCCATCTCAGAACCAGTCAAGCCACCGGGCACGGAGGACAAGACAGTTAACCTGCCTGGACCTCGTCCACTGAGAGATGGCATGGCAGGACCTGATAAACCACTCGTTTCCATTGTATTTTCATTGGTCTGGCACAGTCCTGGACAAGTGCAATGGTGACCTTATGGTATACTATACATCTATAGCCCCCTCCAGCACGGTGCATAATTCAACACTATGCACAAGTATAGGCCACACTACAACTTGCAGTTTAAAGCCCTCTGCCCAATCATTTTCCACGTATTTCAGCAAAATTTGTCCTACCCTGGTACAGGTCAAAATAAGTCCACTGGGGGCTGTCTGCATCTAATTAAAAAGCATTTTATTGTCTGGGTATCAGGAAGTGCATGGTACCTGCTAGTGGTTATTGGCTCACAGCAAAACTGCTGTCTCAGAAAGTTGAGAAAAGCACAAACTCATTACAGTAAATAATTATGATGTTCTGTGTTGATAAGGTAAATGAGGAATAACTTTGGACCACTGAAAACCATTTAAAATGAACTAGTTCTGTTTTTCACATTTTTAAAATCAGGTACAAATCGGGTACAGTGCTTCAAGCTTCTTGATCAAATCCACTTTGGGGGACACGAGTGCATTGATTTATGCATATTTGTATTCATTACAGACACCTGCTCTGCCACATTAATGCAACTTGTTTTCACGTCTTATCAGCGTCCCTCTCCCAAACCTGCTGTCCCCTCCAACGACTCTGAAAGCAGGATACAATTATAGATAGAGAGGTGTTAATGACATAAATAGCTGACAAACTCTCTGGAGGAAATGCCATTTTAATAGGCAATCTGTAATTACCTCGAGATGTCACCTTGATGTTGTTGGAGTTTATTGGAAATGCGCACCCACAGGATTTAAGGCTGAGTGGAATTCTGATGATGAAATGGGGAAACTGTATGTGAGAAACCTGTCACATAAAATTAGTATGTAACAGTAAAACAAAAAACTACATACAACTAACTACATAGGCTTAACGGTCCTATTTTGTGCAAAGTTGGCTCTTGTGAGCTTTTAGCCACATTACCTTATTAAAAATATACGTGGAGTTGTGTTTTGTTTCATTCACACATGTTTGAGTAACACTTTATTAGTCTGACTGAAAGCTTAAAATACTCTTTCACCTTGTGATGTCATGAAGTGGCAGTGTCATGAAGTTAAGAGCTCCTTTTACCTTTGTTTAGTAGAGAGTAGCAATTACAGGGCTGAAATGATCCAAATAATTCTAATGAAGGTGTATGGAGTTAAAAAAATAAAAAAATAAAAAAAATAAAAAAAGTAGAGCACTTCCTGTATTACCACATGACATCACAAGGTGGAACAGCGTTTTCGGTTTGAATGAAGGGCTCAGCCCAAATATGCAACAACTCCAGGTATGTTTGTGATGAGGAAACATTTTAACAGATCAGAAAACAGTAATATGGGACCTTTAGCGATTAAATGTTTAAATGTAATTACATGACTTGCTTCTAATGGGTCTGCTGAAGATAAGCCACCTTTTCAGTCAGACTGAAAGACATGGCATCTACATTGAATCATGTAGGAAGGTCAGGTGTCTTGCTTAAGGACACAGTGGTAGCATGGGTTGAACAGCCAATCCTTATACACAATTGGGTGACAGTAGTTCACTTGGAGGAGTGTTTGGCGGTTCAAATCTCTCTCGACTTAATCACTGAGTTGCCAGATCCACTTATCCACAGTGATTCCAGCTTCCGCACATGAATGCTGTTGTTGTGTCCTTGGGCACGACCTTTAACCCACCTCACCCCCAGTACCTGCATACACTTGGTGTGTGTGTGTCTGTGTGTCTGTGTGTGTGTGTGTGTGTCTGTGTGTGTCTGTGTGTGTCTGTGTGTGTCTGTGTGTGTCTGTGTGTGTCTGTGTGTGTCTGTGTGTGTCTGTGTGTGTCTGTGTGTGTCTGTGTGTGTCTGTGTGTCTGTGTGTCTGTGATAAAAATGTGACCTTTTCAGGATTAAATTAGGTACAACTTGCCACTCAAGGAGCAAATACTCAGTTCATGATGGCACAACCTTGTTTCCATTTAAGCCCCAACTCAGATCAAAACTACCACACATTTTTGTAGAACCTAAAACAAGACAATCAACTACTTAACCACAGATTACAACTGTAACACTCCCTCTACACATCCTATAGTCTGTGTACATAAATAGTGCACCACAGCCCATAGACCAAAGACACAAAGGACATAACTCAAGACACAGGAATCACAATATGAAGGGATTTCATAGACGGAAGCACTAGAAACACAATGTAAAAGACTTCTGTGGTAAGGCCTGGTTTTCATTCAGAAACTGCCAGGTCCAAGTCTGACACAGTTCAGATACCCACTGTGTATGGGAGCATTCTCCAACCAGTGTCCGGATGATGGTTAGACAAGTTTATAAATCATTTGTTTACACTTGAACCACATAGTATACTTTTTACAAGAGCGTATTACATTTTGTTCAAAGTTAAATTGTTCATATGCTCTAAATTGTTTTGTATGAATAATTTTGTAAAGTGTTCAAAAGGCTTGCCAGATTCATCAAAGGTTTTAGAAAATGCACCAACACTATAGAAAAACTGCAAGAGAGTGCCAAATGTTACACTGCGCTACTCTTCTTATCCATAGATATTTTCATTTTGAAAAAAAAAAAAAATAAAATGTTAGTGACTTTGGTATTCTTGTCTTCGAAGCCAATTATTGTGTCAGTCAAACAGAAATTGCATAAAAGTAGTAAACACAACCAGAAACGATGCACATTTTGAAATGAAATGGTGACCCAAGTGTGAAACAGTTTGATCCAGCGTGTCATTATGGTTAAAAAAAAAGCTGAGTTTTTTAAAATAAACTCGAGAAAAAACACACAGATGCCACGCCGCATTTTACTATGGGCATAAAATCTCACCTTGTATGTCCCTCACAGTCTCCGGGCTGGGAAATTGAATGTATGCAGTGTCAGACAAGGTTTAGTGCAAGGATGGTCTGCTCTTCAGGGCTCAGGGGTAAATGGCATTAAAATATTTACCTGAGCAGAAGCCGAGCTGAACATGAGAGCAGAGGCGGGTCCGGAGATCACCAAAGAACACGAGCTGAATCTGTAATGAGACGCTCTGATCTGTGTCTGCTCTCGTGAAGGACAGTAGGCCTGGATCTGCTCCAGACAGTAATAAGAATGGAATGGGTGAGAGGAGCTCAGTTGGTAGAGCGTTTGTCCACTGATCTGAAGGTTGGCGGTTCAAATCCCGCTCTCGGCATAAACGTCATTGGTAGTGCGGTCAAATTCCACCTCTCACAGATGAACGCTGTCGTCGTGTCTTAGGGCAAGACACTTAACCCACTTTGTCTCCAGTGTCAGTGTGCGCTGGTGTGTGAATGGACGAGTTGAAGGTGTAAAAGCACTATATAAAAATGTGATCAAAGAAAACACTGAAACAAAAGTAAAAGGTATTTGGGTTTGGTCAATATTCATTTACATTTTCCCATGTATTTGAGCAAAATGTAATTGTATATTTTATGAACTGCTCTTGAGGTCAAAATATGTTCCCAAAACCCTAATTACAATGGGTTTATTATCTGATTATCAAGAAGTGCACGTTAGCATGCTAGTTGTACTTAGCTTTTCCATGACGGCAAAAGTCTGCTCTGGTCTCTGAAAGTTGTGAAAAGAGCTCATCAACTCACTGTCAGTAATTTGAATGGTAGGAATGCATAAAGTAACTGAGGAATAACCTGACGCTGCAAAACGTTTTAAATTAACTAGTTGTTTTTCACATTTTTACGACTCAAATATTCAAAATTAGGTACAGCGCCTTCGAGAATGGCCTATTTTTCGCACTGTGATAATAAACTAAGCTAAACACTTTTACACAAGGACATGTTTTCTAATGAGGCACCAATATTCAGTCACAAAAACAGTCCTGGTTTTTCATGGTTTGTGATGTGAGGTGGCCAACGCCAACTCTCCCACTGAAAAGAGCCAGCGTATAGAACGGTACTAATCCTTACAATAAATCCTGGAGGGGTCTATACACCACAAATACAGCATATGCATCTACAGGCTAATCATATACATCATACCTAAAATGTTCATTCACTAACCCAACATTGGAGTTCTGTCCTATGATATGACTTTTCAGTTTATAAATCCAAGTATAGAAAATCATGTGTAATAAAAGAGGACTAAATTTAGTTTTGCCAATTTGGCTTTTCACATCAGCATTACTGCCTCTCCATATGGTGACATTATTTGTAATTGCCTGAATGAAGGCCATAGAGGCTAGTTCCTTTGTCAATGGTGTTTCCACACAGTATTTATGAATGCAGACAGCAGCACAGTCATTCAACTAATAGACTCATTTAAAGAAGACATACATATAACTATATAGCAGACACAAGCACAGTAACAAGTAGTGATTGGTCCGGCAACACTGATGTGTCGGCGCATGAGTCGAGCTCATAGAGCAAAACCCCGTGTTGGTGTGTGCATCAGTCACGTGACTTTGCATCTGTAAACGGGATGCATCTGCCAAGAGAATTTCTGATCTTTTGCGGTTCATCATCAAATTCATCAAGAACTATGGAGTAGCCTCAAGCTAAAAAAGGTTTCCGCTGTATGGGACCATTTTGATCTCATATCGTAAAATAAGGCATTTGTTTTAATTTCCTTGTTTCATCCTGTTCCTCTCAGAGTTTCCACTTGATCTATCTGAATTCAAATTCATTTCAAAGTGACTCTTAGTTTACTATTCATATTATTTTCTGCAGGTTATATGTCGCATTTGTTCAACAGAACTTTCCTATTTAAACAAAACCACCTCCTCAATGCCGAGACACATGAGAATGAAGTCCCAGATACACCCAGGATAAACTCTGGTATACAGCCATTCTACAACTTATACAGTTGCTTTACTGATAATTCCTATTAATTTATTTGTTACTTAATTTTTAACCATCAAGCATCCAGGAGGCAGATGAGGCTCTGCTGAATTTCATGCTGAAGGGCTGCCAGCCCCTCAGCATTGTGGAGATTGAAGGGTTCAGGGAACTGGTTCAGGTCCTTCAGCCCTCATATGTATTGCCAACTAGAAAGGTTTGTGTGGAAATTATCTTAAGTAGATTTATCCAATATATTTAACCTGTAATTTAAATATATTAGTTTGATTTGGTGTAATTCATTATTTTATTAATTTTCAGACCATCAAACAAATGGACAAAAAGTACAAGGAGGCACGGGAATGAGTGAAAATGGAAGTCCAGCAAGCTGTGGCAGTGAGTCTGACAGTCGACATGTGGACATCTGTGAACACGGAGGCTTACTTGGCTCTTACCTGTCACTACATTAATGAGAATTTGCAGTTGTGTACATTTGTGTTGGGAGTGCAATACTTTCCACAAAGTCACACTGCAGAGAATTTGGCCCAAGTCAAAAGGGGCATGATGGAGGACTGGGCTATAACCAGTAAAGTAAAGTGTCTTGTGACTGACGCAGTACCAAACATGACTGCATCCACTAGACAGCTCCAAATTCGGCACTCAGTTTGCATTGCAAATGCCAATTTATTGTTTTTTTAGATAATCTTTGGAAACATTTCGACATTGACGTGGGTAGGCAGACCAAAAGTGCCACAGGTGATGCCATCCAGGAGGTGCAGAGATTCCTGGTAGAGGGCAATATTGCCAGGTCCCAGGATCCTATGAGATACTGGGAGAACCAAAAGACAATCGATCCAAACCTCTTCCTCTTCCAATTTCTCTGCACTCCAGCCTCATCTGTGCCGTGTGAGCGGGTGTTTTCTACAGCTGGATAAGTTGTATCAAAAAAGCGTAACAGACTCAATTTCAAAACGTTGGAAAAACTTATTTTTTTTTAATAAAAAATTTGTAAGAAATCCCAGTTCACAAGCATCCTCATTCACAACACACTCACTTTACGTTATGATACATGTTGACATTTATTGACTGCATCTAAAAATATGAGATATTTTAAATTTAAATTAATATATAAAATAATACAATATAAAATACAATGACTTAAATTATTGTATATACTAGGTCATCAAATCAGTATCAGTCGAGTCTGGCAACTAGGTTACCTGTATGGATTCTTAAGATCCAGCAGGTGTCAGTATTCAGTGACACAGTATGACACATTATCAATACAGTTTGGCCAAGTGTCGAAACACTTTATGACGTCTCACTTACCCATCACTAGTAACAAGTGTTTGCTGGTGTAGCTTGAGTAAGAGTGAAAAGGACAGGCTATTAGCCTCCTACCAGACCGGAGAGTTGTTCACAGGATGGTTCCTAGCTCACCATCGAATCTGACCCAGTATTTGGGTACCTGGCCTGTGTACACATTAAAAAGGCCTCATAGAACATGGTTATACATAATGCTCCTGCCTAATTAGAAGTTAGCATTAGCATTACGACAGTTCAATAAAATAATCAAAATCTAACACAGTATGTTAACAACTCATATGGAGCATGTTAACATGTGCTAGCAGTTAGCACGCTAATGCTAGTTAGCATGGCTATTGACTGCATTATCCAGCTCAGGAGGACAAAACAAAATGGCTGACATTCATGTTAGCATAAGCATTTTAGCATTAGCATCAATGCTAACTAAGACAAAAGGCTAACAGGCTATCCAGACACATGGGTTCAAACTTACCAGTTCAGTTGAAATGCCCAGCATACATGACAATGTCCCAACAAAAGGTCTGGTTCTAAAAGAGAAATTTGAAGTGTGTCTTAACAAGACATGAGACAAGAGGATATACATTTGAAAGGTTTAGATGTGAGCATCAAGCTCTGTCCCCTGGCTTCTCTCCCACACACCTGAGGAGTGACTTCTTCTTCTAATGATGATGATGATTTCCGGCAGGCTACAAGCTACAGTGTGCAACGCTGCCCTCCACAGTTGTTAAAAAAATATTAAATTCTCAGATAGAGGCCAGAGAGGTGGAGAAAGTTCAGCAAAGCTAAATCCACTTGACTATTGTCAGACAAAAAATAGACTTAAGCGAGAAGGTTTCAATTCCCAGATCAGCTAGCTCCTTGTAGAGCTGCTTCCTCTCTCTGCTATAAGTGCTGCATGACATCAATGTGTGGCTAAGTGTTTCTGGGCTGTCACAGTTGCAGAGGCCACTAGGGTGCTTCCCCATTTTAAATAAACAAGCAGCCAAACCACAGTGCCCAAGTCTCAATCTTGTTAAGACCACTTCATCTCTTCTGCAGTTGGACTCACAATTCCTGTACCTGAGAAGTCAGGGTCCTTCTTATACTCAGTGTGCCAGACTGTGATTGGATAATTGGATGGACTGGGTGGAGTAGTGGGTAGTGACATGTCATGTGGCATGGGGGAAAACCTGGGCTGGATCTGACTGGATTGGATTTAACCCTGGTTACATATAGTCTGTGAAACCTGTGGATCAATGTGTTATAATTTGGACTAAAACTTAATAAAAGAAACAAATCCGCTGACTTCCATGTTAGAAAACTGTGGTGTCCAGTGGGAGCTGAAGTCGCTGCAAACACCTCCAGCGAGTGAGTAGCGGATTTTTTTTCATTTGCACCAAAATGACTACGCAACACTGCCGAATCTTATGCATATCACTGATTAAGAAAATAAAACTGGAGAATAAAGTAAGTACAGAGCAGTGGGCGTGTACCGGTGGTGGTGAAAACAGGGATTGATCGGTAATATGGCGTCTTGAAAATCAGCATAAGAGGTAAGTATGACTACATAAATTAGTATTACAAAATGCAGAGAGTTGATGTGTTGACATTTATTTTGAATTATTAGTCAAGTGTGAGTTTCTAAAGAATGCAGCACTTGTAGATAACATCTGGACTGCCCGTGTCAATCTGTAAGAATGTTTTTTATTGGATTTTGATTTGCCCCGTCACCGGTGAAGGCCACTGAAAATGACAAATGACACTATTTTCAGTCCAATGGAGTGGTTCAGAAAGGGAGACACGTAATTATCACACCTCTCCAAGCCTGAAACTTCTGTCCGTGTGCTGGATGTGTGCGTGGAATGCAAGACAGTCTGAACCTTTGTGGGTTTAAAGTAACATAACTTTTTAAAACAACAGCTTGTGTCCATAGAGATGATAGGGTACTGTTTTGCTTGGGATGTTCACAGTATGACATTAAACTTATTTATCATGCATTTATTCAACTGCTGATCTTTTTAAAGCCCAAAAATGCCCAAATACATGCATTCTTACTGTGAATGTGGTCTCCTCTCCACAGATCTGACCTCTCACTTGGCCTGGTGATGTCACCTGCTTGTCTCTGATGAGTTAGAGGCTAAATGCGATACTGTGCCTCTTCAAGGACGTTACATAGTGGTCATATTTTCAGATTTTTGTTATGTTTTCTCATCACAAACACACCTGGAATTGTGTTTTGTTTGGTTTTTTTTTGTTTAATTCACACATGTTTAACACACAAACCCTGCATATTTAGGCTCTTGTCTCTAACAGAAAACACCCTGTTCCACCTTGTGATGTCATGCGATAATACAATAAGTGCTCCACTGTGTCTTTAAACTCCATACACCTTCACTGGAATCATTTGGATATTTTCAGCCCTGGACTTGTCAATCTCTACTGAACAAAAAGGTAAAAGGTAGCTGTTCACTTGAAAACTACCGCTTCATGACATCACGAGGTGGAATAGAGCATTTTGAGCTTTGGAGATGACACAGACTATTAAAGTGTTACTCAAACGTGTAACTGAAACAAAACCCAACTCCAGGTATGTTTTTGACAACATTCTAACATGGCTAAAAGCTCACAAGAGTCAATTTTGCACAATATAGAACCTTTAATAGAAATGTTACATATTTAAAGCAATACTGCGGAACATTCCAGGTTACGTTTCCGTATACAAGAACAAACAGCGTACCAGATCACCCATAGGTAGCAGTAGACATTGGTATAGGTCAGGAGTTCTAACTGAAAGATTAACGAGAAAACCCACCCAGATAATGACTTGAAATGAGCTGAACTTTTTTCCACAGCTAATTAATGAGTGCTTTTGGTGCATGTTCTTCATAATCCTCGACCATAATGAGTCAGTCTATGCAGTCTTTAGGTCTCCTCAGTCCACCGCTCTGAGTAAGGAGAGAGGGGGACATTTAAAGGGAAAGGTGATGGCTGTCTAAGGTAAATATGAGATGGGTCGTTTTTGTCTAGGCGTGCTAAAATAGCTATAGTAGCGCTATACTTGATTTTTACGGTCTTAAAAACAAAACTAATTTATTTTAATAGTTTGCAGAGGTCCAAAGTTATTCCTCACTTCCCTTATGCATTCCGAGCATCCTAATTACTCACCACTATGAGCAATTTTCACAATTTCCAGAGTGGAGTTTAAAGATGACCTATTATGCTTGTGCCTGCTGTAGTTATAATGACGCCCATGGAACATTATGTTATAATTTGCACATTTCAGTATTCATTTAAAACAACTTAATAAAAGAAATATTACAGTGCCCAAGGGGAGCTTTTTTTTAATTTGTACCAATATGACATCGCAACCCTGCAATAAAGAATATAAAATTGGAGAACAGAGTAAGTACAAAGTAGTGGGCGTGTACCGGTGGCAATGAAAACAGGGATTGCAATATGGCGTCTTGAAAATAAGCGATTAAAGAATCACTTCAAATACAACAATGGGTGAGTAAATGGTGAGGGGAAACAACTATAATATGGTTAAAAGCTCTGAAAAGTTTGCTGCTTTTAAGGTGTGTTGTGTAACTTTTCTGGTGGAGCATCCATCAAATGCTTTTGTCCATGGAGATGTTCTTCCACAGTATGGTATTAAACCTTTCTATCTTCATGGAGACCAAACCAGGCCAAGTTACAGGTCAGATCTGTGGAGAGGCGACCCCGCTCACAGTCAGAAAGCCTGTTTTTATAGGTATTTTTGAGCTATAAAACCACCTGTAATTGAATAAACGTAAGATAGAACCGTTTAATGTCATACTGTGGAACATTCCTGGCAGAAATGTTACACAAAACGCATTTTTAAAGCTAACAACAACTAGCATGCTAACTGCACACTCCCTGCATCTGGGACAATAAAACGCAGACAGTACACAGCAGACTTCAAAATATCTGTACTGAGAGAAGACTCAAATACAAGGAAAGAAATTGGGCACAAGGCCTTTAATGAGTCATTTGCGGTATATACATACAGAAGACCAAAAATGACATAAATCAAAATAAATAAAGACAAGAATAAATGTTGAAAAGCATTAAATTAAGTGGTGAATAAAAATATAAATGTGTAAATAAATAAATAAATGCTTTTACAGTTTTATTACATATATTTATCTTTACAGTGATTTAATTACACATTTTTTACATTTATTTTTTATACTAATTTGTTCATTTGTGCCTGTATTTATTTACACGTTCCTTTATTCCTACATTTTTTTTTATTTTTACTTTCATTTATTTACTTTTTAAATTATTTATATATTTTTTCTTTACTCATTTATTTATGTCCACTTGTATTTATTTGTTACATTTATTTATTTCCACTTTTATTTTGACATTTCTGTATTTCCACATTTATTCTTTTCTACTACTACTACTACTACTACTACTACTACTACTACTACTACTATTACTAGTGCAACTACTTCAAATACTACTACTACTACAATAACAACAACTACTACTACTACTAGTAGTATTTGAAGTAGTATTTGTAGTAGTAGTAGTAGCATTTAATTTAATACTTTTCAACATTTATTATTTCATGTATTTATTTTGAATAATGTCATTTTTGGTCCTCCATACCTGTGCAATCAGGTGACGTACATTCACTTGTACAAGTTATCACAACAGATTAGAACTGCACACTTTGTAACTGATTTACCAGAATCATAGACATTTTTGCCACCGCCAGTGAACAAAATTAACAAATGTGGAATGCTCTTCTGACGAGCAGTGAAAAACTAAATATAAACTATGATAAAATCTAAAAAATGGCATGCATAAAATAGTGTGAATGCATAACGTTGACTGAATCAAAGCTGAGTAAATAGGTCAAACGGCCTCGAGTATTTTCTTGCCTGAATGAGTCAAATGAATAAAAAAACCTTGAATGAATCATTGACAACACCCGATTCAAAAAATGTTCCTGAATTGCTCTGTTATTTGACCCATATGTTTTCACATTAGCCTGAATTAGAGTGAAGGTTGTCTCGTGGGTGATTGTGTATCGATGTCTACTCCTTCATTCAGTTGTGCTGCTGTTGAGACATAATCTTTACTCTTTAAACATAATCTCTCTCTCTCTCCCTCCATCTCTTCCCTCTCTCTCTCTCCTTCAATAGTATTTGATTAATTACTGTGAAGCTGTGCGATCGATGAGCCAATGGTCCACTGAGTGCAAACAGACACATCTCGAAACAACGTCTGTGTAAAACTTATCCTAGTTCTACGTAATGATTTGTGGAGCAGTGTGGACGTGGCCTAAATCAGGGGTTCTTAACCTTTTCGATCTTGGGGCCCGACTTTTGGGCGACAGTAGCGCTGTTGGTAGAGCGTTTGTCCAAAGGTTGGCAGTTCGAATTAAACTCTCAATCAACATCAACTGACAGGTTAGAGTTGAGATTCCGCCTCCCACAGATAAATGCTCTCATTGTGACTTTGGGCAAGACACTTCACCTACTTCTGCCCCAGTGTCTGTGTACACTGGTGTGTGAATATGTGTGTTAATGGGTGTGTTGTTCCTTGATGTAAAAGCTCTTTGAGGCCCCTTGATATATGTAAAAATGTGACCATTTACCATTTTTCTGTACAAAGTAACCCGGAGCCCAATCTCAAATTAAACACATTATATTCTACAGATTGTGGGGCCCACATCGTTGCACTGCACAAGGTCCAGAATAAAAAAAACAAATGTTTTTGGTTGGCCAATAACTTGCCCAGAGACCCACAGGCACTGTCCAATATTCATTAGTAGAGTAACTTGGGGAAGTTTATGGTTGTTCAGCGCTGTAGTTATGGGACTTCAGTGGCTGTTCTTTTTCAGTGCAGTAGTTTGGCAAAGACTAAGGCAGTAGACTTTAGCTTTGTGGTAAAACATTACTAGAGCATTATTTCAACCTGGAGAGACTCAGACAGACACAAAGAGAAAGTATTAGTAGTTTTATTGAATAGTTATCTTTGGTGCTCAGACCCCGACAGACATTACGATGAACGGCGTGGCTGATTAGATGACGTTTAGGAGACGTCTTCCCCCCGGGGCCTGGACACTGGAGGTGGTAGAGGTGAGGATGAGTCTTGTGAGCTTTTATCCATGGTGCTACCTCATCAAAAACACACCCAGAGTTGCGTGTTTTGTGTGTTAAACAACTCCTGACATGTTTTTGATGAAGAAACATTTTAACAGATCAGAAAATAGCGCGTAATATGGGGCCTTTAAACATATAACTGCATGGTCTATTTATAACTAAATATTTAACAATGATTAAGTAAATATTGCAAACTAAAATAAAAAAGGAAGTACCACTGTTTATTATGATTATTTACCACATTTTTTTTAACAACTTTAATCTAACTTTGATTACACAACCATGTCAAACTTAAAAGTATTCGTCATGTTGGAAACTTAACTTTGGAAATGAAAACAAATGAAGCACGCAAACAGTGTAATTATAACAGCCCTAATTGACTTCTTATACTCACCAAAACATATCTGTATAATGTCTGATGATTTAGCTCACTAGTCTTGTTTAATGCCATCTCTCTGCGAGCTGCCTGGAGTGATAATATGCCATTGTGCTGCGTGCGTTTCCAAGCAAAACTCAGAGTGCCAGGTAATTGTCAGTAATAGATTTCTCTCTACGATCAAATAAAGCCTTCACTTCTCAAGCGGGGGGAACAAAACCAATAACGGCACATTCATATTTTAAAAGATGTTAAATTTAATACCAACAGCCCATGTGGGAATTGCCAGAGCGGTCTCTTCTTGCTTCCTCTCAGAATCTTAACGCTACATACTACACTTTTTATTACTTTTCTCCTTACGACATTATATTTACGGCTCTTTTGGACCTGCGGTAACCTTGGCTACAGTCTCCGCCCCCTCAGCTACCCCGCTACCTTATGTGGGGAGGGTTTGTGAATAAATTGTTGTTTAAAATGCAAAAGGAAATGGAACAAATCAGGAAATAAAGGTCACATTTAAAGAGTCTATATTACGCTATTTTCTGATCATTATAATGTCGTTTCCTCGTCACAAACATACCTGGAGTTGTGTTTTGTTTTGGATTTATGAGTGTGGATTCTTTATTTAAAAAAAGTGGTTAAATGATTCTAATAAAGGTGTATGGAGTTTAAAAACACAGTGGAGCAATTCCTGTATTACCGCACGACATCCCAAGGTGGATCAGTGTTTTCCATCTGACCTGTAACTTGCTCTGGTTTGGTCTCCTTGAAGATAGAAAGGTTTAATGCCATACTCCGAAACATTTCAGACAAAGCATTAAAATCTCCATGGAGAAAAGCATTTGACGGACCCTCCACCAGAAAAAATACACAATACAGCTTTAAACATGTGTGAATAAAAAAAACACAACTCTGGGTAGGTTCTCGAGGAGGAACTTTATAACATAGATCAGAAAATAGAGAAATATTGGCCATTTAACAGCACAAGACAGTGGGTTTGTAATGTGTCCTGACTGGAGAAGCTACAGCAGACAAACTGGTGACAGAACTTCACTTTTGCTATGGTTTCACTCATCACTCCAGGCTAAAACACGCCGCTGGGCCAAAGTCTGGTAAGGGTGTTCAAATTAAAATGCAGCAGGAGCCTCAGTCAAATGGTCAAGGTCAGAAGAAAAGTGAAAAGTGCTGCTTCGTGGAGTTTCAGCTCAGAGCTTGAGAGACTGACAGGGCTGTGATGAGGTGGCCTTAAAAAGCAAGAAAGAACTTTTGCATTTACATTTCTGCAAGTGGAGACTGCACTTCTATAGGACCTATTTTATGCTACACTGACTTTTTGACTTTGCCAGTTTTGTTTCAGAAATCTTGCATTTTTAGTCTCCCTCCACAGAGTGAAGTCCAGCTGGAATCCGTGAAGATCCTCCATGTTTTTACAGTTCACACACCTCCACCAGACATCTATAGATCAACTCAAAAGGCCTTCACTAAGCAGCTAGGACAATAAAGTCCTATATTATACAAAATTGTCTCCTGTGAGCTTTAAGTCATTTTAGAATGTTGTTACCTCATCAAAAACATACCCGAAGTTGTGTTTTGTTTCCTTGTGATGTCATGAAGGCAATTCCAGGGCTGAAATCGTTTTAATGATTCAAGCGAAGGTCTATGGAGTTTCGAAACACAGTGGAACACTTCCTGTATTCCTGTATATAGTGTTGTCTGTTTCAGAGAAAGCATAAATACGCTGGGTTTGTGTTTTAAACATGTGTGAATGAAACAAAACACAACTCCAGATGTTTTTGATTAGGAAACGTCTAACATCAGAAAATAGCATAATGTGGGCCCTTTAACTTTGCTATTTACACACTGTTTTTTTGTAGCTGCCACAAATTATTTCTCTTCTCACTACGCCAGAAAATGCAGCCCTCACAATGAAAGTCTTGAAGTAGTTTCAGAAATACACACATTCAACAGGATGTCAAGATTAAAAAAATAAATCTAGTGGAGGATCTGCTACCTGCATGTTTTGCTTATCTTGGGATGTTCCGCATAAATGATTGGATGAAAAACTTTATTGCCTTGAAGGGAATTTGTCTTACTTATCTCTGTGATGACAAGCAAGTGGACATCGCCAGATCTGTGGCGAGGCAAGCCCATCTCACATTAAGATACCGGGTTTTTCTTTTCACTATTCTCACTTCTCTGTTATAATGTTGTGTCCTCATCAAAAACACACCTGGAGTTGTGTTTTGTTTCATTCACACATGTTTGACGCACAAACTCTGCATATTTAGGCTGAGTTCTTCTCTCAAACAGAAAACACTCAGGTTCCACCTTGTGATGTCATACTGAACTAAAGGTAAAAGGAAGCTGTTACTTGAAAACTACAGCTTCATGACATCACAAGAGCATTTTGAGTTTTGAAGATGTAGACAGACTAACAATAAAGGATTACTCAAATATGTGAATGAAACAAAACACAACTCTGGGTCTGTTTTTGAGAAGGTAAAAACATTCTAATGACTAATGACTTAAAGCTCACAAGAGTCAATTTTGCGTAATATACGACCTTTAAGTCCAAAATAAGTCTTCATTTAGTCTTGGTTTTGTCTCTGTTTAATTTAGTTTCACTAGAAAATGAACGCATGTCAAAAAGTATATTCAAATATTACTATCTAACAACCATATCACAAAATCTTCCAATATCAAGCAGTCCATAGTTTCCGATTAGAATCCCCAATCTGAATAACTTTTACACAATATGAGTCATAAGTCAAATCTGTGAACTGAAGACCAGAGGACATTGGACCATTTCCTTGTTCCAGTGAATCATGTACAATTTGCACCCTTTTTTCCTCTTCTTTTTCTTTCATACTCTTTCGCTCCAGATGTACACTCCTAACCATTGCCAGACTCATTATTCAACTCACTGACTCCATGTTTTTGATTATTATTCTCTGCCAGTCCCGGCCTCATTTACCCCAATTGCTTGACTCTTGAGCTAATTAAACCCCAAATTTTGCTTATAGCGTCACAAAGAGCTCTGGCTCACTGTACCGCAGGCCCCGTCCTCTCTGTTTGTATGCCCGTCCTGTCCCTTTTGTTCACCACTTTGCTCGTGTCTTTTAAAACTTCCAGGATCTCCTTCTCTTCTGTTTTTTTAAGAATTTAAGGATGAATAATAAATAGGCCGTCGGGGGAATTGGTCTTTCAGATGAGCAGCTGTGTTTTGTGAGTCAAACACCCCAGATTTCGCCTGACTTGTCCAAAGACTGTGGAGGAAAAGTTTGGAGGGAGATTAGTTCTGCTTGGTCTGTTCAGATCTTAGAGATTGGGGAGCGAAGATTCAGGCAAAAGATGCACAGTATAATGAAAGGGACAGGCAGTGGTTTAATGTGTTTTTATTTGGTAGTGAAAATATACCTATCCTAAAACCTAGTGCTAGCCGAGTTCTTCTCTCAGTCCGAAAACACTCTGTTCCACCTTGTGATGTCACGTGGCTTCATTGTGTTTTTAAACTCCACACACCTTCACTAGAATCATTTGAATTTCAGCTCTGGAACTGCCAATCTCTACTAAACAAAAGGTAAAAACTAGCTGTTCACTTGAAAACTGCTTCATGACATCACAAGGTGGAACAGAGCATTTTGAGCTTTGGAGATGTAGACAGACTAATTATAAAGGGTTAGTCCAAAATGTGTGGATGAAATAAAACACAACTCTGGGTCTGTTTTTGAGGAGGTAACAGCATTATAACATGGCTTAAAGGTGCATTATGTAACTTTTCTGGTGGAGAGCCTGTCATCTGCTTGTTTCTATGGAGATGTCATTGCTCTGCCTGGAATGTTCCACAGTATGACATTAACCAGCTCTGCCTTACATTTATTCAATTATATTGTTTTTGTAGCTCAAAAATACCTACAAAAACAGGCATTTTGACTGTGAGCGGGGTTGCTTCTCCACAGATCTGACCTGTAACTTGGTCTAGTTTGGTCTCCATGAAGATAGAAAGGTTTAATACCATACTGTGGAACATTCCAGACAAAACAATAACATCACCACGAATAAAAGCATTTGGCAAACCCTCCACTAGAAAAGTTACACAATTCACCTTTAAAGCTTACAGCAGTCAATTTGGTGTAATGTAAAATCTTTAAACATCTGTTTTTTGTTTTTTTTTTGCAGGTAGCATTTGCAACGCTGATTACATTTTTTTTTTTTTTTTTTTTTTTGCCATTTTGTGTATATGTCCTCAAGTTGAAAGCATGCATTCTTTGGGCTTCCAGGTCCTGTGGCTAAAACTAGAACCTGCAGCCAGTCATTATGTAATTAGCTGTAATTAGTGAAAACTCTGTCTGACACATTTGTGATTGTGATCAGCTGTTATTGTAGTCTCTTTTTGAACCAGTTTGAATGCCTTTTACATAACCCACTTTTCGCCCCTGACATCAATGCTTATTTACAGTAATACTGATATTAGAATCTGGTTTCAGAATCTGCTGATACCGACCAATACAATAAAGACTTACCCTAAAACAAGGTAAACATTTTAAAAGGGACCCCATTTGTTTTTAATAGAAATTGATTCTTCTAACTCTTCATGTAAAGGTCCTATATTATTACACAAAATTAACCCTTGTGAGCTTTAAGCCATGTTAGAATGTTGTTACCTCCTCAAAACCATCCCTGGAGTTGTGTTTTCTTTCATTCACACGTTTGATTATGCTGTTATTGTTTTATTCGTGTACATCTCCAAAGCTCAAAACCCTCTGTTCCACCTTGTGATGTCATGAAGAGGTAGTTTTCAAGTGAACAGTTCCTTTTACCTTTAGTTCAGTGGAGATTGTACTGTATTACCACATAACATTACAAGGTGGAACAGAGTGTTTTCTGTTTGGACGAAAAAGTCAATGTAAATAAAACAAAACAACTCTAGGTATGTTTGGATGATGAAACTGCATTATAGCATAAATCAGAAAAAAGCATACTATGGACCCTTAAAACCCTAAACCAATTTCTAGATAGTACCATATACCCAATATATTTAGCAAAACGGCACAACATTTTATATAACACAAAAGTACACTGTAGTCCAAAAGCAAGAAAAATAATCTGACGAAGGCTTTTTGCCGAAACGTTATTATAATTTTTTTTTTAAAGTGTCACATTTAGAGCAGAAAGAGAACCCAAAATGCAGGACTGCACTTGCAAAGATGTTTAATAAAAACTTAAACAACGACCACACAGTATATACGCACACATTCAGGCGGGGCAAACAATCTATACAACAGGAAGTAAAACTCAAAACACACACGGCTAGAGAAATTACAAAATAAAACCGGGTAAAGGATAATAAAATAACACCATGCCAAAAAACTTCTGGACATCGGCCATCTGCGTGTTGTGCATTTTTTCACTTTTATCACAAACCTTTATATTAAATCATATATATCAGAATCTATTCCATATATTTGTTGTCTCTTCTGATCAAAGTCAATAACTCTCAATCCGACAAGGCGAATAAATGTCCCAGGCTGAATTCGTACATATTAAAATGGCTGATATTAAAAGTGCAGGCAAAGGAGAACCCACATCCATAACCGTGCTCCGGAGTCCTCGAGCGACTGCCATTATAAAACCCTAATGTGATCGTCTATATTTGACCCCTCTTCTCTGTCCTGCTAATTGTTCTGGTGATTGATAGGCTTCAGAGACAGGACCGCCGTATTTCTGCCACACTGCGCCGCACATAAATCACCAAGTCATTTCTAATAGGCCAATATTAAACCCAGGGAGGTCTAAACGCTAACTGTATGCACACCCTTTTAAAAATCCTGTATTACACAAAACTGACTCTTGAGCTTTTAGACATGTTATAATGTCGTTACCTTCTTACAAATGTACCTGGAGGTCACACATCTTTGAATAATTCTGGTTTATTAGGCTGGCTGCATCCCCAAAGCTAAAAAAAATGCTTTGTTTCACCTTGTGATGTCATTAAGCGATTGTTTTCAAGTTAACAGCTCCCTTTTTATCTTTTGTTCAGTAGAGAGTAGGAATTCCGGACCTGAAATCATCCAAATGAGTCTAGTGAAGTTGTGTGGAGTTTAAAAACACAGTGGAGCACTTCCTGTCTTACTACATGACAGTCTATATGCAGAGATTGTGTGTTAAACTTTTGTGAATGAAACAAAACACAACTTCAAGTATGTTTGTGATGAGGAAACAACATTAGAACATAAATCAGAAAATGGAATAAAATGGTAGATTTTCATGTTTTTCTAATTATTTCTTTTAGTTTGCTGGGATAGTTCCTGTGGTAAATATTTTTCACAGTTTTGCATCAGTTCAGTGGCAGTTAGTGGGAAAAAAAAGTTGAGAAGAGAAGCACAGAAATACAAGAAGTAGTGCTGAGTTCTGTAACAGAATTATGATATTTTGCAGTGACATCATGCTGGGTGAGTTCAGCATGTTTTTCTATGGTTGGAATGTTCCGAAGTTACCATGGTGACAGTGCATACATTAACAAACACAGCCACAAAAGTTTGAAGATAGTCTGAAAACTCGAGAAAAAATACAAAATGGATTTAAGCAGCACATTTTCAGGAGCCTGTGATCGATACGCGCACTAACTTGAGTAACAGATCTTTAGAGAGAGCAATGCCTACAGTTAGCATCACACCCCCAGTGAATGTTGATGACAGCAGCTGCAAACTATCAATACCTCTGCCTACGTCAACCTTTTTCTGATAGATTTAACATTGATTTAACAAAAATAAAAGCGCTGTCATTTATTTTTATTGATCTAATCAGAAGTATTGTGTAATTTTTTGGGGCCTTGTTAACATTATGGTCGCTATGGGTAACAACAACTGGAAATACATTTACGTATGTCATCTGCTGTCCGTGTCCAAACAGAATGTAAAATAATAAACCAACAGAAGAACCACCTTAAATAGAATTACGTTAATCATGTTTAGTGAAAAAGGACTCGAAACCTTATTGTTCCAGATAAAGAAATAAATCTACGTCAGCCGTCAGTATAAGATCACAAGTGAGAGAGCGGTTGCTAGCGTGACACAGCATTTCAGCACAAAATAAAAGAGAAAAGGCGAGAATGTATTTTGGAGAGGAACAAAGTGGTGTGAAGAACAGTGGCTCAAAACAGTGTCTTTGATGGTTCTGAAAAAGCTGCTCTGAATCGACGCTCTGTGCCTCTGGTCCAACTTTTTCTTTGTGTTTCATTTTTAACCAGACGCTGATCCTACAATCACTTTTGTCCCCGCTATTCCTTTGTACTGCTATTCAAATTCTTTGCTTTGCATTTTTTGGATTTCTCACACTTCTCTACACACTTTTTTCAATTAAAGTGGAACTAAACAGTAAATTAGCTTTTTTTTTGTTACTAAGCGGTGTACGTTTTAATAGCATTGTTTACTGCTCCAAGTACTTTGTTGGCAATTTTGGTGTAAACTAAGTAACATTAAAGCTTTGGGTTCAAAAACAGTCAAACAGGCAGTTCAATTTCAAGTACTGCATGACATCACACAGAACTACCATGATTACAGCCAAGTGTTTCTGATTACAAATGACAGATTACAGGATTTGAAGCGAGTTTGAGCTGAATAGCTGCTTTTACAATATATTTGTACTGGGGAATAAAAATTTTACTTTATTAGATGCAAAAAATCAGCTTAATTTATGCAAATCTTCATGTAAGTTTTACTTATTTAACGTTAATGCTTTTTTTTTTTTTTTTTTTTTTTAACACCAGGCTGTTTCCATAAAGCAGGTTTGGACATACGCTACATACATATTTACGAATGTACATAGCTAACCTAGACGCCGTGTTCCAAATAGGAAGTGAGCATGGCTGCGCTGCTGGCTCCATCCACTTGGAATATTGTTGCCCCTCATTCTGTAACTGCTGCAGTGAGCCTCATCATTTTGGTCTTAAAATATTTGTATTAACCCGCTCTACACGACCTTGGTGTTTTTATTTTGCTATTTTGTTCGTTAATATATTTCTATTCCTAATTTGTAGCCTGGCTCCAAATTCGCCCCTATAGCTACTGGCCTTGTGAGCTTCATTTGACTGGAGCTGAACGCTATGGGTGATGTTACTCTCCTTTAGCCTACTTCTTTATACAGTTTATGAGTTTGATGCATACACCGACATTTGACCCTGTAATATTTATCATGGTATAGTGGTTTGTCTAGGGTTGATTTTTTGCCATACGTTGAGTATATACTACGTTCTTTTTATTTCCTTACACTCTTTGTTGCATGTTCTGTCCTCCTTTCCTCCAGTCTTGCCTGTGGGTGAGTGTTGGGGCTGGATCTCACACATACAAACCACATCAAATCTTTTTCCGATATCTGACCGAGCACCTGGTCCATACTAAGCCTCAGAGACCAATCCTTTACCTCAGCCGGCCTATAAAGCCCTCCCCATTCAGGAGCTCAGTGTGTCTCAGCCTGCAGCATCAGAGGAGAGAGGAGGAGAGGAGGAGATCCAACAGAAAGGTAACGTTTTGTTTGTGCCATGAACGCGAATGAGGAAAAACCAAGGACTATAAAGAGAAAAGTCAGTAAACTGAAACTGGGTCAGCAGTAACTGTTAGAGGTGGGACGAGGCCATAGACTGTATATATAAATGGACATAGCTAACCCAGTAGGTGCTGCGTTTCAAATAGGAAGTGAATATGGGTGGACTTGTGGCTCCATTGACCCTGCGTCCAATTTACTTTCTATTTTTTATTATTATTTTTATTTTTATTTTGTTCATGTGGAGCCCGGGGGGGGGTTGGGTGTTCAAATATTTTAAATATAATTTAAAAATATAATTTGATTTTGTCTGATTACAAATACAAAAATTAACTAAAAAAAAAACTAAAACTGATGTCCCCCCTCTGTTTGTATAACCCGCTCTATATGATTCTGTTGTTTTTTATTTCGCTATTTTGTCTGTAAATCAAGATGTGAACAGAATAATGTTTGGCTGTTAATAAACAGACAAATCAGCCAAATCATTCCACATTTATAATTCTCTGTACCAAATTTGCCCCATAATTTATAGCCTCAATGAGCTGCATTTAGCTGGAGTCGAACGCTATAGGTAAAGGTAGGTATAGGCTCTTGATTTACAGGTCAGTCTCCTCCCCTCACCTATGGCCATGAGCTTTGGGTAATGACCGAAAGGACAAAATCACGGATACAAGCGGCCGAAATGAGTTTCCTCTAAAGAGTGGCTGGGCGCTCCCTTAGAGATAGGGTGAGAAGCTCGGTCACACAGGAGGAGCTTGGAGTAGAGCCGCTGCTCCTCCGCGTCGAGAGGAGCCAGCTGAGGTGGCTCGGGCATCTGTTCCCGACACCTCCTTGATGTTTCCCTCGGGAGGTGTTCCGGGCATGTCCCACCGGGAGGAGGCCTGGGAATGCCTTGGGGTCCCCCTGGAGGAGCTGGAGGAAGTGTCCGGGGTGGAGGAAGTCTGGGAGTCCCTGCTTAGACTGTTGCCTCCGTGACCCAGCCCCGGATAAGCAGAAGAAAATGGATGGATGAATGGACAAACACTATAGGTGACGTCACACACCCTTAGTCTACTTCTTTATACAGTCTATGGATAAGATTTCCACAGGTCCACACGCAATTTGTTTCATTAAAAAAATGTGCAGCTGACTTCAAAATATTGGTATCACAATAGTGGATTTACTTATTTAATATTTTTGATGTCTCTGTAGCACCAAAACTACAACTTCTCAAGAAATGTAACTTGCCAGCATTCAACCCCAACCCCCCTTTGTCCAATCCAAATGCAAACATGTGGAAAAAAAAAAAAAAAGATAATTTGATAATTTTCCAATCTTGAAAGTACAATTTTGTGGCAGTTTTAACTATGAGATCTCGTCCCATCCTGTTAAGTGTTGCAATGTATAACTGTTCTGTTCTGAGATACTGTATGACTGGAGGGTTGCAGTCGAGTTGTTTTTTTAGTCCAGTCCTTAGCTCTTGTGCAAGTGAGTTTGATTCCAAGTAAACCAATGAGGGTCTGAGCTCAGAGCGAGAAGTTCTATGGGAGTCCTGTTACCTGAACCTTACGTTGAGTCAGAGTCACTGGCCTCACAGACCCTCACGTCTGAGTCCAGTCCCGAGTCAGCAGTCAACACAAGTCTCAAGTCCTGGTGACTTGAAAAACGAGGTCAGAGTGAGAACAATAAGGTAGAAAGACACTAAACAAGTAAACAAGTCCACAGCAAATTTCAGGTTGAACTCCTCCCATAGGACAGTACTAAACAAGCTCCCTCCCCTAATGGAAGTATACAGTCTAGGTCCTGAGATTATTACTTTCAGATTAATTGAGGTTTCCTTAAACTAGTCTTGTGTAATACTGTGTGTCGTGTAATGTTATATCTTGTGTTATTGTAATGTAATACACCTTTACGTTGTTTTACGTTCAAGATCTGGAGATGGATCCCAGGCACTCCATTGTGGTTGCTCACTGCTCCTAACAAGGTGCTCCAGCGACATTGAAGGATGGGTCAAATGCAAAGGACACATTACCCTATGAGGACAATGACATGTGCCTTAGCATATTTTACTTGACAAATTATTTCTGCTATCAACACTCTTTATTGTCACTTTTTACTTATTTGAAACATTTCTTAAAGGGATCGTATTAGGCTATTTTATGCTCTGTTATAATGTTTCCTCACCACAAACAGTCATGGAGTCATGTGGTAATACAGGAAGTGCTCCACTGTGTTTTTAAACTCCATACACCGTCATTAGACTCATTTGGATATGGCAGTCATAGCTGTTGACTTGAAAACTACCTGGTGGAATGAAGCATTTTGAGCTTTGGAGATTGAGTAATCCTTTACTCTAACTCGTGTGAATGAAACCAAACACAACTCCAGGTATGTTTTTGAGGAGGTAACATCATTATAACATGGTTGAAAGCTCACAAAAGTCAATTTTGCGTAATATAGGAAATTCAACTCCTTTCACATTAGCTCACTCTGCATTTGTCTCTTCATATTTGTGACTTTGGACTTCTCACAATAGCAGACATTTCTATGCCCTCTCGACTCAAAGCTGCTCCACAATGCCTTTTACATGCATGACCTCACATCGACTCTGCTTTTCCTCACCATACAACCGCCGGTCTGGTCTGGTCTGATCCGCACTTACGAATGACAATCGACGTCCTGGAGGAGGGCCGGTCAGGAGATATCGATGGCTGTTATTGAGGCGGACTGGGCACGCTCGCCCTTGGACCACACGCCCCGCACAATGACCTGATTGAGATGCAGTGACAGACGCCGGGCTCTTCACTGTGAAATGTTCCCGAGCTGGAAAAAAACAGATTCTGGCAACGGATTACGTCAAGATAATGAAATTGTTCGCGGCGGAAAATGAGAGAAGACGTTTTAGCGATAATTTCAGTTTGCTTCATTTCAGTGTGAGCGTTCTATTTCCCTTGCAGTCACTGAGACCCATCGTAGCTGGTGTAATGGTCTGACAGTCCCCGGTGTGGCAAAGTGGAGCAGAACGTGAATATGAAGGAGTGTCAAATTAGGATGGCAGCTTTCACATGGAAGTGTGGTGCTGCATGTTTTAAAGTGAAACTGAATAAATGAGGCTGAGGTGGGTGAAGGTGCTGTAGTTGGTGACAACAGATAATTATACATATATATATATAGATAGATATAGATAAAGATATAGATATGATAAAAATATATTTTTGAATACCTATATATTCACTGACTAGTATTTTTATTGCTACTAAAAGCTACGGACCTTTTAGCTGAACAGTGGTTGGAAAATGTAAATGTTCTATATGAGCTTTAGGCCATGTAAGAATGTTGTTACCTCCTCAAAAACATACATGGATTTGTGTTTTGTTTAATTCACATGTTTCAGTAATTATTATTAGTCTGTCTAAAACTCCAAAACTCAAAATGCTCTGTTCCACCTTGTGATGTTATGAACCGATAGTTTTGAAGTTAAAGGTCCTTTGTTACACAAATTGAATTCTTGTGAGCTAAATACGTTATAATGTAGTGTCCTCCTCAAAAACATACCCAGAGCTGTGTTTTGTTTCATTCACACGTTTGAGTAATCCTTTATTATTAGTCTGTCTACATCCCCAAAGCTTGAAATGCTCTGTTCCACTTCGTGGTGTCGTGTAGTGGTATTTTTCAAGTTAACAGCTCCTTTTACCTAGAGATTGGCAATTCCAGGGCTGAAATCATCCAAATTATTCTAGTGAAGGTGTATGGAGTTTAAAAACACATTGGAGCACTTCCTGTATTACCACATGACATCACAAGGTCGATCAGAGTTCTTCTGTTTGAGAGAGCCTAAATTTGAAGATTTGTGTGCACAAATGTGAATGAAGCAAAACACAACTGAGGAAACAACATTATAAAAGAACAGAAAATAGCGCAATATATTACAAATTAAAATTTTACAAAGATCTCTTATGAAATACGAACAGCCATCTACTGCACCGTTTACTGTGAAATAGCTACACATCTAATTTGACTCTTTGATTACTGGTTATTTTTACTTGTTAATTTCTTGTTATAAGTCGATTGTGTAACTTTTCTGGTGGAGGGCCCATCAAACACTTTTCTCCATGGAGATGTTATTGCTTCGTCTGGAATTCTTCACAGTATGGCATTAAACATTTCTATCTTCATGGAGACTAAACCCGACCAAGTTACAGGTCAGATCTGCGGAGAGACAACCCCACTCACAGTCAGCATGTCTGTTTTCCTAAGTATTTTTGAGCTATAAAACCACCTGTAATTGAGTAAATGTAAAGTAGAGCTGTTTAATGTCATACTGTGGGACATTCCAGGCAGAGCAATGACATATCCATCGAAACAAGCAGGTGATGGACCCCCAAACAAAAAGTCACATATAATTGAAAGTAATAATGTTCAAATGTGTATATTCTGTATTGTGAGTTACTGTTTTCATACAACTTTCTTATTTATTTTATTACTTCACAGTACCACACATTCATTGTACAGTGAGGATTTTGTACACCATGGAGGGACAGCCACCACACGGGCTGAGGAGATTTGGCCGTATTAAGATCCGTGGAGGGGGATAGAGGAGAGTGGGGGAGCCAACTGGGAGAAAGCAATAATTCAGGAGCTGCCAGAATGGTTCGAAGAGGCCGGTTCCATCTTAATTCCCCAGAGAGACGTGCACTTAGCCGTTAAACTAGCAAACTAGCAGGCTGCGGATCAGGCAGGCTTTAGATACTACTCCCCTGCACTGATCTAGATGTGTGAAATAGCGATGTGACTTTTGTAAACAAGTTTTGAGCGCTTTCTTTAACTTGAGAGGTTGGATTCTGATCTAATTTTTTTAAAGGTGCACTATGTAACTTTTCTGGTACAAGCCCAGCACCTGGTTGTGTCCATGGAGATTGCGTTCCCTGGAATCTACCACAGTATGTCATTAAACTTGCTTATTATTTAATTATATGTGTTCTTTACAATAAAACAATACCTTAAAAACATTCTGCTGTATTCTGCTGCAAGCGGGCTCACCTCTCCGCAAATCGGACCTGTAAATTGGCATGGTGCTCGTATCCATGGAAATAGAGAAGTTTAATATGATACTGTGAAAACATGTCCATGGTAGCAGACCCTCCACCCAGAAAGTTACTCAGTGCACCTTTTAAAAGAACCAAAGAACCAATTTTTATGTATTTTTAACTCATTAACGCTGAACCAACACACAAGAATCGGCACAAATGAGAACTTTGTGCCAACTTTGTGCCATCTTAATAACAATTATTATTATTGTAGTGCAACATAGAACTGCATAATTTCATTGGGTAAATGAACTTCCACTCTCAGTATGAACAATTTTAAACAAATCTTTGCTTTGTTCATTTCTCTCCCTTATTAGTTTGTAATGAAATTAGATCTCACATTGGCTTCTGTCATGCAAATAGTAAAAGAGTCTTTAGACTTGTCTTTGACAACGGATGCAAAAGATTCGGATCCCACAAAGGCGCTGACAGTCCCATCACTAGTGTGGAAGGAGGAGTTACAAATATCACGAAATGTGCAGGATTTTTATGTGAGCACAGTTTAGGCATGCGGTTCGTAATTGCATGTAACTGAAAACTGTACTGTACTTCATTCCTTTATATTTATTTTCCATTCATAAGTAGTTTGCTCAGTTGCTTAATCTATTGTTCATTGACCTTCACCCAGAGCACTTACTTTCACTGCAAGATGGCTTTCTGCAATATTTATGAGTCCACAAACTCACATGAATCCACCTGTACAGCACCATTAGACGACCAGGGCAATAGAGGTTGGGGCAGAAGCCACAGGTGAAGGCCCAAATGAATCACCATGGTGACGCAGACTGACCTAAATAGGGAAATTTGAGCAGAAATACAGACTATTTTGTAACTGAACAAAGAGCAGAAAGAAGTGCTTTGTACATTTGTTGATGGGGAATGCTAGTCTGTGTTTTCTCCTGACTAGTTTCAGCAAAGGGTTGATTTCTCTGCTCGCTCCACTGTTGTGACATTTCGTCCAGTTAACTTGAAGTATTCATCTTTTGTTACGACTTGAGAGTGCTACACACATCAATCTGTTTTTAGCCTGGATTCTATTGCACAGTAACATGAACAATTTAATTCATTTATTTATTCAAAAATTAAAAAATTAAAAGTGCACTGTGTAACATTTCGGTTGGGGGTCCATCACCTTCTTATTTCTATGAATATGTCATTGCTCTGCTTAGAATGTTGCACAATATGACATTAAACAGCTCTACCTTACATTTGCTCAGTTACAGGTGGTTTTTTAGCTCAAAAATACCTAGAAAAACAGGCATTCTGACTGTGAGCGGGGGTGCCTCTCCACAGATCTGACCTGTAACTTGGTCTGGTTTGGTCTCCATGAAGATAGAAAGGTTTAATGCCATACTGTGAAAGATTCCAGACAAAGCAATAACATCTCCATGAAGAAAATCATCTGACGGACCCTCCATCTCCATGCACCTTTAATGAACACTTAGACAAATGTAAATATGCCACTTTATATCCTTGGGCTCGTTTCCATGTGCAAACCTGCTGCAGGCTGCTGTTACACAAAATAAACACACTGTTTACAAAGACTATGTGCAGTTAAACGGGACAGGTGAACACACACAAGGACTGTGATTACACTGTCATGTACACACATTTATCAGTGACATGTTCAACAAGCTGAAGAGTGACACACATTTAGAATCCTACTCCACTGTATTACACACATCTCTATATTGCACAGATTCATACAGTATTGCACTGCGTTCTATTGCAGGTATCCCTGTATTGCACTGACTCCTACTGCTACTGATTCCTATTTTAACAAGGTGCTCGAGTCGATAAAATGGCTATTGCACATGTCCAGCTTTTAAACATTTTCACTTACACGTAATCACATGTTTGCATTTGGCCTTTCCAATAATAGTGGTCGTCTTAAAACCACAAGGTTGCCGGTTCAGTACCAGTTCTGTCAAATGCATACTTTTCTTATGTCTAAAGCAGTATGTCAGAATATGATGAGTGAGTGATCTGTAGTCCATTGACACAGACGGCAGCCACTTAATAATAATAATAATAATAATAATAATAATAATAATAATAATAATAATAATAATAATAATGCATCAGTTTAATATAGCACTTTTCTGGACACTCAAAGACGCTTTACAGAGCATTATTCATTCACATTATTCACTCACTCCACACTCGGTGGTGGTAAACTACTATTGTAGCCACAGCTGCCTTCAGGGGGACTGACTTACTACTAAGCTAATTAATAATGTATCGCAAATGACTTTGAGGTTGCATGCACACTTGGTTTTGTCCCTGTTTGAACCTGCAGTTTAGTCCTGATTTGGACTTGTTTTGGTCCTGTTTTTGTCCTGGTTTATTTTTGGTTCAGTCCAGTATAAGGTTCTGAATTTTGCCCTTGTTTAGACCTACTTCTGTGCGTGTGCAAGTGTGAATCTACCCTGAGCACCCTAAACAATATTTTTATTATTATCCCGCCTTACAAGCCCATATTTCTGTCCTCTCCCCATCTCTGCGTGTCACTGGACCTCGGCATATTTCATTCAGTCCCTCTCTGTTTGTTTGCCTCGACTCGTAGCATCAATTTAAAATGGTCCTGGGGCATTGTGGATTTACATGTGTCTCTATATTTGATACTTGCAGCTGTCATGGTGCAGTGACAGAGCACATTCTGAGGTCGTTCAACCACAAATCTCATCAAGCAAAGGCCAAATTCTCTCTGGTGTCACATTTTCAAGGCCCGGTCTGACGTGTGAGGAGCCGCTCTTCTGTGAGCTGTGAGAATGCAAATTAAATGAGGAGACGTACAAGGGGCCTACAGCAGAGAAGCTTTTAATTAATACGACAGATTTGGGGAAAAATAAGAAGTAGTAAACAATTTCACCTTGATGAAAATGTAATTTGGGTAAGTTAACATGTTTAAAATGAATTAAAATGACTAGCTGACTCAAACAGAAAACACTGTTCCACCTTGTGATGTCATTTCATAGGAAGCAGCTTGAAAACTACCACTTCATGACATACGATAGAACAGAGCATTTTGAGCTTTGAAGATGCAGACAGACTCATAATAAAGGATTACTCAAATGTGTGGATGAAACAAAACATAACTCCAGGTGTGTTTTTGATGAGGAAACAACATTATTTCAGAAAATAGTGGAATATGGCCCTTTAAATAAGTAATCTCAAAACCTGCACCTGATTTTTACTAACTTAAACTATTCAAAATGTAGTAAAAGTTAGTTTTTATTTCTCACTTCTCACTCTTATGCATTCCAAGCTTTCCGATTACTTACCGCAATGAGTTTTTCACATCTTTACAAGTCCACGTGCCGATACAAAAAAAATTGCTGGATAGGGTATCGGTTCCATAATATCGGTTAAGACAATATTGTGATTGGGCCTTTAATTAGATGTACTATTTACAGAACTATTTTGGCCTAGAACATCTCAAAATGTTTGAACTTTTATTTCTACAAAACTGTTCAGTCGTCATTGAAAGATAAATAAGAGTTACATAACACAGTTGGATCTCTTGTGTAATAAGTTAACTGATTTAAAGGTTCATTGCGTAACTTTTCTGGTGGACGGTCCATCACCTGTTTGTCTCCATGGTGATATTATTGCTTTGCCTGGAATGTTCCATGGTATGACATTAAACACATCTATCTAGCATTTATTTATTACGGGTGTTTCTATTGCTCAAAAACACAGTAATTCTCTCTGAATACGGTTGCCTCTCCACAGATCTGGCCTGTAATGTAGCCTATAGTTGAGTTAAATGGGTTTTATCTCTACTGTGGAACATTCTAGACAAAAGTAACTATATTAGACTAAATATCTGTATTCATTTTGATGGCTCCCATAAGGTACAACCGTTCCAACAGGGTATAGGGATATACAGTAGTTCCATAATGCATAGCTATTAATACTGATTTACTTAAACTGTTGATACCTTACAGTTTCATCACACTGGGGGTGTTCTACATGTATTTCTATAGCGGAATGTTTCTATCTAGCTTGCTTGTGACTGTAATGCTATTTGAGAGAGACTTAGCAGTAAAACTCATCTCACCTGCATCTAGTTCAAGCTAAGTCAGTTCTTTCTGGTCAGATTGTGTTAAAACAAAGCTCACTATGAACTCTAACTTCAGACAGAGCAGTGCCCACAGTTAACGTCTCAAACGAAGGGAATATTGATGACATCAGCTGCAAAGTATCAATACTGTATTCATTTTGATGGCTCCTATAAAGTACAACCATTCCGACCCAGGGTACAGCGAAAGTGGAGGTCATTTTCAGTCCCTGGGAGCACGTTGCTGAAGATTTGAGACGAATGAGCTATTGATTTTATTGAACCAGAGTCATGCATGAACAATCGCACCAAATTGAGCCCATTCACATTATTCAATCATTTATCGAAGGCTAAGAGCTTTTAACGAGATATCGATATTGAGCGAAGTAGGTATTGAACAAAACTCGTGCATGAGAAATTAATTTAAGACCTGCTATTAGGGTCCTTATAGGTTTTTCCATATACTCTGTGTCTGTGTGGTCATATAATCGTAAATTCATAATGATGCAGGCCCACACACAAATTAGAATTTTAGTTTAAAGGTGAACTGGGTAACTTTTCAGTGGGAGATCCGTCACCTTCTTGTTTCTATGGATATGTCATTGTTTTGCCTGGAATTACACAGTATGACTTTAAACAGCTCTATTTTACATTTATTCAATTACAGGTGGTTTTATAGCTCAGAAATTCCACAGATCTGACCTGTAACTTGGTCTGGTTTGGTCTCCATGAAGATAGAAAGGTTTAATGCCATACTGTGAAACATTCCAGACAAAGCAATAACATCTCCATGGAGAAAAACGTTTGATGGACCCTCCATCAGAAAAGTTGCGCAATGCACCTTTAAAAAGTGAAATTATTACCAGTAGATTGTAAGGCATTGTCCAAAGAATCTCTGAGGGTATTTTAATGGTAGTCCTGATTGGTGCATAGGCTAATACCTTATAATAAAAGGGTCTGAAATCCTCCTTGCGAATCAAATTAATAATTTCAAATGAAATTGGGTTATAATAGTGCATCAAAATTTAAATTTACAATCAAGTTTCAAAGGTGCGCTGTGTAAATTTCCACGGAAACAAGCAACAAGCCAATTTACAGGTCACGCACTATCTCACCTGTTATAGTTTCAGATAAGTCAGTTCTTTCTTGAGCTTCAGACAGAGCAGTGCCTACAGTTAGCGTCACACCCAAAGGGAATGTTGATGACATCAGCTGCAAAGTATCAAGTACTGTCTGAATATTGGCTGAAAAAAAAGAAATTAACCACAACGGTATGCAATCAAGGCAGACAATTTTGACAAGTAATGTGCTGGACTCTTACCAGAAAAGTTACATGGTGCACCTTTAAAAGTACAAATATTCTTTTGTTGTAAATCTATGGTAAAGCCTACCTGCTGGCATGGAGGAGAGGCAGAGTTCGTTTCAGAACGTTTCACAGGTCTCCAGCCTCCATCAGATAAGTCCTCGCTCAGACAGAGTATTCAGAAATCTCACGGCTCACGATAACTGCAGCTGATCCGCTTAGGTAGGCCACAAAGATTAAAGTGCACCATTAAAATCCGTGATAAGAAATAGAACTATGAATCTGACACCGAGCTTCTTTCAAAATAAACCATCATGAGTTTGGATTTTGATATCTGGAGAAACCTTTCATGTCATAAAGTTCCATAATGCATAGCTGAACTGTTACAAATGAAAACGAATACTGATTTATTATTGATACCTTGCAGTGACCTCATACTGGGGTTGTTCTACATGTGTTTCTATGGTGAAATGTTTCGGAAGTTACCATGGATACACAATTAGCGCACATTAGCAATTAGCGCACATTAGCAAAGGCTGCCAAAAAACGTTTTAAGATTGTCTGAAAAATACAAATGGATTTAAACGGCACATTTTCAGGAGACTGCGATCAATACGAGCGTTCATAGTTCTATTTAGGAGTTTGATTTTCAACAAAAACAGTGAGAGTGACTAACTGAAAAAACGTTTTAATGTTAATGCTAGCTATTTTGTCACTGTAATGCTATTTGAGAGAGATTTGTTTAAGTAAAAAGTCAGTAAGTTTAGTAAAAATCAGCTAAGTCAGTTATTTATGCTCAGACTGTGTTAAAAACAAAGCTCACTACAAAGTCTAACTGGAGTAACAGAGCTTCAGACAGAGCAGAGCCTACAGTTAGCGTCACACCCAAAGGGAATGTTGATGACAAAGGCTGCAAAGAATCAATACTGTCTGAATATTGTCTGAAAAAGCGTATGCAAGAAATTAGTAGCAAAAGTATGAAATCAAGGCGGATATTTCTACCAGTAATGCGTATAACATTAATCCTCTAAATCTGTAATGCAAATAATTGTAAAAACAAAATATTAAAGCCCTGGAAGAATGGGTTATAACTATTTTAATTATAAAAAAGCAAATTTAGAGTTTAAATAGTGCCTTTAGTACACTTAAAGAGGGGGGTGTTGGAGCTTTCTACCATGTTATAACATTGTTCCCACATTAAAATCATGTCTGAAATGGTTTTATATGCCAAGCATATGAGGAAACGACATTATAACATATGCATGTTTGAGTAATCTAGCGATCTTTTCTAGGTCCTGTTTGAACTCTCCTCTGATTAGCAGTATGAACCCATGCAATTCCTACGTCACCCATGTTCTCACCGTGCAATTTTCCATAAATATATGAAAGCATGACACAAAACAATACACTACAACTTCACAAACCTGATGCAATGTATAATAGTTTCATTAGCAGGACGCACACTGATTGTGTTGTGATGGCACTCTGAAGGGGAGTGACTTAGCGTGGGGAGCAAAAGCACTTGGCGATTATAGTATTTTCAATAAAAATAAAATAAAAGCTAACATGGTGACCTAAATACGTTACGAGTTGATTATTTCACTTACTACACTACAGTCTTCCCACACACACACTTCTCACACTCAATACTTTTCCAGTTCACCGTCTGCCTCCATCTCGTGTGGGCTTTACCGTGGTAGCTACCGTTGCCAAAACTCCTGCCAGTACACAAACCAATGAGCCAGTATTTGTACAAAACCTGGGATGGTAAAGCCAGGCCAAAACCACTTGGACAACGCTGTGGTCTTTGAAAACATTTTGAAAGACGTTACTATCTTCTGGGCCCACAAATTTCACCTACACTTGATGGATGGAGGTCTCGCTGTGCCATTTTTCATAGTCAGCTGGCAGGATTTGAGCAATTAAGAATGTAAATGCGAGCTGAAACATGCAAGCCAAGTGATATGTAAACAAAATCCAAAAAGCTGCTGTCTCGAATGGCCCAAAACCTGCAGTGAATACTAAACTCTGTCTTTACATTTGGACAGCATACCTCACAGCTAGAAGGTTCAATGGCTGAGTGGCCTTTCTGTGGGGGATTTGCATGTTAACTGACTGGTTCTATGGTTCTATGGTTTACAACATCCAAGAACTTAACTTAAAGAGGGGGTAGTATGCAAAACTGACTTTTTTGGAGCATTCTGCCATGTTATTATGTTGTTCTGGCATCAAAAACACGTCTAAAGTCATGCATGAAGACTTATTTTTACGACTTTCTACATTTTAAATACAGTACAAGCAGAAGACATCAAATATAAATGGAGTTATGTAGTAAAGAAAAAGGTAGTACTTACTTTTTAATATATATATATATATATATATATATATATATATATATATTTAAATATCTTTGCTACATAATTCCATATATCTGACTTCTTATATTTGATGCCGTTATGCCTGTCTGTATGCATCTAAAATGTAGAAAGTAGGAAAAAAATAAAAATTAAAAAAACACTGAATGAGAGGGTGTGTCCAAACTTTTCACTGGTACTGTATATGTCCACCATGTAATGAATAATTAGAATAATTTTGTGATAAACTATTTTGAACCCATGTTGCAGTTAGCAGTACGAGCCCCTTGTGCAAAACTCATCCCACAAGCAGATGTAACCAGGAAGCTCTCAACAGCGCCCCCACCCATGCTCATGCACGGCTATAAATATACAAAGCACGACACAAAATAATACACTAAAACCAAGGAAAGGCGGGACTCAGAGCAGCAAAAACGTAACTGAAAGTAGTTAAACATTTTAATACCTTGTTTTTATGTTGCAAATAATGCATTTTCAAAACAATAAAAGGCATCGTGGTGATCTAAATATGTTGTGCATTAACGCGTAATACCCACAGAAGTGTAATGATCCTTTGTAAGATCTGGAGAAGGGCCACCAGGCACTGCACTGTGACCAGTCTTAGTGCTCCTTAAAGTTTGCCTCATGCGTTTTGACGAATGGAAATGTTTGGGGTCCAGTAAAACAGCTGACTTTATTTGAATTTATTTATATTATACTTGACTGGATGTTTTTTCTTATTATTTGGCTAATTTTTAAACAATTTAACAGTCATCTCATATAACATGACTTGACATATACTTTGTGAGACTATTTTAAAACTTTGGGAGTTTTTTGTTTTGTTTTGTTTTGTTTTGTTTTTGTTTTGTTTTTTGGTATAAAACAGTGGTCTAGAAAAAAATGTAGAAGAATGCATGCAAGTGAAAAGAACATTGTTTTTTTCTCAACAAAACAATAACTTTCCTCTAACTTAAAGAGCCCATATTACGCTATTTTCTGATCTATGTTATAATGTCGTGTCCTCATAAAAAAAACAAAAAAAACCTGTAGTTGTATGTAGATGTTTAACACAGAGACTCTACATATTTAGGCTGAGTTCTTCTCTAAAAAAAATAAAATAAAATAAAACACAACTCTAGGTCTGTTTTTGAGTAGGTAACAACGTTGTAACATGGCTAAAAGCTCAAAGAGTCGATTTTGCGTAATATAGCAGCTTTAACTATATAAACTCATTAGCAATTGCGGCGCAGGCCTGAGACAAGTGTCAAGTATGGTGTGATGGACTCAAAGTATGTGCGTACTCTTGTTAACTCAGACAGTAGTAGCTGTGTAAATCTGGGGCCGGATTAGGCGCTGTATCCTGTGGCGTTCCTGTCTCTGTAATGAAATAAGCAAAGGCAACCCGTGTACGCCCTGCAGAGACATTCACTCACACCTCAGATCTCTCCACACAAAAACACGGAGCTACCGGGGCTATTTTATCTCTAACTGGCACTCTATCCAAACGCACTGACCCGAGGTGGACATTTGCAACCTTGAAAAGCACTGAACCAAATGTAGCTGTTGGTGAAAGTGAAATATTTTGAAACGCCAAGTGAAGTCTAAGTGAGGAGATTTAGTTATCGTGGTGTCGCCGGTGGTTTAAAAGTGGAGGTCTGGTTGGAACAATGTGTTTTTCACTTTAAATCATTGCACGTCCAGCAACATAAGCCTAATTTGTGCAATTGTTATAATTAAAGTATAATAATACATATTTATCCAATTCAATACATGCACTGGTTGTCATACACGTGCATTTGTGGACTTTTTATGGGGATGACCTGGGGAAAAAGTAGATCTGGATAACATAATACACCCTTAAGGAGCCTTAAATAACTAGGACTAAACCAGGACTAGAACAGGATCAAACCAAGTCTACATCAGGACTAAACCGGGCTCAAACCAGGACCAAACCAGGACAAGAGTGAACGCACACTTGGAGTCTTGGTTCTATAGAATTACAGGTAAGAAAAAAACACAAAACTAAATATAAAAAATATGTGTAGAAAATGCATTAATGAATATACTCAAATATATAATTTTTTTTTAATAAACATGATTTTTATGTGCATCTTGACCTTATTGCTGTGTTGAATTTTAAGTGTGCGTAAAGAGTCACTGACGGCTTCAGTCCGTAAAATATGTAAACAACTATACTAATGTAGAACTGAAATGCTTTAAATATCTATTCATTTACACAACCAAAAGTGTCACAACTGAACCTGTGACCTGCAACCATTATATAGTGAAGGACAAAGTTTTGCACCATCATAAAAGTAGTTTTTGGAGCGGTTTTGTGGTGATACGTTTTAAAGTTGAAGAAAAGTTTTATTGTGCAGTTTTGTCAGCGCTTCCCTGCAGCTTCTATTCTCTGTCCTCTAATGATTTGTTCAACCTGAAACCAGTTTATCTCTGGACCTGGAAGGCAAAAGCAATGACAATGGAGAAGACAGACAGTAGCCAAACAAAGTACTACCAAAAGTACCTTACAATAGTACTGATAGTATTCGTTTTCATGACAGTAGGCCCAGTTGTGCAGATGAATGGATCGCAGTAGTTGTACAAATACATAAATAAATAAAGGTATGAACATCTATGGGGTCCACTGCTCCTGACAGGTGGACCCAGTTGTTTTAAATTATAGGTCAAATGCAGAGGGTGAATTTCTCTATGGGGAGAATTAAGTGTATCTGGACCAGCAGTGGTAACGTTATTTATCCTTTCTTTTGTTTTACTGTTGTCAAAAAATATGGATTGATACACTTCATTTTCAAGTATTTTATTCAATGTTTTGAGTGTTTTTTTTTTCTCTTTATTATTGTGTTATATTTGACTATCCCATTTGCTTGTTTCCATGGAAATGTTATATAAATATCTAGTAGCATTTATTTCATTATGGGGGTTTTATTATTCAAAGAAGGGGTCGACTCTCCACAGATATAACTTGGTGGAATTGCCTGTTTAATGCCATGCTTTTGAAATGTGACCTAGTGTACTTTTAGAGGCCCTGTACACATTTTTCCCCCCTTATTTTATCAAAATTTGTCTTGCCCCAGAAAAAAAAAACATTTTGGTTCTTTAGGTCTTTTACGATTATACTTTAGATTCTTATTTACAGACCTATTTATTTGTGAAAAAGAAACAACCAAAACGACAACTTAAGATCTAATATCAGACCACTGCCAGAGGGAAAAGCGTCTCATGGATTGGGACAATACCATCATTGGATCAGGGAAGCCGTCAAGCTCCTGAAACGCTCCCACCAGACTGTGAATCAGGACAAGGGGCCGTACCAACTCTCTCACACCTGCGCTACAGTTCTGAAGTCGGACTGCAGATGGCGTTGTCGTCCTACTGCTTCATGAAGGAAGACAGTGCCAAAATGTGTTTAAATCATTTGAGCAGTCATGTCATAGCAACAAGTATGAAATAAATAGAGGTCTGTACATACAACTCTGAAGTATAATTGTCTTCCTGGAGATGTTATTGCTTTGTCTAGAATATTCCACAGTAGAGATAAAACCTATTTAACTCAACTATAGGCTACATTACAGGCCAGATCTGTGGAGAGGCAACCGTATTCAGAGAGAATTACTGTAAATGCTAGATAGATGTGTTTATGTCATACCATGGAACATTCCAGGCAAAGCAATAATATCGCCATGGAGACAAGCAGGTGATGGACCGTCCACCAGAAAAGTTACGCAATGCACCTTTAAATCAGTTAACTTATTACACAAGAGATCCAACTGTGTTATGTAACTCTTATTTATCTTTCAATGACGACTGAACAGTTTTGTAGAAATAAAAGTTCAAACATTTTGAGATGTTCTAGGCCAAAAAAGTTCTAATTAAAGGCCCAATCACAATATTGTCTTAACCAATATTATGGAACCGATACCCTATCCAGCAATTTTTTTAGTATCAGCGCAGTGGACTTGTAAAGATGTGAAAAACTCATTGCAGTAAATAATCGGAAAGCTTGGAAGGCATAAGAGAAGTGACAAATAAACTATTCACAATTTAGTACTGTTTTCGAAATTTTTAAGTTAGTAAAAATCAGGTGCAGATTTTGAGATTACTTATTTAAAGGGCCATATTCCACTATTTTCTGATATAATGTTGTTTCCTCATCATAAACACACCAGGAGTTGTGTTTTCTTTCATTCACACATGTTTAACACACACCCTGGATATTTAAAGTGAGTTCTTCTCTCAAACTGAAAACACTCTGTTCCACCTTGTGATGTCATGTGGTAATACAGGACATGCTCAACTGTGTTTTTAAACTCCATGCACCTTCATTACAATCATTTGAATAATTTCAGCCCTGGAATTGCCTATTTCTACTGAACTAAAAGTGAAAGGTAGCTGTTAACTTGAAAACTACCACTACATGACATCACAAGGTAGAACATTTTGAGCTTTGAAGATGTAGACAGATGAATAATAAAGAGTTGCTCCAACATGTGTGAATGAAACAAAACACAACTCCAAGTATGTTTTTGAGGCGGTAACAACATTACAACATGACTTATACTTTTATGAGCACAAGAGTCAATTTTGCTTAATATAGGACCTTTAAATGTTCATATAGAACACGATTATTTATAGACTCTTTGCATGATTGTCGCCCATTATCCTTGGCCCCGTCAGACTCTATTTCAGTCTAACTTCAGCAGCTGATACTCTGTTGCTTCCTTTGGTCTAATCTCTTAAACTCTCCGTGCTCTCTGCCTCCTGCTCCGTCCTTCACGCTCAATTTACTCCAAGTGGCATCCATTCACCTCCAAACCCCGCAGCCAGCGCCACCATTTTTAACATGAAAACCCCAGCGGTAAAAGTCGATGGCTGCGTACAAGAACAGAAAGAACAAGAGCGAGAGGGGTGAGGAATTGGCTCCAGAGCACAGTTTGATCTTAAAGGTGCTAAATCCAGGTCTGACAGGAAAGATGGTGGAGATGAAGGAGCCATAACGCTATCTGCACTTCAAACAGGGATGCACAGGCCAGCGTCTTCTCTTTGAATGTTAATGGGCGTGGATCCTGTTTGATGCAGCTGTAGAGAAGTCTTTTATAAATGCAAGGTTTGATGATAAAGACTACTTTGTAAGTACAATTGTAGCTACACGCAACTAAAACTGGATGGGTTTAAAAAAAAAAAAAGTGGGTTTAGTTTTGTGTTTATATGAAGTGACAATGTATATGGACAAAGAGCGTGCCCAGTTCATATTATGGTCAAACCTGAAGACTTCTTTCTACAACACTGACAAACTCCATCTGCTCTCAAAATGCTCTGTTCCACCTTGTGATGTCATGTAGTTCCGGGGCTGAAATTATCCAAATGATTCTAGTGAAGGTGTATGGTTAAAAAAAACAGTAAAGAGTACTTCCTGTATTACCACATGTCAAGGTGTGTGTTGAACGTGTGTGAATGATACAAAACTCTAGGCATGTTTTTGTTGATGAAACGTAATAACAGATCAGAAAATAGTGTAATATAGACCCTTTAAGATCAGCACAATGTTTGCGTACTTGGTGATAGTTAGTCATTATTGGTAGTTTCCAGATTCTAGAGCCAGATTTCCCTGTTGATTCCACTGTACTTTATCATGAAATATCCAAAAGGTAAATTCACAAATGCTGAATTTGGTATTTTCAATTATTAACTCAAGAAGTCACTGTATTACAACATACAGCATACAACAATTGCATTTTAACAATTTTCATTTTAGCTGCCCCCCATCTATGTTAATTAATACTGGCCTATAGAATGCTGTGATGTCATCTGAAACCCAACAATTGTAGCCACAGCTGCCCTGGGTCAACCTGCACAATTGAACCCTTACTCATACAAAAACACACACCTTATTCATACGAGGCAATGCTGGTGAAGTGCCTTGCCTAAGGATACAATGACACTTTTTGCCATTGGCGTCCCACTATGGCATCTTCACCCATCCGAGCACTAACCGAGCTTAACTTCCGAACTCTCTACTATGACTACTGCTGTTACTGCTACTACCACTGCTGCTGCTACTATTACTACAGTCTATTATTGTTACTATACCTGCGACATTTTTATATAGTATTTTTTTCACTTTCAAGGCACTCAAAGCGCTTTACATCAAGGAACCACACACCCATTCACACACACATTTACCAGTATATGCAGACAATGGCCGCTCAACCAATGATATTTATGTTGAGAGCGAGAGTCAAACTGCCATTACCTTTGCATAAACCAAAACCAAATCTGAAGACTATATATTTTTTATCAGAAGAGGACATTAACTCATCTTGAAACCATATACAGTCTTGAGTTCATGCATTATGTAACTTTGACGCATGAAGTCCGTAAACCGCTGGTCTCCATGGAGAAGTAATTGCTTGAATGTTACACAGTGTGACATGAAACTTATCTGGCAATGTGTTTATACAATTAGATGTGTTTAAACGGCTAAATACAATGCATTCTTCTTACTGTGAGCGGAGTCACCATTCCACAGATCTGACCTGTAACATGACCTGGTGGCATCAGCTTGTTTCTATGGAGTTAGCTACGTATAATGCCATATTGTACTTTTGTCCAGTTGACAAATTGAATTTCTCCTTTGCCGTACTGTACATCACTCCAGGCAACGCAATAACATCACCATAGCGGGCCCTCATATGGAAAAAAAAAAGAAAAAAGAAATCAATAGTTGTTTTATTGGTAAAAGTGCGAGACGAGGAGCTGCACTTTGAATCTCTTTTTAAATGGATCACTCTTGTCTGAGGCACAACTCTGAAGTCATCCATCAACAGTTTTCAGGATAGTTTTCTCTCCTCTCTCTCCGTGTGTGTGTGTGTGTGTGTGTGTGTGTGTGTGTGTGTGTGTGTGTGTGTGTGTGTGTGTGTGTGTGTGTGTGTGTGTCCTGTCAGCCTGTAAAAGCAACAGCTCTCACTACACATTATTGTCTCAAGGCTTACACAAGTGATTGTACGCTATTTTTCTAATGTTAAAGGTTTATTGTGTAAGTTTTCTGATGGAGGGTCCGTTAAACACTTTTCTCCATGGAGATGTTATTGCTTTGTCTGGGATGTGTCACAGTATGGCTTTAAACCTTTCTATCTTCATGGAGATCAAACCAAACCAAGTTACAGGCCAGATCTGTGGAGAGGCGACTTTGCTCAGAGTTAGAATGCCTGTTTTTTAGGTATTTTTGAACTAAAAAAAACACACGTATAATTGAATAAATGTAAGGTAGAGCTGTTTAATGTCACACTGTGGAACATTCCAGGCAGAGCAATGACATACAGTATCCGTAGAAACAAGCAGGTGAGGTGCACTGTGTAACTTTTTGGTTAGGGGGTCTGTCACCTGCTTGTCTCTGTGATGATGTTATTGCTTTGTATGTGTACTTTTGGTGATACTTTTTAATGATGTATATTTTAATGCTATTTTTAATGCATACATATAATATTCCACAGTATGGCATTAAAAGTATCCACTCAGTTAAAGTTGTGTTTATTGCTCAAAAATACCTTGAAATACACACATTTTTACAGTTAATGGGACCACCGCTCCATAGATCTGGCCTGTAATTTAGCTTGGTGTGCTAGACAAGCCCAATAACATATTTTAGCACATTTCAGATAAAGCAATAACATCTCTATGGAGACAAGTAGTGAGCAGACCCTCCACCATAAAAGTTACAAAGTGCAGATTTATATGTTAATTTACATAACATTTTATTGTTCATTCTAAACTGCATTTTTATAATTACTTCAACAATCTAAAACAACTTAAAGGTACCTCATGTCGTTTCTGGTGCATTCTATATAGAGATCTTACTCCACCTAACGGCATTATCTATCATGCATGCATTTAAAGATGCTATATTATGCAAAATTGACTCTTGTGAGCTTTATGTTATGTTATAATGTTGTTATAATGTTATGTCATCAAAAACATACCTGGTGTTGTGTTTTGTTTCATTCACACATGTTTGAGTAACTTTTTATTATTAGTCTGTCTACATCTTCAAAGATTAAAAAAAAAAAAAAATGCTCTGTTCCACCTTGTGATGTCATGAAGCAGTAGTTTTCAAGTTAACAGCTCCTTTAACCTTTAGTTCAGTACAGATTGGCAATTCTAAAACTTAAATTATCCAAATGATTCTAGTGAAGAGTTTATGGAGTTTAAATCAACACCTCCTGTATTACCACATGATGTTTTCCGTTTGAGAGAAGAACTCAACCTAATGTATAAATGAAACAAAACACCACTGCAGTTATGTTTTTGATGAGGAACAACATTATAGATAGTCCAGAGCCATATTTTTTCACAGGACCTTGAATGTATGACAGTACAGGATTACTCAAACTAACCTTCAGATCAGTGGAAACATTCTACCAACGGAGCTACTGTGCATCATTTACTCAAAACACAACTTTGAGTCCGCTAATGATCAGTTTTTTTACCTTCTTACCTGAGCATAAAAGTAGATTTTCGGAACACGATTTTCCTTCAAACTGCATGACTTCCTGTCTTGTTTAATTATGGGCTGAGGAAAATGCTGATGGACTTATGGACTTACATTTCTGATCCGCTTAAAACATGAGCACATTGGACTTGACAAGTGCCCTGAGTCAGTCAAGTAAATATTCATGGACATCACCTGTAATGTCCATGCCTGGAATGTTCCACAGTATGACATTAAACAGCTCTACCTTACATTTATTCTATTACAGGCAGTTTTATACCTCAAAAATACCTAGAAAAACAGACATTCTGACTGTGAGCTGGGTCGCCTCTCCACAGATCTGACCTGTAACTGTCTGGTTTGGTCTTCATGATGATAGAAAGGTTTAATGCCATACTGTGAAACATTCCATACAAAGCAATAACACCAGAAAAGTTACACAATGCACCTTTAAATTTAAATTAAATGCAGTTCTCGACTTATTTCAGATTTTCTAACAATTTTTTCGCCCATATATGCTAACTGGTGTCCGCCGGATCCGTCATTTTCCCCCCCTGCAGTGCAGTGTGAAGTGAAGTGAAGAGGAGAGACTGCAGGGGACTCACTGTGGAAAGGAATGAAAGCCAAAGAAAGAAAAGGATGTAACAAGGTAAGACAGGATGAGCCCAAAGGAGATGAGCTAAGGAGAGGAAGAGAGAGAGCGGACTTGAAGGACTTGTTCCCAATTTTTCCCATGTATTTGAGCAAAACTCTCTTCCCCCAGTACAGATATACTACTATGGTATAAGCAGCTCTTGAGGTCAAAATAAGTCCACTGTGTACTGTCTGCATCTACTTAGAAAGTGTTTTACTGTCAGAGTATCAGGAACTGCATGGTTAGCATGTTAGTTGTTAGTTGTTAGATGGCAAAAAGTCCGCTCTGGTCTCAGAAAGTTGTGAAAAGCACACATCGTCAGTCATACACAATAACACACTAACATATTTCTGCAGACAATGTGGGTTATGTGTCTTGCTCAAGAGCACATGTAAATGATATTGTGAAAGCTAGACTCGTTCAGTTTCTACATGAAATATGGATTTTGGGCCTCCTTCCCTTCCAAGCTATTAGTCTATTTATTCATTGTTATAAAAGGTGCTGTACCTGATTTTTAGTTATACCTCACTTACCTTATGCATTCAGAGGATTCTTCACCGCAATGAGTTTATAAGTGCTTTTCACAACTCTCAGAAACCAGAGTTTTAGCTAAACTTAAATGTGCATGATGTAACTTTTCTGGTTTCTCTGGATATGTCATTGCTCTGCTTGGAATGTTCCACAGTATGACATTAAACACCTCTGCCTTACATTTATTCAGTTACAGGTGGTTTTACAGCTCAAAAATACCCTGAAAAACAGGCATTCTGAGGGTCGCCTCTCCACAGATCTCACCTGTAACTTGGTCTGGTTTGGTCTCCTTTAAGATAGAAAGGTTAAATACCATACTGTGAAACACTGCTGACACATCTCCTTAGAGAAAAGCCTTTGACAGGCCCTCCACAAGAAAAGTTACACAATGCACCTTTAAAGCTAACAACAACTAGCATGCTAACGCACGCTTGAAGATTATCAGACTATAAAATGCAAGCAAGCAATGGACCCATTTTGACCTCTGCTTTTACGCTATATCTGTACTGGGGTAAGGCAAATTCTTCTCAAATACATGGGGAAAAAGAACCTTTAATATAAGTACGTTTATTTCAAGTAGTGAAAGTTTTAATTTAGGTTCATGACATATTTGGTCTTGTTTACCCTGCCGCCACGTCTAGCTCACACCTGCCCAGACAGAGCAGTGCTTCGAAGCTGACAGAGAATGCGACATGGAACCTCTCTCTTTCTTTAGACGCTAAGTGGAGCTGGCATCTTATCAACAAACTCCCCAAGTGCCCACGGCGCCTTGTAGGGCACACAATGGACAAAGGTTCCCAGTATAACAAAATATAGCAACAGTGTAGTGCAACAGCAGTGTGAGTAAAACACACAGACAAATGTATTATGCATAACAACCTTCAGCAGTACAATTCTTGCTAATTAATGTGTACTCCTGAGATCCAAAGTTGTAGGATCAGACTCTTCCATAACCTCAGACAAAGAAATTAAACTAGTAAAGTATATTCTGAATGGAAAACATGCTTGGATTAACTATTGGATTGACTATATATCACAATGCACATGTACATTTGATCAGCACATTACTGACATTTACAAAAGAAGCCATTAACGATAATCAGAAAACTCAAAGGACTCTGTTTCTCCACATCTGTTATTACTGTTGTACCAATCCATCATCCAGCCCATCCTGTTGTATTTCAATCTGCTCACTGTTAAAAACCGGTCTAAACTCACAAAGCTGCAAAAATCATAGAACTCCCCACACCCAACCTTGCAGATTAACAACAGGACCCCACTCAGCCACTACAGGAATACTCCACCCCTCTGCCCTCAGGACGGAGGTACAGGGCGCTCAGGTGCAGGAGGACCCACTTTGGCAGGAGCCTGATCCCCTCGGCCATCACATTTCTGAACAACAGGCCCCCCTGAGTGAACTGCAAAGTCGAGTGTAATGTGTCTGTGTTTGCTGTGCTGTATATATGTCAAAGGAGCTGTGTGTGTGAAAATGAATTTCCCCTTGTGGACAATAAAGTCTAAAGTCTAAATGAAATGAAACAATTAATGTATTCATAGCAGTAAAATGAACTAAGCCTACTGTATATGTACTTAGATGATAAATTCCATAAACATATCGTAACTGTGTCCCCAGATATGAGGTTGACATGTTCTAATTACAGATAACAGTTGTAATGCTGATTTATTTTTAAAGTGGTGTTTTTGGTTCACAATACAGGAGCCAGTTTCAGCGCTGAAGTCCAGTTGGATTCTCTCTGATCTGAGTGGTCACTACCTAAACTCCAGCAGCTGCAGCCATGAATCATGAATCAGTGCTAGTGCAGATCAGTGAGGGAATTCTGGAGGTTCTGAGCTTTCACATGAGGCATGGTCTGTGCAAATACTGAGAATGAGATAAACTTTGATGTGTCCTCTATCTGCAGGTGAAGGCGCATACTGTCCTTTGTACCGAAATGACTACGCGATGATTCCGAATCCTACGTGAATCACTGATTAAGAACAAAGTAAGTACAGAGCAGTTGGCCTATGTGTTTTGAAAGTAAATGATTAAAGTTTGTTCAATCATGCAAGAATCACTCAAAATACAACTAGATGAGAAGGAGAAATGAGAAGGGGGAACAACTATAACATGGTTAAAAGCTCTGAAAAGTTGATTTTGCAGAATAGAATTGCTTTCAAACTTAATCGTGCTGTTTTCTACTTTTCAAATAAACTTCTTTCCTAAGTCAGTACTCACAATTGTGCATTTCCGCTGATCTGAATTCTTAACACTGCCGTTTGTTTGTCATTTGCCCCCCTCCAATGGACAGGGCCTTTGGGAAGCCCCGTGTGGAGGTCTGGAGGAGATGAAGCGTGGAGATGATCTGGGGTTATCGCATTTGTTGAGTTTATTTGTTGGAGCGCACTACACACAGAGACAGACACTGCAGTGGCCCTCCTCCTCCTCCTCCTGCCCAGGTCACTCTGATCATGGCTTCTTCTGCAGGACGGGGAGGTAAGGACCAGGTGGACACCAACTCTTCGAAGTGATCTCCATGAGTTACTTTATGTTATGAATTGTGGTGTTATTACAACTTGAGAAATAGTTTTGGCAAAGTCGGCGCACCATCTTTTCTATTGGGAAATCTGTCATATATTTTTTTTCAATTCACACATTTTTACTTTTCCTCACAAATTAGAAATGGCACTAACAAGTGAGAGCTGTGTTGGGGCGAGCCCACTCCCAGTAAGAATGCAAACAATAAAAGCACCCAATATTAAATGGACGTAAGATACAGTTTATATTCTACAATATTTTAGAAAAGAAAAAAAAAAAAGGAAAAAAAAGAAAATGTAATTTTTGAGCTTGTTTATGAGGACGTCATGTTTTCCGCAAACTGTCATACTTCCTCACTATACTATATATACCCTTTGTACTGGACTTTTTGTCACTGTAGCATTTTTTTTTTTTTTTTTTGCTAATGAGGCAAGAAAGTTTGAGTGTTTCCTTGACTCTGTCTGTCCTGACTGTCCTCCCTCTGGACACTGCATTATTTTGGGACATAGGACAAAATGTAAACAGTGATGAATGTGGAGTTTGCACAAAGGCAAGATACTGATGGCGATGTACGATCCTGATGTTCCACACACTGATATCATGTACATTCATTCTTTATATTGTTTAGCATACTATACCTATTTTCACCTTAGAAATGGTGAGAAGTACCCACTTTAGCGATGCCATGGTACCAGAGCTTTAATGTTAAACAAACCAAGTAGTTTTGAGCTATTAGGCCTGTCCAGGATGCATCCCCCCCCCTCCCCTCGACTCCAGCTGGACTCTGGAGCTGTCAGTGCAATTAAGATTGATGGAACTGTGTTCTGCAGCAGAGACTATCACAACTTTGGTTCACCAACTCTCCACAAGAGCTACAAAGTTTCTCCTACAATGAAACGATTGATAAACTGAAGTCATTCAGAGCAAAACTGAAAGGCTTCACAGTTAAAGGACAAATGACATGAGATTAAACCCTCAGTCTGAACCAGTGAATGACTTTCTCCACAGAAAGAAGAGGATTGTTGTAAACTGTTCATGCTGTCATTATCTGCATATTGACTTGTAAATGTTTTGTGAATATCTTCGGAAATTCACAGAACCCTCTTCACCCCTCCCTCAATTTTAGCCAAGTCGCACTTATGACTTCACCTCATTGGTTTAGCCGCCTGCTCTAAACAGGAAACACTGACCATCTTCTGACCAGACCCTGGGATTTCAGCTCGGACCTTTGACCACAAAGGACAGATAGACTGGGAGACATAAATTTGTGCTCGTCTTTTAACATGTTTTTAATTCAAATTACTGTAGCTGATCTGAGATCATATCCCCCATCTCTGGCCTAGCCTACTTCTAGGACTGTAGTCATCTCAGTTAGAACTGGTCAAACTGAACTAAAACCAACTTACATTAATTCGTACATGTAATTTTGCAAACAAAGTGCTGCCTTACAATATAATAAGTCTAATCCTCTTAAGCCTATAGCATGGATCCATGCTCCAACATTGCAAGTATAATGAATTTCAGAGACGCGACAAGACACAAGTTTAGAATTTTAATTTCCCAATTTTTTATTAGTCTGAACACGTTGGATATGAAGTGAACATAGTTTGTGTATTAAGTAAATTCTATTCAACCTTTTGGAGGACATAGGCAAAAAGTGTTTTACAGAAGACACACAATAGTATAAAGTAGAACTCTAATAATCTTTAAAGGTCCTGTATTATACAAAATTGACACTTGTGATCTTTTATTAGAATGTTGTTACCTCCTCAAAAACAGACCTAGAGTTGTGTTTTGTTTCCTTCACACGTTTGAATAACACTTTATTATTACTCTGTCCACATCTCCAAAGCTCAAAATGCTCTGTTCCACCTTACGATCATAAAGCTGTAGTTTTCGAGTTAACAGCTACCTTTCGGCAATTCCAAGGCTGAAATTATCCAAATGACTAGTGAAGGTTTATGAAGTTAAAAACACAGTAGAGTACTTTCTGTATTACCACATGACATCACAAGGTGGTGTTTTCTGTTTGAGAGAAGAATGTAAATATGCCCCAATTTCAACTCCACACCATAGACTGCATATATAAATTGACATAGCTAACCTGCTAGAGAGGTAGTGAGCATGGACGTGCTTCTGACTCCATCAACTCTGGATCCAGTTAACTTTCTATTGAAAAAATGTCACCCTTCTCTCTGTAACTGCTACTGTCAGACTTATCATTTTAGTCTTAAAATGTTTGTATTAACCCGTTCTATGATCCTGCTGTTTTTATTTTGTTATTTTGTCAAGATGTGAACTTTAATAACACAAAGACAAATCAGGAGCTTTCTTTCCCTGAGGTCCCTCCCTCTAGCATTTGATTGACAGTGTTGCTAAGCACCCGCTCCCTGCTAAACCAGTGGTGCATTACCTTCAACAACCTCACTCTGGATTGGCTCTTCAGTTGCTATGACCCTCGCGGTTGAAATTCCAAATATAGAACCTGGCCCAAATTCGCCCTTATAACTGCAGGCCTTGATGAACTTCATTTGGCTGGAGCTGAACGCTACGGGTGACCTCACACTCCCTTAGCCCACTTCTTTATACAGTCCATGCTTGACACGAGCACAGGAAAGCAATCCAAGTGATGTAGCGGAGTTATAATCGAATTTGAATCTACTTAGTGAAAGCCATACAGAACATGTCCAACACACGACTGCTATGCTAATGACGACAATGTATTTCTAATGGCCAGACTGCATGGGTTAGTAATTGAGATGTATTAGCGTGCCGTGGCTAATATTAGATTACAAATGACAGGGTTAGCATGTCCCAAGGCTGAACTGAAAAGAAACGCTATCGAAGTCCGTGGTTCTTCTACATTTGGAGTAATCATGGAGTCTACAGCCACCGTAAGAAGACTCTTTCAAAAGGTTTTAGGTGTTCAGAGCAGAGACAGCATCAGCAGCTTCACACACTGCGCTGGACTACACAAAGTGCTGATGGGGAAAGCGTGCACAGTAATGAGGAGGATGTCTGATATGATAATATGTCTTTGAACAGTCCTGCCCACCTTCAAATCTGCTGAAATTCCAAAATTCTCCAATTTACAGTTCATTTTTTATAAAATTCTGAATACTAAAATTTAAAAAAAAATTAAAATCTTGCCTCTTTTTATTTCAAGTTTTTAATAGTTTTTAATAATTTTACTTCGTGGTTGGACATGGGCAGCAGATATGACATAGAGGCAATTCCAAAACTGTTTACTAGCAACCAGAATGTTAAAGAACACATATTGTGCTTGAGTTATAGAGTTATAATTTACACCCGTGGATCATTCAGTTTATCATTTTAAATTTCAGTATTCATCTGAAACAACTTAATAAAAGAAATCCACTGACTTCCGCATTAGAAAACCTCAGTGCCCAATGGGAGAAGACATCAGCGTAAACATCATCATAACAAAGAGTCTTCACCTCCAAACTATAACTGCAGATCATGGATTTTTTTTCATTAGTACCATTAACCGATTGATTGATTGATTGATTGATTGATTAACCGATTAAGAAAATACAACTGGACAACATGGATTGATCTGCATTACAGTGACTTGAAAATAAGTGATTAAAAATTGCTCAAACATACACGAATCACTCCAAATACAACTTTGAGAGGGGAAATTAGAGAACAACAATAACGATAAAGCCGATTTTTCAGAATAGGTCTGCTTTAATAAAGGCCAGAACTTGTCTGAATGGTCTAATTGTCTAAGCGCCTTTATTTTGTTAAGGGTGAAACTGTCGATATGCCTTCTTTGCATTTCTCTCAATTTTGGATGTTTGGATGTTCCATGTTGATGACATAGTTAGAGGTATTCAGTTTTAGAACTCAGCTCTACTTCCTGTATTTTTGTACTTTTCCCACAAACTGACACTTGGGCCTAATCAGCAAAGGCATAATTCCTTTGGAAAAATTTACAGGAATTTCCCTTCTGGAACCCAAAAGATGGATGGGACTGTCTAGCTCCATGCACAACAAAGAGGAAGATTTGCTAGAACTTTGTTAAATACTGTCTACCAAATGAATGAATAAATAAATGAATAAAACAAACCCAAGTTGCGGCACTATCAGTCAAAGGAACCCATAACTTTGCTTTGTAATTCAAATCTCGTCAAGTCTATGGAGCTCAACTGTGACCGCCCACCACTCGGTTCTGGAAGTAAATTTCTTATTCATTTTTTCTATACACTCAGAAAAAAAAAATTAAATTAAATATTAAAAGTTTGAAATCTTGCACAGGGCTTATAAGCTACGTGGAAACTAATGAGCATAAGACCTATAATTGCATTTCAAATCTGGTTCTAAAACATTATAAACCACAAAGTTATTAAAGCATTTTGCAGAAAATGTGCTTTTTGGATTTAAAACAACTGCACTGTGGGTATTAGTTAGCCTCCATGATGTCTTTGAATCTTAATATATTCATCGCTTCGAAAAGTCTATGGGAAAAATTAATTGAAGTGGGCAGTCACTGTTCAGCTCCATTAAAGTACAAAGATTCTGGATTTGGCAACTACATTTCACAATTGAATGACACAAAGGAGTCCGAAACAGCCTCAGCTTCTGCCGACTTAAGTAAAGAACTAATACAATGTGACAGAAGTTATAACATTTGACTTTGTTCAGGAACCACAACATTTTTCTTTGAAACTAAATTCATATTTAAGACATGCTTGTCCTGAGCTGCTAAAACTTCACAGGGAACTGACACAAAGCTGTGAAAATAATTGCTTTCGTGATCGTAAAGGTGCAGCAGCTGTCTCACACTTTAGTGTGGGCCGGCACAATACTGACAGAGAGAAGGAAACAGAGCAGGGATCAGGCTATGAGTTTGAAGCCTGTGACCAAGAAGCTGTTCTATATAAATAGCATTCATAATTACTGCCATTACTCATGAGAGTGTCATCTCACTAATAATACTAGCATTATTCCTTTATGATAGTTGAAAATAAAAACATTACAATGTCAGTTTAAAGCCACAGTATGCAACTTTTTTTGCCATAAAATAACTAACTCAAATAAAAGCGAGTTTTTGGCATTTTTATTGTGATTTTTGGACAGAAAACGTAGAAAAACATGTTTCTTTACTGTGAGCAGGGTTACATCTCCACAAACCTGTCTCTGCTTGACCTGGAGGAGGGCCTTCTGCTCCATGCAAATGTTGTTTTTTTGGTTATCGTCTTCCACAATATGGCATACAACTTATCTCCATTGAGGCTGCAGAGTATGGTTTAAACTGTCTACTTTGTGCCACCTCCAGAAGGTTGCATACTTTTAAAGAGGTCGTCCACTTGTTAAGAAATCTATCAGGAATCCACAGGAAAATCTGGATAACAGGAAGGTTCAGTTGTAGGCCCTCGAAGCATCACTCATAATCCAGTGGAATCTACAATAATGTCTATGCAAATATATGTTAACACAGCACTCTCTTCAGGACAATAATGTGGAGTAAAATGTACTTTCACTATGACAAATAGCCATTGTACTCTCCCACACAATGGCACAGAGTAGAAAGCTGAAATCTCCTCCACATGTTATTTCTTCCTTCACAAACAGCTACTAAATAATCCACAAGTGAGCCCAAAATGCCACTGCAGCGTTTCCTGTGTTTATCCCTGAAGGAGCGGACAGCCTTTTCTCCGCACGGAAACAGCCTCCTTACAAGTCACTGCACAATGTGGTTTTTCCAAGGCCAACGTTAGTGATGATATGAAACGGTACATCAACATTTTTGTAGCGTTTATAGTGATTTAAAAACACACTGCATCATTTAAAGGTGATATCCCTTCTGTCTAAAAATGCTGTTGCTGTCATGTAGAAACAGAAGGAGGACCCAAACTGCAGGACTGCTGTTAAAGTTCTTTAATAACAAACAAAGAATGACCAAAATCCAAAAATCGAAACTGCCATGACATGACAATCAACAGACAGGAAGTAAAACTAAAAGCAACAAGCTGACAGGACAAATGTCAAAATAAAACACTAAAGGAATAAGACACACCAAAATATGCAACAACAACGACCACAAAACATGAACCATGACAATTGCCTTGACTGGTTCCAGTGTGGCTTTGTGTATAACAACGCAACAACCACCAGCATATCCATCTCCACCATAAAAGTACTTATTTATTATCAAGCTATTTAAATGAATGACCAAAAAGATATTACAAGACTGGGACCACTGACAAGGTAATGTTGCTTCATTCAGGACTCTCATGGAAACAGTGTCCAAAAACAAAATAAGAAGTGAAGAAAGTTATTGTAAGATATTAGTTTAAGGCAGACCTGTTCTGCAAAATGGACTTTTTATAGATTTTAACCATGTTATAGCTGTTTTTATTTACCCTCCTGAAGTTGTATTGGTGATTTGTGCATGTTTGAGCAATCTTTAATTACTTATTTTCAAGACGTTATATTGCAGATCAACCCTCGTTTTCACTGCCGCCCACACACCCCTGTGCTCTGTACTTACTTTATTCTGAAATTTGATTTTCTTAATCGGTGATACATGTAGGATTCAATAGGTTCCATAATCATTTTGGTACAAATGAAAAAGCGTGATCTGCAGCTATCTATTGGAGTAGCCGACTCTTTGTTGCGATGACGTTTGCGGCAACGTCAACTCCAATTAGGCACCTTAATTTTCTAGCGCAGAAGACTAATGCAGTGAACTTGTTTCTTCTATTAAGTCGCTTTGATTATAACTACTGTATATAGCAGACAGAAGCAAAATGTGTGTTCTTTAAAAAATAACTTAGAGTGCAAAAATGAAGTTAAAATTACTCAAATTAAGAAAGTTTCATCATGGTTTGAGTAATTTTCATTTGACAAGTAAAATGATCTACCACAGGAAGACTTTTTGTACTTAAAATATGAAAATACATCTTGCTACAATGTTTTTTTTTTTTTTTTTTTTTACACTTAAAATAAGAAACTAAATCTAAAGTTGCTTGAATTAAGAAAAACACACTTACTCCATTGGTAGATTATTTTATTTGTCAAGTTGAATCGACTCAAATAAAGTAAAACAGTCTTAATTTAAGTCATTTTTAACTTACCTAGATATTGCCTTTTGTAAGTGTAGTGTATAAATCTTGAATAGTTACTTTGAAAACACTGAAGGTGCTACAAGACACAAGTGGGACATGACAGTGTTACTGTTACACATATCTGACTTGTAACTTGGTCTAGTTTGGTCTCCATGAAGATAGAAAGGTTTAATATCATACTGTGGAACATTCCAAACAAAGCAATAACATCTCCATGGAAAAAAAGCATTTGACGGATCTTCCACCAGAAAAGTTACACAATGCACCTTCACCGTTCAACATTTAATCTTCCTTTGGCTGGAAGATTACAGCCAAACATTTCCATGGAAACAAACCAAGCAAGACTCAGGTTAGTGGAGACGTTTAGTACTGAATGACCTAGTTTAGTCCTGGAAGAGTCCTGGTTAAGCAAAAGGTGCTACAAGTTGGACATGACAGTGGACCTTTGCCTGTGCTCGAACAGCCCCGCCCCTCCAGCTCGGCGGACACTGTTCTAAATGGTATTTGCGTGTATTGGCATGCCAGTTACTTAGCATTTATGAAATATTGATGCTGACATTTCGCTCTGTCTCGCTGTAGCTGACTAAAATGCATGTTCTTGCCAAATAGCAGTGATTACGCTGTACAATTACTCTCAAGTGACAAGGCAGAGACTTCTACTCTACAGCCTGTCACGCCACATATCACCAGTAGAACGTGCTTAAAGGGCCTATATTACGCTGTTTTCTGATCTATGTTATAATGTTGTTTCCCCCGGAGTTGTGTTTTGGTTCTCTGTTCCACCACTGTTGTTTTTAAACTCCACACACCTTCACTAGAATCATTTGGATCATTTCAGCCCTGGAATTGCCGATCTCTTCTGACCAAAAGGTAAAATGTA